>CM060909.1:38307658-39654158 GCA_030737875.1 Allium sativum | reverse complement strand
CCACGAGCAACCACTAGCAATCACTTGCAACCAATTGCAACCATCATCCATAACATGTTTCAATTACATGTTTTCATCCAAAGAGTTTCTACCTAAAAGATAAGGTCGAGGAGATATACCTAAAAAGATAGATCAAAGTGCATCTTAAGGAAAATGAAAGATCAAAGATGTACCCTCGAAAAGAAAAGGGTAGGTTGGGCGTATTCTAGCTTCAGTTTCCCAAGTTGCGTCTCCCTCGGCGTCGCTCCACTGAACTCTGACGAGCTTGACTTCACGGTTGCGTAGCTTTTTCACTTCCGTTCCTAATATGCGGGTTGGAACTTTCCTCACGGTTGCTTCGCGTTCCACTTCAGCTTCTTCTAGGATATTTGGCTCCACTACTTCAGCAGATTCATGTAGACATTTTCGGAGGTGCGAAACATGGAAAACGTTGTGAACTCCGACCAATTTTTCGGGTAGCTCTAATCTCTAGGCCATTTCCCCAATTTTCTCAATGATAGGAAATGGCCCTACGAACCTTGGTGCTAGCTTTCCTGTGGTTCCAAAACGAACAACGTTCCTTAGTGGAGATACTTTAAGAAAAACTCTGTCCCCAACCTCAAATTCAAGGCCGGTCCTCCTCTTATCAGCGTAGGATTTTTGTCTGTCTTGGGCTGTCTTCATCCTTCTCCGTATTAAGTCTACTTTTTCTGAAGTCTCTCTGATCATATCCGGTCCAAGTATGAGCTTGTCAGTAGACTCCCACCAACAAGTGGGCGATCGGCACGGTCTTCCTTATAAAGCTTCGAAGGGCGCCATTCCGATGGTTGCTTGGTAGCTGTTGTTGTAGGCAAATTCCACCAAAGGAAGATGGTCTTCCCACGTCCCTCCGAAGTCAAGGACGCACAGTCTTAAAAGGTCCTCCAAAACTCTGTTCACTCTTTCTGTCTAGCCATCGATTTGGGGATGATAGGTTGTGCTTAAGCATAACTGTGTGCCTACCGCTTCTTGCAGACTCCGCCAAAACTCACTTGTGAAGATAGGGTCTCGGTCACTAACAATGCTGGATGGTATTCCATGGAGTTGAACAATTTCCTTGAGGTAAAGAGATGCTAGGGATGGGGCAGTTCTTTTACTCTTGACAGGTAAAAAGTGGGCGCTTTTAGTAAGCCTATCCACTATTACCCAAATGCTAGTGTTGCCTCTTCTAGACCTAGGCAGCCCATCAATGAAGTCCATTGAGATGCTATCCCACTTCCACTGCGGGACCTCTAGAGGATGGAGCAGACCGCCAGGCTTTTTCTGTTCCGCCTTAACCTGTTGGCACACCATACACTTAGAAAAGAAATCTGCCACGTCCTTCTTCATGCCGTTCCAAAAGAAAGTTCTCTTTATGTCCTTGTACATTTTATCCCCGCCTGGGTGTATCGTCATCTTGGAGTGATGTGCTTCCTCGAGTCCTTTACTAAATCCCTTGTCTGTGGGACGCATAGTCTTCGGTCTCGCCTTAGCCAACCCTTGTCGTCGATGGAGTATCTGCTGAGGTGACTTGAAGTCTCACCCCTAATGAGCCTATCAATCGTCTCCACAAGCTGAGGGTCTTCGCGTTGTGCTGTCCCTATTGCGTCCACTAAAGTCGGGCGTACTTCGAGAGATGCTAGCAAGCCCGGTACAAAATCGGAGGAGGGCCTAAAGTCAAAGCTGGCTATAAACTCTAGGCTTTGTCTTTCAACAAACAGCAGGCTTAGGGTTAGTTTCTTTCGGCTCAATGCGTCTGCCACTACATTGCCTTTGCCTGGAGTGTAGGAGATCTCGAAATCGTACGAGGCAAGAAACTCCATCCATCTCTGTTGCCTCAAGTTAAGATCTTTCTGCGAGAAAAGATATTTCAACGATTTATGGTCAGTGTAAAGTTCGAACTTCTCACCTAGGAGATGTTGTCGCCAAGACTTGAGTGCAAAGACGATGGCAGCTAACTCAAGATCGTGGGTCGGGTAGTTCTTTTCATGCACTTTCAATTGCCTTCCACCATAAGCTAGTACCCTTCCTTCTTGCATTAAGACAACGCCTAGCCCTGTCCTACATGCATCTGTATAAACTGTGAACATCTTGCCTCCATCTAGCAACGTCAAAACTGGGGCTATTGTAAGAGCCCTTTTTAGTCGTTGGAAAGCAAATTCGCAATCCAAGTCCTAATTGAACACTAGATTCTTCTTGGTCAGCTTTGTGAGTGGAGCTGATATCTTTGCAAAGTCTCTGATGAATTTCCGATAGAAGCCTGCTAGCCCGAGAAAGCTTCGGACCTCTGTTGCGTTCTTTGGTGTCTTCCAGTCCTGCACCGCTACTACCTTAGCCGGGTCTACTGCTAACCCTTCTTTGGATACTATGTGCCCAAGAAATCTTACTTCCTCTCTCCAAAAGTGGCATTTGGAGAATTTGACTTTTAGTTGATGGACTCGCAGGGTTTCCATGATTGCCCTTAGGTGCTGAGCATGCTCTTCTTCACTCTTTGAGAAGATCAAGATATCGTCTACGAAGACCACTACGAACTTGTTGAGGAATTCTCTGAACACCCTACTCATCAGGTCCACGAAGTAAGCGGGTGCGTTTGTCAAGACAAAAGGCATGACAAGCCATTCAAAGAAGCCGTCTGGGGTTCTGAATGTTGTCTTATCGATACTATCTTCAGCCACCCTTAGCTGATGAAATCCGGTTGCTAAATCGAGTTGGGAGAAAACAGACGCTCCTACAAGCTGATCAAACAGATCGTCAATTCTAGGGAGAGGGCGCCTATTCTTTTTCGTTAGTTTGTTGAGGTCCCTATAGTCAACACATAGACGGAGTGAACAATCCGCCTTTGTAGCGAACACCACTGGAGCGCCCCATTCTGAAATGCTCCTTCTAATGAACCCCTTTTCTAGAAGCTCTTTAATCTGTTTACTGAGCTCTTTCCTTTCCCGTGGAGCCATGTGTCTAACGGGCAACGCAACGGGCTTTGCATTATCTACAAGATAAATGCGGAAGTCTATTTCCCGCTTCGGAGGTAAGCCCTTCACCTCTTCGAAGACATCCGGATATTCCCGAACCACTCTAACCGATTGCAAACTCTCAATAGAAGCATCTAGCGATTCAAGATAACTAAGCATAACTGCAAACGAGGGATTACAAGTAATTTCCTGAGTGTTACCGAGTTAGGTCAGAAGCCTAACAACCCTTTTCTCACAATCCAGGATGGCACCATTACTGGATAGCCAATCCATGCCCAAAATCAAACCATATCCCGAAATGCCCAAAACAAAGGCACTACATTTAAATTCTACACTTAGAATAGAAATTTTCAATCCCACACAGATCATAGATAAATAAGTTGGGCCCCTAATTGGATTTGAAACAATTAAGGGGTCCTCTACCATTCTAGTTTCTAGGTGCAGAGATTCTAATAAAGCAGATGAGATAAAGGAGTGTGATGCGCCAGAATTGAATAAAGTGCGAACTGGGTGATCATAAAGATAAACTACGCTTTCTACAGAAGTATTTATACCTCGCTGCTGCAGAGGTGGCGCTTCTAGCGAATGAACTTGTGCCCCTGAGGTGGATTCAGCCCCATGCCCCTGCACTCGCTTCTTTGGGCAATCCTTAGCCTGGTGACCTGTCTCACCGCAAGAAAAACACCCACCATTCATCTTGGCCTTCTTTTTCCGGCAATCTTTCACTAAGTGCCCCCACTTTGCCACAGAAATTACACTTCCTCTTCTCTTTGTTGTCTTTCCCGCCCTTCTTAAAGTCTGTCTTCTTAGGCTGCAAAACTTCTTTCTTCCCCTGAGAGCTTTCTGCCTTTGTCTCCTTCTTTCCCTTATCCTCTTCGTTCAGCAATGCCATCTGCACCAACCTTTCATACGTAGCTCCCATGGGTATATGGGTCATGGCCAAACTGTGTAATGGCTCATTCAACCCCTTGACAAAGCGGAGAGCCTTCTTGTGCGGGGTGTTGACTAGGTCCAGTCCGAACCTAGCTAGCTGATCAAACTGGTTAACATACTCTTTGACTATCATATTCCCTTGCTTAAGAAATAAGAATTTTTCCAACTGAAGACTCCTTTCAGCTTCTGAGAGAAATTTAGCCTCAAACCTTGCCCTAAAGTCCTTCCATGTTTCCACTGGTCTTTCTGCACTAGTGACTTCCCACCAGTAGGAAGCCTCGCCTTTAAGTAGCCATACTGCAGTTGTACCTTCTGCCTATCTTCTACCTAAAAGATGACGAATAAGTCCTCGGTTTCTTTCAGCCAATTCCTGGCTACCACGAAGGACTCGGTTCCATGAAAGTCCTTTCCTCCCATAGCTTTAAAATCTTTACATATCTTTGCAAAAGTATTTCCCTACGGAGGAGGCGGAGGAAGAGGTGCTGCTGCAGCTGGATGATTTCCTGTAGCTGGGGGAGGAGGAACGGTAGGACCTGGCTGAGTGGCCCTTGCTTCTAAGAATCGTCTAAACCAACCAGGTATTGGTATACCCTCTGGCAAGTTAAGTTCTTCGGACTTGCTGAAACAAAAAGGATAGATTCAAAACGAAGGATACAAGATAGTGCCTATGGCTTTGGGGGGGGGGGGGGACTATGCCTTTTTAAAATAAAATAATATTTTATCTTTAAAAATGCTTCTTTAAATTTTCTTTTGAAAATAAATTTTCAAAACTTTTATCTTATCTGGTAAACCTATGCTCTAATACCAAGTGAAACACCCCACCTCCGTTAGGGTCACTCTTAAAGGGAATGCCCTAATTTTGGTGGAGGTTTATAAGTATAAGTCACAGATATACAAGACTGATATAAGAACACATATTTTTGAACAGCGGAAAACAACAACAACTTTTATTTCAACAAAATACGTGTTACACAAACCATGTCATAATTTGTCTTACAATACTTCCAAAAACATAACATCTTCATAACTATCTTGATTACATTATTTAAAGAAGCATAAAAACATAAGTAAACTGCATAAGTCCCATAATTGTTATCCAAAGCCATAGTCCATAACGAAAAAGATCCAAGCAATACATTCTTTCTCTTCGAGATGGATGTGAAAACTGGTCAAGCTGCGGTATTCCCTCCCTGTGGACCTGGGGGGGGGGGGGACGAAAGAAAAGTAGAGTCAGACATAAAGCCTGAGTAAGTCTAGGACTATTCAGTCTATGAATAGAGAACTGGGTATGATAAGTATAAACTAGAAATGGGAAAGCACCGTAAACTAAGTTAAGTTATCTAGAGTCGAATATACTATTGTACCCCATATTAATCTCTGCATCCATATGAACTAGTTCCCAACAGGCACCCCATAATCAGGGTGAAGTGATCCGTTTTCTGATGATCAGCTCCTACACGCATAGTTACATGTGTCTTACGGCCCCCGATGTTGTAGTTACCTATGCTGGTCCCACCATGGGGTGTATCAAGCCCCATGGTGGCGGCCCGACACAATCCTAGAATGCACAGGTATGCTACTGGTGCCCAGTGCCTTATTTTTCTGCGCCGGAGTGTGTGCACGCCCGCACCCCGTTTGAACCTACACTGCTGCACCACCGCCGTCGATTTGACCTCTTACAGTCAGCCTAGTAATCGTGCCCCACCTTGCCTAGTTCAGGGTATCCTAATACACCTTGTAGGGTTACTGCTGAAAAGGGTCCCCCGCTACTAGGTTTTCTATTTCTAGCCAACATGCTAGGTTGGTTAAGTGTTTTGTAAACCTAACCCCCAATCAGTCTGTATAGTTTAGCATGTTCCATTTTGATTAAGTATTAATTCAATTTACTTAATCCTATCAATCCTGACTCAGCCTTAACTGTCTTATTAAAGCCTCGACCTCTCACATTAGACAGGTATTGTTGTGGCTGCCTGTTGCCGATTGGGTCCGGGCAATCTTACGCCACAACTCAGTCTAACCTCGGGTCCTTATTGGGCTCTGTGTTTAACCACCTACATTGGATAGGTATTGTTGTGACTACTGGACGGTCGGGTGGTTCCGGGCAGGTTTACATCACAACTCAATCCAACCTCGGGTTAAACACCTCGTATTTTCTAAATTTACATATTTTGTCTCTTTCCTTTTTATATGTAAATATTTGCGGCCCATTATTCAAATTCATCTTTATTGGGTAAAATTAATTTATACCACTTAATTGCTTTTCAAGGTTGTTGGCATGCGTCAAACATGCCAACACATATGTTCTATATTATAACCCAATCGTCATTACCCCCGTTTTATACGTTCGCTACAATATAACATATGTTGGGTTTAACATTTAAACCCAACTTAGCCACATGAAAAAGGGCAGGCTTATAACATGGTGTTTATATGTTCTAAGTAACATAAAAAGGGGAGTGTGAACGCATGAACTTGCAACATAGCGAACTAATTAACATCAGTTTGGCACTTGTGAACTTGCATTGTAATAGCATATAATCATGGCATAAACATACTTAAGCATGAATCATTCTGTTCATATAATCATGGCATAAACATACCTAAACATGAACCATTCTATTCATATAATCATGGCATAAACATACCTAAACATGAATCATGGTTTTTAATCTATTCATGTAAACTTGCAATTGGAATGTAAATCTAACTTAATTATGTGTCACATAGTCATCATATTATTTTGATAACAACATAGGCCTAAAACTTGTTTTCAACTAGGCATAACACCAAACGTAGTTTAGTCAAGTTCATAAAGATACTTACTTTTGTCTCTAATACAAAGGTATGGTTTTACACTTGAATCACAATGCCAATTCCAACATAAATTCATGTAAACCATAATACTTAGTTGAATCCAATTACATACTGAAGGTGATCATAAAAGTATGTACATCGTATTGGCATAATAGTGAAACATATATTTGCATGAATCTCAAATAAACTACCACAACATATAGTCGTTAACATAAATCATATACTTGCAAATATCCAATAGGCCTAATATCGTTATACCACAATATCCCAAATCGATTCAGAATTAGAATCACAGCAACATATAATCATAAATTAAATTAAGTACAATTCCATTTCTCATTTACATAAATCAAAACTCAATTATCTATTCACATCGGAATAGCACTCTACTTACAACGTATGACGAATCTTCAATTCAGGAATCTGAATTCTGAATTTGGAGATGCTATCCTCTGTTGTAGGCATTGTTTTGATTTAATTGACGTTGCTTTAAGCTTTCGAATTGTCTCCTAATTGTCTCTCAATTTCTGACGGCTATTCCTAGTCTTTCCTCAGCAGCATGACAGTCTCATCTCCATTTTTGTTTGTGTGAATTAGGGTGAGTCTTAGGTCCTTTTTATAGAGTTTGTGAGTTGATTAGGACCGTTGATGGAGCTTGGTTTAATAATAACCGTTCGTTTGAAGGAGAGACCAATCAGGAGCTGACACTTAGCCCTAGTGACAATGCAAGGCTCAGAAAATCGACCAAACACAGACCAGGCCAGCCAGGGGGGCTGGGTTCGACCTGGCTCAGGGGCCAGGTCGACCCCCAAGTCGACCCCCAGGTCGACTATGTAGTCAACCTAGGTTCCCCAGGTCGACTACCCAGTCGACCTAGGTAGCCCAGGTCGACTACCCAGTCGACCTGGGTGCCTTGCGCGGGAAAATTCCCGCCATGGCCCATCTAGCCTGATTTTTGAAATTTAAACTTGTTTTCTAAGCTGTTTTGGTCTGTTTGAATTTTAAACTGAATTCTGAAACTTCCGGAGGCCATATCTCCGTTATACGGAGTCCGTTTTACGCAAACCCGGACTCTATTTCAAGCAGAATTCCGAGACGAACACAATGGCATATCCCGTTTCCCTTAATTCTTTGGTTTGAAATTAATTATACTTTAATTTGTGAATTTCACTGTTATAGAATACACGGGGTGTTACAGGGGGGTGCGGTCCTACGGGATGATCGGAGAACGAAAGGGGAGAGGGCGGCGACCTCCTGGGATGGCGGCGCCGGGGAGCGGCAGCCCTGATGGCAGCGGCAGTGGTGGTTCTCCCCCTATCGTTCACCCTCTTTTTTTATGGGGTTTAGATCTTAGAGAGGAGGGAAATAGGAAAGAGAGGGGGAAATATAATTATATATATATTATTATTTTTAATTCCCAAAAAGTACCTTTTTACTTTGAACTCAAAACAAGACCCACTGACTGTCGTCCATAATTAATTACCCCCATTCCGAACACAATGGGATATGTATTGTAAGCCAGTTTGGTTGTTTCAATCGGTTTCCGTCAAAATCAAAATATAAATCTATATATTGAATTTGAACACACATTTCAATTTATTGGGGTCACATACGGACCTCAAAAATTCCAAAAAAAATATTTCTAGCTTCGTATTGACGATATGGTCTTAACAAAACTAATTTCGTCAAATTTGGAGATCGTTTGAAAAATGCCATTTTCTGGTTGATCCAAATTGACTAAAACTGACAAAACACGTTTTCTTTTGCCACGCTCACATATTGAGTTCACAAATTATGAATTTTGGAATCTAGAAAAAATTAGACATCCCGGATCAAAAAAAGTGGTTTCGTCGAAAACGGAGGTCGTTTGCAAATTTCCATTTTTAAGGGCTAAAATTCCATAGTGACTATTCTGAATTTTCAACTGGGCATAACTTTTTATCCCTGCTATGAAATTTTGTTTTTTTGGATTCGTTGGAAAGATATTTCCAAATATATTCTAATATTTTTGGTTTCCCTAAAATCCGGTTTATTTTGAATCCTATACTTTCATTTGAAATTTGAAATCGAATTTTTGAACTATTGCGCCATTTTCAATTCCTTTTATAATTAAAATAAATATTTATATTCTAACGTCGATTCAAATAAATATATACGTTCTAATTCTATTCAAAATAAATTTCTTGTCGTTATTATTTAAAATAATTCATTTTAAATATTCAGAATTCATTAAAATTGCCAAAATAAAAAATTTAAATTGGTTCGGATTTTCCGGATTGTTACAATCTCCCCCGTTTAAAATCTTTTCGTCCTCGAAAAGGAACGGAGCTGAAAGTTGTTTTATAAACCAACTCAACTTTCATTATTTTCATTACGGCTTAAGTTCTTCAACTTTTCAGTTTCTAAGAACTTTTCAAATTTTTCAAAAATTTGGCTAACACCCTAAATTTTCGAAAAATTTCGCCATAACCTCCCCTGCACGGGAGCACCGGGAAAATCTCGAACTTTCCATACAGGCCTCTCCAATCCAAAAAGAAAAAGAATCAGCCAAGCGGCTAGCCAATTGGCTCATAAAATCATCAAAAACCCCAATAAATACAATAAACATGTATCTATTTGTCGGGCAAACAATTTTATTCCTCTGCTTAGCTTCCCTGCTATGACCTGTTCAATATATATGCATGTACATGTATGCAATTTCAAATAATTTTCAATACAGCTCAATATTTGATACAATTTGGTTATGTGTACCGTACTTTCACATAATGGTTTTATCTAACAAATAATCGTACAACACAACCATCAATCAATTAGTTGAATTAACGTTTCAAATTCATAATTTTGACATATATACAAAAATCATGTTTTTGATGCCAATTCACACAATAAACCCTATCTAGTTTTGGTTCTCACACCAGCCAATTGGAATTATATAAATATCCCACTTTCGAAACTCGAACACCAATTCTGATGATGTTCGAACTATCATCAGAATCATCTCCGGGCGACTAGAGTGTGATCCTACATCCAGTATATTAAAACTTCAAATACACATAGATCAGACGTATATGCAAAATCTTTATAAACTTGATTGTCCAAATCAATATAAAAATAATATTCAAATACGAATAATAGATTTAAATTTCAAAACGTAATTTGTTTTCATTTTAAAAATATACTCTTTCGACTCATTCTAGGATACTACTGATCCTATCTCTAACGAATCATTCCCATTGGATATTACTAATCCAATCTCTGATGAATTCTTTCGTTTGGTTCTAACGTGTCTGATTCTCCGAGCTCTGTAAGCCAAAGCTATGATACCAAACTGAGACGACCCAAACTTCCCCGTGAAGGAAAGCCCGTATTGCTTTGAGAACACGACAAATCAGAACACAAACAGAAGAACATTTCATTGCTTATTACAACAATTTCATCAGAATACAAGAATATACAGTATGAACAAATAATATACATTGGATAAATATCGGAGATTACAATACATTACATAGTAGTGGAAAAATTATACAAACAAAACTGAAAAAGATACATGGATACAGAGCTTTCCGAATATCGCTTCAGCTGTAAATCAGGATCATGTAAATATAAATCTGTAAAACCAAAACTACTAGCTGCCCATGCGGAAAATAGGGGCACCCAAAGTTTAGGTTAAAACGATAAACTACAAGTCAGTCATGTGACTGGTGTGAGAACTAAAAAAGTTATTAATCTTTATTTTAAAGTTAGGTAAATCCCGGGACCACGTCGTATAACATGGAACGGGTTTCCTCCCAAGAATACCAGTGCATATAACGAAACAGCATAATGCTTTTTGGAGAAATGGAGCTATTATAAGACCCAGGTCCTATCATGCAATGCAACGCAAGTCATGGGATAGGGTTTTCCCTTATAATAGCCAAACATGCTTGGTACGTTAAAACAAATCATTTGATACTATTATAAGTGCATAGTGTATAAAAACAAATTCAAATATAAATGTATCAATCCTAGACGCCATGGGTACCATATATCATGTCGCCAATACTAGGCTCTACAATCAAAATCGCAAATATCACGTATTGGAAGTTGGATTTCCATTTGTGAACCAAGGAAAGGGATCGTCCTTACCGCTTCGATACAATCTAGCCTATGTCTCAGAAACAGTCGCAATTGCACCTTGGATCGTCAGCGCCGGTCCACTAGATGTGGATTAAAATGCCTGAACACTGCGTCTCCCCGCCCTATGGGGCGTAAATGAGCCAAATGACTCCATCGGCCCCAGATCAACCGATATAACAGAGGCGCCTCGCAATCCATCATCCACATAATTAAAATGCCAGGGCGTGCAAAATGCTGGCACCACTCCTAGCTAGAAGGAAACGCATGTCCTCCCTGAAGTCCTCCACCGTTTCTGGTTCACACCGGGGAGTGAAACTCGCGAATTAAAGCTACACAAAGCTACGCTATATTAAAGTCGTGCTTTGATCATCAACCACAAGACCCTTCTTTTCTACATAAGCATTGATCATTTGCATCTCAGCATGCCACACAGGCAATTCACGCTATGCAACCGATGTCTATCAATCACACATAATGAAATCCGATGTCAGACACACATCCATTTACAAATTCGTTCTGGGTCTGACCGAAACCAGAGGCACCTTATTCCTCCCCCATATGTCCATAGGGGAGAGGTCCTCGCATATCCGGTCGATCTCCAAGTACGTCTAGACGATCACCACATATTACCTTGCCTTGGGTGTACAGCCCAATTAAGACATCAGTAATCATCCAAACGATGTGAAGATCTCCGGTCTTCAACCACCGTCTTCATCCTCGACAAATTGTCGAATTAGTTATTCAGAATGGGATAAAGCCAGCCTTTCTGAATAACTCGCGTATATAATAAACAAGTGCTATAAAAACACAACATATGCCTCATTCCAATCCAGAATATTTCTTTATCCAAATATTCATATACTTTGGGAAAGGTTCCCATTGATTTTATCAAAGATAAATTCTTTAAATTTATTCTTTAATCTTCCTTTGGATATCATTTCAATCTAATTAAAGATTCATGAAAACTCCACTTGGTTTTAATCTTCCCAAAAATCAATATTAATGATTGTATAACTTGGGAAATCATATCCTTTCTTTAACTGGGTTAAAGAACCAATGTCTTTTAAAACACGGTTCACAATAAACCCAAAATCACATTCCTTTCCATCAGCCTTTAATCATAAATTAGCAAGTGAACAATTCCCTAAGTGTTAACCCCGAAGGCCGAAACCAACATCAGATCAATACCCAGGAAACCATTCAACTTAAATAATCTCCAGTTAGTTTCTGATTTTCTTAACTCCATTGGGTCTAAGAACAATATTATTAAAGATACCATTCACGACAACCCAAAATCACATTCCATTAATAATGGAATTTTCATGGAAAAACAAATCATTATATAATCGATAACAATTTTCATATCCGACCAATAATAGAAATGGAATAACTACAACGCCTCTTAAATTCCATATGTATTGTCTTCCTCCATAGAAGTTCACTTCGATTATTATCAAATTGAATTCCATTCAATTCCAATTTAATATATTAAATTAGAAAACATTACTTTGCAAAATCTCCTTTAAGTCTTAACAAAAGATTTATAAATTTCATATCACTTTTCACTGTAAATCGGGTTAAAGAACGAATGTCGTTAAAAACACAGTTCACGATAAACCTAATTTGCATTCTATCTGTCTCTAACTGTAAATTAGTAAGAGAATAATTCCCTAAATATTAACCCCGAAGGCCGAAATCAACAACAGATCAATACCCCTGAAACCATTCAACTTAACTAATCTCCAATCAGTTTCTAATTTTCTTAACTCCATTGGGTTTAAGAATAGTATTATTAAAGATACCATTCACGACAAACTCAAAATCCAATTTGATATTAAATACAAGGCTCTAAATAGAAAATATATTGGCTTATATTTAATATCAAAATCTGAAATCAACAAATATCGTATTGGAAATAATGATATATATATATATCTTTCAAATTCCCATTACAATATCTGTATAATCACGAAATATAATATCAAAATATTCCGAAGATAATTTCGATTCAAATCCATTCCAATTTAAATATTGGAAATTTCGGTTATTCATAAAATCATTTCAAATCCAATTTATTTATTTTAAAAATATTGGATTTATTATTCTAATTCAAAACTAGTTCATTTCGATAAAAATTTATTTTTATCTTTTCAAATAAGGAATTTTTCATCCAATTCTTTTCAAATCATTTCTTATGATTTTACACTAATTATTGATAATTTTAATAATTTTATCAAGGCCAGTACAGTCGATTTCCATAAACAGCCATCGAACTGCACTTACAACGACCTTTTCCAAATTTGATTTGGACATAATTCCAAATCCAAATGTTAGATTTCAAATCTCTAATAATTTTTAGAAAGCTCTTTTCGATACGAACCCAACGATTCTAGTTTTAGGATAATCCGACTGTCGGAACTCCCGTAATGTCCGTTTGAAGTCAATGGTCGAAATTCGCGAACTACCGCAGCGCGGCGCGTTCTATTCAGGCCATTCTATATATAATATACATATTATATATATTTCGTCGATTTCCATTTAAAATGTATTTTATAAATCGTTTTAAATTTGTTTTCAAAACGATTTCAACTTCATATTCAATTTCTAATCAACATTGAACATTTCATATCATCGATATATAGATGATAATATTTTGAAAACATTAGATTTTGAAATCAATTCTTTTTCGATATTCACTATAAAAATGAATAAAATCGATATAAATATCGTTCGTGTCAAAATGGCGTTAATCTAATCAACACGATTTATATATTTAAGTATATTCGTGTCCATCCCAAATCAGACATCAAAATCAGAATTTGATTCTTTTCTAAATATTATTTTAAAATATTTGTTATTTTAAAATAATCGTTATTTTAAAATATTCATTCTTTATGAACCGGAATCAGATGCATCAATTATCATATAATTTGATTACATGGATTGCATGCACACATGTACACAACAACAACGATAAAAAATCAACCATCATCCAAAGTGCATTCTACACTGTATAAGCATTAAATTTAAATATTGAACACTCATACAGCCTGTCAATCAATCGATTGACACCTAATTATTGGGACTAGTGTACATCATATATCATCTCAATACCCGTGTGGAGTTTCAATCAACAAATAATGAATTTTATTTGTGCAGTTGGGCGATGTGTAAAATTTATCGTTCCAATCAATATCAGCCAAATGTGTGTACATAAACAAATCGTTCGATTTGTTTATAAATATTTATTTCATTCCTATAAATGTTAAAAATTATATTTTTAACTATAAAAATTTTATTTCCATTTATGAATATTTTATTTATACATTCCACATCATAACCAATTTTTACAGCAACATACAATCAAATAAACAAGCCGTCCATAGTCTGTAGACGACAGGTGTCGGATGTTACTAAGCAACGTCTACATCCTAGCATATATTTTAACTAGAAAATAAAAATAAAGTGAGAATTTCTCACCTTTTGGTTCCACTCCGTCATTCTTTCCTTCTGAACGGTATGGATTCCGTTTTGATTTCCGTCGATACCATCGCTATCTTTTCCCGTTGTTCACATTAAAAATCACATTTTTACGATGGCATTTCATATATAAAAATCATATATTTTTATCGCTTCTTTCTATATAAAAATTATATTTTTATATTTCTACTTCTTATATAAAGATAGAATTTTTATTTTGCTTCATATATTATAAAATTGATTTTTTTTATCTTAATGATATCCATATAAAGATCGTATCTTTATCATAATGAAAACATTATAAAAATTGTATTTTTATTTATAAAAATCACAATTTTATTTTGCTACACGTATAGAAAAGATTATATTTTTATGTCGCTATCTATATACAAAAGATTATATTTTTATATCGCTATCTATATAGAAAAGATTATATTTTTATATCGCTATCTATATAGAGAAAATTATATTTTTATAACTCTATCTATATAGAAAAGATTATATTTTCAAAAATCATAACTTTGTATTAAGAAAATCATACCTTTTCTACGTATAAAAATCGAATCTTTATCTATTATAAAAATCTAATTTTTATCTATTATAAAAATATATTTTTTATCTTGCTTTCATATGTATAAAAATTGAATTTTTACTTCACTAATATGTATATAAAAATCGTATTTTTATAAATCCATTAAATACATAAAGATCAAATTTTTAATACGCTATTATACAATAAAAACTATATTTTTACTTCAAATCTCTTCATATCAAAATTGCAATTTTATATTATGAAAAACCTATCTTTTCCTTATATAGAAATATAATTCTTTCACATATAAAAACCACTTCTTTAATCGGCTACTTCATAATACACAAATCACATTTTTCATTTCACATCTTATATAGAAGATCATATTTTTGTACTCTACTTAAGTAAAAATCATATTTCTATTATTCTAAAAATACAAAAATCATACTTTTAATTCTATGTCACCCATTTAAAAAATATAATACTGATTTCTATATTTCTAAAGCTAATTACATTATTTAAGAACAAAAAGGAAATAAAATAAATAAACTTACAAATTTTTTTAACAAAGAAGAGGGGGGCGTAGATGCTTGCTGGTCGGAGGCGAGCTCGTCAGAGGTCCGGTGGCCGGGGGGAGGGTCGGCGTCGAGGTGGGGCCAATAGGGGCGGTTAGGTTTACGGTTTGGGGGGGGGGGGGGGCGTGGTCCTACAGGATGATCGAAGAACGAAAGGGGAGAGGGCGGCGACCTCCTGGGATGGCGGCGCCGGGGCTCGGCGGCGGTGGTTCTCCCCCCCATCGTTCACCCTCTTTTTTTTCTTTTTTTATTGGGATTAGATTTGAGAGAGGAGGGAAATAGGAAAGAGAGGAGGGAAATATAATTATATATATTATTATTTTTAATTCCTAAAAAGTACCTTTTTATTTTGAACAACAAACGAGATGCACCGACTGTCATCCATAACTATTTACCCCCATTCCGAACACAATGGGATATGTATCGTAAGCCAATTTGGCTGTTTCGATCGGTTTCCATCAAAATCAAAATATAAATCTATTTATTGAATTTGAACGCACAGTTCAATTTACTGGGGTCACATACGACCCCAAAAATTCCAGAAAAATTATTTCTAGCTTTGTATTGATGATCAAGTCTTAACGAACCTAATTTCATCAAATTTGGACACCGTTTGAAAAATGTCCATTTTCTGGTCGATCCAAATTGACTAAAACTGACAAAACATGTTTTCTTTCGCCAGCTCACACGTTGATTTCAAAATTATGAATTTTGGAATCTAGCAATAATTAGACATCCTAAAACCAACAAAAGTGGTTTCGTAGAAAATGGAGGTCGTTTGCAAAATTTCCATTTTAAAGGGCCAAAATTCCATTGCGACTATTCTGAATTTTCAACAGGGCATAACTTTTTATCCCCGCTATGAAATTTTGATTTTTCCGGATTCGTTGGAAATATATTTTCAAATAGATTCTAATATTTTTGGTTTCGCTAAAATCCAGTTTATTTTGAATCCAATACATTCATTTGAAATTTGAAATTGAATTTTCGAACTACCGCGCCATTTTCAATTCCTTTTATAATTAAAATAAGATTTATTTTCTAACATTGATTCAAATAAATATATACGTTCTAATTCTATTCAAAATAAATTTCTCGTCATTATTATTTAAAATAATGAATTTTAAATATTCAAAATTCATTAAAATTGCCAAAATAAAATTTTTAAATTGGTTCGGATTTTCCAGGTTGTTACAGTATCCATGTCGCCTATGATTGATACATTTATATTTGAAGTTGTTTTATACACTTTACACTATAATAGTATCAAAATGATTTGTTTTAAACGTATCAAGCATTATTTTTCTATTATAAGGGAAAACCCTATCCTTCGGCTTGCGTTGCATTGTGTGATGGGATCTATGTCTTATAATAGCTTCATTGTTCTTTATTTAGCATTGCACTGTTTGTTTTATGCACTGGTATTTTTGAGAGGAAACCCATTTCGTGTTATATGGCGTGGTCCCTTGGTTTACCTAACTTTAAAAATAAAGATTAATAACTGTTTTAGTTCTCACACTAGTCACATGACTGACCTGGAGTTTATTGTTTTAATATAAACTCTGGGTGCCCTTATTTTCCATACGGACAACTAGTAGTTTTGGTTTTGCATATTTGTATTCATAGGATCCTGGTTTACAGCTGGAACGATATTCGGAAAGTTCTGTATCCGTTTATTTCTTTCAGTTGTATATTGTATTATTTTTCCGCTGCTATGTAATATATTGTAATCTATGATATTTTATGATGTGTAATATTTATTCATACTCTGTATATTCTTGTATTCTGATGGAATTGTTGTAACAAGCAATAAAATATTCTTCTGTTTGTGTTCTGATTTTTCATGTTCTCAACTCAATCCGTTCTTTCTCTTCTCTTCGGAGACCGGGGGAGTTCGGGTCATTTCAGGTGGTATTAGAGCTTTGGTTTACAGAGCTCGAGAACAATACACATTTGAACCAAACGAAAGAATTCATCAGAGATTGGATTAGTAATATCCAATGGGAATGACTCGTTAGAGATAGGATCATTAATATCCTAGAACGAGCGTGAAGAGTATATTTTTAAAATAAAATTGGAAACAAGCTTTGTTTTGAAAATTTAAATCGCATTATACCTATTTGAATATTTATTTTAAATTGATTTGTACAATCCAATATATAAAGATATTGCATATACGCCTTGCAAATGTGTATTCGAAGTTTCATTATACCAGATAGATATAGAATCACACTCTAGTCGCCCGAGCATAATTCTGGTGATGTCGCGACATCATCAGCATTCATTCTCGAGTTTCGAAAGTGTGATAACTATATGATTCCAATTGACTGGTGTGAGAACCAAAACTAGATAGGGTCTATTGTTGTGGGTTGACATCAAAAATACGATTTTTGACTATGTATCAAAGTTATGAATTTGAAAAGCTAATCAACTAATTGATTGATGATTGTGTTGTGTGATTATTTATTTAAATCAACATGTGAAAGAATGGTACATAAAATCAAATTGTACCAAATATTGAACTGTATTGAAAATTGTTTGGAAATGCAGCAAGGAGGCTAAGGAAGAGGAATAAAATTGTATGCTCGACAAATAGGTACATATTTACAAATTTATTGGGTTTGGATGATTTTATGAGTCGATTGGCTAGCCGCTTGGCCTTTTCTTTTTCTTTTTGAGATGAGAGGGCCTGTGCGGCGGTTTGTGGATTTCCCGGTGCTCCCGTACAAAGAACGTCATGGCGAAATTTTTCGAAAATTTAGCGTGTTAGCAAATTTTTTGAAGAATTGGAAAATTCTTAGAAACTGGAAAGTTGAAGAATGAAAGCTGAGTTGATTAGTAAAATAACTTTCCGCTCCGTTCCTTTTCGAGGACGAAAACATTTTAAGTAGGGGAGATTGTAACAACCCGGAAAATCAAAACCAATTTAAAATTTTTATTTTGGCAATTTTGATGAATTTTAAATATTTAAAATGATTCATTTTAAATAATAACGACTAGAAATTTATTTTGAATAGAATTAGAATGTATATATTTATTTGAATCGACGTTAGAATATAAATATTTATTTTGATTGTAAAAGGAATTGAAAATGGCGTAGTAGTTTGAAAATTCAATTTAAAATTTCAAATGAATGTACAGGATTGAAATTAAACCGGATTTTAGTGAAACCAAAAATATTAAAATCTATTTGAAAATATGTTTCCAACGAACCTGAAAAATTTAAATTTCATAGTGGGACTAAAAAGTTATTCCCAGTTGAAAACTCAGAATAGTCGCTACGGAATTTTGTCCCTTGAAAAGAGCCATTTTGCAAACGACCTCCGTTTTCGACGAAACCACTTTTGTTGGATCTGGGATGTCAAGTTATTGCTACATTCCAAAATTCATAATTTTTGGGATTAATATGCGAGCGTGTGCAACACCCCGTATTTTTGGTAACACTATAATAACAAATTAAAGAATAACTAATCTTAGATGTGAGAATTAAGGGAAACGGGTTGCGCCATTGTGTTCGTCTCGGAATTTTGGTTGAGATAGAATTCGAATTTGAGCGAATTGGACTTCGTATGAAGAAGTTATGGCCATCGGAAGTTTCAGAAAATTTAAAATAGATTTCAGAAAATTCAAATTTCAGAGTCAAACAGGCTAGGCAGGAAAATTCCCGCCAGAGCCAGGTCGACCATAGGGTCGACCTGGGGGTCGACCTACCCTGACCAGGTTGACCATAGGGTGGACCTGCCCCCGGGCTGAATTGATTGGTGATCTGTTTATAACTGTGTGCTAACTCATTAGGGTTTCTGATCTGCTCTGATTGGCTGGGAGTAATTTTGGGTTGATTGGACGGCCTAAACTAATCCTAAACTCTATAAAAACACCTATAGACTCAAACCCTAAAATCAAAATAAAATTAGATTCATGGCTTCCATGCCGTCACCTAGCAACTTAGAATAGCCGCCACCAATTAGAGAGGAAGAAAGCTAGTTTAATTCAATTCTTTTCAACTCTAACAACGAATCTTCTCCAAAGGAAAGCTAATACAACTTCAGAACTCGAAATTCGGAACTCAAGACCTTCTTTGAGTTGTGAGTTCGATTTCTTTAATAAAATAATTAGCAATTTAATTGGATTAAGTTATGATGTGGATTATTTCGATATGATGTGAATTATTAACCGCATGTTATAATTATGTTGTAAAATTGTGATGTTATCATACATGTTGTAAATTCTATGATGTTATGTTGTGATCATCTATGTTGTAAAGTTACGATGCTATCATCTATGTTGTAATTGTATGATTGGCTTATGTATAATCAAATCATCATGTTGTTCATATGCTAGTTTGGTTATGTTGATTCATATGATAAATCATAAGTATGTATGCAAGTTTAGATTTTGATTTAGACATGAATCATATGCAAGTTGGAGAAAATTTTATGTAACCTTACATGTTTCATGACACATAGTTTATGTGAAAATTTGATCTAAAGTTAGGCTATGACATGTGTGAGTTTTATGATAAATTCTACATGCTAGTTTACATGTTTAGATGTAAGTTCACACCATTGTTATGTCGCATAAATCACATATGCAAGTTTATACAAATATATGAGTTTGGAATATGAATCATGTTATTCAAGTTTGTGGTTATTGCCTATGCAAGTTTACACCTTTAGATGTAGATCTATGACATACATGATTTATGCAAGTTTGTGAATATCACCCAAATAAGTTTACACCTTTAGATTTGGATCTATGACGTATGTAGTTTTATGCAAGTTGTAATTTCGGCCTATGCAAGTTTTAGATGTAGAACATCATCCACACATGAAAGTTCACCCCTATGTTTAGATCTAGTTTTATCTATATGTATGTTGTGATGTTTTCTCTTTATTCTATGAGTTAGACTATTCGAGTCTAACGTATATTTTACGTTAAACGAACGAATGTACAACGTGGGGTAATAGGATAATATTAAAAAGATTTAATATTAAGAATTGGCATAAATGCCTTAAATGGAATAAAATTAATTTGTGATGAAAATTGGTATGATTTTGCATATCATAAATAGATGGACATAATTGAGTCAATTATGGACACCGTTAAATATGGAATTGATTGATAATTTGAATAGGGAAAGTAATTCAAATTAGGGAATGATTAATTAGCTGAAATTAATCGTCTATGACATGAGGTTAGGCTCTTTTGTGGTGTAAGACTGCCCAGAACCGGCCGGCAAATCCAGCTGCCACAAATGGCAGTCTAATGTGGGAGGTCTTAGGCATAAATTAAATATGTAACAATTGTAAAGACACGAGGTTATGCTTGTTTGTGGTGTAAGACTGCCCGGACCTGTCTGAAAAATCCAGCTGCCACAAATGCCAGTCTAATGTTGGAGGTCTTTATGAGGTTACGGTCTTAATGAATTAAGAAACACTTAACTAGATAAACATGTAGTGGGACATGAGGGGGTTAAGTGGGTGCCTTGGGTGGCATGTGGAATCTAGTGAGTGCCTTGGGTGGCATTTGAAATGCGATTAGAAATACTTAACCAAAATTGAAACATGTAAGTGCACGTGAATAAGAAGAGGGTTAAGTGGGATGTACTAGAGGGGACCAAGCTTAGGTGGATAGCTTGTGTCAAGTAATGGGGGCCCGTTTCAACCAGTAACCCATACGTATCTTTGTGGGCTCGACCCAAGTCGAGGACGAGACACGCATACTGGGCTTGACAGTAAGAGGCCAAACAGGGTTAGCGGTGGCAACGCAAGTTCAACGCGTTCATATGTGTGTGTGGACCCGGGCTGGTAGGTAAGACATTGTTGCATCGTGTAGGTATAAGCCATGCATCATTTGTGGTATCGGGTTGCCACTTTGGGGAGTGATATACCTCACTGTGGGGCCAGCACGGGTATCTACGAGTTAGGGAGCCGATCGCATGGGGGTAGTGGGTGCACCTAGTGGAGATAGGGGCAGGCGGCACCTATGAAGGCAGGTAGGGGTGCATGAAACTACCATTATCATTATTAAGTTTAGTAGGCGGGATCAACCTGAGGGTGACTAGTGGTGGTGCAGTATAGCAATTATCTTATAGTGGTTTAGGTGCGCTTTAACGTTATCTTAGTTCAACCTTATTTCCTTGTTTACTCTGTCATACTCAATTGTTCACAGTCATTTCTTAATTTACCTACTTATGCCTTAGCCTAGCTATTTTGGTAATTATATTGTTAAAGTTATCGCACTCGCCAGACTTTATGTCTGACCCCCTTTGTTTCCTCCTCTTTTCTTCCCTTCCCCCCTCCCCCCCCCCAAGGTGCTCAGGTTGGAACTAGCATTAGTGGAGCTTGATTTAGGATAGTTGTATCTCTACTTTTAGAAGATTGCTTGGATCGCTGAAGTAAAGTTCAGCCTATCTTATTTATCGCTATTTTGTACTGGGGTTATGTCTTTCAATTTATGTACTTTGAATTAGTCAAGATGGATATTATGTACTTTGATTTAGTCAAGATGAATATTATGTACTTTGACTCTGGTTTTTGATGATGTAATCAAACTTATGTGCTTACCGCTGCAATGAATAAAGTTTTAAATTTTTAAGCACTGTTTATATCTGTCTTGTTGTTAAGTTTCTGTTCTATACTCACTTAAAATGCTCCATAGAAGTTAACTCATTCCCATTGTGAGTGACATTAATGGACGTGGGGTGTTACACGTGGTATCAGAGCTGAAGGTTACCAGAACAGATATGAATTTTGAAAAACTATTTTTCAAAAAAACTTTTATAAAGGAGTACCTTCAAAAGTATGTTTTAAGGAAAGAATTTTCAAGAGAAAAGATTATTTTTAGAAAGCATAACCCCAAGTGCCATATATCTTTCCTTTGGTTCTTTTGTATTGAATCTTTCCTTTTTCGTTTCAACATGTCTGGAATTCCCGAGAAAACCGAGGGGATACCGGTACCAGGATATTTTAGGAGGTATTTGGAGATTAGAGCCACCACTGTAGGTCCAACAAATCCTCCTCCTCGCGTTGATACTTTCGCAAAGATATGTAAGGACTTTAGGGCAATGGGTGGAAGACCTTTTCACGGGACAGAGACATTTGTTAAAGCTCGTAATTGGCTAAAGGAGGTGGAAGAATTGTTTGGAATCTTTGAAGTGGAAGATGGAAGAAAGGTCTAGTTAGCTGCCCGGCTAATGAAGGATAAGGCCTCGTTGTTGTGGGAGGTCACTAATGGGGAGCATCCAGTTGATACAAGGCCAGACTTCAGGTGGAGGTTTGAGGCGAAGTTTCTCTCATGGGGTGAAGAGAATCTATACATGGAAAGATTTTTGGCATTGAAGCAAGGGAATCTATCGGTGAAAGAATACGTCAACAAATTCAATCAGTTGGCGAGATTTGGCTTAGACTTGGTGAATACTCCAGAAAAGAAGGCCCTGAGATTTGTTAAGGGTTTGTATGAGCCGCTTCATGTGTTAGCTATGACCCACATCCCCATGGGAGCTACCTTTGAGATACTAGTTGACATGGCGCTTATGCATGAAGAAGAGAAGGGCGCCAATGCTAATAAGGCACCCGAGAAGAAAGGGGATCAAAAGAAACCGCAACAGCAACAACAAAACAAGAAAGGTGGTAAAGGCAACAATGCTAAGGGAAAGAAAAGATGCTTTAACCGTGGGACACCCGACCATCTAAGCAAAGATTGTAGGAAGAAAAAGAAGACTAGTTGTTTCCACTATGGCGAAGCGGGACATCTGATTAAGGACTGCCCAAGGAAAGGGCAGAGGTCAGGGTCTACCTCGGGAGGACAGGTGCAGGCTCTTATGGAACCAGGGCAGGCAAGGGGACAAATTCAGGCTCTCGTGGTCCCACTGCAATAAGAGGTAGAGCAATTTCCATTGAAAGTCTAGTTTTTATGTTTGATCATCCTGTCTGTACTTTATTCGATTCTGGCTCATCACATTCGTTTATCTCTACATTATTTGTTGAAACACTGCACCTAGATTCTAGTCTAGTTACAGATCCCTTAGTAGTCTCAAATCCTATTGGTGGTTCGGCTCATCTTTATATGATTTTTCGATATTTGAGTGTTTATCTTGGGCGTTGAGTTTGAATGCAACGCCTTTGTTCTTGGTTTCATGGGCTATGGCTTGATTCTAGGTATGGATTGGCTAACTAGATATGGGGCCATCCTAGATTGTGAAAGAAGGGTAGTTATATTGTTGACTCGTTATGGAAAGACCCTTGATATTTCTTGTGACCCTAGAGGTCCAGTAATGCTTAGCTACCTAGAATCCCTTGACGCATCCGATGATGATTTACATTCTGTTCGTATAGTCCGTGAATATGTTGATGTCTTCGATGAGGTGTGGGGTTTACCCCCAAAACGTGAGATAGACTTTCGAATATATCTAGTAGATAATGCAAAGCCAGTTGCATTTCTAGTGCGCCACATGGCTCCAAGAGAGAGAAGAGAACTCAGTAAGCAAGTGAAAGAATTGCTTGAGAAGGGGTTCATCAGACGTAGTATGTCGGAGTGGGGTGCTCCGGTAGTAATTGCCACGAAGGCAGATGGGTCCCTTATACTTTGTGTGGACTATAGAGAACTTAATAAGCTTACTAAGAAGAATAGACACCCACTGCCGAGGATTGACGATCTCTTCGATCAGTTAGTTTGCGCCTCAGTGTTATCACAGTTGGACTTAGCCACGGGTTTCCATCAGTTGAGAGTGGCTGAGGATAGCATAGACAAGACTGCCTTTAAGACTCCAGAGGGCTTCATTGAGTGGCTTGTGATGCCCTTCGGTTTGGCAAATGCCCCCCCCCTCCATACTTTGTTGACTTGATGAGTAGGGTGTTTAGGGAGTACCTTTATAAATTCGTGGTAGTCTTTGTGGACGACATCTTGATCTTTTCTAAGAGCGAGGAAGAGCATGCCCTACATCTTAGGGAAGTGTTGGAGACTCTTCGAGTGCATAACCTTAAAGTTAAATTTTCTAAATGTCACTTTTGGAGGAAGGAAGTGCGATTCTTAGGGCACGTGGTTTCCAAAGAAGGGATAGCTGTGGATCCCGCGAAGGTAGTGGCCATCCAAGATTAGAAGGTTCCTAAAAATGCTACTAAGGTGAGGAGTTTCTAGGGTTAGTTGGCTACTATAGGAAGTTCATCAAAGACTTCGCAAAAATATCAGCCCCATTAACACGCTTGATGAAGAAGAACTTAGTGTTCACATAGGATGTAGATTGTGATGATGCATTCCAACGTTTAAAGAGAGCTTTGGCCACAGACCTAGTCTTAGTGTTGCCAGATGGGAGTAAGCCATTTATTGTTTATACCAATGCTTGTAGGACAGAACTAGGCGCAGTCTTAATGCAAGAGGGAAGGGTAATAGCCTATGGTGGAAGGCAGTTGAGAGTGCTTGAGAGAAATTACCCTACACATGACCTAGAGTTGGCTGCTATTGTTTTCGCGCTTAAGTCTTGGCGCAATTATCTTCTTGGCGAAAAATTCGAATTGTTCACTGAACAAAAATCGCTAAAATACTTGTCCTCTCATAAGGACTTGAACTTAAGGCAGCAAAGGTGGATGGAATTCTTAGCATCCTACGACTTCGAGATAGCATATACCCCTAGCAAGGGTAACGTGGTAGCAGACGCCTTAAATAGGAAAAGGTTATCCTTGAGTCCGTTGTTTGTTGAGCGGCGAAGTTTAGAGTTCATCGCTGCGTTTGACTTTAGACCATTCGTTGACTTTGTACCCAGTTTACTAGCATCCTTAGAGGTTAGACCTATGCTTTTGGGATGGATTGGTGAGGCACAACGAGATGACCCATAGTTGGTTGAGTTAGTAAAGAAGCTCAAAAGAGGGGAGTCATCGAGCCATCTCCATAGGTATACCCTAGATGATAAGGGTTGGTTACGTAGGGACGGTAGACTTTGTGTACCGTAGGACGAGAATTTAAGGAAGACCATTCTTGATGATGCACATCGTTCGAAGATGACCATCCATCCCGGGGGGACAAGATGTACATGGACATGAGACGAGTTTACTTTTGGGCCGGCATGAAGAGGGACGTGGCAGAGTTTGTCGCTAGATGCTTGGTGTGCCAACAAGTAAAAGCAGAGCAAAAGAAGCCTGGTGGGTTGCTTCACCCATTGGAGGTTCCACAATGGAAATGGGAAAGTGTCTCGATGTACTTTATTGATGGGTTACCGAGATTGAGGAAGGGTAATACAGGGATTTAGATCGTGGTAGACAGACTTACTAAGAGCGCCCATTTTCATTCCCGTAAAGAGTAAGAGGACTGCTCCATGGTTAGCCTCCGTAAACATTCGAGAGATAGTTCGTTTGCACGGTGTTTCTTCTAGCATAGTGAGCGACCACAATCCTATATTTACTAGTGAGTTTTGGAAGAGCTTGCAAGAGGCGGTAGGGACTCAGTTATGTTTGAGCACCGCTTATCATCCTCGGACGGACGACCAGACCGAGAGGGTGAATCGTATTCTAAAGGACCTTTTGAGGCTATGTATCTTAGACTTCGGAGGTACATGGGAGGAACATCTTCCATTGGTAGAGTTCTCATATAATAATAGCTTTCAGTCTAGCATTGACATGGCACCTTTCGAGGCTCTTTATGGACGGCCGTGTCATTCTGCTACATGTTGGTGGGAGTCTAGATAAGATCTTACTTGGGCCCGATATGATTAGAGAGACATCGGAAAAGATCGATTTGATCCGAAGGAGGATGAAGACGGCGCAAGATAGGAAGAAATCTTATGCAGACAAGAGGAGGTCATATCTCGAGTTTGATATTGGGGACATGGTCTTTGTCAAGGTGTCTCCATTACGGAATGTCGTTCGCTTTGGGTCCGTTGTGAAGTTAGCACCAAGGTTCGTAGGGCCGTTTCCTATTAAGGAGGGGATTGGACAGATGGCATATAAAGTGGAGTTGCCCAAGAGACTTAGTGGTGTACACGAAGTATTCCATGTACCACATTTGAGGAAGTGCTTACACGAGACCGCGGAAGTGGTAGAGCCGAGCTTGCTTAGAGAGGTGGAGATAGAGCGTGATGCGACGATTCGACGAGCTCCTACGTGCATTCTTAGGTCAGAGATTAAGAAGTTGAGGAATCGAGAGGTCAAGCTAGTCAAAGTGCAATGGGGAGATGATGAGAGCAATGCTACTTGGAGACAGAAGAGAAGATGCATTCATTGTACCCTTTTCTTTTCGAGGGTATGTTTTTTTAATTTCTCCTTTATCGCTTAGCTTGTACTTGTTTTATCTTTAGTATGTCCTCTCGCTAGTATCTTTGACTTTTAGATAGGGTAATCCTATGGTTGAAACATGTGTTTGAGACATGTTATGTATGATGGATGCATGTGGATGCAAGCGTTTGCTAATAGTTGCTCGTGGATGCATATACACACACTTTAGGCACTAGATCGGCTAAGTCACTTCATATTGCATATTGCATATAAATGTGTGTGCATATTTAAGTTAATGGATGCATAATGGTTGTGTTATCATATGGATGTTGCATATTGGTGAATGGTTGTGCACACATATAGGAATGATATGTATCGATAGTATTCTTTCGCATACATAATGGACGCATGGCACTATCATGGTTTGCATTAAGGAGGTCAACTGAATCAGTAGACCGCCTGATTTTGCATTAGATAAAGAACATATACACACACTTCTTGCATATGTTCATATAGCATTAGGAATTTTATAAGGACAATGGATGCCTGTGTTTGATGGTTGAGTAGATGGTTGTTTGGATGTTAGGATATGCATTCTCCTTAACTTGGGATTTCGGGGGCGAAATCCTTTAAGGAGGGGAGAATGTAACACTCCGTATTTCTGTTAACACTATAATAACAAATTAAAGAATAACTAATCTCAGATGTGAGAATTAAGGGAAATGGGTTGCGCCATTGTGTTTGTCTCGGAATTCTGGTTGAGATAGAGTCCAAGTTTGCCTGAATTGGACTACGTATGAAGAAGTTATGGCCATCGGAAGTTTAAGAAAATTTAAAACAGATTTCAGAAAATTCAGATTTCAAAGTCAAACAGGCTAGGCGGGAAAATTCCCGCCAGGGACAGGTCGACCATAGGGTCGACCTGGGGGTCAACCTACCCTGAGCAGGTCAACCTGGGGGTCGACTTGCCCCCCCAGGCGGAATTGATTGGTGACCTGTTTATGACTGTGTGCTGACTCATTAGGGTTTCTGATCTGCTCTGATTGGATGGGATTAATTCTGGGTTGATCGGACGGACTAAACTAATCCTAAACTCTATAGACTCAAACCCTAAAATCAAAATAAAATTAGATTCATGGCGTCCATGCCGTCACCTAGCAACTCAGAATAGCCGCCACCAATTAGAGAGTAAGAAAGCTAGTCTAATTCAATTCTTTTCAACTTTAACAACGAATCTTCTCCAAAGGAAAGTAATACAACTTCAAAACTCAGAATTCAGAACTCAAGACCTTCTTTGAGTTGAGAGTTCGATTTCTTTAATAAAATAATTAGCAATTTAATTGGATTAAGTTATGATGTGGTTTATTTGGATATGATGTGAATTATTGACCGCATGTTATAATTATGTTGTAAAATTGTGATGTTATCATAAATGTTGTTAATTCTACGATGTTATGTTGTGATCATCTATGTTGTAAAGTTACGATGCCATCGTCTATGTTGTACTTCTATGATTGGCTTGTGTATAATCAAATCATCATGTTGTTCATATGCTAGTTTGGTTATGTTGATTCATATGATAAATCATAAGTATGTATGCAAGTTTAGATTTTGATTTAGACATGAATCATATGCAAGTTGGAGAAAATTATATGTAACCTTACATGTTTCATGAAACCTAGTTTATGTGAAAATTTGATCTAAAGTTAGGCTATGACATGTGTGAGTTTTATGATAAATTCTACATGCTAGTTTACATGTTTAGATGTAAGTTCACACCATTGTTATGTCGCATAAATCACATAAGCAAGTTTATACAAATATATGAGTTTGGAATATGAATCATGTTATGCAAGTTTGTGGTTATTGCCTATGCAAGTTTACATCTTTAGATGTAGATCTATGACATACATGATTTATGCAAGTTTGTGACTATCACCCAAATAGGTTTACACCTTTAGATTTGGAACTATGACATATGTAGTTTTATGCAAGTTGTAATTTTGGCCTATGAAAGTTTTAGATGTAGAACATCATTCACACATGCAAGTTCACCCCTATGTTTAGATCTAGTTTTATCTATATGTATGTTGTGATGTTTTCTCATTATTCTATGAGTTAGACTCTTCGAGTCTAATGTATATTTTACGTTAAACGAACGAACGTACAATGTGGGGGTAATGGGATAATATTAAAAAGATTTAATATTAAGAATTGGCATAAATGCCTTAAATGGCATAAAATTAATTTGTGATGAAAATTGGTATGATTTTGCATAACATAAATAGATGGACATAATTGAGTCAATTATTGACACCGTTAAATTTGGAATTGATTGATATTTTGAATAGGGAAAGTAATTCAAATTGGGGAATGATTAATTAGATGAAATTAATCGTCTAAGACACGAGGTTAGGCTCTTTTGTGGTGTAAGACTGCCCGGAACCGCCCGACGAATCCAGCTGCCACAAATGCTAGTCTAATGTAGGAGGTCTTAGGCATAAATTAAATGCGTAACAATTGTAAAGACACGAGGTTAGGCTCATTTGTGGTGTAAGACTGCCCGGACCCGCCCGGCAAATCCAGCTGCCACAAATGCCAGTCTAATGTGGGAGGTCTTTATGAGGTTACGGTCTTAATGAATTAAGAAACACTTAACCAGATAAACATGTAGTGGGACATGAAGGGGTTATGTAGGTGCCTTGGTGGCTTGTGGAATCTAGTGGGTGCCTTGGGTGGCATTTGAAACACGATTAGAAATACTTAACCAAAATTGAAACATGTAAGTGAACATAAATAAGAAGAGGGTTAAGTGGGATGTACTAGAGGGGACCAAGCTTAGGTGGATAGCTTGTGTCAAGTAATGGGGGCCCGTTTCTACCAGTAACCCATACGTATCTTTGTGGGCTCGACCCAAGTCGAGGACGGGACACGCATACTGGGCTTGACTGTAAGAGGCCAAACCGGGTTAGCGGTTGCAACGCAAGTACAATGGGTTCATATGCGTGTGTGGACCCGGCTGGTAGGTAAGACATTGTTGCATCATGTAGGTATAAGCCATGCATCATTGGTGGTATCGGGTTGCCACTTTGGGGAGTGATACACCCCACTGTGGGGGAAGCACGGGTATCTACGAGTTAGGGAGCCGATTGCATGGGGGTAGTGGGTACACCTAGTGGAGATAGGGGCAGGCGGCACCTATGAAGGCAGGTAAGGGTGCACGAAACTACCATTATCATTATTAAGTTTAGTAGGCGGGATCAACCTTAGGGTGACTAGTGGTGGTGCAGTATAGCAATTATCTTATAGTGGTGGTGCAGTATAGTAAATATCTTATAGTGGTTTAGGTGCGCTTTAATGTTATCTTAGTTCAATCTTATTTCCTTGTTTACTCTGTCATACTCAATTGTTCACAGTCATTTCCTTATTTTCCAACTTATGCCTTAGCCTAGCTATTTTGATAATTATATTGTTAAAGTTATCGCACTCGCCAGACTTTATGTTTGACCCCCTTTGTTTCCTCTTTTCTTCCTTTCGCCCCCCCAGGGGCTCAGGTTGGAACTAGCACTAATGGAGCTTGATTTAGGACAGCTGTATCTCTGGTTTTAGAAGATTGCTTGGATCGCTGAAGTAAAGTTCAGCCTATCTTATTTGTGGCTATTTTGTATTGGGGTTATGTCTTTCAATTTATGTACTTTGATTTAGTCAATATGGATGTTATGTACTTTGACTCTAGTTTTTGATGATGTAAGCAAACTTATGTGTTTGCCGCTGTAATGAATAAAGTTTTAAATTTTTAAGTACTGTTTATATCTGTCTTGTTGTTAAATTTCTGTTCTATACTCACTTAAAACGCTCCATAGAAGTTAATGCATCCCCTTGTGAGTGACATTAATGGACGTGGGGTGTTACAGCGTGGCAAAAGAAAACGTGTTTTGACAATTTCAGTCAATTTGGATCGACCAAATAATGGCCATAATTCAAACGGTCTTCAAATTTGATGAAATTAGTTTTTTTAGGACCGTGTCATCAATATGAAGATAGAAATAATCTTTCTGAAATTTTTAGAGTCAGTATGTGCCCCGGTAAATTGAAAAGTACGTTTAAAATAGAATATATAGATTTATATTTTGATTTGAAGAATAACTGGCTGAAACAATCTAATCGGCTTACGGTACATATCCCATTGTGTTTGAAATGGGGGTAATTATCTAGGGGCGATAGTCGTTGGGGTCAATTTAGAGTCCGAACGAAAAAGTTTCTTTATGTGTGATTAAATAAATAAATAATTTATATATATTATATACTTCCCTCTCCCCTTTTCCTTTCAGTCAACGCTCACTTATCAAAAAAAAAACCAAAAACAAGATCGAACCCACTCCCCCACGCCCATCATCCACCGCGCCCTGGCGATCCGCCGCCGCTCAGTTCCCCCAGTCGCCAGATCGCCTCCCCTCCCCCCTCCGCTGATCCTTCCTCCGCCCTAGTTTCTCCAGCGCTCGATTCAAAAAAAAAAAACCAAATCGAAATCGCGAATCCCACCGTACTTCCCCCTACCCCCTTCCCATCGCTCCACAGCCTGAGCCACTCCCCCTTCCGTCGCGACGCCGCTGATGGCCCCCTTGACAACTGCCGTTCGCTCCAGCAGGCTTCCCCCCTTTTCAATTTGAACAACGAAGGTAAGTTTATTTTATTTTATTCAGAAAAATCCGATTTATACAGATATGATTAGCAAACAAAAATATGAAATTATTTGATTTTATAAACTGAAATGATATGATTTAAAAAAAAAACTGTAAAGATTCAATTTTTATTTATAGATTTTCTTCGATTTCAAGAATAGATTTTCGTTGATTTCAATAATATGTTTTCTTTGATTTTATTAAAGGAAAGAATGATTTTTTATTTAACAAAAAGTTTAGATTTTTAGTTATAGGAAGTTTAGATTTTAAGTTATAAAAAGATTAGATCTTTATTTGTTCAAAGCTATGATTTTTATTTTATTAAAAAGATAAGATTTTTATATATTTAAAGACGTGATTTTTAAATAGGGAAAGACATGATGTTTGGATTAGTATGTTATTTTAAAAATAATTGAACTATGAAAATATTTTTGGAAGGATAAAAATATAATTTTTATCGTATGAACACTATTTATAAAATCGCCAAACTATGAAATAAAAATTCGATAGTTAAAAATATGATTTTTAACGTATATATGTTATTTATAAAATAGGCATGCTGGATTTCTGGAAATTTTTAAAATTGACAATCAAAGCACGACGGAGTGGAACCCAAAGGTGAGAACTTCTCACTTTTATTTTATTTTCTAGTTAAATATATATACTAGGATGTAGACGGTGCTTAGCAGCACCCGACACTTGTCGTCCGCAGACCATGGACGACTTGTTCGTTTGATTGATTGTGTTGTGAAAATTGATTGTGTGATGTGGAATGGAATAAATGTTTTATAGTTAAAAATATAATTTTTAGCGTGCATATGAATAAAATAAATATTCATTTACAAATCAGACGATTTGTTTATGTACACCCATTTTATTGATGTTGATTGGGACGATAAATTTTACACATCGCCTAACTGCACATATAAAATTCATTATTTGTTGATTGAAACCCCACACGGGTATTGGGATGATATTGGACATACACTAATCCCAATAATTAGCTGTATGTCAATCGATTGGTTGACTGACTGTTATAAGAGTTAAATATTTATATTTGATGCTTATGCAATGTAGAATGCACTCTCGATGATGGTTGACTGTGTTTGATTATTGTTGTGTACATGTGTATATGAAATCCATATAAATCACATTATATGATAATTGACTGTATCTGATTCCAGTTCAAAAAGATGAATATTTTAAAATAACAGTTATTTTAAAATAATGAATATTTTAAAAGTAATATTCAGTAAATGATCAAAATCTAATTTTGATGTCCGATTTGGGATGGACACGAATATATCTGACTATATAAAGCCAAGATGATTAGATTAACGCCATTTTGACATGAACGATATTTATATCGATTTTATTCATTTCTATAATGAATATCGAAAAGGAAGTGATTTCAAAATATAATGTTTTAAAAATATTATCATTTATATATCGATGATATGGAATATTCAATTTTGATTTGAAAATGAATAGGAAGTTGAAATCATTTTGAAAGCGAATTTAAAACGATTTATAAAATATGTTTTAAAAGGAAATCAATGAAATATATATTATATATATAATGGCCTGAATAAAACGCGCCGCGCCACTATAGTTCCTGAATTTCGACCATTGACTTCGAACTGGCATTACGGGAGATCCGACCATCGGATTCTCCTAAAACTAGAACCATTGGGTTCGTACCGAAAAGAGCTTTCTAATGAATACAAGAAATTAGAACTCTAACGGTTGGATTTGGAATTATGTCCAAATCAAATTGGAAAAGGTCGCTATAAGTGCAGTTTGATGACCGTTTATGGAAATCGACTGTACGGGCCTTGATAAAATTATTAAAAATATCAATAATTTATGTAAAATCATAATAAATTATTTGGAAAGAATTAGGATGAATAATCCCATATTTGAAAAGATAAAAATATATTTTATCGAAATGAACTAGTTATGAACTAGAATTATAATCCAATATTTTTAAATAATTAAATTGGATTTGAAATGTTTTTAAAAATAACCGGAATTTCCAATATGTGAGTTGGAATGGATTTGAATCAAAATTATCTTCGGAATATTTTGATATTGGATTCCGTGATTATACGGAAATTGTAGAGGAATTTGGAAGATATATATATCGTTATTCTAATACGATATTTGTTGGTTTCAGAATTTGATATTGAATATAAGCCGATATATTTTCTATTCACAGCTTTGTATTTAGTCTCAAATTGGATTTTGGGTTTGTCGTGAACTGTGTTTTAAATGACACTTTTCTTAAACCCAGTTGAGAAAAGATTAAATCTTTTTATTTAGATTTAATGAAGTTACCAATTAATTATTATTTAATTGGAATTGAATTGAAATTTGTTTTTTGCTTTATCATGAACGGTGTTTTAAATAACACTTGTTCTTTAACCTGATTAAAAATGGAATGTGAATTGGGTTTATTGTGAACTATGTTTTTTAATGATGTTCGTTCTTTAACCCGATTTACAGTGAAAGGGGATTTGGAACTTATATATCTTTTTATTAAGATTTAACGGGAATTTTCCAAAGTAACATTTTCCAATTTAATATATTAAATTGGAATTGAATGGAATTTGATTGATAATAATCGAAGTGAGTTTCTGTGGAGGAAGACTGTTAATACATATGGAATTTAAAAGGCTTTGCCATTATTCCATTTATATTATTAGTCGAATACGGAAATTGATATCGATTATACATTGATTTGTTTTTCGTTGAAGATTCCATAATTAATGGAATGTGATTTGGGTTTATCGTGAACTTTGTTTAAATGACATTAGTTCTTTAACCCAGTTAAAGGCAGGATTACATGTCTGTCATTGTATTTCGAACAATATGGTTGATCTCTATTAAATATATACTTTTTGGTGGCGGAGAATTTATTCTCTTTCTTAACACCCTTCACTGAGACATATGAGCTCAGAGGTTATATACCATCAGAAACCAATAGTACGGTGCAGATTGTCGATGTGGCATGTTTGTGTTTCCAAAGTTAAATAATCACTAATATTGATTTTCGGGAAGATTAAAACTAAGTGGAGTTTTAATGAATCTTTAATTAGATTGAAATGTGAATTGATAATTTAAATTATCAAATTTGGGAAATGACTGAGAGTGGAGTATCACCAGTTTTGGTCTAAGCGATAGTTAAATCTTTAATTAAATTTGAACGTGAGATGGTAATTAAATTTACCGATAACACCGTGGTGATAGTTATGGGGTAATACCAGTTTTGCTTCATAGGATGAATTTTTTGGGATTGGGAAGTTAAATAAATGGTTACTTCGGTAAGGTGCGCAAATCCCGACTAGATTGGAAAACCATAACATGGTTTGAATTAATATCCAAATGAATATTAAATAATAAATTTAAAAAAAATTATCTTTGATAAAATTAATGGGATCCTTTCCCAAAGGATATGAATATTTAAATAAAAGAATATTCAGAATTGGAATGAGGCGTATGTTGTGTTTTTATAACACTTGTTTATTATATACACGATTTATTCGGAAAGACCGGGTTTATACCCATTCTGAATAACTGATTCGACGATATGTCGACGATGAAGATTGTGGTTGAAGACCAGAGGTCTTCACATCGTTTGGATGATTACCGATGTCTTGATTGGACTGTACACCCAAGACAAAGTAATAAGTGGTGATCGTCCAGACGTACTTGGAGATCGACGGATATGCGAGGGCCTCTCTCCTGTATTGGACATATGGGACGAGGAATAAGGTGTCTCCAGTTTCGTTCAGACCCAGTACGAACTTGTAAATGGACTGTGTGTCTGACATTGGATTTTATTCTGTGTTGATTGTATTAAATATATATATGTTTGGCGGCGGAGAATTTATTCTCTTGCTTAATGCCTTTCTCTGAGACGTACGAGCTCACAGGTTATATATCGATAGATATTAGTCGCATGGCATGAATTGCCTGTGTGGCATGCTGAGTTGCTTGGATCAAGGCTTTTGTTGAAAAGCAAAGTCTTGTGGTTGATGATCAAAGCATAGCTTTAATAAAGCGCCGCTTTGTGTATAGCATTAATTCGCGAGCCTCACACCCCGGTGTGAACCAGAAACGGGAAGGACCTCCGGGAAATGGACATATGCTGGTTTCAAGCTAGGAGCGGCGTCAGCGTTTTGTAAGCCCTGGCATTTTACTCATGTGGATGTTGCTTATTATTACTTGATGGATATAGAGGCGCCTCGGATATATCGGCTACTGCAGGAGCTGATGGATATGGTGGTTGCAGAGGCTTACAGGCCCCAGACCACCAAGAGGTTCGATAGAACCGGCTAGCATATCGTTTACAGTATTATTAATCATCGACGGATGACCGGCCCCGATGATCCGGGTGCAGTTGCGACTGAGACCTGAGGCACAGGCTATAGTGTCTCGAATTAGCACATGATGATCCCTTTGCCGTGGTTCACAGATGGAATCCAACTTCCAATACAACATTTTGCGGTTTTGATTGTAGAGCCTAGTATTGGTGACATGATAGATGGTACCCATGCCGCCTATGATTGGTACATTTATATTTGAAGTTTTTTTATACACTTTACACTATAATAGTATCAAAATGATTTGTTTTAAACGTATCAAGCATTATTTGGCTATTATAAGAGAAAACCCTATCCTCCGACTTGCGTTACATTATGTGATGGGACCTGGGTCTTATAATAGCTTCATTGTTCTTTATTTAGCATTGCGCTGTTTGTTTTATGCACTGGTATTCTTGGGAGGAAACCCATTCCGTGTTATACGGCATGGTCCCTTGATTTACCAAACTTTAAAAATAAAGATTAATAACTGTTTTAGTTTTCACACCAGTCACATGACTGACCTGGAGTTTATTGTTTTAACCTTAACTCCGGGTGCCCTTATTTTCCACACGGGCAGCTAGTAGTTTTGGTTTTGCAGATTTATGTTTACAGGATCCTGTTTTACAGCTGGAACGATATTCAGAAAGCTCTGTGTCCATTTATCCCTTTCAGTTGTGTATTGTATTATTTTTCAGCTGTTATGTAATATATTGTAATCTCTGATATTTTATGATGTGTAAAATTTATTCATACTCTGTATATTCTTGTATTCTGATGGAATTGTTGTAATAAGCAATAAAATGTTCTTTTGTTTGTGTGATTTATCATGTTCTCAACTCAATCCGTTCTTTCTCTTCACCTCGGAGATTGGGGGAGTTCGGATCATTTCAAGCACCTCTGACCAACGTGGCCCCCTTCCCTTTTTTGCCAAAACCACTTAAACCCTCTTGTTTTTGCAAAAGGCGCCTCCTTTATAACCTTAACCAACTTCGACCACCTCCTACCACCTGTAAGTGGGCCCTACCCTTCACATCATCTCCATCAAGACCACCATCTGCCTGCTCCTCGTCCATTATCCAGTCATGCTACAACCCCATGCCTCTCCACAAGTCCAAACCCCCTAAAAATCCAAGCTTTCTTACTTAATACCCTAAGTTAAGTGTGTTTGTAATGGCCTGCAAATCCGTACTATCTGAGTTGATTACATACATCATACGTCCAACTGAAATATCACGGAAATAAGAAACATTTTTTTAGAAGAAAAAGGTAGAAGAAGAACAAAAACACAACACAGAATCTCACATCGCAGCAGAACAAAATATAATATACCATAACTTTTGAAATACAAAATTTTAACTGTATAACATACAATAATCAGAGTACAACACTTACGACATAGCGGAAATAAAAATACAATATATCTAAAACTGAAGCCTCCTACTCCAAGCTCCTTTAGATAGATCTATAAAATCCTGAACCACTTGATTGCCCGTACAAATTTGGGCACCCAAGAGTTTAGGTAAAACAAAACAAAATAAACTCTGGGTCAGTCATGGGACTGGTATGAGTGAACAATTTCAAACAGTTTGAGAAAATAAATGATATATCATAATACCACGCCGTAACACGGAATGGGTTTTTTCCTTATGAGAATCCAAAACACTTGATTTAATTATCAAAATCCTTTTGAAGGAAATGATAATCTTTATATCAAAACTCTTTTGATATTATAATAGTGTCTAAATCAAATAAATATAAATCTAGTGGAACGCTTTCATGTCACGTTCCACACATATATAATATACAATCAAAAACCATGAGCACTTATTGGGTAATGCATTTCCAACTATGATAAGGAATGGAACCACCTTCCGATAGTGTGTCTCTAGAGGAGAACACACTGGGTTCAACAAAAACATCTTGTAACCCGACCACACATGACCGACCACTCATTTCGCTTGAGTGTATCGAATGTATATCACCAATGGTTGTGATCAGCAACCGTTTTCCCGAATGGGACAATATCGAATAGAATAAAGAATGAAAAGAATTTCTCTAGCTGGGTGATAATACACCCTAATTGGGAGCTACCCACTTAGCCATGTTGCCTGCCTGATTTTTGTCATTTCCCGGTTGTTGAGGCCTGAGGCTACGATTATTTACTTTTCATTGATAGCATAATTAATTTGAATTCCACGTTGTCAGTTCCGTTAACCACTAACTGATTTGCACAAATATATTTTGGATATTATGTTAAGAGAGTAAATTCTCCTCCACCATATATATTTACATAGACTAACTTATGCGATCATTGGAAATACTCTATCAGACATTCGCCCATATACATTCGTTCTGGGACTGAACGAAACCGAAGGCACAATTTCTATTAATAGGAAAAGCGCTTGCACTTTACTCCCTCTTCGATTATCTTCATATAATCTGATTCGCAATGTTACTGTCAACATGGAGTGGTTCTCAGATAATAATCCAAGCGGTCTCTCCATATTAACAACGATATTGGAAAACATTTCGATAGTCGGTCATTTAACTATCAAAGAAAAACAAACATTCATTTAAAGCATCAAACAAATCACTGGGCCTTTTAATTAATATTTCATTAATTAAAACACTTCTCCATTTCCTTATTGATATTCGTTAACACGATATTTTCGATAATTGGCCTCTTACGCTATTTGGAAAACATTTCCATATATTACCTTCTTTTATTTTGTATACTTGAAAAATATATTCTATTTATAATTGGAAAACATTCCAATTTCTCATCTCTTTCATGACTGTTCATATATTTCAATACTTAGGAAATATTTATTATATTTCCAAAATTTCACTTACTGAGGTTAAATCGACTATTGTGTAAAACATCATTATAAACAACCCAAAATACGGCATTCAACTAACCCTTATTCAAATATTTCTCTTTGAGACTGGATCTTGCTATTTATCGGTTAAAAATGAAATCAATCAAGTTGGGGTATAACTATCTCTCAGACCTTGACTGAAAACATCCTTAACTTCAAAACGACAAGACCACTTACCTCAAATAATCAACATCATAAAAACAAATTATTTATTTTTAAACCCATATACGTTTCTCTTTCTAATTTTACCATATTTAATTATAAATTCCCTTTTTGTTTATACTATTCTATTTTTAAGTTCGTTTCCTTATCAGATTCTATATATATTGATATATTGATTTTCCAGTTATCCAATTTTCTTAAAAATATTCTAACTCCTTAAATTTCCAGAAAATTTCACCATAGCCTCCTTTGTACCGGTCGATAGTTAAAACCTCAACTCGCCTCTCTAGGCCCTTTCCATTCAAAAAGAAAATCAAAAAGCCAAGCGACTTGCCGATTCGGCACATAAAATCTCATATGGAATTTAAACATGTACCTTATTGTCGGGCACACGAATTATAAACTTCATACACTTCATTTCATACTAGTCTAACCCATATATGTCAATTCCTAATTTGTTTCAACCCAATCTAATCATTTTAATCATTACAAAAACAATTAATTTTTCGATAATATGGAATTTTTAATATTCTAATTCAAACAGAATTTTTGTATTGATCATCTGAATTGTTTTCAATTCAATTTTAACTTTTAATTCAATTATATCACGTATTACGATAATTTAATATATTCGATATTAAATCGAAATCGATTTTTAAATCGATAACTTAATATAAAATTCATTTATAATATCAACTCAATATTTGAAACGATAATAAATATTTAAAATAAATGGATCAAAACTCTGGGTTGTTACATTCTTCCCCTTAAAAGAATTTCATCCCGAAATTACTAAGGTAGGAAAAATGGTACAAATCCATTACTTTTCAAAATCGCACTTATGTTGAAACTCAACATTTCATACATCAACAATTTTAGTCCAATAAAGCATTTTGGTTTCCATTTATTTAATCTAAATGATTTACATCTAATATATTATCATCCATTCAATATTTCATTCATATTGGTTCAACACCAATTTATCCAAATTGATTCTTATCAATTTATTCACTTCAATTCATTTAACTTGCTTAAGTTAAACTTAAATTCCAGAATTCAAATTCCCGTGTTTTCATTTCAAATCTTTTGAAATCCCATAAATATATATGATTATATCCACCTCAAAGTAAAAACATTTAATTTTTCAAAACAACTTGTTTTCTTTCAAACAAATTCCCTTCAAAAACTTTTCTAAGGTAGCAATCCATCACTTAAAAACTCGGAAATGAACACTGATGATGTCGCGATCATCATTAGAATTATTTCCCAGCCACTGAATAGTTCAGTACTTTACCACTTTCAAAATCCATCCAAAATGATTTTATTCAAAAATCCTTCCAAAATAGAGCTATATTATTTTAATGTACTTTCAAAAAATATTTTCCAACTTCCCGGGATTAAATTCCAACTTCTGGGTTGAATCCAATTCCAGTTATCTTATTGCATGTTTCATTCATATACAAATTATATTTTTGGTTATTTATAACTGTTTCAATTTTATAATCTTATTTCATTATAATATTAACATCCAACACATCTATATTATATAATAATTTCATAAAATTATTCTTTCTATATCAAGATAGAATTTTTAAGTAAAGTTATTTCATTTACCCACTTTAAAACAATGTTGTGTCGAATTTCTCTTCACAAGTGTTTAGAAATTCCTATCGACTTCATGGCGTCCCACGATTCGATCAAAATTCATAAACCACTCAATAGACAAGTCAACACAATATAAAACAATTGTTTCAATCAATTAACAAATACGTGCTCTCGAATATATATACACTCAACTCATTCTAGGGTACTACTGACCCTATCTCTAATGAGCATAACCCCACCAAAGCCTAGGTATTCACTCAACCTAAGCTCTGATACTAACTGTAATGGCTCGCAAATCCGTACTATCTGTGTTGACTACATACATAGCACGTCCAACCCAAATATCACAGAAATACGAATCATTTTTTTAGAAGAAAAAGGTAGAAGAAGAACAAAAACACAACACAGAATCTCACATCGCAGCAGAACAAAATATGTATATCATAACTTTTGAAATACAAAATTTTAACTGTAACATACAATTATCATAGTACAGCACTTATAACACAACGGAAATAAAAATACAATATATCTTACACTGAAGCCTCCTGCTCCAAGCTCCTTTAAATAGATCTGTAAAATCCTGAACTACTTGACTGCCCGTACAAATTTGGGCACCCAGGAGTTTAGGTAAAACAAAACAAAATAAACTCTGGGTCAGTCATGGGACTGGTATGAGTAAACAATTTCAAACAGTTTGAGAAAATAAATGATATCTCATAAGACAATGCCGTAACATGGAACAGGCTTTTCCCTTATGAGAACCCAAAACACTTTATTTAACTTTCAAAATACTTTTGAAAGAAACGGTAATCTTTATATCAAAACACTTTTGATATTACATATAATAGTGTCTAAATGAAATAAATAGAAATCTAGTGGAACGCTTTCATCTCACGTTCCACATATATATAATGTGCAATCAAAAACCACGAGCACTTATTGGGTAATGCATTTCCAACAATGACAAGTTATGGAACCACCTTCCGATAGTTTATCTCTAGAGGAGAACACATTGGGTTCAACAAGAACATCTTGTAACCCGGTCACACATGACTTTGACCACTCATTTTGTTTGAGTGTATCGACTGTATATCACCAATGGTTGGGATCAACAACCGTTTTCCCGAATGGGACAACATCGAATAGAATAAAGAATGAAACGAATTTCTCTGATAGGTGATGGTACACCCTAATTGGGAGCTGCTCACTTAGCCATGTTGTCTTCCCGATTTTTTTCATTTCCCGGTTGTTGATGCCTGAGGCTACGATTATTTACTTTCCATTGATAGCACAATTAATTTGAATGCCACATTGTCAGTTCCGTTAACCACTAATTGATTGGAACAATGCAACATTGTTACAAACAACCCAAAATACTGCATTCAACTAACACTTATTCAAATATTTCTCTTCGAGACTGGATCATGCTATTTATCGGTTAAAAATGAAATCAATCAAGTCGGGGTATGACTACATCTTAGACCTTGACTGAAAACATCCTTAACTTCAAAACGGACAAGACCACTTACCTCAAATAATCAACATCATAAAAACCAATTATTCATTTTTAAACCTGTATACGTTTCTATTTCTAATTTTACCAGATTTAATTATAAATTTCCTTTTTGTTTATAATATTCTATTTTTAAGTTCGTTTCCTTATCGGATTATATATATATATATATATATATATATATATCGATACATTGATTTTCTAGTTATCCAATTTTCTTAAAAATATTCTAACTCCTTAAATTTTCGGAAAATTTCGCAGTAACCTCCTTTGTACTGGTCGATAGTTCAAACCTCAACTCGCCTCTCTAGGCCCTTTCCATTCAAAATAAAAATAAAAAAGCCAAACGGCTTGCCGATTCGGCGCATAAAATCTCATATGGAATTTGAACATGTACTTTATTGTCGGGAACACGAGTTATAAACTTGATACACTTCATTTCATACCTATCTAACCCATATATCAATTCCTAATTTGTTTCAACCCTATCTAATCATTTTAACTCAATTAGCTAATTTATTCGTTAATTAGCTCTTTCGCCTATTTCACTTTTTATTTGAACATATCACATTCAAATATATTTTTAACTTTCTTATAACAAATTGAATTCCATTCCTAATTCAAGTTTCATATTCGATTTCAAATATGAATATACAAACCCCTTTCTGATCCAAAGTCCAATTTCGATTTAAAATTCAATTAATTATTTTTTTGTTTAAATTAGTTAATTTTATTCAATAATTAAAAATCTAATTTTAAAAATCAATTCATTTACACAACTTGAGTTTGTATTTATTTTACTACTCAAAGTATGAATTTTCTCCAATGGAAACTCGGATTTTATTAACTTAAAATTCTTCTATTTATTTAAATAAACCGTTATGGTTTTATAATGGTTATGGCGTTGTTTTTCTGGAAATTTGATTTTGACTTAACCCAAAATCTATACGATGAAATCCAGGTTTTTCTCTTCCATTAGAAAACTATTATCAAATCGGTCCTGACGATTCTTGTTTCAAAGAATTCCGACTTAAATTGAGTTCTGTATACTCAATTAAAGTTCGAAACACCAAATTACGAACTACCACGTTGCAGCGAGTTCGTTTTAATTTTATTTAAATATAAACGTTTAAACTTCGTTTATAATAAATTTCAATCTCATTGTTAATATATATTAAATCCAGTTTTCAAATTCAACTTAATAATTTGATTATCTCTACTTGTCAATTTTTCGTTACTCGGTTATAAATTTATTTATAATTCGATCTGCTATATTAATTTCCAATTCCATTAGGAATAAATTACTTTATAGAATTCGATGAAATCGAATACCCAATATAATTTCTTAGACTTATCTCAATTCATTTTTATATTCCAAATATCGAAATAAAACACGTCGTCCCCTTTCTGAAACGATTTCCAATTCATGGTTAAATTCATATTTGAATTTAAATTTCTAAATTATCAAATGATAATTTATTTTCCTTAATTTATAAATGTTGTTTATAAATTTAACTTCCTTGTTTTAAAACAAGTTTTCTTTTCAAACATCTATTCGACACTCAATCCATTTTATATTCCAAATCCTAGAATAAAAACGTCCTTTCTTTCTTTCGAAATGATTTCAAATTATAATTTAAATTCATAATTGAATTTAAAATTACAGATTATCTCCAGACAATTAATTCACTATACTTATAAACATTGTTTATAAATTTACTTGTTTTATAAATTCCAACAAGTTCCATTTCGAAATCTATTTAAAACCAAAATCTTATTTTGGAATATTCTATTTTATTTTACCTTACCTATATATAACATAGAATCTATTTTCGCATTTAAATTTAACTTCTATTTAAAAAATCCTAATAATTTATTAGACATATTTTATTTAATTAAATTTGAACTAATCGAATTCACATCATAAATCCTTACAGATTTATTTTAGTTCAATTTATATTATGAACATCAGAATAAACTTCATCGTTTACTTTATTAAAATGATCCTCCCTTTCTATTTTTAAATTCATATTTGAATTTAAATATTCAAATTATCAAATGATAATTTTTCTGCTTTATTTATAAACACCATTTATAAATTGATTTCAATTCCCTGATTATCCAATGAAAATCATTCCATTTTATTTATAAACATTGTTTATAAACTTACTCCAATTTCCTATATTATTTAATTTATAAACATCATTATGAATTCATCACTTTAATTTCCTGTATATTTTAATTTATAAACATCGTTTATAAATTTTCAATACTTGTTTTATTTATCCAAACAAGTTAATATCTCTAGCCCATTTTAAATTCAAATTCTATTTTTGAAAAATAGATTTCCCCTTTTAAATCTCAAATATCCTTTTCCTGATATTTTTATATATTAACATTTTGGCCCCAGTGATATTTGAACAATCAAACCACTCAATGATCAATCAACACATCGTATACAATAATATATGTGAAAACAAACAAACAATAATATTGTTAAGTAATCCAGTTGGATCCTTCCAACCTGTTTTTCTGCATCCACAGATGTTAGCCAACATAAATAATAACCATCCTGCTTCGAGGCAGGATATCATGGTATAAAAGGTCATCCACTATCATACTGTGGGGTGTATAGGGTCATCCGCTAATGATACTGCAGGCATCCGTTAATGGTACTGCGGGAATTATCCAATCACCAATATATATGATAACCACAAACACCAATCCTAAATAACTAATATATATTTTATAGCCACAATAATATTTTAGTGCATGCAAACAACCAATGAACAATTATTTTAACGAATAAAATAATTCTAAATAAAAATATTAATGAGATTTACTCGTCATGATTTTATTTTTGATCCATTCTGATTCTGATTTTAATTATAGCTTATGTAATCTGCAGCTATAAACCGAATGTGATTTATGGCGTTCACATCTGATATTTTTTATATGAATAACATATTGATTTTATAAATAGTTAATTGAACTAAACATAATTAAATAAAATTCAAATTTGCTAAAGATTATTATTAACATTAATTACCTTAATAATCCACTATAAACTCTGATATAATCTTCTGTAACCCAGTTTGAACAACATGCATTCTAACTCACCAGCTCACATTGCCTTCATTCACTAATTTCAGCATGTTACCCAGAAAAAACCCAATGCCCATCACCAGATTACTGCCATTCCCAACATCCACTACGGCTCCTACTGAAGGCGCCTACTCCATGAATTCACACAACGAGGAACCATTCATCTCAATGTCTAAAATTACACCTACCCCTCACAAAAAATGAAATTCGCATTGTCCCTGGAAATCGCCATTTCCAGTCTTCCATGCAACTCTGAATTGTCGGTCTATAGCTTTTGGTCTTAAGTCCCTCAAATTCCAAAGGGAGTTGCTAATCTCTTCATTGCAATATAATAAATCGCGAACCTCTTAAACCACTCGCAACTCGTTAATCACCAATCACAACATACCTCATCGACTTGAATTAACCTCCGGCACCTCTTATTTAATCCGATCCGCGCCCTAGCCCATCGTCGCAAAAATCGAGATGCCCCCTTTTTGCCATTACTGAAAACAACGTCGTACCCGTCCAAACCATCGCGGCCTCACTAACCTAGCTTCATGTATGATTTCGAATTTGATTCTCTTTTCCCTTTTTTTGTGTTGAGGCAGATGGTTCGATTTTGAGGCAGCATTCGCAAGTAAAAAGGGTAGTTCAGTTTCCACTGTGAATATTGGAATTAATGAACAGATAAAAGAGAAGAGAATACAAATATAAAGAAGAGGAGAAAATCGTTTGTTGCAGTGGAGAATTAGAGTAGAGAGACTTTGATTTCTTGGTTTGCAAAAGAAAGAAACAGGAGGGTTTATGCGTGATATTTATAATTGAAGAAAACTTAGTTACTAAGGATTTTTTTTGTCGGCACAAAGTACATAGGGTAGCTTAAGGAGGAAGGAACGGATTTAAAATATTATTTTTATCTCTAATTTATTTTAAATTTAATTAAAACTGGTACCATTAAATTTTTAATTATCACGTTGACTCGACTCCTATTTGAGTCCAACAACAGGCCTTCCTAGGGTTAAACCACCATTTTGAACCCACCGAGACAGGTTTCAAAAGCTTATTCGATCATCTGGAGAAGATATTAATTTAAATCGATATAAGTTAAATACAAAACAATTAATCCTTTGATAATATTTAAATATTATTATTCTAATTCAAACAGAATTTTTGGATTGATCGTCTGAATTGTTTTGAGTTCAGTTTTAACTTTGAATTCAATTATATCTTGTATTACGATAATATAATATATTCGATATTAAATTGAAATCAATTTTTAAATTGATAACTTAATATAAAATTCATTTATATTATCAACTCAATATTTGAAATGATATTAAATATTTAAAATAAACGGATCAAAATTCCGGGTTGTTACAGTGTTAGTGAGTGTTTGTTAGTAAGTTTGAATGGAAAAGGCAACATCTTTGGCTCATAGCAAGCTTGTAATGTTCATTTGTGAATTTTCGTGATGTAGGGATGCTTGGAATGAGAATTTCTCACTCAAAATATTTCATTTGCTTAGTTAAAATCATAATTAAGTTGCTAAGTGTCTGGTTGAAGTATGTACATAAACTTGTCAAAATCACAACTTTTACATACATTATCGGAATGCAGCGAAAGAAGAAGCGTTGGAACTGTATCGACGAGAGCTTCACAAGAAACCAGTTTGAAGAGATTTGGTGCCCGTAAAAAATTTTTGACAAAGGAAAACGTCCAATGTAATCGATCGAAATTTATCGTTATTTAGCGATAGACGACCAATGTGAGAACTGTCTCACTTAACTGAATTTTTATGAGTTATAATAATCTTGTTTGATTATTTTTAATCAATGTTTATGGTAGTAAGTTGGTTAAACCATGACAAGAACCCTGAATTTAATTTAGTTAATTATCACAAATTTTTATACGGTATATGGTAGCTTACTTCACAGGTTGTTTGAAAACCGTATGGATGAATAGAAGGTTGATTGTGCTATGATTTGAAAGTGATTTTGAAATAATTAACATGTTGAAAACATTGTTAAAATATTTGTGGTGGTTAAGATTGGATTAACATCCATTTACAAGTCGAACGACTTGTTTGTGTTCACCTATTTAAGTGATAGTGGCTGGATTGAATGATAACTTGAAACAAATAAGTTATGATTAATTTCATGGAGTAGTGATTAATTTGCATTGATTAAATAATTTATTAACTGATTATTTGTTGGTTGAAACCTCCAGACAAGTATTAGGAGGAAGATAAACACTAATTTGAATCCCAAGTGTGTAGACTGTCAATCTGCAAATTGACATAACTGTATAAGCATTATTTAATGCTTATATGGTATTGTGCACTTTGTGTGTGAATAGGATGCGGTGTGCTGGATGTATTTGGATCTTAAATAGTTGTTCACGACTATTATTGAATACATATGATGTATGTAATCCATATAAATTTATTTATATGGATATTGGTTGAGATTTCATTCCAATTCGGAAGAAAACTAAATATTCTAATAATGTAATATTCGATGAGAAATGAAGGTTTGATTTTGCATCCGATTTTGGATGAACACAAAGATAAAAAAATATCGATGAATTTTCGTAACTATAATGAATGGTTTTGAATAAATAGTCACTTGATTTTGACATGTCGAAATTTTGATTTGAAATAAATGGTAATTTTTCATAGTGAAGTTCAGTTAGGCTATTTAGTAAACATTTTAAAAGAAGTTTTATTTCGAAAGTTTCTCGTTTTTTTATTATGAATGATGGGAGATTCTGAATTTAGAATAACGAGTTTCAAAAAATAATATTATTTTCATGATTAAAATAATATTAGGAGGTCTTAATGTTGAAAATATGTGATTTTGAAGAGAAACGGCTTAAACAGGATTTCTAATGTTAATCATATATATTATACAACTTATAAAATGTTTTGTAAGGCGTTTTGATTATTTTAAATTAATAAATCGATTCAGGCTTAAATAGGATGTATCGTATAGCGATAGTTCGTGAACGTCAGCCCATAACTTCGAATTGGTGTATCAGAAGATCCGACCATCGGATTCTCCTGAAACTAGAATCGTTGGACCTGTAATGAAATGATATTTTAAATAAAATAAGAAGTTTTAATGTAATAATCCGGAAATCTGAGCCAATTTAAAAATTTTATTTTGGCAATTTTAGCGGATTTTGAATATTTAAAATGGATTATTTTAAATAATAATGACGATAAATTTATTTTCGACAAAGTTAAAATGAATAAATTTATTTTAATTATATAACGAGCCTGAAATGGCGCGATAGTTTGAAATTTCGATTTCGAATTTCAAATGAATATACAGAATTCGTTTTAAGTCGGAATTGGACGAAACCATAAATATCTAAATCTGTTTGACGATATCTTTTTATGGATATAAGAAACCGAGATTTCACTTTAGAAGTTGAATGTAACGACCCAGAAAATCTGAACCAATTTAATTTTTTTTAAATTGGCTAAAATAATGGATTTTAAATATTTAAAATAAATATATTAAATAATAGCGATGAAAACTGAGTTTGAATCGACAATTGAAAACGAATATAATTAATTCTAATTATAAACAAGGCTTGAAAAGGGGCTGTAGTTTCAAAAATTGAATTCAAACTTTGTCGGACTGTACCGGGTGCAAAACAAAACGGATTTGAGTGAAACCAAAAATATTTAAATCTATTAGTGAATACCTTTCTAACGAATCTGAAAAATCGAATTTTCATAGCGAAAAGCAAAAGTTACGGCCAAATGAATTTTCAGAAAGGTCGCTATGGAATTTATATAGCCCGTGAAATTGGCCATTTTGCATACGACCTCGGAATTCAACGAAACCACTTTTTTTAGATCCGGGATGTGAAGTTATTGCTAGGTTTCAAATTTCATAATTTTTGAAGCTAGTATGTGAGCGCGGCAAAGGAAAACGTGTTTTGATCAATTACAGTTAAATTGGATCGACCAGAAATGGGCCTTTTTGCAAACGGTCTCAGAATTCGACGAAACTAGTTTTGTTGGGATCGTATCGTCAAAACATAGCCAAATTTATTTTTCTGGAATTTTTCGAATCAGTTTGTGGCCCTGGCAAATTGAAATGTACGTTCAGATCGAATATTGAATGTTATATATTTTAAATTGAATGGAAACTGACTGAAACAGTTGAATGGGCCTACGAAACATATCCCATTGTGTTCGGAATGGGGGTAAAACGCTGGGGACGACAGTCGTTGGGGTTAGATTGGTGGTTATGTCAGAAAACCACTTTAAAACTTCCCTGGCCAATCATATTTTTTTTAAAAAAAAAGCCTAACTTTCTCTCTTCCCGATCGAAGGCGGAAGAGGCTCCAAAGCTTCCCTGGCCGATCGCTGTCGCCAAAGGCGTTTTCGCCACCCCCTCCAGTTGAACTTTTTGAAGGTCTCGATCCCCTCTCCACATCCATACCTGGAACATCCCCAATCGCTGCGCCATCGTCGAGTTTCGAGCCCAGGAAGTTGTCGACTTCCAGCCGCCGCCGTGACTAGTGGGGACCACCGAGCTGGGCGAGACAACCTGGCGCGGGGAGCTGCTTCCAAGCTCTTTCGAGTGGCGAAGGCCGATCGACGTATCGTTGCACGGATTTCGCGAAAAATCCAAACCTAGTTTTGAACGATTTCTGAAAGGTACGGTTGTGTATATTTTAAATCAGTTTCAACACTTTTAAACCGTTGCAAACTTTGAAAAATCATATCTTTTTCATTTCTTGACGAAATTCGATGAAACAGGAAACATCATGACCCTGTGGACGTCTTCTACATTCTAGAAGAGACCTCATATTTTTCTGAGCCTTCTGCTATTTTTGGTGGAGTGGAACCCAAGGTGAGATTTCTAATTTATAAACGATATGAAAAACGACGATGTATAAATTATATAGTCGATGTATGAGTTATATAAGCATTGCACACCTCATGTATAAGCGTTGTATAAGTTTTACGTTCGATGTATAAGTTATATATGCGTTGTAAAAATTATATATGTGTCGAAATAGAAGTGAATTGCTATATATATAAATAAATATATATATATATATATATGTACGCCCCACGTCCACAAACCATGGACGATATTTATTGGTTGTGATTGGTGTGAAAATTGATTGATAGCGAATGGTTGATTGGAATTGTTTGTGGTTGATATTGATTGATTGAGGTTGAAAAATACCCATTTGTGGTTGAGAAATATTTGGTTGAAACCACATAGGATTAGCTGTGACGAACCCAAAAACCCGTGACACGGTGTTAAGGATAATCATTGTAATATAACACATTAATCATCATTAGCAGATCACAGATAATAGCATAAACATAAAATAGAATAATTTACACACATATGACAGCGGAATCATATAGATATCATCACATCAGAGAAGCACAGTACATGAAACAACTTAGTGCATAATGATACATAATCAGTCACCATCGCCTGAGGCGGAATCATTCATAAAGAATACACAAAAGGAATATCAGTCTACATCGCCAATGGCGGAATCATAATATAGATACAATAATGGCGGAGAAAATCCAAGTCAGCACAGTGTAGTCAAGCCTCGCCATGAGCCAAAAGGTGCGTCAGAAACCTATAACTAGGCTGCCCGTGTGAAAATGAGGGCACCCGAGTTTGCAAGGTGAAACAAACTACGAGTCAGTCATGGGACTGGTATGAGAAATCTACTCAACTTATTAACAACAATAATAAGGCAAATCAAAGGACCACGCCACTTACGCGGAACGGGTTTACTCCAATGAGTGATAGTGCATGAAATAAAGTAAATGATTAAATCAACGCAATGCTTTTTATAAAATGAAGCCATTATAAGACCCAGGTCCCATCACACAATGCAACGCAAGCCGGAGGATAAAGTTTTTACCTTATAATGGCCAAAGATGATTCATACGAATAAAACAAAGGTGTTCGATATTATTACTAGTGCATATATGTTTCAAAAGCAATTCAATCATAAATATCAATCCTAGGCGGCATAGCTACCATCTACTATGTCGCCATACTAGTAATACAATCATATTCGCATATTTCGTATTGGAAATTGGATTCCTTCATGAGTCGAGGCAAGGGGCAAGCTCCTCTCCGTTCGAGACACTCTAGCAAATGCCTCGGGACCGCACACAGCAATCCCCTGGATCCTCCAAGGCCGGTCCTCTCTTACTTTTGAGGATTAATTATTCCTGAACACACGTTTCCCGGTCCTTACAGACCTATAATCGAGGCGCCTCGCATTCCAACAACCACACAAGTGAAAAGTAGATATAAATGTCAGGGCTGGGAGGTCACTGACACCACCATAGCTAGAAAGAAACGTCATGCACTCCTTGGGTCCTTCTCCCGTTTTTGACTCATACCGGGGTGTGAGGCTCGCGAATTCACGTTACACACAAAGCTATGTCACACAGACCATGCTTTGATCATCAACCACAAGACTTTTCTTTGCAACAGAAGCCTTGATCATATGCCACTTAGGCGTTCCACACAGGCAATCCACTCCATGCGACTGATTTCTGTCAATACATAACCTCTGAGCTCGTACATCTCAGAGAAGGGCGTTAAGCAAGAGAATAAATTCTCCGCCGCCAAACAGATATATATTTAATAGAGATCAATCAACACAGAACAAAATCCAATGTTAGACACACAGTCCATTTACAAGTCCGTTCTGGGTCTGAACGAAATCGGAGGCACCAATTCCACACATATTCGTACAATCAACAGTATGTTTGGACGGCTACTACTTCAATTCCTTCATGGTAGCTACTCCAATCACGAGCATCAGTAGCGCCCATCCATCCAATGTGGAGATCGTCGGTCTTCAGTCGTCTTCGACTCTTCGACTTCTCAACGTCGATCGATTATTTGAAATGAGATAAACTCGGCCTTTCCAAATAACCCACGTATATTTAGATTTTCAAATCAATTAATCACATAGTTGGACTATTCAACATTCACATTTCAGTTATTTAGTTATAATTTTCATGTCAAATACATTCAACCATCACATTTCAAGCAAACACAACAAAATTGGTTTATTTCCACTCTATATCGTCTATAGTACTTTATAACGATATATCGCCATTTTTATTTGATTTAAAACGGCCATATTTAATTAAACGACGTTTCAGGTCGTGTCGATGCACTGGCGCTGCTTTTTACTAATTTTGTTTTACACATATACGAAAATCAAACCGTTGGATCTTCACAAACTTTACATCTTTAGGAAGGTCTTTTCAAAACGAATCCAACGGTTTCAGTTTTGGGAAAATCCGACGGTCGGATCTTCCACACTAACCATTTGACGTTACGATTTCAATTTACGAACTGCAACATCGTTATTCGATTTAATTTAATTATATATATATATATATATATATAAATATAATCGTTTCTGGCGTTGTTTTTCTTCAGTTTTGAATTAAACATTCCAGACAATCCAACCGTCGGATCTTCATAAAGTTGGTGCCGTTGGAAAGATATTTCCAAGGCGGACCCAACGGTTGCGGTTTTGGGAAAATCCAATGGTCGGATTTCCCGCACTAGTCGTTTGAAATCACGGTTTCAAAACCCGAACAGCACGGCCACGTTTCGTTTTAATTCTATTTATATTTATATATTTATATAAATATAGTTCATTCAAAAATTCCTATATCGTTTCCACTTCAATTATTTCACTAACGCCTTTAAATTTTGGAAAATTTCGCCATAACCTCCTTTGTACGGGAGGGTCTGGGAAAATTCCCAAATAGCCACACGGGCGTCTCATATCAAAAAGAAAAAGAAAAAGCCAAGCGGCTAGCCAAGCGGCTAGCCAACAGGCTCATAAAATCATCACCCAAACAAAGCGGTAAATGTGTACCTATTTGTCGGGCACAAAATTCTATTTCTCTTCTCTAGCCCCTTTTGCTTTAACCTGTTCAATAGATATGCATATACACATATACAATTCCTATCACTTATCATTTTCCATTCAATTTCATATTTGATTTTCTTCAGTTTAAAAACACCATTCATTCTAATGTTGCATGCATAGGCTAAAATCATATCATTAGCTAATTAATGTATATTTCAACTCATGCACGTTTATTTGAACAAGTGGCTATTTTTAACACTTCACATTTCAAAGATGAAAATTTTGGCGAACTAAAATAGATTTAAACACATGACTATTTTATTTAGTTCCTATGCATGTTAAAAATAATATTTCTATCACAAATATTTATTTCAACGTCCGCATATCTTTAGCATATCACACATATGATAAAAATGATATTTTTATCATTTAAAATATTTATTCGACAAATAGATGTTTCTGCACTTCATAGTTTCAATAAAAATTTAATTTTTATCGTTCGATCTTTTTATTCAACACATGAACTTTTCCACTACACACACTTCTCAACAAATGAATATTTCCACACATGTACATTTTATTTATGTTGTTCGTATTAGAAAGATGGGATTTTTATGGTTTAAATTATTTATACAAGGCGAATATTTTTATTTACTTCATATGCATATAAAAATGTGATTTTTATTGTTTAAACACTTCATTCATTCACAAATGAATTTAATTTTCATACAACACTTTTCGACACATGAATATTTCCACACATGGATATAGTTTCAACATATGGCTTTAATTTCAACGCATGAAAATAATTTCAACATTTGAAAATAATTCTAACACACAAAGATTATTCAAAATTTCGGCAGCATAACGGCAGGGTAGTTAAAACCGGCACCGTCCCTAGTACGGCTCCTCGCTCTACCTTAAAACCTCGCGGTTTTTGACAATGGGGATTCATGCATCTAATTCGCACGCAGGCGGCATGTTTATTTTTATTTCCACAAATATTTCCAGTTGATTTCAATCACCAATGGGTATTTTTCAACCACAACCAAACAATATCAACCACAAACAATTATTCAACCATTCGTATTTTTCATCCAATATTTCACACCAATTCACCATAATAAATGTCGTCCATGGTTTGTGGACGAGGGGAGTATATATATATATATATATATATATATATATATATATATATATATATATATATATATATATATATATATAATTGCTATATTTCACTTGCATTTCAACACATATATCAATTATTCTATGCATGTAAAATTCATACTTCGCTTATATAGCTTACACTACGCATGTACATGAGGTATACAACACGTATGTAATTTATATTTCGCTTATATAAATTATACACGACATTTTCCATTCAATTTCACGTTAATTTAGATTTCTCACCTTGGTTTTATGAGCGCCAAAAATCGATACGATGTCAGAAAAATCCGCAGCTTCTTCTATTGGGTAGAGAGCTTCCTTGCGGTCTCGATGTTTCCTGTTTCATCGAATTTCGTCAACATACTAAAAAGATATGATTTTTCAAAGTGTAAAGATCAAAGAAAAACTCACTTTCACGAAGCTTCAAAACTAGGTTTACAGTTTTCGCGAGAACCGGGGCACGAGAGGACGATCAGGGAGTTGGACGTGGAAGAGCTTCGAGAGGGCTACAGGCGCGCGGTGGTTTGGTGGCGTTCGGTGGTCCAGATCGGCGGCGGTTTAAAGGTCGGAACTTTGGAGGGGGATATCTCGACGTAGAAGCAACGATAGGGGGAGCTCCTTATATGGATTTGAAGAGGAGAAGGAGAACTACAAAAAGTTGAACTGGGGGAGGAGCTAATTCGGGCTGTGGCGATCGGAAATCGCCAGGGAAGGGGGGAAAAGGTTTCCGTCGTCGATGTCGGGGTCGGGGGGGGGGGGGGGTTTCTGATTTTTTTTTTTAATGAATGGAGTAATATGATTGGCCGAGGACTATATTAAATTTTTAAATAGTGTTTTCTCAAACGAATTCCTTTTTAAACCCAACGACTGTCGCCCCTAGCTAAATACCCCCATTCCGGACACAATGGGATATGTTTCATAGGCCCATTCGACTGTTACAGTCAGTTATTTTTCAAATTAAAGTATAAATCATTTAATTTTTAACTCTGAACGCACATTTCAATTTGCCAGGGCCACAAACTGATTCGAAAAATTCCAGAAAAATAAATCTAGCTATGTTTTGATGCTACGGTCCCAACAAAACTAGTTTCATCGAATTCTGAGGTCGTTTGAAAAATGGCCATTTTCTGGTCGATCCATTTTAACAGAAATCGACCAAACACATTTTCTTTTGCTACGCTCACATACTAGCTTCAAAAATTATGAAATTTGAAACCTAGCAATAGTTTGACATCCCTAACCCAACAAAAGTGTTTTCGTCGAATTCCGAGGTCGTATGCAAAATATCAATTTTCCAGGCCTATATATTCTATATACCGACTCTTCTGAAAATTCATTCGGCCATAACTTTTGATTCCCGTTATGAAACTTCGATTTTTCAGATTCGTTAGAAAGGTATTGACTAACAGATTTAAATATTTTTGGTTTCACTAAAATCCGTTATATTTTCCACCCTGCATAGTCAGTCAAAGTTTGAATTCAAATTTTCAAACTGACTCACTATTTCTAATTCACTATTTTATTGAAATATTCTATTTCAATTGTTCAAATCCCTTTGAAATAACCAATTTAAAATTTTTAAATTGGCTCGTATTTTCCGGGTTATTACAATCTCCCCCACTTAAAACTTTTCGTCCTCGAAAAGGAAACAACAGTAAAGTAGGAAATAAAATGTAAATGCAAAGTATTGTAAGGGTACCTTGCACCAGAGTTAGTCAGAGATATCCACTCTGCATTTGGGGTAAGCTTGCTTAATGCTTTCCTCAGTTTCCCAAGTACAGTCTCTAGGATCACTGCTCCACTGCACTTTAACTAAATGAACCTTTTTGCTTCTGAGTTCTCTAGTTTCTTTGCCAACAATCTTTAATGGCTCTCTTTTGAGTGCTAATTCTGGAGTTATCTCCACATCCCGTTGCGCTGCTTCTTCTACAACAAGATCCGGATCATGCATATGTCTTCTAAGTTGAGATACGTGAAATACATTTTGCACTCCAGGCAACCAATCTGGCAATTGAACCCTATAAGCAAGAGTTCCAATTCGCTCAAGTATAGGAAAGGGACCAATAAATCTCGGTGCCAACTTCCCAGTCTTGCCAAATCTGATTACTCCTCTCATCGGAGAAACCTTTAAATAAACATGATCACCAACAGTAAATGTCAAATCTCTCCTTCTAGAGTCTTCATAACTTCTCTATCGACTTTGAGCGGTTTTCAATCGCTTCTTGATGAAGTCCACTTTATCAGATGCTTCCCTAATCATATCGGGTCCTAGTACAAGTCTGTTGCCAGGTTCTACCCAACATGTTGGAGATCTGCAGGGTCTGCCATATAATGCTTCAAATGGTGACATTCTCAAACTTGCTTGATAGCTATTGTTATATGAGAATTCTGCCAAATGCAAATGATCTTCCCATGACCCACCAAAATCAATTATACAAGCCCGCAATAAATCTTCTAGAATTCTATTCACCCGCTCGGTTTGGCCATCTGTTTGAGGGTGATAAGCGGTGCTCATATTCAGTTTTGTTCCCAATTCTGTCTGGAAAGCCTCCCAGAACTTGCTAGTAAATAGGGGATCTCTATCACTGACTATGCTGATGGGAATTCCATGCAGCTTAACAATTTCTCTAAAATATATCTGTGCTAGACTTTGAGCAGTTCTATTGGATCTAACAGGTATAAAATGGGCAGTCTTCGTGAAGCGATCTACGATTACCCAAATGTTGTCATTACCTTTCTTGGTTCGCGGCAAACCATCTATGAAATCCATGGAAATCTGTTCCCATTTCCAGCCTGGGACTTCCAACGGTTGCAATAGTCCAGCTAGCTTCTGTTGGTCACTCTTGACCAATTGACAAGTAGGGCATCTGCTAACATACAAAGAAATATCTCTTTTCATTGCCTTCCACCAGAAAGTGCGTTTGATATCGTTGTACATTTTACTCACCCCAGGATGGATGCAAAATTTGGATTTATGGCATTCGTCCAGCACTTCTCTTCGAAGGCCTGGAATATTTGGGATGCAAATCCTATTATTTAACCTGAGAACCCCCCTATTGTCAATACTGAAACTCGTGGTTTCACCTTCCTTGACTCTCTGACTGATTCTCTGAATGAATTCATCGTCTTTTTGAAGGGCTGAAATCCTATCAATCAACCCAGGTGTAATTATAAGATGGGCAACGATTGCGGTCTTTCTACTAAGCGCGTCCGCTACTACGTTAGCTTTCCCCGGCGTATACAAGATATCAAGATCATACACTGCAAGAAATTCTAGCCAACGCTGCTGTCTCAGATTCAGATCTTTCTGGGTATATAAATACTTCAATGATTGATGATCTGTGTACAATATAAATTTCTCGCCCAATAAATAATGCCTCCAGATTTTCAAAGCAAAAACGATGGCTAGCAACTCAAGATCATGAGTCACATAATTCTTCTCATGTGGTTTCAGTTGGCGGCTTGCGTAAGCGACTACTTGGCCTCTCTGCATTAACACTGCACCAAGACCTCTAATAGAAGCATCTGTCCAAACCGTTAAATCTTGATTGCCATCAATAATAGTTAACATTGGAGCGGTGGTCAGCTTCGATTTCAATTCCTGGAAAGCTTCTTCACAGTCGGAAGTCCACTTAAACTTCTCGTGTTTCTTTGTGAGCTTCGTTAATGGACCGGATATCTTCGAAAAATCCTTAACGAACTTTCGATAATAACTATCCAACCCCATAAAACTTCTAACTTCCATGGGAGTAGTGGGTTGTTTCCAGTCTTGAATCGCTGTTATTTTGCTTGGGTCAACAGAAATTCCTTTCTCTGACACGACATGGCCAAGAAATTTAACTTCCTCTTGCCAGAAGACACATTTAGAGAATTTGGCTTTGAAGACGTTCTTCCTTAGAATCTCCAATACTTGTTCTAAGTGTTTTTCATGCTCGGGTTTTGATTTGGAGTAGATTAAAATATCATCGATGAATACGAGGACAAATTTATTCAGAACTCCCCTGAACACTCTATTCATTAGATCGACAAAGTATGTTGGAGCGTTACATAGGCCAAACGGCATTACTAACCATTCATAAAATATGTCTGGACCTCTGAAAGCTGTCAAAGGAACACACTCTTCTGCTATTCTCAATTGATGAAAACCTGTAGCTAGGTCCATTCGGGAAAATACTTTCGCCCCATTCAATTGGTCTAGCAAATCATCAATGCGAGGTAATGGATATTTATTTTTAAGCGTCTGTTTGTTGAGGTCTCGGTAATCAACACATAATCTAAGAGTACCGTCTGACTTCGGGACAAACACAACAGCTGCACCCCAATTAGAAAAACTCGGTCTGATTAGACCCTTCCACAACAGTTGACGAGTTTGATCGCCTAATTCTTCTTTTTCTTTCGGAGTCATTCTACGAATTGGATGCACCACTGGTCTGGCATTGGGAATTAGATCGATTCGGAATTCTATTTCTCTTTGCGGAGGTAAGTTTTCAACTTCTTCAAACACATCCGCAAAGTTTCTAACAATCGGAATCTTTTCTATGGAAGTGGGGATAAGTTCTAATGCTGACCAAAATTCTTCTCTATTCGGATTCGAACCATGACAGGGTATATATATATGTCCAAGCTCCGTTCGGATTTTAACGATTCTTTCCGCACATTTCACTTCAGCTTCGTATTTCGTTAACCATTCTAACCCAAGGATAACGTCGAATTCGCGAAAATCCATAACAATCAAATTAATGGGAAATTTGTAGAAAGAATAAGAGATTGGCACTCTACAACATGTACTGAGAGTAACAGGACCCCCTATCGGGTTATGAACTTCAACCGATTCTTTAAGCTTTCGCTGTTTTAACTTTAATTTGTGCACTGTGTTTCTAGAAATAAAACTACGTGATGCACCTGTGTCAAACAATACAGAAACAGGAATATTTTTAATTGTAAGGGTACCTCCCAAAACATCGGGTTTACTTGCTCCATCGGAAGCAGCTGGCGGGCTAGACCCGTCATAGACATGAGCTACTGTAGCTTTCTTCAGCAAAGGACAGTCTTTGACCTGATGATCGGTCTTGCGACAGTTGAAGCACGAGCGAGGGTTCTGAGAGCCTTGGCTCGAGCCTTGAGAATTCGTTTTCTGCCTCTTCGGAGCTGTGCAGACGTTTGAGTAGTGCCCCGGCTTACCACAGTTAAAGCAATTTCCTCTTGGCGGCTTGCCAGTCTGAGGCTTTGAAGATGCTGCTTGGCTTGACTCGCCCTGATTTACAGCAGGCTTACGCTTATTTCCGGCTTGGCTTCTAGCACGATCCTGATCCAGATGCCTTTGATCAAGGTCTTCATAGTTGCATGTCATTTCCACCAGCTCGTTGAATTCCAGCTTGACATGGGCCATGGCTCTATCATGATATTATCGTCTTAGTCCAAGGATAAACCTCTTATTTTTGGATTTCGCGGTGGCGACGAGCTCTGGAGCATAGGGCGACAACATTGTAAATTTGTTCAGATAATCTTGCACGGAAAGATCCCCTTGCTGGAGATTGGCGAAGTCATCGTGCATTCTTTCTAGAGCTTGTTCTGGGACATATTTCTCCTTGAAGAGTTCTTTAAATCCATCCCAAGTTCTTCCAGCTTCTCTGTTCCCGGCGGTAAGAGATTCCCACCATAATTCAGCTTGTTCCTGCATAAGCCAGGCGCCCATAATAGCTTTGTCTTCGTCTCCTAGCCTTAGGCCTTCAAGAATTTTCTCGCATGTTTTGAGCCATGCAAGGGCCTCTATTATGGTGCCAGTTCCCGAGAAGGTCTTTCCTCCTAAGTTCTTATATCTCTTAGCTACACGGTCAAGCTCGAAGTATTGAGCTGCCGGAGGTTGTATCAAAGGTCCTTCTTGAGCTGGGATTTATCCCCTTCCTCGGCCTCGGCCGACACGGCCTCCTCTAGCGGCGGCTGCTCTGGTAGCCATTTTCAAATTCTGTATAAGCAACGAAAAAAGTCAGCTAACAGAAATGATAGTCTATTGCATAGTTAAGCAGAAATTCTACGGAAAGATAACGATGGACTGATCAATTGTTTTTGCTATTCTGCTAGGCTCATTCTAGGACTTTGCTAGTCTTATCTCTAATGAGCGACTCGCCTTAGAATACTACTGATTCTATTTTGACGAAGTGTTTAATGTGTTAGATTCCAGAACTAAGGTTAACCAAAGCTCTGATACCAGCTGTGACGATCCCAAAACCCCGTGACACGGTGTTAAGGATAATCATTGGAATATAACACATTAATCATCATTAGCAGATCACAGATAATAGCTTAAACAGAAAATAGAATAATTTACACACATATGATAGCGGAATCATATAGATATCATCACATCAGAGAAGCACAGTACAGGATACAACTTAGTGCATAATGATACATAATCAGTCACCATCGCCTGAGGCGGAATCATACATAAAGAATACACAAAAGGAATATCAGTCTACATCGCCAATGGCGGAATCATAATATAGATACAATAATGGCGGAGAAAATCCAAGTCAGCACAGTGTAGTCAAGCCTCGCCATGAGCCAAAAGGTGCGTCAGAAACCTGTAACTAGGCTGCCCATGTGAAAATGAGGGCACCCGAGTTTGCAAGGTGAAACAAACTACGAGTCAGTCATGGGACTGGTATGAGAAATCTACTCAACTTATTAACAACAATAATAAGGCAAATCAAAGGACCACGCCACTTTCGCGGAACGGGTTTACTCCAATGAGTGATAGTGCATGAAATAAAGTAAATGATTAAATCAACGCAATGCTTTTTATAAAATGAAGCCATTATAAGACCCAGGTCCCATCACACAATGCAACGCAAGCCGGAGGATAGAGTTTTTAACTTATAATGGCCAAAGATGATTCATACGAATAAAACAAAGGTGTTCGATATTATTACTAGTGCATATATGTTTCAAAAGCAATTCAATCATAAATATCAATCCTAGGCGGCATAGCTACCATCTACTATGTCGCCATACTAGTAATACAATCATATTCGCATATTTTGTATTGGAAATTGGATTCCTTCATGAGTCGAGGCAAGGGGCAAGCTCCTCTCCGTTCGAGACACTCTAGCAAATGCCTCGGGACCGCACACAGCAATCCCCTGGATCCTCCAAGGCCGGTCCTCTCTTACTTTTGAGGATTAATTATTCTTGAACACACGTTTCCCGGTCCTTACAGACCTATAATCGAGGCGCCTCGCATTCCAACAACCACACAGGTGAAAAGTAGATATAAATGTCAGGGCTAGGAGGTCACTGACACCACCATAGCTAGAAAGAAACGTCATGCACTCCTTGGGTCCTTCTCCCGTTTTTGACTCATACCGGGGTGTGAGGCTCGCGAATTCACGTTACACACAAAGCTACGTCACACAGACCATGCTTTGATCATCAACCACAAGACTTTGCTTTGCAACAGAAGCCTTGATCATATGCCACTTAGGCGTGCCACACAGGCAATCCACTCCATGCGACTGATTTCTGTCAATACATAACCTCTTAGCTCGTACGTCTCAGAGAAGGGCGTTAAGCAAGAGAATAAATTCTCCGCCGCCAAACAGATATATATTTAACAGAGATCAATCAACACAGAACAAAATCCAATGTCAGACACACAGTCCATTTACAAGTCCGTTCTGGGTCTGAACGAAACCGGAGGCACCAATTCCTCGCATATCCGTACAATCAACAGTATGTTTGGACGGCTACTACTTCAATTCCTTCATGGTAGCTACTCCAATCACGGGCATCAGTAGCGCCCATCCATCCAATGTGGAGATCGTCGGTCTTCAATCGTCTTCGACTCTTCGACTTCTCAACGTCGATCGATTATTTGAAATGAGATAAACTCGGCCTTTCCAAATAACCCACGTATATTTAGATTTTCAAATCAATTAATCACATGGTTGGACTATTCAACATTCACATTTCAGTTATTTAGTTATAATTTTCATGTCAAATACATTCAACCATCACATTTCAAGCAAACACAACAAAATTGGTTTATTTCGACTCTATATCGTCTATAGTACTTTATAACGATATATCGCCATTTTTATTTGATTTAAAATGGCCATATTTAATTAAACGACGTTTCAGGTCGTGTCGATGCACTGGCGCTGCTTTTTACTAATTTTGTTTTACACATATATTAAAATCTAACCGTTGGATCTTCATAAACTTTACATCTTTAGGAAGATCTTTTCAAAACGAATCCAATGGTTTCAGTTTTGGGAAAATCCGACGGTCGGATCTTCCACACTAACCATTTGACGTTACGATTTCAATTTACGAACTGTAGCGTCTTTATTCGATTTAATTTAATTATATTTATATATATATATAAATATAATCGTTTCTGGCGCTGTTTTTCTTCAGTTTTGAATTAAACATTCCAGACAATCCAACCGTCAGATCTTCACAAAGTTGGTGCCGTTGGAAAGATATTTCCAAGGCGGACCCAACGGTTGCGGTTTTGGGAAAATCCAATGGTCGGATTTCCCGCACTAGTCGTTTGAAATCACGGTTTCAAAACCCGAACTGCACGGCCATGTTTCGTTTTAATTCTATTTATATTTATATATTTATATAAATATAGTTCATTCAAAAATTCCTATATCGTTTCCACTTCAATTATTTCACTAACGCCTTTAAATTTTGGGAAATTTCGCCATAACCTCCTTTGTACGGGAGGGTCTGGGAAAATTCCCAAATAGCCACACGGGCGTCTCATATCAAAAAGAAAAAGAAAAAGCCAAGCGGCTAGCCAACAGGCTCATAAAATCATCACCCAAACAAAGCGGTAAATGTGTACCTATTTGTCGGGCACAAAATTCTATTTCTCTTCTCTAGCCCCTTTTGCTTTAACCTGTTCAATAGATATGCATATACACATATACAATTCCTATCACTTATCATTTTCCATTCAATTTCATATTTGATTTTCTTCAGTTTTAAAAACACCATTTATTCTAATGTTGCATGCATAGGCTAAAATCATATCATTAGCTAATTAATGTATATTTCAACTCATGCACGTTTATTTGAACAAGTGGCTATTTTTAACACTTCACATTTCAAAGATGAAAATTTTGGCGAACTAAAATAGATTTCAACACATGACTATTTTATTTAGTTCCTATGCATGTTAAAAATAATATTTCTATCACAAATATTTATTTCAACGTCCGCATATCTTTAGCATATCACACATATGATAAAAATGATATTTTTATCATTTAAAATATTTATTCGACAAATAGATGTTTCTGCACTTCATAGTTTCAATAAAAATTTAATTTTTATCGTTCGATCTTTTTATTCAACACATGAACTTTTCCACTACACACACTTCTCAACAAATGAGTATTTCCACACATGTACATTTTATTTATGTTGTTCATATTAGAAAGATGGGATTTTTATGGTTGAAATTATTTATACAAGGCGAATATTTTTATTTACTTCATATACATATAAAAATGTGATTTTTATTGTTTAAACACTTCATTCATTCACAAATGAATTTAATTTTCATACAACACTTTTCGACACATGAATATTTCCATACATGGATATGGTTTCAACATATGGCTTTAATTTCAACGCATGAAAATAATTTCAACATTTGAAAATAGTTCTAACACATAAAGATTATTCAAAATTTCGGCAGCATAACGGCAGGGTAGTTAAAACCGGCACCGTCCCTAGTACGGCTCCTCGCTCTACCTTAAAACCTCGCGGTTTTTGACAATGGGGATTCATGCATCTAATTCGCACGCAGGCGACATGTTTATTTTTATTTCCACAAATATTTCCAATTGATTTCAATCACCAATGGGTATTTTTCAACCACAACCAAACAATATCAACCATAAACAATTATTCAACCATTCGTATTTTTCATCCAATATTTCACACCAATTCACCACAATAAATATCGTCCATGGTTTGTGGACGAGGGGAGTATATATATATATATAATTGCTATATTTCACTTGCATTTCAACACATATATCAATTATTCTATGCATGTAAAAATTCATACTTCGCTTATATAGCTTACACTACGCATGTACATGAGGTATACAACACGTATGTAATTTATATTTCGCTTATATAAATTATACACGACATTTTCCATTCAATTTCACGTTAATTTAGATTTCTCACCTTGGTTTTCTGAGCGCTAAAAATCGATACGATGTCAGAAAAATCCGTAGCTTCTTCTATTGGGTAGAGAGCTTCCTTACGGTCTCGATGTTTCCTGTTTCATCGAATTTCGTCAACATACTAAAAAAATATGATTTTTCAAAGTGTAAAGATCAAAGAAAAACTCACTTTCACGAAGCTTCAAAACTAGGTTTACAGTTTTCGCGAGAACCGGGGCACGAGGGGACGATCAGGGAGTTGGACGTGGAAGAGCTTCAAGAGGGCTACAGGCACGCGGTGGTTTGGTGGCGTTCGGTGGTCCAGATCGGCGGCGGCGGCGGTTTAAAGGTCGGAACTTTGGAGGGGGATATCTCGACGTAGAAGCAACGATAGGGGGAGCTCCTTATATGGATTTGAAGAGGGGAAGGAGAACTACAAAAAGTTGAACTGGGGGAGGAGCTAATTCGGGCTGTGGCGATCGGAAATTGCCAGGGAAGGGGGGAAAAGGTTTCCGTCGTCGATGTCGGTGTCGGGGGGGGGGGGGGGGGTTCTGATATTTTTATTATTATTATTTATGAATGGAGAAATATGATTGGCCGAGGACTATATTAAATTTTTAAATAGTGTTTTCTCAAACGAATTCCTTTTTAAACCCAACGACTGTCGCCTCTAACTAAGTACCCCCATTCCGGACACAATGGGATATGTTTCGTAGGCCCATTCGACTGTTACAGTCAGTTATTTTTCAAATTAAAGTATAAAACATTTAATTTTTAACTCTGAACGCACATTTCAATTTGCCAGGGCCACAAACTGATTCGAAAAATTCCAGAAAAATAAATCTAGCTATGTTTTGACGCTACGGTCCCAACAAAACTAGTTTCATCGAATTCTGAAGTCGTTTGGAAAATGGCCATTTTCTGGTCGATCCATTTTAACAGAAATCGACCAAACACAATTTCTTTTGCTACGCTCACATACTAGCTTCAAAAATTATGAAATTTGAAACCTAGCAATAGTTTGACATCCCTGACCCAACAAAAGTGGTTTCGTCGAATTCCGAGGTCGTATGCAAAATATCAATTTTCCAGGCCAATATATTCTATATACCGACTCTTCTGAAAATTCATTCGGCCATAACTTTTGATTCCCGTTATGAAACTTCGATTTTTCAGATTCGTTAGAAAAGTATTGACTAACAGATTTAAATATTTTTGGTTTCGCTAAAATCCGTTATATTTTCCACCCTGCATAGTCAGTCAAAGTTTGAATTCAAATTTTCAAACTGACTCACTATTTCTAATTCACTATTTTATTGAAATATTCTATTTCAATTGTTCAAATCCCTTTGAAATAACCAATTTAAAAATTTTAAATTGGCTCGTATTTTCCGGGTTATTACAATTAGTTTGTGGAAATGAAATAAATATATACATGCCGCCTGCGTGCGAACTAGATGCATGATCCCCATTGTCAAAAACCGCGAGGTTTTGAGGTAGAGCGAGGAGCCGTACTATGGACGGTCCCGGTTTTAACTACCCTGCCGTTATGCTACCGAAATTTTGAATAATATTCATGTGTTTGAATTATTTTCATTTTTTGAAACTATATTTATTCGTTGAATAGAAAACCTTCATGTGTTGAATCGATATTCATTCGTTGAATTGAAATTCATGTGTTGAATGGTATTCGTGTTTTAAATATAAAAATCACCTTTATATATATATATATATAAACTATAGAAAACCTTCATGTGTTGAATCGATATTCATTCGTTGGATAGAAATTCATGTGTTGAATGGTATTCGTGTTTTAAATATAAAAATCACATTTTTATCTATATATATAAACTATAGAAAACCTTCATGTGTTGAATCGATATTCATTCGTTGGATAGAAATTCATGTGTTGAATGGTATTCATATTTGGAAAGAAATTATTTTATAATAAAAATCCTATTTTTATTACCTATATGAACTATATGAAATAATAGAGTTTTGAAATGAATTGTTTTACAATAAAAATCACATTTTTATTATATAAATGAATTGTTAAAAATAGTGAAGTGTTGAAATAGAAGATAGTTAGATAAAAATATCATTTTTATCAAATTTATGAAAAGAATATAGCTTTGAAATCGAAGAATCGATATATATATATATATATATATATATATATATATATAGAAATAGAGTTAAAATATATCGAATAACGACGCTGCAGCTCGTATTTTGAAACCGTTATTTCAAACGATTATACCAGGAGATCAGACCATCGGATTTTCCTGAAATCGCAATCGTTGGGTTCGCCTTGGAAATATCTTTCCAACGGCCCCAACTTTGTAAAAAATCCAACGGTTGGATTGTCTGGAATGTTTAATTCAAATCTGAATAAAAACAGCGCCAGAATCGATTATATATATATATATATATATATATAAATATAATTATATTTAATCGAATAACGACGCTGTAGTTCGTATTTGGAAATAGAAACTTCAAACGATTATACCGGGAGATCCGACCGTCGGATTTTCACAAAACTAGAACCGTTGGATTCATTTTGAAAAGATCTTTCTAATGATGTAAATTTTGTGAAGATCCAACAGTTAGATTTTCATATTTGTGTAAATCAAATCTAAAGAAAAACAGCGCCACGGTCGCGTTATGGCCCGAAGCGTCGTTTTGAATAAAATGGCTATTTTAAAATAAATAAAAATAGCGATAAATCATTATAAAATATTATAAATGATATGGATGTAAATTTAGAAATTAACTGAAGGTTGGTTAAGTCGAATGGTTTCTTGGGTATTGATCTGATGTCGGTTTCGGCCTTCGGGGTTAATATTTGGGAAATCGTTCTCTTATTGATTGACGGTTAGTGACTAATGAATTGAAATGATGCGTGTATATGTTAGTGTTGCACTTTTTTATTATATACGTGAGTTGCTCAGAAAGTCCGTGTTTATCCCATTCTGAATAACTGAATCGACGATAAGAAATCGAAGATGAAGACGGTGGTCGAAGACCGGAGATCTTCACCTCGTTTGGATGGTAACCGAGGTCCTGATTGGGAGGCATCCCGAAATATGGATAATGAGTGGTGATCGTCCAGACGTACGTGGTAGTCGATGGGTTTGCGAGGTATATAGTGCCTCGGTTTCGTTCAGATCCAGAACGGACTTGTAAATGGACTGTGTGTCTGACATTGGATTTTATTCTGTGTTGATTGATCTCTATTAAATATACATCTGTTTGGCAGCAGGGAATTTATTCTTTTGCTTAACGCCCTTCTCTGTAACGCACTAGCTCAGAGGTTGTATATCGATGGACATCAGTCGCATGGCATGAATTACTAGTGTGGCATGCCCAAGTGGCAAATGATCAGGGCTTCTGTTGAAAAGCAAAGTCTTGTGGTGATGATCAAAGCACCACCTGTGTGGCATAGCTTTGTGTATAGCGTGAAATCGCGAGCCTCACACCCCGGTATGAACCAGAAACGGGAGAGGACATCAGGGAGGGCCTGCCTTTCTTTCTAGCTAGAAGTGGCGTCAGTGGTTTAACACGCCCTGACGAGTTTGACTTATGTGGTTGTTGCTGTTGCGAGGCGACTCGGTTTGATCGGACGATCCGCGTCCGATGGAGTCATTCGTTGGCTCGTTTACGCCCCAAAGGGCGGGGAGACGTAGTGTTCAGACATAATAATCCACATCGGTGGACCGACCCTGACGATCCAAAGGGCAGTTGCAGCTGTTTCTGGGGCTCGGGCTAGGCAGTCTCGAATTCGGTAAGGACTATCTCTTGCCTTGGTTCAGGACGGAAATCCAATTTCCAAATACGACATCGTGCGGTTTTGATTGTATATATATATGGCGACATGATATATGGTACCCATGCCGTCTATGATTGATAGTTATGATTCGAAGTTGTTTTTCAAACATGCAAACACTAGTAATAATATCAATTGCTTTTGTTTTATTCGTATCAACCATATTTTGGTCATTTTAAGGTAAAACTCTATCCTCCGGTTTGCATTGCATTATGTGATGGGAACTGAGTCTTATAATGGCTTCATTTTATAAAAAACATTGCGATGTTTTAAAAGAAAGATTTGTAGTTAAAGCACTGGCAATCCAATGGAGTAAACCCGTTCCACGAAAGTGGCGTGGTCCTGTGATTAGCTATATTATAAATGTGTTGAGTAGATTTCTCATACCAGTCCCATGACTGACTCGTAGTTTGTTTCACTTTCAAACTCGGGTGCCCCTTTTTCTACACGGGCAGCCTTGTATTCAGGTTTAGCTGGTTCTTTCTGGATAGCTGGAGCTGAAGATGGATTCTATTATTCATTTCTTTTTATGCTGTTCAGCTCCTATTGTACATATTTTGTTTATTTCCGCTGTAGACATTTATGTATAACTGAACTGTATTTGTACTAAGTAAGATCCTGTATACTGTGTAACTCTGATGATTACGTTTATCCAATATATTCTATTGTTCATTATCTAGTGTATTTAATTATTCTGTTCTGCTATTATCTGTTTCTGTGTTATATTCCAAAGATTACCCTTGTCTCCGTCTGTACGGGAAATGGGGTCGTCACAACGTGGTATCAGAGCTTTGGTTAAGCTTACTTCTGGAATATAACATATTAACGAACTCGTCAGAAATAGAACCTGTAGTGTTCTAGGATGAGTAACTCATTACAGATAGGATCAACAATATCCCAGTATGAGTAGCAGAATGAAATAACACCTCGATAGATGCATTTACATTCAAGTATTTGTCTCTATATTTTGAAATATCTTTTTTGTTGACCTGACACTTGATCTGCTATTTGCAGAAGAACTAGAAAATGAGTGCCAGAAATAGAAAAAGTAATACTAACCCGGATATTGAAGCTCTACTCATGAAATATAGAAATCTGGGTGGAAAACCCATCTCGGGTGAGGAATCAATTATGAGAACACAAGCTTGGATTCGTTCGGCTGAGAAAATCTTCGAAGGATTAAAGCTGAGGGATGACCAGAAAAGATTACTGGCCTCCTGGGCACTCAAAGACGAAGCCTTGTTCTGATGGGATTCTGTTATTAAGGATAATCCAGAAGGTGATATCACCTGGGATAGATTCAAAGTGATTTTCCTGGAAAGATTTACTCCTCCAGAAGCAATAGAGCGACTATGTAATGAATTTTCTTATTTGATACAAGGGATATGACCATTCCCGAATATCATAAGAAATTCAATGAACTTTCTCACTTTGCCCCTCATCTAATTGAAAATCCGAATAGGAAGAATTTGAGATTTATCAACGGGTTTCAAAGAAAATATCAGAACAGTGTAATGAGGAACGTGAAGCTCCCCTTTTCTGAAATGATATACATGGCTTATCAGTACGAAGATCTAGACAAGAAAGGTATGTTACAATACGAAGAAGAAGTCGACTCTAGTAATAAAATTGAATCTGAAACTGATCGTCCTGAGCCCAGCACGATATCATAGGTCAGCAAGAAGCCCAAAGTAAATCAGAAAAGGGCCAGACCTGAGAAAGAATCAGTAATGACCGCCATGTGCCTAAACTACAATCAAAAAGGTCATTTGTCCAGGAAATGTAAGTCCTTGAAATTGCAAAAGAAGGAGGGATCTAAATCAAAGAACAAGGTTAAAGAAAATAGAAAGTGTAATCTTTGTCATCAAGCTGGTCACGTAAAGCAAGACTGCTGGCTATTGAAAAAGACCAAAGAGGCTCAAGTAAATGAAGTAGCAGAAACGTCAGCACCCTCAGCTAGTCAGGGAAGATCTGATGTTTTAGAAGGAACGCTTACTGTCAAAAACATTCCAGTCAAGGTACTGTTTGACACAGGCGCAACACAAAGCTTTATAGCAAAGAATGCCGTTAAGAAGTTGGATTGAAATTGAGGAAGCTTAAAGAACCAATGACTGTCCAAAATCCGGTCGGGGGTTCCATCGATCTCAGTTGGGTTTGTGCAGTACCTGTCTCTTTCTCATGCTATAAATTCCCTACTAACTCTATCGTCATGAATTTTAATGAATTCGATCTTATTCTGGGATTGGATTGGCTAACCAAATATGAAGCAGAGGTTAGATGCGCCGATAGGGTCGTAAAGGCAAAGATAAAATCAGGTGGTTATATAACCATTCCCCGTAAAGGTCAGAAAGCTAATAGAAAAGACTTCTGGGCAGCTCTCGATATTTCTCCAGCCCAAATAGAAAATATCCCTGAAGTCACAGAGAATATTCCTGACCTCATCAAAGACATTCCTGTCGTCAAGAATTATGCGGATGTGTTTGAAGAAGTTGTTCGCTTACCTCCACAGAGAGAAATATATTTCAAGATCGCTTTGATCCTGAATGCAAGGCCGGTAATTCACGCTATTCGAAGAATGTCCTTGAAAGAGAAAGAAGAACTTGACAATCAAACACGACAACTAGTATGGAAGGGTCTGATCAGGCCTAGTTTCTCTGATTGGGGTGCAACAGTGGTGTTTGTTCCAAAATCTGACGGTACTCTACGTCTATGTGTGGATTATCATGATATGAACAAACAGACAATAAAGAATAAATATCCATTGCCACGGATCGATGATTTATTGGATCGTCTGAATGGAGCACAAGTATTTTCACGAATGGACCTAGCTACAGTCTTCCATCAACTTCGAATTGCCAAAGAGTGTGTTCCAATGACAGCATTCAGAGGTCCCGACTTATTCTACGAGTGGTTAGTAATGTTGTTCGGCTTATGTAACGCTCCAGCTTACTTCGTCGATCTAATGAATAGAGTGTTCGGAGGGGTTTTGAATAAATTTGTTCTGGTTTTCATTGACGATATTCTAATCTTCTCTAAATCAAAGGACGAACATGAAAAGCATCTGGAATAGGTTCTGGAAATCCTCAGAAGGAATGTATTGAAAGCCAAACTATCCAAATGTATATTCTGGCAGGATGAAGTAAAATTTCTGGGCCACGTCGTATCGAAAGAAGGAATTGTTGTGGATCCAAGCAAAATCACAGCTATTCAGAATTGGAAACAGCCCAGTACCACCATTGAAGTCCGTAGTTTTCTCGGATTGGCTAGCTATTACCGGAAGTTCGTTAAAAACTTTTCGAAGATATCTGGTCACTTAACGATGCTTACAAAGAAGCACTCTAAACTAAAATGGACTCCAGAAAGTGAGGAGGCTTTCGAAGAGCTAAAGTTAAGATTAACGACAGCTCCAATGTTAACCATCATCGAGGGCAATCAGGATTTGAAAGTCTGGACTGATGCTTCTAGAGAAGGCCTTGGCGCAGTGTTAATGCAAAGGGGCCAAGTGATTGCTTATGCTAGCCGTCAACTGAAGCTGCACGAAAAAAAACTACGTAACTCATGATCTTGAATTATTGGCTATAGTATTCGCTTTGAAAATCTGGAGACATTATCTTCTGGGTGAGAGATTTGAACTGTTTACAGATCACCAGTCGCTATAGTATCTATTCACCCTGAAGGACTTGAATTTGAGGCAGCAACGTTGGCTGGAGTTTCTTGCAGCATATGACTTTGAAATTATATACACTCCAGGGAAAGCCAATGTCGTGGCCGATGCGTTAAGCCGAAAGAATGAAATGATCGCCAGTTTTATTATCACGACTTCATAGATGGATAAAATATCTTCTCTTCAGAAGGATGACCACTTCATTCAGAAGATCAGAGAGATAATTCAATAAGGCGAACCCTCGAGTTTTCAAGTTGATAATGATGGAATTCTAAGGCTCAAAGGTCGAATCTGTGTCCCTAACATTCCTGAGCTTCGAAAGGAATTATTGGATGAATGCCACAAGTCAAAACTTAGTATCCATCCGGGAGTAAGCAAAATGTATAATGACATCAAACGCACTTTCTGGTGGAAGTCGATGAAGAGGGACATTTCTCTATATGTTAGCCGATGCCCTACTTGCCAGCAAGTCAAAAGCGACCAACAGAAACTTGCTGGACTGTTACAACCGCTAGACGTTCCAGGTTGGAAGTGGGAACATATTTCTATGGATTTCATTGATGGTCTGTCCAAAACCAGAAAAGGAAATGACAGTATTTGGGTGATCGTAGATCGCTTCACGAAGACCGCCCATTTCATACCTGTTAGATCAAACAGAACTGCTCAAAGTTTGGCGCAGATATACTTCAGGGAAATTGTTAGACTACATGGAGTGCCGCTCAGTATAGTTAGTGATAGAGATACAATATTTACTAGCAAATTCTGGGAGGCATTTCAAGTCGAACTTGGAACAAAACTGAATCTAAGCACCACTTATCATCCTCAGACAAACAGTCAAACTGAGAGGGTGAATCGTATACTAGAAGATTTATTGCGGGCTTGTGTTCTAGATTTTGGTGGGTCATGGGAAGACCATCTACATTTGGCTGAATTCTCATACAATAACAGCTTCCAGGCAAGCCTGACAATGTCTCCATTCGAAGCATTGTATGGTAGACCGTGCCGATCTCCTGCTTGTTGGGTCGAACCTGGAAATAGACTTGTGTTGGGGCCTGATATGATCCGAGAAGCTGCCGACAAGGTCGATTTTATTAAGAAGCGATTACTCGCCGCTCAAAGCCGACAAAAGAGCTACGTCGATAGGAGAAGAAGAGATATATCCTTTGTTGTTGGCGACTATGTATATCTGAAAGTATCGCCGCTGAGGGGAGTAATCCGGTTCGGTAAAACAGGGAAATTGGCGCCCAAATTCATTGGTCCGTTTCCTATTCTGGAACGGATAGGAACTCTCGCTTATAGGGTCAAATTGCTTGATTGGTTGCCTGGAGTTCATGATGTATTTCACATATCTCAACTTCGAAAGCACGTTCATGATCCAGACTTGATCATGGAGGAAGCAGCTCAACAGGATATTGAAATTACCCCTGAATTAGCTGTGAGAAGAGAGCCGCTAAAGATCATCGGCAAAGAAACCAAAGAGCTGAGGAACAAGAAGGTTCACTTAGTTAAAGTGCAATGGAGTGGAGATCCGCAAGATTGTACTTGGGAAATTGAGGAGAGCATTCAGAAAGCTTATCCTAGATGCCAAGTGGATATCTCTGATTGACTCCGGTGCAAGGTACATTTACCATACTTTGCATTACCAATCAGTTCTCTATTTTGTTGTTATTTTCTTTCCATGAATGTGCACTTTTAGTTCTATAGTCTGAATGATTTTAAAAGAATATAGAAATTGATTTGCGTGATTTTGAAAAGTTAAAAACAATTTGATTGTTGTTTGTGTGGTGTGATAGTAGATTTGATTAATTAAATTATTGAAATGATAGTTGATTTAATTAATAAGAGAATGAATGGTAGGATTTATTCGATTATATCACACATTGAACTGATTAGAAAATAGATAGAAATATATACATGTGTATTATATATGTTTGAACAGGTAAATGGATTAGCTGTTGAGTAAAGATTTTATTTGCGTGCTCGACAAATAGGTAAGCCTTAATGAGTTGGATGCGAAATATTATTATATAAAATCCTGTGAATGCCATTGGATGCGGAGTGCTGGTTTTTCTGTGTGAAATAATAAATATCGCCATAGGATAGTAACAATTAATTTTGAACTACACCACATGGCGTACTTCTGGAAGATAGGCATACTTCATTATATACCACATAAGCATTTGGAGCTTGTGTGACGAGGTGGAAGATTTACCATACGAGCGAGATGCTTGTATGGCGATGACTATATTTTACAGGTTGAACTGATGACTAATATGGACTATTTAAATTGTAATGATTAAATTGCCAGACTAATAAAACCCCCACATGGGTCTGGAGTGACAATAATCACGTCTCTCTAGTTATTAGATACGACACATGGACTATTTATTTCCCACACGGGACGAGGTGTCGAGGATTTATCCTCTGGAGCATTTAAAATACACACTCCCTCAGGCTTTGACAAGGTGACGAGAATTTATTCTCTGGAGTTATTATCAATACACGCTCCCCTGTAAACACCAGAATATATCACTATAAATATGTGCATGCTTATTAGGATTTATTGGGTACCTAATACGGCCCAATAAATTTCCAAACCCCTCCCCGTACAAAGGAGGTAATGGCAAATAAAATCCGAAAATTCCGGGTGTTAGCCAAATTTTTGAAGAATTTGAAAATTCTCAGAAACTGAAAAGTTGGAGAATTGAAGCCAGATCGAATGTAGAGTTGATTAATCAATCCACTTTCGACTTTGTTCCTTTTCGGGGACGAAAAGTTTTAAGTGGGGGAGATTGTAACGACCCAAAAAATCTGAACTAATTTAATTTTTTTTAAATTGGCTAAAATAATGGATTTTAAATATTTAAAATAAATATTTTAAATAATAGCGATGAAAACTGAGTTTGAATCAACAATTGAAAATGAATATAATTAATTCTAATTATAAGCAAGGCCTGAAAAGGCGCTGCAGTTTCAAAAATTGAATTCAAATTTTGTTGGACTGTACCGGGTGCAAAACAAAACGGATTTGAGTGAAACCAAAATTATTTAAATCTGTTAGTGAATACCTTTCAAACGAATCTAAAAAATCGATTTTTCATAGCGGAAAGCAAAAGTTATGGCCAAATGAATTTTCAGAAAGGTCGCTATGGAATTTATATAGCCCGTGAAATTGGCCATTTTGCATACGACCTCGGAATTCGACGAAACCACTTTTGTTGGATCCGGGATGTGAAGTTATTGCTAGGTTTCAAATTTCATAATTTTTGAAGCTAGTATGTGAGCGCGGCAAAGGAAAACGTGTTTTGATCAATTATAGTTAAATTGGATCGACCAGAAATGGGCCTTTTTGCAAACAGTCTCAAAATTCGACGAAACTAGTTTTGTTGGGACCGTATCGTCAAAACATAGCTAGATTTATTTTTCTGGAATTTTTCGAATCAGTTTATGGCCCTGGCAAATTGAAATGTACGTTCAGATAGAATATTGAATGTTATATATTTTAAATTGAATGGAAACTGACTGAAACTGTCGAATGGGCCTACGAAACATATCCCATTGTGTTCGGAATGGGGGTAAAACGCTAGGGATGACAGTCGTTGGGTTTAGATTAGTGGTCGTGTCAGAAAACCCCTTTAAAACTTACCTGGCAAATCATATTTTTTTATTAAAAAAAAAAACCTAACTTTCTCTCTCCCCGATCGAAGGCGGAAGAGGCTCCAAAGCTTCCCAGGCCGATCGCCGCCGCCACAGGCGTTTTCGCCACCCCCTCCAGTTGAACTTTTTGAAGGTCTCGATCTCCTCTCCATATCCATACCTGGAACATTCCCTATCGCTGCGCCATCGTCGAGTTTCGAGCCCAGGAAGTTGTCGACTTCCAGCCGCCACCGTGACTAGTGGGGACCACCGAGCTGGGCGAGACAACCTGGAGCGGGGAGCTGCTTCCAAGCCCTTTCGAGTGGCGAAGGCCGATCGACGTATCGTTGCACGGATTTCACGAAAAATCCAAACCTAGTTTTGAACGATTTCTGAAAGGTACGGCTGTGTATATTTTAAATCTGTTTCAACACTTTTATACCGTTGCAAACTTTGAAAAATCATATCTTTTTCGTTTCTTGACGAAATTCGATGAAATAGGAAACATCATGACTGTGTAGATGTCTTCTACATTCTAGAAGAGACCGCATATTTTTCTGAGCCTTCTGCTATTTTTGGTGAAGTGGAACCCAAAGTGAGATTTCTAATTTATAAACGATATGGAAAACGATGATGTATAAATTATATAGTCGATGTATGAGTTATATAAGCATTGTACACCTCATGTATAAGCGTTGTATAAGTTGTACGTTCGATGTATAAGTTATATATGCGTTGTAAAAATTATATATGTGTTGAAATAGAAGTGAATTGCTATATATATATATATATATATATATATATATATATATATATATATATATATATATATATATATATACGCCCCTCATCCACAAACCATGGACGATATTTATTGGTTGTGATTGGTGTGAAAATTGATTGATAGCGATTGGTTGATTGGAATTGTTTGTGGTTGATATTGATTGATTGAGGTTGAAAAATACCCATTTGTGGTTGAGAAATATTTGGTTGAAACCACATAGGATTATTTTATGGAAATGAAATAAATATATACATGCCGCCTGCGTGCGAACTAGATGCATGATCCCCTTTGTCAAAAACCGCGAGGTTTTAAGGTAGAGCGAGGAGCCGTACTATGGACGGTCCCGGTTTTAACTACCCTGCCGTTATGCTGCCGAAATTTTGAATAATATTCATATATTTGAATTATTTTCATTTGTTGAAACTATATTTATTTGTTGAATAGAAAACCTTCATATGTTGAATCGATATTCATTCGTTGAATTGAAATTCATGTGTTGAATGGTATTCGTGTTTTAAATATAAAAATCACCTTTTTATCTATATATATAAACTATAGAAAACCTTCATGTGTTGAATCGATATTCATTCGTTGGATAAAAATTCATGTGTTGAATGGTATTCGTGTTTTAAATATAAAAATCACATTTTTATCTATATGTATAAACTATAGAAAACCTTCATGTGCTGAATCGATATTCATTCGTTGGATAGAAATTCATGTGTTGAATGGTATTCATATTTAGAAAGAAATTGTTTTATAATAAAAATCCTATTTTTATTACCTATATGAACTATATAAAATAATAGAGTTTTTAAATGAATTGTTTTACAATAAAAATCACATTTTTATTATATAAATGAATTGTTAAAAATAGTGAAGTGTTGAAATAGAAGACAGTTAGATAAAAATATCATTTTTATCAAATGTATGAAAAGAATATAGCTTTGAAATCGAAGAATCGATATATATATATATATATATATATATAGAAATAGAGTTGAAATAGATCGAATAACGACGCTGCCGTTCGTATTTTGAAACCGTGATTTCAAACGATTATACCGGGAGATCCGACCATCGGATTTTCCTGAAATCGCAACCGTTGGGTTCACCTTGGAAATATCTTTCCAACGGCTCCAACTTTGTAAAAATCCAATGGTTAGATTGTCTGGAATGTTTAATTCAAATCTAAAGAAAAACAGCGCCAGAATCGATTATATATATATATATATATAATTATATTTAATCGAATAACGACGCTGCAGTTCGTATATTGAAATCGAAACATCAAACGATTATACCGGGAGATCCGACCGTCGGATTTTCCCAAAACTGGAACCGTTGGATTCGTTTTGAAAAGATATTTCTAATGATGTAAATTTTGTGAAGATCCAACGGTTAGATTTTCAGATATGTGTAAATCAAATCTGAAGAAAAACAGCGCCACGGTCGCGTTATGGTCCGAAGCGTCGTTTTGAATAAAATGGCTATTTTAAAATAAATAAAAATAGCGATAAATCGTTATAAAATATTATAAATGATATGGATGTAAATTTAGAAATTAACTGAAGGTTGGCTAAGTCGAATGGTTTCTTGGGTATTGATCTGATGTTGGCTTCGGCCTTCGGGGTTAATATTTGGGAAATCGTTCCCTTACTGATTGACGGTTAGTGACTAATGAATTGAAATGATGCATGTATATGTTAGTGTTTCACTTGTTTATTATATATGTGAGTTGCTCAGAAAGTCCGGGTTTATCCCATTCTGAATAACTGAATCGACGATAAGAAATCGAAGATGAAGACGGTGGTCGAAGACTGAAGATCTTCACCTCGTTTGGATGGTAACCGAGGTCCTGATTGGGAGGCATCCCGAAATATGGATAATGAGTGGTGATCGTCCAGACGTACGTGGTGGTCGATGGGTTTGCGAGGTATATAGTGCCTCCGGTTTCGTTCAGACCCAGAACGGACTTGTAAATGGACTGTGTGCCTGACATTGAATTTTATTCTTTGTTGATTGATCTCTATTAAATATACATCTGTTTGGCGGCAGAGAATTTATTCTTTTTCTTAACGCCCTTCTCTGAAACGCACGAGCTCAGAGGTTGTATATCGATGGACATCAGTCGCATGGCATGAATTGCTAGTGTGGCATGCCCTAGTGGCAAATGATCAGGGCTTCTGTTGAAAAGCAAAGTCTTGTGGTGATGATCAAAGCACCGCTTGTGTGGCATAGCTTTGTGTATAGCGTGAAATCGCGAGCCTCACACCCCGGTATGAACCAGAAATGGGAGAGGACATCAGGGAGGGCCTGTGTTTCTTTCTAGCTAGAAGTTGCGTCAGTGGTTTTACATGCCTTGATGAGTTTGACTTATATGGTTGTTGCTGTTGCGAGGCGCCTCGGTTTGATCGGACGATCCGGGTCCGATGGAGTCATTCGTTGGCTCGTTTACGCCCCAAAGGGCGGGGAGACGTAGTGTTCAGGCATAATAATCCACATCGGTGGACTGGCCCTGACGATCCAAGGGGCAGTTGCGGCTGTTCCTGAGGCTCGGGCTAGGCAGTCTCGAATTCGGTAAGGACTATCTCTTGCCTTGGTTCAGGACGGAAATCCAATTTCCAAATACGACATCGTGCAGTTTTGATTGTATATATATATATGGCGACATGATATATGGTACCCATGCCGTCTATGATTGATAGTTATGATTCGAAGTTGTTTTTGAAACATGTAAACACTAGTAATAATATCAATTGCTTTTGTTTTATTCGTATCAACCATATTTTGGCCATTATAAGGTAAAACTCTATCCTCCGGTTTGCGTTGCATTGTGTGATGGGAACTGAGTCTTATAATGGCTTCATTTTATAAAAAGCATTGTGATGTTTTAAAAAAAAAGATTTGTAGTTAAAGCACTGGCAATCCAATGGAGTAAACCCATTCCACGAAAGTGGCGTGGTCCTGTGATTAGACATATTATAAATGTGTTGAGTAGATTTCTCATACCAGTCCCATGACTGACTCGTAGTTTGTTTCACTTTCAAACTCGGGTGCCGCTTTTTCTACATGGGTAGCCTTGTATTCAGGTTTAGCTGGTTCTTTCTGGATAGCTGGAGCTGAAGATGGATTCTATTATTTATCTCTTTTTATGTTGTTCAGCTCCTATTGTACATATTTTGTTTATTTCCGTTGTAGACATTTATGTATAGCTGAACTGTATTTGTACTAAGTAAGATCCCGTATACTGTGTAACTCTGATGATTACGTTTATCCAGTATATTCTATTGTTCATTATCTGGTGTATTTAATTATTCTGTTCTGCTATTATCTGTTTCTGTGTTATATTCCAAAGATTACCCTTGTCTCCGTCTGTACGGGAAATGGGGTCGTCACATTGAAAGATATGTCCAGTTTAAAATTCAGAAAAGTCGCTGTGGATTTTTTTTAATATATATAAAGCCCTTTAAAAATGGAAATTTTGCAAATGACCTCTGTTTTCGACGAAACCACTTTTCTTGGATCCGGGTTGTCTAGTTATTACTAGGTTTCAAAATTCATAATTTTCTGAATCAATATGTGAGCGTGGCAAAGAAAAACGTGTTTTGACAGTTTCAGTTGATTTTAATTGACTGGAAAATGGCCATTTTTCAAACGGTCTCGGAATTTGACAAAATTAGTTTTGTTAGGACCGTATCGTCAATACGAAGCTAGAAATATTTTTTTTTGGAATTTTTAGAGTTAGTATGTAGCCCCGGTAAATTGAAATGTGCGTTCAAATTGAATATATATATATATTTATATTTTAATTTGAACGAAAACTGATCGTAACAAGCGAATTGGGTTACGAAACATATCCCATTGTGTTCGGAATGGGGGTATTTAGCTAGTGGCAACAGTCGTTGGGTTTGTTTTGCTATTGGTGGCAATAAACAAGTACCATTGGAATTTAATATAATTAAATTATTAATATGTATATATTCCTTTACTAAACCCTAGGTCAAACTACCCCTTCACGGTCAAACTCTAAAACCCGCCTCCATCTCTCGTTCTACGGCGGAAAGGGGCTCAGATTTTTGAGCTAAAGAATCACTCAATCCTCATAATAAATTTCAAAACTTCTTGAAGCAATTTTATGGGGACTGTCACCATCTTCAAACTCGAAGTGGTCTAGGGTTTCATCGTTGCGTGTTGGGGGAGAACTCGCGCAGCTAGGTTCCGCCGTTCGTTGAAGGATGTCGTTGTCAGGGGGGCCGCCGAGTTCACCGGTATTAGTGGGGGAAGGGGGTTTTAGAAGGGCTTTCAAGTAGCACTTGCTGATCTTCCTTCGACGCCGTGGATGCCGAGCAGTGGCGAAACCCTAGGCGGCAGCTCCATTTGAAGACACCCAGATAATTATACAGTGAGTTTTTTTTATTATTTCTCACAGTTTAACTAATTTAAATTTAAAACATAGTTTAAAATTGGTTTTAAATATATATATATATAAAAACATTGTAAAAGTTCTTTTTTTATAAGAAGCATTGTAAAAATTCAGTTTTGTTTGATAAAAATCATTGTAAAAATTCAGTTTTGTTTGATAAAAAGCATTGTAAAAAAATTCAGTTTTATTAAATAATTTTGCATTGTTTATAAAGAAAATTAGCATGATGTTTTAAAAATATAAACAACGTGAATCAGATTGAGATGGAACCTCTGGAAACAAATCCAAGATGTTCAGAAATATAAAGAATGGAGGAGTGGATCCCTTGGTGAGAACTCCTTACCTTTAATTTATTTCTAGTTTGAAATATATACTAGGATGCAGATGGTGCTTAGTAGCACCCGACACCCGTCGTCCACAGACCATGGATGACTTGTTTGTTTGGTTGCTGTGTTGTGAACTTTGATTGTGTAATGAGTAATGAAATAAATTATTTTATAGTGGAAAATATTTTATTGTTAAAAATATAATTTTTAACGTGCATATAAAATAAATATTTATAAACAAATCGGACGATTTTTTTATATACACTGATTTGACTGATATTGATTGGGACGATAAATTTTACACATCGCCCAACTGCACAAATAAAATCTGTGTTTATTGATTTGAAACCCCACACGGGTATTGGGATGAGATTTGACGTACACTAATCCCGATTGTTTAGTTGTATGTCAATTGATGGATTGACAGACTGTGTAAGCGTTAATTAGTTAAATTTAATGCTTTTGCGGTTGTGTGGTGCAATCTGGATGATTGTTGATTGTTTAGCGTTGCTATTATATACATGTATTGTAGAAAATCCATATAATTAACATTATACGGTAACTGATTGGGCCTCATTCCAGTTTTGAAATAGAATATTTGAAAAATAAGTATTTGAAATAGAATATTTGAAAAAAAAATATTTGAAATAGAATATTTGAAAAAGAAATATTTGAAATATAATATTTGAAAAAGAAATATTTGAAATAGAATATTTGAAAAAGAAATATTTGAAATAGAATATTTGAAAAAGAAATATTTGAATAGAAATACTTGAAAAAGAAATATTTGAAATAGAATATTTGAAAATAGAAATATATGAAGTCGTGTTAAGTAGTTAAATGCCATTTCAACACGAACGGGAATTTTTTCGATTTTATTCATTTTACAATGAATATCGAAAGTGATTTCAAAATTTGATAAATTAAGAAGAATTGAAATTCGAATTAAACTGAAAAGAATTGAAATTCGAATTAAATTTAAATGGATTGAAATTCGAATTAAACTGAAAAGAATTGAAATTCGAATTAAACTGAAAAGAATTGAAATTCGAATTAAACTGAAAAGAATTGAAATTCGAATTAAACTGAAAAGAATTGAAATTCGAATTAAACTGAAAAGAATTAAAATTCGAATTAAATTGAAATGAATTGAAATTCGAATTAAACTGAAATGAACTGAAATTCGAATTAAACTGAAATGAAGTGAAATTCAAATTAAATTGAAATGAATGGAAATTCGAATTAAACTGAATTGAATCGAAATTCGAATTAAACTGAATAGAATTGAAATTCGAATTAAATTTAAATGAATTGAAGTTCGAATTAAACTTAATAGAATCGAAATTCGAATTAATCTGGATAGAATTGAAATTCGAATTAGATTGAAGTAGAATTGAAATTGTTTTGAATTGAATTTAAAACGTATTGAAATTGAACTGAAATCGATTTTAATTGAAACCGATTTGAATTGAAATTGATTTGAATTGAAATCGAGTTGAAATGAATTTAAAACAAATTTATATTGGAAAATTCAATTTTGATTCGAAATTGAATAGGAAGTTGAAATCGTTTTGAAAACGAATTTAAGACGATTTATATAATATGTTTTAAAAGGAAATCGATGAAATATATATTAAATATATATATTGTATATATATATAATGGCCCGAAAAGAACGCGCCGAGTCGCGGCAGTTCGCGAATTTCGACCATTGACTTCGAATGGATATTGCGGGAGATCCGACCGTCGGATTCTCCTAAAACCAGAACCGTTGGGTTCGTATCGAAAAGAGCTTTCTAACGAATATAAGAAGTTAGAATTCTAATAGATGGATTTGGAATTATGTCCAAATAAAATTTGGAAAAGGCCGTTGTAAGTGCAGTTTGATGGCCGTCGATGGAAATCGACTGTACGGGCCTTGATAAAATTATTAAAAATAGTAATAATTCGTCGTAAATCATAAGAAATGATTTGTTAAGAATTAGGATGAAAAACTCCATATTTTAAAAGATAAAAATAGATTTTTATCGAAATGAACTAGTTTTCAACTAGAATTATATTTCATTTATTTTTGAAATAAATGAAGTGGATTTGAAATGGTTTTGAAAAATAACCAGAATTTCCAATATATGAATTGTAATGGATTTGAATCGAAATTGTCTTTGGAATATTTTGATTTTGGATTTCGTGAGTATACAGATATTGTTATGGAAATTTGAAAGATATATTTATATCGTTATTTCCAATACGGTATTTGTTGGTCGTAGAATTTGATATTGAATATAAGCTGATAAATTTTCTATTCAGAGCCTTGTATTTAATATCCAATGGGATTTGGGTTTGTCGTGAACGGTTTCTTCATTAACACTGTTTTAAAGCCCAAGCGAGAAATGGATTAAATCTTTTTATTTGGATTTAATGAAGTGTACCAATTAAATAATATTTAATTGGAACTGAATTGGGATTGATTTTGGGGTTTATCGTGAACGGTGTTTTAAATAACACTAGTTATTTAACCCGATAATTAATGGAATGTGATTTTGGGTTTATCTTGAACCGTGTTTTAAATGACATCGGTTCTTTAACCCAGTTAAAGATTAAAACTAAGTGGAGTTTTAATGAATCTTTAATTAGATTGAAAAGATCGAGAATGGAGTATCACCAGTTTTGCTCCAGGCGATAGTTAAATCTTTAACTACATTTGAACGTGAAATGGTAATTGAATTTACTGATAACACCGTGGTGTTAGAGATGAAGTATTACCACTTTCACTTCATGGGATGAATAGGTTGGTGTTGGGAAATTTAACAATTGATTACTTCGGTAAGGTTCGTTAATCCCGACTAGTTTGGATAAACCATAATTTGGTTTGAATTGATATTCAAAAGAAGATTAAAGAACAAATTTAAAGGAATTTATCTTTGATAAAATTAATGGGAACCTTTCCCTAAGAATGTGAAATTTAGAAACTAACTGTGGATTAGCTAAGCAGAACGGTTTCCTGGGTATTGATCTGATGTTGGTTTCGGCCTTCGGGGTTAATATTTGGGGAATTATTTTCTTGTTAATTTACGGTTAGTGACTGATGAATTGGAATGAGGCGTATGTTGTGTTTTTGTAACACTTATTTATTATATACGCGAGTTATTCGGAAAGATAGGGTTTATCCCATTTTGAAAAACTGATTCGACGATGAGTCGAAGATGAAGACGGTGGTTGAAGACCGGAGGTTTTCACGTTGTATGGTTGATTATTGATGATCGTGATTGAACCGTACACCCAAGAGGAGGGAATCAGTTAGTGATCGTCCAGACGTACTTGGAGATCGATGGATATGCGGGGTACTAGGTGCCTCCGGTTTCGTTCAGACCCAGAACGAACTTGTAAATGGACTGTGTGTCTGACATTGGTTTTTATTCTGTGTGATTGATTTCTATTAAATATATATCTGTTTGGCGACGGAGAATTTATTCTCTTACTTAACACCCTTCTCTGATACGTACGAGCTCAGGGGTGGATATCAAACGCATAGACTGAACTGCCTGTGTGGCATGCCTAAGTGGCAAATGATCAAGGCTTCTGTTTAAAAGCAAAGTCTTTTGGTTGATGATCAAAGCACGAACTTTGTGGCACAGCTTTGTGTAACGTTTAATTCGAGGGTTTCACACCCGGTATGAACCAAAAACGGGAGACAGACATCAGGGGGGCATGCGTTTCCTTCTAGTTAGAAGTAGGGTCAGTTGTTTTACACGCCCTGACGAGTTTGACTTATGTGGTTGTTGATGTTGCGAGGCGCCTCAGATATATCGGTGACTATGTAAAGCCGATGGAGTCATTTGTTTGCTCATTTACGCCCCATAGGGTGGGGAAACGCAGCGTTCAGGAATTATAATCCACATTGGTGGACCGGCCCTGAGTCCAAAGGACGATGCGTTCTATTCCTGAGGGGCGGAGTAGAGGCTCTCGAATCGGTGAGGATGATCCCTAGCCTCGGTTCATACCATAAATGATAACCCAACTTCCAATACGACATTTTGCGGTTTTGATTGTATACCTATATATGGCGACATAGTGGTATGGGACATTCATGCTGCCAATGATTGATATTTATGATTGTATATAAAATCAGAAACTAACAGGAAATGAGCTAAGATGGGTGGTTTCCTGGGTATTGGTCTAATGTTGGTTTCGGCCTTCGGGGTTAATACTTAGGGAATCATTCTCTTACTAATTTACGGTTGGAGTCTGATTAAGAATTAAAACATGAAATTTAGCGTATCAAGCATTCTTTGGCTATTATAAGGTAAAAACCCTATCATCCGGCTTGCGTTGCGTTCTGTGATGGGACCTGGGTCTTATAATAGCTTCATTGTTCTTTATTTAGCATTGCGATGTTTGTTTTATGCACTGGTGTTCTTGGGAGGAAACCCGTTCCATGTTATACGGCGTGGTCCCTTGATTTACCTAACTTTAAAATAAAGATAAATAACTGTTTTAGTTCTCGCACCAGTCACATGACTGACCTGGAGTTTATTGTTTTAACCTAAACTCTGGGTGCCCTTATTTTGACACGGGCAGCTAGTAGTTTTGGTTTTGCAGATTTATATTCACAGGATCCTGATTTACAGTTGGAACGATACTCGGAAAGCTCTGTATCCGTGTATTACTTCTAGTTGTGTATTGTATTATTTTTCCGCAGCTATGTAATGTATTGTAATCTCTGATATTTTTCTCGTGTGTAATATTTATTTATACTCTGTATATTCTTGTAATTTGATGGAATTGTTGTAATATACAATGAAATGTTCTTATGTTTGCGTTCTGATGTGGCTTGTTCTCAACTCAATCTGTGATTTCCCGTAAGGGGGATTTCGGGTCGTTTCATCGTGGTATCAGATCTTTGGTTCACAAAGCTCAGAGAACAAGGCACATTAGAACCATACGAAAGAATTCATCAGAAATTGGATTAGTAATATCCAATGGGAATGACTCGTTAGAGATAGGATCAGTAGTATCCTAGAACGAGTGAGAAGGGTATATTTTTAAAATGAAAACAAATTTTGTTTTGAAATTTAAATTGTTTTATACGTATTTGAATATTTATTTGTATTGAATTTGGATGATCCAGTATATAAAGATTTTGCATATACGCCTTGCAAACGTGTATTCGAAGTTTTAATTTACAAGATAGATATAGAATCACATTATAGTCGCCCGGAGACGATTCTGATGATAGTCTAGACATCATCAGAATTGGCATTCGAGTTTCGAAGGTGTGAAATCTATATATTTCCATTAGACTGGTGTGAGAACCAAAATTAGATAGGGCTTATTGTTGTGATTTGGCATCAAAAATCTGATTTTTAGACTATATATCAAAGTTATGAATTTGAAAAGATAATCAACTAATTGATTGCTGATTGAGTTGTTTGATTATTGTTTGATTCATAAATTGGAACCATATATCCAATTTGAACCAAATAGTAAACTGTATTGAAAATTAGTCGTATTTGCATGCATATACATGTACTTACATTGAACAGGTCATAGCGAGGAGGCTAGAGCAGAAGAATAAAATTGTTTGCCCAACAAATAGGTACATGTTTACCATAATTTACTGTTTTGTTTGGGTGATGATGATTTTATGAGTCGATTGGCTAGCCGCTTGGCTTTTTCTTTTTTTTTTGGATTGAAGAAGGCCATGGGAGGCTATATGAAATATCCCGAAGTCCCCGGTGCAGGGGAGGTTTTGGTGAAATTTTTCAAAAATTTAGGGTGTTAGCCAATTTTTTTTTGAAAAATTTGAAAAGTTCTTAGAAACTGAAAAGTTGAAGATCTTAAGCCGTAATGAAAATAACGAAAGTTGAGTTGATTAGTTAAACAACTTTCGGCTTCGTTCCTTTTCGGGGACGAAAAGTTTTAAGTGGGGGAGATTGTAATAACCAGGAAATCTGAGCCAATTTAAAATTTTTATTTTGGCAATTTTAGCGGAATTTGAATATTTAAAATGGATTATTTTAAATAATAACAACGATAAATTTATTTTCGATGAATTTAAAATGAATAAATTTATTTTAATTATATAACAAGCCTGAAATGGCGCGGTAGTTTGAAATTTCAATTTCGAATTTCAAATGAATATACAGAATTCGTTTTAAGTCGGAATCAGACGAAACCAGAAATATCTAAATCTGTTTGACAATATCTTTCTACCGGATGTAAGAAACTGAGATTTCACTTTAGAAGTTGAATGATATGTCCAGTTTAAAATTCAAAAAAGTCGCTGTGGAATTTATATATATTTTAATATATATAAAGGCCTTTGGAAATGGAAATTTTGCAAACGACCTCTGTTTTCGACGAAACTACTTTAGTTGGATCCAGGATGTATAGTTATTGCTAGGTTTCAAAATTCATAATTTTCTGAATTAATGTGAGTGTGGAAAGGAAAACGTGTTTTGACAGTTTCAGTTGTGAAACGACCCGTAACTTCCCCGTAAAGGAAAGCGTCGGATAATTCGAGAACAAACCACAACAGAACACAAACAGAAGAACATTTCATTGTATATTACAACAATGCATCAGATTACAAGAATATACAGAGTATAAATGAATATTACACAGAAATATCAGAGATTTAAATTACATTTAAATACATAGCAGCGGAAAATAATACAATACACAACTAGAAGAGATATACGGATACAAAGCTTTCCGGATATCGTTCCAGCTATAAACCAGGATCCTGTGAATATAAATCTGCAAAACCAAAACTACTAGCTGCCCGTGTCAAAATAAGGGCACCCAGAGTTTAGGTTAAAACAATAAACTCCAGGTCAGTCATGGGACTGGTGTGAGAACTAAAACAGTTATTTATCTTTATTTTTAAAGTTAGGTAAATCAAGGGACCACGTCGTATAACACGGAACGGGTTTCCTCCCAAGAATACCAGTGCATAAAACAACAGCGCAATGCTAAATAAAGAAGAATGAAGCTGTTATAAGACCCAGGTCCCATCACACAATGCAACGCAGCCGAGGATAGGGTTTTCCCTTATAACAGCCAAAGAATGCTTGATACGTTTAAAACAAATCGTTTGATACTATTATAAGTGCATAGTGTATAAACAACTTCAAATCATAAGTATCAATCATAGGCGGCATGAATGCCCCATCCCACTATGTCACCATACTAGGTTCTACAATTAAAACCGCAAATGTCACGTATTTGGAAATTGGATTTCCGTCTATGAACCGAGGCAAAAGATAGTCCTCAACCGATTCGAGACGCTCTAGCCCGTGTCTCAGGCAAGCGCGCAGGCAAGCCTTTAGATCCTCAGGGCCGGTCCACCGATGTGGATTATTATGCCTGAACACTACGTCTCCCCACCCTATGGGGTGTAAGTCTGGTCCGTCAGCCGACCAGAATGCATCGGCCGAAACCGATATAACCGAGGCGCCTCGCAACAGCAACAACCACATAAGTCAAACTCGTCAGGGCGTGTAAAACCACTGACGCCACTTCTAGCTAGAAAGAAACGCATGCCCTCCCTGACGTCCTCTCCCGTTTTTGGTTCACAAACGGGGTGCGAGGCTCGCGAATTCACGTTACACAAAGCTGTGCCACGCAGGCTGTGCTTTGATCATCACCACGAGACTTTGCTTTTCAACAGAAGCCTCGATCAATTGCCACTCAGGCATGCCACACAGGCAATTCACTCCATGCGTTTGATATCCATCAATATATAACCCCTGAGCTCGTACGTCTCAGAGAAGGGCGTTAAGCAGGAGAATAAATTCTCCGCCGCCAAACAGATATATATTTAATAGAGATCAATCACACAGACTAAAATCCAATGTCAGACACACAGTCCATTTACAAGTCCGTTCTGGGTCTGAACGAAACCGGAGGCACCTAGTACCTCGCATATCCATCGATCTCCAAGTACGTCTGGACGATCACAAACTGTTTCCATCTTCTTGGGTGTACAGCCCAATCAAGATCATCAGTAATCACCCAAACGACGTGAAGACTTCCGGTCTTCGACCACCGTCTTCATCTTCGACACCTCGTCGAATCAGTTATTCAGAATGGGATAAACCCGGTCTTTCTGAATAACTCGCGTATATATTATAAAAGTGTTACACAAACACAACATACGCCTCATTCCACTTCAGAATATTCTTTTATTCAAATATTCCCATTAATTTTATCCAAGATAAATTCTTTAAATTTATTCTTTAATCTCCTTTGAATATCAATTCAAACTAGTCGGGATTAGCGAACCACACCGAAGTAATCATTTATTTTATTTCCCAATCCCAACCTATTCATCCCATGAAGTAAAACTGGTAGTACTTCATATCTAACACCACAGTGTCATCGGTAATTCAATTACCATTTCACGTTCAAATCTAATTAAAGATTTAACTATCGCCTGGAGTAAAACTGGTGATACTCCATTCTCGATCTTTTCAATCTATTTAAAGATTCATTAAAACTCCACTTAGTTTTAATCTTTAATTGGGTTAAAGAATCAGTGTCATCTAAAACACGGTTCACGATAAACCCAAAATCACCTTCCATTAATTATCGGGTTAAAGAACGAGTGTTATTTAAAACACTGTTCACGATAAACCCAAAAATCAATACCAATTCAATTCCAATTAAATATCATTTAATTAGTACACTTCATTAAATCTAACTAAAAAGATTTAATCTTTTCTCAACTGGGTTCAAGAACAGTGTTAGTGAAGACACCATTCACGACAAACCCAAATCACATTCGATATTCAATACAAGGCTCTGAATAGAAAATATATCGGCTTATATTCAATATCGAATTCTACGACTAACAAATGTCGTATTGGAAATAACGATATAAATATATATCTTTCAAATTTCCATAACAACCCCTGTATAATCACGAATTTCAACATCGAAATATTCCGAAGACAATTTCGATTCAAATCCACTCCAATGCAATCATTGGAAATTCTGGTTATTTTCAAAACCCTTTTCAAATTCAATTTATTTATAAAAAAAATAAATAGAATTATAATTCTAGTTCAAAACTAGTTCATTTCGATAAAAATCTATTTTTATCTTTTCAAATATGGAGTTTTTCATCCCAAATCTTCACAAATCATTTCTTATGATTTTACACAAATTATTACTATTTTTAATAATTTTATCAAGGCCCGTACGGTCGATTTCCATCAATGGCCATCGAACTGCACTTACAGCGACCTTTTTCAAATTTGATTTGGACATAATTCCAAATCCAACCGTTAGATTTCAAATTTCTAACATTCGCTAGAAAGCTCTTTTCGATACGAACCCAACGGTTCCGGTTTTAGGAGAATCCGACGGTCGGATCTCCCGCAACGTCCGTTTGAAATAAATGGTCGAAATTCACGAACTGCCGCGGCGCGGCGCGTTCTATTCAGGCCATTATATTATATATATAATATATATAATATATATATCGTCGATTTCTATTTAAAACGAATTATATAAATAGTTTTGAATTCGTTTCAAAAATCTATTTCAACTTCCATTTCAATTCAAAACAAAATTGAATTCTTCTTTATAGATTCGTTTCAAAATTCATTTCTATTCAATTCAAATTTCAATTCAATTCGAATTCATTTCAATTCACTTTCAATTCAATTCGAATTCGTTTTCAATTCAATTCATTTCGAAATCGTTTTCAATTCAATTCATTTCGAAATCACTTTCAATTCAATTCACTTCGAAATCACTTTCAATTCAATTCACTTTGAATTCGTTTTCAATTCAATTCATTTTGAATTCGTTTTCAATTCAATTCATTTCGAAATCGTTTTCAGTTCAATTCATTTCGAAATCACTTTCAATTCAATTCACTTCGAATTCACTTTCAATTCAATTCATTTTGAATTCGTTTTCAATTCAATTCATTTCGAAATCGTTTTCAATTCAATTCATTTCGAAATCACTTTCAATTCAATTCACTTCGAAATCACTTTCAATTCAATTCACTTTGAATTCGTTTTCAATTCAATTCATTTTGAATTCGTTTTCAATTCAATTCATTTCGAAATCGTTTTCAATTCAATTCATTTCGAAATCACTTAAAATTGATATAAATATCGTTCACGTCAAAATGGCGTCAATCTAATCAACACTGCTTCATAAATTTCTATTTTCAAATATTCTATTTCAAATATTTCGTTTTCAAATATTTCTTTTTCAAAACTGGAATGAGGCCCAATCAATTACCATATAAAATTAATTATATGGATTTGCATACAACACATGTATATAATAGCATTGAAAATAATCAACCATCAACCAAAGTGCACTACACTGTATAAGCATCAAATATAGATATTCAACGCTTATAACAGCCTGTCAATCAATCGATCGACATATTTAATCAATCAGGATAAGTGAACTTCAAATTTCATCCCAACACCCGTGTGGGGTTTCAAACAATCAAACACAGATTTTATTTGTGCAATTGGGCGATGTGTAAAATTTATCGACCCAATCAATATCAGTCAAATCAGTGTATATACAAACAAATCGGCCGATTTGTTTATAACTATTCATTTATTCACATTCACGTTAAAAATTATATTTTTAACGATAAAACATTTTATTTCAACCTATGAATTTCTATTCAATTCATTTACACAATAAAATGATATTTTTATTTTCTAACACATTTTAGAAAATTTCGGCGGCATAACGGCACGATACTAGAAACGGGACAAGGCCTAGCCTTATCCCCGGTCTAGTGAAGGCCCACGCCATTCACACATCAATCAAATCACCAAACAACCAAATTCTAATCAAATCATATAACTAATCTATGCAACCAAACAAACAAGTCCATGGTCTGTGGACGATTGTGTCGGGTGCTACTAAGCACCGTCTGCATCCTAGTATATATATAAAACTAGAAAAGAAATTGAAAGGTGAGAAATTCTCACAGATAGCTATCCAATCACACGATTTTTTCCTTAATAGAACTCTTCGCCTACTTCGCCTTCTTGTTGCTTTCGTTGACTGTATCCTCTACATAGGTAAAAATCGAATTTTTACTATGTTATTCAATATATAAAGATTGCATTTTGACTTCGCTATTAAATATAAAGATTATATTTTTATTATTCTTTTGATGTAAAAATCATATTTTTATTGCTTTAAAAATATGAGAATCATACCTTACTTCTTCTACTTAACAAAAATTCCATCTTTTCTATTTTTAAAAATATGATCTTTATTTTCAAGTCCAAATCCTTTTTTTTTCCCAAAACAGTTTTTGTTTTCTTTTCAAAACAGTTTTTGTTTTCTTTTCAAAACAGTTTTTGTTTTCTTTTCAAAACAGTTTTTCTTTTATTAAAATGCAGTTTTAATCTTTTAAAAAAAATGCAGTTTTTTTTCTTTATAACTAAAAATCAGTTTTTATTTTATTTAAAAATGCAGTTTTTAAATTCTAACAAATCAGTTTTTATTTTCTTCTTTTAAAACAGTTTTCATAATCCTTTTAAAAGTTCTGTTTTAAAAACCTAAAACAAAAATCAGTTTTTGTTCTTTTATAATTTCAGTTTATAAAACTAAAAAAAACAGTTTTCAAATCATATAAAAAAACAGTTTTCAATTCACTGTAAAACAAAATAAAAACAAAACAAAATAATCTAAAGGCTCACCGAGATTTCGAATGGGAGGAGGAGTCGGCGGTGGTCCAGTGGTGCTCGGTGGTGTCGCGATGTCTGGAGTTCGATGGTGGAGGCTCCGATTGGGAGGGCTGCTTCGATTGCGTCGCGATGTCTGGAGGGAGGAGGGAACTGAACGGAGGGGTGCGGCGCGAGGGGTTCGTCGGCGTCGTTCGAGGTAAGGCGGCGCGATTCGATGAACTTAGGGTTAGGTTTTTTTTTTTTTTTTTTTTATTTCTTATTTTTTCTGTATAATGAAACGGGGGGGGGGGGGGGGGGCAACGAAGAGAAAAGGAGGGAAGGTAAAATTTTTTATTATTTTATTTTAATTATTTTATTTGCAAATAGTTGACTTTTACATACGACCTCGAAACGAGGTCCACCGCCTGTCGTCCATAGCGTTCTACCCCCATTCCGAACACAATGGGATATGCATCTTAGGCTGATTCGACTGTTTGAATCCGTTTCTATTAAATTTACATTTAAATCACTTTATTGAATTTTAAACGTACATTTCAAATTACCGGGGTCACATACTAACTAGAAAAATTCCCGAAAAATATTTTCTAGCTTCGTATTAACGATACGGTCATAACAAAACTAGTTTCGTTGAATTCTGACTCCGTTTAAAAAATGGCCAATTTCCAGTCGATCAAAATCAACTGAAACTGGTCAAACGCGTTTTCCTTTGCCACGCTCACATATTGATTCGAAAAATTATGAAATTTGGAATCTAGCAATAACTTAACATCACGGACCCAACAAAACTGGTTTCGTCGAAATCTGAGGTCGTTTGCAAAATTGCTATTTTTAAGGGCCTTATATATATATAAATATATATAAATTCCACAGCGACTATTTCTAATTTTAAACTGGACATATCTTATCATTTCTAAGATGAAATCTCAGTTTGTTAACTTCGTTACAAAGATATAGTTATACAGATTCAAATATTTCTTGTTTCGTTCAATTCTGACTTATATTGAATTCTGTATATTCATTTGAAATTAGAAATCGAATTTTCGAACTACCGCGCCATTTTCAACTCCTTTTATAATTATATATAATTATTATATATTCTAACGACGACGTATATAATATATACGTTCTAATTATATTCAAAATAAATTTTCTCGTCGATATTATTTAAAATAATGCATTTTAAATAATCAAAATTCGCTAAAATTGCCAAAATAAAAATTTCAAACTGGCTTGCATTTTACGGGTTGTTACAAGTTGATTTTAATTGATTGGAAAATGGCCATTTTTCAAACGGTCTCATAATTTGACGAAATTAGGTTTGTTAGGACCGTATCATCAATACGAAGCTAGAAATAATTTTTCTGGAATTTTTAGAGTTAGTATGTGGCCCCGGTAAATTGAAATGTGCATTCAAATTGAATATTTATATATTTATATTTTAATTTGAATGGAAATTGATCGTAACAAGCGAATTGGGTTACGAAACATATCCCATTGTGTTCGGAATAGGGGTATTTAGCTAGGGGCAACAGTCGTTAGCTTTGATTTGGTGTTGGTGAAAACAAGTACCATTGGAATTTAATATAATTAAATTATTAATATATTTTTTTTCCCTTTACTAAACCCTAGGTCAAACTACCCCTTCACGGTCAAACTCCAAAACCCGCCTCCATCTATCGTTCTACGGCGGAAAGGGGCTCAGATTTTTGAGCTAAAGAATCACTCAATCCTCACAATAAATTTCAAAACTTCATGAAGCAATTTATGGAGATTGTCGCCATCTTCAAATTTGAAGTGGTCTAGGGTTTCATCGTTGCGTGTTGGGGGAGAACTCGCGCAGCTAGGTTCTGCCTTTCGTCGAAGGATGCCGTCGTCAGGGGGCTGCTGAGTTCACCGGTTTGGTGGGGGAAGGGGGTTTTCGAAGGGCTTTCAAGTGGCACTTGCTGATCTTCCTCCGGCGCTGTGGATGGCGAGCAGTGGCGAAACCCTAGGCGGCAGCTCCATTTGAAGATGCTCAGATAATTATACAGTGAGGTTTTTTTATTATTTCTCATAGTTTAACTAATTTAAATTTGAAACATAGTTTAAAATCGGTTTTAAAAATATATGTATAAAAAAAATATTGTAAAAATTCATTTCTGTTTGATAAGAAGCATTGTAAAAATTCAGTTTTGTTTGATAAAAAGCATTGTAAAAATTCAGTTTTGTTTGATAAAAAGCATTGTAAAAATTCATTTTTGTTTGATAAAAAGCATTGTAAAAAAATTAAGTTTTTATTAAATAAATTTGCATTGTTTATAAAGAAAATTAGCATGATGTTTTAAAAATATAAACAACGTGAATCAGATTGAGATGGAATCACTGGAAACAAATCCAAGATGTTCAGGGGTTCAGAAATATAAAGAATGGAGGAGTGGATCCCTCGGTGAGAACTCCTCACCCTTAATTTATTTCTAGTTTGAAATATATATTAGGATGCAGACAGTGCTTATTAGCACCCGACACCCGTCGTCCACAGACCATGGATGACTTGTTTGTTTGGTTATTGTGTTGTGAACTTTGATTGTGTGATAAGTAATGAAATAAATTATCTTATAGTGGAAAATATTTTATAATTAAAAATATAATTTTTAATGTGCATATAAAATAAATATTTATAAACAAATCAGACGATTTGTTTATATACACTAATTTGACTGATATTGATTGGGACGATAAATTTTACACATCGCCCAACTGCACGAATAAAATCTATGTTTATTGATTTGAAACCCCACACGGGTATTGGGATGAGATTTGACGTACACTAATCCCGATTGTTTAGTTGTATGTCAATCGATGGATTGACAGATTGTGTAAGCGTTAATTAGTTATATTTAATGCTTGTGCAGTTGTGTGGTGCACTCTGGATGATGGTTGATTGTTTACCGTTGCTATTATATACATGTGTTGTAGAAAATCCATATAATTAACATTATATGGTAATTGATTGGGCCTCATTCCAGTTTTGAAATAGAATATTTGAAAAAGAAATATTTGAAATAGAATATTTGAAAAAGAAATATTTGAAATAGAATATTTGAAAACGAAATATTTGAATAGAAATATTTAAAAAAGAAATATTTGAAATAGAATATTTGAAAATTGAAATATATGAAGCCGTGTTAAGTAGTTAAACGCCATTTTAACACGAACGGGAATTTTGTCGATTTTTATTCATTAATATCGAAAGTGATTTCAAAATTTGGTAAATTAAGAAGAATTGAAATTCGAATTAAACTGAAAAGAATTGAAATTCGAATTAAATTTAATTGAATTGAAATTCGAATTAAACTGAAAAGAATTGAAATTCGAATTAAATTGAAATGAATTGAAATTCGAATTAAACTGAAAAGAATTGAAATTCGAATTAAACTGAAAACAATTGAAATTCGAATTAAATTGAAATGAATTGAAATTCAAATTAAACTGAAATGAATTGAAATTCAAATTAAACTGAAAAGAATTGAAATTCGAATTAAATTAAAATGAATTGAAATTTGGATTAAACTGAATAGAATCGAAATTTGAATTAAACTGAATAGAATTGAAATTCGAATTAAATTTAAATCAATTGAAATTCGAATTAAACTGAATAGAATTGAAATTCGAATTAGATTGAAGTAGAATTGAAATCGTTTTGAATTGAATTTAAAACGTATTGAAATTGAACTGAAATCGATTTGAATTGAAATTGATTTGAACTGAAATCGAGTTGAAATGAATTTAAAACGAATTTATATTGGAAAATTCAATTTTGATTCGAAATTGAATATGAAGTTGAAATCGTTTTGAAAACGAATTTAAAACGATTTATATAATATGTTTTAAAAGGAAATCGACAAAATATATATATTATATATATAATGGCCCGAATAGAACGCGCCGCACCGCGGCAGTTCACGGATTTCGACTATTGACTTCGAATGGATGTTGCGGGAGATCCGACTGTCGGATTCTCCTAAAACCGGAACCGTTGGGTTCGTATCGAAAAGAGCTTTCTAACGAATATAGGAAATTAGAATTCTAACGGTTGGATTTGGAATTATGCCCAAATCAAATTTGGAAAATGTCGCTGTAAGTGCAGTTCAATGGCCGTTGATGGAAATCGACTGTACGGGCCTTGATAAAACTATTAAAAATAGTAATAATTTGTGTAAAATCATAAGAAATGATTTGTGAAGATTTGGGATGAAAAACTCCATATTTGAAAAGATAAAAATAGATTTTTATCGAAATGAACTAGTTTTGAACTAGAATTATAATTCATTTATTTTTGAAATAAATAAAGTGGATTTGAAATGGTTTTGAAAAATAAACCGAATTTGCAATATATGAATTGGAATGGATTTGAATCGAAATTGTCTATGGAATATTTCGATGTTGGATATTGTGATTATACAGATATTATTATGGAAATTTGAAAGATATATTTATATCGTTATTTCTAATACGATATTTGTTGGTCATAGAATTTAATATCAAATGGGATTTGGGTTTGTCGTGAACGGTGTCTTCATTAACACTGTTTTTAAGCCCAGGTGAGAAAAGGATTAAATTTTTTATTTGGATTTAATGAAGTGTACCAATTAAATAATATTTAATTAGTATTGAATTGGGTTGATTTTTGGGTTTATCGTGAACGGTGTTTTAAATAACACTAGTTCTTTAACCTGATAATTAATGGAATGTGATTCTGGGTTTATCGTGAACCGGGTTTTAAATGACATCGGTTCTTTAACCCAGTTAAAGATTAAAACTAAGTGGAGTTTTAATGAATCTTTAATTAGATTGAAAAGATCGAGAATGGAGTATCACCAGTTTTGCTCCAGGCAATAGTTAAATCTTTAATTAGATTTGAACGTGAAATGGTAATTGAATTTACCGATAACGCCATGGTGTTAGAGATGAAGTATTACCGGTTTTACTTCATGGGATGAATAGGTTGGGGTTGGGAAATTTAACAATTGATTACTTCGGTAAGGTTCGTTAATCCCGACTAGTTTGGATAAACCATAATTTGGTTTGAATTGATATTCAAAAGAATATTAAAGAATAAATTTAAAGGAATTTATCTTTGATAAAATTAATGGGAACCTTTCCCTAAGAATGTGAAAATTAGAAACTAACTGTGGGTTATCTAAGCAGAATGGTTTCCTTGGTATTGATCTGATGTTGGTTTCGGCCTTCAGGGTTAATATTTGGGGAATTATTCTCTTGTTAATTTACGATTAGTGACTAATGAATTGGAAAGAGGCGTATGTTGTGTTTGTGTAACACTTATTTATTATATACGCGAGTTATTCGGAAAGACCAGGTTTATCCCATTCTGAATAACTGATTCGACGATGAGTCGAAGATGAAGACGGTGGTTGAAGACCGGAGGTCTTCACGTCGTATGGTTGATTATTGATTATCTTGATTGGGCCATACACCCAAGAGGAGGGAATCAGTTAGTGATCGTCCAGACGTACTTGGAGATCGATGGATATGTGGGGTACTAGGTACCTCCGATTTCGTTCAGACCCAGAACGAACTTGTAAATGGACTGTGTGTCTGACATTGGATTTTATTCTATGTGATTGATTTCTATTAAATATATATCTGTTTGGCGCCGGAGAATTTATTCTCTTGCTTAACGCCCTTCTCTGATACGTACGAGCTCAGGGGTTATATACTGATGGATATCAAATGCATATAGTGAATTGCCTGTGTGGCATGCATAAGTGGCAAATAATCAAGGCTTCTATTTAAAAGCAAAGTCTTGTGGTTGATGATCAAAGCACGGCCTTTGTGGCACAGCTTTGTGTAACGTTTAATTCGAGGGTTTCACATCCGGTATGAACCAAAAACGGGAGACAGACATCAGGGGGGTCATGCGTTTCCTTCTAGTTAGAAGTAGCGTCAGTAGTTTTACACGCCCTGACGAGTTTGACTTATGTGGTTGTTGATGTTGCGAGGTGCCTCGGATATATCGGTGACTATGTGAAGCCGATGGAGTCATTTGTTGGCTCATTTACGCCCCATAGGGCGCGGAAACGCAGTGTTCAGGAATTATAATCCACATCGGTGGACCGGCCCTGAGTCCAAGGGACGATGCGTTCTGTTCCTGAGGGGCGGATCAGAGGATCTCGAATCGGTGAGGACGATCCCTGGCCTCGGTTCATACCATAAATGATAATTCAACTTCCAATACGACATTTTGCGGTTTTGATTGTATACCTATATATGGCGACATAGTGGTATGGGACATTCATGCCGCATATGATTGATATTTATGATTGTATATAAAATCAGAAACTAACTGGAAACGAGCTAAGATGGGTGGTTTCCTGGGTATTGGTCTGATGTTGGTTTCGGCCTTCGGGGTTAATACTTAGGGAATCGTTCTCTTACTAATTTACGGTTGGAGTCTGATTAAGAATTAAAACATGAAATTTAGCGTATCATGCATTCTTTAGCTATTATAAGGTAAAAACCTTATCCTTCGGCTTGCGTTGCATTGTGTGATGGGACCTGGGTCTTATAATAGCTTCATTGTTATTTATTTAGCATTGCGCTGTTTGTTTTATGCACTTGTGTTCTTGGGAGGAAACCCGTTCCGTGTTATACGGCGTGGTACCTTGATTTACCTAACTTTAAAATAAAGATAAATAACTGTTTTAGTTCTCACACCAGTTACATGACTGACCTGGAGTTTATTGTTTTAACCTAAACTCTGGGTGCGCTTATTTTGACACGGGCAGCTAGTAGTTTTGGTTTTGCAGATTTAAATCCACAGGATCCTGATTTACAGCTGGAACGATACTCGGAAAGCTCTGTATCCGTGCATTACTTCTAGTTGTGTTTTGTATTATTTTTCCACTGCTATGTAATGTATTGTAATCTCTGATAATTTTCTGGTGTGTAATATTTATTTATACTCTGTTTATTCTTGTAATATAATGGAATTGTTGTAATATACAATGAAATATTCTTATGTTTGTGTTCTGATGTGGCTTGTTCTCCACTCAATCTGTGATTTCCCGTAAGGGGGATTTCGGGTCGTTTCATTTAAGATCAACAGTTTGATTTTTAAATAAGTCAAAATCTGATTCGGAAAAGGTTGCTATGAATGCAACTTAGTGGCCAAAATTGAAAACTGACTGTAAGGGCCTTAATAAAATTATTAAAAAAATGAATAAATTATGTAAAATCATAATAAATGATTTGGAAATTTTTTGGATGAAATATTCTAAGATTTGAAAAGATATAAGATGTTTTTATCTGAATGAACTAGTTAACAACTAGAATAATGAACCAAAAGGAATATGCAATGATTCCTGAGAGTACAGTCTAGTAGCACCCGTGAGATTTAAGTGGAAATTATTCCATTAGGCGAGGGGTGGGAGGAGCCGAAAGTAACATTGGATATTCAACTAAGATCAGACGATGTTTCCTAAAGATAAAAGATCCAATGGTTTTTAAATTTATGTATTGGATTGTGAATGGTTTTTGTATAACTAGAGATTTCCAACATATGAATTGGAAAGGATTTGAATGGAAATTATCTTTGAATATTTTTGTATTGGATTCCATAATTACATGGATATCTTTGAGGAATTTGGAAGATATAGATATCATTATTCCCAATATGATATCTATTAGTTTCAGAATTTGATGTTTAATATAAGACGATAAGATTTCAATTCAAGGCCTTGTAAATAATATCAAATCGGAGTTTGGGTTCGTCATGAATGGTGTCTTTAATAACACTATTCTTAAACCCAGATGGAATAGAACAAATCTTTTCATTAAGATTTAATAGAGTTTTCCAATTTAATAAATTAAAATGGAATGGAATTCGATTTATTAATAATCGAGACGAAACTTTGTGGAGGAAGAAATTTACTATTCGACCAATTTAAAAGGCTTTGTCGTTATTCCGCTTCTAGTGTTGGTCCGATATGGAAATGCATATCGATTTTGTACTAACCAGATTTCCATGAAGTTTATGTTTGAATGGAAGTTGATTCTAGGTTTATTGTGAACGGTGTTTTAAAAGACATTTGTTCTTTAACCCAAGTAAAGACAAGATTAGTTTACTAGGGTTGGGTAATCATTAAATAATGATTTTTTTAGATTAAAACTAAGTAGAGTTTTAATAATTCTTAAATTAGACTGAAATGTGAATGGGGGTAATTAGATTTAACAAATTCGAGAAGTGTTCGAGATGGAGCACCACTAGTTTCACTCCACGCGATACTTAAGTCTTTATAGATTTAGAGCGTTAAATAGTAATTAACTTTACTAATAACACAATGAGTGTTAGATATGGGGTACTACCAGTTTTGCTCAATGGGATGAATAAGTTGGGATTGGGATGATAAAATGAATGATTACTTCAGTAAGGCTCGTTAATCCCAACAAGGCATATAAACCTTCATTTGGTTTATGATCATAAAAAGATATTATAAATTCTTTTGCAATGTTTTTCAAAGGAAAGATTTAAACAAGGAGTTTAAATGAAGAAAATCTTTGATAATATTTGTGGGAATAATTCCTAGTATAAATAATATTTGAATAAAAGAATATTCTAGATTGAAATGAGGCGTATGATGTGTTTACATATTACTTGATTATAAGACGTGCGAGTTATTCGGAAAAACCGGGTTTAACCCATTCTGAATAACTGATACGTCGATTAAAAGTTGAAGATATTGAAGATGGTGGTCAAAGACTACAGATCTTCACATCATTTGGATTATTACTGATGTCTCAATTGGGATGTACACCCAATACAAGGTAATTAGTGGTTATTGTCCGGACGTACTTGGAGATCGACCGGATATGCGAGGGCCTCTCTTCGGTATTGATCATATCGGACGAGGAATAAGGTGCCTCCGGTATCGTTTAGACCCAGAACGAGCTTATAAATGAATTATGTGTCTGACATTGTATTTTATACTAAATTAATTGATCTCTACTAAATATATATCTGTTTGGTGGCAGATAATTTATTCTTTTAGCTCAACATCCTTCTCTAAGACGTAAGAACTTAGTGGTTATATATTGGTGTACATCATTTGTATGGTATGGAATGACAATGTGGCATGTTGAGATGCATGGATCAAATATTTTGTTGAAAAGTAGAGCTTTGTGGATGATGAACAAAGCATGGCTGATATGACATACTTTGTGTAAAGGCGTTAATTTGCGAGCTTCACACCCCGGTACGAACTGAAAACGAGATGATGGACAACTGGCTAGAGGTTCCCTAAATTGGATAATGAAGGATCCTTCGCCTTAGTTCATGATGGAATCCATTTTCCAATATGCACTTTGCGGTTTTAGTTGTAAACCTATATGGCAACATAATAGGATGAGGTATTATGCCATCTAAGATTGATACATTTATATTTGAAATTGTTTTCTGCATCATGCACATGTGATAATATCAAATGATTTTTATTTTCTCATATCAAGCATGTTTGGGTATTATAAGGTAAAACTTTATCCTTCGGCTTGCGCTTGCATTGTGTGATGGGACCTGAGTCTTATAATAGCTTCATTATTCAAAAAGCATTGCGTGATTTTTTTAAAACTGGTATTCATGTCGAGGAAACTCGTTTCGTGTTATACGGAATGGTCCCGTGATTTACATAGCCTTTAAATAAAGTTTAGTAACTGCTTGATTCTCATACCAGTCCCATGACTGACTTGGAGTTTATTGTTTTTCACCTAAACTCTGGTGCCCTTATTTTCCACACGGGCAACTAGTAGTTTTGGTTTTGTAGATATTCTTTTCACAGTATCCTGGATTTTAGATGGAGCTGTGTTTTTGATTATTTTGGAGTCTTTCGCTGATTATATTTATGTATTTAAATTTCCACTATATTGTAATTTATTATTCTCTAATATTTTCCATTGTGTATTATTATCTGTACTTTGATATTCTTGTACCCTAGTGTAAATTGTTGTAATAGTAATGAAATGTTATTTTGTTTTATGTTTCAATGTGTCGTGTTCTCATAGAAATCCGCACTTTCCTATCTTTTCGGATTGTACATATGTGGTTTATGGTATGTTCGAAGGGCGGGGAATTTTGGGTTTGTACATGTACTTTAGGTATCCATTCATGCACTTACAGTATTGAGGCAACAAAACTTCCTCTTCCTAATAAGTAATAAACTTATCTTTATCTTCGTTGATTCGAGAAGCACTCTCAACTTCATATGTCAAAGAATAAGACAGTTTCCATAGCTTTACATTTCAATTTTCCCTTCCTTTCTTTTGACATTTGGCAATAGCCAAAAGATGTGAAGCCATGTAATTTACAATGAGGTATTTTTTTCAAACTGATGATTATGATTTTACTTTACAAAATTTTATTCTACTTATCATTAGTGAAAAGTTTTTTATTTCATGTTTGAATTGGAAAATAATTTTAAAATGTCAATTTAGTTTTAAAAATGAGTTTAAAACATATGAAAACCTATATATACATATAAGAACACATAAGATTATAAATCACTCACTAAACACCCAAAAATTTGTTGGTATCTTAGTTGTCGGTTTTGATGGCGAAAACCATATGCAATCATATAAAATATAAATGCTAATGTTTTACCAAGAGATATATATTGTAGTGCAACATAGTAGGTAGTCACTGATCTAAAGACTGTACGATATAAAAATAAACACTCAAGACTATAAAGATAAAGAGTCGAGAACATATGCAAACTCAAGGGACATATAGGACAATCATGAAGAATCATGTGTTCAAGATTAATATATGAAGATATCAAGGCTATAGATTTTGAATATCAAGTCATAATGTACTTTGTTATTGCCCATAGTACCACTTCTCTATCTCCATCTTATATTTTCAACAGAATTCTTCAAAAATATATTTTTACCAGGGTATTGATAATCAAATATTTGTGAACCCAAATATTCTTTAAAATCCTTTTTTTAATTCTTTCACATTTTTAACTCAAATATATTTTCAAATTTTTATACTTCAAAATATATTTTAATTTTTTATACATTAACGAAATATATTCTAAAGTCCTTTTAATTTTAATTCAAATACAATTTTAATTTTTTCAATCATATATGTGTGTATTTATGTGTGTGTGTGTATATATATATATATATCAAGTCTTATATTTTTTCAACCAAATATAATTATAAGTTCTTTATATGTTAAATATATTTTAAATATTTTAACTTTAATCAACATATTTTTAGGCTTTTACATCTTTTGCCAACATAGACTTTTACATATGTTCTCCAAATCTTTTCGTTTTAAATAAAAGAAACGTTTTTAAAGTCATTTATTTTTAAACCAAAATATTTTTATGTTTTTACATATAATCCTTTTAAAACCTATTTATATTTTAAGCCTAAATATATTTCAATAGATAATAAAACTATTTTAGATAAGTATGTAGAAGTTTAAAATGTCTGTAAACTATATTTATACTATTTTATGAAGTATCAAAATACTTGACAAAGCATAAGGTTTCGAAGATATTTTAATCTGCAAACTTTTCAAAATATACATGGACATGTCGAAATATTCTCTACATGTATGTCGAAATACGTGTCGTTAACATAAATTTCAGATTTAGAAATGAAGTGTCCATTCGTTATAACTCTACAAATGGACATGTTTGTTTATTCTCTTTCAATATGGAGCTTCAAATGAACTTTTTAAAGACTAATTTCTTGTTTTCTTCTCTCCTCTTACTATAGAAAAAAATTATAGTGAAATTTTTATTCAAATCTCGTCATATTCAGTCAAAATGAATTCAATCTTCATTGTATTGATTTTCTACTATTTACTCTTTGATTTCAATCATCTCTCTTTTCCACTCCCAAATAAATATCAAATTAATATATTCAATACGCTATAGGATCAATTATAATTAAAGATCAAGAAATCAACTTTGAAAAAACTATCAACCTACTTAAATACCCTTGTAACAACCCAGAAAATCTGAACCAATTTATAAATTTTATTTTAGCAATTTGACTGAATTTTGAATATTTGAAATGAAACAACCCGGAAAATCTGAACCAATTTATAAATTTTACTTTAGCAATTTTAAAGAATTTTGAATATTTGAAATGATTTATTTTAAATAATAACGACTAAAAATTTATTTAAATCAAAGTTAGAACGAATAAATTCATTTTAATTATAAAACGAGCCTGAAATGGCGCGGTAGTTTGAAAATTCGATTTCAAATTTCAAATGAATGTACAGAATTCAAAATAAATTGGATTTCACTAAAACTAGAAATATTTGAATCTGTTTGAAAATATCTTTCTAACGAATGTGAAAAATCCAGATTTCATAATAGAAATAAAAAGTCATGTCTAGTTGAAAATTCAGAATAGTCAATATGGAATATTATATAATATATAACCCTTAAAAATAGCCATTTTGCAAATGACATCCATTTTTGACCAGACCACTTTTGTTGGATCCGAAATGTCAAATTATTGCTAGATTCCAATTTTCATAAGTTTGGGGATTAATATGTGAGCATGGTAAATTTAAACGTGTTTGGTTAATTTAGTTTGAATTTAATCGACAGGAAAATGACCGCTCTTGAAACGGCCTCCAAATTTAATGAAATTAGTATTGTTAGGACTGTATCATCAAAACATATCTCAATTTAATTTTCGGGAATTTTAAGAGTCATTATGTGGCCCCAGTAAATTAAAATATACGTTTAAATTAAATATAAATTGATTTATATTTTAATTTAAAGAAAAACTGATTGTAATAGCCGGACTGACTTATGAAACACATTATATTGTGTTCGGAATGGGGGTAATTAGCTACGGGCGACAGTCGTTGGGTTCGATTTGGAGGCCGAACGAAAAGGAAACTTTTTGGAAAATTAAACTAATAAAATAAATATATATAAAACCCTCTCTCCCTATTTTCTCTTTCCCCTACCCCCACCCCCCATTTAATCGTTCGACAGAAAACGAAATAAAAAACCGTTGCCTCATCGCCCCCTTTCCCAAAGCCGCTGCCGCCGTGCCAGAGGTGATTCATTGCCGCGCGCCGGACCGTGATTACCCCCTCCCCCCAACTCCCACCCTCTCGCGCGAGATCCGGGGCTGGAACCCATTTCTTCAAATCTGCCGCCAACCCTAGCTACCCAAATCAACAACGTGCCGCCGCCAGTCCCCGATGCCACCGCCCTCCGGCTAAGCCGCAACATCCCCTCCGTCCATCGCGTGGCAATAACCCCCTCCCCCTTCTCGCAATTCAAACTGTAAGCTTTTATTCTCTCTTCTTTTCTCTAATTTTATTTATTAATTTAAAAATCGGTTTTAGATATACATAGAGATAAAAATGAGATTTATTATTTATATAAAGATAAGATTTTAGTTATGAAAAGAAATGTTTTTATTTATGAAAAGAAATGATTTTTAGTAATGAAAAAAAATGATTTTTAATTATGAAAAGAAATAATTTTTAGTTATGAAAAGAAATGATTTTATTTATGAAAAGAAATAATTTTTAGTTATGAAAATAAATGATTTTTAATTATGAAAAGAAATGATTTCTAGTTATGAAAAGAAATGATTTTTAGTTAGAAAAAGAAGTGATTTTTATGTAGACAATAGCAAATAAAAATATGATCTATATTCTATATATAGCTTTAGTTAAAAATATAAAGATGAGATTTTTAAAAATATGAAGGTGAGATTTTTAAAAATATAAAGGTGAGATGTTTAAAAATAAAGATGAGATTTATAAAAATATAAAAATGATATTTTTATCGTATGAATCATAATGTTTTTAGTTAGATAAAAATTTGATATTTAGATAGATAAAAATTCGATTGTTAGTTATATAAAAATTTGATTTTTTATTAGATAAAAATTATATTTTTAGTTATATAAAAATATGATTTTTATTATATATATTACGATATAAATATATGATTTTTGTTATATATGTAGCGATATAAATGTGATCTTTTATATATATAGTGATATAAAATTGCGATTTTTAAATATATAAACAACATATTAAAAAGTTGATTTTTACTATGAACAGCATGGAAAAGATTGCATTGGAATTTCGAGCAAATCCAAATGGTTCAGAAATTCAGAAAATAAAACTAGAGGAGTGGATCCCAAAGATGAGAAATTCTCACTCTAATCTTGTTTTCTAGTTAAATATATACTAGGATGCAGACTGTGCTTAGTAGCATCCGACACCTTTGTCTGAAACCATGGATGTTTGGTTGTTTGTTTTGATTGAAAAATTGGTTAAATTTGATTTGGTGTGCAAATTGAATTTATTAGAATTGGTATGTGTATGGCGCGAGCCAGTATTAGGCGAGGGATAAGGCTAGACCTTATCCCAGTTCTAGTATCACGCAATTAAGCTGTCGAAATTTTCTAAAAATGTTATAACAATAAAAATATCATTTTTATTGTATAAATGAACTATATAAAATATTCAAGTGTTGAAATAAATATTTTATTGTTAAAAATATAATTTTTAATGTGTATATGAATGAAAATAAATATTCATTTACAAATCGGACGACTTGTTTATGTACACTCATTTGACTGATATTGATTGGGACGATATAGTTACACATCGTCCAACTACACAAATAAAATCGGTATGTGTTAATTGAAACCCCACACGGGTATTAGGATGATATTTGACATACGCTAATCCCAGTTGTTTAGTTGTATGTCAATCGATTGGTTGACAGACTGTTGTAAGCGTTAATTATTTATATTTAGTGCTTATGCAGACGTGTAATGCACTTTGGATGATGGCTGACTGTGTTTGATTATTGCTGTGTACATGTGTGTATGAAATCCATATAACTAAAATTATATGGTAATTGACTGTGTCTGATTCCAATTTGGAAAGAACAAATATATTAAATTAACGAATAATGAATATTTTAAGACAACTAATATTTTAAAATAATATTCAGTAATGGATCAAAATATGATTTTGATGTCCGATTTGGTATGGACATGAAAATATTGAAATATATGAAGCCGTGTTGATTAGATATGCGCTATTTTGATGCGAATGATATTTATATTGATTTTATTTATTTTTATAATGAATATAAAAAGAGAAGTGATTTCAAAATCTAATGTTTCAAAAAAAATACCATTTATATAATGATATGGAATATTCGATTTTGATTTAAAATTGAATATGAAGTTGAAATCGTTTTTAAAACGATTTATAAAATACGTTTTGAACGGAAATCGATGAAATATATCTAATATATATATATATATATATTATATATTTAATGGCCTGAATAAAACGTGTTGCGCCGCTACCGTTCGCAAATTTGGACCATTGACTTCGATTAGAATATTACGGGAGATCCGACCGTTGGATTCTCCTAAAACTAGAACCGTTGGGTTCGTATCGAAAAGAGCTTTCGAAAAAAATATAAGGAATTTGAAATCTAATGGTTTAAAAATAGCCAGAATTTCCAATATATGAACTGGAATGGATTTGAATCGAAATTATCTTTGGAATATTTCGATATTGGATTTCGTGATTATACGGATATTGTGGTATAATTTGGAAGATATATATATCGTTATTCCCAATAGGATATTTGTTGATTTCAGAATTTGATATTGAATATAAGCCGATAAAATTTCTAATCAGTGCCTTGTATTTAATATTGAATTGGATTTTGGGTTTGTCGTGAATGGTGTCTTCATTAACACTGTTCTTACACCCAGTTGAGGAAAGAATAAATCTTTTAATTAAGATTTAGTAAAGTTTTCCAATTAATTAATATTTAATTGGAATTGAATAAAAGAATTGGATTTTGGGTTTGTCGTGAATGGTTTCTTAAATAACACTGTTCTTAATCCCCATGTGAAAAGAATAAATCTTTTGATTAAGATTATTAGTGTTTCCAGTTAATTAAATTTTAATTGGAATAAAATGGAATGTGAATTGGGTTTATTTTGAATTGTGTTTTAACGACATTCGTTCTTTAACCCGATTTGCAGTGAAATGTGATTTGGAATTATATAAATCTTTTATTAAAATTTAATGGAATTTTCCAAAGGAAAGTTTTCCAATTTAATATATTAGATTGGAATTGAATGGAATTCGACTGGAATAATCGAAGCGAGCTTTTGTGGAGGAAGACTGTTAATATATATGGAATTTAAAAGGCTTTGTCGTTATTCCATTTGTATTATTGGTCAGAGACGGAAATTGATATTGATTATATATATTGATTTGTTTTTCCATGAAGATTCCAATTTTATGGAAGTGGATTTGGGTTTATTGTGAACCGTGTTTTAAATGACATTGGTTCTTCAACCCTGTTAAAAGACATGATTACATGTCTGACATTGATTCCTTTATACCATATTCGTTGATCTTTGCTAAATATATATCAGTTTGGTGGCGGAGATTTTATTCTCTTGCTTAACACCCTTCTCTAAAACATACGAGCTTAGAGATTATATAGGCAGAAATCAATGGTACAGTGTAGATTATTGATGCAGCATGTTTGATTTCCCAAAGTTAAATAATCATTAATATTGATTTTTGGGAGGATTAAAACTAAGTGGAGTTTTAATGAATCTTTAATTATATTGGAATGTGAATGTGATAATTTAAATTATCAAATTTGGGAAATGAACGAGAATGGAGTATCACCAGTTTTGCTCCAAGCGATAGTTAAATCTTTAGTTAGATTTGGACGTGAAATGGTAATTAAATTTACTGATAACACCGTGGTGTTAGAGATGGAGTATTACTAGTCTTGCTCCATGGGATGAATAGGTTGGGATTAGGAATTAAACAAATGATTACTTCGGTAAGGTGCGCTAATCTCGACTAGTTGGTAAACCTTAATTTGGCTTAGAATTGATATCCAACAGAAGATTAAAGAATAAATTTAAAAGAATTTATCTTTGATAACATTAATGGGAACTTTTCCCAAAGAATAAGATTATTCGAATAAGGGAATATTCTAGATTGGAATGAGGCGTATGTTGTGTTTTTATAGCACTTGTTTATAATATACACGAGTTATTCGAAAAGGCTGGGTTTATACCCATTCTGAATAACTGATTCGACGATAAGTCGACGAGGAAGACGGTGGTTGAAGACTCGAGGTATTCACATTGTTTGGATGATTACTGATGTCTTGACTGGGCTGTACACCCAAGATAAGGTAATAAGTGGTGATCTTCCAGACGTACTTGGAGATCGACTGGATATGCGAGGACCTCTCTCCTATATTAGACATGAAGGACGAGGAATAAGGTGCCTCCGGTTTCGTTCAGACCCAGAACGAACTAGTAAATGGATGTATGTATGACATTGGATTTTATTCTGTGTTAATTGATTTCTATTAAATATATATCTATTTGGCGGCGGCGAATTTATTCTCTTGCTTAACGCCCTTCTCTAAGAAGTACGAGCTCAGAGGTTATATACCGATAGACATCAGTTGCATGGCGTGAATTGCCTTTATGGCATACTGAGATGCAAATTATTAAGGCTTCTGTTGAAAAGCAGAGTCTTGTGGTTGATGGTCAAAGCACGGCTTTAATATAGCATAGCTTTGTGCATAGCATTAATTTGCGAGCATCACACCTCGGTATGAGTCAAAAACGGGATAAGGGACCCAAGGAGGACATGACGTTTCTTTCTAGATATGGGTGGTGTCATGGTATGGAGCCAGACATTTACTATATTTTTACCTATGTGGATGATGGATAGCGAGGCGCCTCAGATATATCAGTTACAACGGAGCTGATGGATAGGTCTTACAGGACCGAGAAACGTGTGTTTAGGAATAATTAAATCCTCAAACGTAAGGGAGGATCGGCCTTGGAGGATTCAAGGGTTTACTACAGGAGATCCTAAGGCATTTGCTAGAGTGTCTCGAAGCCAGCGAGGAGTACATGTTTGCCTCAACTCATGATGGAAATCCAATTTCCAGTACGTGACATTTCGGTTTTGATTGTAGAGCCTAATATGGCGACATGATATATGGTAACCATGCCGTCTATGATTGATACATTTATATTTGAAGTTATTTTTGACACTATACACTTATAATAGTATCAAATGATTTGTTTTAAACATACCAAGCATGTTTGGCTATTATAAGGGAAAACCCTACCCTCCGGCTTGCGTTGCATTGTGTGACGGGACTCGGTCTTATAGTAGCTTCAGTTTTCCAAAATTCATTGCGCTATACATTCTATGCACTGGTATTCTTGGGAGGAAACCCGTTCCATGTTACATGGCGTGGTCCCTTGATTTACTTTATTTTGAAGTAAAGTTTTAATAACTGTTTTAGTTCTCACACCAGTAACATGACTGATCTGGAATTTATTGTTTTAACCCAAACTCTAGGTGCCCATGTTTTTCACACGGGCAGCTAGTAGTTTTGGTTTTGCAGATATTATATTTATAGGATCCTGGTTTACACCTGGAGCTATATTCGGAACGCTCTGTATCCGTGTATTTCTTACAGTTGTGTTATTTATTATTTTTCCGCTGCTATGTAATGTATTTTAATCTCTGATATTTTACGATGTGTAATATTTATTCTTACTTTGGTATTATCTTGTACTCTGATGGAAATTGTTGTAATAAGCAATGAAATGTTCTTCTGTTTGTGTTCTGATTTGTCATGTTTTCAACTCAATTCGGGTTATCCCATAAGGGCGAGTTTGGGTCGTGTCATAGTGGTATCTGAGCTTTGGTTTACAGAGCTCGAGAACAAGGCACATTAGAACTAAACGAAAGAATTCATCAGAGATTGGATTAGAAATATCTAAATAAGAATGACTCGTTAGAGATGGGACCAGTAGTATCTTAAAATGAGTCCTAAGAGTGTTATTTTTATAATAAAAATGAGAACAAATTTTGTTTTGAAAATTTAAACTATACTATACGTATTTGAATATTTTATTTTAAATTGATTTTAGACAATCGAGTATATGAGAGTTTGCATATACGCATCATGAACGTATATTCGAAGTCTCAAATATACTGGGTAGATATAGAATCACAGTCTAGACGCCCGGGGAAAATTCTGATGATGTGGCCACATCGTCAGTATTTATGCTCGAGTTTCAAAAGTGGGATATCTATATATTTCCAATTAACTGATGTGAGAACAAAACTAGATAGGATTTATTGTTTGTGAATTGGCATCAAAAATACGATTTTTGTATATATACAGAAGTTACGTGTTTGAAACGATGATCAACTAATTGATTGCTGATTGTGACGCTTGATGTATATACATTGAACAGGTCATCGCAAGGAGGCTAAGAAGAGGAATAAAATTGTATGCCCGACAAATGGTCCCATCTCTAGGTTTAAATTTTGATGTCCGATTAGCTAGCCGCTAACGAAAATAATATCATTTATATGTCGGATTGACTCGTTAGAGACAGGTCAATATTTTCGTTTCCATCCCAAATCGGACATCAAAACCGATTAGCTAGCCGCTTGGCTTTTTTTTTGGATGATGAGGACCCTGCGTGGCTAGTTGTGGTTTTAAATGTCTCCCCGTACAAAGGAGGTTATGGCAAAAAAATTCAAAAATTTAGGGTATTAGCCAAATTTTTAAAGAATTAGAAAATTCTTATAAACTGAAAAGTTGAAGAATGAAAGACAAAAAGAAAGTTGAGTTGATTAGTAAAACAACTTTCAGCTCCGTTCCTTTTCGAGGACGAAAAGATTTTAAGTGGGGGAGATTGTAACAATTCGGAAATCCGAACTAATTTAAAAAATTTATTTTAGCAATTTTAATGAATTTTGAATATTTAAAATGATTTATTTTAAATAATAACGACTAAAAATTTACTTAAATCTAAGTTAGAACGAATAAATTTATTTTAGTTATAAAACGAGCCTGAAATGGCGCGATAGTTTGAAAATTTGATTTCAAATTTCAAATGAATGTACAAGATTCAAAATAAATCGGATTTCAGCAAAACCAGAAATATTTGAATCTGTTTGAAAATATCTTTCCAAAGAATGTGAAAAATCCAGATTTCATAATGGTAATAAAAAGTTATGTCCACTTGAAAATTCAAAATAGTCGCTATGGAATTTTATATAATATATAGCCCTTAAAAATAGCCATTTTGCAAATGACTTTCGTTTTCGACGAGACCACTTTTGTTGGATCCAAAATATCAAATTATTTCTTGATTCCAATTTTCATAATTTTTGGAATTAATATGTGAGCGTGGTAAATTTAAACATGTTTGGTCAAGTCGGTTTGAATTTAATTGACTGGAAAATGACCATTTTTCAAACGGTCTCCAAATTCGATGAAATTAGTTTTTTTAGGACTGTATCATCAAAACATAGCTAGATTTATTTTTTGGGAATTTTAAGAGTTAGTATGTGACCCCTGTAAATTAAAATGTACGTTTAAATTAAATGTAAATTGATTTATATTTTAATTTAAAGAAAAACTGATCGTAATAGCCGAACTGGCTTATGAAACATATTTCATTGTGTACGGAATGGAAGTCATTAGCTAGAAGCGACATTCGTTGGGTTCGATTTGGAGGCCGAACGAAAAGGAAACTTTTTGGAAAATTAAATTTATAAAATAAATGTATATAAAACCCCCTCTCCCTATTTTCTCTCTCTGTGCCCCCCATTCAATCGTTCAACAGAAAACGAAAAAAAAACCGTAGCCTCGTCGCCCCTTTTCCCGAAGCCGCCATCGCCACGCCAGAGGCGCTTCACCGCTGCGCGCTTGACCGCGATTACCCCCCCCCCCCCAACTCTCTGCCTCTCACGCGAGCTTCGGGGCTCAAACCCATTTCTTCAAATCGACCGCCAACCCTAGCCACGCAAATCAACAACGCACCGCCGCCAGTCCCCAATGCCACCGCCCTCCAACCAAGCCGCAACCCTCCTCCGTCCATCGCGCGGTAGCAGCCCCCCTCTCGCAATTCAAACTATAATTTTTTTCCTCTCTTCTTTTCTCTATTTTTATTTATTATTTTAAAAATCAGTTTTAGATATACGTAGAGATAAAAATGAGATTTAATATTTATATAAAGATAAGATTTTATTTATGAAAGAAATGATTTCAATTATGAAAAGAAATGATTTTTAGTTATGAAAAGAAATGATTTTTTTATGAAAAGAAATGATTTTTAGTTATGAAAAGAAATGATTTTATTTATGAAAGTAAATGATTTTTAGTTATGAAAAGAAATGATTTTTAGTTATGAAAAGAATTGATTTTTAGTTACGAAAAGAAATGATTTTTAGTTAGAAAAAGAAGTGATTTTTATGTAGACAATAGCAAATAAAATATGATCTTTATTCTATATATAGCTTTAGTTAAAAATATAAAGATGAGATTTTTAAAAATATAAAGATGAGATTTTTAATAATATAAAGATGAGATTTTTAAAAATAAAGATGAGATTTTAAAAAATATAAAAATGAGATTTTTATCATATGAATCATAATGTTTTTAGTTAGATAAAAATTAGATTTTTAGTTATATAAAAATAAGATTTTTATTATATATATATAGCGATATAAAAATATGATTTTTGTTATATATATAGCGATATAAAAAAGCGATTTTTAAATATATAAACATCATATTAAAAATGTGATTTTTACTATGATTAGCGTGGAAAAGATTGCGTTGGAATTTCGGGCAAATCCAAACGGTTCAGAAATTCAGAAATAAAACTGGAGGAGTGGATCCCAAAGGTGAGAACTTCTCACTTAATCTTGTTTTCTAGTTAAATATATACTAGGATGCAGACGGTACTTAGTAGCACCTGACACCTTTGTTTGAAACCATGGATGTTTGGTTGTTTGTTTCGATTGATAAATTGGTTGAATTTGATTTGGGGTGTAAATTGAACTAACTAGAATTGGTATGTTTATGGCGCGAGCCACTATCAGGTGAGGGATAAGGCTAGACCTTATCCCAGTTCTAGTATTGCACTGTTATGCTGCCGAAATTTTCTAAAAATGTTAGAACAAAAAAAATATCATTTTTATTGTATAAATGAACTGTATAAAATATTCATGTGTTGAAATAAATATTTTAATGTTAAAAATAATTTTTTTACGTGTATATGAATGAAAATAAATATTCATTTACAAATCGGATGATTTGTTTATGTACACTCATTTGACTAATATTGATTGGGATGATATATTTTACACGTAGCCCAACTACACAAATAAAATCGGCATGTGTTGATTGAAACCCCACACGGGTGATGGGATGATATTTCACATACACTAATCCCAATTGTTTAGTCATATGTCAATCGATTGGTTGACAGACTGTTGTAAGCGTTAATTATTTATATTTAGTGCTTATGCAGTTGTGTAATGCACTCTGGATGATGGCTGACTGTGGTTGATTATTATTGTGTACATGTGTGTATGAAATCCATATAAATAAAATTATATGGTAATTAACTATGTCTGATTCCAATTCGGAAAGAACGAATATTTTAAATTAACGAATACTTAAAGTTGATGAATAATGAATATTTTAAAATAACTAATATTTTAACATAATATTCACTAATGGATCAAAATATGGTTTTGATGTCCGATTTGGGATGGAAACGAAAATATTGAAATATATGAAGCCGTGTTGATTAGACATGCGCCATTTTGACGCGAATGATATTTATATCGATTTTATTCATTTTTATAATGAATATCGAAAAGGAAGTGATTTCAAAATCTAATGTTTTGAAGAAAAAAACTATCATTTATATATTAATGATATGGAATATTCAATTTTGATTTAAAATTGAATATGAAGTTGAAATCGTTTTTAAAACGAATTTAAAACGATTTATAAAATACGTTTTGAATGGAAATCGAGGAAATATATATATATATATATATATATATATATATATATATATATATATATATATATTTAATGGCCTGAATAGAACGCGCCGTGACTGTTCACGAGTTTCGACCATTGACTTCGAATAGATATTACAGGAGATCTGACAGTTGGATTCTCCTAAAACTAGAACCATTGGGTTCGTATCGAAAAGGGCTTTCCAACGAATATAAAGAATTTGAAATCTAACGGTTGGATTTGGAATTATGTCCAAATTAGATTTGGAAAAGGTCGTTATAAGTGCAGTTCGATGACTGTTTATGGAAATCGACTGTATGGGCCTTGATAAAATTATTAAAAATATTAATAATTTGTGTAAAATCATAATAAATAATTTGGAAAGAATTTGGATGAAAAATTCCACATTTGTAAAGATAAAAGTTTATTTTTATCAAAATGAACTAGTTTTGAACTAGAATTATAATCCAATATTTTTTAATAAATAAATTGGATTTGAAATGGTTTTAAAAATAACCAGAATTTCCAATATATAAATTGGAATGGATTTGAATCGAAATTATCTTCGGAATATTTCGATATTGGATTTCGTGATTATACGGATATTATGGAGGAATTTGGAAGACATATATCGTTATTCCCTATACGATATTTGTTTATTTCAGAATTTGATATTGAATATACGCCAATATAAATTCTATTCAGAGCCTTGTATTTAATATTGAATTGGATTTTGGGTTTGTCGTGTATGGTGTCTTCATCAACATTGTTCTTGAACCCAGTTGAGGAAAGAATAAATCTTTTAATTAAGATTTCGTGAAGTTTTCCATTTAATTAAGATTTAGTTGGAATTGAATAAAAGAATTGGATTTTGGGTTTGTAATGAATTGTGTCTTAAATAACACTGTTCTTAAACCCCGTGTGAAAAGAATAAATCTTTTAATTAAGATAATTAGTATTTCTAGTTAATTAACATTTAATTGGAATAAAATGGAATGTGAATTGGGTTTATTAGGAATTGTGTTTTAACGACATTCGTTCTTTAACCCGATTTGCAGTAAAGTGTGATTTGGAATATATAAATCTTTTATTAAGATTTAATGGGATTTTCCAAAGGAAAGTTTTCCAATTTAATATATTAAATTGGAATTGAATGAAATTCGATTGGTAATAATCGAAATGAGTTACTTGGAGGAAGATTGTTAATATATATGGAATTTAAAAGGCTTTGTCATTATTCCATTTATATTATTGGTCGAATATGGAAATTTATATCGATTATATATATTGATTTGTTTTTCCGTGAAGATTCCATTTTTATGGAAGAGGATTTGGGTTTATTGTGAACCGTGTTTTAAATGACATTGGTTCTTTAACCAGTTAAAGGACAGAATTACATGTCTGACATTGATTCCTTTATATCGTATTCATTGATCTTTGCTAAATATACATTTGTTTGATGGTGGAGAATTTATTTTCTTTATTAACACCATTCTCTACGACGTACGAGCTTATAGGTTATATATATGCAGAAATCAATGCTACAGTGTAGATTATCGATGCAGCATGTTTGATTTCCCAAAGTAAAATAATTATTAATATTGATTTTTGGGAAGATTAAAACTAAGTGGAGTTTTAATGAATCTTTAATTAGATTGGAATGTGAATGTGATATTTTAAATTATCAAATTTGGGAAATAATCGAGAATGGAGCATCAATCTTTAATTAGATTTGGACGTGAAATAGTAATTAAATTTATCGATAACACCGTGGTGTTATAGATGGAGTATTACCAGTTTTGCTCCATGGGATGAATAGGTTGGGATTGGGAAATTAAACAAATGATTACTTCGGTAAGGTGCGCTAATCCCGACTAGTTGATATACCTTAATTTGGTTTAGAATTGATATCCAAAGGAAGATTAAAGAATAAATATAAAAGAATTTATCTTTGATAAAATTAATGGGAAATTTTCCCAAAGAATAAGAATATTCTAATAAGGGAATATTCTAGATTGGAATGAGGCGTATGTTGTGTTTTTATAGCACTTGTTTAAAATATACGCGAGTTATTTAGAAAGGCCAGGTTTATACCCATTCTGAATAACTGATTCGACGATAAGTCAACAACGAAGACGGTGGTTGAAGACCGGAGGTCTTCACATCGTTTGGATGATTACTGATGTGTTGATTAGGTTGTACACACAAGACGAGGTAATAAGTGGTGATCGTCTGTAATGACCCGGGGATTTTGCGACCTTGGATATCGGCATAAACTCAATGTCGACTACTCAAGCATCGGAAACACCAGATAGTCCATGAAAGAATTAGAAGGTGAGAATAGATAAGATAGGAACTTAGAATAGAAGAAGAACATACAGCATCATAGTAAACACGAATCTCACAGCAGAACGAATAAAATATAATACACAAAATAACTTTGAAACACAAATATCAATTTGTATATTAGAGTGCAACACTTACATCGCATCGGAAATAAACAATAGCTAGAAAATGCTGTTGAAGCCTAATGCTCCAAGCTCCATCTAGTGTATCTGTAAATCTTGACTACTTGACTGCCCGTACAAAATTGGGCACCTAAGAGTTTAGGGAAAACAAAACAAAATAAACTCTGGGTCAGTCTTGGGACTGGTGTGAGTAAAACAATTTAAAACAGTTTGAGCAATTAAATGATGTCTCATAAGACCACGTCGTATAATGGAATGAGTTTTTCCCTTATGAGAATACAAATCACTTTGATTTAACTTTCAAAACATTTTGAAAGAAACAATGATCTTTTATATCAAAACTCTTTTGATATTATAATAGTGTCTATCAACCACATTACAATAATCATCAGCAGAACGCTTTCATCTCACGTTCCACATATATAGTATACAATCAAAACCACTTGCACTTATTGGTTAATGGATTTCCAACTATGACAAGGTATGGAACCACCTTCCGATAGTGTACCTCTAAAGAGGAATACACTGGGTTCAACAAGAACATCTTGCAACCTTGCCACACATGACTGACCACTTATTTCGCTTGAGTGTATCGAATGTATATCACCAACGGTGTAAATAGGACAGCCCTTACATAACCGAAGGCACTATTCTGTAAACAGTGTAAATGAAACACCCCTCCTCCGTTAGGGTCACTCTCAAAGGGAATGCCCTAATTTTGGTGGAGGTTTATAAGTATAAGTCACAGATATACAAGACAGATATAAGAACACATATTTGTAAACAGCGGAAAAACAACAACTTTTATTTCATAAAAGCAAATACGTGTTACAGCAACATCACCATGATTGTCTTACATCCTTTCAAAAAAAACATAACTCCTTCAATCTGTCTTGATTACATTATTTAAAGAAGCATAAAGAAAAACATAAATAAACTGCAAAAGCCCCATAGTGGTTGTCCAAAGCCATAGTTAAAAACGGAAAGGTCCAAGCAATACATTCTTTCTCTTCAAGCTGGATATGAAGGCTGGTCGAGCTGCAGTGTTCCCTCCCTGTGGACCTGGGGGGGGGGGGAACGGAAGAAAAGAAGACGAAAGAAAAGTAGAGTTAGACATAAAGCCTGAGTAAGTCTAGGACTATTCTGTCTATGAATAAAGAATTGGGTATGATAAGTATAAACAAGAAGTGGGAAAGCACTATGAACTTAGTTAAGTTGTCTAGGGTCGAATATACTATCGTACCCCATGTTAATCTCTGAACCCATATAAACTAGTTCCCCAACTGGCACCCCATAATCAGGGTGAAGTGATCCATTCTATGATGATTGGCTCCTACTCGCATAGTTACATGTGTCTTACGGCCCCCGATGTTGTAGTTACCTATGCTGGTCCCACCATGGGGTGTATCAAGTCCCATGGCAGCGGCCCGACACAACCTTAGAATGCACAGGTATGCTACTGGTGCCCAGTGCCTTATTTTTCTGCGCCGGAGTGTGTGCACGCCCGCACCCCGTTAGAACCTACACTGCTACAACACCGCTCTTACAATCAGCCCAGTAATCGTGCCCCACCCTGCCTAGTTTCAGGGTATCATGATACACCTTATAGGGTTACTGCTGAAAAGGGTCCCCCGCTACTAGGTTTTCTATTTCTAGCCAACATGCTAAGTTGGTTAAGTGTCTTATAACCTAACCCCCCAATCAGTCTGTTTTAGCATGTTCCATTTTGATTAAGTCTTTAGTCCACTTAATCCTAACAATCCTGACTCAGCCTTAATTGTCTTATTAAAGCCTTGACCTCTCACATTAGACAGGTATTGTTGTGGCTGCCTGTTGCCGGTTGGTTCCGGGCAGTCTTACGCCACAACTCAGTCTAACCTCGGGTCCTTATTGGGATCCATGTTTAACCACCCACATTGGATAGGTATTGTTGTGACTACTGGACAGCCGGGCGGTTCCGGGCAGGTTTACATCACAACTCAATCCAACCTCGGGTTAAACACATCGTATTTTCTACATTTACATATTTTGTCTTTCTTCTTTATTTTCCTTATATGTAAATATTTGCGGCCCATTATTAAAAATCAATGGTGTGAAGGTTACACCAATCATGGGCCCAACCCATACTTGAATTTGGGCCCCTTTACTTTATATTTTCATTTATTAATTAATTTGGCCCAACGCTATTTACCCCCATTTAATACGCTCGTTTATTATATATATGTTGGGCTTAGCCTTTTTAAGCCCAACTTAGCCACGTGAAAAAGGGGAGGCTTAAAACGTGATTACATACACAAGAAGGGGAATGTGAACGCATGAACTTGCAACATAACGTTGGAACTACAAAATAGAAACTGGTGTACTTGCATAGTAGTAATGTATACTTTGGTCATAAAGCATAAGTGACATGAGTCAAAGCATGTAAACTTGTAGTTAAGTTAAGAATCTAAATTGGATATCATTATTGGCACATAGTCTTAACTACAACATAAACCTATGTTTTTATTTAGGCATAATGTCAAACATAAGCAAATCATGTTCATAAGATTCCTACATGTTTACAAAGGGGCTTACTTTTGTTACTAATACAAAAGCATAGTTCAACTTGAATTATTCCAACTTAATCATGATTTTAAATCTATTCACATAACCATGGCACACATATACTTATGGCATAAATATTTCTAACATGAAATCATGATTTTTACTTTAGTCATGCAAACTTGCAAATGGGATTTTGAATCTAACCTAGCTATGTACCACATATGTCATCATATAATTCTTGTTAACAATATAGACCTAACATGGTTTTCAATTATGCAAAATATCAATCATAGCCTAGTCATATTCATGAGTTCGCAAAGAGGTTTTCTAGTGCAAAAGTATGGCTTAATACATAGATCATGATGCCAAATTTTCAACATAATTTCATATGAATTATAATAACCCAAATTTGTTCCAATTACACACAAAAATGATTTTTGTACAAAAATACACATTATGATGGCATAGTAGCAAAACCCCAAACTTGCATGAATTTCAATTAAACAACTACATACATGTAGCTTCAACATGAATTACATAATTTGTGAATATTCCAAACGTATACTTGCATAAAACTACCGCAAACATGTAGTTTTTATAATGAATAACATGCTTTGCGAATATCCAAACGTATACTTGCATAAAACTACCGCAAACATGTAGTTTTTATAATGAATAACATAATTTGAGAATATCCAAACGTATACAATATTCCAAATCGATAAGAACCATAGTAACGCACAAATATGAATTACTTTACCACCACAAATCAAGTATACAAACCAACACAGTTATTTGTTCATACCAAAATAATACTCTACTTACAATTGTGTGGCGAATTCTCCAATTTAGGAATTTGGAGATGCGACTCCTTTTGACGTAGGCGTTGATTTGATTTGTCTAGGTTGCTTTATGCTTTAGAATTTGCCTCCTAGTCTTCTCCCAAATTGGTGGCTACTCCTAGTCGTTCCTCAGCAGCATGACAGCTTTGTTCTTATTTTTGAATGAATAGATTAGGTTGAGTCTAGGGTCATTTTTATAGAGTTTATGAACTGATTAGGACCATCAATCTTGCTTGGATTGATCGTAGCCATTCATTCGAAAGAGAGACCAATTAGAGCCTGCCACCTAGCCCTAATGACAAAGCAAGCTTCTGAAAATCGGCCAACATAGACTAGGCCAGCCAGGGTGGGCTGGGTTCGACCTGGCTCTGGACCAGGTCGACAGCCCTGTCGACAGCCCTGTCGACCTGGCTAGACCAGGTCGACAGCCCAGTCGACCTGGGTGCATTAGGTGGGAATTTTCCCGCCGTGGCCAATTGGGCCCGATTTTTAATTTTAAACTTATTTTTCTGAGCTGTTTTATTCTGTTCGAATTTTAAACTTAATTCAGAAACTTTCGGAGGCTATATCTTCTTCATACGGACTCCGTTTTTCGAAAACTCGGACTCTATTTCGTATATTTTTCCAAGACGAACGCAATGGAATATCCCGTTTCCCTTAGTTCTTTGAAATTAATTATACTTTAATTTGTGAATTTCGCAGTTATAGAATACACGGAGTGTTACATTCTCCCCCACTTAAAAGGATTTCGTCCCCGAAATCTTCAAGTTAGGAGGAATGTATATCCTAACATCCAATCATCCATCCACTCATCCATCAAACACGAGCATCCATTGTCCTTAAAAGACTTCTAATGCTTCATGATCATATGCGAAGTGTGTGTGTGTACATGAACTTATCTAATGCAAATCAGGCGGTCTACTGATTCAGTTGACCTCCTTAATGCGAATTATGTAAGTGCCATGAATCCATTATGTATGCAAATTCTTCCTATTCATGATTCTACATGAGTGCACAATCATTCATACAAATGCAACATCCATATGACAACACATTAAAGTTCAACCATATACGAATGCAAACATATATGCATATGCAATATGAAGTGACTGAGCCGATCTAAAACCTAGATTGTGTGTGTATATGCAACCACGAGCAACCACTAGCAAACACTTGCAACCACTTGCAACCATCATCCATAACATGTTTCAATTACATGTTTTCATCCAAAAAGGTTTCTACCTAAAAGATAAGGTCGAGGAAATATACCTAAAAAGATAGATAAAAGCGCAACTTAAGGAAAAAGAAAGATCAAGGATGTACCCTCGAAAAGAAAAGGGTAGGCAGCGCGTATTCTAGCTTCAGTTTCCCAAGTTGCGTCTCCCTCGGCGTCGCTCCACTGAACTTTGACGAGTTTGACTTCGCGGTTGCGTAGCTTCTTCACTTCCGTTCCTAATATGCGGGTTGGAACTTTTCTTATGGTTGCTTCGCGTTCCACTTCGGCTTCTTCGAGGATATTTGGCCCTACCACTTCAGCAGACTCATGTAGACATTTTCGGAGATGTGAAACGTGAAAAACGTTGTGGACTCCGGCCAACTTCTCGGGTAGCTCTAATCTATAGGCCATTTTCCCAATTTTCTCGATGATAGGGAATGGCCCTACGAACCTTGGTGCCAGTTTTCCTGTGGTTCCAAAACGAACAACGTTCCTTAGCGGAGATACCTTGAGAAAAACTCTGTCTCCAACCTCAAATTCAAGGTCGGTCCTTCTCTTGTCGGCATAGGACTTTTGTCTGTCTTGGGCCGTCTTCATCCTTCTTCGTATTAAGTCTACTTTCTCTGAAGTCTCTCGGATCATTTCTGGTCCGAGTATGAGCTTATCAGTAGACTCCCACCAACAAGTGGGCGATCGACATGGTCTTCCATATAAAGCTTCGAAGGGCGCCATTCCGATGGTTGCTTGATAGCTGTTGTTGTAGGCAAATTCCACCAAAGGAAGGTGGTCTTCCCATGTCCCTCCGAAGTCAAGGACGCATAGTCTTAAAAGGTCTTCCAAAACTCTGTTCACTCTCTCTGTTTGGCCGTCGGTTTGGGGATGATAGGCTGTGCTCAAGCATAACTGCGTTCCTACTGCTTCTTGTAGACTCCGCCAAAACTCACTGGTGAAGATGGGGTCTCGGTCACTAACAATGCTAGATGGTATTCCATGGAGTCGAACGATTTCCTTTAGGTAAAGTGATGCTAGGGATGAGGCAGTTCTTTTACTTTTGACAGGTAAAAAGTGGGCGCTTTTAGTAAGCCTATCCACTATTACCCAAATGCTAGTGTTGCCTCTCCTAGACCTAGGCAGCCCATCGATGAAGTCCATTGAGATGATATCCCACTTCCACTGCGGGACCTCCAGAGGATGTAGCAGTCCGCCAGGCTTTTTCTGTTCCGCCTTAACTCGTTGGCACACCATACACTTAGAAACGAATTCTGCCACGTCCTTTTTCATGCCGTTCCAGAAGAAAGTCCTTTTTATATCTTTGTACATTTTATCTCCGTCTGGGTGTATCGTCATCTTGGAGTGATGTGCTTCCTCGAGAACCTTCTTTACTAAATCTTTTGTCTGTGGGACGCATAGTCTTCCATCTCGCCTTAGCAAACCCTTATCGTCGATGGAGTATCTGTTGAGGTGACTTGAAGTCTCACCCCTAATTAGCCTTCCAATCATTTCCACAAGCTGAGGGTCTTCGCGTTGTGCTGTCCCTATTGAATCCACTAAAGTTGGGCGCACTTCGAGAGATGCTAGCAGGCCTAGTACAAAATCAGAGGAGGGCCTAAAGTCGAAGCTGGCTATAAACTCTAGGCTTTGTCTTTCAACAAACAACGGGCTTAGGGTCAATTTCTTTCGGCTCAACGCGTCTGCCATTACGTTGCCTTTGCCCGGAGTGTAGGAGATTTCGAAATCGTACGAGGCAAGAAACTCCATCCATCTTTGTTGCCTCAAGTTAAGATCCTTCTGTGAGAAAAGATATTTCAACGATTTATGGTCAGTGTAAAGTTCGAACTTCTCACCTAGGAGATAGTGTCGCCAAGACTTGAGTGCAAAGACGATGGCGGCTAACTCAAGATCGTGGGTCGGGTAGTTCTTTTCGTGCACCTTCAACTGCCTCCCGCCATAAGCTACTACCCTTCCTTCTTGCATTAAGACGGCGCCTAGCCCTGTCCCACATGCATCCGTATAAACAGTGAACATCTTGCTCCCATCTGGCAGCGTCAAAACTGGGGCTGTTGTAAGAGCCCTTTTCAGTCGTTGGAAAGAAAACTCGCAATCCAAGTCCCAATTGAATGCTAGATTCTTCTTGGTCAATTTCGTGAGCGGATCTGAGATTTTCGCAAAATCCATTATAAACTTTCGATAGAAACCTGCTAGTCCTAGAAAACTTCGGACCTCAGTTGCATTCCTTGGTGTCTTCCAATCCTGTACCGCCACTACCTTAGCAGGGTCCACTGCTAACCCTTGTTTGGATACTATGTGCCCAAGGAACCTCACCTCTTCTCTCCAAAAGTGGCATTTGGAGAATTTGGCTTTTAGTTGATGGACTCGCAAAGTTTCCATGATTGCCCTTAAGTGTTGAGCATGTTCCTCTTCACTCTTTGAGAAGATAAGGATATCATCTACGAAGACCACTACGAATTTGTTGAGGAAATCTCAGCCACCCTTAGCTGATGAAAACCGGTTGCTAAATCGAGCTGGGAGAAAACAGACGCTCCTACAAGCTGGTCAAACAAATCGTCAATCCTAGGGAGAGGGTGCCTATTCTTTTTCGTAAGCTTGTTGAGCTCCCTATAGTCAACACATAGACGGAGTGAACCATCCGCCTTTGTAGCGAACACCACTGGAGCGCCCCATTCTGAAATGCTCCTCCTAATGAACCCCTTTTCTAGAAGCTCTTTAATCTGTTTACTGAGCTCTTTCCTTTCCCGTGGAGCCATGTGTCTAACGGGCAACGCAACGGGCTTTGCATTATCTACAAGATATATGCGGAACTCTATTTCCCGCTTCGGAGGCAAGCCCTTCACCTCTTCGAAGACATCCAGATATTCCCGGACCACTCTAACTGATTGCAAATTTTCAACAGAGGCATCTAGCGATTCAAGATAACTAAGCATAACCGCATACGAGGGATTACAAGAAATTTCCAAAGTATTACCGAGCTGGGTTAGGAGCCTGACAACCCTTTTCTCACAATCAAGGATGGCCCCATTACTGGATAGCCAATCCATGCCAAAAATCAAACCATAACCCGAAAAGCCCAAAACACAGGCACTACATTGAAATTCTACACTTAGAATAGAAATTTTCAATCCCAAACAGATCATAGACAAATGAGCTGGGCCCCCAATTGGGTTTGAAACAATTAAGGGGTCCTCTACCATACTAGTTTTTAGGTGCAGAGATTCTACTAAAGCAGACGAGATAAAGGAGTGTGATGCGCCAGAATCAAATTAAGTGCGAACGGGGTGATCATAAAGATAAACTAAACTTTCTACAGAAGTATTTATACCTCGCTGTTGCAAAGGTGGCGCTTCTAGCACATGAACCTGTGCCCCTGGGGTGGATCCAGCCCTCTGCCCCTGTCCTCGTTTCTTTGGGCAGTCCTTAGCCCTGTGGCTTGTCTCACCGCAAGAAAAGCACCCACCATTCTCCTTGGCCTTCTTTTTTCGGCAGTCCTTTACTAAGTGCCCCACTTTGCCACAGAAATTACACTTCCTCTTCTCTTTGTTGCCTTTCCCGCCCTTCTTAAAGTCTGTCTTCTTAGGCTGCAAACCCTCTTTCTTCCCTTGAGAGCTTTCTGCCTTTGTCTCCTTCTTGCCCTTATCCTCCTCATTCAGTAATGCCATTTGCAGCAGTCTTTCATACGTGGCCCCCATGGGTATATGGGTCATGGCCAAACTGTGTAATGGCTCATTTAACCCTTTGACGAAACGGAGAGCCTTCTTGTGCGGGGTGTTGACTAGGTCCAGCCCAAACCTAGCCAGCTCATCGAACTGATTAACATACTCTCTGACTGTCTTGTTCCCTTGCTTAAGAAATAAGAATTTTTCCAACTGCAAACTTCTTTCCGCATCTGAGAGAAATTTAGTCTCAAACCTTGCCCTAAAGTCCTCCCATGTCTCCACTGGTCTTTCTGCATTCGTGACTTCCCACCAGTAGGAAGTCTCGCCCTTTATTAGCCACACTGCCAATTGTACTTTTTGTCTATCTTCTACCTCAAAGATGGTGAATAGGTCCTCAGTTTCTTTCAGCCAATTTCTAGCTGCCACGAAGGACTCAGTTCCATGGAAATCCTTTCCTCCCCTATCTTTAAAATCTTTACATATCTTAGCAAATGTGTTTCCCCGTGGAGGAGGTGGAGGAAAAGGTGTTGCTGCAGCTGGATGATTTCCTGCAGCTGGGGGAGGAGGAACGGTGGGACCTGGCTGAGTGGCCCTTGCTTCTAAGAACCGTCTAAACCAACCAGGTATTGGTACCCCTTCCGGCAAGTTAAGTTCGTCGAACATGCTGAAACAAAAAGGATAGATTCAAAACGAAGGATAAGAGATAGTACCTATGGCTTTGGGGAGTGGACTTTGCCTTTTAAAATAAAATAATATTTTTATCTTTTAAAAATGCTTCTTTAAATTTCCTTTTTGAAAATAAATTTTCAAAACTTTTTATCTTATCTGGTAAACCTATGCTCTGATACCAAGTGAAACACCCCTCCTCCGTTAGGGTCACTCTCAAAGGGAATGCCCTAATTTTGGTGGAGGTTTATAAGTATAAGTCACAGATATACAAGACAGATATAAGAACACATATTTGTAAACAGCGGAAAAACAACAACTTTTATTTCATAAAAACAAATACGTGTTACAGCAACATCACCATGATTGTCTTACATCCTTTCAAAAAAAACATAACTCCTTCAATCTGTCTTGATTACATTATTTAAAGAAGCATAAAGAAAAACATAAATAAACTGCAAAAGCCCCATAGTGGTTGTCCAAAGCCATAGTTCAAAACGGAAAGGTCCAAGCAATACATTCTTTCTCTTCAAGCTGGATATGAAGGCTGGTCAAGCTGCAGTGTTCCCTCCCTGTGGACCTGGGGGGGGGGGGGGGGGGGGAAACGGAAGAAAAGAAGACGAAAGAAAAGTAGAGTCAGACATAAAGCCTGAGTAAGTCTAGGACTATTCTGTCTATGAATAAAGAACTGGGTATGATAAGTATAAACAAGAAGTGGGAAAGCACTATGAACTTAGTTAAGTTGTCTAGGGTCGAATATACTATCGTACCCCTTGTTAATCTCTGAACCCATATAAACTAGTTCCCCAACTGGCACCCCATAATCAGGGTGAAGTGATCCATTCTATGATGATCGGCTCCTACTCGCATAGTTACATGTGTCTTACGGCCCCCGATGTTGTAGTTACCTATGCTGGTCCCACCATGGAGTGTATCAAGTCCCATGGCAGCGGCCCGACACAACCTTAGAATGCACAGGTATGCTACTGGTGCCCAGTGCCTTATTTTTCTGCGCCGGAGTGTGTGCACGCCCGCACCCCGTTAGAACCTACACTGCTACACCACCGCCGTCGATTTGACCTCTTACAATCAGCCCAGTAATCGTGCCCCACCCTGCCTAGTTTCAGGGTATCATGATACACCTTATAGGGTTACTGCTGAAAAGGGTCCCCCGCTACTAGGTTTTCTATTTCTAGCCAACATGCTAAGTTGGTTAAGTGTCTTATAACCTAACCCCCCAATCAGTCTGTTTTAGCATGTTCCATTTTGATTAAGTCTTTAGTCCACTTAATCCTAACAATCCTGACTCAGCCTTAATTGTCTTATTAAAGCCTTGACCTCTCACATTAGACAGGTATTGTTGTAGTTGCCTGTTGCCGGTTGGTTCCGGGCAGTCTTACGCCACAACTCAGTCTAACCTCGGGTCCTTATTGGGCTCCATGTTTAACCACCCACATTGGATAGGTATTGTTGTGACTACTGGACAGCCGGGCGGTTCCGGGCAGGTTTACATCACAACTCAATCCAACCTCGGGTTAAACACATCGTATTTTCTACATTTACATATTTTGTCTTTCTTCTTTATTTTTCTTATATGTAAATATTTGCGGCCCATTATTAAAAATCAATGGTGTGAAGGTTACACCAATCATGGGCCCAACCCATACTTGAATTTGGGCCCCTTTACTTTATATTTTCATTTATTAATTAATTTGGCCCAACGCTATTTACCCCCGTTTAATACGCTCGTTTATTATATATATGTTGGGCTTAGCCTTTTTAAGCCCAACTTAGCCACGTGAAAAAGGGGAGGCTTAAAACGTGATTACATACACAAGAAGGGGAATGTGAACGCATGAACTTGCAACATAACGTTGGAACTACAAAATAGAAACTGGTGTACTTGCATAGTAGTAATGTATACTTTGGTCATAAAGCATAAGTGACATGAGTCAAAGCATGTAAACTTGTAGTTAAGTTAAGAATCTAAATTGGATATCATTATTGGCACATAGTCTTAACTACAACATAAACCTATGTTTTTATTTAGGCATAATGTCAAACATAAGCAAATCATGTTCATAAGATTCCTACATGTTTACAAAGGGGCTTACTTTTGTTACTAATACAAAAGCATAGTTCAACTTGAATTATTCCAACTTAATAATGATTTTAAATCTATTCACATAACCATGGCACACATATACTTATGGCATAAATATTTCTAACATGAAATCATGATTTTTACTTTAGTCATGCAAACTTGCAAATGGGATTTTGAATCTAACCTAGCTATGTACCACATATGTCATCATATAATTCTTGTTAACAATATAGACCTAACATGGTTTTCAATTATGCAAAATATCAATCATAGCCTAGTCATATTCATGAGTTCGCAAAGAGGTTTTCTAGTGCAAAAGTATGGCTTAATACATAGATCATGATGCCAAATTTTCAACATAATTTCATATGAATTATAATAACCCAAATTTGTTCCAATTACACACAAAAATGATTTTTGTACAAAAATACACATTATGATGGCATAGTAGCAAAACCCCAAACTTGCATGAATTTCAATTAAACAACTACATACATGTAGCTTCAACATGAATTACATAATTTGCGAATATTCCAAACGTATACTTGCATAAAACTACCGCAAACATGTAGTTTTTATAATGAATAACATGCTTTGCGAATATCCAAACGTATACTTGCATAAAACTACCGCAAACATGTAGTTTTTATAATGAATAACATAATTTGAGAATATCCAAACGTATACAATATTCCAAATCGATAAGAATCATAGTAACGCACAAATATGAATTACTTTACCACCACAAATCAAGTATACAAACCAACACAGTTATTTGTTCATACCAAAATAATACTCTACTTACAATTGTGTGGCGAATTCTCCAATTTAGGAATTTGGAGATGCGACTCCTTTTGACGTAGGCGTTGATTTGATTTGTCTAGGTTGCTTTATGCTTTAGAATTTGCCTCCTAGTCTTCTCCCAAATTGGTGGCTACTCCTAGTCGTTCCTCAGCAGCATGACGGCTTTGTTCTTATTTTTGAATGAATAGATTAGGTTGAGTCTAGGGTCATTTTTATAGAGTTTATGAACTGATTAGGACCATCGATGTTGCTTGGATTGATCGTAGCCATTCATTCGAAAGAGAGACCAATTAGAGCCTGCCACCTTGCCCTAATGACAAAGCAAGCTTCTGAAAATCGGCCAACATAGACTAGGCCAGCCAGGGTGGGCTGGGTTCGACCTGGCTCTGGACCAGGTCGACAGCCCTGTCGACCTGGCTAGACCAGGTCGACAGCCCAGTCGACCTGGGTGCATTAGGCGGGAATTTTCCCGCCCTGGCCAATTGGGCCCGATTTTTAATTTTAAACTTGTTTTTCTGAGCTGTTTTATTCTGTTCGAATTTTAAACTTAATTCAGAAACTTCCGGAGGCTATATCTTCTTCATACGGACTCCGTTTTTCGAAAACTCGGACTCTATTTCGTATATTTTTCCAAGACGAACGCAATGGCGTATCCCGTTTCCCTTAGTTCTTTGAAATTAATTATACTTTAATTTGTGAATTTCGCAGTTATAGAATACACGGAGTGTTACAGTAAATAGGACAGCCCTTACATAATTCCGTCTTAAATAGTCTTCATTATATTTGATTCGCAACGCTAACGCCCATACAGAGTGGTTTTCAGATAATGAATCTGATCCCGGTCTCTCCGTATTGACAACGGAAATGGTCAAAATCTTCGATAGTCGGTGATTTAACTATCAAAGGAAAACATGTGTACAAACAACGGTCATATTTCCAAATGGAAATCTTACCGAGCAAATCATCAATCAACACTGATCCACTTTAATTTAATTTGTCATTCAATTATCCATTTCCCTATTCTTGTTTCCATATATTCAACATTTCTTATTTTCTAAATTTAGAAAATATACGTTATTAACAATGGAAAACATTTCCATTTCTTATATTTTATATTAGAAAACATTTTTTATTCTTATTTGTAAAACATTTCCAAAACTCCTACATTTGGATTTAAACAGATGTTTAAATAAAACATCGTTATGCCAATTCAAACCATTACACTCATTAACTAATTTACTTAACAGACTTTCGCTATCGAACCTTAAATACTCCTAAGTTAAAATGGAGTCAATCAAGTTGGGGTATAATTACCTCTCAGACCTTAATTGAACAACCTCTTTAACCTCGAAATAAACAAAGTTCACCTGTTAAATCTTCAACGAAACTTCCTTATGTAACTCTCGGATTTTATTTACGAATCCGTTTCTTTTACCGAAATCATTTGATTATAACAATAGTGTTATAATCCCATGCTTCCGAAATATAATAACTTAAGTATAACTTTTATTTATTAATTTGGATAAATAAACAAACAACTAATATATTTATAAATAAATAAATCTTGATTAAAAATGGACAGTGAATATTACTTTCCCGAATTCGATATAATCGCATATAATTCTCTTTCGAATAATCCCTATTCGATAAAATCTTTTGGAATAAACTATATTCGATTAACTCTCTTTAAATAACTAATATTCGATACTCTCTCTTTCAAATAAACTATATTCGATAATTTTCTTTCGAGTAAACTATATTCGACTAACACCTTTCTTCGAATAAACTATATTCGATTAACTCCTTTCTTCGAGCAAACTATGTTCGATAACTCCTTTCTTCGAACAAACTATATTCGATAACTCCTTTCGAATAAACTATATTCGATTTACTCCTTTCGAATAAACCATATTCGATTAACTCCTTTCTTCGAATAAACTATATTCGACAACTCCTTTAACTTCATTCGAATAAACTATATTCGATAACTCCTTTAACTCTATTAGAATAAACTATATTCGATAACTCCTTTAACTCTATTTGAATAAACTATATTCGATAACTCCTTTAACTCTATTCGAATAAACTACATTCGATAACTCCTTTAACTCTATTCGAATAAACTATATTCGATTAACTCCTTTCTCCGAATAAACTATATTCGATAACTCCTTTAACTTCATTTCGAATAAACTATATTCGATTAACTTCATCAATTAACTCTATCGATTAACTCTTATCAATTAACTCTATTTGATTAACTCTAATTGATTAACTCTATTGGATTAACTCTATTGGATTAACTCTAACGATTAACTGTATTGGATTAACTCTATCAATTAACTCTAATGAATTTACTCTAATGAATTAACTCTAATTGATTAGCTCTATTGGATTAACTCTAATCGATTTACTCCCTTATATAATCCATTAAGTTTGATTTCGTATTTTAAATTAATATTCCATTTCCAAATTCTACATATACTACTATTTATAGAATTTTTCATACGAAATCTCTATTCTATTTCTAACACTTAAATCTCATTTAAAATTCCCTTTTTTAAATCTATTTATTTCATAAATAAATATTTCCTTTTATAACTTTAATTATTTCATCAATAAATATTTCCATTTATAATCTATTTGTAAATGTTTTATAAATATTTCCTCTTCAATTCTATTTATAAATGGTTTACAAATATTTCCTTTTCTATTTGTTTCACAAATATTTTCCTTTTCTATTTGTTCTATTTATTTTAAAAATGTTTCTTTTTATAAAATCTTTTGATTTTATAAATATTTCTTTTTTAATATAACATTGAAAATTTCCTTTTTAACATTCCAGTATTCCTCATGGTATTTGACGTACCAAATAACAATGATCGGTATCATTCTAACATACAAAATCAACAACAGATTTCATATCACATCATATAACACAATATATGAAAAACATTAAAATAAATATTGAGGAATCCAGTTGGATTCCTCCGACCTGTCACCCTGCATCCATAGATGTTACACAATATAATTCACATCAAATTTAATTTCAATATGAAAAATTCTAACAAACAGAATCAATATTTGATTAACTATATATATATATATAACTATATCGATATTTTCAACCAATCAATCAAACAATCAACATACAGATATCAATCATCATTTATCAGTTCTAAATATACGTTATAAAAATATGAACTGGTAAGTTGGTGAATTTTACTCACATTGGACAGTAATTGTTAAATAACGAATATCGGTTGATTTGAATTAGATCAGGACAATTAATTTCTCTATAAATTGTAACGAGCTCTGATTCACTCCCAGCTAGTTCCACGGTGTAGCCACCGTCCATACGATCCCAATGGATCTGACCGTTCGAAATTCTGATACAGTATGATTAAGGTAACAAAATTACAAACTTATTCATTTTTTTAAATAAAAACAAAATTTAATCTATTTTTATAGTTGGGCTTACCAAATACAAACGGCCCATCTTCTACCCCTTAAATTCACCATCTACAGGTTCCATCTTCCCCGTTCTCTATACATAACGGAAAACTATGGCCAGTCCCTCTTTCCCCAAACCGCACATGCTACAATCTACCAAACACGGAAAAAAATTTACCATTAAAATCTCCTCCAAATACTCCCTCTTCCCATACCCCTTTCATGCAACTCGAGCTCTCCCACTCGACCCACGTTCGATCAGGTCCTTCTCATTTTCCAGACAAAAACCATCACAGCTTCCTTTGCTCACGCTCCACCTCTCTCCTATTCATTATCCCTCCACGTTCAACTTTAAATCAAACAAAATTACCCAAAATTCAAAACGTCGAAATCTCTTCCAACCAAACCCAATTTGTCAAACTCGAACTCTCTTTTGGAATCACGTTCGAGCAGGAAAAACCCAACTACCGTAGCTCCTGCAACATTTTTCCTCTCCGATTCCTATCAAAAACTCATGCTAGATGCCACTCTACTTCCTGAATCCAAATCTAACATGAAAAACAAGTAACGATGCCTATATCGTCCACCATATCCAACCCTACTTTCCGCTGTTAAAAACCCATGGTTCAGAACAAATGTCGAACTGGTTGAAAAGGGTATAGGCTTGAAGATGCTCTCACCAGGATTGCAAAATTATTGGTTCTAGAATTTATAGGAATTTATTGTGTTTGTTTTGATTTTCTAAACATAAATCTTCTCACGTTTTTGTTTTCAGAAGTGTTGGCTCGTTTCTCCATTGACCAGAGAAATTTTAGTGTTAGGGTTGAGAGAAATAAAAAGGATATTTATAGAATGATTTAATAATTTATATTCATTTTTAACCAACTGTTATTTATATTTATCGTTAAAAATTCATACGATCACATGTGATATCCAATTTTGATGAAACTGGACATACACCTAGAGTTCGACATTACGGACCCAACGAAACTTGTTTCGTCGAATTCCGGCTCCGTTTGCTCACACAGCGTATTTTTAACCATCAAAATATCGACTATTTTTCATATTAAAATCCCACACGGACACATACTGACTTCAAAAATCACGAAAATTGAAATCTAGCAATAATTTAATATTGCGGATCCAACAAAATTAGTTTCATCGAAAATGGAGGTCGTTTGCAAAACTGGCTATTTTTAAAGTTCTAAATAAACCTTTTTAAATATTAATATATTTAGAAATAATTAAATTAAATATTTATAATTAAATATTATCGTATATATTCACAACAGAATATCATATAGCACAAATTGGATTTATAACTCGATATTCAAATCCCGGTTGAATCGATATTCAATTATTGAAAAATTCATTTATAATATAAATAAATCGTTATAAATTATAAAGGAATTCCATAGCGACTTTTCAAAAAAAATTGATTTGGATATAAATCGAAATCTACATGACGAAATCCCGATTTTTCTCTTCCATTAGAAAAATATACTTCACCAGCTCTGAACGTTTCTTGGTTCACCAAAATCAGATTTAAAATGGATTATGTATATTCAATTGAAGTTCGAATCGCCAAATTACGAACTGCCGCACCATTTCGAGCTCGATTATAATTATATTATAATTATACGTTCAAACTATCATTTAAATAATATTTTCATTAATATAATTCAACTCTAAACTGAATTTTATATATTCTAAATAATCTAATTCACACAATATTGTGAATTCTACTATTTCCGACTATTCTGGAATTTAAATATATTATTCTATTATTTATATTAATTAAATATTCACTGTTATTTAATTCACCGACCATTTTATATTACCAAACCATTGTTAAATAATTAAATAAATTATTTACTATCCGTAAAAATACGGGTCGTTACATTCTTCCCCCTTTAAAAAATTTCGTCCTCGAAATTGCTAGGGTAGAAAACAACTCTATTAACTGGGTTAAAAATTATTTGTTTAGTTTTAACTTCAGTTTCAACCGAACCTATTTAATTTCATTAAATATTTATTCCTTCCTACCAATGAAAATTTCCAAAAATCCTAAAAATTTTCTAACACCTTAACTTTTCGAAAAATTTCGCCAGCACCTCCTTTGCACTGGTCAATAGCTCAAACTCCAACTCGCCTCTCTAGGCCTTCTTCAACCCAAAAGAAAATCAAATAGCTAAGCAGCTTGCCAATTTGGCTTATCAAAATCTCAAACCCATGTATAAGATAAACTGGTACCTTTTTGTTGGGCATATCAATGTATCCTTTCCATGTGTTACCAATTCTGCATATACCAATGTCATCCCAATCATTCGGTTATACCCAAGCCGAATTCTGTTCTTAACTCAGATTCCATTTTTAATTTGAACTCTTAACTTACCAATCAAATTCCATTTCGGATTATCTCTAATCCAATCTAATTCGATATTTTTTTCTATCTCAATTCATTTTCCACTTAACTGGTTTCAATTCAATTTCTTTTTCTATTTTCCTTTACAAATTCTACTTCAATTTTTTTAATTCAAACAATTTTCCCAGGAAATTCAAATTAGCTTTTCTAAAACCAGATATCCCTTTTCAGGATTTAAAACAACTTGCTTTCCACAAAACAATTCAAAATCAAAATCTTTGGTAGTAATCCGTCACTTAGCAACTCAAAAATGAGCACCGATGATATAGCGTCATCATTGGAATCAATTTTCCAGCGATCGAAGTGAGTTCGGTACTATATCACTTTTAAAACCATTTCTAAACAATTCCATTTGAAATACATTTCAAAATACCATTCCCAGTGCTAGGAAAACATTTCTAAAATTTCCCAGGGTTTTAAAATTCTCTTATACTTAATTCAATTCCACTTACAAATACTTTTCATGTTTCTGGAATTTTAATTCGAATTCTGATTTAGATTCAGATTTAATTTATTTGATTTATATATTTCTCTTATACGATTTCTGATTGGTTGTTTATATAACCATTCCAATCATAATCTTATTCGATTATAATTTCAACTAACACATTCAATAATAATATCCATATAAATCATCTATTTACATCAAAACTATATTTTCCGTAAAATTATATCATTTACCGTCTTTTCAAAACATACCATGTCGGTTCATTGTATTCGAGTGTTTAGTGACCTTTACCGATATAGTGGATCAAACTGATCGACTAGAACTTATAAACAACTCAACCAATAAATCTCCTCAATATAAAACAATTTTATATTTAAATCTACAAATACGTTCTCTCGTACATATACACTCAAACTCAATCTAGGGTATTGTTAACCCTATCTCTACTGAGTCACGCCACAGATCCAAGGTAATTACTTAACCTTAAGCTCTGATACCACTGTAACGACCCAGGGATTTTGCGACCTTGGATATCGGCATAAACTTAATGTCGACTATTCAACCATCATAAACACCGAATAGTCCATGAAAGAAATTAGAGGGTGAGAATAGATAAGATAGAAACTTAGAATAGAAGAAGAAGAAGAACATACAACATCAGAGTAAACACGAATCTCACAGTGGAATGAATAAAATATAGTGCGGAAATAAACAATAGCTAGAAAATACTGCTGAAGCCTCCTGCTCCAAGCTCCATCTAGTGTATCTGTAAATCTTGACTACTTGACTGCCCGTACAAAATTGGGCACCCAAGAGTTTAGGGAAAACAAAACAAAATAAACTCTAGGTCAGTTATGGGACTGGTGTGAGTAAAACAATTTAAAACAGTTTGAGCAATTAAACGATATCTCATAAGACCACGCCATATAACGGAACGGGTTTTTCCCTTATGAGAATCCAAATCAATTTGATTTAACTTTCAAATCATTTTGAAAAAAACAATGATCTTTTATATCAAAACTCTTTTGATATTATAATAGCATCTATCAACCATAATATAATAATCATCTAGCAGAACGCTTTCATCTCACGTTCCACATATATAGTATACAATCAAACCTATGAGTACTTACTGGGTAATGGATTTCCAACTATGACAAGGTATGGAACCACCTTCCGATAGTGTACCTCTAGAGAGGAATACACTGGGTTCAACAAAAACATCTTGCAACCCGGCCACACATGACCAACCACTCATTTCGCTTGATTGTATCGAATGTATATCACCAACGGTTGGGATCAGCAACCTTTTCCCAAATGGGACAACATCGAATAGATTTAAGAATGAAATGAATATCTCTAGATAGGTGATAATACACCCTAATTGGCAGCCAACCACTTATCCATGCTACCTGCCCGATTTTTGTCATTTCCCGGTTGTGAGGCTAGAGGCCACGCTTATCTCTGACAGATCACACATTTATTCACTTTGAATGTCACATCGTCATACCCGCCAAATCACAAATTGATTTCCCTAAAAATACAACGGTTATACAGCTAAGAGAAACAAATTCCTCCGTCACAAAACGTAAATATGTTTGAAGAGATCAACTTATGCGATCTATTAAATATGCTCTGTCAGGCATTCTTCCATTCAGGTCGTCCTGAGACTGAACAAACCGAAGGCACTATTCTGTAAACAGTGTAAACAGGATAGCCATTGCAAAACTTTATCTTCAATTATCTTCATCATATTTGATTCGCAATGCTAACGCCCATACAGAGTGGTTTTCAGAAAATGAATCCGATCCCGGTCTCTCCATATTGACAACGGAAATGGTCAAAATCTTCGGTAGTCGGTGATTTAACTATCAAAGGAAAACATGTGTACAAACAACGGTCGTCTTTCCAAATGGAAATCTTACCGAGAAAATCATCAATCAACATTGATCCACTTTAATTTAATTTGTCATTCAATTATCCATTTCCTTATTCCTGTTTCCATATATACAACATTTCTAATTTTCTAAATTAAAAAAAATGTTATTAACAATGAAAAACATTTCCATTTCTAATTTTCTATATTAGAAAACATTTCTGATTCTTATTTGGATAACATTTCCAAAACTCCTACATTTGGATTTAAATAGATGTTTAAATAAAACATCGTTATGCCAATTCAAACTAATACACTCATTAACTAATTTACTTAATAGACATTCGCGGTCGAACCTTAAATATCCTAAGTTAAAATGGAGTCAATCAAGTTGGGGTATAATTACCTCTCAGACCTTAACTGAACAACCTCTTTAACCTCGAAATAAACAAAGTTCACCCGTTAAATCTTCAACAAAACCTCCTTACATAACTCTCAGATTCTATTTACGAATCCACTTCTTTTACCGAAATCATCTGATTATAATAATAGTGTTATAATCCCATGCTTCCGAAATATAATAACTTAAGTATAACTTTTATTTATTAATTTGGATAAATAAACAAACAACTAATTAATTTACAAATAAATAAATCTTGATTAAAAACGGAAAGTGTATTGTACTTTCCCGAATTCGATATAACCAATTCAACGTATAATTCTCTTTCGAATAATCCCTATTCGATAACATCTTTTCGAATAAACTATATTCGATTAACTCTCTTCGAATAACTAATATTCGATAATCTCTCTTTCGAATAAACTATATTCGATAATCTTCTTTTGAATAAACTATATTCGACTAACACCTCTTTTTAATAAACTATATTTGATTAACTCCTTTCTTCAAACGATTCGATAACTCCTTTCTTTGAACAAACTATATTCGGTAGCTCCTTTCAAATAAACTATATTCGATTAACTCCTTTCGAATAAACCATATTCGATTAACTCCTTTCTTCGAATAAACTATATTCAATAACTCCTTTAACTTCATTCGAATAAACTATATTTGATAACTCCTTTAACTCTATTCGAATAAACTATATTCGATAACTCCTTTAACTTTATTCGAATAAATTATATTCGATAACTCCTTTAACTCTATTCAAATAAACTATATTCGATAACTCCTTTAACTCTATTCGAATAAACTATATTCGATTAACTTCTTTCTTCGAATAAACTATATTCGATAACTCCTTTAACCTCATTTCGAATAAACTATATTCAATTAACTTCATCAATTAAATCTATTGATTAACTCTTATTAATTAACTCTATTTGATTAACTCTATTGGATTAACTCTATCGATTAACTCTATTAGATTAACTCTATCGATTAACTCTAATGAATTAACTCTAATCGATTAGCTCTATTCGACTGACTCTAATCGATTAACTTTTTTCGATTAACTCTAATCGATTTACTCCCTTATATAATCCATTAAGTTTGATTTCGTATTTTAAAATAATATTCCATTTCCAAATTCTATATATACTTCTATTTATAAAAAAAATCATATGAATTCTCCTTTCTATTTCTAACACTTAAATCTTATTTAAAATTCCCTTTTTTTAACTCTATTTATTTCATAAATAAATATTTCCTTTTATAACTTTATTTATTTCATCAATAAATATTTCCATTCATAATCTATTTGTAAATGTTTTACAAATATTTCCTTTTCAATTCTATTTGTAAATGGTTTACAACTATTCCCTTTTCTATTTGTTTCACAAATATTTTCCTTTTCTATTTCTTCTATTTATTTTAAAAATGTTTCTTTTTATAAAATCTTCTGATTTTATAAATATTTCTTTATCAATATAACATTGAAAAATTCATTTTTAACATTCCACTATTCCTCATGGTATTTGACGTACCATATAACAATGATCGGTATCATTCAAACATATAAAATCAACAACAGATTTCATATCACATCATATAACACAATATATGAAAAACAGTAAAATAAATATTAAGGAATCCAGTTGGATTCCTCTGACCTATCTCCTGCATCCACATATGTTACACAATATAATTCACATCAAATTTCATTTCAATATGAAATATTCTGATAAACAAAATCAATATGTGATTAACGATATATATATATATAACTATGTCGATATTTTCAACCAATCAATCAGCAATTCAATCAAATAATCAACACATAGATATCAATCATCATTTATCAATTCTAAATATACGTTATAAAAATATGAATTGGTAGAGTTGGTGAGTTTTACTTACATTGGACTGTAATCGTTAAATAACGAATATAGGTTGATTTGAACCAGGTCAGGACAATTTATTTCGCTATAAATTGTAACAAGCTCTAATTCACTCCTAGTCAGTTCCATGGTGTAGCCACTGTCCATACGATCCCAATGGATCTGACCGTTTCAAATTCTGATACAGTATGATCGAGATAATAAAGTTACAAACTTATTCATATTTTTAAATAAAAAAAACTTAATCTATTTTTATAGTCGGGCTTACCAACTACAAATGGCCCATCTTGTACCCATTAAATCCACCATCTACAGGATCCATCTTCCCCGTTCTATGTACATAACTGAAAACTATGGCCAGTCCCTCTTTCCCCAAACCGCACATGCTACAATCAACCAAGCACGGAAAAAAAATCTTACCATTAAACTCTCCTCCAAATACTCCTTCTTCCCTTACCCCTTTCACGCAACTCAAGCTCTCCCTCCCAACCCACGTTCGATCAGGTCCTTCTCATTTTCCTGAAAAAAACCATCACATCTTCCTTTGCTCATGCTCCACCTCACTCCTATTCATTCTCCCCCCACGTTCAACTTTAAATCAAACAAAAATACCCAAAATTCATAACATCGAAATCTCTTCCAACTAATACCCAATTTGTCAAACTCGAACTCTCTGTTGGAATCACGTTTGAGAAGAAAAAACCCAACTATCGTACCTCCTGCGACATTTTTACACTCCGATTCCTATCAAAAACTCACACTAGATGCCACTCTACTTCCTGAATCCAAATCTAACATCAAAAACAAGTAACGGTACCTAAATTGTCCACCATATCCAACCCTACTTTCCGCTGTTAAAAACCCATGGTTCACAAACAGACATTAAACTAGTTGAAAAGGGTATAGGCTTGAAGATGCTCTCACCAGGATTGCAAAAATATTGGTTCTAGGATTTATAGGAAATTATTGTGTTGGTTTTGATTTTCTAATCATAAATCTTTTCACATTTTTGTTTGTAGAAGTTTCGGCTCATTTCTCCCTTATCCAAAGAAATTTTAGTGTTAGGGTTAAGAGAAATAAAAAGGGTATTTATAGAATGATTTAATAATTTTATATTCATTTTTAACCAACTGCTATTTATATTTATCATTAAAAATTCATACGATCACATGTGATATCCAATTTTGATGAAATTGAACATACACCTAGAGTTTAACATTACGGACCCAACGAAACTTGTTTCGTCGAATTCCGACTCCGTTTGCTCACACAACATATTTTTAACCATCGAAATATCGACTGTTTTTCACATTAAAATCCCGCACGGGCACATGCTAACTTCAAAAATCACAAAAATTGAAATCTAGCAATAATTTAATATTGCGGATCCAACAAAATTAGTTTCGTAAAAAACGGAGGTCGTTTGCAAAACTGGCTATTTTTAAAGCTCTAAATAAACCCTTTTAAATATTAATATATTTAAAAATAATTAAATTTAATATTTATAATTAAATATTATCGTATATATTCACAATAGAACATCATACAACTCCAATTGGATTTATAACTCAATATTCAAATCCCGGTTGAATCGATATTCAATTTATATTGAAAAATTCATTTATAATATAAATAAATCGTTATAAATTATAAAGGAATTCCATAGCGACTTTTCGAAAATTTGATTTGGACATAAATCAAAATCTACATGACGAAATCCCGATTTTTCTCTTCCATAAGAAAAATATACTTCACCAGCTCTGAACATTTCTTGTTTCACAGAAATCCGATTTAAAACGAATTCTGTATATTCAATTGAAGTTCGAATTGCCAAATTACGAACTACCGCGCCATTTCGAGCTCAGTTATAATTATATTATAATTATATGTTCAAACCGTCGTTTAAATAATATTTTCGTTAATATAATTCAACTCTAAACTGAATTATATATATTTTAAATAATCCAATTCACACAATATTGTGAATTTTACTATTTCCGACTATTCTGGAATTTAAATATATTATTCTATTATTTATATTATTTAAATATTCATTGTTATTTAATTCAACGACCATTTTATATTATTGAACCATTATTAAATAATTAAATAAATTATTTATTATCCGTAAAAATACGGGTCGTTACATCGTCCAGACATACTTGGAGATCGACCGGATATGCGAGTACCTCTCTCATGTGTTGGACATATGGGATGGGGAATAAGGTGCCTCTAGTTTCGTTCAAACCCAGAACGAACTAGTAAATGGATGTGTGTCTGACATTGGATTTTATTCTGTGTTGATTGATTTCTATTAAATATATATATATATATCTATTTGGCGGCGGAGAATTTATTCTCTTGCTTAGCACCCTTCTCTGAGACGTACGAGCTCAGAGGTTATATATCGATAGACATCAGTTGCATGGCGTGAATTGCATGTGTGGCATGCTAAGATGCAAATGATCAAGGCTTCTGTTGAAAAAGCAGAGTCTTGTGGTTGATGATCAAAGCACGGCTTTAATATAGCATATATTTGTGTATAACATTAATTCGCGAGCCTCACACCTCGGTATGAGTTAAAAACGGGATAAGGGACCCAAGGAGGACATGACGCTTCTTTTTAGCTATGGGAGATGTCATGGTATGGAGCCCAGGCATTTATTATATTTTTACCTATGTGGATGATGGATAGCGAGGTGCCTTAGAAATATCGGTTACTACGGAGCCGATGGATAAGATCTATAGGACCGGGAAACGTGTGTTCAGGAATAATTAATCCTCAAACGTAAGGGAGGACCGACCTTGGAAGATCCAAGGGTCTACTGCGGGAGATCCTGAGGCATTTGCTAGAGTGTCTCGAAGCCGGCGAGAGTAAATCCCTTGCCTCAACTCATGACGGAAATCCAATTTCCAATACGTGACATTTCAGTTTTGATTGTAGAGCCTAGTATGGCGACATGATATATGGTACCCATGCCATCTATGATTGATACATTTATATTTGAAGTTGTTTTTGACACTATACACATATAATAGTATCAAATGATTTGTTTTAAATATACCAAGCATGTTTGGCTATTATAAGGGAAAAACCTATCCTCCGGATTGCGTTGCATTCTGTGATGGGACCTGGGTCTTATAATAGGTTCATTTTTTCAAAAAGCATTGCGCTATTTATTCTATGCACTAGTATTCTTGGGAGGAAACTTGTTCCGTATTATACGGCATGGTCCCTTGATTTACTTTATTTTAAACTAAAGTTTTAATAACTGTTTTAGTTCTCACACCAGTCACATGACTGACCTGGAGTTTATTGTTTTAACCAAAACTCTGGGTACCCATATTTTCCACATGGCCAGCTAGTAGTTTGGTTTTGCAGATATTATTTGCAGGATCCTGGTTTACAGCTGGAGCAATATTCGGAACGCTCTGTATCCATGTATTTCTTACAGTTGTGTTATGTATTATTTTTCCGCTGCTATTTAATGTATTTTAATCTCTGATATTTTACAATGTGTAATATTTATGCATGCTCTATTATTATCTTGTACTCTAATGGAAATTGTTGTAATAAGCAATGAAATGTTCTTCTGTTTGTGTTCTGATTTGTCGCGTTCTCAACTCAACACGGGCTTTCCTATAAGGGCGAGTTTGGGTCGTTTCAAACTTTGTGTGTGTTTGTAGCCTTTAAACCAAGTGGTTCCGAGTGTTGCCTTAAAAGCAAGTGGTTAGCTTGTAGTCTGGAAATCAAATGAGTGTACCTAAGGTTCGTAAAATATCGAGGATGAGCCTAGAAATCAAGATTTTGTTAGGTTTTCTTTCTGCCTATTGAAAGATTGATATTTTAAAAGAAATATGCATAAGAAACTGTACAGGATTGGATAAAGGAGACACCTAAATTGATAAAAATTCCCAGGGTAACTACTGCTTTTGTTTTACTGTATTTATATTCATCTGAGTTTGAATTTGCAATTGTTCATTTCGTTTTTAATATTAAGTTTGAAAGAATTTGAAAAAGATTCATATTAGATAGATGAAACAACTTGGAATTTTAATAATTTTTGAATAAAAATTTAATTGAAACTTAATGTTAAAATAAAAAAGGCAATTTATTTTCGAATTATATGAAATAAATGACTAAATTTCTATATACGAACATAAGTAGGTATAATTTGATAATGGAAAGTTAACGATTGTCAATTAGGACTTGCTTGTTAAGTTACCTTAATTTATATTATTATTTGAATTTATGTTCATTTCTAAAACTAAAATTAAATAACGAACTTGAAATATTGAGAAATATGGTTGCTAAATCTATTGGAATGAAACTTTTTCTAAAAAAATCAATTTTAATTAAAATTTGAATTCTATTTTAAATTTCAAAAATTTGAACATTAAAATTTTTGTTTTTCTATTTTTTACTCGAAACTCTAAGTTGGTTTTCAATTTTTGTTTCACCAAAATCTAATTTTGTTTGCTAATTTTGTGCTTTTTACAATATGTAAAACGCACAAAAGGACGGTGTTGTGTGTTCATTTAATAATTCTTTCTTTTTGTGCTATACTAAGGCTTGTGCCTATCTTCTTTGAAAAGTTTCTTCTATTACATCATTTCATTATGTATAATTTTATGTTGGACTCCGATAAAGTTATATATGAACTTTTCTTATTTGTGTTTCTCATTCTCATTCACTTAAATATTATTTTACTTCTTCCTCCATCTGTAATTTTTTCCCCTATGAAATCTGAATATCCTCCTCCTCAAACCAATCCCTGGGTAATTGATAATTTATTCGTTATTTTTCTCATCTCTTTTCTCTATTCTATTTCCAATTTTAAAATTTAATTAATGAACAAAAACCCTATATCTAAGATTCCAACAACCACCACACCTCCACCTTGTTGCCACCTAAATCACCCCGAGCCCAACTATGCCACCATCGCCAGGTTACTTCGAACCACCCAGGCGCTCGCCACCAAACCCACCAACCATGATCAAAACCCTTCTTTGTTTGCATCCTTTTTCTCCTTTTTTCCTTGATTTCCTCCTTCCCTTACACTAACTTCCTATCACCCAGGCCAAGACCCACCTTTATAACTACCTGTCACCACCTCTAACAATCTGCGCCACCTCCAACCAACCTAGCCGAGTTCTCATTTGCTTGCCTGAACCCAAGAAGCCCGACTTCCCTAGTTTTTTCCCCCTCTTTTGACACTCTATTTTATTTAAAATTTTACCCTGTCTTGCAAAGGCCATAACTTCCCTTTAAGAAGCCTGAATCTACCTTTTCTTTTCTTTAGCTTCGATGAAATTAAATTAGATAAAACTTTCACATTTACAACATTTTCTAATTTTGCATTTTTTTTTGCATCAAAATTGGAATCATTCAGACCATTTTCCGGACTTAGATTTCTGACCGATAAAATGCCTATTACTATTTCAATCACATCTCCCTGAAAATTTATCAAAAAATTATTTTTCGTTTTCAAATTAAAGAGAAAAGAATTTTTTAAAACTTTACTAATAACCATTTTTTTCCAATTCCTTAGTTAACAAGTTCAAATATAAAATTTAAAATATCCAAAATTTTGTTCTTTTTGTAATTTTTATGATATTCAAAATCCATCTTTCCTGCCTAAACTCCTTTACTCTCTTCTTGTAAATTAATTACGATGATATTGTGTATTATATGTTTGACATAGCTATCTTCTCTTTGCCATAGAAGGTGAGCAATCACTGACGACTAACATTTTTAAATTAAGTTAAATTACACAATTTGTACTGTTGACATGATTATGATACGTGACATATGTCATGCTATGTTATGTTTATATGATATGTGACACACGTCTTACTACATTATGTTTATATGATATGTGGCACACGACATGCTATGCTATATTTATATATGTTATGTGACACATGTTACGCCATGTTAATGCGATGTTAATATGCGACGCATGAATTGATATATTATGCTATTATGATATGATTCACACTGCAAGTTTCCTATAGATAAGAAAATAAATATGGGTTGAAATAATACATATCTGAACCATTTGGTTATGTTTTATACTAATTCGAGAAACAAGTGGAAATGATCCTAGAAATTAATACACTACGGGTTAAATGATACATACCCGAATCACTTGACCATAAGAAAGAAAATTATATATAGACTTCATTCATCAAATAAACTATTTTCTAAAATTTAATACATACGTATAAATTTAAATGCATTGATTTTGAGATACAATTTAAATATTTTGTTTAGATTAATGTCTGAAATATTTAACTTGAATTCATGAATTAAGACCGATTTAATAAAAGAGTTTAATATGATTTTAAATTGAATTTCCAGTTTAAAAATAATTTATAAAAATTTAATTAAGATTTAATTTAAATTTTTTTAATAAAATTTACACCAATTTAAAATAATATAACTTAATTTAATATAATAATTTAATTTAATATATTTTAATTTAATATAAAAGACTTATTTCTTTTTAAAGTATTTATTCTAAAATTTAGAATTAAAATTTGATTTGATATAATATAAAGATTAAATTTAATGTAATAACTTTATTAAATTTTGATGTAAAGAAAGAATTTAATTTAAGACTTGTTTAAATGGAATGAATGGAAGAACCTGATTTTTAATAATACAACAACAACAAAAAAGCCATATATCCCAAACAAGTTGGGGTTGGCTAGATATGGAACCTAAAATTAAAATAAAATAAAATAAAATAAATAATGATGATAATAATATATATATATAAAGGATTTAAAATAACCAATCAAATAAAAAGTCGTCCGATAAAGCTTTTTTAAAATAATAATAATAAGTAAAAATATTTAATAAAAGTGAAATAAAATCTAAAATAGTAATAAAAAGTAAAAAGGTCCAGTAAACGTGAAATAAAGTCTTACAAAAAAAAACCTATGGTTCTGGTACATGGATTGCCAATGTCCATGCACTCCTATCAACTACCAGCTCTTCTGATAAACTCCAGTTACTTAAATCTCTCTTTATTATCTCCTCCCATGTCATTTTAGGTCGACCTCTACCTCTCTTTGGGCCTTCGGCACGGCCTAGAATTATAGCGCATACAGGTGCATCGTATGATCTACGTTGGATACGTCCAAACCATCTCAAGCGGTATTGGACTAACTTCTCTTCAATAGGTGCAACTCCAAGTTTTCCCTGAATATCCTCATTTCTAATCCGATCTCGTCTGGTATGCCCACAGCTCCAACGCAGCATTTGCATCTCTGCTATACTTATCTTCTGGACGTGTTTCCTCTTAGTAGGCCAACATTCTGCCCTATATAACATTGCAGGCCTGATTGCTGTCTTATAGAACTTTCCTTTAAGCTTCTGAGGAATCTTCCGATCACAAAGAATGCTAGTCGCCATTTCACCCATCCTGCTTGAATTTTAAAACTAACATCCTTATCAATCTCTCCATCAAACTGCAACATAGATCCTAAGTATCGAAACGATTCCTTCTTGGGTACTACTCTACCGGCCAGGTTAACATCTTGGGGCGTCGGTTTAGCGCGCGCCACTAAGAGAATGGCGGCCCAACCCTTGCATATTTAACACCATATCCGAGCCTCGATATAGCGCGTCGCTTAGAGGGTTACGCCCCAACGATATATCATAAGGTTCCATATCCATAAGAGAGGCTAAGTTTTTACGTTGGCTCGCCAAGCCTATCACAACCCTTCTCCTTTACCCTAGCTTGGGACAGGCTGCATAAAACTACACAGGCGGAGTTGATTTTTAATAATAAGTTGATAATTTGTAAATTTAATAAAATTTAAACCTGAAGAATTTATTTTAAGAAACTAATATGATAATTAAACCTAAATGTTGTTTTGAATAATACAAGGAAACAAAATGAATTTAGAACATAAAGCTATAAACCAAATTAAATAATGGTTTAGAATCGTATTCTAACTACGAACAAATTAACTGAAATTTTACCATTTGAATTTAATTTGAATGGGAATCTGAAATCGAAATTTATGACAAATTGAATTTTAAAATACAAATATCTAGTACAAGTTGGATTATTATATTTAAATTATATATATTATGATTATTCATATTAAACTCTTTCACTTAAATTAATTTTTCCTCAATATTTATTTTCATAACTATTTGATTTAAAATATTTTATCTCTTATAAATTTTATAATAATTTTTAATACAACTATTTTATATATTTTAGCTATCATTATTTTATAATTATTTTAAATAAACTGTTTCAATTAAACTATTTTATATTAAAATTACATTTTATATATTTTAACTATTTTAAATTATACTATTTTAAATATACTTATTTCACTATTTTTAGACAAATTATTTTTCCAATCCGAGCCATTAAGTCCAAACTGATTTAAGATATAATGATATCTATGAAATCAAAATATAAAGTCAAAAATTGAATTTGATAATATAAGATTGAAATTTGAGACCGAATCAAATACTTAACCATTTATGTAAGTAATTATAAAACTAATACTTGAACTTAAATTGATTTAATACATTTAATATGATTTTAAAATATAAATGGCCACGATGTGAAATAAGCATTTGGTTGCTAAAGTGACTGGGGGCGAATATTGCCATAGTCTCTGACAATATCGGGAGCCAATTTGATAGCTTTGTAAGTGGTGGAGAATCCAGAACGAAGTAGGATGGATTGGTGAACGCTACTAGAATAAAGTAAGAGAACGAAGATGGATAGCCTTGACCTTCGGGTAGTAATTAAAATGACTAAAATAGGAGCGATGGTCGAGCCAAGTGAGGTTGCTTCTTTGATCAGACACACTTCTTTAATGCTATATCCATTTCTTTATGACTAGATTAATAGAAACCTTTGATTATGAGAGTTTTATTTCAAATTGGGCGGTAGTAGCTGCTAAGCATTACGACCATCCCGATCACACATTTTCGTTTAATCTTATCGTGGGTATATCCTCGTGTGTCTTGTCATATTATCCTAATCGAGCCCTCTATGATTTGATTTGGTGTTGATTTTGACGGAGTGCCCCTGAAGCCATCAGTAGGGTGGATTTACAACATTATACAGTTTACAATGCTTATAAATAATGTAAAGTTAATAATGGTAAGACCAGTTATGCTATTTTAAATAATATATTTACCATAGATGCTATTATATTAGAGTATTGTATTGTATGCATATAGTTCCACGGATCCTTAGAGGATGGGCCTCCCAAACATCCTTTAGGATACTGATGTATTTCTTTGAACATTTCACTTGAGTTAATTCACTTATATGAGAATGTTAATCTTAACTCAAGTGATTTATTTTACTTTATGCTCGGGTCAAACTGAGCATTACAGTATTGATATTTCACCTTTCAGTTTTAGTGACTTGTTGAAGACCTCATCTCTCTTTAGTTAGTTCGGTTATTTCTTATGTACTAGAAATACAATGTTCTTAGATTTATACTACATTTGATTATGTAACTCTGATATTCATAAGTTTTGAGGCATGTTATTCAGTAGCTTCATGAACTACTATTTTTATTTTATTTATTCCACAGCGAGATATTGTGTTATTCTATATCGATGATTTATCTATGATTCCATGATGATTTTATATTTAAACCAATAGCAATAACAACTTGCTATTTCGAACGATTTGAGCTGGTTTTATTATCGACTTGAATGGTACGAAAGGGCTGATCGTTACATGTGTATTAGAGCTTTGGTTTGAGTAAACCTTATCTTATGTAGTTAAAACTCATTAGAGATAGGGTAGCGATACCCTAGAGTGAGTAGAATCGGTCTTGCACCCCGTTTGATTCAAGCATGATACAATTTTTATTTATTAGTCAAAACCAAGTACACTCTTGAGGATCCATGATAAACTCTTAGAAATATTTTTCTCTTTTGGAAAATTCATTAAATGATTTATTAGAAAATCATAAACAGAGTATTTTGAGTACCATTCAAAATTCGAAAGAACTGCACAAAAGGGCCAATAAGCAGCTCAAACATTTCATAAAGCGGATGCTTTATAGATCCCCAAGGACTAGTCATTCTCTAGAGAGTGTATTATGAAAAGTGTGAATAGTTTTAAAAGGATTTTTAGATATGAAAATTTGTTTTAAAATTTAGCCTTTTTGTAGAGTTTCCTTTCCTTTGAATCCATTCATTAGTTAAAATTCTCTTCCATTAGGATTTCCTTAGTTAAAATCTTGATCCGTGTTCTAAATCCATCCTAGGAAATCCATAATTAATAGTTTCTAAATACTAGATATTCTATAATTTATTTTAATTACGGTCTCCATCCTATGTATATTTACTTTGATTAGGTTCTTTGTTAGTTCGATTTCAGACTCATGTTCCAAACTTATCTTTGACCTAACATAGTAGATAATGGAAGAAATCTAAGTATAGCTCATATTAAGGAATAATAAGAAAATATAAATGTGTTTATAACAAGGGTAATAATCATTTAGCTTATTAATTGATGAAATAAAATATTTTGAAATGTAACATATGAAAATAAGATGCTACATTAAGAGAATCTATACAAATAGGATTTATAAGTTGATAAATTATAAATAGGCAGAGTTTGCTAAACTTGTAAATTTTATATGAAATATTTTGGAAATAATAATTTTTCCTGGTAGGCATAATATTAATTATATTTAATAAACATGATATTTTGGAATTGTTAACTAAGTCAAATAAATTTGAAATATTAGTTCGAGTTAAGTAAATGAAATTAGAATATTAATTTGATTTAGAAAGATTGTTATGAAATGATAAGTTTAGGTGGATATGAATAAAGAATATTGATTATGAAATATATAACATAAATTAAACTTATAAATTCAAATGGTTTTATATAAATAATTTAGGAAAACCTTAACGTTATGGCAGTTTGCGAAGCTAATAGAAACTAATTATTGTTCATTTGATCTTAAGATTAGTCAATTAGAAATAAATGTTGAATTTAGGGAAGGCTGAAATAAATATAAATGATAATTTAAACTTCGGTAATATTAAATCGGTAAGAAATAATATTAAGAAGATTGAACTGAATATAAACTGAACTTATATTTTTTTTTGGCATAACCAACCGGTTTTTAAGGTGATCGCAAACACCATTTATTATGATTAATAATATAAGGTACAATATAGTACAAGTGACTATAGTTAGTAGTCAGCTAATTCGGTTTTTAAGGTGGACCGCCCACCGTCACCAGAGTTTAAAGTTGTCTGTCTACTCTACCTAACAGGATGACAACACTGAACCTAGCTACATACTAGACAACAAAATAAATGTCTCCATGCAGGGAGTACAATACAAATTACATTGCTTACTTGATGACAAGTCATAATACATATGGAAACTCAAATAACCACTACAAGAGATCTACATATAAAAATACACTATGTGGCCACAAGAGAATCTGGCGCAGCGTCTAAGATCTAACTCCATACGAATTGATGAATTCGTGGAAATCGAATCAAGGATGGATAAATGCTCAACTCCGTTGATCTTTTGATGCCAGAATCTTGCTATCTTTAACACGTTGATCTCGCAAGATACCGTGTTATCGATCTACAATTCTTCGAACATTAATCACTCACAAGCGATACCGTGAATCGGCTTCAAGTTCATTGATTTGAGCGCACTCAAATATCCGAGGATGGAGAAAGGAGATTACACTCAACTTCCAATTTTGATGGTGGCACAAAGCTCACACAAGGAATTTATTCAAATATCAACAACCTTTACAACTCATACCATATCCCTATTTATAGGGTTATAACACACACGTTAAAAGCAGAAATCGACCCAAAATTCATGGTCTAAACAGAAAAACACGCCCCAAGATAAAGAGAAACGCCCTAACGAAAAAGCACTATACATACACGACCTATAAAAGCGGAACAATTCAAAAGCACTCCTTCCTTCCTTATCTCATAACTTCCCTTCTTTAGATTGTTGGTAAGCCTTATAAGGCGATGGTCTTCCCATTCTCTCTTCCTTTACACTTTAGCTCGCAAATCGATGCCTTCAGTTTGCTGGATGGCTTCACTAGCCCGCAGGACAACTCAAATACCTTTCTTTCTTGTTTAAGGTGACTAGAAATTTTCTTTAGGGCGTTGGACGACCCAAAAGCTCCTTCACCTCGCTTTAGCACACTAGAACACTTCTCTAGGTCGTTGAATGGCCCATAATTCATCCCTAGGTCATTGGATGACCTAACACTCATATATAAGCAATTTCCATGATGTGCTGTAGCATCCTCCCCTAGTTACAAGAATTCGACCTCGAATTCACACATTCTTCTTTGTCGATAAGCTCATCGTCATAGTATGAAACTAGATGATTGACATTGAACACATCCAAAAGTATACACACCTTCCGGCGGCTTTAACTGATAACCATTAACATTGATTTTCTTCACGATTTCTATAGGACCAATCATTCTAGCCTTCAAATTATTGTAAGTTCCCATAGGAAAACGATCTTTCGTCAATAATGCATACACAAAATCTCCTTCTTTGAAGTTAACACTTCGTCATTTCGAATTTGCAAATTGCTTATACTTCATACTCGACTTAAGCAATCTTTCCTACACCACTTTGCGACATTCCTGCAATTCACTAACCAATTCACTGGCTCTCTTAACGACCCCTTTCTACTGTGGAACTGTCGATAAATCTAAAGGTCCTCTTAGCACGATTGCATAAACAATCTGAAATGGAATGAACCCAGTACTTTGAATAAGGGCATGATTGTGTGCAAACTCAGCTTGACACAACTTCGCATCCCAACTCTTTAAATTATCGTTCATTAGACATCTCAACAAATTTCCCAAAGATCAGTTTACTACTTCTGTTTGTCCATCTGTTTGCGGATGATAAGCACTACTAAATTTCAGCTTTGTCCTAATCATCTTCCACAAACTGATCCAGAAATGACTTAGAAAACGAGTACCACTGTCTAAAACAATGGATTCAGGTAACCCATGAAGACGATAGACTTCTTTGAAGAATAATTGAGCAACATTCACAGCATCTGCCATCTTCTTGCAAGCAATAAAATGAACCATCTATGAAAAACGATCTACTACCACATAGAAGAATCATTGCCTTGTTGTGTCCTCGGCAATCCCAGCACAAAATCCATACTAACTACTAGGCACAGGCAACAACAAGTACAACCCAGCATTAGTGGCAGTTCCCTTCGATACTTGGCAAACATGACATCTTTGTACAAACTTCTCGACTTCTTTCCTCATAGATGGCCAATAGTAAGAATCATTAATCAACTTCAAAGTACGATCATGAACCACGTGTCCTTCTTCATGCAATTCCTTGACGATCTTCATCCTTAAACTACAATTTGGAATACACAATTGAGTTCCCTTGAGTAGAAAACCACTGATTAGCACATAACCTTCCATATTTCCTTCTTTGACTCAGTCTATGACTTGCGCGAAATATGAATTGGTTGTTAGCAACTCTAGATGTACATCAAAACCAACTACTTCGACTCGCATATTCGTAAGCAAATGATTCCTTCGACTCAAAGCATCAGCTACGCGATTAGTTACTCCAGACTTGTGCTTTACAAAAAATGTAAATTGTTGCAAATAAGCAATCCACGACACGTGCCTAGCAGTAATCTTATCTTCACCTTGCAAATGCTTTATGGGCAGTATATAGAACAAACTCCTTGTGAAACAAGTAATGCCTCCAATGCTTTACGGCTTGTATAATAGCATAAAAATCTATGTCAGACATATTGTATCTAATCTTTGCTCCACATAGTTTTTCACTAAAATATACAATAGGACGACCCTTCTGACTCAGTACCCCTTTAATTCTAACTTTTGATGCATCAGTATGTAATTCAAATAAAAACTGAAAATCTGGCAACACAAGAACTGGTGCTGTCGTCAAAAGTTCCTTGATCTTCTCAAAAGAGAATTGAGCTTCCTCTGTCCACATAAACTGCTTTCCTTTCATGCAATCAGTAACAGGAGCCATCCCACAACTAAATTGTCGAATAATCCTTCGATAGAATGATGCCAATCCATGAAAGCTTCTGACTTCTGTTATAGTCGTAGGCCGAGGCCAATCTCTAATTGCAGTGACTTTATACGATAGACCAAATGACATAACCAACCATTCATATAACCCCTCATGAGTCTTGAATGCGATCTTCCATTCATCCCCTGGTCTAGTTCGAATCTGATGATACCCACTGTTCATATCAATCTTCGAAAAGATGAAAGATCCACTGATTTGATCCAATAGATCATCAAGTCTTGGCATAGGAAATCTCTATCTGACGGTGATCTTGTTGAGAGCTCTAATATCCGTAAACATTCTCCATGAACCGTCCTTCTTCGGAACTAACAAGGCAGGTACGACACAAGAGCTAAGGCTCTCTCGTATTTTCCCTTATTCAAGTAGCTCTTCAACTTGTCTCCTCAGCTCTTCATGCTCCTTCGGACTCATTCGGTAATGTGGCCTATGCGACAACACTGAACCTGACACCAAGTCAATTTGATGCTGTATGTCCCTGAGTGGCGATAATTCCTTCGGCAACTCTTCACGAAATACATCTTCAAACTCTTTCAGTAAGGCTTAGCTTCGGTAGGTATATCAGACTCTCCACTTGATTCAAACCCAATCAACATAAACACTTCATGACTCTCTTCTACTTCTTTAACAAATTCCTTCAAGGATAGTAGAATAGTTGAATTCACTTACTTCTCTGCCTTTCCTTCACTTTGTTCATGTTTCTTAGGAACTAACGTGGTTATAGTGCCTTCAAACATGAAACTATAGTTATTGGTTCCACCATCATGTTGAACTGATATGTCATACTGCCATGGTCTACCCAAGAGCAAATGACATACGTCCATGTTAACTACATCACACCAAATGTCATCCTTGTACTTCAGCCAAATCGAAAAGGTAACAAACACTCTTCTTCCCACTGTGACTTCTCCTCTTTTCTTTAATCAAGCAAGCTTGTATGGTCTAGGATGTTTTTCAGTTTTCCATCCTAGCTTTTTAACAGCTTCTTCAGAAATCATATTGTCACAACTCCCAGCATCAATGAAAAATCAAAAAAAAAAATCCTAAAATAGTACAAGTAGATTAGAATATATTGCTTCGCAACCAACTGCCCTCTTCCACATGCTTTGGAATTAAACATGATCTTCTCATCATTAAACTACTCCATTCATCTCTTGACTCTATTTCTTCTACATCATTTTCGACATCATCGTCAAATTTGGGTGGTCGATAATAGTGCACTTCAGCTTCTACATCCTCAGCTATCATTGTTCTCTTCTTTAGCTTTGGACATTCGTTGCTCTTATGGCCAACCTCTTGGCAATTAAAGCACTTGACATTTGATTGACTTTCGTCTTGGAAGCTTCATTGGCAACAGGTTTAGACATTGGTTTGGAAACATTAGCACTGCTACTAACACTCTTGTTCTGATTATTGGAATTCGTGAACACTCCTCCTCCATGTCTTCCTTGCTTCTCCCGAGCTAGAGCTTTCTGGTGAGCTTCGACAACAAAAATCGGATGAAACATATTCACCATGTCCAGAATTTGTGTTCTTAATCCTCTAACATATCTAGCAGTCAATTGTTCCTCTATTTCCATGATATCATTCCTTGTAATCAATTGATAGAATTCATCAGTATAATCACTCATGGACTTCATCCCTTGTCTCAAATTCTGCAAACGTTGATACATAAGAGACTGATAATTGTGAGGTAAGAATGTAGCTCTCATCATCTTTCTCATTTTCTCCCATGTGACAATCTTTGGCTTTCCCATTCTTTCACAAGTTAGCTCAGTTTGTTGCCACCAGGCAATAGCTCTTCCTCCCAAATGAGTAGCAACTAACTAAACTCTTCTATTCTCAGGCACATTTTTGAACTCCGAAATTTCCTCTACATTTGACAACCAATCTAAAAATTCTTCTACTGACATTCCCCCTTTGAATTCTGGAATTTCTGTCATTATCCTAGACTCCCAATTATGATTATTCTCCAGTTGACAATATGGATCTCGAACATGGCCTTGATAGAATGAATACTACTTCCTTCTTCTTCAAAAATGATGATGATATCGATCATGACCATCTTCATTTCTTTGATCATTCATATTTCTTCTATCTCGATTAAATGGTAGTGATCTTCTTCTCCTTTCCGAATTCGATGGCGAAGTTCAATATCCACCATGATTTGAATCGTGCGATGCTCTTCTTCTAGCTTGATTCATGTCTAGCATGAGCCTCTCTAATCTTCCAATTCCTTCATCAAATTTATAATTAGTTCTCTTCTCTATTTGTTTGGCTTCTTCCCTCCGATACAACTCTTTGACCGGTTGATGATGATGAGCATGTCTTGGAGGCATGATCAAATTCAACACTTCTCAGACTCCCAAGCTTCAAAAACTACAAATCAACTTTTGCACACTTGCACGATCTAGATCTTGGAAACGTCCCAAAGTTGTTCCAACGATCCAAAATTGGCGGTCTAAATAAATGAAGATTGGTTTAAAATGAATTTGGCAGTCCAAGTTGTGGATGGTGGTTTAAAGGGTGATGGGGGTTTCGACCCAAGATTGGATGACGACGATCCGAGGATGTCAGTCCAAATGAGGGTGGTGCTGGTCGAAAATGGAATGGTGATGATGGTGATACAAACCAGAATGGTTTTCGTCGATCCAACCAAATGATGGCGATCTAGCGTCGGCGATCCAATCAAAATGGCGATCAAGGCTCCGACGATCTGACCAATAGATGAAAATCTCACTCTGATACCAAACTGGTGCAGCGTCCAAGATCTACCTACACACGAATTGATGAATTCATGGAAATCGAATCAAGGATAGGATAAATGCTCAACTCCATTGATCTTTTGATGCTGGAATCTCGCTATCTTTAACACGTTGATCTCGCAAGATACCGTGTTATCGATCTACGATTTTTCGAACATTGATCACTCGCAAGCGATACAGTGAATCGGCTTCAAGTTCGTTGATTCGAGCGCACTCGAATATCCAAAGATGGAGAAAGGAGATTATACTCAACTTCCAAATTTAATGGTGGCACAAATCTCCCACAAGGAATTTATTCAAATATCAACAACCTTTACAACTTACACCATAACCCTATTTATAGGGTTACAACACATGCCTTAAAATCATAAAACGACCCAAAATTCACGGTCTAAACAGAAAAACACGCACCAAGATAAAGCGGAACGACCTAACGAACAAGCACTACACATACACGACCTATAACAGTAGAATGATCCGAAAACACTTCTTCCTTCCTTAGCTCATAACTTCCCTTCTTTAGAAAGTTTGTTAGCCTGGTAAGGCGCTGGCCTTCTGATTCTCTCTTCCTTCAGACTTTAGCCCGCAAATCGACGCCTTTAGTTCGCTGGATGGCTTCATTAGCCCGCAGGACGACTCAAACACCTTTCTTTCTTGTTTAAGGTCGCTAGAAATATTATTTAGGGCGTTGGACGATCCAAAAACTCCTTCACCTCGCTTTAGCACGCTAAAACACTTCTCTAGGTCGTTGAACGACCTATAATTCATCCCTAGGTCGCTGGACGACCTAACACTCATATATAAGCAATTTCCATGATGTGTTGCATCAGAATCACGCATAACATGGTGGTAAGATAAAATAAACAGCTTCACATGATAGTGACCACATGCACGGTATGGCTACTCTCGATTCTACAACCAATCCAAAGGACTAACAGTGAAGAATTCCATTGATAGCAGGGCTAATCAGACCCCATCACATCCATTAAAACTAGGTAAACTTGCATGAATATTTAACAAACAGGGTATTGTCCTATCAACTAAAATGGAAGGAAGAGATATAACTCTAGCTGCATCGGAAAAATTTGAGCATATGCTTCCATGGATTGCCAATAACAAGTTGAACAGTGGATAAACCACAACACCATTCAATTAAAAAAAGAGAACACCCAGCTGACATGAACTCACATAGTAAGGCTTCAGAGGAAGTCCGTCATAAGGCACAAAGCTGGCAAGATACAAAGAAGAGGAAGGTGATGATATCCACTGTGAATCAAATAGTAACAAGTTCAAGTGCAACTCCAGTACTGTTGACTCAACCATGAACACAGACAAATCATAACACCACTTACTTGATATCCCAAATTTGCACCAAGTTAAAAACAAAATTGCACCATTAAGCTTGAAAATTACAATCAAAGCTTGTGACGGTAGTATCGCATGTTGTGCTTCAGATACCAATAATATGACCAAACACCTCAACCAAAATACCACCTAAATCAAACAACAGCCATACAAGAACTACTAAATAGACGTAAAAATGTTGAACATTGAAGACCCAATAAGGTACACATGGACATCACAAACAAACCTATCGAGACGCAAAATCTATACAACCTAATGGGAGTTGTTGCTCTCCACTTTGTTCCACGTTAGTGTCAAACTACACTACAAAGCAGATGTCACCAGCTGAAGACCTACCTCTAGAATATGAATCGAAAGGCAAGGAGTTGCCTGAAATAACGTTCGATTGTGTAACGGAGTGACAACAGTAGTCAGTTCAGGGTGATATAAGTTATTGAGATAAGGAGAAGAAAAAAGGTTTAATACTCAGGGCACAACAATTTCATGGGGAAAATATTAGATTTGGAAAGACGTAGTAACTCACGATGGAGCATCCACACATAGCAAAAACAGAGGAAAAAGGAATAGAGACAAGATTCAACTTGTATGTGTATATATATATATGAGAATTTAGTCAGTACTCTTAATGATAATAAGATTTTAAATTTAACTAAGTTTTAAAAATATAAAACATCCTTTAAAAATAGATTTTCCATCAATGGTAGTCAAAATTCCCCCCTTCTGCTGCAATTCAGGTCTTCTTAATTCGATCGCCTCCGCCTTCCATTTCCTCCTTGTTTCTCGAACCATTGTAAAACCTCGTAAAAAAATCAATTAATTAGACATGATAATTAATAAATAATAATAATTAAATTAAACATTAAAATATTGTCAAGCTGAATAATGGAATTTTGTAAAATAAGAAATTTAGCCACCAAATTATCATAATTGTATCGATGGAGATATTCTGATCCGTTTTCATATATAATATGTTGAAATAGATTCAGCATGAAGAATTCACGTTTAACTGTGTTGTGCGTAAATAATATATACACAATGTTTGAAATTTGAATTAAAAATATAAACATAAGGAATATGGACGTACAATTAATGAATGATTGAAATATTCCATTAAATTAAGGAATTTGTGTGTATATATATATGCATATAAGAGGGGTTAAGAATATATCATAAAAGGAAAGTAATAAGTATATAATTGAATGTTTTAATTAAATTAAATCTTTTCCACCTTAAAACAAATCAACTGGGTGTTTTGCACCCAAGGGATCAAAGTTTACGGATTGATCGCCGATCGACAACCCTCATAAGGTGGAGGATGACCTCTTGGGGTCAGCCTGGTCTGGTTTAGGTAGGTCGGGGTTAGGTATTGAGTGGTATTTATCTAACTAATCGCTAGGATTAAATCCCGTGAATCTAATTTGCACACACGCCTCTAAATATCACCCCATTCCACCTCCCCTAAACATATTTTTCTCCATCCAATAGCCTCCATTCTACCATTGAATTTAAGAAAAATTATATTAGGTAAACCTTCTAATCTATTTTCTTTCTAATCTCTTTTTTTTTAGGATAGATCTAAATCTGGAATTCTAGATTATATATACAAATTCTATTTGTTCAATTCTTATATATATATATATATATATATATATATATATATATATGGGAAATTATATTTAAACGCAAAATTTTAACACAAATTGAGGAACACGGAAGCTGAACCATAGGATTGCCCCATGATTTGTACCCTCACATAAAGACAAATTAATCCCGTGGCTGAGATTTTGTGTCCCTTGATTTGTGTCAGAAATTTGTATTCATATAGCCACTCCCTAATATATATATATATATATATATATATATTGATACAAAATTGGAGTTCGTATTCATGCTTATATAAGATTTTAGATATTAGAGGTAAACATCATCAGATTGTATCATTTCCCTCTAGTTAAATTGCTATGAGTGGAAATCTTTTCTGTTTGCTTTTCTTTTATTTGGTAATATTGATTTAGATCTATATGCCTAAGAGGATTTGGGATTTCTATGAAAACATTATAAATAGCAAATCACTCAAATTCCTCTCTTTTATATTTATTAACAGAAATGTACAATCTGTAAAATTTGTGGTTTTTGGTTGTTAAAGCAACGAAGAAGATGACAGAGTTATCTTGTATAATTATGATTGTGGTCACATTCATATTTCATATGTTGTTGATTTCATGTACTATTTATTGCTAAACATTAAGGATTTGAATTTTTGTATCAATCAAAATAGGTTTAAGTATCTATTTTTATAAATAGATTATTTGAACATATTTATTTATACAATGTTCAAATATTAAAGTTTTACACATAAATGTATTCAAAAGTGGATTTGAATATATATATATATATATATATCTGTGTGTGTGTGTGTGTGTGTGTGTGTGTGTGTGTTTGGATGCATTTCACAATTGTTATCTTTTGTTGTTATTGCCATCAGTCTAGCTTATGATACAAGTTTTATATGTTATTATTGTTGTTTCCCATTTAGATATATGTTTATATACATGTCTATACTTGATTACTGAAATATGGGAAATTGACTTGTATGCGCTTCTTTAGTTAGAGATTGACATTTCAACGGTTTAGAAATATTAAATTTGAATGTTTAATATATGTTTAGCTTATGATATTTATCATTTCCATATATATTAAATAATGTAATTAACATATAATAAATGCGTAATGTAACGAACAAGGATTTTCGACCCTGAAAATCGACACAAAAACACCATGTCGATTATTCAAGCATCGAAAACACTGGAATGTTAATAGAAAGAAGTTAGAGGGTGAGATAAGAAAGAAAGAAATATTAGAATATAGGAAGAAGAAGAAGAACCAACACAGAATCAGAGTCTCACATCGCAATGTAACAATATATAATATAGAAATAAATCTTTACTAAGAGCTTGAAATAAAACTTACAATTGTCATAGTACATCAACACATCTGGGCAGTTATATAACCTGTCCTTATACACAATCACACAGCAGAAAAATTATATCATATCATACGCTGAACTCTTCCAGCTCGTATCTTCACAGCGTTAGATAACCTGAACCTGTACAACCCGATCTAACCCGAGCATTACAAACGCCGGATTAGTCTGGTGAAGCAGAGGGAGGAAAACACACTAATTTTAAAGATGTCACACAACTTGATTTTGAAGTCAAAATCTTTCCGAAAGAAAAAGGACAATAGTAAGACCAAATCCACACATCAATAGGGATGGTTTTTACCTTACGATAACCTAGAACGTTTTTGAAACCAACATGTTTTCTGATATTATAATAGTGTCTAAATACAAATAAATATCAATCTAGAAGAACGCTTGTAATGACCCGGGATTTTGGCCAACTAATTTTAAATATTTAGAATGGATTTAAATATTTAGTTGATAATATAAATGAATTTTTATATTTATGTTATCGATTTAAATATCGATTTCGATTTAATATCGTATATATTAAATTATCAAAATAAGGAATCAGCGAATAACTGAATTCGAAGTGAAAACTGATTTGAAATCAGTTCCGGTAATCAATACATAATTCTGTTTGAATTAGAATAATAATATTTAATAATTATCGTAGAATTTAAATGATTTGAAATTTAAATTATATCAATTTAAATTAATATCTTCAACAGATGGTCGAATCGGACTTCGTGACCTATCCCAGTGTGTCCGGAATGGTGGGTAAACCCTAGAAATGCCAGTTGTTAGGTTCAGAAAGGAGTTCGGCATTTTGAGTATTTTAAATCAAAGGATACGGTTTTTAATTTAATTAAATTTAAAATAAAAACATCAAAATTTGGTGGACCAAAGCCAAACCCGTGGCTCCTTAAGCTTCAGAGATTTCAAGAGGAAATAAAGCAACCACGCCCCTTTCTTTCTCCTTTATAAAAACCGCTCCTCCCTTTTAATTCATTTGATTTAATCCCAATCCGAAAAGCTTCAGCTCAAATCAAAAGAAATGGCCGCTCCTCTTCTTCTTTTCAAAACTATTCGGTTATGCAAAGTCCGAATTTTTGTTTGAATCCCTGAAGCTCAAAGTCTGGAGCGTTCACAAATGTAGGAGTCAAAGCATGATTGGATCCGAAGCCCTATCATCCCAAGCCGCAGCAGCCTCAAAACGTTGTTCATTGCTAAATACTCGAGTGGATTTGGGTGCGATGCTGTAGGAAGTCGATGTCCTAAAAGCTACGAATTAGGGTTAGGACTCATCGGAAATGCGTTGGAATAAAAACTCGATGGTAGAGCGATGACAGGGGTTTAGGGCAGAAATGGAAATGACGCGATCGACAGCAGGTGCGAGCGTGATTGGGCACTGGTACCGAAGTTCGAAGGAACTGAATTCGGTCTTCCAGGCGATGGAGTTGGTGATGGTTAACAGAGTTTAGGTTGCGATAAAACTGGGAGGAGTTTGGTTCAATTTTTGGATCAATTTGAGGTTTGTTGATGGTGTTCGAGTACTAAGGGTTGGAGGCCATTTGAAAATCTGAAAGGTGGACGCTGGTACGGGATGTATTGGAGTTGTTACTGAGGAATGGATTGTGTGACAGTGCGGTTGTTGTTGGTTGGCAATGGCGAAGTAGATGCATGGCAAATGTTCGATGAAATGTCGAGGAATATTTTGGGGTTTATCTCAATGAAATTTATCGGTAATTGTTGATATTGCTTCGTACATAGGTCAAGGAAGAAAGGTATACCTTCTTACGAAATTTAAACCCGTAGAATAATTTTATTTATTTGGTATGTTAATTTAAATAAATATTCGGTTAATCGATCAATAAAATAAATCATCGTAGGTATATAACTATGCAAGACGATTTGTAGCTGGTGATATGGAAATAAAGAGGGAATTCGACAACAGAAATTTCGGTGAGTAAACCTCACTCACCATTTATTTAGAAATTATTTTTATATAGTTAAAAATAATTGTCTGTGCTTGTTTGAATGCTGTTTGATTGTTTTAAAAATATATATTAGTTATTTAGGATATATATATATATATATTGGGTTGATGATTGGTTGGATTCCCGCAGTCTCATTAGCGGATGCCCGCGGTTTCATAGCGGATGATTACCCTATACGCCCCACGCTATGATTAGTGGATGACCTTCTATACCGCGATATTCTGCCTCGAAGCAGGATGGGTATTACTATGTTGACTAACGTTTGTGGATGCAGGAAAACAGGTTGGAGGAATCCAACTGGATTCCTCAAAAATATATTATCTGTTGTTGTTTGTTTGATTTCATATATATTCACATATGATGTGTTAAAAATCAAATGATTGAAAATTGGTTGATTTGATTTTTTAAAATATCACTGGGGCTTGGGATATTGATTTATAAAAATATCAAAAAGGGTATTTGAAATTTAAAAGGGGAATTCTATTTTTATAAATAGAATTTGAATTTTAAATGAAGTGTAGAAATATTAACTTGTTTTGAATATACATATATATATAAACAAGTGATTGAATTTATAAACTTTGGTTATAAATGGAAAAGGGTATTTGAAATTTAAAAGGGGAATTCTATTTTTACAAATAGAATTTGAATTTTAAATGAACTATAGAAAATATTAACTTGTTTTGAAGGTATATAAAACAAGTAATCGAATTTATAAACTTTGTTTATAAATGAAAGGATGGAATTTGAATCGAATATATAAAGTTGTTTATAAATGGAAAGGTTGGATTTGAATTGAAGTTATAAACGTTGTTTATAAATAATGCCGAGAATTCAAATGGACTTTAACTATAGAATTTGAAAATAGAATTTCAAATGGACTTTAACTATAGAATTTGAAAATAGAATTTCAAAAGGACTTTAACTATAGAATTTGAAAATAGAATTTCAAATGGACTTTAACTATAGAATTTGAAAATAGAAATTCAAATGGACTTTAAACTATAGATTTGAATATAGAAATTCAAATGGACTTTAAACGATTTGAATATAGGATTTAAATGGAATTTAAACAATAGAATTTGAATAGATTTGAATAATAGAATTCAAATGGACTTTAACTATAGAATTTGAATATTGAATTCAAATGAAGTTTAAATATAGGGATGCAAATAGAATTCAAATGAAGTTTAAATAAAGAGAATTCAAATAGAATTGGTTTGGAATTTGAATAAGAAGTCGATAAGGGAACGAGAGTATGAGTATAATTAGAATTTGTTAATATGCAGTTAAAATATATTTGAACATGTCATGTTCAAATATGAAGGTGAAATAGGCTGAAAAGTTAAGTAACAGATTTAATTAACAAATTTAGTTAAAACGATTGGTATAGTTAAAATAGATTGGACAGGTATAGACATACAGGAGACAGGTATGGAATAAATAGAATGCCCGACAAAAAGGTACGTATTTAATTTCCATATGAGATTTTATGCGCCGTATCGGCAAGCCGCTTGGCTTTTTCTTTTTCTTTTTGAGATAAGAAGGACCGGGAAAGCTATTTGAAATTTTCCGATGCTCCCGGTACAAAGGAGGTTATGGCGAATTTTTCCGGGAATTTAAGGAGATAGAATATTTTTAAGATAATTTGATAGTTAGAAATCAACATATCAAATTATATAGAAGTCGATAAGGAAACGAACTTAGAAATAGAATAGTATAATTAAAAAGGGAAGTATAAGAAAAAAATCTCGTAGGAATAGAAAGAGAAAATATATATGTGCTTAAAGGTGAATAATCAGTTATATGGTATTGATTATTCGAGTAAGTAGTCTTGTCTGTTTTGACGTTAAATGTTATTCAGTCAAGGTCTGAGAGGTAATTATACCCCAACTTGGTTGATTTCATGATATACCGATAAGTAGCAAGATTCAGGCTCGAAGATCAATGTGAAATGAGAATTAGTTAAATACTGTATTTGGGTTGTCGTAACGATGTTTTACACAACATCTGTTTTAACCCAAATATGTGCAAAGCTTGGAAATAGAATAATGAATATTTCTAAAGCTAGAAATTTAAGGAAGGCGATATATGGAAATGTTTTCCAAATAACGTATAGGGCCAATATGGTTATTGAAAATATTTGGTTAACAAATATTGATAAAGAAATAGAGAAAAGATTTAATTAATGGAATATTAATTAAAGGTTCAGTGATTGTTGGATGTTTGGATGAACACTTGTTTTATTCGATAGTTAAATCATCGACTATCGAAACACTTGTTTTTATTCGATAGTTAAATCACAGACTATCGAAGTTTTGACCATCGTTGTCAATATGGAGAGACCGGTTGGATAATTATCCGAAGAACCACTCCATATCGGCAGTAGCGTGCGAATCAGATTATATAAAGATAATCGAAGATGGAGTAGAGTGCAAGGACTTTTTCTATTAATAGAAATAGTACCTTCAGTTCATCCTGTTCCTGGGTGACTTGTATGGATGAATGTCTGACAGAGTATTTCCAGAAATGTCACGTACATTGATTTCTTCAACCGTACCAAGAGTGGAAGCGGAGAAGGAAACTTCTTTTAGCTAACACATAATGTACCGTTGAGGACGTCAATCGGTGATTTGATGGATTTGACGATGTGACATTCGAAGTGAATATGGCGTGATGATAAAGCGTAGCTTCTAGCCTCATCAACCGGTAAATGACAGAAATCGGGCAAGCAGCATGGCTATGTAGGTCGCACCTATTAGGCTGTATAATCACCTGATCTAGAGTTTCATTTACTTCTAAAAATCTATTGTCGATGCTGTCCCATTCGGGAAACGGTTGCTGATCCCAATCGTTGGTGATATACATTCGATACACTCAAGCGAAATGAGTGGTCGGTCATGTGTGGCTGAGTTGCAAGATGTTCTTGTTGAACTCGGTGTATTCTCCTCTAGAGATATACCAGCGGAAGGTGATTCCATACCTTGTCATAGTTGGAAATCCATTACCGAATACGTGCTTGCGGTTTTGATTGTATATATATGTGGAACGTGAGATGCAAGCGTTTCCACTAGATTGTTATTTACTTGATTTAGACATTATTATAATATCAAAGGATTTTTGATATAAAGATAAATCAAGTGTTTGGATTCTCATAAGGGAAAAACCCGTTCCGTGTTATACGGCGTGGTCTTATGAGATATCATTTAGTTTTCTGAAACTGTTTTAAACTGTTTACTCATACCAGTCCCATGACTGACCCGGAGTTTATTTGTTTTGTTCTACCTAAACTCTTGGGTACCTAAATTTGTACGGGCAGCCAAGTAGTTCAGGATTTTTCAGATATATCTAAAGGAGCTTGGAGCAGGAGGCTTCAGCGTTATCTAGTTATAGGTGTTTTCCGCTATGTTGTAAGTGTTGTACTCTGACAAGTGTATGTTATACAGTTAAGATTTTGTATTTCAAAGATGTGATATATTATATTTTGTTCCGCTGCGATGTGAGATTCTGTGTTGTTATTTCTGTTCTGCTTCTATCTTTTTCTTCTAAAAAAAAATGTTCCGTATTTTCGTGATATTTGGGTTGGACGTATGATGTATATAGTCAACTCCGATGTTACGGAAATCTGGGTCATTACAGTTGGTATCAGAGCTTAGGTTGAGCGAATACCTAGGCTGTGTGGAAATGTGCTCATTAGAGATAGGATCAGTAGTATCCTAGAATGAGTTGAGTGTATATATATACGAGAGAGCGTACTTGTTATTTGATATAAAAACTGTTTTATATTGTGTTGACTAGTCTGTTGAGTGGATTATAAATTTTGGTCGAATCGTGGGACGCCACGATGTCGATATGAGTTTATAAACACTTGAACAGAAGATTGGACACGATATTGTTTTTAAATAGTTAAGTTGATTGTTAGGATTATAATCAAATTAGATTATAAAACAGAAATAGTTATATATATAACCAATGGAATTTGTATATGAAATCAAATATACAAATGAGATAAATTGAAATTGAATTCCAATCAGAATTCAGAATTTAAAATCCTGGGAGTTGGAAAATATTTTTCTAAATGAATGTTAAGAAATATAGCACTGGACTCATTCAGTAGCTGGGAAATAATTCTGATGATGGTCGCAACATCATCAGTGTTCATTTTCGAGTTTCTAAGTGATAAATTGATGCCTTAGAAAAGTGTTTGATGGGAATTTGTTTGAAAAGAAACAAGTTGTTTGAAAATTCAAATGTTTTGAATTTGAGATAGATATAAAAATATGTATATATGTATATTACTTCAAAGGAAAATTGAAATGGGAATTGGAATATAGATTTCAAAATAGAAATTGTATAAGAAAAATTGAAATGGAGTTTGAATTCAAAGGAATTCAAATGGATTTGAATAATGAAAAGTCAAATAGAGGTTTGAATATTAGGATTTGAAGAAAATATAAAGTTTGAAATAGAATTTTAGATAAAAGGAATTTAAATAGAATTTGAATTCAAAGTGTAATTTAATAGGATTTGAATTCAAAGGAGTTAAAATAGAATTTAAATTCAAAGGATTTCAAATGGAATTTGAATAAGGAATTCAAATAGAAATTGAATAAAGGATTTTCAGATAGAATTTGAATAAGGGGTTTGAAGATAAGGATTTCAAATAGAAATTGAAGATAAGAAATTCAAAATAGAATCTGAAGATAAGGAAATTGAATTAGAATTTTAATCGAAGAAAATTCAAATAGAAATGGAATAGAAGGAAATTCAAATGGAATTTGAATAATGTAAATATATAGAATTTCAAATAGTAGTGAAATAGATCAGGAATATTATGTTGAAATGGAAAAATGGATTTGATATATATTAAAAATATATCAGAATGGAGTTGAATTTATTATAAACGAAGTTAAAACGTTTATATTTATAAATATAATTAAAACGAGCTCGTCATAGCGCGACAGTTCGTAAATTGGCGATTCGAACTTCAATTTAGTATACAGAACTCAATTGAAGTCGGAATTCTTTGAAACAAGAATCGTCGGGACCGATTGAATAATAGTTTTCTAATGAAAGAGAAAAATCTGGATTTCGTCGTATAGATTTTGAGTTATGTCAAAATCAAATTTTCAGAAAAGCAGCGCAAGAACCATTATAAAACCGTAACGGTTTAATTAAATAAATAAAAGGATTTTTAGGAAATAAAGTCTGAATTGGCATTAGGAAAAAAAATCCAGATTGGAGATATAAAATAAATATGAACTCCAGTGAAGTAAGTGAAATGATTTTTGAAACAAAAATCATATTTTAAATGGTTAAATAGAACTAACTAAATGGGAAAATAATTGGTTAATCAAAGTTGAATCGAAATTGGGTTTTGGATAAGTGAAGGAGATTGAGAATTTATATTCGATATCGAATATATAACTTGAGTTGAAAATATAAATTAGATTAGTTTATAATTAAGTTGACATATATTTGAACAAGTTATATTCAAATAAAAAGGGTGAACTAGGCAAAACGGTTAATCAGCAACTAGTTAATGGGAATTTGAATGACTGAAATTAAAATTTAACTTAGGTAAGTTAAATGGATCGAAATGAGTAAATTGAGTAAAATCAATGTGAATGAAATATGAATTGGGGTGAATAAAGGAAAAACCAAAAGAGTTAAAAAGAAAATATATTTGTAAATCAAATATAAAGGAAATATATTTGTAACACAAATACAAAGGAAGTTATGTGCAAACAAATAAAAAGAGAAATATTTGTAAAAACATTTACAAATAGAATTTAAAAAGGAAATATTTGTAAAACATTTACAAATAGGTTAAATGGAAATATTTATATATAGATTATAAATAGAATGTTATAAATGAATATTTATTTATAGGAAATAAATAGAATTTAATCAAAGGAATATTTAGAAGATGAATAGAAAGTGGAAATCTGTTTTTAACAGATAAATAGAAAAGATTAATTTATAAATAACAGTTTATAAATTAAATTAAATATTTATCATTCGATAAATGGAATATATAAGTCTGAACTTATATAGAGAAGAGATATTGGTTTTTAACACCGATAGTTTTAAATAAAAGGGGTACACAACACTTATATAAGTGAAGTAACGTTATTTAAGAGAAACATTTATAAAGAGAAGAACCGTTACTAAAAGTAAATCTTTATAAATGAATAAACGTTATCCAATAAGAGTTATTCGAATAGGAGAAGTCGATTAGAGTTAGAAATAATCGATTAGAGTTAGAATAAATCAATTAGAGTAAGTATTAACCAGTTAGGGTTAATCAGTTAGGGTTAATCTGTAGAGTTAATTGAATATTTGTTATTCAATTAGAATTTATCGAATATTTGTTATTCAAAATAAGAGTTAACCAGATAGAGTTAATTGAACATAGTTAATCGAATTAGGATTTAATTGAATGTTAGTTATTCAATTAAAGTTGATCGAATATAGTTATTGAGATAGTGTTAGTCAAACATAGTTACTCATGATAAGTGCCAATTCGTACGACTGCTAGCGTAATTCGCAGGGCTGCAGATAGCCTTGGGCGGTCGGATGTTTCCTGGGGGAACCAGGCGTAACTATTGTGATCGCTGTGATCTAGAGTCAAGCGAATGGAGTTAAATCGAATATTAGTTTATTCGAATAGAATTAAAGGAATTAATCGAATAGGAGTTATTCGAATAAAGTTAAAAGGAGTTATCGATTATAGTTTAATCGAAAGGAGTTATCGATTAGTTTAATCAAAGTGAGTTATAGAATATTGGTTATTCGAAGGAGTTATAGAATTTAGTTATTCGATGGAGTTAATCGAAAAGAGTTAAATCCAATAGAGTTAATTGATAAGAGTAAATTGAATAGAGTAAATCGAATATAGTTTATTCGAAGAAAGGTTTTCGAATCTAGTTATCCGAAAGAGAGATTATCGAATATAGTTATTCGAAGGGAGGAGTTATCGAATAAGGATTTATTCGAAAGAGAGTTACGTAAGGAGGTTTGAAATGTTGAGTATCAACACAAATAAGATTTTGAAAAGTTAATGGGTTTGTAGCACTTTTCCTACCTTAGCAATTTCGAGGACGAAATTATTTTTAAGTGGGGAAGATTGTAATGACCCGGGATTTTGGCCAACTAATTTTAAATATTTAGAATGGATTTAAATATTTAGTTGATAATATAAATGAATTTTTATATTTATGTTATCGATTTAAATATCGATTTCGATTTAATATCGTATATATTAAATTATCAAAAAAAGGAATCAGCGAATAACTGAATTCGAAGTGAAAACTGATTTGAAATCAGTTCCGATAATCAATACATAATTCTGTTTGAATTAGAATAATAATATTTAATAATTATCGTAGAATTTAAATGATTTGAAATTTAAATTATATCAATTTAAATTAATATCTTCAACAGATGGTCGAATCGGACTTCGTGACCTATCCCAGTGTGTCCGGAATGGTGGGTAAACCCTAGAAATGCCAGTTGTTGGGTTCAGAAAGGAGTTCGGCATTTTGAGTATTTTAAATCAAAGGATACGGTTTTTAATTTAATTAAATTTAAAATAAAAACATCAAAATTTGGTGGACCAAAGCCAAACCCGTGGCTCCCTTAAGCTTCAGAGATTTCAAGAGGAAATAAAGCAACCACGCCCCTTTCTTTCTCCTTTATAAAAACCGCTCCTCCCTTTTAATTCATTTGATTTAATCCCAATCCGAAAAGCTTCAGCTCAAATCAAAAGAAATGGCCGCTCCTCTTCTTCTTTTCAAAACTATTTGGTTATGCAAAGTCCGAATTTTTGTTTGAATCGCTGAAGCTCAAAGTCTGGAGCGTTCACAAATGTAGGAGTCAAAGCATGATTGGATCCGAAGCCCTATCATCCCAAGCCGCAGCAGCCTCAAAACGTTGTTCATTGCTAAATACTCGAGTGGATTTGGGTGCGATGCTGTAGGAAGTCGATGTCCTAAAAGCTACGAATTAGGGTTAGGACTCATCGGAAATGCGTTGGAATAAAAACTCGATGGTAGAGCGGTGACAGGGGTTTAGGGAAGAAATGGAAATGACGCGATCGACAGCAGGTGCGAGCGTGATTGGGCACTGGTACCGAAGTTCGAAGGAACTGAATTCGGTCTTCCAGACGATGGAGTTGGTTAACAGAGTTTAGGTTGCGATAAAACTGGGAGGAGTTTGGTTCAATTTTTGGATCAATTTGAGGTTTGTTGATGGTGTTCGAGTACTAAGGGTTGGAGGCCATTTGAAAATCTGAAAGGTGGACGCTGGTACGGGATGTATTGGAGTTGTTACTGAGGAATGGATTGTGTGACAGTGCGGTTGTTTTTGGTTGGCAATGGCGAAGTAGATGCATGGAAAATGTTCGATGAAATGTCGAAGAATATTTTGGGGTTTATCTCAATGGAATTTATCAGTAATTGTTGATATTGCTTCATACATAGGTCAAGGAAGAAAGGTATACCTTCTTACGAAATTTAAACCCGTAGAATAATTTTATTTATTTGGTATGTTAATTTAAATAAATATTCGGTTAATCGATCAATAAAATAAATCATCGTAGGTATATAACTATGCAAGACGATTTGTAGCCGGTGATATGGAAATAAAGAGAGAATTCGACAACAGAAATTTCGGTGAGTAAACCTCACTCACCATTTATTTAGAAATTATTTTTATATAGTTAAAAATAATTGTCTGTGCTTGTTTGAATGTTGTTTGATTGTTTTAAAAATATATATTAGTTATTTAGGATATATATATATATATTGGGTTGATGATTGGTTGGATTCCCGCAGTCTCATTAGCGGATGCCCGCGGTTTCATAGCGGATGATTACCCTATACGCCCCACGCTATGATTAGTGGATGACCTTCTATACCGCGATATTCTGCCTCGAAGCAAGATGGGTATTACTATGTTGACTAACGTTTATGGATGCAGGAAAACAGGTTGGAGGAATCCAACTGGATTCCTCAAAAATATATTATCTGTTGTTGTTTGTTTGATTTCATATATATTCACATATGATGTGTTAAAAATCAAATGATTGAAAATTGGTTGATTTGATTGTTTAAAATATCACTGGGGCTTGGGATATTGATTTATAAAAATATCAAAAAGGGTATTTGAAATTTAAAAGGGGAATTCTATTTTTATAAATAGAATTTGAATTTTAAATGAAGTATAGAAATATTAACTTGTTTTGAATATATATATATATATATATATATATATAAAAACAAGTGATTGAATTTATAAACTTTGGTTATAAATGGAAAAGGGTATTTAAAATTTAATAGGGGAATTCTATTTTTACAAATAGAATTTGAATTTTAAATGAACTATAGAAAATATTAACTTGTTTTGAAGGTATATAAAACAAGTAATCGAATTTATAAACTTTGTTTATAAATGAAAGGATGGAATTTGAATCGAATTTATAAAGTTGTTTATAAATGGAAAGGTTGGATTTGAATTGAAGTTATAAACGTTGTTTATAAATAATGCCGAGAATTCAAATGGACTTTAACTATAGAATTTGAAAATAGAATTTCAAATGGACTTTAACTATAGAATTTGAAAACAGAATTTCAAATGGACTTTAACTATAGAATTTGAAAATAGAAATTCAAATAGACTTTAAACTATAGATTTGAATATAGAAATTCAAATGGACTTTAAACGATTTGAATATAGAATTTAAATGGAATTTAAACAATAGAATTTGAATAGATTTGAATAATAGAATTCAAATGGACTTTAACTATAGAATTTGAATATTGAATTCAAATAAAGTTTAAATATAGGGATGCAAATAGAATTCAAATGAAGTTTAAATAAAGAGAATTCAAATAGAATTGATTTGGAATTTGAATAAGAAGTCGATAAGGGAACGAGAGTATGAGTATAATTAGAATTTGTTAATATGCAGTTAAAATATATTTGAACATGTCATGTTCAAATATGAAGGTGAAATAGACTGAAAAGTTAAGTAACAGATTTAATTAACAAATTTAGTTAAAACGATTGGTATAGTTAAAATAGATTGGACAGGTATAGACATACAGGAGACAGGTATGGAATAAATAGAATGCCCGACAAAAAGGTACGTATTTAATTTCCATATGAGATTTTATGCGCCGTATCGGCAAGCCGCTTGGCTTTTTCTTTTTCTTTTTGAGATAAGAAGGACCGGGAAAGCTATTTGAAATTTCCCGATGCTCCCAGTACAAAGGAGGTTATGGCGAATTTTTTCGGGAATTTAAGGAGATAGAATATTTTTAAGATAATTTGATAGTTAGAAATCAACATATCAAATTATATAGAAGTCGATAAGGAAACGAACTTAGAAATAGAATAGTATAATTAAAAAGGGAAGTATAAGAAAAAAATCTCGTAGGAATAGAAAGAGAAAATATATATGTGTTTAAAGGTGAATAATCAGTTGTATGGTATTGATTATTCGAGTAAGTAGTCTTGTCTGTTTTGACGTTAAATGTTATTCAGTCAAGGTCCGAGAGGTAATTATACCCCAACTTGGTTGATTTCATGATATACCGATAAGTAGCAAGATTCAGGCTCGAAGATCAATGTGAAATGAGAATTAGTTAAATACTGTATTTGGGTTGTCGTAACGATGTTTTACACAACATCTATTTTAACCCAAATATGTGCAAAGCTTGGAAATAGAATAATGAATATTTCTAAAGCTAGAAATTTAAGGAAGGCGATATATGGAAATGTTTTCCAAATAACGTATAGGGCCAATATGGTTATTGAAAATATTTGGTTAACAAATATTGATAAAGAAATAGAGAAAAGATTTAATTAATGGAATATTAATTAAAGGTTCAGTGATTGTTGGATGTTTGGATGAACACTTGTTTTATTCGATAGTTAAATCATCGACTATCGAAACACTTGTTTTTATTCGATAGTTAAATCACAGACTATCGAAGTTTTGACCATCGTTGTCAATATGGAGAGACCGGTTGGATTATTATCCGAAGAACCACTCCATATCGGCAGTAGCGTGCGAATCCGATTATATAAAGATAATCGAAGACGGAGTAGAGTGCAAGGACTTTTTCTATTAATAGAAATAGTACCTTCAGTTCATCCTGTTCCTGGGTGACTTGTATGGATGAATGTCTGACAGAGTATTTCCAGAAATGTCACGTACATTGATTTCTTCAACCGTACCAAGAGTGGAAGCGGAGAAGGAAACTTCTTTTAGCTAACACGTAATGTACTGTTGAGGACGTCAATCGGTGATTTGATGGATTTGACGATGTAACATTCGAAGTGAATATGGCGTGATGATAAAGCGTAGCTTCTAGCCTCATCAACCGGTAAATGACAGAAATCGAGCAAGCAGCATGGCTATGTAGGTCGCACCTATTAGGCTGTATAATCACCTGATCTAGAGTTTCATTTACTTCTAAAAATCTATTGTCGATGCTGTCCCATTCGGGAAACGGTTGCTGATCCCAATCGTTGGTGATATACATTCGATACACTCAAGCGAAATGAGTGGTCGGTCATGTGTGGCTGAGTTGCAAGATGTTCTTGTTGAACTCGGTGTATTCTCCTCTAGAGATATACCAGCGGAAGGTGATTCCATACCTTGTCATAGTTGGAAATCCATTACCGAATACGTGCTTGCGGTTTTGATTGTATATATATGTGGAACGTGAGATGCAAGCGTTTCCACTAGATTGTTATTTACTTGATTTAGACATTATTATAATATCAAAGGAGTTTTGATATAAAGATAAATCAAGTGTTTGGACTCTCATAAGGGAAAAACCCGTTCCGTGTTATACGGCGTGGTCTTATGAGATATCATTTAGTTTTCTGAAACTGTTTTAAACTGTTTACTCATACCAGTCCCATGACTGACCCGGAGTTTATTTGTTTTGTTCTACCTAAACTCTTGGGTGCCTAAATTTGTACGGGCAGCCAAGTAGTTCAGGATTTTTCAGATATATCTAAAGGAGCTTGGAGCAGGAGGCTTCAGCGTTATCTAGTTATAGGTTTTTTCCGCTATGTTGTAAGTGTTGTACTCTGATAAGTGTATGTTATACAGTTAAGATTTTGTATTTCAAAGATGTGATATATTATATTTTATTCCGCTGCGATGTGAGATTCTGTGTTGTTATTTCTGTTCTGCTTCTATCTTTTTCTTCTAAAAAAAATGTTCCGTATTTTCGTGATATTTGGGTTGGACGTATGATGTATATAGTCAACTCCGATGTTACGGAAATCTGGGTCATTACAACGCTTGCATCTCACGCTTTACGTAAATAGTATATAATCAGAACTGCGGGCGCTTATTGGAGAATAGATTTCTTAGCAAGGTGTGGGACCACCTTCCCGACTATGTACCTCTGTAGATAAATACATTGGGGTTCAACAAGAACAACTTGCAACCTAGGCTAAACATGACCGGCCCCTTACTTCTCTTGAGTGTACCGAATATATCACTACCATGGTTGGGGCCACCCAACCAAACCGATTGCATATATACAAAATAAAAATGGGACAACGAAGGCATTTGATTTCTCCAGATTAGGTAATGATATACCCTTTTGATGGGTGCGACCCACATAGCCATGCGACCAACCCAGTTTTGTGCCGTTTCCCGTTTGATGAGGCTAGAGGTTTAGCTTATTCTTTAGAAAAGCACATCTTCATCCACTTTGAATGCCACATCGTCAGATCCGCTAGGTATTACTAATTGACATCAACAAAAATACTCAAGTTAATAAGGGAATGTGCACTTCTCCGCCATCAACTTGGTAAGTTTGAAGAAATCAATGTGCTGACCCTTTGGAAATACTTTGTTAGACACTCATCCATACAAGTCATCCACGAACATGATGAACCGAAGGCACCGTACTACCACATCATATATAGGTATCACCCCAAGGATCAGTGGTAAGTAGTCCTTGCAATCCGAAGATTTCACTCACGACAGAATCACTGCCAAAATATCTCTAGCCACTAAACAAGAGAAATTCAACAAATGGTTCTTCTGTTTATGAAGATACACGGTCTTCAATGCTCCATTTTCAATCAACATCTTCCGCGTATTTGGTAGTCGGAATGTGTAACACCCCACGTCCATTAATGTCACCCTCAAAGGGAATGCATTAAATTTCATGGAGTATTATTGGCGAATAGAACAAAATATAACAAGACAGATACATATATTGGTACTTGAAAATTTTCAAAACAACATTTATTGCAGTGGAGAAATAGTTTGATTACAACAACTTCATAAACCAACAAAAAAACCAAGTATGCCTAGTAACCATCTTGACAAATTGTTTTCTGAGTACATAAAATAAAAGCATAACCCCAACATAAGTAGCCATAAAAGAGATGAGCTGAACTTTACTTTCAGTAATCCAAGCACTTCCAAAAGAGAGAGAAAGATATCCAAGATCAAGCTCTACTAGTACTAGTCCCACCCAGAGAACCTAGGGGGAAAAGGAAGAAAAGAGGCGAAAACAAAGGGGGTCAGACATAAAGTATGGCGAGTATAATAACTTTAACAATATAATTATTAAAGTAATTAGGATAAGGCATAAACTGGTAAAATAAAGTATCACCGTGAAACAAGTGGGCATGATAAAGCAAACAAGAGGAATATTCTGGCGTTAATCTCGTTCCTAATCACTATAGAATAATTACTATACTGCACCATTACTAGTCAACCTAAGAGTTGATCCCACCTACTGAATACAATAATCATAATGGAAGTTTCGTGTACCCCTAGCTGTCTTCATAGGTGTCGACTTCCCCTATCCCCACTAGTTGTACCCACTACCCTCATGCGATTGGCTCCCTAACTCGTAGATATCCGTGCTGGTCCCACAGTGGGGTGTATCACTCCCCAAAGTGGCAACCCAATACCATTAAAGATGCACAGCTTATATCTTCACGATGCAACAACGTCTTACCTACCATCCCGGGCCCACGCACGCACATGAACCCGTTGGACTTGCGTTGCCATCGCTAACTTGTTTTGACCTCTTACAATCAAACCCGGTAAGCATGTCCCATCCTCGATCTAACTCGAGCTCACAAGGATACTTAATGGGTTACTAGTTTGAAAAGCGTCCCCATGTTTGACACAAGCTTTCCACCTATGCTTGGTCCCCACTAGAACTTCCCACTTAACCCCTTCTTATTCATGTCTTCTTATATGTTTTCAACTTGGTTAAATGTTTCTAATTGTATTTTCACATGCCACCTAGGCCACCCACTTAACCCTCATGTCACACCAGATATTTATATGGTTAAGTGTTACTTAATTCATTAGAACCGTAACCTTGTAAAGACCTCCCACATTAGACTACCGTTTGTGGTTGCTGGATTTGCCGGGCGGGTCCGGGCAGTCTTATACCGCAAACGAGCCTAACCTCATGTCTTTACAATTGTTACGCATTTAATTTGTGCCTTTGACCTCTCACATTAGACTACCGTTTGTGGTTGTTGGATTTGTCGGGCGGGTCCAGGAAGTCTTATACCACAAACGAGTCTAACCTCGTGTCTTAGGCGGTTAATTATTACACATAATTATTTAACCCCAAATTGGATTAATATCTTTGTTCAAATTTGTCAATAAATTCTAAATTAATTTATGTCCATAATTGTCACCTAAATTATGTCCATAATTTCAGGTATATAAATTTATACCAATTAATGTCTCAAATTAATTGTATGCCTTTAAGGCCATTTTATGCCAATTCACAATTATGTATATTTAATATTTTCCCATTGTCCCCACGCTATTCATACGTTTTAATATGACATATGTTAGACTCGCAAATAGTCTAACTTATAAAAAGAAAAGCAACATCACAACACATAAAATAGATCTAAGAATCATGACATAAGTTTACATAGCCAATAACTTGCATAGGTAATGGATATACATAAATTTGCATAAACTATAATGGATCAAAATATAGATCTAAACATGTAATCATGAACTTGCATATATGGATATGGTTTTCCTATAACATGCATATGAATTTCATTCAAACTAGCGTATGATTCACATACAAAACTAGCATAGGCAATGGGCATACAGAACATAAATTTGCATAACTATGTACTGCCATGGAACTAAATATAGATCTAAACAAAAAGATGTGAACTTGCATATGGATCTAAACATGTAAATTAATGTCACATGTTTGCATATAAACTAGCATATGTATCTACATGATTCACATATGAACTTGTGTATAATCCACCTACAGACTTGCATAAGATTCATAAATTAGCATACGATTTAACACCCCAAACTTGCATAAGGTTCATATACATATGATTTAACATCCCAAACTTGCATAAGATGAATCAAGTTAAACATGTACAATTCAACATATGAAATAGATCCATAATAACAAAACTGTCAACGATCACATCACATGATTCAAAGTCATATTCTCATAATCCCAATTATAACTTACCACAATTAAATTAATTAATTAATTTGTGAAAGAAATTATACTCACAAACAAAAGAATAGTCTTGTTTTTCTGGGATCTATATTCTGAAACTGAATGCTCGCCTTTGATGTAGACTAATTGTTATCCTAATTTAGATTAGATTTGATTTTGATTCTTTCTTCTATCTTGTTTTTGAGTTGAAAGAGAACGGCGGCTACTCTAGGTTCTTCATTGACGGCATGGAGGCACTTGGTATGAATTAGTGTGATTTTATGTTGAGAGTTAGGTTGCTTATATAGCATTTTAATTAATTTAGAGCCGTCAGATTAACCCTAGAAGCAATCAAGATCATCCAATCAAGATAGAATAACACCTCAGCCCTAATGACTCAGCAATGAGTCGAAACAGCGTCATCTTTCAGATCTGCACGGGGGGGGAGGGGGAGGGGGGTAGGTCGACCCCCTGGTCGACCTGTATGGGTAGGTCGACCCCCTGGTCGACCTGGCCCTTGGGCGGGAGAATTCCCGCCAAGCCTGCTCCTCTGTCTGAATTTGAATTTCGAACTGTTTTTAATTTATTTAAATTCTGAAACTTCGGAAGGCCATATCTTCTTGATACGGAGTCCAATTCATGCAAACTCGGACTCTATCTCAAGCAGAATTCCGAGACGAACGCAATGGCGTAACCGTTTCCTTTAATTTTCACATTTAAAATTAAGTATTCTTAAATTCGTTAATTAATATTTAAAATCACGGGGTGTTACATTCTCCCCTCCTTAAAGGATTTCACCCCCAAAATCTCCAAGTTAAGGAGAATATATATCCTAACATCCAATCATCCATCTACTCAACAATCAAACACAGGCATCCATTATCCTTAGAAGATTTCTAATGTAATATGAACATATGCAAAAAGTGTGTGTATATGTTCCTTATCTAATGCAAAATCAGGCGATCTACTGATTCATTTGACCTCCTTAATGCTAATCATGATAGTGTCATGCGTCCATTATGCATGCAAAAGAATCCTAACGATACATATTACTTCTACATGTGTGCACAACCATTCATCAGAATGCAGCATCCATATGATAACACAACCATTATACATCCATTAATTTAAATATGCACACACATTTATATGCAATATGAAAGTGATTGAGCCGATCTAGTGCCTAAAGTGTGTGTATATGCATCCACGAGCAACCACTCGCAACCATTTGCAACCACTCGCAACCATCAATCATAACATGTTTCAAACACATGTTTACATCCATCGGTTTCTACCTATGGATAATGAATAGGACTGAGGAAATATTCTTAAAAAGGTAGATATAAGCATGAATAAACATATGGAAAAAGAGATCAAGGAGGTACCCTTAAAGAGCAAAGGGTAGGCTGCGCGTATTTTCCTCTCAGTTTCCCAAGCGGCGTCTTCCTCAACATCACTCCATTGAACTTTAACAAGCTTGACTTCACGGTTGCGTAGCTTTTTGACTTCCGTATACGAGTTGGAACTCTTCTCATAGTTGCTTCTCGTTCCACTTCTACTTCATCTAGTATATTCGGCTCCACCACTTTCGCAGATTCATGTAAGCACTTTCGTAATTGAGAAACATGAAAAACATTATGAACTCTAGCCAGTCTCTCGGGTAGCTCTACCCTGTAAGCCATCGCCCCAATCCTTTCAATGATAGGAAATGGACCTACAAATCTTGGTGCTAGCTTTCCTACGGACCCAAAGCGAATGACATTCTTCAAAGGAGATACTTTAAGGAACACCCTATCTCCAACCTTAAACTCAAGGTTGGTCCTTCTTTTGTCTGCGTATGACTTCTGTCTATCTTGTGCAACCTTCATCCGTCTTCTTATCAAGTCCACTTTTTCTGAGGTCTCTCTAATCATGTCTAGCCCAATTACGAGCTTGTCTGTAGACTCCCACCAACAAGTTGGTGATCGACACGGTCTTCTATATAAAGCTTTGAAGGGCGCCATTCCTATGGTGGCTTGGTAGCAATTGTTGTAGGCGAATTCCACTAAAGGAAGATGATCCTCCCATGTCCCTCCAAAGTCAAGAATGCACAGTCTCAAGAGGTCTTCTAATACCCTGTTCACCCTTTCCGTCTGACAATCGGTTTTGGGGGTGATAGGCCGTGCTTAAGCATAATTGGGTGCCTACTGCCTCTTGCAAACTCTTCCAAAACACGCTCGTAAAGATAGGATCTCGATCACTCACTATGGTGGAGGGTATCCCACGGAGTCGAACTATTTCTTTGAGATAAATGGATGCTTGGGACGAGGCAGTCCTTCTACTTTTAACAGGTATAAAGTGAGCACTTTTAGTGAGTCTATCCACTATTACCCAAATACTGGTATTGTCCCTTCTTGACCAAGGCAAACCATCAACAAAGTCCATCGAATGCTATCCCACTTCCACTGTGGGACCTTGAGAGGATGAAGCAGACCACTGGGCTTCTTCTGCTCCGCTTTGACTTGCTGGCATATCAAACACTTAGCGACGAACTCGGCTACATCACTCTTCAGGTCGTTCCAAAAGAAAACCCTTTTTATATCTTTATACAACTTGTCTCCGCCCAGGTGCATGGTCAGTTTGGAATGGTGCGCCTCTTTGAGAACCATCTTCACTAAATCCCTTACTTGTGGGACGCATAACCTTCCATCCCGTCTTAACCAACCCCTATCATCGATGGAGTATCTATTGAGGTGACTAGAAGTCTCACCCCTAACTAACTTTTCCATCACATCAACTAGCTGAGGGTCTTCTCGTTGCACGGTTCCAATTGAGTCCAAAAGAATAGGCCGCACCTCTAGTGATGCTACAGACCAGGCACAATTTCAGAGGAAGGTCTAAAATTAAGTTTTCTATATATTCCAAGCTTTGCCTTTCTACAAAGAGAGGATCAAGGTCAACTTCTTCCTACTTAAGGCATCCGCTACCACATTGCCCTTGCCTGGGGTATAGGAAATCTCAAAATCATAAGAGGCCAGAAATTCCATCCACCTTTGCTTTCTTAAGTTAAGATATTTCTACGAGAAAAGGTACTTCAACGATTTATGGTCAATATATAATTCAAACTTCTCATCTAGGAGATAATGGCACCAAGACTTAAGCGCAAAGACGACGGCAACCAACTCGGGATCGTGGGTTAGGCAGTTTTTCTCATGTACTTTCTATTGTCTGCCTCCATAGTCTACTACCTTCCCTTCTTGCATCAATACAGCACCTAGTCCCGTACCATATGCATCTGTGTATACGGTAAACATTTTGCTCCCATCTGGCAATGTCAGTACTGGGGCTGTTGTTAGAGCCCTTTTCAAATATTGGAAAGCAATATCGCAATCCAAATCCCAAGCGAAAGTTAGGTTCTTCTTCGTTAATCTTGTGAGTGGGGCTGAGATTTTAGCAAAGTCTTTAATGAATTTTTGGTAAAAGCCCGCTAGCCCGAGAAAGCTTCGGACTTCGGTTGCATTCCGTGGAACCTTCCAATCTTGCACCGCAACTACTTTTGTGGGGTCCATGGCTAACCCCTCTTTGGACACCACATTTCCAAGAAACCTCACTTCTTCTCTCCAGAAATGGCATTTGGAGAATTTGGCCTTCAGCTGATGTGTACGAAGAGTATCCATGGCTTCCCTTAAATGCAAAGCATGCTCTTCTTCATTCTTCGAGAAGATCAAAATGTCGTCTATGAAGACCACCAAAAACTTATTAAGAATTCTCAAAACACCTACTCATCAAGTCAACGAAGTAAGCGGGTGCGTTTGTCAAGCCGAAAGGCATGACAAGCCATTCGAAGAAACCATTCGAGGTTCTGAACGCGATCTTATCAATGCTGTCTTTAGCCACTCTTAGCTGATGGAACCCAGTAGCCAAATCTAGTTGGGAGAATACAGACGCACCTACAAGCTGATCAAACAAGTCATCTATTCTAGGAAGTGGGTGCCTATTCTTCTTGGTCAGCTTGTTTAGCTCCCTACACTACAAAAATATATCATATTACAACGGTGCAAAAACGTTGTAAAAAGTTTTTACAACGGTGGAGCCACCGTCGTGTATTAAGAAGTTGTAATATACTTATATCTTTTACAAAGTTTCTGCACCGTTGCAACACGGTTGTAAAATAGGGTATTTAACAACTTTTACTCACCATTGTAATAAATTTTATTACAACTTTTATTCCCCATTGTTATATATTCTGCTGTAACATCAGAGCATAGCTATAACAACTTTTACCACCATTGTAATAAACTTTATTACAACTTTTTTTTTGCTGTTGTAACTCATATACACCTTACTAATATAAATAATTCATATATATTAATAATGATATGATTCATATTTCAATGCAACAAATATAATTATACGGAATCATTCATATATATTAATTAACATAATATCCGATCAACATACACATGTACATCATCAACCAAGCCCGTCACAAAAAAACATAACCGTTTCAAAATACATACATCGATCTAACACAAAAGATACATGAGCATATCCTACAAAAGCACTTTAGCTAAAGACAACGTAATTTTTATTCCAAGACACAGTTGATCCAACAGCTTCTCCAATGGTAGTCATTTCGGAATTCGGCTTCCACAAGAAAGCCTCTGAAACCTATGAAACCTATAAAGTTGAATTATGCATACAAATAAATATCTTGGTATTTTTATTCAACAAGAATCAAAGCAAAAAAATGTCGAAAGAATATGTAGACAAATGTGGCCATATGAGAGAAGATATGAACATTAAATCTTTAATGTTTAAAAAAAATAGACACAAAAACAAGTCACCAGTAACATTAGTGATAACTTTTGTAATCTTCTTAGCTACAAGTGCTTTTAATTTATTTCCATATAAACAAGTCATATGCACCATTTTATTATAGCAGTAACCTGCACCATTTTAAAGGAAAATATAGCAGTAACCTGGTGAAGAAGTTTGAAAATGGGTGAACCTTCCTTTTACATAATGATGAATCCCATGCATTAGTTGTTGGTCATCTTAAGAGCCAAATGTTTGAACAGATATAGGGGACATAATATTTATTTGTTCATATGCATTGCTAAAATATGTTTATCTCTAGGTGGACTGATGGAGATCGCCGCAACATAGTTAGAGCGCCATTTATAACGAAATGTGGTAAAACTACAACAGTAATAAAGTTAAAATATTAATAAAGAGAAGCTTACAATAGGATGAATAATAAACAAATAACAGACCCCACACAAATCAAAAGCATTCAATCAAGATTAATACTTTAAGCGGTTAGCATGAAACGTGTACCTTTGAGCGGTCAGACAATATAGTGTATGCCTCTCCTATAATTTTGAACAAGCGATCTGCATCTGCATGTATTTCAGCCACCACTTCTCTCCATACTTCATCATCTGCATTCTCATTCCTAACCAAGGACTGACCAGCCTACACTCGAATGTTTGCAACATTCAAATATTATATGTTATTTGAAAACTTCATTATGTATTCAAACTACATCAGTGCTACAACACATACCTTGTTTGGATGATGTCTCAAAGCAGCTTTTCTGTATGTTTTCTTTATATCTACTACAGAACTTAACAGCTCAACTCCCCTACACAAGAAAATATTGTTACAAAAATTTATAACAAATACTACTTGAGAAAAAGAAACAATAATAATATAGCATTGCACACTAAATTTAAGTACTTTCAATATCATATACATGTTCAATGAAATTTCTTCCTGACTTTTCTTTTCTATGGCAGGAAGACGAGCACGGGCTCGTTTCAGTAAGTATAAACCCAAGGTGATGACTCTGCTCTAAACTCGTTCGTATTCTCCTCGATCTGTTTCTGAAGAAGAGATATTAGTCTGTTGAAATGATTAGCTTATGTTACAAAATTACCCAAACCAGTCTCCTAATTGTACTTTTGAACCTTTATATAATGATACATTATCCCGTGTTTCCCCAAACTGTAGAGCTTTTATGGAAAAATAATACGTCTATGCAGCTTGAGATTTAGCATTTTCTGAAGTGGAACCCTGCATAAAATACACATAAAAAACAAATCTACTTGACAACACCACATAAAATTGAAGGGGATTTCAGTATAGCAAGGGAAAGAAATTTTGTGTCTGATATTTGTGCTTTGAATTACTAACAGCAAACAGAAGAAACCCAAAAAAAGTACCAATATTAGAGTTATGAAACAATGACCCCGTGCGGCATTTATGAGAAAATAAACCAAAATATATAGAATAAGAAGCAGACCTTGTCCTTAGCTATATCCTTCTTCCACTCCCGTTGATGTTTCTGCAAAAGAAGGGTAAGTAATCTCTTCAGTTTAGGTGAAACCTCTTTAGGAAACAACTTACTACTGTCGTCGTTTGTGAATTTCTCGGATACCGATCTACAAATCAGAATTCGAAGGCAAACCAGAAGCTAAATATGAAAGAAAAACAAACAATTAAGAAAGTGATGGTAAGTGGAAAAGAGTCGATATAAAATTGCATATTTTTGGAATATTCGGTATGTTCATATAAATTGAAGTAAAAATAAACAGTGAGATGTAAGAGGCTGTAGAATATAGAGTTGAACATAGTATTTTTTTATGTGAGGGTAAAACAAAGGCGATTGCAAAAACAAACTGCAGTAAAAGGACGTGATTATGTATTATATGTAACGGCAGAAGTATAATATTTCACTGCTTCCAAATGTCTAGCTGCTTGAAATGCTTCATTCCCGCCGGATTGCAACAAAAAAATGTAAGTTATTGCCACTAGGCAAACATCTTGATTGACTAAAAAAACAAAATACTGTTATCTAATGGTTACACTAGAAATCCAAACTTTCACTTGGACATGGGCATACTAATAGTATGCATCAGTCGTACATTCTTAAATGCATCATATAGTTTGTGAATGGTTTCTTTAATTGGACAATTGAATTTTCATTCTAATACACTTATTAAATTATGTCATGTGTTATCTATAGAATAAACCTGTTACATTTACTGCTTGCAAAATCTGAACTGCGTCCTGAACTGCAAGTCTTGGTCAAGACCACAGACGCACTTTATTATTTTATTTTATAAGATTATTTTTTTGATAAATGACAATTAATGTCCCGGGATTCAAAGACAGAACCTCTAGATACTCTTAAGCCTTGCCACTTTACTAGCGGTGCTTGATGCATGCACACATTAATTACAGATTCCATATAACCCTGAGCATCAAGAAGCACGCTTGTTTCCAAATAATAAAAGCCAGAAGCTAGAAAAACCTTGTTTATAAGGTATATCAATGCAAATAACTCTTTCCTGAAACAACTGTAGCTGTTTTTCTACTTCATTATTATACTTAACTATCAATCTTGAGAAGGTAAAATGCGGCCTACGTGATCTATTTTCTATTATCATTTATTATAATATAGAAAAAAAAATCAATATGATGCATTATTTTTTCATCAATATTTCTCATTTAGTTTTCTTTTTATATGCTTTACCTCAACTCTCTAATTTCCAAACAAAGTAAATGATCACATTACTACCACAACAACATCATCAGTATTAAGTTTAAAAGTTTTACTTTAAGCCGCAGGTGTTCCTGTATTGTTATTAAAAATGAACTTGCTAACTTTGAGGTCCTGTTAACAATTAAGAAATCAGTACAAAATAATAGGCAATAAAATATTTCAAATACTAGTCAACAATATAAATTACTTGTCAGCAACAGGCATTGACTTTTCCTGCTTTAGAAGTAACTCTCAAAGAGTTAAGTAGAGGATCCAGTCCTGGAAGAATCTACTGAAACAGCAAGCCACGAGGTCCACTTAGTAGATTTGAAGTAGAATATTTTCCTGAATTCATCCCTAAACCAAGGGGACTGTATGAAATTATACGGATGCCTAAAGAATTGCATGCTTGTTTTAGTTCCTTTTGATCATCTCCCATGCTCAACAATGAAAACTGGACCTAACCACTTATCTCTAAATGGGTCAGACTATGATGTTTCTGAAAAGGCTCGTTGTTGTTTACGGAAAAGATTCGGCATGGTTTGACCCTGAAGAAGCTCGACGTTGTTTATAGTTTTGGAAGGTCGGGTTCATTTGTGTGGAACATGATGGTACTCCTCGAGATATAGGGTAATCATGAATTTTGATGATCTGCTTTGGCCCGTAGTTACTCACACCAACAGCTTGAGCTGCCCTGACCAATGAAGGGTGTTTTCATACGTGGAAACCAATCCATCCCGTAAAATAAGTATAGGGTATAAGTAAATGATTATGGAACATACAACCATCAATAATAAAACATTATTATCACTATTTGCCAAAATGTATTCTGGAAAACCACTAATAAAAAACGCTTAGTTTTCGCAATCTATGGACTTTTGTTGTATCTATAACCTTCCCCAGATCAAAAAGAATTTGGAATTTAGAACATAGAAGGGGTTAATGAAAGATAATCTTACTCTATGGAAAGTAATTACAAATGGCATTATCATTAAAAATAAACTTTGCAGAATAGATCTCATCATTGAAGCTAATTATATGCTTTATGGTACTAATACAGAAATAAACATTCCTCTATTTTTGCTTGCTACACACTAACCACATTAGGATTAAGCTATTTGCTACTAACTCCTTCCGTAAACCATCTACCAATAGCTTTATGAATGACATTATATTTTTCAATACACTAAGTGGAAAGCACCAAGGTCCATGGCATTGATTGTGGTTTTAAAACGCTTTATAGCTGCAGTTTTAGACATCTTCTCAAACCCAAAATAGTCCAGCATATCACCTAAACAACTACAACCCCTTCTCGCGTATCCAATCGGTTTTCGATTCGCTCACCCCTAACTACATTAAAATCTGCACTGGAAACCTAAATTTAAGTTGAAATTTCAACAAAATCATACATCTATATTTCCATACATGTATCAGTGACAACAGCGACAAAGTAGATGGCAAAAAGCTGCAGTTTAGGGTTTGAACAAGGATTAGGGTTAGAGTTTTCAAAGAAGAGTGCGATTTGGCGGAGAGTAACTAGTTAGGGTTTGCGAGTTTAATCGATGGTAATGACGGCTTCATGGACTAGCATCGTGGATGAAGACGAGCGATTTAGCTTCATGAACGATGGCGAGCGCAATGGAGGCGGGTGAGATTAACTTCGTGGATGGGAAAGTAGCTAGCTAAACATAGTTTCCGGTTTAGGAAATTTTGTAAATTGAGCGGCCTAAAAAGTGCTAGGTAAGGAACTTAATTTCTTCCGGAATGTGATGTTTCGGCCTACAAAGTGTTAAGTTTCATTGTTTTGCATTTACATGACCGTTAGTTTCCCATCGGTTACAATTAAAATTTCACCAAAACTTAGAGAATTAAAAATTATAATTTAGAATAAGTAAAATTTTATATTAAATATAAATATAATATGAATTTCTTGAGAATTGATTTTTACTAAAATATTAAATATTACTGATTAATAATAGTTATTATTAATTATTACCTATTTCTTCAAAGTTATAATTGAATTCCAACTATTAAAAGTTAATTACTATGTAAATGTTATTGATTATATGCTATTAAATATTTAATAGTAATTTTTAAAAAGTAACTATTATTTATTAATCATCAATTAAGCAGTTTTTATCTAATCTAATAGTAATTGGTATTAATTTAAAAATTTATTTTCGAATATGAATTATTCTTAAATGTTAATATTAATAATTATTAAATATAAGTTGTTATTAATATTTAATAGGTCTCTAATACAAGAAATAGAAAAAAGAATTACTACAAATAAGTTTAAACAACTTTTTAATTTAACTATTAATTATCAGAAATTAATTAGTATACATTAGTTATTACAACAGACAAAAAAGAATAATTGTGATATATATGTTTATTACAACAGTGACTTTTTCACAGTTGTAAAAGACATTTATTACAACAGTGCGTTTTTCACAGTTGTAAAAAAGCATTTATTACAACTGTGCTTTCCGCACAGTTGTAAAACTAAAGTTGTAATATGGTGTTTTTGTTGTAGTGCTATAATCAACGCATAGGCGAAGTGAACCGTCCGCTTTGGTTGCGAATACTACTGGAGCACCGCATTCAGAAATACTCCGCCTTATAAACCCCTTTTTGAGCAGCTCTTTGACTTGCTTACTTAGCTCTTTTTTCTCCCTAGGAGCCATGTTTCTAACGGTAGAGCTACGGGTTTTGCATTATCAACAAGATATATGCGGAAATCGATCTCCCGCTTTGGAGGCAAGCCCTTCACCTCTTCAACTACATCTGAGTATTCACGGACTACTCTAACAGACTACAAGTTTTCAACAGACGCATCAAGAGATTCTAGGTAACTAAGCATAACAGAATGTATGGGGTTACAAGAGATTTCGAGAATGTTGCCAAGGCGAGTCATAAGTCTAACCACTCTCTTTTCACAATCGAGGACAACACCATTACTGGATAACCAATCCATGCCTAGAATCAATCCATAGCCCGTGAAGCCAAGAACGAAGGCATTGCATTCAAACTCAATGCTCAAAATAGACACTCTCAAATCCGGAAAAATCATTGAAAGATGAGCCGAACCACCAATAGGATTTAAGACTACTATGGGATCCGTAACTAGACTAGTATTTAGGTGCAGTGTTTCAACTAACGAAGCAGACACAAATGAGTGTGAAGCGCCAGAATCAAATAAAGTACGAACAGGATGATCAAACAGAAAAACCAAACTTTCAACAGAAATATTTCTACCTCTCTCCCGTCCTGGTACCATGAGAGCCTGAATCTTCCCTCTTGCCTGCCCTGGTGCCATGAGTGCCTGAATTGGCCCTCCAGAAGTGGACCCTGTCCTTTTCCCTTACTCTTGTTTCCGCAGGCAGTCTTTAATTAAATGTCCTGCCTTTCCACAGTGGAGACAGCCAGTCTTCTTCTTCTTCCTACAGTCCTTGCTCAGATGGCCTGGTGTCCCACAATTAATGAATTTTTTCTTTCCCTTGCCATTGTTATCCTTACTGCCTTTCTTGTTTTGTTGTTGTGATTTCTTTTGATCCCCTTTCTTCTCTGGTGCATTATTATCATTAGCACCTTTCTCCTCTTCATGCATAAGCGCCATGTCAACTAGTTTCTCAAAGGTGGCCCCCATAGGAATGTAAATCATAGCCAACCCGTGTAGCGGCTCATTCAAGCCTTTAACAAACCTCAGAGCCTTCTTTTCAGGTGTTTTCACCAAGTCTAAGCCAAACCTTGCCAACTGATTGAACTTGTTGACGTACTCCTTTACTGATAAATTCCCCTGCTTCAATGCCAAGAACCTTTCCATGTATAAGTTCTCTTCTGCTCATGAGAGAAATTTCATCTCGAACCTATGTCTGAAATCCATCCATGTCTCTATTGGACGCTCTCCATTAGTGACCTCCCACCAAAACGAGGCTTCGTCCTTCATTAACCAAGCGGCCAATCGGACCTTCCTTCCATCTTCTATCTCGAAAATACCAAATAGATCTTCCACCTCCTTAAGCCAATTTCGGGCTTCAACAAACTTCTCTGATCCATGAAAAGGTTTTCCGCCCATTGCTCGGAAATCTTTGCATATCTTCGAAAAAGTATCAACGCGAGGCAGGGGAGGAGGAGGAGCGACTGCATCTGGGGGAGGAGGAACATTTGTTGGGCCTGGGGTAGTGGCCCTAGCCTCTATATACCTTTTAAACCAGCCTGGTGTCGGTATGCCCTCGGGTATCTCAGGTTCCCCAGACATGCTAAAAAGAATATGAAGAGATTCAAAATGGAGAATTCGAAAGAAAGATATATGGCTCTTGGGGGTTATGTTTTTAAAACAAACTTTTCTCTTGAAAATACTCTCCTTAAAACATACTTTTGAAAGTATTTCTTTATAAAACTCTTTTGAAAAATAGTTTTTCAAAATCTCTTATCTGTTCTGTTAACCTTCAGCTCTGATACCACATGTAACACCCCACGTCCATTAATGTCACTCTCAAAGGGAATGCATTAACTTTCATGGAGTATTATTGATGAATAGAACAGAATATAACAAGACAGATACATATATTGGAAATTGAAAATTTTCAAAACAAAATTTATTGAAGTGGAGAAATAGTTTGATTACAACAACTTCATAAACCAACAGAAAAATCAAGTACGCTTAGTAACCATCTTGACAAATTGTTTTTTGAGTACATAAAATAAAAAGCATAACCAAAACATAAGTAGCCATAAAAGAGATGAGCTGAACTTTACTTTCAGTATTCCAAGCACTTCCAAAAGAGAGAGAAAGAGATCCAAGATCAAGCTCCACTAGTATTAGTCCCACCCTAAGAACCTGGGGGGAAATAGAAGAAAAGAGGCGAAAACGAAGGGGGTCAGAAATAAAGTCTGGCGAGTATAATAACTTTAACAATATAATTATTAAAGTAAATATGATAAGGCGTAAATTGGTAAAACAAGGTATGACCGTGAAACAAGTGGGCATGACAAAGCAAACAAGAGGAATATTCTGGCGTTAATCTCGTTCCTAATCACTATAGGATAATTACTATACTGCACCATTACTAGTCACCCTAAGAGTTGATCCCGCCTACTGAATACAGTAATCATAATGTAGTTTCGTGTACCCTTAGCTGTCTTCATAGGTGCCGCCTGCCCCTATCTCCACTAGTTGTACCCACTACCCTCATGTGATCGGCTCCCTAACTCGTAGATACCCGTGTTGGTCCCACAGTGGGGTGTATCACTCCCCAAAGTGGAAAACCGATACCACTAAAGATGCACAACTTATATCTACACGATGCAACAACGTCTTACCTACCAGCCCGGGCCCACGCACGTACATGACCCCGTTGGACTTGCATTGCCATTACTAATCCGTTTTGACCTCTTACAATCAAACCCAGTAAGCGTGTCCCATCCTCGATCTAACTCGAGCTCAAAAAGATACTTAATGGGTTACTGGTTTGAAAAGGGTCCCCATGTTTGACACAAGCTTTCCACCTATGCTTGGTCCCCACTAGAACTTCCCACTTAACCCCTTCTTATTCATGTCTTCTTATATGTTTTCAACTTGGTTAAGTGTTTCTAATCGTATTTTCACATGCCACCCAGGCCACACACTTAACCCCCATGTCCCACCACATGTTTATCTAGTTAAGTGTTACTTAATTCATTAGAACCATAACCTTGTAAAGACCCCCCACATTAGACTACCATTTGTAGTTGCTGGATTTGCCGGGCGGGTCCGTCAGTCTTATACCGCAAACGAGCCTAACTTCGTGTCTTTACAATTGTTACGCATTTAATTTGTGCCTTTGACCTCTCACATTAGACTACCGTTTGTGGATGCTGGATTTGTCGGGCAGGTGCGGGCAGCCTTATACCACAAACGAGTCTAACCTCGTGTCTTAGGCGATTAATTATTACACATAATTATTTAACCCCAAATTGGATTAATATCTCTGTTCAAATTTGTTAATAAATTCCAAATTAATTTATGTCCATAATTGTCACCTAAATTATGTCCATAATTTCAGGTATATAAATTTATACCAATTAATGTCTCAAATTAATTGTATGCCTTTAAGGACATTTTATGCCAATTCACAATTATGTATATTTAATATTTTCCCATTGTCCCCACGCTATTCATACGTTTTAATATGACATATGTTAGACTCGCAAATAGTCTAACTTATAAAAAGAAAAGCAACATCACAACACATAAAATAGATCTAAGAATCATGACATAAGTTTACATAGCCAATAACTTGCATAGGTAATGGATATACATAAATTTGCATAAACTATAATGGATCAAAATATAGATCTAAACATGTAATCATGAACTTGCATATATGGATATGGTTTTCCTATAACTTGCATATGAATTTCATTCAAACTAGCATACGATTCACGTACAAAACTAGCATAGGCAATGGGCATATAGAACATAAATTTGCATAACTATATACTGCCATGGATCTAAATATAGATCTAAACAAAAAAGATGTGAACTTGCATATGGATCTAAACATGTAAATTAATGTCACATGTTTGCATATAAACTAGCATTTGTATCTACATGATTCACATATGAACTTGTGTATAATCCACCTACAGACTTGCATAAGATTCATAAAATAGTATATGATTTAACTCCCCAAACTTGCATAAGGTTCATATACATATGATTTAACATCCCAAACTTGCATAAGATGAATCAAGTTAAACATGTACAATTCAACATATGAAATAGATCCACAATAACAAAACTGTCAACGATAACATCACATGATTCAAAGTCATATTCTCATAATCCCAATTATAACTTATCATAATTAAATTATTAATTATTTTGTGAAAGAAATTATACTTACAAACAAAAGAACAGTCTTGTTTTTCTGGGATCTGTATTCTGAAACTGAATTGCTCGCCTTTGATGTAGACTAATTGTTATCCTAATTTGTATTAGATTTGATTTTGATTCTTGCTTCTATCTTGTTTTTGAGTTGAAAGAGAACGACGGCTACTCTATGTTCTCCATTGACGGCAAGACGGCTCTTGGTATGAATTAGTGTGATTTTAGGTTGAGAGTTAGGTTGCTTATATAGAATTTTAATTAATTTAGAGCCGTCAGATTAACCCTAGAACCAATCAATACCATCCAGTTAAGATAGAATAACACCTCATCCCTAATGACTCAGCAATGAGTCGAAACAGCATCATCTTTCAGATCTTCCAGGGGGAGGGTAGGTCGACCCCCTGGTCGACCTGTATGGGTAGGTCGACCTCCTGGTCGACCTGGCCCTTGGGCGGGAGAATTCCCGCCCAGCTTGCTCCCCTGTCTGAATTTGAATTTCGAACAGTTTTCAATTTATTTAAATTCTAAAACTTCGAAAGGCCATATCTTCTTCATACGGAGTCCAATTCACGCAAACTCGGACTCTATCTCAAGCAGAATTCCGAGGAGAACGCAATAGCGTAACCCGTTTCCCTTAATTTTCACATTTGAAATTAAGTATTCTTAAATTCTCTAATTAATATTTAAAATCATAGGGTGTTACAGAATGGTTTTCGAATATAATTTCGATCCCGGTCTTTCCGTGCCAACAATCGTATTTGGCCAGATTTCATAGTCAGTTATTTAACAATCAAATAAATAATCAAGAAAATGAAATGAGTTTACTGATTCAATACTCTACATTACTTGGCCTCTTTAATTAAACATCTGTTAATTATATTCTTTAAATCTTGCGATATTTGGAGTTTAACTTTTACTTCTTATTATAAATAAAAATATTCTTAAAAATCATTTCATTCACTTATAAACTTTTCGAATATAACTTTTAATATTATTTATGGAAATCATAACTTATGTTTCCCTCAATTTCTCTCTCTTATAAACTAATTTCATTCATGGATAATCATGAAATCGTTCAACTTGGGGTATTTTATTTACCTCTCAGATCTTGACCAATAACATTCATATTTTTAGAATAGATAGAAGTTGTATTAACCACGCGTTTTCCTTTGAAAACCTTATTTTAATCTCAACAATGTTAACTTAATTTATTAAGTAAACTATTATCATACTTTTCCTAATAGTCCTTCATAATATTATACTCGAGTTTCGATTCCATTATAAATAGAATTCTTTATAAAATTTCTAACTTATTTGCAACAATACTACCATATTTGTTTTTAAATCATATATAACTGTCCTTAACAAATCTAATATAAATATCTTTTCAAATCTTATATAAATACCTTTTAAAATTCTTGTAATTGACATCTCGTACGAATCCTTATATTTATGTTTATCAAAACAATTCAACTTTTCATCTGTAACAGACGTTATAGATTTCATTTCAAAGCTTTTTATTTTCTTTATTTATTACCTTCTCAAATCATTACGACAACTTATGCATTGTCAAAAATCACATAACGATCTTTTTAAGGATCTTCAGTTTATAAATCAAATAACTGTGTGTATTATTCACGAAGAATGTGCATATATCATGAAATGATGCCTACTTATCTACCAGGGTAAATAAAGAAATTAATTTTTTTCAAAAGGCCGAAACATGGCCCAAATTTTATACTCGATTACTTAGGCAATACAGTTAGCAGACAAAGTAAGATAGAAGAACACAGTTTATCTTCCACATTTTTAATATAGATCACGATAAAAGAAAGCTAAAAATAAAGTCATCAATCTTAAAAAAAAAAAGATATGAAGTACTTGTGGCACCACGACATTGATCATACTGTTGATTTTCATTATATTGTCATGTCCAGCGGATATGCCTAAGGGAATTAAAGGGTAATTCCACCATGGCAAGTTTTTTTATTGATGTTCTTAACTGAATATTAATGTATATAGGTAAAATATTGAGTGTACAAGAAGTTTTTACCCCCATGTTCCTTATCGCGCAAACTGTTGTTTTACAAGAAGTTTTCTGCGTTTAATATAAATGTACAAAAAAAACATACAAAATAACGAAGCAAACCAAAAATAGACTAGCTGTAAGACACATGTGAATAAGGTTACACTTTTGCATCAATTGTGTAGGTTTCAATAAACGACTGAAGGACTACATGATCGTGTACTGCATTGACAGCCAGTCTATTTGTGGTTGAAGCAAGGTGATTGTAAAAATAAAAATTATATTGTTAAGTTAGAAATGAGCTTAAAACAAACCAACCTACCATATAGAGACAATATAACACCTACTTCAAACTCACCACACCGAGAAAAATAATAACCCTTCAAAACCATCCATTGAGCTAGAAACCAAGAACATATGAAGAACTTAGTCATTGCTCTATTTTTTTTACATATATTTTAAAGTTGGCTTATAGGAAATTCATAATAAGAAATTTTAAAGCTAGCTTATACGAATATAAAGCATGTAAATTGAACTTCCAAAGACAACTGAAATATGCAAAGCTTGAAGAAAATATGCCACTACATTCAATTTTTGTTTAATATTAGATACTGCTTTTGGCAACCAAGATAATTTTAATATATTAAAATCTAAATGTACAAAATCATCTACATACTTGTTTCTCTTTTCATGGGAAGGCAAACCATTGCTACGGGCATAGGAAAAACGTAGATAGTACACCTCGTCTACCGCCTAGGAGGTCTAAAACAATTTTTATTGAAATATATACTACTTATTCATTGAGTTAAAAATTATTGATCTAAAAAATGACTAATGTATTTTGAACCATGCGAGACCAATTTAAAAAATAGGAATGCTGTCAATGTTGCCTGCAGCTCATGTATATTTAATATAACTAATTCCGAACCAATAAGAATGTGCACATGGATAAGGTTAATCAGAAGACTATATTGGAGCAAGAAGATATTTGCATGTAAGAAATGGAATATGGGAAGGGCCTTCACATGATTTCATGTTGAAGCACGATAATGAACACGGGCGAGGGGGGAGGGGTAAAGAAGAACCTAGCATAGACATAAATATAAATGTGTAATATAAATATTACATACGCATGTGGATTAGAGTCGAATCATCTTGGAACTTCTTCTCTAACGAGAGGATCCAAAGGATTTTGGGCCTATAGAAAGGTTCCACGTTAACGTTACTTCAATGCCGCTGTTAATTCTATGTATTTCAAATTATATATAGTAGTAACTTACCAATGTATACATCACAGCACTGTTGGTGAAATAAATAGATAAATGAAGTACTATTGCCTAAAACTAAAAGTGTACCACATCTTCTTTTGCTCTTAAAGATATCGAATCAAGTTCTTTGGGTGACACAGAAAACCACCAATTCCAACTTCACCGAAGGTTGTAGCAAGAGGATGATTTTGACTGATTATCTTCTCTTCTGGTAGCAATATGTTGTCCACAACCTATTTCTCATGTGTTGGAGGTACGGGTTTTCCATGTATAATGCGTGATGTCGAATCTCTACAAATAGTTGCGGTTACAATGACCTGTAGTTCAAAATTTAGGATTTCACATTTTTGATTTCCCGAATTGGATGAATTCACTGGATTAGCAATGTCACTATTCACCACTCTCCCAACACTTCATCGAGGTGTACCATTTCCCCCTTCGTTTGAAGGAATGCCCGGCATGCAATTTCCTTGATTTATGTATCCCTTGAACATATCAACCAACTTCTTTAATGTACCCTCCATATTTTCCATCCTAGATTTAAGTCTTCCGAGTATCCATGAGATGTTTTCAGTTGTTTATGTGCTAAAGTAGAAGCCTTAACTTTGGTCTATGATATGTATGCTCCAATACTTCGAGTGCGACCTTTTTTATACTTGCCAAAAAGTTGGGATAAGATATCCTCATCCAATGGTAAAACTTCTTTATCACTGTCATTTATTGATTCCTTTATTTTTGCATTTTTATCCTAAAATATGATAATATTTGAGATATTATGTAATATCGAAAATTTATAGAATATATGAGTTATTATTTATTTAACTTACGAATTACGCCGAAGTCGTATCGGATATGGTACCATACTTTTTCATATGAGTTATCCCCCATATTTAATGGCGTGTGATTTCCTTGGCTTGATTTGCACTAGCCTAGAAAAAAATGCAAATAAAAGTGTGATTTCACATGATTTGTTATGTCTGCAAGTAGGCAAACAAATGCACAATAACTGTGAATTTTTTTGAAACAACCATATTTTAACACATTATGCAGTTGAGAAAAGTAGTATATGCGTTATGTCGAATATAATGTGATGGTAATTTTATTTTATTTTCATGGATCAACAAATTGTGATAGGATATTTGTTAGTTCTGGTGGGCTGAAGCTGTTATTTACTATTGCATACGGTTTGTACTCACCAGATCATAAGCTTTCCCTTTGGGAGCATATTAAACATATACCACAAACTATTTCATGTCCATGGATTCTTGTAGGTGACTTTAACTCGGTCATCTTTGATTGATAGAATTAGGCCATCTAATAGTTTATGAAATGTAGATGATTTCTTTTTATATGCTATAAATTATGCTGGGATCATTGAAATTCCAACAAAAGGAAATAAATTTTCTTCGAGGGGTGGGAAAGATTTTTCTACACCCAGCAAAAATGATCAGATTTTTTCTAACTCCATTTTAAGAGTTGTTTGCAGAATTTTCTACCACATTATTACTGCGCTCTACTAGTGATCATTGCCTCATATTAAATGATCATGTATTTAATGTACAACATTCAATTCTATTTGGATATAATAACATGTGGTAACAACACATGGTCAAAAGTTCATTGATATAATGCAATTATACAGTCTAGTTGGCAGGTAATTATTCTGGCAATTGCTTATACAAGTTATTATGCAAATTGAAGCAGTTTAAAACAGCTCTCAAATCCTAGAACAAGGGATAGAATACTACAAATACAACGATTAATACTTTAAAATAGAAAATTGACCATCAATACAGTCATTTATTGCTGAATCCTGGTGCTCATACGCTATTTTAAAAGTATAAAGATAGTTAATTTCATCTAGAGGCTTTTATGTGTAACCCTGTTATCGAAATTAGGAAAAAATTGTAAAGTTAAAGGGCTGACATAGTGATCAATGCACATAATTTTTTTACTCTAAAATGAAAAATAACAGGAGAAGTAATTATTTGCATGGTATTTTTAATGATCAGGGTATTCCTTTTACTGATTCTTTCCATTTGCAAGATATGAACATGGCATAGACATTAAATATTTAAAGGTCAAAAGATGGGCCTTGAGGCTCTTGGGGTCTCGTGATCGGTTGGGGTCCGAATGCTAATGGGCTTTCTACGGACCGTTGTATTTTTTCAGGCACACATTTGAAATTCGCAACGCTTTGAAACGTTGCAAATGGAAAGGGCGTGATAGTTCAAATTCAAAGCGTTGCGAACGAATAGATACGATGCTTCAGAAAGGGCGCGACAGTTTACAACGGACATGGAGTTGCGAATGGATATGCCACTTCACTGCTTATAAATAACAACAGTTTTAGACGTTGCAAAATAGTTTTAATTTCTTCTTCGTCCTTCTGAATTCTGCGACGCCATTAAACTATTGCAAAACAGTTCTATCCGAAACACTTCTGAAGTGTTTCAATCCTAAAAGCATTGCATAATTGTTGTACTCTTCTTCCTCTTCATTTCTATTTCCTTTATTACATTATCAGAATCAAAATCAGTGTGTTCTTGATCGGGTAAAAGCCGTACAAATTTTGAATCTGATTTCACTGTTCCAAGGCTTTATTGAATCCTAAAATTCAATAGTTCGATAATCCATTTGTACCTGGTGGATTGAATTATTATCTGATAGAATTTTCTCCGCAAATCCTTAAAGTCTGAAGAATGACATTATTCATCATCAAATAGCCTCAAACCGCAAAATTCTCCAACAAATTTTTAGACAATATAATCAATCATGGAAGGTTTGAGCGCTTTGCAAGTTATGAATCAACATTTGACGAATTTGGAGCGTTTTGATGGTGAAAACTTCACTCGTTGGCAAGAGACTATGAAATTCTTCCTGATCACCATCAAATCGTTCTATATCTTGGAAGACGAATTGGACTTATACCGGAGGAAACCGTTGGCGAGGATGCCGATTTGAAGGCAAAATGAGCAAAGTGCAAAGAGGATGATTTCCTGTGCAGAGGGAATATTCTGAATGCATTGTCTACTTCAGTCTACAATGCTCACAGGATTTTGGAAATTGCAAAGGAACTCTGGACTACTTTGGAGAGCAATTATCGTGTATCTGAGGCAAGTAATAAAAAATTTCTTATTTTTTATTTTATGGATTTCAAAATGGTCGTCAACAAGTCCACAGTTGGACAAGTAAGTGAAGTACTACTGTTGGTGAATCGACTTAAAGATGTCGGTATTGATCTCCCTAAATGTTTTATTGAATTATTATTTCGAGACTCCCGAATTCTTGGAATGATTATAAGAAAAAATTTAAACATGTGAAAATGGATTATAAGTTAGACAGTTTATAGCATAATCTTCATATAGAAGAGGATTCTCGTAAACACGAACTAATTGATAATCCGCAAAAATGAGTCTCAGGCTAAGGAAAATAATGTTGAAATTACTGATAAATTGAATCCCAAGAATGGGACACGGTTTAAGAAGAATAATAATTACAAGAACAAAAAGAAGGGTGCCTATTACTATTGTAATAAATCCTGCAACTATGCCCGAGACAGTCGTCTTTGGAAGAAACAACAAAAAGAGAATGTGGTTGAAGAAAAGCTTGTGGTTGTCATACAAAAGGCGAACTACGTTAGTGGCATTGATAATGAATGGTGGCTCGATGCTGGAGCAACCATTCATGTTTGCAAAGACTGTAATTTATTTAAGGCTTACAAAGAGAATAATGGAGAATCCAGCAAAGTTACTTGGGCAAACAAAGTTGCAAGCAAAGTTTTGGAAAAAGGCACAATTGAACTTGCATTCACCTCTGGGAAAGTTCTTACATTAGTCAATGTATTTTGTGTACCCGATATGTGTAAGAATTTGGTTTCTGGATACCTTCTTAACAAAGGAGGATTAAAGATCGTGTATGTGTCTGATAAGTTAGTGTTGTCCAAGAAAAACAAATTTATTAGACAGGGATATTCTTGTAACGACATGATTAAGTTGAATCAAGTAAAGAAATCTTCTGCTTATATTATTGATTCTGTTAATTTATGGCATGGTAGAATTGGACATGCTAATTATAAATCTCTTAGAAACATGCATAAATTAGGATTAATTTGTGATTGTGATTTCGATTCCATCCCGAATGTGAAATTTGTGTTCAAGCAAAAATACACCAGAAATCCTTTCAATCTATTGAAAGGAAAACTAGTTTGCTTGATTTGGTATATAGTGATGTGGGTGACTTAAAAAGTCATATCACCTATGGTGGTAACCAATACTATATAACATTTATTGATGATTATACTAGATATGCATATGTATATCTAATGAAATCGAAAGATGAGACTTTTGATAAATTCAAATTTTACAAAGAAGAAGTCGAAACACAATTAGGAGCTAAGATAAATATGTTACATTCAGATCATGGTGGTGAATATTTTTCAAATGAGTTTACTTTGTTTTGCAAACAAAATGGTATAGTTCACCAATTTATCGCTCCATATACACCGCAACAAAATGGTGTTGCTGAGAGGAAAAATAGAACTTTAGTAGAAATTGATAACGCCATGCTCATAAGTTCTAATTTACCTTATAACCTATGAAGTGATGCTATGTTATCTGCATGTTACATTTAAATAGAATACAACTTAAAAAGAATAATATTTCCCCTTATGAATTAAGGTTTAATAGAAAACCTAACCTTACTAGACTTAAAGTTTGGGGTTGCTTAGCATATGTTACAAAATCAGACCCTAAACGACCAAAATTAGGTAATTGGGAATTTACGTGTGTTTTCATAGGATGTTCTCTTAATAGTATTACTTATAGGTTCCTTGTACTTGATACCTTAGAAGTTATAGAATCTGTAGATGTAGAATTTTTTTGAAAAACAAACTATTGAGAATCCATTGAGATCATCTATTCCGGAACCAATTGTGACTAATGATGTCAATGGCCATGAATATGCTCCTGCTCAAAACAGCAAGGAAGTGTCGGTACCAAAAAATAGAACTGAACACATGAGAAGTAAAAGAGAGAATAGAGAAGGACTATGGTCCTGACTTCATAACATATCTCATAGAAGGCATGCCAAGATATGTAATGAACGTTGATGATGATCCTAAAACTTATTCTGAAGCTATGAATTCTAGAGATTCTAATTTCTGGAAAGAAGCTATCAATGATGAAATGAATTCCATAATGTTAAACCAAACTTGGGTTATAACTGATTTACCACCTGGTGCTAAACCTATAGGATGTAAATGCATATTCAAGAAGAAGTTGAATACAAATGGATCCATTGATAAGTTCAAAGCCAGATTAGTTGCTAAGGGATATAAACAAAGACAAGGAATAGATTATTTTGATACATATGCTCCAGTAGCTCGCATATTTTCCATTCACTGTTTAATAGAATTTGCATCAATTCATAATTTGGTCGTACATCAAATGGATGTAAAGATAGCTTTTCTAAATGGTGATTTAGAAGAAGAGATATATATGGAACAACCTAAAGGTTTTATAACCCTAGGCCAAGAAAAGAAATTTTGTAAATTAGTCAAATCTCTTTATGGCTTGTAGCAAGCTCCCATGCAATAGCATGAGAAGTTTGATAAAGTTGCACTGTCATTTGGATTCATTGTTAATAATGTAGATAAATGTATTTATAGCAAATCGGATAACAATGGTTATGTTATAATATGTTTTTACGTTTATGTCATGCTAACATTTTGTCCAATATATCATGTGTGAATGAAACTAAGAAGTTTCTATCTTCTAAGTTTGATATGAAAGATCTAGGAGAGGCTGATGTAATTTTAGGAATTAAAATCATTAGGAAAGCAGGGGAGTTATTACTAACCCAATCTCATTACATTGAGAAGTTCCTAAAGAAATACTGTCATTATGATGACAAACCAGCACCAACTCCTGTAGATCCAAGTATCAAAAAGAACACTGGACATACCATTTCTCAACTTAAGTATTCTAGTGTTATTGGGAGTCTTATGTATGTTATGCATTGCACTAGACCTGACATCGCACATGTTATTAGTGTATTGTGTCGATTTACGAGTACCCAAGGTTTCAAACACTGGAAAGCCATTTCTAGAGTTTTAACCATTAACTACGGTTTATCTTATAAAGGATATCCTGCTATAATAGAAGGATATAGTGATGCAACCTGGAATAACGTAGAATCCAAATCCAAGTCTACGACTGGATGGATATTTACATTAGGGGGTGCTGCTGTATCTTGGTCTTCCAAGAAGAAGACCTGTATATCTGATTCAACTATGTTGTCATAATTAATTGCATTAGCATATGCATGTAAAGAAGAGGAATGGCTTAAAATTTGTTAATTGAAATCCCATTGTGGAAGAAGCCATCTCCAGTAGTCTTGATTAATTGTGATAATCAAGCAATGATATATAAAGTCTCTAATAAGACATATAATGGAAAGTATAGACATGTGAGTCTAAGACATCAGATGGTTAGATAGTTACTCAGAAGTGGAGTTATAACTATTGACTACATAGGAATGAAGAAAAACTTGGTTGATCCACTTACTAAAGGTCTCCCAAGGGCTATGGTTTTTATAAAGTCAAAAGAAATGGGACTAAGGTCTGCAAATGAAGATTGATCGTCCTTAAATAATACCGGTTTGGGGCAAAAATCAAATTATGATTAAAATTCTTAATTTGTGCATATGGTTTATATTAAATATGACTTGGGAAAGGGGCATGAAAACCTATAATGAAATAGGAATAATTGTTAAAGAACAAGCATGCCTAGATTCACAGTAATTCGACACTGTAACGCGCTTAGACACGAGGTTAGATTACACTTGTGATAGAAGTCTTCCCAGAACCACCCCGCATATCCAACATTCACATGTGGAAAATCTAATGTGAGGGGTCTAAGTGAATAAATAAAACATGTAACAGTGCTAAGACACCAGGTCAAGTCAACTTGTGGAAGAATTCTGCCCAAAACCGCCCGGCAAATCCAGCATCTACAAGTGGTAGGCTTAATGTGAGAGGTCTAGTACATAAGCAAATATATATCTATATGAATATAAATAGATAGAAATAAATGGCATTAATGGTAATTAATGGAAATAAGTGGAATTGAAAGAAAGATACAACAATAAAAAAATGGGAATGAACGAGGAATGATAATAACCTATTATAAATAAATTACATTAATGAGAATGTTGTATAATAGGTAGACTTGTCCTAGGGACAAGTGAAGATTATAACTTAGGTTATAATAAACTAGTAAGGAAATGAGATAACTACTGAAATGAAATAAGTGACACTTTATTGTAAATTAAGTAATCAGTAAATGGGGAAAACCTGAAACCAGTTCAGAAAAGGGGGAAAACTTATAAAATAAAAGAAGTTGTACCTAATTATAAATTAAGTAATTTGAAAACTTGGAAATCTAAAATATGCTGATAATAATGTTATATTAAGATTTGTCCTAGGAATAAGTGGGAATTATAACTTAGGTTATAATAAAACAATAAGGAAATTGGGATTACTTATATTATGAGATAAACTGTACTTAACTGTACATAAGTTATATTTATGGGAAGAGGAGATTTATTAGTGAACCTTAGTTAAAAGAACTAAGTTAATAAGCAAACAACATTAAGTTGTAATGAAAGAATAACAGGGAATTATGATTAAATTAGAAAGAATGAGGCAACTCAGGAAATGAGGTGAGTTATATTTAATCATAAATGTTAAGTGACATGTTAAATAGAAAACATGTGGGTTAAGATACACTTAATTACATATTAAGTAGAACATGTTATTGTAACCTTGAAATCAAACAAGAATATAAAGGGATTGTGGATTACAGACCTTGGATCACAATCCAGAGAATGACATGTTGTAGGATTATTAATAAACTTAAAGGGGTTAAGTTATATGATTGAAATTAATAAGCAAGAAAAACTTGGTAACTTGAATAAGAAGTCAACGTGACCGAAGATAACCAAGTTAAATGGAGACCTGGTGAGGCAAGCAAGCGTGTAAAAGAATGTTTAGACATAGGATCTAATGACACATTAAAATGAGGCGCTTGGACCTGTCCGTACGTTTGAGGGTGAATAAGCCAATAGGATAGATCATCATGGTATCATAGGGCACGAGGGGAGCGCACGTTCATCTGATTATTCTGTCGGCTCTGAAGGACTGGAAGGGGAAGCACGTGGCTTCCTGAGATACTAAGATGCTCCTGGTAGTCCTCTGTGCAGTGGCAGATGTTTAGGCTGTGCTCGCAGAGGTTGAGTCTGTGCGTAACTACTAGGTGGGTGGGCCTTGACTGCAAAGTAGCCTTGCAGTCAGAATGCTATGACGAGGTGACACTAGGGTGATTCGGTGATCTCCTCAATGAAAGGCGAGGTCAGGACCAATAAGGATAGCAGATCGCCGGATACCCATCATCGGTAGCCAGTGGGATGAGAAAAGACTAGAGTAAAAACCACTAGAACATTCACCTTTCACTATCGATGTACGGTGGTTGAGGGAAGATGCCAACTGGATGTTTAGATTGTTTGTTAGGGGCAAGTCATTTAGCTCTTGTAGTCTTCACTAGTCGAGGGAGGGGCCGAGGTGGGGCCGTAGCCACCATGAAAATAGACCCTAGGAATATCTGTATTTTGAGGCTCTTAAAGGCGTTCCAGTAAAGATATGGAAAAGCTCCCGATTGAGTTCCGTGTTTCTTGTATATCCCTGCCACGGAATTCGGTGCACGTTATGTGGGGTTAAGGCATCGAATATGATTGACGATATGTATGTGGGACAGTCTAGATACATGCATGTCGGCTCTGGGTGGTGTATCGTAGACTTAAGGGCATTACTCCGGTATGAAATCTGATTCGATTAACAGTGGAAGTCCGTACATTTACGTAGTGTAGCAAGGGAAGATATAAGTCCGTACCAGAGGGTGTACCTTAGTTTTAAGGGGTAGCTACATATATGCTATATTAGGTTAATCTTCTTGGAAGTAAATGGGTAAGACGATGGTGTAAGCCTTGAGTGTTGTTAAACCAAGTAACTTAATAAATAAGAAAATGTGATTGAACGATATATGTAGGATTATCCAAAGTATATAATTTAAATCCAGTCACCAGAATTTGTGTTCTGACCCCCTCCTCATAACATACTCGCATGTTAGATTTGTGGCAGAGACATGATAGCTTTGGATACTGGTTAGGCAGTATTATTCATACGGTAAGGCTATACTTTGAGTATATTATATTTTATCCATCCCGCTATGAGATATTTTGTAACGACTCGGGAATTTCGCGATCCTACGTAATCGACATATAACCCAATGTCTACTATCAAGCATCGGAAATACCGGATAGTCCATGAAAGAAATTAGAGGGTGAGAAAAGAGAAGATAGAAACTTAGAATAGAAGAAGAAGAAGAAGAAGAACATACATTATCATCAAAGTAACATGAAACTCATAGCAGAACGAACAATGTAAAATAGATACATAACTTTGAAATAAAACTAGTATATGTGTACAGTAACATTATCAGAGTACAACACTTACAACACAGCGGAAATAAACAATAGCTATATATTTCTAAAGCCTCCTACTCCAAGCTCTCCAAGTATATCTGTAAAATCCTGACTACTTGACTACGCATACAAATTTGGGCACCCAAGAACTTAGGGAAAACAAAATCAAAATAAACTCCGGGTCAGTCATGGGACTGGTGTGAGTAAGACAATTTAAAACAGTTTGAGTAATTAAACGATATCTCATAAGACCACGCCGTATAACGGAACGGGTTTTTCCCTTACGAGAATCCAAATCAATTTGATTTAACTTTCGAATCATTTTGAAAGAAACGATAATCTTTATATCAAAACTCAATGATATTATAATAGTGCCTACCAATCACAATACAATAATCATCTAGCAGAAACGCTTTCATCTCATGTTCTACATACATAGTATACAATCAAAACCGCGAGCACTTATTGGATAATGGATTTCCAACTATGACAGGGTATGGAACCACCTTCCGATAGTGTAACTCTAGAGAGGAATACACTGGGTTCCACAAGAACATCTTGCAACCCGGCCAAACATGACCGACCACTCATTTCGCTTGAGTGTATCGAATGTATATTACCAACCATTTATCGAATGGGACAGCATCGAATAGATTAAAGAAGTAAATAAAACTCTAGATCAGGTGACAATACACACTAATTGGAAGCAACCCACTTCGTTATGTTGCCTGCCCGATTTTTGTTATTTCCCCGGTTGTGAGGCTAGAGGTCACGCTTATCTCTGACAGATCACACAATTATTCACTTTGAATGTCACATCGCCAAACCCGCCAAATCACAAATTAATTTCCCCAAAAATACAACAGGTGTAACTACCCGCATTCTACGCATCGAAGGATAGTAGAATATTTATTTCTTTCACATACGGAGTCGTATGGTCATGTAACTTTAGGAGATGACTATTGAGGTCATTTCCCATATTCATGATTTTTGCCGGTTTTTAAATGACCATTTTTCCTATAACTGTTATTGTTTTGGCCATAACTTTTGATTGGTAAGGAGTTTTAACCTGAAACCACTTCCATTAGATCCATATGATGGTTTACCTTTCCGTAGAGTGGTCACATTAGCCAAACGGACTTACCGTTTGGGAGATATGGCTGAAACAAGGTTTAGAAGGTGAAAAACAGATTAACCAGCCTAATTAGGGTGATTAGCAAGAGGACCCAGGGTTATGGGGAGGCTAAGAACAGTAAAAAACAAATTTTATTTTATTTTTCAGCCGCCTCAAGCATTTCTCTAACCCTAGCCATGGCCTCCACCTTCTAATTTCATCCCAAATCGCTTCTAATCGCGTCCTAATTGAAGATTAAGCCAAGCTACCTCAAATCAAGGCAAACTAGCATCAAACTTGGAATAGAGCTGCTATGTTGCATAGAGATTCAACCCAAATCAGATAATATTTCAGATCTAAAGTTAATTTGTGGCTAAGGTGAGTGATTTGCGTTGTTTTTCACTAATTACGGCTAATTAGGGGTGATTAGTGATAATTAGCGAAATTATGGCTTAGAAAATTCTGGAAAAATTTGTAAAATTCTAAAATATTATTTTATGGCTCTGATAAAAATTTAAGTTAATTTCGACTAAATTTGCTAATCCTATTGTCAGAACATGCTTATGGGGATTAAGGGGGGAAATGGGTTTTTGAGGTTTGTTTGATCTTACAATGACCTATATGCTTGGTGTTTTGACCTTGTTGATTTATCCTATATGTTACTACCACTGTTTGGATGGTTGTACAATAGATTAGTAAAGTTAGAATGGTTGAAAACGCCGTCATACGGCGAGAATGGACGATATAAGCTCGCTGGAAAAACTACAGGGATCCGGATCGGATCAGATGTTGGAAAGGGGTTCGGATCGGATAGGATTGGTCGAACCGAACCGACACCAAAGCCATGGAATACGAACCGAATCGGGGTCCGGGCAGAAGAAGAGTACGGCAACAAAGGAAGGCCGCTAGCTTGGAGTTGGAGTTGGTGTGAAGATCTGAACTGAACCAAGATCTATGAGCACCGAACCGAACATGGGACGTTGGACTGGAATGAGGTGAAGTAGAAGAGCCAAACCAAGAGATACGAACTGAACCCAAGAAGAATACATCTGAACCGAACCGAGCCAAAACGGGAGCACTGAACCGCACCGCACCCAGCATCATACTAGGAAGCATTGGACCGAACCGTACCGACGATGACTGGAGCACTATGCATATTCGAACCGAACTGGACGTGTGGTATTACTACTACGCGATGACTTTTCTGAAGACCAACTCCAATTCGCCAAAACCTGAGATGCAAAAGAAGTCCAGATGGGAGGTTATTGCTCAGGATCCAAATGGGAACCAATGAGTTAATTTTATGAGTTGGGCTTTGCTGCGAGACGTGTGCTAAGGGGTTGTCAATGTCTATAACTTTGGATCACTATGGAGTATGGGTTATGTGGATGGGTTTAGGGCCACAGTGGCCTAGGTAGGACTATTGTCTATGGACCAATTAAATGGGATCATTTGTAAGGATTTAGTCATGACTCCATGAGGCAAGCTTGGTGGTAGCAATAGTTATACAAGTCGGACTCCGTCACTACCTCGATGGGTCTAGTGATCAAAGTGGCGGATATCGTATGCTTTACGCACTGAGTGAGAGATGTGAGGATGGTTGCTATGCTTGATTGTTTGACATCACTATGACATGCACACCCCACCCCCGTATCCTTTACACCATATGTTAGTGGCACCTTAGAGTATTGTACGGTATGTTGTGCTAACTCTTTGGTTGCAGGTCCAGGTTCAGGTATGGTTTAGTATACCTGTTATTGTTCTATTTTGCTGCTTATTGTTCATACCAGACTTTTTTCTAACTCAGAGTTTTATGTCTCTTCTTATTACTTTGGGTGCTCTTAAATGGGCAGACTAGAGACAGGTTAGCTGGTTATGCACGAGTAGTTGTCCGGAGACGAGCAAGAGGCTTACACGTACTATCCTTTATATATTCTCCCTATGTCACTGTTGGTCACTACTTTGGGCATTAGTAGTGTACCTTTCCTTTCTTTTGCTTTAGAGACAGTATTTTGAAGTTGTAATAATGGTTATGGATCATAAGATGTATTTTGGATTTCCGCTGCTATGATGATTATGGTTTAGTTTTCATCTTATGCATTGTCTCGCCTGTTTTATGTCAAGTATGTTATTATTATATTTTATTCCATGCGCTATGAGACATTCTACAGGTTCCTTGTTAGTTCAAATTCCTTTCTTTGGTGATTGTCCCGTGCTGGTTGGACATCGGCACAACGCACTTTCATTGGAAATGTCAGCTGGTTCGGGGCGGGGCGTCACATTTGGTATCAGAGCTCTAGGTTGCATAGTTAACCTAGGGAAGACACCAGGGAGAGATAGTGTACATATATAAGAGCGTGTATTTGTGATATTTTGGTTTTCATTGGAATATGGGAAACTAGTCGATGACATCAGAAACAAATTACAAGGTTGGAGGTCGAAGCTGCTTTCATTTGCAGGAAGAGTGGAACTAGTACACATGGTTATCATGTCCAAAGTTATATTTTGGCTACAAACATTCCAAATACTGGACTGTTCAATAGCAAAAATCAACACGGTATGTGCCAATTTCATTTGGAGAGGGGGATGCATAAAATCAGTTATAAACTACTCTGCAGGCCCAAAAGAGAAGGGGAGTGGGCCTTAAGAACTTGTTTGAACTCAAGAAAGTATAAGGGCTGAAGCAGGCCTAGAATTTAATCTCTTCGAACAATCTGTGGGCCCAATGGATGCGGGCCAGATACATTAAAGGCAATTTTTGGACCACAAAAGCAGACAATAACGCTTCAACAATTTGGAAAAACTGCTTTAAGCAAAGAGACGAAGTTAAAAAGAAAATCCAAAGAGAAATTGCAAATGGCAAAAACACGAATTTATGGCTCGATCCATGGCTAAATGGAAAAAGCTTGGTGGACAGATATGGTTGGGACTGCTACTCAGCATATGGTGCACCCAAAACCCAAGTTGACTCAATCATATCCAATAATCGGTGGGTTAAAGAAAGACAAGCAATTTGTAGGAATTTACAGGAAGAACTGAGGGAAAAGCAAATTTATCATGACCAAAACTCAGACAAATGGGTATGGTCAGAGGAAGGAGGTTTACAACTCAAAAATGTTCTAGAAGAAATTAGGGCTAAACACCCTATAGTTGATTGGCACACAGTGGTCTGGGCAAGGGTTTGTCCCCCAAAAATGGCATATGTACTGCACAAAGCACTATTGGGGCATCACCCAACTAAGGATAGATTGCAAAATTGGGGAATAGTTATTGAAGACAGGTGTCTTTTATGTAACGAGGAGGTTGAATCAAACACACACCTGTTCTTTGAATGTAAACACACTAAAAGACTTTGGGCTATTCTGAAAATCAATTGTTTCAGCACAGATGAAGTAGGAAGCTTGGAAGAAGAGATTCAATACCTGAACCATCGGAGAAACGTGCCTAAGCTGGTGATAGAGGTGGGCAAGATTTGCCTCGCAGCCACAGTGTGGAAAGCTTGGAGAGAACGCAATGCCAGAGCTTTCAAAAAGAAGAAGACAGAATTATTCGTCAAAGCACGTATCATAAACAGAGAGATTGAGATGCTGTTTAACAGAATTAAGAAGAAGACAATTACCACTGCAGAGGAACAAGGATGATCGTTAATGGGAAGTGGAACTGGACAGAATGGATCTCAGAAACTTGAGCAGAGAATCAACAGCCGCCATGAAAAGTGCCCTAATTTTACTTTTCGTTTGATAGAGAATGTTGAAATGAAAAGTGGATTTTGGATGTATTGTGTGTATTGTATCAGACTGTATACCGGTTGTAATGATTTGGACCAAGAAGGCTTTGGGCTTTAGCAATAAAAATTTACCAAGTTTCGAAATATATATATATACACTATTAATATAGCTAAGGATGAAGTTGCACTGCATTGGCACCACTAAGGGGATGGTAAATCGTTTTCTCTTTACAGATTGAACGATGAATTGAAATACGGGAAAGGCAGTGAGGAACTCCGCATCAGGAGTTGAAGAAGAAGCGGGTTCATGGGCCAAAAATGGGAATGTCCCTGACATAAGGGAGATGTTTACTGCCTTCATACAAGAGATGGTTAGGGATGCTCTGGGATCAGTTCCTAATGCTACTAATGGTGGTCGTGTAGTAGTGCAGGCGCCTAGAGTCGATCTCACCAAGATTAACGAGGAGTCCCAGAAAAAGAGGAAACAGAACCAAGCTAAGGATGGCCAGAAAAAGAAGAACAAGAAAGATGTAGAGTGCTTTAGCTATGGCAAGAAGGGCCACTATGCCAAAGAATGTCGAGCAAAGTCAGCGAAAAGGAAGTGCTTCAATTGCGGCCAAGTGGGGCATCTTAAGAAAGAATGTCCGCAACCCCCTAAGAAGAAGCAGAGTGTGGAAGTGAATGCTATCAACGCTGTTCCTTCTTCGTCGAATGCCCCAACTGCGGCGGAGAAGGGAGAGGGTGTTGTTATTCAAGGCATGCTTTCCATTTATGAGGTTCCAGTTCTAGTTTTGTTTGATATCGGGGTTTCCCATTCCTTCATATCTAGTGACCTAGTAGATAGGTTGGGATTGGAACCCGAGATAGTCGATAGACCTTTAGTTGTGACAAACCTGATCGGTGGTTCGATTAGCCTTAGTATGACTTAGCCTTAGTATGACTTATCATAATGCAGTCCTATCGAGTCATGGATGTATGTTTGCATGTGATTGCTTTGTTTTGGGCTTTACTGGGTTTGGCATTATTTTGGGAGTCGATTGGCTCCAAAGATACGGGGTGGTGGTAAACTGTGAGGGCTTTTCGGTGACAGTTAGTGCGGATGATGGGCGGAGGGTAGTGTTTGGTGGTCTACCTAGTGATGGGGTAATGGCTAGTTTTCTAAATTCCCTTGACATCCTGCATGATGAGTTGTCAGATGTGGCCGTGGCTGGCCAGTATCCGGACGTCTTCGAGGAAGTGACCGGACTTCCACCACACCGAGAGATTGAGTTTCAGATTGATTTAGTGAAAGATGCCAGACTTATAGTGATGCCACTTCGTCGTATGGCACCAAGGGAGCAGCGAGAACTCGGGGTGCAAGTAAGCGATCTTTCGAACAAGGGATTTATCCGGAGAAGCATTTCCGAGTGGGGAGCACCAGTTATATTTGACACTAAGGCTGATAGGTCCCTTCGCTTATGTGTGGACTCGAGTTAAAGATGGATTTAAGGGTAGCTCTTCTGATGGAGTGCCAAGGAATCGTCGATAGTTTGGAGTGTTCCAGGCAGACTCGAAGCAGGGGTATCTGGGGATGCCCACTTACCTTGGATCCGTTGGACATGATCTAGTTATCCTTGGAGGATAAATGTGTGTTGGACGTGCGGTAGTCCGTTTGGAGCCGGGGCTTTCATTAGCCCTTGATACTGGTTGGACCAGTCATTCGGGTATTGACATATTCATGGTTTTAGCGGATTATAGATAGGACTTGTTCGATGAATGCTATGGATTGTTTAGGACCTTAAGTTGATATTCTGTTTGGTTCAAAAATGGTAATAACTTCGAAATGAGATTCTTGGGCCATATTGTTTCAGAGAATGGTATTGTCGTGGACCCTGCGAAGGTGGCTACGGTACAAGATTGGTTTACGCCCAAGAATGCAATAGACATAAGAAGTTTCTTGGGGTTGGCTGGATATTGTCAGAAGCTTATCCAAGACTTCTCTAAGATAGCAGCACCGTTTACTCAATTGACCAAGAAGAATCAAGCTTTCGTTTGGGACGAAAAGTGCGAAAATGCATTCAAGAGTCTAAAGGAAAAGTTGACATGTGCACCAGTGTTAGTCATTCCTAAAGGGAATGAAGAGATGACAGTATACACAGATTCCTATCGTACCGGACTAGGTGCTATATTGATGCAAGGAGGTAGGGTTGTAGCTTATGCTAGTCGGCAACTGAAACCGCATGAGAAAAGGTATCCTACCCACGATTTGGAATTGGCAGCGATCGTGTTCGCATTGAAGATATGGAGACATTATCTCTTGGGAGAAAGATTCGAGTTGTTTAGCGATCATAAATCGTTAAAGTATCTTTTCTCTCAGAAGGATCTAAATCTCCGAAAGCAAAAATGGTTAGAATTCTTGGCTTCCTATGATTTGGATATCGCATACACACCAGGAAAGGGCAATGCGGTAGTTGATGCATTAAGTAGAATACATGCCAGTTTATGGGCTATGTTTCTTGAGTGGAAGCAACTGGAGTACATCGCTGGGTATGATTTCAGACCAAAGTGTGAGTTGGATCCAGAAGTATTAGCAATTTTGACGATCAGACCCACTTTGATTGAGCGGATTGGTTCCAGTCAGAGGGACGATCCTAACTTATTGAAAATCATCTCCAAGTTAGAGATGGGCATCATTGAGGAGATAAACGAGTATGGACTTGATTGAGATGGATGGATTAGAAAGAATGGAAGACTAGTTGTACCCAATGTCAATGGATTGAGAGATGAAGTGCTTATAGAATGTCATCACTCGAAAACTGACTATACACCCCGGTGATAACAAAATGTATCGAGACATGAAGCAGACTTACTACTGGGAAGGGATGAAAGGAGACGTTGGGAAGTTTATATCCAAATGCATGAACTACCAGCTAGTTAAAGCTGAGCAAAAGAAGCCTAGTGATCTGTTGCAACCATTAGAAGTTCCAGAATGGAAATGGGAACAAGTCTCAAAGGATTTCATTGATGGGTTACCAAGGACTAGGTCGAGCCATGATAGCATTTGGGTGATTATGGACCGATTGACCAAGAGTGCAAGATTTATACCCGTCAAGTCGAATAGAACGGCAGCTAAGTTAGCTAAGCTATATATGAAATGGGTAGTGAGATTTCATGGAGTACCTAAAGGCATTGTGAGTGACCGAGATCCGTTGTTTACTAGTGGATTTTGGAAGAGCTTACAAGAGGCGTTAGGATCTGAATTACATCTCAGTACCGCGTACCATCCTCAAACCGACAGTCAGACAGAGAGGGTGAATCGTATATTGGAGGACCTCTTGAGAGCTTACACATTAGATTATGGTGGATCATGGGATGACCATTTACATATAGTAGAGTTTGCATAGTATGGATCCATTTAAAGCTTTGTACGGAAGACCGTGCAACTCACCATCATGTTGGCTGGAAACCGGTGAGAAATTTGCTTGGGCCGGATGTAATAAGAGAAACCTCAGATATGATCAAGATTACCTAACAGCGAATGAAGGCTGCCCAAGATAGACAAAAGAGTTATGATGATAAGAGGAGAAGAGATTTAAAGTTCTCCATTGGCGACTTGGTGTTTGTCAAGATTTCTCCCTTAAAGAGCGCGATACGATTTGGCAGGAGAGGCAAGTTAACCCCAAGATTTGTTGGACCATTTCCAGTTCTCGAGCAAATTGGGAATTTGGCATATAAAGTTGAATTACCAGCGAAGATGGCAGGAGTTCACAATGTATTTCATGTTTCCCAGTTAAGGAAGTTTGTGCACGACCCTAGTGTGACTATTTCACCGGATCAGTTGGACGATATCGAGGTTGAACCCGAGGCGGTTGGGAATCGCAGACCTATGTGTATTGTTGGGAATGATACGAAGCAGCTTCGAAGGAAGGCGGTGAAAGTAGTCAAAGTTCAGTGGGGTGATGATGAGGAAGACTGCACTTTGGAGACAGAGGAGAGCATTAGGAAGACGTATCCAGAACTCTTTGCGTGGTAAGATTTTAATTGCGATTTAGTTTTCTGCATGCTAGGACAGGCTTGTTTGTTTGTTTTTGTATGTTTGATTGTTGTGAATGGTCGGTAGGCATGCGAGATCCTTTGCTTGTTTCTTAGTTAAGGAATTTCGGGGGCGAAATTTCTTAAGGGGGGAGAATGTAACGACCCGCATTCTACGCATCGAAGGATCGTAGAATATTTTTTATTTCACATACGGAGTCGTATGGTCGTGTAACTTTGGGAGACAACTATTGGGGTCATTTCCCATGTTCATGATTTTTGCCGAATTTTAAATGACTGTTTTGCTCCTAGCTGATCTTGTTTTGGCCATAACTTTTGATTGGTAAGGAGTTTTGACCTAAAACCAATTTCATTAGATCCGTATGATGGTTTACCTTTCCGTAGAGTGGTCACATTAGCCAAACAGACTCACTGTTTGAGAGATACGACTAAAAAAATGTTTAGAAGGTGAAAAACGGCTTAACTGGCCTAATTAGGGTGATTAGCAAGAGGGCCCATAACCCATTTCGGGATTAGGGTTATGGGGAGGCTGAGAACAGTAGGAAAACGAATTTTATTCCATTTTTCAGCCACCTCAAACATTTCTCTAACCCTATCCATGGCCTCCACCTTCTAATTTCATTCCAAATCGCTTCTAATCGCTTCCTAATTGAAGATTAAGCCAAGCTACATCAAATCAAGGCAAATTAGCATCAAATTGGGAATAAAGCTGCTGTGTTGCAAAGAGATTCAACCCAAATCAGATAATATTTCAGATCTGAAGTTAATTTGTGGCTAAGGTGAGTGATTTGCATTGTTTTTCACTAATTACGGCTAATTATGGGTGATTAGTGATAATTAGCGAAATTATGGCTTAGAAAATTCTGGAAAATTTTGAAAAATTCTAAAATATTATTTTATGGCTCTGATAAAAATTTGAGTTAATTTCGACTAAATTTGCTAATCCTATTATTAAAACATGCTTAAGGGGATTAAGGGGAAACATGGGTTTTTGGGATATGTTTGATCTTAAAATGACCTATATGCTTGGTGTTTTGACCTTGTTGATTTATCCTATATGTTACTACCACTATTTGGATGGTTGTATGATTGATTAGTAAAGTTAGAATAGTTGAAAACGCCGTCATATGGCGAGAATGGACGTTATAAGCTCGTTGGAAAAACTTCAGGGATCCGGATCGGATGTGGGAAAGGGGTTCGGATCGGATAGGATTAGTCGAACCAAACCGACACCAGAGACATGGAATCCGAACTGAATCGGGGTCTAGGCAGAAGAAGAGTATGGCAACAAAGGAAGTCCGCTAGCTTGGAGTTGGAGTTAGAGTGAAGATCCGAACCGAACTGAGATCCATGAGCACCAAATCGAACATGGGATGTTGGACTGGAATGAGGTGAAGTACAAGAGCCGAACCAAGAGATACGAATCGAATCCAGGCAGAATACATCCGAACTTAACCGACCCAGAAGGGGAGCATCGGACCGAACTACACCCAGGAGCATACTAGGAAGCATTGGACCGAACCGTACCAATGATGACTGGAGCACTATGCATATTCGAACCGAACCGGACGTGTGCTATTACTACTATGCGATGACTTTTCTGAAGACCAACTCCAATTCGACCAAAACGCGAGATGCAAAGGAAGTCCAGATGGGAGGTTATTACTCAGGATCCAAATGGGAACCAATGAGTTAACTTCATGAGTTGGGCTTTGCTGCGGGACATGTGCTAAGGGGTTATCGATGTCTATAACTTTGGATCACTTGTAGTATGGGGTATGTGGACAGGTTTAGGGCCACAGTGGCCTAGGTAGGACTATTGTCTATGGACCAATGAAGTGGGATCATTTGTAAGGATTTAGTCATGACTCCATGGGGCAAGCTTGGTGGTAGCAATAGTTATACAAGTCGGACTCCATCACTACCTCGATGGGTCTAGTGATTAAAGTGGTGGATATCGTATGCTTTACGCACTGAGTGAGAGATGTGATGATGGTTGTTATGCTTGATTGTTTGACATCACTATGACATGCACACCCACCCCCGTATCCTTTACACAATATGTCAGTGGCACCTTAGAGTATTGTACGGTATGTTGTGCTAACTCTTTGGTTGCAAGTCCAGGTTCAGGTATGGTTTAGTATACCTGTTATTGTTCTGTTTTGCTGCTTATCGCTCATACCAGAATTTTGTCTGACCCAGAGTTTTATGTCTCTTCTTATTACTCTAGGTGCTCTTAAATGGGCAGACTAGAGACAGGTTAGTTGGTTGTGCACGAGTAGCTGTCCGGAGACGAGCAGGAGGCTTACACGTACTATACTTTATATATTCTCCCTGTGTCGCTGCTGGTCACTACTTTGGGCATTAGTAGTGTACCTTTCCATTCTTTTGCTTTAGGGACAGTGTTTTGAAGTTGTAATAATGGTTATGGATCATAAGCTGTATTTTGGATTTCCGCTGCTATGATGATTATGGTTTAGTTTTCAACTTATGCATTGTCTCGCCTGTTTTATGTCAAGTATGTTATTATTATATTTTATTCCATGCGCTGTGAGACATTTTCCAGGTTCCTTGTTAATTCAAATTCCTTTCTTTGGCGACCGTCCCGTGCTGGTTGGACATCGGCACAGCGCACTTTCATTGGAAATGTCGGCTGGTGCAGGGCGGGCCGTCACAACGAGTATACAGCTAAGAGAAACGAATTCCTCCGCCACCAAACATACATACATTTGAAGAGATCAACTTACTTGATCCATTAAATATACTCTGTCAGACATTCTTCCATACAGGTTGTCCTGGGACTGGACAAACCGAAAACATTATTCTATAAATCCATCTTAGGCAATTTCTACCTAGGATTTGATAGAACGACCCTTGCAAAACCCCGTCTTCAATTATCTTCATCATATTTGATCGCAACGCTAACGCCCATACAGAGTAGTTTTCAGATAATGCATTCGATCCCGGTCTCTCCGTATTAACGACGGAAAAATGGTCAAAACTTCGATAGTCGGTGATTTAACTATCAAAGAAAAATATGTGTACAAACAACGATATGATTTCCAGGTGGAAATTCTATCGATCCATCATCAATCATCATTTATCTCTTAAATTAATTTATTATTTAATTATTAATTTACCTATTCTCGTTTCCATATATTCGCAAATTCTTATTTTCTAAATTTAGAAAATATACGTTACTAATCATTGGAAAACATTTCCATACTTACTCTCACTTCTTATTTTCTATATTAGAAAATATTTATGATTTCCTATTTGGAAAACACTTCGAAAACTCCTTCACTAGATTTAACAGATGTTTAAATAAAACATCGTTATGCCCACTAAAATCATTACACTCATTAACTAAATTTGCTTAACCAGCCTTCACCATCAAACCGTAACCATTTCTTAGTTAAAAACGAATTAATTCAAGTTGGGGTATAGCTACCTCTCAGACCTTAACTGAACAACATTTCTAACCTCGAAATAGATTGAGTTCATCCTTTTAATCTTTAACAACTTCCTTGCGAAACTCACAGATTCTATTTACGAATCCACTTCTTTTATGAAAACATTGGTTATAACGATAATGTTAAAATCCCTACTTTTGAAATATTTAACTTCAATTATAATTTTTATTCTTTAATTTGAATAAATAATTAAACACTTAATTTATAAATAAATAAATCTTGATTTAAAAACTGGAAAGTATAAGTACTTTCCCAAATTCGATATAATCGAATTCGACGATTAACACCCTTCGAATAACTAATATTAGATTAACTCACTTCGAATAACTTATATTCGATTATCTCTCTTCGAATATCTTATATTCGATTATCTCTCTTCGAATAACTAATATTCGATTATCTCTCTTCGAATAACTTATATTCGATTATCTCATTTCGAATAACTAATATTCGATTAACTCTCTTCGAATAACTTATATTCAATTAACTCTCTTCGAATAACTAATATTCGATTAACTCTCTTCGAATAACTAATATTCGATTAACTCTCTTTTAATAACTTATATTCGATTAACACTCTTCGAATAACTTATATTCGATTATCTCACTTCGAATAACTTATATTCAATTATCTCACTTCGAATAACTAATATTCGATTAACTCTCTTCGAATAACTTATACTCGATTATCTCACTTCGAATAACTTATATTCGATTATCTCTCTTCGCATAACCAATATTCGATTAACTCTCTTTGAATCAAATTTTATTTGAATAACTAATATTCGATTAACTGTATTCGATTAACTCTAATCAATTAACTCTAATCAACTTACTCCATTGGATTAACTTCTTCTGATTAACTCTAATTAATTAACTCTATTCGATTAACTTCTTTCGAATAAACTATATTTGATAACCTTTCTTTCCCAGTTAACTCTATTCAATTATCTCCTTTTCAAATAAATCTATTCGATTAACTCCTTTTCGAATAACTAATATTCGATAACTCCTTTCAAATAACTAATATTCGATAACTCCTTTTCAATTAACTCTAATTCGATTAATTCTAATCAATTAACTCTCTTGGATTAACTCTAATTGATTAACTCTAATTCCTTTTATAATCCTACTTACTTTCCAAATATTTCCTTTTCAATTCTATTTATTTAACAAATAAATATTTCCTTTTCAATTCTATTTATTTAACAAGTAAATATTCCCTTTTCAATTCTATTTATTTAACAAATAAATATTTCTCCTTTTCAATTCTATTTATTTAACAAATATATAGTTCCTTTTCAATTATATTTATTTCACAAATAAATATTTCCTTTTCAATTATATTTATTTAACAAATAAATATTTCCTTTCCAATTCTATCTATTTAAAAAATAAATATTTCCTCTTCAATTCTATTTATTTAACAAATAAATGTTTCCTTTTCAATTCTATTTATTTAACCAATAAATATTTCCTTTTCAATTCTTTTTATTTAACAAATAAATATTTCCTTTTCAAATTCTATTTGTAAATGTTTTACAAATATTTTCTTTTCATAACTTTCTTTAATTTTATAATTATTTTCTTTTATAAAATCCTTTTCCTTTTATATATAAAATCCATTGATTTTATATAAATAATTTATTTTCAAAATATACTTTGAAAATCCCCTTTTCTACATCCCAATATTTTCTTACGGTATTTAAATTACCAGATAACAATGATCGATATCATTCAACACACGTAATCAACATAGATTATATATCACATCATATATTACAATATATGAAAAGAACAGTATTATAAATATTGAGGAATCCAGTTGGATCCCTCCAACTTGTTTCCCTGCATGCATAGATGTTACACAATATAGTTGACATCAATTTCATTTCAATATGAAATATTCTGATAAACAGAATCGATATTATAATAACGATTTACATATATATCGTTATCTATAATTTCAACCAATCGATTAGCAGTTCAACCAAACAGTCAACACACAACGTCAACCAATAATTACCAGTTCTAAAAATATGTTATAAAAATATAACTGTTCAAAGTTGGTGAGTTTTACTTACTTTGGGAGTTCATCGTTAAATAACGATAAACTGTTGTTTGATTCAGATCAAACAATTTATTTCGCCATAAATTCAAACGAGCTCCAATCCACTCCTAGTTAGTTCCATTTTGTAGTTGTCATCCATACAATCCTAATAGATCCTATTTTGTCCTATTCTGATATCATATCACGAAGTTATGGATTTGACAAGTTATCATACTATTTAAATAAAAAATTAAACTAAATTTCTATTTAAAACTTGGGCCTCACTATTTCAATTCTGGCCCATAATTTCTGAACCCGCCTAACCAGCAAAGCCTAGACCGATTTCCGCCTTCTTCCCCGATAGCTTGAAACCCACTGCTCCAGAACAACAGCTACCATCGATCCCTTCTTCCGTCCATTCTTCCTCTTCTCTCCACCTTATCACGCGAGACCATTACCAACTTTATCCCCTTCGTGTACTCCACCCGCCAGCCTCCTTAAGTTCCCACTCGAGCTCACCATAACGCCTACATCTACAGGAGTATCACCGAACAAAACGATCACCCAAAACCCCAAAATTCATCATACTGACCCCATTTTCCCTTATAAATCCGAATATTCCCATTAACACACACTTGATGCCTCAAATCCCCGCAAAACAGAAAACCCTAGTTCGCTGTTGAAATTCACCAACCCAAAAGCATCAATCGAGCTTGACAAAAAGTGTACCAGATCGAAGATCATGTCTTCACGATCTTAAAGAACTGAACTTTATGATTTATAGATTTATAATTGAATTCCTGGGATTTTTTAAGAGGATTTTATTTACGTTTTTAATTTGAGAACGGCCGAAATTTTTCCCATTGACCAAGAATAAAGAGAAATTAGTTTATAGGGGGTTAGTGGTGTACTTATAGGGATGGTTTATATTTTTTTATATTCATTAATTTATTGATTTTTATTCCAACGCTGTTTGTTTTTTACCTTAAAAATCCGTGTGATCACACGATATCCAAAAATCCTGAAAATGGGCATGCAACTAAAGTTTGAGATTACAGACCCAACGAAACTGGTTTCGTCGAATTCCGACTCCATTTGCTCACACAGCGTATTTTTAAACGTCAAAATACCGACTGTTTTTCACATTAAAATTCCATACGGCCACATACTAACTCCAAAAATCACGGAAATTGAAATATAACAATAATTCAATATTACGGATCCAACAACATTGGTTTCGTCGAAAATGGAGGTCGTTTGCAAAACTGGTTATTTTTAAAGCTCTAAATAACCCATTTAAATATATATATATTTAAAAATTATTAAATTAAATATAAATAAATTTATATTATCATATATATTCACAATAGAATACCATATAGCTCTAGAATATTCCAATATGAATCTCTAACTCGATATTTCAAATCCCGATTAAATCGATATCCGATTTAATATGAAATTCCTTTTATATATCGTTATAAATTATAAAGGAATTCCATAGCGACTATTGTAAAATTTGATTTGGACATAACTCAAAATCTACACTATGAAATCCTGATTTTTCTATTCCATTAGAAAAATATACTTCACTAGCTCCTAATGTTTCTTGTTTCACAGAAATCCGATTTAAGACGGATTCTGTATATCCATTTAAAGTTCGAATCGACAAATAGCGAACTGCCGCGCTATTTCGAGCTCGATTATAATTATAGTATAATTATACGTTCAAACCATCGCTATTTAAATATATTCGTTATTCAAATTCGATCCAAACTGAATTATATATTTTAAATTCCCCAATTCACACTATACCGTAAATTCTGTTATTTCCGATTATTGTGGAATTAAATATGTTACTCAATTATTTATTTTAATTAAATAAATCTAAATATTTAAATTCTACTTGTTTTAAATTACCAAACCATATTTTAAATAATTAAATAAATTAATTATTTGACCATAAAAATACGGGTTGTTACATTCTTTCCCCCTTAAAATAATTTCGTCCTCTAAATTGCTAAAGGTAGAAAACTAACCCTTTTAACTGGTTAAAAATTATTTGTTTACTTCTTTTTCAGTTTCAACTGAACTAATTAATTTCAATTAAAATATTAGTTCATTTCTATAAATGAAAATTTTCAAAAATTCTGAAAATTTTCTAACACTCGAAATTTTCGAAAAACTTCACCAGCACCTCCTTTGTACGGCTCAATCGGTACAACTACAACTCGCCACTCTAGGCCTTCTCTAACCCAAAAGAAAATCAAACAGCCTAGCGGCTTGCCACATTCTGCTCATAAATCACCAAACTCATATGAAATATAAACTTGTACCTTTTTGTCGGACATATCACTATATCCTTTGCATCTATTACCAATTCTGCAAATACTAATACATTTCCAACCAATTTCCAATTTTATCTTCAAAACCAAATCATTCACGTATCCAAACCAAATTCCATTTCAAACCAAAGTTCCATCCTTGATTCCAAACTCCTAACTCATCAATTCAATACCATTTCGAATTATTGTGACACAAATCCAATTTTCTCGTTACCATTCTAATCCAATTCAATTCAATTACCACTGAACTGGCTTTATTTCAATTTCAAATTTGCTTTCACCAATTTCTGTTTAATTTTTTTAATTCAAATAATTTGTTTCCGGGAATTTTTAAACAGCTTAAATCAAAATATCCATTTTGGAATATCAAAACAACTTGTTTTCTCAAAACAATTCAAGAACAAAAATTTTGGTAGTAATCTGTCACTTACAACTTGAAAATGAACACTGATGATGTCATGATCATCATCGGAATTTAATTTCAGCTATCGAAATGAGTTCAATACTGTTTCACCTTATAAAACCATATCTAAACACTTCCATTTTGAAATTCATTTCAAAACACCATTTAGAATACTTTAAAACAATTTAAAATATCCCACGATTTTAAAATTCTCTTATATCTAATCCATATTCATTTACAAACACTTATATAACCTTCCAGGGTTTAAATTCAGATTTAATTCATCTGATTTCACGTATTTCACTTATATGAATTCTGATTAGCTATTTACATAACCATTTCACATTTTATAATCTTATTCGATTATAATCACAACCAACACATCCAATTTACTATAATCCTTCAAATACCTATACCTTTTTTATATCAAAATATAATTTGGGTAAAATTATTTTATTTACCCTCTTTTCAAACCATACTGTGTCGGCTCATCGTGTTTGAGTGTTTATAAACCCCTACTGATAAAGTGGATCAAACTGATTGACAAGAACCCATAAACAACTCAACCGACAAATCTCCATAATATAAAATCGTTTTATATTGAATAACAAATATGTTCACTCACATATATACACTCAACTCAATCTAGGGTATTACTAACCCTATCTCTACAGAGTCATGCCACAGAGCCAAGGTAATTACTTAACCTTCTGCTCTGATACCACTGTAACGACCCGGGAATTTCACGATCCTGAGTAATCGACATATAACCCAATGTCGACTATCAAGCATCGGAAATACCGGATAGTCCATGAACGAAATTAGAGGGTGAGAATAAATAAGATAGAAACTTAGAATAGAAGAAGAAGAAGAACATACATCATCATCAGAGTAACACTAAACTCACAACGGAATGAAAAATGTAAAATAGATACATAACTTTGAAATAAAACTAGTATATGTTAACATTATCAGAGTACAACACTTACAACACAGCGGAAATAAACAATAGCTATATATTCCTGAAGCATCCTGCACTAAGCTCTCCAAGTATATCTGTAAAATCATGACTACTTGACTACCCGTACAAATTTGGGCACCCAAGAGTTTAGGGAAAACAAAACAAAATAAACTCCGGGTCAATCATGGGACTGGTGTGAACAAAACAATTTAAAATAGTTTGAGTAATTAAATGATATCTCATAAGACCACGACGTATAAAGGAACGAGTTTTTCCCTTACGAGAATCCAAATCAATTTGATTTAACTTTCAAATCATTTTGAAAGAAACGATAATCTTTATGTCAAAACTCATTGATATTATAATAGTGTCTATCAACCACAATATAATTATCATCTAGCAGAAACGCTTTCATCTCACGTTCTACATACATAGTATTCAATCAAAACCGCGAGCACTTATTGGACAATGGATTTCCAACTATGACAAGGTATGGAACCTTCTTCCGATAGTGTACCTCTAGAGAGGAATACACTGGGTTCAAAAAGAACATCTTGCAACCCGACCACACATGACCGATCACTCATTTCGTTTGAGTGTATCGAATGCATATCACCAACCATTTCCCGAATGGGACAACATCGAATAGATTAAAGAAGTAAATGAAACTCTAGATCTGTTGACAGTACACCCTAATCGGAAGCAACCCACTTAGCCATGCTGCCTGCTCGATTTTTGTCATTACCCGGTTGTGAGGCTAGAGGCCACGCTTATCGCAGACAGATCACACAATTATTCATTTTGAATGTCACATCGTCATACCCGCTAAATCACAAATTGATTTCCCCAAAAATACAACGGGTATATAGCTAAGAGAAACGAATTCCTCCACCACCAAATGTACATACGTTTGAAGAGATCAACTTACATGATTCACTAAATATACTCTATCAGACATTATTCCATACAGGCTGTCCTGGGACTGGACAAACCGAAGGCACTATTATGTAAATCCATCTTAGGCAATTTCTACCTAGGATTTGACAGAACGACCCTTGCACAAACTCCGTCTTCAATTATCTTCATCATATTTGATCGCAACGATAACGCCCATACAGAGTGGTTTTCAGATAACGCATCTGAACCTGGTCTCTCTGTATTGACGACGGAAAAATGGTCAAAACTTTGATAGTTAGTGATTTAACTATCAAAGAAAAACATTTGTATAAACAACGATATTATTTCCAAATGGAAATTCTATCGATCAATCATCATTTATCTCTTGAATTAATTTATTGTTTAATTATTCATTTCCTTATTCCTCTTTACATATATTCTTATATTCTTATTTTCTAAATTTAGAAAATATACATTATTAATCATTGGAAAACATTTCCATACTTACTCTCACTTCTTATTTTTTATATTAGAAAATATTTCTGATTTCCTATTTGGAAAACACTTCAAAAACTCCTTCACTGGATTTAACAGATGTTTAAATAAAACATCGTTCTGCCCACTCAAATCATTACACTCATTAACTAAATTCGCTTAACCAACCTTCACCATCAAACCGTAACCATTTCTTAGTTAAAAACGAAGTCAATCAAGTTGGGGTATAGCTACCTCTTAGACTTTAACTGAACAACATTTCTAACCTCGAAATAGATCAAGTTCATCCTTTTAATCTTTAACAACTTCCTTGCGAAACTCACAGACTCTATTTACGAATCCACTTCTTTAATAAAAACATTGGTTATAACAATAACATTAAAATCCCTACTTTCTAAATATCTAACTTCAATTATAACTTTTATTCTTTAATTTGAATAAATAAATAAACGACTAATTTATAAATATATAAATCTTGATTTAAAAACCGGAAAGTATAATTTATATTCGAATAACTTATATTCTATTATCTCTCTTCGAATAACTAATATTCGATTATCTATCTTCGAATAACTTATATTCGATTATCTCACTTCGAATAACTAATATTCGATTAACTTTCTTTAAATAACTTATATTCGATTAACTCTCTTCAAAAAACTAATATTCGAATAACTCTCTTTGAATAACTAATATTCGATTAACTCTATTCGAATAACTTATATTCGATTAACTCTCTTCGAATAACTTATATTCGATTATCTCACTTAAATAACTTATATTCGATTATCTTACTTCGAATAACTAATATTCGATTAACTCTCTTCGAATAACTTATATTCGATTATCTCACTTTGAATAACTTATATTCGATTATCTCTCTTCGAATAACCAATATTCGATTAACTCTCTTTGAATCAACTCTTACTCAAATAGCTAATATTCGATTAACTATATTCGATTAACTCTAATCGATTAACTCTAATTGATTAACTCTATTGGATTAACTTCTTCTGATTAACTCTAATCAATTAACTCTAATGGATTAACTTCTTTCGAATAAACTATATTCAATAACCTTTCTTTCCCGATTAACTCTATTCGATTATCTCCTTTTCGAATAACTAATATTCGATAACTCCTTTCGAATAACTAATATTCGATAACTCCATTTCGATTAACTCTAATTCGATTAACTCTAATCAATTACTCTCTTAGATTAACTCTAATTCCTTTTGTAATCCTACTTACTTTCCAAATATTTCCTTTTCAATTTTATTTATTTAAAAAATAAATATTTCCTTTCCAATTCTATTTATTTAACAAATAAATATTTCCTTTCCAATTGTATTTATTTAACAAATAAATATTTCCTTTTCTATTATATTTATTTAACAAATAAATATTTCCTTTTCAATTCAATTTGTAAATGTTTTACAATTTTTTTTCATAACTTTCTTTGATTTTATAATTATTTTCTTTTGTAAAATCCTTTTCCTTTTATATATAAAATCCATTGATTTTATATAAATAATTTATTTTCAAAATACACTTTGAAAATCCCCTTTTCTATATCCCAATATTTTCTTATGGTATTTAAAATACCAGATAACAATGATCGATATCATTCAACACACGTAATCAACACAGATTATATATCACATCATATATTACAATATATGGAAAGAACGGTATTATAAATATTGAGGAATCCGGTTGGATCCCTCCAACCTATTTCCCTGCATCCACAGATGTTACACAATATAATTCACATCAATTTCATTTCAATATGAAATATTCTGATAAACAGAATCTATATTATATTAGCAATTTATATATATATATATATATATATAATTATCTATAATTTCAACTAATCAATTAGCAGTTCAACCAAACAGTCAACACACAACAATCAACCAATAATTATCAGTTCTAAAAATATGTTATAAAAATAATTGTTTAGATTTGGTGAGTTTTACTTACTTTGGAAGTTCATCGTTAAATAACGATAAAATGTTGTTTGATTCAGATCAAACAATTTATTTCGCCATAAATTCAAACGAGCTCCAATCCACTCCAAGTTAGTTCCATTTTGTAGTCATCATGATCCTTACGGATCCTGTTTTGTCCAATTCTGATATCGTATCACGAAATTATGGATTTTACAAGTTATCGTGCTATTTAAATAAAAAATTAAACTAAATTTCTACTTAAAACTTAGGCCTCACTATTTAAATTCTGGCCCATCATTTCTGAACCCGCCTAACTAGCAAAGCCCAGACCGCTTTCCACCTTCTTCCCCGATAGCTTGAAATCCACTGCTCCAAAACAACAGCCATCATCGATCCTTCCTTCCGTCCATTCTTCCTCTACTCTCCACCTTATCACGCGAGACCATTACCAACTTCATCCCCTTCGTGTACTCCACCCGCCAGCCTCCTTAAGTTCCCACTCGAGCTCACCATAACGCCTGCATCACCAAGAGTAACATCGAACAAAACGATCGCCCAAAACCCCAAAATTCATCGTACTGACCCCATTTTCCCTTGTAAATCCGAATATGCCCATTAACACACACTCGATGCCTCAAATCCCCGCAAAACTGAAAACCCTAGTTCGCTATTGAAATTCGCCAACCCAAAAACATTAACCGAGCTTGATAAAAAGTGTACCAGATAGAAGCTGATGTCTTCACGATCTCAAAGAACTGAACTTTGTGATTTATAGATCTATATTTGAATTCCTGGAAATTTTTGAAGAGGATTTTATTTATGTTTTTAATTTAAGAATGGCCGAAATTTTTCCCATTAACCAAGAAGAAAGAGGGATTAGGTTATAGCGGGTTAGTGGCGTACTTATAGGGATGGTTTATATTATTTTTTAATTAATATATTGATTTTTATTCCAACGCTGTTTGTATTTGACCTTAAAAATCCGTGTGATCACACATGATATCCAAAAATCCTGAAAATGGGCATGCAGCTAAAGTTCGTCATTATGGACTCAACGAAACTGGTTTCGTCGAATTCCGACTTCGTTTGCTCACACAGTGTATTTTTAACCGTTAAAAAACTGACTTTTTCACATTAAAAATCTGTATGGCCACATACTGACTCCAAAATCATGGAAATTGAAATCTAACAATAATTTAATATTATGGATCCAAAAAAATTGGTTTCGTCGAAAACGGAGGTCATTTGCAAAACTGGCTTTTTTAAAGCTCTAAATAACCCATTTAAATATATATATTTTTAAAAATAATTAAATTAAATATAAATAAATTTATGTTATCGTATATATTCATAATATAATACCATATAGCTCCAGAATATTCCTATATGAATTTCTAACTCGATATTTCTAATCCCGATCAAATCGATGTTCGATTTATAATGAAATTCCTTTTATATATCGTTATAAATAATAAAGGAATTCCATAGCGACGATTTTAAAATTTGATTTGGACATAACTCAAAATCTACACGATGAAATCCTGATTTTTCTCTTCTATTAGAAAAATATACTTCACCAGCTCCTAATGTTTCTTATTTCACAGAAATCCTATTTAAAATGGATTCTGTATATCCATTTAAAGTTCGAATCACCAAATAGCCAACTTCCGCGCTATTTTGAGCTCGATTATCATTATAATATAATTATACATTCAAACTGTCGTTATTTAAATATATTCGTTATTCAAATTCAATTTCAAACTGAATTATATATTTCAAATTGCCCAATTCACACAATACTGTGAATTCTGTTATTTCCGATTATTATAGAATTAAATATGTTACTTAATTATTTATTTTAATTAAATAAATATAAATATTTAAATTCTACTCATTTTAAATTACCAAACCATATTTTAAATAATTAAATAAATTAATTATTCGATCGTAAAAATACGGGTCGTTACATATTTTCTGAGCTCTAACATATTTTGTGTCTCTGTCTCTTCTGCAAGATACTAGAGAAAACCAACACGAGTTTTGATAGATTAGAATTTTGAAAAAAAATCGATTTGTCGGAATTCGGGTTGTTACAAAAGTCGATGGTGGGAGGCTTTCGGTGACAACCATTATTCAATTTAAGGAAAGCTTCAATTTTTGGTGTTGGTGACAGACAACGGAGCAGTAGAGGCCAAATCACGCGCAGTGCAGGAATGGAAGGAGGTTGCGGTGGTTATGGAGTTCAACGGCATGCCGAAAGTCACGTCGGCCTTGGGTTTCGAAATGGCTACGGTGGTAACAAAGGCAAGCAATGGAAGGCTTCACGGAAAAAGGGGTTACACGGCTGCCAGACACGGTCGACATTGGGGAAACGGTGGGCGAGCTTTGACTTGCATTTGGGGAAGACCGATTTAAGGGGGTGCGATGGCCATTACTTTGGATTTGGGGAAATGATTTCGGCTGCTAAAAAATGAGGAAGGAATTGACTAAAATAAAAAAGAAAGGAGAGATGCGCAAGAAACAACGGACATGTGGAAATTTACAGAACAATTTTTACAAATGGCGTTAAACCCGAACCCAAAAAGACAAGTGTAAAAACCAATAATTTCTTTTTTTCTCCCTTTAAAGTGTATATACCATTATTATACTATGTATATGCAATAACAATAATGTATGTATTTAATAAAATTAATTTAAAAATCAAAATTAGAAATTCTCTAGCAATATAAATATCAAATAGTTTTAAAACAATAGAATTGTTTCATTTAACAAAACTCAAATTCAAATCCTAAAAATATAAATTTACACATACAAAATAAATTCAAAACACAATTTAAATAGACCAAAGTCAAATCTAATTAAATTAAATAAATTCTCATGTTAGATCAAATTTATAATTCTCTAACAATATATTCCAATAAATTTTAAAATATACAAATTTATTTAAATAAATTCTCAATCAATGTACCTATGTATAGATCAATTAGTTTAAAATATCACTATTGTTTAATTTAACAAAATATTTAAATCAAAAGAAAATTTTAGTTTGTACATACGTAATTTATCTAAATTCAATTACACTTCTCGAATTAAATTGAAAAGAAAATATATTTCAAACCACATGTTCAAGTAGTTTAAAATTTTAACATCGTTTAGAATTTAACAAACAACTCAGATTTAAATATTAACTTTATCAAATCCACACTTAAAAATTGATTCTAAGAACAAAACAAACTTGACTATATTTCAAGTTTAAACTTAAATAACAAGTATAAAATAAATTTTCAATACTGAATTTAAATCAACTTTAAAATTTAAATGCAAAAATTTATGGTTCATTACAGCATAATCTGGTACCTACAAACAAATGAGCATGAGCATAATCAGAGTACGATAAGATAACTCACAGCGGAAACAAAATAGGACATACTAGTATTAACTCAAGTAACTACATTTTTAAAGTAAATCACTTTTCCAATACCAAGAATGAGAGAGAACGAGAAACGAAAGCCAAACTTGTACGATTGTGAGAACCCGACCTTCTCTAGAAAACCCGTGTAACACCTCGTAATTTTAAAGAACACTATAATGAAAAACTAACTAATACTTAATTAAATATTGGGAATTGAGTAAAATGGACTGCGCCATCGCATTCGTCTCGAAATTCTGCTTAAGATAGACTCTGAGTTTGCGTGAAACGGACTTCATATGAACAAGGTATTAAGCCTAGAAGTTTGTATACGCATAAGAGAATTATATATATTATTAATAAAACATATCCAGGATTCGAAATCAGAGCGGGAAATAAGGGGGAATCGGCCCATTAGGGGACGACCCCATCCCCTATAGGTGTCGACCCATGGGTCGACCCCTCCACAGGGGTGTCGACCCCTGTATCGACCCCGTGGTCAACCCTACTGAGATCTGGGTAGATTCCTGCCTTGAATATGGACACTTTTCTTAGCATGATTCGTAGACCTTAGGCTATATATAGGACCTCATTCTCATTGTTTTTATTCACCAAAAACATTAAAGACAACAAGGTGTTGTTATAACTTAGTTTGAACTAGCCTATTCTTCTTCAACCACAAGTTATAAGTATTCAAGGATCTATGCTACAATATCTACCAACAATTCTATGTTCTTTAGATCCAGTCATAATGAGTTCATGTTATTTTTAGATATAAACATTTGAAAAGTAATCTTGACATGTTTATAAGTTTGGATCTAAGCCTATATCTGTTAATAACCTGAATCATAACATATCCACTATTACTTGTAAGCCTAATTTACTGTTTAGTTCTCACATGCATATTCATGATATCCTTATTCTGCTAGTTTTGCCTAATCATGTCACCATATGCCTATTTTGTTAGTATGACCTATTCTATCATCATATGCCAGTTCTATTTACTATGCCTATTCTTGTTCTCTTCTATCCCTCTTTCCATTTTTCCTTTTATAGCCAGGCTACCTTCGAGCCTAGGCCTATCGCTGAAATACGTGAGTGCACGAAATTGGGAATGGTTAGGAAAGATAAATTGGGGACATAACTTATATTATAAAACACAATTGGGACTTGGGGACCTAATCTATACCTTGATCTAAACATTAATTTGGGCATAACTTGTATCGTGAATTAGATGGGGATTCAGGGCATAATAAACATGGAGAATTGGTTAATAATGAACATGCCTTGATTTAGAGTAACTAGAAATTGTAACTGCATGTAGACACGAGGTTAGATTACACTTGTGGTAGAAGCCTTCCTGGAACTTCCCGACAAATCCAGCTTCCACAAGTGGTTAATCTAATGTGAGGGTCGAGTGCATAAATGTACAAATAACAGTGCGAAGACACGAGGTTAAGTCCGACTTGTAGTAAAAGTATGCCCGGACCCAACCGGCATATCCAACATCTACAAGTGGTAGACTTAATGTGAGAGGTCTAGCGCATTAATAAACCATAAATGAATGAATGGTAAATAACCTGTAATACTTAACTTGTTTGAATCTGAGATGGTTACATGAACCTGTCAAATTAAGTAGGGGTTAAGTAAACTTGCTTGAATTAGTTGGGGGGGTTAAGTTAATCTTGTTAAATATGTGAGGGCGGGTTATACGTATAAACCCTACAAATTTAACCTGTAGGGGTTATGCAATCTTGTTAAATTGTTAGGCATAACCTGTTGAAATCCTAATAGTGGGGATGCAAGCCTAGGAGGAAGCTTTTTATCATCCGGTGTGTGGGACTAGTACCAGTCAGTCTTGGTATCAAACGGAGAACCCCCGTACTAGGTCGGGGTCAGGATATGCTTTCTCAGTTGGTTGTAAGAGGTCTATCCAAGGGACGGTGTGGCGGCGCATTCCGACAGGGTCATGTGCGCGCATGGGTACGAATTCCAAGGAGGATGATAAGACATCGTGACATTTGTAGATATGGTTGTGCATCTTGTAAACAACGGGGATGACACTTTAGAATGTGATAAATCCTACTGTGGGCCAGCACAAGGTATCTACGAGTTAGGGAGCCGATCGATTAAGGGTAGTAATGCGGGTACATCTAGTCTTGCTTGTTTAGGAGCCTGTTATTATCGTTGGAGGTAGCACCCGTCAGTTCTGTTAGGCTACCTGTTATTGTATGGGGTAAAACCTCTCACTAGAAGTACACCTAAATTTACCATCTTGTACTTGTTAGGATCATCTTGTTTCTGTGATACTAGTATTAGTGCAGAGAAAAGTACTTGAGAAGCGCAATGTATTCTATTCTGTTTATCTGCCTTGTTATACCTGCCTTATGATACCGTTATCTCTCTCACTCAGATTATATGCCTGTCATTGTGCTTTTATTTATTTATATGCTAAAAGTAACTAGACTCGCCAGACTTTATGTCTAACCCATTTTGTTTACTTTTCTCTCTCTTTCGTTCCCCACTAGGTTCTCAGGGTGGGAATACTAAGGCTTAATTTGGATTCTCTCTTTCATTCTACTTGCAGGTGCTTTGATGTACTGCTTGATTTCTTGTCTTCTATGATATGGCAACATTTTGAGGATTATTCTTTTTAATGTATTATTGTAGTATGATGATTTTAGTACAAGACAGAAGCTTTATATTGATGTAATGGGTTTTCAGTATTTTAGGCTTATGAGTTAACTAGGTTTTGGACCATGTTATTTCCTATTTAATAAAGTTTTTTATTTCGCTATTATTTTGTATTTGTCTTGTGAAGTTTTTGTTTTTATTTACCTATAGCGCTCCACGAAACTTAATGCATTTTATTAAAGAGTGACATTAACGGACGTGGGGTGTCACATTTGGTATCAGAGCTTAAGGTTACTAGATCGGATAAAAGATTTTGATAACTGTTTTCAAAAAGATTTTAAAAAAATCACTTTCAAAAGAAAACTCTATTTTGAAAAACATATTCCCCAAAGCTATATGAAATATCTTTCGATTCCTTGTTTGAATCTCTTTCCTTTTCTTTTTCAGCATGTCTGTGGAACCTAATATTCCTGAGGGTGTTCAGATACCGGCATGGTTCTGTATGTATTTGGAGGCTACGACACCCGCTGAGGGTCAAGTAGACTCCCCTCCCTCTGCTGCAGCCACTCCTCCTTCTCCTCCTCATCCTCTTCCTCATCTTGATAATTTCTCTAAGATAATTAAGGATTTCTGTGCTATAAGCGAAAAGCCGTTCCAACGAACAGAAACTTTTGTAGAAGCAAAGAATTGGCTCAAATAGACGGAGGATTTGTTTGGAATTTTCGAAGCTGACAATCGTAGGAAGATTCAGTTAGCCATTTGGCAGCTGAAGGATGAGCCTCGTTCTGGCGGGAAGTGATGAACGTAGACTATCCGGTAGAGACTTAGGATGATTTACAATAGCGATTCAAAATAAATTTTCTTTCTCAAGCCGAGAAAAGTATGCACATCGAAAGGTTTTTGTCACTTAAGCAAGGAGGGATGTCTGTCAAGGAGTACGTTAATAAATTCAACCAATTGGTGAGGTTTGGTTTGGAGCTAGTGAATACCCGCAAAGAAGGCTTTGAGAATTGCTAGAGGATTGAATGAACCCCTTCATGGGTTGGCTATGTCTTATATTCCAATGGGAGCAACTTTTGAGAAACTCGTTGATGTGGAATTGATGCACGAAGAAGATAAAGGTGAAAAGAAAGAGGCTAAGGTTGATGAAACGCAAAACAAGAAAACGTGGCCCAAGAAAGAGCAACAATAGCAAAGGAATGGTATAAAGAATGACAAAGCCCGAGACAAGAGAAAATGTCATAATTGTGGAAGCGTGGGTCATTTGATCAAGGATTGCAAGAAAAGATAGAACGCTTGTTTCCATTGTGGAGAGGTCATACATCTTGTTAAGGATTTCCCCAAGAAGCAAGGATAGGGGAAAAGGGCAGGATCTTCTGGAGGGTAAAGTCATGCTTTCGTGGCCGGTGTACCAAATAGAGGTAGGAAAGTTTCCGTTGAAGGTTTTATTTCTCTTTCCAATCATCCTGTTAGAACTCTTTTTTATTCTGGCGTTTCTCATTCTTTTATATTTGATTATGTGGTTGAGTCTCTACACCTTAGTACTAGTATGGTTTTGGACCACGTTGTTGTCTCAAACCCCATTGGTGGTACGGCTCATTTATCTATGATTTATCGGGTTCGAGAATATCTATGTTGGCCGTCGAGTTTGAATGCGACGCATATGTGCTTGGTTTCATGGGTTATGGTTTGATTCTAGGGATGGATTGGCTAGCCATGTGTGATGCCATTCTGGATTGTGTGAGGAGGGTTGTTAGACTTTTTGACTTGCTATGGGAAGAACCTCGAGATTTCTTGTGACCTAAAGGGTCTGTCATGCTTAATTTCATAGAGTCGCTTAATGCATCTATCGATGATTTACGATATGTACTAGTAGTCTGTGAGTATCCCGATGTCTTGAGGAGGTTCGAGGCTTAACTCCGAGGCATGATATTGATTTCCGTATATAATTGGTGGACAATGCAAAGCCAGTTGCATTGCATGTGCGTTATATGGCTCCCAGAGAAAGGAGGGAGCCGAGCAAGCAAGTAGGGGACCTACTTGAGAAAGGGTTTATTAGGCGAAGCATATCTGAATGGGGTGCTCCGGTGGTATTCGCAACTAAGGTGGATGGTTTACTTCACTTACGTGTGGATTATAGAGAGATAAATAAACTCAGTAAGAAAAATAGGCCCACTTCCAAGGATAGATGATTTGTTTGACCAGCTTGTTGGTGCGTCTGTTTTCTCCCAATTAGACTTGGCCATGGGGTTTCATCAATTCAGGGTGGCCAAGGACAGTATAGACAAGACTGCCTTTATAACTCCAGATGATTTCTTTGAGTGGCTTGTCATGCCTTTTGGTTTGACGAATGCACCTGCTTATTTTGTGGATCTGATGAGTAGGGTGTTTCGGGAGTTTCTAAACAAGTTCGTTGTGGTCTTTGTTGATGACATCTTGATTTTCTCGAAGAGCGAAGAAGAGCATCCCTACATATAAGGGAGGTTTGGAAAACCCTCTGAGTGCATCAGCTTAAGGCGAAATTCTCCAAATGTCATTTTTGGAGAAACGAGGTAAGAATTCTAGGGCATGTGGTCTCTAAGGAAGTGATAGCAGTAGATCCCGCAAAGGTAGTTGCAGTTCAAGATTGGCAGATCCCCAAGAATGCAACAGAGTTGAAGAGTTTTCTTGGATTAGCAGGCTATTATAGGAATTTCATTAAGGACTTTGCAAAGATATCATCCACACTCACCAGGCTGACGAAGAAGAATCTGACAATTTCTTGGGATGTAGGCTACGAGTATGCTTTTCGGCGATTAAAAAGGGCTCTGACAATGGCTCCAGTCTTGACTTTTCCTAATGGGTACAAAATGTTCACAGTATACACTGATGCATGTGGTGCGGAGCTTAGTGCTGTTTTAATGCATGAGGGAAGGGTAGTATGTTATTGAGGTAGACAGTTGAGGGTTCATGAGAAGAACTACCCTACCCATGATTTGGAGTTAGCTGCTATCGTATTTACGCTCAAGTCTTGGCGTCATTATCTACTTGGAGAGAAGTTCGAGTTGTATACAGATCATAAATCTCTCAGGTATTTGTTCTTCCAGAAGGATATCAATTTGAGACAAGAAAGATGGATGGAGTTCTTAGCATCTTATGATTTTGAGAATGCTTATACTCTTATGATTTTGAGATTGCTCATACCCCTGGCAAGGGTAATGTGGTTGCGGATACACTGAGTAGGTAGAGGATGACCTTGAGTCCTCTATTTGTAGAGAGGCAGAGCTTGGAGTACATATTGACTTTTGGGTTAGGCCCTCTACCGAGTTTACACTTGGTTTATTGGCATCATTAGAGGTGTGACCTATCTTTTGGATTAGATAGGAGCTTGGCAGCGAGAGGACCCACAGATAGCAGATATTTTGGATAAGCTCAGTAAAGGAGAGACTTCCAGTCACCTCAGTATATATTCCACGAATTATAAAGGGTGGTTGCGATGAGATGGAAGGCTTTGTGTTCCCCGAATTAGGAGTCTGTTGAAGACAGTCCTTGAGGAAACCCATCATTCTAGGATGACTATTCATCCTGGTGGTGATAAGATGTATATGAGGAGGGTTTTCTTTTGGGCTGGGTTGAAGAAGGATGCAGTAGAATTTGTTTCTCGATGTTTGATTTGCCAGCAAGTCAAAGCTTAGCAAAGGAATCCCAGTGGTTTACTTCATCCTTTTGAAGTCCCACAGTCGAAGTGGGAGAGTGTCTCTATGGATTTCATTGATGGTTTGCCTAGATCGAGGAAAGGCAACACTAGTATTTGGGTTATAATGGACAGGCTTACTAAGAGCGCTCATTTCATTCTTGTTATTAGTAGGAGGACAACAACATGGTTGGCAGCAGTTTATCTTCGTGAGATAGTCCGTCTACATGGAGTACCTTGCAGTATTGTTAGTGATCATGACCCCATATTCACCAGTGAGTTTTGGAGGAGCTTGCAAGTGGCATTAGGTACATAGTTTTGTTTGTGCACCGCTTAGCACCCTCAGACCGATAGACAAACGGAAAGGGTGAATAGAGTTCTTGAGGATTTTTTAAGACTGTGTATCCTAGACTTCGGAGGGACTCGGGAGGAGCATCTTTCTTTGGTAGAGTTCTCCTACAACAACATTTATCAAGCTAGTATTGGCATGGCACCTTTCGAAGCATTGTACAGACCACCATGTAAATCACTGTTGGTAGGTGTCTACAGAAGGCTTCTACTTGGACCTGAGATAATTAGAGAAAGTTCAAAAAAGATTGATTTTATTAGAAGGTGCATGAAGACAACCCAGGACAAGAAGTAGTCCTACGCAGATAAGAGACGTACCGATATTGAGTTTGAGGTTAGAGATATGGTTTTCATTAAGGTATCACCCTTGAGGAATGTAGTTCACTTTGGATCTGTAGAGAAATTGGCATCAAGATTTGTAGGACTGTTTCCCATAACAGAAAGGATTGGTTAAAAGGCCTATGGAGTAAAGCTACCAAAGAGATTGGCAGGTGTTCATGATGTTTTCCATTTTTCTCATTTACGGAAGTGCTTGCATGATACAGTAGAAGTAGTTAAGCCGAGTATGCTTGAGGAATTAGAGGTGGAACGGGAGGCGATAGTTAAACGAGTTCCTATCCGTATTCTTGGATCAAAGGTTAAGAAGCTATGCAACCGAGATGTCAAGTTGATGAAAGTTCGGTGGGGAGATGACATGAAGATGCAACTTGGGAGACTGAAGACAAGATTCACGCTTCGTACCCTTTTCTTTTCAATGGTATGTTCTTAACTTCTTTTTTCGAAGCTTTTACTCGTACTTGTTTCCATCATTAAGTATATCCTATCGATCAAATCTTCGACCTTTAAGTAGAATCGAAATGGATGTAAACATGTGTTTGGGACATGTTATGATTGGTGGATGCAAGTGGACGCAAGTGTTTGCTAGTGGTTTCTTGTGGATGCATATGCACACACATTAGGCACTAGATCGGCTCAGTCACTCTCATACTGCATATGGATGCGTGTACAATTTTTTCCTCTTTAAATGGATGAAAATGTGTAGACTATCATATTGATGTTGCATTTAGGTGGATGACCGTGCATGCATATAGCATTTACATGATATGCTAGGATTATTTGCATACATGTTGGATTCATGACACTAACATACATTGCATTAAAGAGGTCGACTGCCTGATCTTTCGCATTAGTATATGGACATATACACGCACCTTATCATATGTTCATATGAGCATTGGAAAACTCTTAAGGACAATGGATGCCTATGATTGGTGGATGAGTAGATGGATGTTAGGATATACATTCTTCTTAACTTAGAGATTTCGGGGACGAAATCCTTTAAGTAGGGGAGAATGTAACACCCCATAATTTTAAAGAACACTATAATGATAAACTAAAGAATACTTGATTAAATATTGAGAATTAAGTAAAACAGACTGCGCCCTTACGTTCGCATTGGAATTCTTCTTAAGATAGACTTTGAGTTTGCATGAAATGGACATCGTATGAAGAAGTTATTAATCTAGAAGTTTATATACGCACAAGAGAATTATATATATATATATAATTAATAAAACATATCCAGAATTCGAAATCAGAGTGGGAAATAGGGGCAAATTCGACCTGTTAGGGGTCGAACCCGTCCTTATGGGTGTCGACCAATGGGTCGACCCCTCCACAGAGGTGTCGACCCTTATGTTGACCCTGAGGTCGACCCCACTAAGATCTTGGCAGATTCCTGCCTTGAACCTGGACACGTTTCTGAGCATGATTCGTTGACCTTAGGCAATATATAGGACCTTATTCTCATTATTATTATTCACCAAAAGCAATGGAGACAACGAGGTACTACCCCAACTTAGTTTGAACTAGCCTATTCTTCTTCAACCACAAGTTATACGTATTCAAGAATATGTTCTACGACATCTACCAACAATTCTCTGTTCTTTAGATTCTATCATAGTGAGTTCATTTTATTTTTAGATATAAACATTGAAAAAGTAATCTTGACATGTTTATAAGTTTGGATCTAAGTCTATGCTTGTTAATAACCTAAATCATAACAGATCTTCCATTACTTGTATACCTAATTTAGTGCTTACTTCTCACATGCCTGTTCATGATATCCTATTCTGTTAGTATTGCCTAATCATGTCACCATATGCCTATTCTGTTAGTATGATCTATTCTATCATCATATTCCAGTTTTATTTACTATGCCCATTCTAGTTCTCTTCTCTCCCTCTTTCCCTTTTTGCTTTTATAGTCAGGCTACCTTCGAGCCTTAGCCTATTGCTGAAATACGCGAGCGCACGAAATTGGGAATGGTTGGGAAAGATAAATTGAGGGCATAACCTATGTTATAAAACATGATTAGGACTTGGGGACATAATCTATACCTTGATCTAAACTTTAATTTGGACATAACGTGTATCATGAATCAGACGGGGATTTGGGGCATAATAAATATGGAGAATTGGGTAATAATGAACATGCCTATATTTACAGTAACTAGAAACTGTAATTGCATGTAGACACGAGGTTAGATTACGCTTGTGTTAGAAGCCTGTCTGGAACCGCCCGACAAATCCCGCACCCACAAGTGGTTAATCTAATGTGAGGGGTTGAGTGCATAAATGTACACATAATGGTGCTAAGACACGAAGTTAAGTCCGAATTGTGGTAGAAGTCTGCCCGGACCCAACCAGCATATCCAGCATCCACAAGTGGTAGACTTAATGTGAGAGGTCTAGCGCATTAGTAAACCATAAATGAATGAATGGTAAATAACCTGTAATATTTAACATGTTTGAATATGAGATGGTTACATGAATCTGTCAAATTAAGTAGGGGTTAAGTAAACTTGCTTGAATCAGTGGGGGGGGGTTAAGTTAATCTAGTTAAATATGTAGGGGTAGGTTATACATATAAACCCGACAAACTTAACCTGTAGGGGTTATACAATCTTGTTAAACTGTTAGACATAACCAGTTGAAAACCTAGTAGTGGGGATGAAAGCCTAGGGGGAAGCTTATATCATCCGGTATGTGGGACACGTATAAATCAATAACCTATCTTGGTCTCAAATGGAGAACCTCGAACTAGGTCGGGGTCAAGGCACGCTTATTGAGTATGTTGTGAAAGGTCCATCTACGGGATGGTGTGGGTGGCGCATTCCAACGGGGTCATGTGCATGCACGGGTCCAGATTCCAGGGAGGGTGATAAGACGCCATGACACCTGTAGATATGGTTGTGCATCTTGTAAACAACTGGGTTGCCACTTTAGGAAGTGATGCATCCTATTGTAGGGCCAGCACTGGGTATCTACGAGTTAGAGAGCCGATCGATTGGGGGTAGTAATGAGGGTACATCTAGACTTGCTTGTTTAGGAGCCCATTATTATCGTTGGGGGTAACACCCGTCAATTCTGTTGGGATACCTATTATTGTATGGGATAAAACCTCTCACTAGAATTACACCTAGTCTACCATCTTGTACTTGTTGGCATCATCTTGTTTCTATGATACTAGTATTGGTGCAAAGAAAAGTATTTGAGAAGCGCAATATATTCTATTCTGGTTATCTTGGTTACCTTGTTATACATGCCTTATGATACTGTTATCTCTCTCATTGACTTTATATGCCTGTAATGATGCTTTTACTTACTTATATGATAATAGTAACTGGACTCGTCGGACTTTATGTCTGACCCATTTTGTTTCCTCTTCTCTCTCTTCCATCCCCCCCCCCCTCCAAGGTTGTCAGGGTGGGAATACTCAGGCTTGATTTGAGTTTTCTCTTTTCTACTTGGAGCTGCTTTAACGTACCGCTTGGTTTCTTGTCTTCTCTGATATGGCTACATTTTGGGGATTATGCTTTTTATGTATTATTGTAATTTGATGATTTTAGCACAAGACAGAAGCTTTATATTGATGTATTGGGTTTTCAGTATTTCAGGCTTATGATGTAACTGGGTTATGGACCACGTTGTTTCCTATTTAATAAAGATTTTAATTCCATTGTTATTTTATAACTATCTTGTGACGTTCCTGTTTCTGTTTACCTTTAATGCTCCATAAAACTTAATGCATTCTATTAAAGAGTTACATTAACGGACGTAGGGTGTCACAACCTGGGTGGTTGCAATGAGGAGGCGGGTCAGAACAACAAGATTCTGGTGAATAGGAAATGCACAACATAGATTATAATACGTACATATATCCCGTTTGGTTCAACCCAAGATGTATGCCTGCGAAGATTAGTGATTCTAGCATAACCTTGTAAATCTTACGTACGACTCTAACTACCCTTCTCGAGGTAGTATTCCCAGAATACGATACTGAGATAGAACGATAGCGCATATATTCGTGAACCTTTATACCAAAACATGGCTGGTATTTAATCAAGGTTAGACCCCTAGTTACAGTGTTTTTATATATACACACACACACTCTTTCATGCATTCATCCTTTATTATTTGATGCATCACTATCAATGATAGATAGGTTGGATTTTCCCTGATCGCTTAAGACCTTAGGCGGACTTATTGGTCATTTATTATTCTTCGATAATTTATATAACATTTACATAAACTAGAGGGCACTAGCTATGGGCCCTACTGGTTAAGGCTTCTATCATTCACGCATACCCTCTCCCCGCGTAAGGTGAGAGATGGTATCTTATCGCTCGCTACACCATATAGCTGACCTTATTTGATAATCTATTTAGTTTCTTACTACTTCCCGTAGTGTACATAGCCATATCTGACATTTTCAGTTTTCAGGTTTGGGTAGGCCCTACACATACGCCATTTGAGACACCTATACTAAAGACCTACTCCCAGTTGGACTCCTCGACCCAAGCCACAAAAAACCCAAGGAAGCGGACTACGTGCGAAGATTATTAAGCTTGGACCTCATTAGCCTTTAACACTTTTCCCTATTGGGATAAAGTTGGCTACGATATTAAGTCCATCTCATTTAGTTTCTCTTCACGGAAATACTATACGTACATGATTTATTACCGACACGGGTTCCTATGATTAATAATGTTTTACATCATTAACTTATTAAGTCCAACTTTAACTTTTAGTTATAAGTTCTATATTACTTGTATAAGTAAGAAAAGTTATAGGGTCCATTTGGCACAGGCCCTTAATAATTTTTAAAATTAGGCTTACATCCGGTCATAAACTTATTGTAAATTTAGTCCCTATTTTTCAAAAATTCACTAAAATAATAAAAAATACGTAAATTCATATTTAAATTAAACATGCACTCGACAAAAAACTCAGATAAAAAAACTATCAAATAAGGCATCAAAAACGGAAAAAACCAGCGAAACTGCAGTTAAATGCATAATAGTATGCATATATTTGAATTTTTCTTCATACATCTGTGCACGTATTACAGTCATGCATCTTAGTTTATTTTGTTGCATACATCTATGCAAGTATTGCATAATTCTTGCATAAAAGTGTTCAATAATTTGTAGCCGTGCAAATCAGTTCACATTTATTTGCATTCATGCGTGCACTAAAACAGAAAATTAGCACACATGTGTGTAACAATCCACAGGCTAAATTTCGCTTAAGTTTTCTTCATGCAAAACATGCATACATGTGTGCAAGTATTTCAAATATTTGCACACATGTATGCAAGTTTAGGTCCAGATTTTTAAGCCAAAAAGCTTATGCAATAGTTGCACACATGTATTATGCAACTTTTTTATTTTAATTTGCGTGGACTTCTGAGAATATTTCCAGAAATTAGATCTTTTTTATGAAAATTAGGCACACATCCCTGTTTTCAAATTTAATACATGCCCGTCCAGTCATAACTTTCCATTCAATTCTGGTCCCTATTTTCAGTTGTCGCTCCTTATTTTTACAAACTTCCGCCTGTTGTGTTACCCTCTTCTGCCTCCTACGTATTTGTGCCCAAAAAAAAAAAAAAAAGGCGCGTCCAAGTTAAAAAAATAAATTCTAAAATCTGGAAATAATCCCAGAAGTCCACGCAAAGAAAAAAATAGTTGAATATATGTATGCAACTATTGCAAATAGTTGCATACATATATACAACTATTTGAATACACATGCACATATTCATGCACGCCACATGGCATACATATATGCAGCTTTTGTTTATAACTGCATGCATGTGTGCATATATGTCAAAATATATGTAAAAGTGAAAAAATTGCACGTACGTATGGATTTTTTAAATAAATGCTTTAGAAGATGCATGTTTTCAAAGTATGTGCATACATGTATGCATTTATAATGCAATTTTGACGCAGAATTAAAATAAATGCATACATGTATGCAACTAACTGAATTATATGCATCGGTCTATGCATTTTACTGGAATTCGTTATTTTTTATGTAATTCTTGATTTTTATGTAGTTTTTTATGTTTTTTCCACCTGAATTTTTTCACGATTAATTGTTTTAATTAATTACAAATTTACGTGATTTTTTATATTTTATTTTTATTCTTTTAGAGTATTTTCAAAAAATAGAGACCTAATTTATAATAAGTTTATGACCGGATGTGAGCCTAATTTTGAAACTTAATAGGGACCTGTAAAAAACGCACCCTTTTTTTTTAAACAGTAGCGCATGTTTTTCTGGCCAAAACATGTAAAACATGGAAGTATGAAAAACAGAGGGCGGATTTGCATTTAAAACATGGGAGGGACGTGAGCCTAATTAAGTTTGAAAATAAGGATGTGTGCCTAATATTCACAAAGTTATATCCTCCTTACCCTTAGATATGTATTTGGTTACCTTCCAAGTTGCACTTAGTATTTAAACGACAATCGATACCCATTATCCCCTCCCCTTTTCACCATTTACTCTTATTCATAAGTTTATTGCCATTTATGACCATAATGGTCATATTTTCATAAGGCAACCAATAACACTGGATATCCTTGTTTTATCAGTCCCGAAGTATCTATTTGTTGTACCCCAAAAGACAATTACTATTCTTATTTATTAATTTATTTGTTGACTGTTATGTGTATATATATATATATATATATATATGTCTGTGTGTATGTGTGTGTGTGTGTACCAGACCACTCACATTAAGTTGATCACTTGTGGATGCTGGATTTTTCCGGCCGGTTCCATGTAGACTTCTACCTTAACCTCGTGTCTTCGTACATTTATATTTATGCATTTGACTTTTTACATTAAGCTGACCACCTGTGGATTCTGGATTTGTCGGTCGATTCCGGACAGACTTCTACCACAAGTTGAGCTTAACCTCATGTCTAAATGCGGTTATAATTCAAATTCCCTAATTTTGGGTTTACAACATTTATCCTAATCAATTTAGGAATTGTAACCATGATTACATTCACCGTTCCCCAATCAACATCGGTTAGAATTGTTATTTATTAATTTGCAATCCTATTTATAGCAATTAATGATACTAATTGCTATAATGGTCACCACAAATATATTAATTAAATATGAATTACGTTTACATGTATGGTTCAATAAAAAAACACCATTCAAACATTCAATACAATGTATATTTTATCGTTTTACGTAGAATTGGATGGATAATGTTTATATATTTATATTTATATATTTATATTTATATATGGCATGGTCAACGTAGTTATCTTTCTTTATTATTGTTTATTATCAAAATTAATAATTTGGTTTGATTAATAACCAAACATTCTTTTTTGCATTCAATCTTTCCAAAAGGTTCCAAATCTTACGACATGACCGCTAACTGTAATTATTGTAAATTATGTCTGATTAACGGAATAGACATACTTCAAAGCCACAAGAAATATATATATATGTTTACGTATGATTTCTGGAATAGTTAACGCAAATTATGCACAAATATGTATTTTTACGTTTATGCATACCTTTGCACAACTTTTCCCTTTTTAATCTTTTTGTCATATCTCTTGTGAATTCAAAATAATATCTTTTTGTTCAAAAAGAGGTAAACAGAATATTTACAACAAATAATCCAAAACCCCAACAACATTGAACGCAAATAGGTATAATTTCTTTAAATAAAAAATCACATATTTACACTGAAACTAGAGATTTGGAAGAAATTACATCTAACAATGTTATTGGTACTGATTTCCAAATCCTTAGTGTTTTACAATGAACCACAATATACGTTACAACATAATTGTAGGAAATATGTATGAATAGATTTAAGAATACTACAATTAATATATTCCTAACCACGATTCACAATTCCCAAGTTTTGACAATTTTATAAACAGATCTGAAAGCTGCCAATTCACATTCAACAATATTATGAACATATTTGACGATAATAGGCATATATTTTGAGATCTAATTCAGACAAGAAAAATAGACTATTATAATTTTGTATGTAAATTTCTCACTCACTTGAAAGCATCCAAATCTGAAGTTTGAATAACCTTTTAGGCCTACAATTCCCAAATTCTTATAAATCTACAATTTATCTAAAAAGGGGATACATTCAAATATGTGGATATGCAAAAAAATAGGAAGAGAGGAGAGAATCTGATGTAAAGTGTCAATTCACATTCTTTTCCATTAAATCTGATAATCTCTTTCAATTCTATATGATTTGCATTTGATTTGCTGTATATGAATATAATTTTAATTAAGAAATTTGGTTTGAAGAGAAAGGAAAATGGCAGAGCTTCGCTGTTGCCTACATATTTGTGTGGAAAAGAATGAGGCCTTACCCCTTTATTTATAGGAATGGAATTGGCCATGAACCATTAGATTTATTTTAATTAACATTTGTTTGTTTATATTATAAAAAACAACGAAATTGCCCCTCAAACCTAGTTGTCACTGGGTTGTACAGGCGCAGAGTGGTCGACCGCTCTATGCAGCGGTGTCGACAGCCCTTGAGCGAATTTACCCAACGAAGGCAGGTAATGAAAGGAAAGGTGTATACTGATTATTCTGTATATTTATTTCTGTCCTTTTTTTGTACCTTGTCCATAACTTTTTCATACGGACTCCGTTCGCGAAACTCCAAATATGAAAGTTGACAAGAATTCCGAGACGAACGGATCGGTTAAAGTTTCATAGTCAAATTCCATCATTTTCATAAATTCCTATTTTTGAGAATCTAATTAAATAACTAATTCATTGTCAAAATTATGGGTTGTTGCATTCTTCCCCTTAAAAGGAAGTTCGTCCCAAAATTCTAACACCAAGTTATCCTATCCTACACAACAAATTTGTGTACATCCACTTGTCAGCCATGCGTATATAGCAGGTGTATATAATGCATTTCAACCATTAAACATGTATGCAAGATGATTCTAAATCAGGCCCTCTATATGTATGCATTGAAATTTTAAAATACTTTTGAAAACATGATGCAAAACATCTAAATATAATGGTAGTACTATATGAATACAAAATTTGAAAATCCCTTTTCATCCATAACCCTCGCACAACTATAAATAGAAGTGTGAAGCAAACAATTTTGTATCCAAACTTTACCATCTAAAACATCACTCAATCTAATCGTTCCCTATTAAATTTCTCCTAAATCGAAAAAAGGAAATTGAAACGAAGAAATTTTACTTTTCCTCTACTTACAAATATTCCATTTCCCATCCAATAGTGGAACTTTCACCTCAGTTACCCAAAATACTCCAAAAAATTTCATCTATAGACTGTAAAGGAGGCTTCAAATAAGCTCTAAAACGTAAAACGAGTTAATTAACAAATCGTGTGCATTGTTGGCAGGGTATGGAAATGACATTTCCAAGGCCAAAACAGCCTTTTCCTTGTTGTTGTTAACGTTTTTATTGATTTTCGGTTCTACTACACTGCCTAAAACTCTCACACAAATCATCCAAGCATCTTCCTTACGCTTTTCATGTGCCAAAATCGAAATTTTTCATAAAAATAAATTTCCGCTTAAAAACTTCTAATGTTTATTTTAAAAATTTCTTATCAATACCTCTTTGCTTTCCATATGAGATTCGTATGAAAAATCAAAATTTCGGTAACATGCACTTTGCGTCATTCAAATCATCTATTTTAATGTAAAACAGACGTTTAGATATGCACAAATTGTTGTATCCAAATTTTGTGTTTTCGCACAAACCAAAATAAAAAGAAGTAAATCAGTTAAAAATGATAAAATGTTTTTTTTCAAACAATGTTTTCTAAAAGCTTCAAAATGTATTTTGTAGAAACTTAAAAAATCTAGGTCACATGTTGGCGAAGAAGGAAGTCAATCATGCAAAAATGCGAAAAGCTGAAATCACCCACAAAAGACTAAAATAAATTTTAGCTTAACAAGAACCAGCGATTTATTTATTTATGTGCCCATGACGAAAACAGCGCAAAACCAGTCCTTTGCTAAAATTTACTCAACTTTAGAATTATTCTTTCCAGCCCTATGTAGTTTAGATAAGAAAAATGAGATTTCATTCAAATAAGCATGCGTAAATGACATAAACATCTCCAAACATGGAAATCTCATTATAAAAATCATGTGATTTTAAAGGCACTAAACACTAACAGTTACAAGCATGAATCACCATAAAGCCAAGAAGCCGGTGCTGGAAAGGGAAAACAACAAAGACGACGACAAAAAAACACCAAAACTCTCAAAACAATGGTTATAAACAACAAAATGTATTGCTCCATGAGTGGAGCTTAAACCAGCTTTTATGATTTTTAATTAACCATATCATGGTACCAAAATGCTCAATCTCGTGGTACAAACACTACGGGTGTTGTTGGAGGGTTCAACATCACTATCTCATCTAAGAGAGAATTTGCGATGAGAAGAGAAACCTAACACCAAACTGCTTCTCATGAAAATCTACTTATATTGTCTAAAGACAAAAATGAGTAAGTGAATTTATAAAAGGTTACTCCATGAGAAAACACACAAGAACAATGAGCTGAATCGAATATAATGTGGTATTAAATGATGGTTACGCCACCAATCAAGCAAAGGATTGATTTCTGCATCATGAGGCAAATCTAGTCATAACTTCCCATTTATAGAACGATGTGATAAATGGGTCACACATCCACATGGGCAGTTCAAACATAGATTTCCGAACACAAAAAACCAACATCAAGAAAGAGAATTGCTACAAAATCTCCAAAGTTGGTCAAACAAAAGACCATACAATTCCGCTACAACACGGATTCCTCTAAAATCTTATTAAGATTCTCCTTTGAAAAACCATCCTAAGATAGCTTATTCTTCATCTATGAAACGACAATCGCCTTTGAAAGAACCTATTTAAACAAGGAATAGCAAAGGCGGATGCAACACAAACAACAGTCATATTCTAAGATCTCGAAGTAAATGGTTGGTATAAGTCCAATTGCCACATCCAATTTTCTTAGCTCGAAAGCGCTGAGACCTTTTTTCTTATTCCGATCCAACCAAATGATCTCTACCAAAGGAGGAGACCTAAATGGTGTGTGTAAGATCGAATAGTGCAACTAGGTATTATAGGCTAAGAAATGGTCGGAGAGAAGAAATTAGATCTTAGATTATTAGTGAGGCGTGATAGATACGCAAACTAGTGCGGGAAAAGAGGAGATGAGGCGGAAACAAAGAAAGAGAAGAAGGATAGGAATATGGTTCAGCTGGATGAGGAAGAAAGGGCGAAAGAAGGAAGTTAAGGGGTGATTTGGGCGCAACTTTTATGGTTGAGTTCTAAGTCCAAGTTGTACCAAAACTCATTAACAAGTTGACCAGTCTTGCATAACACTAAACGGTTAACTATTAATTTAGCTTTGGACAAAGAATGTACCTTGACCTTATTAGGCCGGATTAAAATATTAATTGTCACACGTCACCTTTTAAGATTTGATGCTGTCTGAAAAATAATTATCCTCATCATGACAGTATCAAAGACTGTAGTCAAACTCCAAACCAACTCCAAGGATTTAAAGTAGTTTCAACAATGATGTTGCGACCACATAACGAACGAACAAATTTAAAATAGGAAATCAGCTAGAAATCCGAAGTAGAACTAAAACGGATTTTCCACATAACTAGCTGACATGAAACTAAACGACTTAGAATTATATACCCCAAAGATCCGGACGAAGGATTTTTCTTGGCCTTCCCGAAGAAATTTTGTAAAACTTTTCCAAAAATGGAATTTATTATAAACTAACGGTTTTGATTTATAAACCTAATTATTATTATTATTATTATTATTATTATTATTATTATTATTTATATTCTAGTTTGTGTTGCAAACCAAAAAACCTTTTCGTGTTCAAAAATGTTGGAGCTTTAAAATCTTAAGGATTAATTGTGATAATTTCAATAAATTATCCAATATATATAGGGAGAGGGATACTAAAAATCACCAGGAATGGATATTTATTTTTCTCAAGTTTAGTGGCATATTCCTTGTCATTTCTAATTCCTTCCTTCCTACCAATCGAATTATATTTATTAAAATTACACAAAGCCCCAATAATTTTGAAACATGAATATGTTAAAGTCTAAAAACCATATCTTTATAAAACTAGGCCTTCATAAAACCATTTTCTAAAACAGCAATTCAAAAACTTACAAAACCCATGAAATCCATTTTATTTTTCTAAATAGCTTAAAAAATAAATTTCTTTGAATAGAAGGCCAAAAACTCAAATGAACATTTTCAACAAAGGTAGAATTAGAAATTAAACGAAGTAACAAATGGATATACCTCGTAATTATTTCCAAAATGGATACGACATACTAACACAGATTTTCCCCCTTAGATCGAGCAATGATCTTAACCGGAACAACAAAAGAAACCAAAGAACCAAAAATCATTGCTATCTCGATTGTTGCTTGATTTTTGTCCAGTCTCCAAACTTGAATCAATGGAATCCACCATATGTCTTCCTCATGCTCTTCAAGACGAGATTGCCAATGTACTGTGGGGTAAGACAGAATTGGCTAGAAACCCGAAATCAACATATTCCAACTCTTAGTCGTTTAAAGCTAATTTTATATAATTAGGCCCATGATTAATTCTTCGTCGAAATAAATTAAAGTCGAGTTAGAAAGATGAAGAAAAACAAAAAAGAAAATCGAATTATGTTTTCTCACGAATCTTAACTTAAATAATTCCTCTGATCGTTTAACCTAAGCTTTGATACCAAATGTAATACCCTAGCTTTTCTGCATCCAAATTTCATTAAAAACCGAAATTCGAACACATCCAAGCATGGAGCATGTAAATCTGGTACCTACAAACAAATGAGCATGGGCATAATCAGAGTATGATAAGATAACTCACAGCGGAAACAAAATAGGATAAACTAGTGTTAACCCAAGTAACTACCTTTTTAAATTAAGTCACTTTGCCAATACCGAGCATAAGAGAGAACAAGAACCGAAAGCCAAATTTATACACCTGTGAGAACCCGACCTTCTGTAGAAAGCCTGGGTGGTTGTAATGAGGAGGGGGTTAGAACAACAAGATGCTGGTGAATAGGAAATGCACAACACATATTACAATACGCATATGTGTCCCGTTGGTTCAACCCAAGATGTATGCCTACCAAGATTAGTGATTCTAACCTAACCTTGTATATATTTATGCATGACACAAACTACCCTTCCCAAGGTAGTATTCCCAAAATATGATACCGAGACAGAACGTTTGCGCATATATTCGTGAAACTTTTATACCTGAACATGGCTGGTATTTAATCAAGGTAAGACCCCTAGTTTCAGAGTTTACATATATACGTCCATTCATTCATCCTTTATTATTTAATGCCTTACTATCAATGATAGATATGGTGGATTTTCGCTGATCTTTTAAGACCCTAAGAGGACCTATTGGTCACTTATTATTTCTCGGTAATTTATTTAACATTAACATAAACTAGAGAGCACTAGATACAGGCCCTACTAGTTAAGGCTTCTGTCATTCACGCATACTCTTGCGCTGCGTAAGGTGAGAGATGGTATTTTATCACTCGTTATACTATCTAGCGATTTGATAATCTACTTAGTCTCTTACTACTTCCTGTAGTGTATGTTTTCATATTTGACATTTTCAGTTTTTAGGTTTGGGTAGGCCCTACACCCACGTCATTTAAGACCCCTATAAAGAAGACCTACTCTCATGTGGACTCTGATCGACGCTAATCTATGAATTAGAAAAGAAAGTAAATAGAAATAGAAACAAATTGAAATTGCGAACTTAGGATTATCGTTGAATCTAATTAACGATTAATCACTAAAGAAAGTAAATTGCAAAACAAGAACAACAATGCAGAAAATAAAAGTGCAGAATAAGAAGAACAACAAAAAAATAAAATAAAACTAGGATTGTCGTTGAAACTAATCAAACGACTAACCCCTAATGAAACAAATGTAAAATACAACTAGTACTTTACCGAATCTAATCATGTAGATGACACTAGTTGCTATAAAAAATAAAAGAAAAAGAAGAAGAATTTTTATTAGAGTAATGGAATACAGAAATGAGATGGTGGCTACAATGACATTACAAGGGTATTTATAGGATAGATAGCCAAACCCTAACCCTAACCCTAATACAATGATAGATGGGCCTTAGGGAATTCACAAAAGAGTTTACAATGAGAGTTTCAAATGGGCCTTAGTTAAATCTATTAAATTTTTGGCCTTTCTTCTTTTCCTCTTGGTTCTTTGACAAGCTTCCCTTGATTTGAGATGTGCATGGCCTTTTTATCAATCATTTTCTTGTCCAACAGCAACTAGATGTGAGATCTTCATCTAAAATGTAAATATATAGCAATCTGATCTCCATTTCTCTACTTTTCTGGTTGCATGTGGGCTAGATTGGAATGTCTGTAAAAGCAACAAAACACTACCCAAGTAATAGTTATTTATATACAAAAGATAAGATATAAGAGCATAAAATAAACACATTTCTATGTCAATCAAATACCCCCACACTTATCTTTTACTCGTCGTCGAGTAAAAAGAAAATGAAAAACTAACTAGATAGGTCACACTTTCATAGGAAACACGATTGCATTGAGCGTATGCAACAAGTCGTTAAACCTCTAGGTGTCCCTAGTAGGACGAGTAGTGTCTCGTGAGGGTTTTCAGCGGATACTACCCACAAAATCCAAATGCAGTATGCTATGATTCTAATGAAACTACATGAATGCAATGGACATATGCAAAATAAAAACAAAAAATGAAAACAAGACTTGTTTCAGGAAAGTGGTACAACAAATTAAGTTAACAATTTCAAGTCAGTTGATTTTATTTTAGATACCTCAACTTGTCACAAATTTTCAATATAAATCAAGTTTTCAAATGTTAAATTCCAGTTTGGCCGGCTGGTTCAGTCGATAACATAGTGCAGCCATGAAATAAATTCTTAGTTTGTTTGGCACAGTTTGTAAAGTGGTATTCTAATTTTCTCATGTATGGCTAGTCAAATCAATAAGGTCAAGAAGTGTTTGGGCATCATCGCTTATTCTTTATTCTATAAAATTTTAAAATTTATGATTAAGTACATACACCTAACTTAGAAGACCAAGGTTTACCACCCATGCACTGTCTCGCGGACTAACGGAGAGTGGGTAAAGAGCTTGGCGGATTGTGCAGGCCGACTTTGACTTTGTCAACAACGTGTCGGTAATTCTTAGGTGTCCAATCTCATGAAATGAGACCAAGATATTCCAACGCTGACTTTGTCAACAACATGTCGGATAGAGCTTGGCGGGTTTGCACACCAACGCTCGATATATAAGCAATGTTGGATACCCTTGGATTACTATTATTATTATTGAAATTATAAGCACAAAAGAGAGTTATGCGAATTCAACTTAACACAACTTAGTTTTAAAGATTCGAAAAGCCAATATAAGTATTTTAAGTCCTGCACTTATTTAAACAAAGTCTACAATATAGAATAGATTTCATGGCCATCACCTAAGAATCTCCCTATGTACCGGTTACACTATTATCCCTCAAAATTAAACTTTTCATTATATTTCATATTCGATCTTAGCTGAGAGAAAAAAAATACTATCAACTGATTAACAATCCTTAACTTATTTTGTTGTATCAAATCCAAAATGAGTCGTATTTTCAAAAAAAAAATGGCATGTTACTACAGTCTAAAATGCATGATGGTCCTATTTGAAAAGAAAGAAAGAAAAATTAGAGAAAAATCAAAAGAATGCAATGCAGATTCCCCCCCCCCCACACACACTTGGATTAAACAGTGTCCATACTGTGAATGTTTCCTAAATTTGAACGATCGTACCCAAAGGTGGATTAAGTGCAAAATGATTTGTAGAATGAAATGTAGTCTAACTATATGTAAGAATGGATCATATGTACAATGATATATGTGTTTACGATGCATGCGATGCAAAGAATGCCACCATCTTTTCACCCCCACACTTGGTTCTAGCCCGATGAATCCCGTTCCCACTATGTCTAGGCACGTTTTCTAATAAGCAAAGGTTTTTGAAAACCATCTCATCTTTAAACCTAGATTTATAGTCCAGTAGATAAATATCCAGGGTCGTCCTAACAAGATGTTTTTCAATCAAGCCAACTTTCCAAAAGTAATTCATGTGCTCAACAAATTTATCAGTGTAATTGTTCAAAAATTTATGATCGTATATAAATTCAGTGAAATTTGAAATCTGAGTGTTGTTCAAGACTATGTGATCACATTTCTCATCATTAACTGACAACGTATTTTCGACACTGATAATTTCAAGTTCGTTTGAAATTTTCTCAAAGTTAAAATTTTCGAACTCATGATGTGAATCTATTTCTTCCTCATTTGGCAACTCTTCCTCATACAATCCAAAGAATTCATGTTCGTTAAAATCCTTTTCCAATTTTGAGTTTTCGAAAAATTCAACATTTCTATTCTGTTCAGTTTCAAAAATTTCAAGTTCCTCGCAACCCAGAAGAGGAAGATCAAAATCTAAGCTTACATCTTTTTCCTGAAAAGAATTGAAGTCCAAATCATTTATTGAATTGTGAACAACTTCATTTAGATCGTTATTCTCAATTTGAAAGTTGTTATTTGAAAATTTTCACTATCAGTAAAGAATGGATTATTTTCTGAATCATCGCATGTTTGAATTTGATTTTGTTGTTCAAGTTGTTCTTTAAAAGATGTCATTAAACAAAGAAGTTGATCAAGCTGTCTATCTTGCTTTTCTACCCTCTCTCTAAGAACGTTAAGATGATATCCTTCAGAATCGTTGATTTCAGAGCTCTCATTTAGGATTTCTTGATTCTCAAAATTATAGTCCACATCAATTTCACAATCAAAATTATTTCCAATGTGATAGTTATTTGAAATTTCAGAAAAATGATATTGGAAATCATTTTGATCATAGAAATTATGTTCGTAACCAAAGCTGTTGAAATTCGAGGGAAAATTGCATTTTTGGTTATTTTCAAGATGTTGATATGAGCTATAATTTTGAAAATTTTGGTTTTCAACCCCACATTGATGTGGGTCAAAACCATATTGAGATTCAGAGCTATTTTGATATGGATGTGGCCCATAATCGAAATTATTGAAATTTGAATTGAAGTCCCCATTTCGATCATAACTTTGAAAATGTTGGTCATTTTGAAAATTGTTGACATTTGGCTCGCGAAATTTTGGAAAATCTTGCTTCATGAGTTGTAATTCAAAATCATACTCTTCAAGAGGACGTCTACTCCGATTATTATCCCACATATCTCTCAATGATTTTTTTGAATCAGACATTTTAAATGAAATCACGGCAAGACAGAAATTATTCTCAATTCAAAATAATATAAAATAATGAGTTGTGCTCTATTAATTAACTGACTCAATTAGAAGGGGGAAGAGGGTCTTATGGCCGTTCACGTATAGTATAAATACTAAGGGATACGACCAATGTTTTACGGGTAATATGCAACCTATTTTGCTAATAGTTCAATAAATTGAACTACTATATATCCGCGATCCAATTATACGAGACAATCAACTTCACAAAGCACCACTTTTCAATTATATTATTTTGAAAAATCAAAATTTTATTGTTGAAAAACGATGAGAGTGATGGCTGTAATTATAGAAATTCGTTCCTCACCAAATGTATTCGGAAATTTCAGTCACAGAACAGTCACAGAATAATAACAGAAAATTAAAATATTGTACAAGCAAGCCGCTACCCCTGCAGAATATTTTTACAAGCAATTTCTGTATTTTTCAAAGCATCAGAGCACCTGTAGAGTTCAGAAATTATTACAGTGGGGCATGGCTGTCCATCCAGAAAAAATGAGTAGCGTCAATGATTGAAATCTCACTATTTGCAATTTCTTTTGATTTCTGAAATCTTGATTTGTTGCTTGAACTCCAGTCACCTTGTCCTTAGTTCAAAACTTTTTTTTTGGTTTTTTTTTTTGAATGAATTGAATAACAAAAAAAGCACAAGAAAAAGGAATCAACAAAAAAAACTAACTTTTTGGAAAAGATGGTGCTGAAGTGTGGATTGAAAAAAAAACTGTGGTGAAATGAGATTATGTGAGAGGGAGGGGTATTTGATCAGAGGGAAGAAATGAAGCAGGGAAAAATAATTGAAAAAAAAAAAGAATCTTTTTATGACCTCCCTTTTTTTTATTATTGTTGAAAAAGTGGACAAATAGGAAAGAAACAAATGACAAAAAAAATGGGAAGAGAGATTTTAGGAAAGAAAGAGAATTGTAAAGGAAGAAAGGAAAGTAATTGTAAAAGATTTGGAAAAGAAATTGAGAAGGAAAAGCAAAAAAAGTGAAGACAAAAACAGAAAGAATTTTTTTCTTTTGTTTATTGTTGTAAAATTAGAAGAGACAGAAAAAAATGAAAAAGGAAAAACTTGAAAAGGGAAAGAAATAAATGGAGAAAGGAAAGAAAATTAATTACAAGGCAGAGAAGAGAAATTTATATAAGGAATTTTTTTCTTCAGCAAATTGTAAAAGAAGAAAGGATGCGAGATATTAGTAAGAGGGGAAACAAACGAAAGAAAGGAGAAAGAAGTTGAAAACAGGGAAGAAATAAAAGAAAAATGACAAGATTTTTTTTTTGAACTTGTAAAAGAAGAATGAGAAGTAATTGTATTGAAAATTGGAAAGGAGGAATAAAGAGGAAAGAAATCAAAAGTGGATTTTTTTTTTTTGAAAAGAAAGGAAATTTGTAAGAGAAGAAAAGAAATCAAATGTATTGAGAACAAGAAAGACAAAAGAAGAAAGGAAAAAAAAATTGCAAAAGATGAATCTTTTTTTTTTTGAAATTTGTAAAAAGAAAAAGAATGTAGATGATTGGAAAGAAAGTGGAAAGATGGAAGGAATAAAGGAAAATTGATAGTTGTTTTTTTTAATGAAGGAGAGAGTCGGAAAGAAATAAATGAAAAAATGGAAAGAGAGATTGTAGGAGGTGAATGAGAAATGCAATTGGAAATAAATAAATAAATAAATAAAATGCAAGTTTTTTTTTATGAAAATTTGAACAAGAAGAAATTGAAAGAAATGAATGGGAAAAACCAAAACAAAAAAGGAAAAAAAATAAAAGAGGAAGGAAATAAGAGAAAAAAGCAAGGTTTTTTGAGTAGAGAGGAAGGGTAGAACGAATTGAGGAAAGAAATAAAAGCAGACAAAAACAAGAAAGAAATCAAAGTAGACAGAGAAGAAATTGCAAAAGTTTTTTTTTAGAAAGTTGTAGACAAAAGATGGAAACAAATAAAAAGAAAAGGAAAGGGAAAAGAAAAATGTGAAAATCAGCGAGGTGGTAGAAAGATGGAAAGAAATTGAAGAAAAATTAGCAAGTTTCTTTTTTGTATATATATATATATATTTTTCTTTTTGAAGAAGGAATTAGATTGGAAGAAATGCGAACAAAAAAAAGAAAGAAATAAATGAAAATAAAACGAAGGAAAATCTAAAGAAAAAGGGGCAATATTTTTTTTTCCTTGTCTTAGAGATTATAATATCAATATGTGATACACAATCAACTAATCAAGATTTTTATCTATATATATGTACAAGAAAACAATAGGAAAATAAAAGGAAATAAAAGAAATTTTGGCAAGATTTTTTTTAACAAAATCAAATAAAAGAAAAAAAACTAACATGATATATTATCTTCACGGGTTCCTATGGTTAATAACGTTTTACATCAATAATGTACTAAGTCCAATTTTTGTTTTTAGTTATAAGATCCATATTACTGGTATAAATAAGGAATGTTATGTCCTCCTTACCTTATGATATTTATTTGATTACTTTCCTAGTTGGACTTAGAACTTAAACAACCATCGATACCCATTAATCCCCTTTTTCACCACTTACTATTATTCATAAGTTTATTTCCATTTATGACCATAACGGTCATATTTTCCTAAGGTAACCATTAACACTGGATATCCTTATTTTATCAGTCTTGAAGTATCTATTTGTTGTACCCCAATAGACAATTACTATTCTTATTTATTAATTTATTTGTTGACTTTTATATATATATATATATATATATATATATATATATATATTTGTACTAGACCATTCACATTAAGTTGTGTTTAACCTCGTGTCTAAATGCGGTTATAATTCAAATTCCCTAATTTGGGGTTTACAACATTTATCCAAAACAATTTAGGAATTGTAACCATTATTACATTCGCCTTTCCCCAATCAACATCGGTTACAATTGTTATTTATTGATTTGCGGTTCTATTTATAGCAATTAATTATATTAATTGCTACAATAGTCATCACAATTATATTAATTAAATATGGATTACATTTGCATGTATAATTCCATAAATAAATATCATTTAAACATTCAATATAATGTTTATTTTATCATTTTACGTAGATTTGGATTGATAATATGTATATATTTATATTTATATTTGGCGTGGTCAACGTAGTTATCTTTCTTTATAATTACTTATTGTCAAATTTAATAATTTGGTTCGATTAATAACCTAACATTTCTTTTTGCATTCAATCTTGCCAAAATGTTCCGAATCTTACAAAAATACCGCTAAATGTATCTGTAACAACCCGAAAAATACGAGCCAGTTTAAAATTTTTATTTTGGCAATTTTAGCGAATTTTCTATACTTAAAATAGGTTATTTTAGATAATATCAACGAGAAATTTATTTTGAATATAATTAGAACGTATATATTCATATACGTCGTCGTTAGATTATAAATATTCATTTATATATTATATAAGGAATTGAAAATGGCGCGATAGTTCGATAATTCGATTTCAAATTTCAATTGAACATACCGGGTGCAAAATAAACTGGATTTTAGTGAAACCAAAAATATTAGAATCTAATTGAGAATATCTTTCCAAAGAATCCAAAAAATTGAAATTTCATAGCGGGGATCAAAAGATATGTCCAGTTGAAAATCCTGAATAGTCGCTATGGAATTAAGGCCCTTAAAAATAGAAATTTTGCAAACGACCTCGGATTTCGACGAAACCACTTTCGTTGGATCTGTGATGTCAAATTATTGCTAGGTTTCAAATTTCATTATTTTTCGAATCAATATGTGAGCGTGGCAAAGGAAAACGCGTTTGACCATTTTCAGTTGATTTTAATCGATTGGAAAATGGCCATTTTTCCAACGGTCTCAGAAATTGACAAAACTAGTTTTGTTAGGACCATATCATCAATACGAAGCTAGAAACTATTTTTCTGGAATTTTTCGAGTTAGTATGCGACCCCAGTAAATTGAAATGCTCCTTCAAATTCAATATATAGAGTTATATTTTGATTTTGACGGAAACTGGTTGTAACGATCGAATCAGCCTACGATACATATCCCACTGTGTTCGGAATGGGGGTAATTAGCTATGGACGACAGGCGGTGGGCCTCATTTCGAGGTCGAAATAAAAAGTCAACCTTTTTGAAATTAAATAATTAAATAAATAAATAAATTAATAAATAAAACCCCTCTCTTCTTCTCGTCCCGGTCTTCTCCTCCCTTCCCCTCTTCCCAAAGCCGCCGACCACCACCAAACCCCCCCCCCCCCTTTTTTTTATTCCCTGAGCCGCCACCGCCTGCTCTGGCACCCGACCCCCGACGCCGCCTCCGACTGCACGGCCTCCAGCGCCTCCCCTTGACGCCGACGAACCACTTTTCCCCCTTTCTAACATTTTGAAGGTAAATCCTTCTTTATGTTAGTTTATTTATTTTTGTTGTTTGTCTAATTTTCTTCTCTGTTTTATATATATAAAATAAATAAAAATTTTGATTTTTATTTATAAAATAAAGAAAGGATTTTTACATAAGGAAAGGTCGGATTTTTATAGTAGAAAAGTTTAAATCTTTATACTAGAAAAGTTTGAATCTTTATATAGTTAGAATGCGATATAAAAATACAATTTTTATATCTTTAAAGAATCAAAAATATGATTTTTACTTGTGTAGAGTATTAAAAATATTACCTTTATAAATGTAGCAAAGTAAAAATTCAATTTTTATATAGAGAGGAGCGTTATAAAAATATAATCTTTATTATATAATAGCGATGTAAAAATAGAATTTTTATTATATAGTAGCGATGTAAAAATAGAATTTTTATCTATATAGTAGCGATGTAAAAATAGAATTTCTATCTATATAGTAGCGATGTAAAAATATGATTCTTATATACATAGCAACAATATAAAAATGTGATTTTTATATATGTAGTGGCTACGGACAACGAAAGTGACAAAAAGCGAGAACAATGATGATTTCCTACAATAGAAATGTCATGGAGTTGGGATAGATTTGGTGAGAACTTCTCACTCTAAATTTCTTTTTCTAGTTATATATATATATACTAGGATGCAGACGGTGCTTAGCAGCACCCGACACCCGTCGTCCACAGACCATGGACGGCTTGTATGCTTGTTTGATGTGTGGTGAAATTTGTTTGTGTTGTTGATGTGAAATCGATAATAAAAGGTAGATGGTTGAAATAAATTAATAATCGTTAAAAATATAATTTTTAATGTGAAAGTGAATAAATAAATATTTATAAACAAATCGGCCGATTTGTTTATATACACTGGTTTGACTGATATTGATTGGGTCGATAAATTTTACACATCGTCCAACTGCACAAATAAAAATATGTGTTTGTTGATTTGAAACCCCACACGGGTGTTGGGATGATATTTGGGTACACTAATCCCAATTATTTAATTGTATGTCGATCGATTGGTCGACAGACTGTGTAAGTGTTGATTATTTATATTTGATGCTTATGCAGTTGTGTGGTGCACTTTGGATGATGATTGATTGTTTATCGTTGCTATTATATACATGTGTTGTATGAAATCCATATAATTAACGTTATATGGTAATTGATTGGGCCTCATTCCAATCGGGAAAATAAAGAATATAATAGAATATATTCATGTGTTGAATAGAATAAATGTTCATGTGTTGAAACTATTTATGTGTTGGGTAAAATATTTTAACAATAAAATTTACATCTTTATCATATTTAAAATTTGAACTACTTTACGGTTGAAGTCTAATTGAAAATCAAACGATAGATACCATAATTTTATAAAATATATTACATAACAAAAATACTCGTGCGTTGACAGTACTCATGTGTTGAAAAAATATAGATTCATGTGCTGAATGGAATAAATATTCATTTGTTGAATAGAATAACGAATTATTGAAATATATAAAGTCTTGTTAATTAGAGTTGCGCTATTTTGACGTGAACGATATTTATATCGATTATATTCGTTTTTATAATGAATATAGAAAAGATAGTGATTTCAAAATATAACATTTTGAAAATATTATCATTTATATAGGAATGATATGAAATATTCAATTTTGATTAGAAATTGAATATAGAGTTGAAATGGTTTTGAAAACGAATTTAAAATGATTTATAAAATACGTTTTAAAAGGAAATCGACGAAATATATATAATATATATATAATGGCCTGAATAGAACGCGCCGCGCCGCGGCAGTTCGTGAATTTCGACCATTGACTTCGAATTGACGTTGCGGGAGATCCGACCGTCGGATTCTCCTAAAACCGGAACCGTTGGGTTCATATCGAAAAGAGCTTTCCAATGAATATTAGAAATTTGAAATCTAATGGTTGGATTTGGAGTTATGTCCAAATTAATTTCAGAAAAGGTCGCTGTAAGTGCAGTTCGATGACCGTTGTTGGAAATCGACTGTACGTGCCTTGATAAAACTATTAAAAATATTAATAATTTGTGTAAAATCATAATATATGGATTGGAAAGAACTGGGATGAAAAAATCCTTATTTGAAAAAATAAATGTAGATTTTTATTGAAATGAACTACTTTCGAACTAGAATTAAAATCAATTTATTTTTGAAATAAATAAATTGAATTTGAAAGTGATGTTAAAAATAATCAATATTCCCAATACGTGAATTGGACTGGAGTTGAATCGAAATTATCTTCGGAATATTTCGATGTTGGATTTCGTGACTATACAAATATTGTTATGGAAATTTGAAAGATATATTTTATATCGTTATTTCCAATACGATATTTGTTGGTTTCAGGATTTGATATTGAATATAAGCCAGTATATTTTCTATTCAGAGCCTTGTATTTAATATCAAATGTGATTTGGGTTTGTCGTGAATGGCGTCTTCATTAACACTGTTCTTAAGCCCAATAGAGAAAAAGATTAAATCTTTCTATTTTGATTTAATGATGTGTATCAATTAAATAATATTTAATTGGAATTGAATTTGAATTGGTTTTTGGGTTTATCGTGAGCGGTGTTTTGAACAACACCTGTTCTTTAACCCGATTAACAATAGAGTGTGATTTTGGGTTTATCGTGAATCGTGTTTTAGGTGACATTGGTTCTTTAACCTAATTAAAGATAGGATATTGATTTTTGAGAAGATTAAAACTAAGTGGAGTTTTAATGAATCTTTAATTCGATTGAAATGTGAATTGATAATTTAAATTATCAAATCTGAAAGGTGATCGAGAATGGAGTACCACCAGTTTTGCTCCAAAGCGATAGTTAAATCTTTAATTAGATTTAAACGTGAAATGGTAATTAATTTTACCGATAACACCGTGGTGTTAGGTATGGAGTATTACCAGTTTTGCTCCAGGGGATGAATAGGTTGGGATTGGGAAATAAAACAAATAATTACTTCGGTGTTGTTCGATAATCCCGACTAGTTTGAAATGATATCCAAAGGAAGATTAAAGAATAAATTTAGAAAAATTTATCTTGGATAAAATTAATGGGAACCTTTCCCTAAGAATGTGATCTTGTGAATAAAAGAATATTCTGAATTGGAATAAGGCGTTTGTTGTGTTAGTGTAAAACGTGTTTATTATATACGCGGGTTATTCAGAAAGACCGGGTTTATCCCATTCTGAATAACCGATTCGACGAGATGTCGAAGATGAAGACGATGGTTGAAGACCGGAAGTCTTCACATGTTTGGGTGATTACTGATGATCTCGATTGGGTTGTACGCCCAAGATGAGGGAAACAGTTGGTGATCGTCCAGACGTACTTGGAGATGGATGGATATGCGAGGAAAGTGCCTCCGGTTTCGTTCAGACCCAGAATGAACTTGTAAATGAATTGTGTGTCTGACATTGGATTTTATTCTGTGTTGATTGATCTCTATTAAATATACATCTTTTGGCGGCGGAGAATTTATTCTCTTGCTTAACGCCCTTCTCTGAGACGTACGAGCTCAGAGGTTGTATATCGATGGACATCAATCGCATGGAGTGAATTGCCAGTGTGGCATGCGTAAGTGGCAATTGATCAAGGCTTCTGTTGAAAAGCAAAGTCTTGTGGTTGATGATCAAAGCACGGCCTGTGTGGCGCAGCTTTGTGTATAACGTGGATTCGCGAGCCTCGCACCCCGGTATGAGTCAAAAACGGGAGAAAGACCCAAGGAGTGCACGACGTTTCTTTCTAGCTATGGTGGTGTCAGTGACCTACCAGCCCTGACATTTATATACTTTTCACCTGTGTGGTTGTTGGATTGCGAGGCGCCTTGGATATAGGTCTGTAAGGATCGGGAAACGTGTGTTCAGGAATTGCCAATCCTCAAAAGTAAGAGAGGACCGGCCTTGGAGGATCCAGGGATTGCTGTGTGCGGTCCCGAGGCATTTGCTAGAGTGTCTCGAACGGAGAGGAGCTTGCCCCTTGCCTCGACTCATGACGGAAATCCAATTTCCAATACGTGATATTGCGGTTTTATTTATAGAACCTAGTATGGCGACATAGTGGTATGGGTCATTCATGCCGCCTATGATTGATATTTATGATTGAAATTGTTTTGACACTATACACTTATAATAATATCAAAATAATGTGTTTTTAACGTATCAAGCATGCTTTGGCTATTATAAGGTAAAAACCCTATCCTCCGGCTTGTGTTGCATTGTGTGATGGGATCTGGGTCTTATAATAGCTTCATTTTTCTTTATTTAGCATTGCGCTGTTTGTTTTATGCACTGGTATTCTTGGGAGGAAACCCGTTCCATGTTATACGGCGTGGTCCCTTGATATACCGAACTTTAAAATAAAGATTAATAACTGTTTTAGTTCTCACACCAGTCACATGACTGACCTGGAGTTTATTGTTTTAACCTAAACTCTGGGTGCCCCTATTTCCTACACGGGCAGCTAGTAGTTTTGGTTTTGCAGATTTATATTCACAGGATCCTGATTAACAGCTGGAATGATACTCGGAAATCTCTGTATCCGTGTATTACTTTCAGTTGTGTTTTGTATATTTTTCCGCTGCTATGTAATTTATTGTAATCTCTGATGTTCATTGAATGTATTGTATTCATTTATACTCTGTATATTCTTGTATTCTGATGGAATTGTTGTAATAACAATGAAATGTTATTCCGTCTGCGTTCTATTTTGTCTTGTACTCAATTCTATCCGGGCTTTCCTTTATGGGGAAGTTCGATCGTCTCAGTTTGGTATCAGAGCTTTGGTTTACAGAGCTCGAGAACAAGACACATTAGAACCATACGAAAGAATTCATCAGGTATTGGATTAGTAATATCCAATTAGAATTACTCATTAGAGATAGGATCAGTAGTATCCTAAAACCAGTGTGAAGATTATATTTTTCAAATGAAAACAATTTTGTTTTTAAAATTAAACCCTTTAATACGTATTTGAATATTTATTTATTTTGAATTTGGACAATCCAATATATAAAGATTTTGCATATACGCGTCATGAACGTATATTCGAAGTTTTAATATACTGGATAGATATTGAATCACATTCTAGACACCCGGAGATGGTTCTGATGATTGATCGATCGTCATCAGAACTTATGTTCGAGTTTCGAAGGTGTGATTTCTATATATTTCCATTAGACTGGTGTGAGAACCAAAACTTATATAGATAGATACATTGTTTTTGAATTGTCATCAAAAACATGATATTCTGTATATATATCAAAATTATGAATTTGAAACGTTAAATTAACTAATTGATTGATGTTTGTGTTGTTTATTTGTTTGATAATTTTGAACCATTTAGCCTAATTAAACCGAATATTGAATTGTATTGAAAATTGGCCGCATTTGCATGCATATACATGTACTTACATTAAACAGGTCATAGCAAGGAGGCTAGAGCAGAAGAATAAAATTGTTTGCCCGACAAATAGGTACATATTTACTATAATTTACTGTTTTGTTTGGGTGATGATGATTTTATGAGCCGATTGGCTAGCCGCTTGGCTTTTTCTTTTTGAGATCAGAGGGCCTGTATGGCAATTTCGGGATTTTCCCGGTGCTCCTGGTGCAGGGGAGGTTATGGCGAAATTTTTCGAAAATTTAGGGTGTTAGCCAAATTTTTGAAAATTTTGAAAAGTTTTTAGAAACTGAAAATTTGAAGAACTTAAGCCGTAATCAAAATATTGAAAGTTGAGTTGATTAGTTAAACAACTTTCGGCTTCGTTCCTTTTCGGGGACGAAAAGTTTTAGGTGGGGGAGAATGTAACAACCCGGAAAATACGAGCCAGTTTAAAATTTTTATTTTGGCAATTTTAGCGAATTTTCTATACTTAAAATAGATTATTTTAAATAATATCAACGAGAAATTTATTTTGAATATAATTAGAATATATATATTTATATACGTCGTCGTTAGATTATAAATATTCATTTATATATTATATAAGGAATTGAAAATGGCGCGGTAGTTCGATAATTCGATTTCAAATTTCAATTGAACATACCGAGTGCAAAATAAACCGGATTTTAGTGAAACCAAAAATATTAGAATCTAATTGAGAATATCTTTCCAAAGAATCCGAAAATTGAAATTTCATAGCGGGGATCAAAAGATATGTCCAGTTGAAAATCCTGAATAGTCGCTATGGAATTCAGGCCCTTAAAAATAGAAGTTTTGCAAACGACCTCGGATTTCAACGAAACCAATTTCGTTGGATCCGTGATGTCAAATTATTTCTAGGTTTCAAATTTCATAATTTTTCGAATCAATATGTGAGCGTGGCAAAGGAAAACGCGTTTGACCATTTTCAGTTGATTTTAATCGACTGGAAAATGGCCATTTTTCCAACGGTCTCAGAATTCGACGAAACTAGTTTTCTTAGGACCATATCATCAATACGAAGCTAGAAACTATTTTTCTGGAATTTTTCGAGTTAGTATGTGACCCCAGTAAATTGAAATGCGCGTTCAAATTCAATATATAGAGTTATATTTTGATTTTGACGGAAACTGATTGTAACGATTGAATCAGCCTACGATACATATCCCATTGTGTTTGGAATGGGGGTAATTAGCTATGGACGACAGGCGGTGGGCCTCATTTCGAGGTCGAAATAAAAAGTCAACCTTTTTGAAATTAAATAATTAAATAAATTAATAAATAAAACCCCTCTCTTCTTCTCGTCCCGGTCTTCTCCTCCCTTCCCCTCTTCCCAAAGCCACCGACCACCACCAACCCCCCCCCCCTTTTTCCTCCCTGAGCCGCTGCCGCCTGCTAGGGCACCCGACCCCCGACGCCGCCTCCGACTGCACAGCCTCCAACGCCTCCCCTTGACGCCGACAAACCACTTTTCCCCCTTTCTAACATTTTTGAAGGTAAATCCTTCTTTATGTTAGTTTATTTATTTTTGTTGTTTGTCTAATTTTCTTCTCTGTTATATATATATATATATAATAAATAAAAATTTTGATTTTTATTTATAAAATAAAGAAAGGATTTTTACATAAGGAAAGGTCGGATTTTTATAGTAGAAAAGTTTAAATCTTTATACTAGAAAAGTTTGAATCTTTATATAGTTAGAATGCGATATAAAAATACAATTTTTATATCTTTAAAGAATCAAAAATTGGATTTTTACTTGTGTAGAGTATTAAAAATATTATCTTTATATATGTAGCAAAGTAAAAATTCGATTTTTATATAGAGAGGAGCATTATAAAAATATAATCTTTATTATATAGTAGCGATGTAAAAATAGAATTTTTATTATATAGTAGCGATGTAAAAATAGAATTTTTATCTATATAGTAGCGATGTAAAAATAGAATTTCTATCTATATAGTAGCGATGTAAAAATATGATTCTTATATACATAGCAACAATATAAAAATGTGATTTTTATATATGTAGTGGCTACGGACAACGAAAGTGACAAAAGGCGAGAATAGTGATGATTTCCTACAATAGAAGTGTCATGGAGTTGGGATAGCTTTGGTGAGAACTTCTCACTCTAAATTTCTTTTTCTAGTTATATATATATATATACTAGGATGCAGACGGTGCTTAGCAGCACCCGACACCCATCGTCCACAGACCATGGACGGCTTGTATGCTTATTTGATGTGTGGTGAAATTTGTTTGTGTTGTTGATGTGAAATCGATAATAAAAGGTAGATGGTTGAAATAAATTAATGATCGTTAAAAATATAATTTTTAATGTGAAAGTGAATAAATAAATATTTATAAACAAATCGGCCGATTTGTTTATATACACTGGTTTGACTGATATTGATTGGGTCGATAAATTTTACACATCGTCCAACTGCACAAATAAAAATCTGTGTTTGTTGATTTGAAACCCCACACGGGTGTTGGGATGATATTTGGGTACACTAATCCCAATTATTTAATTGTATGTCGATCGATTGGTCGACAGACTGTATAAGCGTTGATTATTTATATTTGATGCTTATGCAGTTGTGTGGTGCACTTTGGATGATGGTTGATTGTTTATCGTTGCTATTATATACATGTGTTGTATGGAATTCATATAATTAACGTTATATGGTAATTGATTGGGCCTCATTCCAATCGGGAAAATAAAGAATATAATAGAATATATTCATGTGTTGAATAGAATAAATGTTCATGTGTTGAAACTATTTATGTGTTGGGTAAAATATTTTAACAATAAAATTTACATCTTTATCATATTTAAAATTAGAAATACTTTACGGTTGAAGTCTAATTGAAAATCAAACGATAGATACCATAATTTTATAAAATATATTACATAACAAAAATACTCGTGTGTTGACAGTACTCATGTGTTGAAAAAAATATAGATTCATGTGCTGAATGGAATAAATATTCATTAGTTGAATAGAATAGCGAATTATTGAAATATATGAAGCCGTGTTAATTAGAGTTGCGCTATTTTGACGTGAACGATATTTATATCGATTATATTCGTTTTTATAATGAATATAGAAAAGATAGTGATTTAAAAATATAACATTTTGAAAATATTATCATTTATATAGGAATGATATGAAATATTCAATTTTGATTAGAAATTGAATATAAAGTTGAAATGGTTTTGAAAACGAATTTAAAACGATTTATAAAATACTTTTTAAAAGGAAATCGACGAAATATATATATAATATATATATATATATATAATGGCCTGAACAGAACGCGCCGCGCCGCGGCAGTTCGTGAATTTCAACCATTGACTTCGAATTGACGTTGCGGGAGATCCGACCGTCGGATTCTCCTAAAACCGGAACCGTTGGGATCGTATCGAAAAGAGCTTTCCAATGAATATTAGAAATTTGAAATCTAATGGTTGGATTTGGAATTATGTCCAAATCAATTTCAGAAAAGGTCGCTGTAAGTGCAATTCGATGGCCGTTGTTGGAAATCGACTGTACAGGCCTTGATAAAACTATTAAAAATATTAATAATTTGTGTAAAATCATAATATATGGATTGGAAAGAACAGGGATGAAAAACTCCATATTTGAAAAAATAAAAATAGATTTTTATTGAAATGAACTAGTTTCGAACTAGAATTAAAATCAATTTATTTTTGAAATAAATAAATTGAATTTGAAAGTGATTTTAAAAATAATCAATATTCCCAATACGTGAATTGGACTGGAGTTGAATCGAAATTATCTTCGGAATATTTCGATGTTGGATTTCGTGACTATACAGATATTGTTATGGAAATTTGAAAGATATATTTTATATCGTTATTTCCAATATGATATTTGTTGGTTTCAGGATTTGATATTGAATATAAGCCGGTATATTTTCTATTCAGAGCCTTGTATTTAATATCAAATGTGATTTGGGTTTGTCGTGAATGGCGTCTTCATCAACACTGTTCTTAAGCCCAATAGAGAAAAAGATTAAATCTTTCTATTTTGATTTAATGAAGTGAATCAATTAAATAATATTTAACTGGAATTGAATTTGAATTGGTTTTTGGGTTTATCGTGAGCGGTGTTTTGAACAACACCCGTTCTTTAACCCGATTAACAATAGAGTGTGATTTTGGGTTTATCGTGAATCATGTTTTAGGTGACATTGGTTCTTTAACCCAGTTAAAGACAGGATATTGATTTTTGAGAAGATTAAAACTAAGTGGGGTTTTAATGAATCTTTAATTAGATTGAAATGTGAATTGATAATTTAAATTATCAAATCTGAAAGGTGATCGAGAATGGAGTACCACCAGTTTTGCTCCAAAGCGATAGTTAAATCTTTAATTAGATTTAAACGTGAAATGGTAATTAATTTTACCGATAACACCGTGGTGTTAGGTATGGAGTATTACCAGTTTTGCTCTAGAGGATGAATAGGTTGGGATTGGGAAATAAAACAAATAATTACTTCGGTGTGGTTCGCTAATCCCGACTAGTTTGAAATGATATCCAAAGGAAGATTAAAGAATAAATTTAGAAAAAATTATCTTGGATAAAATTAATGGGAACCATCCCTAAGAATGTGATATTGTGAATAAAAGAATATTCTGAATTGGAATGAGGCGTTTGTTGTGTTAGTGTAAAACGTGTTTATTATATACGCGGGTTATTCAGAAAGACCGGGTTTATCCCATTCTGAATAACCGATTTGACGAGATGTCGAAGATGAAGACGATGGTTGAAGACCGGAAGTCTTCACATCGTTTGGGGTGATTACTGATGATCTCGATTGGGCTGTACACCCAAGATGAGGGAAACAGTTGGTGATTGTCCAGACATACTTGGAGATGGATGGATATGCGAGGAAAGTGCCTCCGGTTTCGTTCAGACCCAGAACGAACTTGTAAATGGATTGTGTGTCTGACATTGGATTTTATTCTGTGTTGATTGATCTCTATCAAATATACATCTGTTTGGCGGCGGAGAATTTATTCTCTTGCTTAACGCCCTTCTCTGAGACGTACGAGCTCAGAGGTTGTATATCGATGGACATCAGTCGCATGGAGTGAATTGCCAGTGTGGCATGCGTAAGTGGCAATTGATCAAGGCTTCTGTTGAAAAGCAAAGTCTTGTGGTTGATGATCAAAGCACGGCCTGTGTGGCGCAGCTTTGTGTATAACGTGGATTCGCGAGCCTCACACCCCGGTATGAGTCAAAAACGGGAGAAGGACCCAAGGAGTGCACGACGTTTCTTTCTAGCTATGGTGGTGTCAGTGACCTACCAACCCTGACATTTATATATTTTTCACCTGTGTGGTTGTTGGATTGCGAGGTGCATTGGAAATAAGTCTGTAAGGACCGCAAAACGTGTGCTCAGGAATTGCCAATCCTCAAAAGTAAGAGAGGACTGGCCTTGGAGGATCCAGGGATTGCTGTGTGCGGTCCCGAGGCATTTGGTAGAGTTTCTCGAACGGAGAGGAGCTTGCCCCTTGCCTCGACTCATGACGGAAATCCAATTTCCAATACGTGATATTGCGGTTTTATTTGTAGAACCTAGTATGGCGACATAGTGGTATGGGTCATTCATGCCGCCTATGATTAATATTTATGATTGAAATTGTTTTGACACTATACACTTATAATAATATCAAAATAATGTGTTTTTAACATATCAAGCATGCTTTGGCTATTATAAGGTAAAAACCCTATCCTCCAGCTTGCGTTGCATTGTGTGATGGAACCCGGGTCTTATAATAGCTTCATTTTTCTTTATTTAGCATTGCGCTGTTTGTTTTATGCACTGGTATTCTTGGGAGGAAACCCGTTCCGTGTTATACGGCGTGTCCCTTGATATACCGAACTTTAAAATAAAGATTAATAACTTTTTTAGTTCTTACACCAGTCACATGACTGACCTGGAGTTTATTGTTTTAACCTTAACTCTGGGTGCCCCTATTTCCTACACGGGCAGCTAGTAGTTTTGGTTTTGCAGATTTATATTTACAGGATCCTGATTAACAGCTGGAACGATGCTCGGAAAGCTCTGTATCCGTGTATTACTTTCAGTTGTGTTTTGTACATTTTTCCACTGCTATGTAATTTATTGTAATCTCTGATGTTCATCGAATGTATTTTATTCATTTAAACTCTGTATATTCTTGTATTCTGATGGAATTGTTGTAATAACAATGAAATGTTCTTCCGTCTGCGTTCTATTTTGTCTTGTACTCAATTCTATCCGGGCTTTCCTTTATGGGGAAGTTCGGGTCGTCTCATAATCATTGTAAATTATGCCTGATTAATGGAATATACATACTCCAAAGCCATAACAAATATATATGTTTATGTATGATTTTTGGAATAGTTAGTGCAAATTACGCAAAAATATGTATATTTAAATTTGTGCATACCTTTGCATAACCTTTCCCTTTTTAATTTTTTTTGTCATATCTGTTGTGAATTCAAAATAATATCTTTTTGTTCAAAAAGTGAAAAACAGCATATTTACAACAATTAAGCCAAAACCCCAACAACATTGAATGCATATAGGTATAATTTCTTTAAATTAAAAATCACATAATTCTTTAATTTACACTAAAACTTGAGATTTCGAAGAAATTACATCTAACGGTGTTATTGGGACTGATTTCCAAATCATTAGTATTTTACAACGAACCACAATACAAGTTACAACATAATTGTAGAAAATATGTATGAACATATTTAAGAATCCTACAATTAATATTATTACTAACCATAATTCACAATTCCCAAGTTTTGACAATTTTTATAAACAGATCTGAAAGCTACCAATTCTCATTCAATAATATTATGAACATATCTGATGATAATAGGTATATATATATTGAGATCTAATTGAAACAGGATAAATAGGCTATTATAACTTTGTATGTAAATTTTCCACTCACCTGAAAGCATCCAAATATGAAGTTTGAATAATCTTTTAGGCCTACATTTCCCAAATTCTTATAAATCTATAATTTATTAGAAAAGGGGATACTTTCAGATCTGTAGATATGCAAGAAAATAGGAAGAGATGGGAAAATCTGGTGTAGAGCGCCAATTCACATTCTTTTCCATTGAATCTAATAATTCCTTTCAATTCTGTATGATTTGTATTTGATTTGTTTTATACAAATATAATTTTAATTAAGAAATTTGGTTTGAAGAGAACGGAAATTGGCAAAGCTTCGCTGCTGCCTACAAATTTGTATGGAAAAGAATGAGGCCTTACCCCTTTATTTACAGGAGTGGAATTGGCCAAGAACCACTAGATTTATTTTTATTAACATCCGTCCGTTATTATTATAAAAAATAACAAAGTTGCCCCTCCAAACATAACCGTCACAATGATGTGCATGCGCAGAGTGGTCGACTACTCTATACAAGGGTGTCGACCGCCCTTGAGAGAATTTGCCAAGTGAAGGCAGGTAATAAAAGGAAATGTAACACCCCACACTATTCTGCATCCAAATTTTGATAAAAATCAAAACTTGAACACGTCAAAGCAGAGAGCGTATATCTGGTACCTACAATAAATGAGCATGAGCATAATCAGAGATGATAAATAAAACTCGCAGTGGAAACAAAATAGGATAACTAGTATTAACAGAAGTAACTTCCTTTTTCAAAGTAGGTCACTTTGCCAATACCGAGCATGAGAGAGAACGAGAACCAAAAGCCAAACTTAATCATCTGTGCGAACCCAACCTTCTCAATGAAACCTAGGAGATTGTAATAAGGAAGGGGTCAAAACAACAAGTTCTGGTGACTAAGAAATGTACAACACAAACTTTAACACAGATATATTATGTTTGGTTCAACCCAAGTTGTATGCCTGACAAGGTTAGTAATTCTAAACCGACCTTGTTAAAGTTTACGCACGACTCTACTACTCTTCCCAAAGTAGTATTTCCAAATAACATTATCGAGATAGAACATTTACACAAATTTTTGTGAAAACTTTATATAGAGTTCAACTGGTTAATTATATCGAGAGTATGCCCCTAATTTCGGGGTTTCTATCTATATCCTCATTCTCTATTCTTTATTATTTTACGCCTCACTATCAATGATAGATAGGGTAGTGTAACAACCTGCAAATTCTGAACCAATTTAAAAAATTTATTTTTAGAAAATTTTAATGAATTTTGAAAATATAAAGTGATTTATTTTAAATAATAATGGCTAGAAATTTATTTTAATCGAAGTTAAAACGAATAAATTTATTTTAAATATAAAAGGAGTTAGACATGGCGCGGTAGTTTTAAAATTTGATTTTGAACTTTAACTGAATGTACAGGATTCAAAATAAATCAGATTTGAGTGAAACAAGAAATATTTAAATCTATTTAATCATATCTTTCTAATGAATCTGAAAAATTGAAATTTCATAGCGGAAATCAAAATTTATGGCCAATTCAATTTTTAGAAAGGTCGTTGTAGAATTTATATATATATATATATAATATATATGGCCCGAAGGGCTACTTTTCACATATGAAGGAATTTGGACTCGAAACCACTTCCATTGAGTCTCAAATGATGTTTCTGTATTTAAAAAGTATAAACAATTATATATTTTGAGTTTCGGAATTTATTTGTTTAAAAATGTATTTTTAATATTAAATTTATTAGCCTTAAAAATAGTCATTTTTCAAACGACCTCCGTTTTCGACGAAACCACTTTTGTTGGAACCGGAATGTCAAATTATAGCTAGTTTTCAATTTTTAGAATTTTGCGAATTAATATGTGAGCGTGGCAAAAGAAAATGTGTTTTGACAATTTCAGTTAAATTTAAACGCCTTGAAAATAGCCATTTTTCAAACAGTCTCAGAATTCGACGAAAATAGTTTTGTTGGATTCGTATCGTCATAAGAAAGCTAAAAATATTTTTTTTAGAATTTTCTGAGGTCATATGTGGCCCTGGCATATTTAAATGTACGGTCAATAATTAATTAATCAATTTTTAATGGGATTTTAAATAAAATTTCTACAGATTTCGGAATTGGACCCCGAGACCCATCCCATTGCGTTCAGAAGGCCTCAAAACGTTAAGATCGGCAGTAAGCAAGCCCAATTCGGAGACAGCCCGCATTTTCACCTTTATAACACATTTTTTAATAATAAAAAAATAAACCCTAACCCTAAAAACTTTCAGCCGCCACCCATGTCTATTCTATGGCCAGAAATCCCTCAACTTCAAACGTTAATTTCTTCCAATCCACTCTATGAAAATTGACAAATAATATACCAAATCGAAGAGGACGGAAAGCTCTACAAATCCATACGGTTAAGATCAGTTTTCAGTGCATGGATTTCGCGAATTCTAATGAGGAAATGGCCGCGTTCGGGTTTGATTTTTGAGACGAGGAGGAGGCCGAGTTGGGTGGCCTTCTGGGCGTTGGTGGCTCGCGGGCGGGGCGTCGGATTGGAGGGGTCTGATCGGCGGTCGATGGCTCGGATGGGGGTGCACCGTGAAGGGTGCGGACGTGATATTTGGGTTCGGCTGTAGCGATGCGTGATGGAGGAAGAAGGAGTATATTTTATATTATTTTATTTATTTAAATATTTAATTTATGCAATCTTTAAAAATCAATATCTTTTTCATACGAGGTCCGATTGACGAACCGTAAGTTGCATTGGACTCATCTTTCCGAGAGCTTCGCGATGGCGCAGACCAGAGCTGATTCTGAGACAGCTGAATTTTCAGCCATATCAATGTGAGAATTCTGAATTTTACTATTTAATTAATTATAAATTATCTTTCTTGCGTTAAAAATAATTGTATGATGATGTTAAATCAAATCTGTAATGTTCTGTGATTGATGAATGGTTGATTGTTGTTGGTGGTTTGTTTTGGTGTTCATGAAATGCTAGATCTGCGTTGAATTTGATATATTATTGAATTTTATTTGCGATTAGAAAATAAATCTAAATTTAGATTCAAATCATATTTTATTCAGATCTATTTATTCAAGTTTATTTTAAAAATATTATTTTTATTATTCTGTGATGAACAATAGAAGTTGATCGACAAATAAAAACTAATTTTTATTTGTTGGTATTACATTAGAATTTGATCGACAAATAAAAACTTTGTTTTTGTTTATTTGTTTATTTTACAATAGAATATGAACAACAAATAAAACCTTACTTTTATTTGTTTACTTTGCAATAAGATTTGAACGACAAATAAAATATTATTTTATTTGTTTATTTTACAATAGAATATGAACAACAAATAGAATACATTTTTATTTCAACAGAATTTTGCTAACTAATGAAAATTCTATTTTTGTTTGTTTACATTTAGAACACGGTTTATGAATTACAATAAAAACATAAAACATTCATTTGTTTGAATTGAAACCATGTTAACGATAAAATCTACATTTTTACCGCATATATAGAATAGACTAAAAATGTTCATCTATTTGAAATGGAAACATGAAACATTAAAAATCTTATTTTTAATGAAAAGAATTATTCATATGAAAATTGTTCATGTTAAAATAAAAGTGTTGAAAACATAAAAATCACATTTTTAATGTAAAGAATGATTCATATGAAAATTGTTTATGTTAGAATTGTTGAAAAAAAAAACAAAGTTATCCTTTTTATTTGTTTTTGTTGAAATGTTAGAAATAAATCAAAAAGATTACATTTTTAATGTAATTAGAAATAAATTAAAAAGATTACATTTTTCAATGTAATTAAAATTGAAATAAAATGATTACATTTTTCAATGTAATTAAAATTGAAGTAGAATGATTATATTTTCAATATAATTAATATTGGAATAAAAATAACATTTTGGTTAAGGCATAAGTATTGGAAATAAAGTTTTTTTCTTTATTTTGTGTTCAAAAATGTAAATATATTTTGAAAATAAAGTTTGTACTTCTATTTACATTCAGCCATGCAAATATATATAGAAAATAGAAATTGTTCTTTTATTTGCTTTCACCAATGCAAATGTATGTTGAAACAAATTATTCATTTGCACTCACCAATGCAATACATACATATATTGAAAATAAAGTTTATTTCTTTGTTTGCATTTACCAATACACATATGCATTGAAATTTAAGTTTATTCTTTTATTTGCATTTATCAATGCAAATATTCAATGAAACTATAGTCTACTTTCTTTATCTACAATTACCAATACAAATGTACACACTTTTATACATTTAATAGAATTTGTTTAAAATATACTTTGAAAATAAATTTTGTTCTCTTATTTACATTCACTAATGTAAATATAATTTGTAAACAAAACTATTCTTTGTTTGTGTTCATAAATGCAAATACTCATTTAAATAAAATTTGTTTCTTTTATTTACATTCAATAATGTAAATACACTTTGGAAATGAGGTTCATTTTACATTCACTCAAATATACTTTTAAATAAAAATAAAAGTTGCATTTGTTATTTGCATTCCTTGTTGCAAATAAAACCTAAAAATAAAGTTCATCTTTGTTTGCAATTCATTAACGCAAACAAACCATCAGATTGAAAATTTTATTTTTGATTTATAATTTTGATATGAATAAAGATTGTTTGAAATAAAGGATAGAATTTAAAAGTTACATTTGAAATAACTAAACATTCACATTTTTTATCATTAAAGTAAAATAGACAAAAACACTAATTTTGTCTAAATTAAAAGAATTAAACAAAATATAGCATTGGCATATTTTATTAGAATTGAAATGCAAATTATTCATTTTCTGTAAATTTGTATTAGTTAAAAACAATTAATCATTTTTGTTAATTTACATTATTTAAAAATAATTATTCATTTTAGTCAATTTATACTAGTTAAACCAAATTATACATTTTGTCAGAAATATTCATTTTTGTCAAAATGAATTAGTTGAAGCGATTTATATATATATATATATATATATATATATGGCAAGATATATACTTGTCAAGATAGGATAGTTAAATCAACATATTTATCATTTTGTCTCATTAGATTGCCAAAACAAAATAACCATTTTTGTTTAGAGTTTAAATTAGCAAAATAGAAATTGTCAATAGAGACAAAATTATTATGCTTATTCATTCATTGCAATAGAGATATTTACTTGTCATCATTATATGTATTGTGTATTACACTTCCATTCACAAGTTGCCCGACTTGTGTATGTGATTGGGACGATAATTTTTCACACATCGCCCAAGTGCACAAATTAGTTTATTATTTGTTTGTTGGTTGAAAACCCCACACGGGTGTTGGGATGAAAATTTACATACACTAATCCCAATATTTAGTTGTATGTTGATCGTTAGATCGACAGGTTGCGATGAGCGTTATTATTTAATTTTAACGCTTACACAGTGGAAATTACACTTTGGATGTAGACGGATGATTTGATGGTTTTACTGTTATTATCATATATATGATGTGTGTGAAATCCATGTAACCCAAATTAGATGGTAAATGTTTGAGTCGCATCTCGATTCAGGTATTCTTTTAAATGAGAATATTTTTACATTTGAAATCCTTTTTATATAAAGTACATATATTTTCATAATATATTTTTAATCAACTATATGTTAAAACAAAGAATATTTGTAAAAGAAAGAATTTGTAATATAAAGAATACTTTTCATTTAGAGTCTTTATATAAAGAATATTTTATGATTATTTTAAAATATGTTTTTAAAAGATTACTAGCATTTGCAATTATATTTTGTGATATGAAATAAATTGAGATGTGAAGTGGATTTATCGTGGACGATGTTTTAAACGACATTTGTCCTTTAATCCAATTTACATTGAAATTAATATTTGGAATTTATAAATCTATTTTATAGATTTAAAAAGGGCATTTTCTAAAAATCAAGTTTTTCCAATTTAATATATTAAATAGGAATTAAGTGGAAATTCGATGGGTAATAATCGAAATGGGCTTCTGTAAAAGAAGACCGATATTATATGTGGAATTTAAGAGGCTTTGCCATTATTCCACTTATATTATTAGTCTGATATAGAAATCTATATCAATTATATATTAGTTTGATTTCTGTGGAATTCCATATTTCGGAAATTATTTATAGATTTTATTTTCAGTGTTTATCTTTGATAAAATTAATGAGAATCTTTTAAATCGAATATCTTATTAAAAGAATATTCTGAGTTGGAATGTGACGAAATGTGTGATTTTCCAATATTTGTTTTTAATCCCAAAATACGCGAGTTATTCAAAAAGACCGGGTTTATCCCATTCTGAATAATCATCACGATGATCAAGAGTCGAAGATGAAGACGGTGATTGAAGACCGAAGGTTTTCTCATCGTTGGGATGATGATGACTGGTATCTTGAATTGGGATTGGCCTTCCAAGGCAAGGTATTTAGTGATGATCGTCCAAATGCATTTGGAGATCGACGGACACGTTGTTTCGCTCAGACCCAGAGCGGACTTGTAAATGGATTGCGTGTCTGACATTGTATTCCTTTCTACTGTATTTGTTGAACGCTACTGATTATATATTTCTGTTTGGTGGTGAAGAATTTATTCTTTACTTAGTAACACCCCGCAAATTCTATAACTGTGAAATTAACAAATTAAAGTATAATTAATTTGAAATCAAAGAACTAAGGGAAACGGGATACGCCATTGCGTTCGTCTCGGAAAAATACGTGAAATAGAGTCCGAGTTTTCGAAAAACGGAGTCCGTATGAAGAAGATATGGCCTTCGGAAGTTTTGAATTAAATTTAAAATTCAAACAGAATAAAATAATTAAAAATCGGGCCCAATGGGCCAGGGCGGATAAACACCCGCCTAGGCCACCCAGGTCGACTGGGCTGTCGACCTGGGCTACCCATGTCGACAGGGGTGTCGACAGCCATGTCGACAGGGGTGTCGACCTGGTCGAGCCCAGCCAACCTGGCTGGCCAGGTCTGTGTTTGGCCGATTTTTTGTGGTTTGCTTTGTCACTAGGGCTAGGTGGCAAGTTTTAATTGGTCTCTCTATCGAATGAATGGCTACGATCAATCCGGGCAACATCAATGGTCCTAATCAGTTCCTAACCTCTATATAAACAACCCTAGACAAACCCTAATCTATTCATTCAAAAATAAGAACATAGCCGCCATGTTGCTGAGGAACGACAAAGAGTAGCCGCCAACTAGAGAGAGGATTAGGAGGAAAGTTCTAAAGCCTAAAGCAATTCAAGCAACCTAAGCAAATCAATTCAACAAAGGAATTTGCGTCTTCAATCCCTAAATTAGAGAATTCATCACACCATTGTAAGTAGAGTATTACTTTGGTATGGATAAACAATTGTGTTGGTTTGTATGCTTGAATTGTGGCAATAAAGTAATTCATATTTGTGCGTTCTTATCAATTTGAAATATTATATACGTTTGGATATTTATGAATTATGTTATTCATGTTATAAAGAACTACATGCGGTAGTTCTATGCAAGTATACGTTTGGAATATTTCGCAAATTATGTAATCCATGTTGAAGCTGCATGTATGTAGTTGATTTAAATTCATGCAAGTTTGGGGTTTGCTTCTATGCCACCATGATGTATATTTTTGTGCATAAATCATTTTGTAAGTAATTGGAACAAGTTTGGTTATTATCCATATGAAGTTATGTTGAGAATTTGGCATCATGTATTAAGCCATGCTTTTGTACTAGAAAACCTATTTGCAAATTTATGAATATGGCTAGGCTATGATTGACATTTGGCATAATTGAAATTCATGTTAAGTCTATATTGTTTACTAGAATTATATGATGACATATGTGGTACATGGCTAGGTTAGGTTCAAAAAGTCCCTTTTTGTAAGTTTACATGACTAAAGTAAGAATCATGATTTCATGTTAGAAATATTTATGCCATGGTTATGTGAACAAATTTAACTATACTTATGCCATGCTTATGTTTGACATTATGCCATGTTTATGCTAGAAGTATTTATGCCATGCTTATGTTTGACATTATGCCATGTTTATGCTAGAAGTATTTATGCCATGCTTATGTTTGACATTATGTCATGCTTATGCTAGAAATATTTATGCCATGCTTATGTTTGACATTATGCCTAAATAAAAATATAGGTTCATGTGTCAATAATGATATCTCAATTACAAGTTCACATGCTTGGATTCATGTCACCTATGCTTTATAACCAAAGTATATGTCATTACTATGCAAGTACACCAGTTTCTATTTTGTATTCCCAACGTCATATTGCAAGTTCATGCGCTCACCTTCCCCTTTTTGTGTATGTAATCACGCCTTGAGCCTCCCCTTTTCGCATGGCTAAATTGGGCTTTAAAAGGCTAAGCCCAATATATATAAACGGACGTGTAAAACGGGGGAGAATAACGTTGTGTTAAAATTAATTAATGAATGAAAATATAAAATAGAAGGGCCCAAATTCAAGTATGGGTTGGGCCCATGATTGGTGTAACCTTTACACCATTAACTTAATAATGGGCCGCAAATATTTACATATAAGAAATAAAGAAGAATGAAAAAATATGTAAATGTAGAAAATACGATGTGTTTAACCCGAGGTTGGATTGAGTTGTGATGTAAACCTGCCCGGAACCGCCCGGCTGTCCAGTAGTCACAAAAATACCTATCCAATGTGAGAGGTTAAACATGGAGCCCAACAAGGACCCGAGGTTAGACTGAGTTGTGGCGTAAGACTGCCCGGAACCAACCGGCAACAGGCCGCCACAACAATACCTGTCTAATGTGAGAGGTCAGGGCCTTAATAAGACAATTAAGGCTGAGTCAGGATTATTAGGATTAAGTGAACTAAAGACTTAATCAAAATGGAACATGCTAAACTAAACGGACTGGTGGGGGTTAGGTTAGAAAACACTTAACCAACTTAGCATGTTGGCTAGAGATAGAAAACCTAGTAACGGGGGACCCTTTTCAGCAGTAACCCTAGAAGGTGTATCAGGATACCCTGAAACTAGGCAGGGTGGGGCACGATTACTGGGCTGATTGTAAGAGGTCAAATCGACGGCGGTGGTGTAGCAGTGTAGGTTCTAACGGAGTGCGGGCGTGCACACACTCCGGCGCAGAAAAATAAGGCACTGGACACCAGTAGCATACCTGTGCACTCTAAGGTTGTGTCGGGTTGCCACTATGGGACTTGATACACCCCATGGTGGGACCAGCATAGGTAACTACAACATCGGGGGCCGTAAGACACATGTAACTATGCGAGTAGGAGCCGATCATCATTGAATGGATCACATCACCCTGATTATGGGGTGCCAGTGGGAAACTAGTTTATATGGGTTCAGAGATTAACATGGGGTACGATGGTCTATTCGACCCTAGACAACTTAACCAAGTTTATAGTGCTTGCCCACTTCTTGTTTATACTTATCACACCCAGTTCTTTATTCATAGACAAAATAGTACTAGACTTACTCAGGCTTTATGTCTGACTCTACTTTTCTTTCGTCTTCTTTCTTCCGTTTCCCCCCCCCCCCAGGTCCTCAGGGAGGGAACACAGCAGCTTGACCAGCCTTAACATCCAGCTTGAAGAAGAAGTGAAATGTATTGCTTGGACTTTCCTGTTTTGAACTATGGCTTTAGACAATCCACTATGGGGCTTTTGCAGTTTATCTATGTTTTATTTATGCTTCTTTAAAATAATGTACTCAAGACAGATTATGAAAGTGTTATGTTATGTTTTTGGAAAGGATGTTGTTGTAACACGTATTTGACTTTATGAAATAAAGTTTGTTGTTCTTCCGCTGTTTACAAATATGTGTTCTTATATCTGTCTTGTATATCTGTGACTTGTACTTATAAACCTCCACCAAAATTAGGGCATTCCCTCTGAGAGTGACCCTAACGGAGGTGGGGTGTTTCACTTGGTATCAGAGCATAGGTTTACCAGATAAGATAAAAAGTTTTGAAAAATTATTTTCAAAAAGGAAATTTAAAGAAGCATTTTTAAAGAAAAATATTATTTTATTTTAAAAAGGCAAAGTCCACTCCCCAAAGCCATAGGTATTATCTCTTATCCTACGTTTTGAATCTATCCTTTTTGTTTCAGCATGTCCGAAGATCTTAACTTGCCAGAAGGGGTACCAATACCTGGTTGGTTTAGACGGTTCTTAGAAGCAAGGGCCACTCAGCCAGGTCCTACCGTTCCTCCTCCCCCAGCTGCCGGAAATCATCCAGCTGCAGCGGCACCTTTTCCTCCACCTCCTCCTCGGGGAAATACGTTTGCTAAGATATGTAAAGATTTTAAAGCTATGGGAGGAAGGGATTTCCATGGAACTGAGTCCTTCGTGGCAGCTAGAAATTGGCTGAAAGAAACGGAGGACCTATTCATCATCTTTGAGGTAGAAGATAGACAAAAAGTACAATTGGCGGTATGGCTATTGAAGGGCGAGGCTTCCTACTGGTGGGAAGTCACTAATGCTGAAAGACCAGTGGAGACATGGGAGGACTTTAGAGCAAGGTTTGAGACCAAATTTCTCTCAGATGCGGAAAGAAGTTTGCAGTTGGAAAAATTCTTATTTCTTAAGCAAGGGGACAAGACAGTCAGAGAGTATGTGAATCAGTTTGATGAGCTGGCTAGGTTTGGGCTTGACCTAGTCAACACCCCGCACAAGAAGGCTCTCCATTTCGTCAAAGGGTTGAATGAGCCATTACACAGTTTGGCCATGACCCATATACCCATGGGAGCCACGTATGAAAGATTGGTGCAAATGGCATTGCTGAATGAAGAGGATAAGGGCAAGAAGGAGACAAAGGCAGAAAGCTCTCAAGGGAAGAAAGAGCGTTTGCAGCCTAAGAAGACAGACTTTAAAAAAGGCGGGGAAGGCAACAAAGAGAAGAGGACGTGTAATTTCTGTGGCAAAGTGGGGCACTTAGTAAAGGACTACCGGAAAAAGAAGGCCAAGGAGAATGGTGGGTGCTTTTCTTGCGGTGAGACGGGCCATAGGGCTAAGGACTGCCCAAAGAAACGAGGACAGGGGCAGAGGGCTGGATCCACCCCAGGGGCACAGGTTCATGTGCTAGAAGCGCCACCTCTGCAACAGCGAGGTATAAATACTTCTGTAGAAAGTGTAGTTTATCTTTATGATCACCCCGTTCGCACTTTATTTGATTCTGGCGCATCACACTCCTTTATCTCGTCTGCTTTAGTAGAATCTCTGCACCTAAAAACTAGTATGGTAGAGGACCCCTTAATTGTTTCAAACCCAATTGGGGGCCCAGCTCATTTGTCTATGATCTGTTTGGGATTGAAAATTTCTATTCTAAGTGTAGAATTTCAATGTAGTGCCTTTGTTTTGGGCTTTTCGGGGTATGGTTTGATTTTTGGTATGGATTGGCTATCCAGTAATGGGGCCATCCTTGATCGTGAGAAAAGGGTTGTTAGGCTCCTAACCCAGCTCGGTAATACTTTGGAAATTTCTTGTAATCCCTCGTATGCGGTTATGCTTAGTTATCTTGAATCGCTAGATGCCTCTGTTGAAAACTTGCAATCAGTTAGAGTGGTCCGGGAATATCCGGATGTCTTTGAAGAGGTGAAGGGCTTGCCTCCGAAGCGGGAAATAGATTTCCGCATATATCTTGTAGATAATGCAAAGCCCGTTGCGTTGCCCGTTAGACATATGGCTCCACGAGAAAGGAAAGAGCTCAGTAAACAGATTAAAGAGCTTCTAGAAAAGGGGTTCATTAGGAGGAGCATTTCAGAATAGGGCACTCCAGTAGTGTTCGCCACTAAGGCTGAAGGTTCATTTCGCTGATGCATGAGTTGTAAAGAATCGCCTTAGTAAGTACATTTGGCAACATAGTTGATGTTTGTTTATTTTCAAGAGATAATTCATCTATGTGGAATACCTTCTAGTAAGTGAACAAGATCCAAGATTCACTAATGAATTTTGGAGAGCTTGAATGGAACCATGAGTACGCAGTATGCTTGAGCCAAGTATACTAGAAGGAGAATAAGTGAAAAAGGAACGAGAGACAAGGGTTCCAACTCATATTTTGGAAACAAGGATTAAGAAACTACGAAATTGTGAAGTTAAAGGCAGACAAAGCATAATGGAGTTAAGCTCAAGGAAGTACGACTTAGAAGATTGAAGACTAGATTCGTGCATCGTATCTCTTCTTAAGAGTATATCCTTGATCCCTCTCTTCCTGTAAAGCTCACTTGCATGCCATCTTTTGTGTATATCCTCTCGGTCCTATTCTTAATCCAATTTCTATTGCAAACCCCATAGGGAGTATGACTCATCTGTTAGTAACACATGTTGGGGCTCGAGGGTGTTCATTGGTTTGACTAAAGTTTTTGGGTTTTATAGGATATAGATTGGTCTTAGGAAGGGACTCCCTTATGACCTAAAAAGAGTCCATCATGCTTAGTTTCCTAGAATAATATATGGTGGTTGGGTTGAGTAACTCTTTGGGTGTCAGTCTGATGTTGATTTCGGTCTTCGGGGCTGATGCTTAGAGAGTTCTTCTCCTAATCAATATATATGTGGCATAGGTTTTCAGTTTTGACATTGCCTAATGGGCACAAAGTTTTTACCTGCTTCTATCATTCGACTATACCTTTAGATAGGAACAATTGGAGAAAAAAATGTCCTATAGATTAGAGCTACCCGAAAGATTGGATGGAATCAGCTGAAGTGGTAGAGCCAAATATACTCGAAGAGGCCAAAGTGGAACGTGAAGCAACCATAAGAAAAGTTCCAACCCGCATCTTAGGAACGGAAGTGAAGTCAAGCTCGTCAAAGTTCAGTGGAGCGAAGCTGAGGGAGATGCGACTTGGGAAACTGAAGCTAGAATCCGTACAGCCTACCCTTTTCTGTTCGAGGGTACATCCTTGATCTTTCCTTTTCCTTAAGTTGCGCTTTATCTATCTTTTTAGGTATATTTCCTCGGCCATATCCTTTAGGTAGAGACCCTTTGGATGGAAACATGTAGTTGAAACATGTTATGGATGATGGTTGCAAGTGGTTGCAAGTGATTGCTAGTGGTTGCTCGTGGTTGCATATACACACACAATCTAGGTTTTAGATCGGCTCAGTCACTTCATATTGCATATGCATATATGTTTGCATTCGTATATGGTTGAACTTTAATGTGTTGTCATGTGGATGTTGCATTTGTATTGAATGGTTGTGCACTCATGTAGAATCAAGAATAGGAAAATTTGCATACATAATGGATTCATGGCACTTACATAATTCGCATTAAGGAGGTCAACTGAATCAGTAGACCGCCTGATTTTGCATTAGATAAGTTCATGTACACACACACTTTGCATATGATCATAAAGCATTAGAAGTCTTTTAAGGACAATGGATGCTCGTGTTTGATGGATGAGTAGATGGATGATTGGATGTTAGGATATACATTCCTCCTAACTTGAAGATTTCGGGGACGAAATCCTTTTAAGTGGGGGGAGAATGTAACACCCCGCAAATTCTATAACTGTGAAATTAACAAATTAAAGTATAATTAATTTCAAATCAAAGAACTAAGGGAAACGGGATACGCCATTGCGTTCGTCTCGGAAAAATACGCGAAATAGAGTCCGAGTTTTCGAAAAACGGAGTCCGTATGAAGAAGATATGGCCTTCGGAAGTTTTGAATTAAATTTAAAATTCAAACAGAATAAAATAATTAAAAATCGGGCCCAATGGGCCAGGGCGGATAAACACCCGCCTAGGCCACCCAGGTCGACTGGGCTGTCGACCTGGGCTACCCATGTCGACAGGGGTGTCGACAGCCCTGTCGACAGGGCTGTCGACAGCCCTATCGACAGGGGTGTCGACCTGGTCGAGCCCAGCCAACCTGGCTGGCCAGGTCTGTGTTTGGCCGATTTTTTGTGGTTTGCTTTGTCACTAGGGCTAGGTGGCAAGTTTTAATTGGTCTCTCTATCGAATGAATGGCTACGATCAATCCGGGCAACATCAATGGTCCTAATCAGTTCCTAACCTCTATATAAACAACCCTAGACAAACCCTAATCTATTCATTCAAAAATAAGAACATAGCCGCCATGTTGCTGAGGAACGACAAAGAGTAGCCGCCAACTAGAGAGAGGATTAGGAGGAAAGTTCTAAAGCCTAAAGCAATTCAAGCAACCTAAGCAAATCAATTCAACAAAGGAATTTGCGTCTTCAATCCCTAAATTAGAGAATTCATCACACCATTGTAAGTAGAGTATTACTTTGGTATGGATAAACAATTGTGTTGGTTTGTATGCTTGAATTGTGGCAATAAAGTAATTCATATTTGTGCGTTCTTATCAATTTGAAATATTATATACGTTTGGATATTTATGAATTATGTTATTCATGTTATAAAGAACTACATGCGGTAGTTCTATGCAAGTATACGTTTGGAATATTTCGCAAATTATGTAATCCATGTTGAAGCTGCATGTATGTAGTTGATTTAAATTCATGCAAGTTTGGGGTTTGCTTCTATGCCACTATGATGTATATTTTTGTGCATAAATCATTTTGTAAGTAATTGGAACAAGTCTGGTTATTATCCATATGAAGTTATGTTGAGAATTTGGCATCATGTATTAAGCCATGCTTTTGTACTAGAAAACCTATTTGCAAATTTATGAATATGGCTAGGCTATGATTGACATTTGGCATAATTGAAATTCATGTTAAGTCTATATTGTTTACTAGAATTATATGATGACATATGTGGTACATGGCTAGGTTAGGTTCAAAAAGTCCCTTTTTGTAAGTTTACATGACTAAAGTAAGAATCATGATTTCATGTTAGAAATATTTATGCCATGGTTATGTGAACAAATTTAACTATACTTATGCCATGCTTATGTTTGACACTATGCCATGTTTATGCTAGAAGTATTTATGCCATGCTTATGTTTGACATTATGCCATGTTTATGCTAGAAGTATTTATGCCATGCTTATGTTTGACATTATGCCATGCTTATGCTAGAAATATTTATGCCATGCTTATGTTTGACATTATGCCTAAATAAAAATATAGGTTCATGTGTCAATAATGATATCTCAATTACAAGTTCACATGCTTTGATTCATGTCACCTATGCTTTATGACCAAAGTATATGTCATTACTATGCAAGTACACCAGTTTCTATTTTGTACTCCCAACGTCATATTGCAAGTTCATGCGCTCACCTTCCCCTTTTTGTGTATGTAATCACGCCTTGAGCCTCCCCTTTTCGCATGGCTAAATTGGGCTTTAAAAGGCTAAGCCCAATATATATAAACGGACGTGTAAAACGGGGGAGAATAACGTTGTGTTAAAATTAATTAATGAATGAAAATATAAAATAGAAGGGCCCAAATTCAAGTATGGGTTGGGCCCATGATTGGTGTAACCTTTACACCATTAACTTAATAATGGGCCACAAATATTTACATATAAGAAATAAAGAAGAATGACAAAATATGTAAATGTAGAAAATACGATGTGTTTAACCCGAGGTTGGATTGAGTTGTGATGTAAACCTGCCCGGAACCGCCCGGCTGTCCAGTAGTCACAAAAATACCTATCCAATGTGAGAGGTTGAACATGGAGCCCAACAAGGACCCGAGGTTAGACTGAGTTGTGGCGTAAGACTGCCCGGAACCAACCGGCAACAGGCAGCCACAACAATACCTGTCTAATGTGAGAGGTCAGGGCCTTAATAAGACAATTAAGGCTGAGTCAGGATTATTAGGATTAAGTGAACTAAAGACTTAATCAAAATGGAACATGCTAAACTAAACGGACTGGTGGGGGTTAGGTTAGAAAACACTTAACCAACTTAGCATGTTGGCTAGAGATAGAAAACCTAGTAACGGGGGACCCTTTTCAGCAGTAACCCTAGAAGGTGTATCAGGATACCCTGAAACTAGGCAGGGTGGGGCACGATTACTGGGCTGATTGTAAGAGGTCAAATCGACGGCGGTGGTGTAGCAGTGTAGGTTCTAACGGAGTGCGGGCGTGCACACACTCCGGCGCAGAAAAATAAGGCACTGGACACCAGTAGCATACCTGTGCACTCTAAGGTTGTGTCGGGTTGCCACTATGGGACTTGATACACCCCATGGTGGGACCAGCATAGGTAACTACAACATCGGGGGTCGTAAGACACATGTAACTATGCGAGTAGGAGCCGATCATCATTGAATGGATCACATCACCCTGATTATGGGGTGCCAGTGGGAAACTAGTTTATATGGGTTCAGAGATTAACATGGGGTACGATGGTCTATTCGACCCTAGACAACTTAACCAAGTTTATAGTGCTTGCCCACTTCTTGTTTATACTTATCACACCCAGTTCTTTATTCATAGACAAAATAGTACTAGACTTACTCAGGCTTTATGTCTGACTCTACTTTTCTTTCGTCTTCTTTCTTCCGTTCCCCCCCCCCCCAGGTCCTCAGGGAGGGAACACAGCAGCTTGACCAGCCTTAACATCCAGCTTGAAGAAGAAGTGAAATGTATTGCTTGGACTTTCCTGTTTTGAACTATGGCTTTAGACAATCCACTATGGGGCTTTTGCAGTTTATCTATGTTTTATTTATGCTTCTTTAAAATAATGTACTCAAGACAGATCATGAAAGTGTTATGTTATGTTTTTGGAAAGGATGTTGTTGTAACACGTATTTGACTTTATGAAATAAAGTTTGTTGTTCTTCCGCTGTTTACAAATATGTGTTCTTATATCTGTCTTGTATATCTGTGACTTGTACTTATAAACCTCCACCAAAATTAGGGCATTCCCTCTGAGAGTGACCCTAACGGAGGTGGGGTGTTTCACTTGGTATCAGAGCATAGGTTTACCAGATAAGATAAAAAGTTTTGAAAAATTATTTTCAAAAAGGAAATTTAAAGAAGCATTTTTAAAGAAAAATATTATTTTATTTTAAAAAGGCAAAGTCCACTCCCCAAAGCCATAGGTATTATCTCTTATCCTACGTTTTGAATCTATCCTTTTTTTTTCAGCATGTCCGAAGATCTTAACTTGCCAGAAGGGGTACCAATACCTGGTTGGTTTAGACGGTTCTTAGAAGCAAGGGCCACTCAGCTAGGTCCTACCGTTCCTCCTCCCCCAGCTGCCGGAAATCATCCAGCTGCAGCGGCACCTTTTCCTCCACCTCCTCCTCGGGGAAATACGTTTGCTAAGATATGTAAAGATTTTAAAGCTATGGGAGGAAGGGATTTCCATGGAACTGAGTCCTTCGTGGCAGCTAGAAATTGGCTGAAAGAAACGGAGGACCTATTCATCATCTTTGAGGTAGAAGATAGACAAAAAGTACAATTGGCGGTATGGCTATTGAAGGGCGAGGCTTCCTACTGGTGGGAAGTCACTAATGCTGAAAGACCAGTGGAGACATGGGAGGACTTTAGAGCAAGGTTTGAGACCAAATTTCTCTCAGATGCGGAAAGAAGTTTGCAGTTGGAAAAATTCTTATTTCTTAAGCAAGGGGACAAGACAGTCAGAGAGTATGTGAATCAGTTTGATGAGCTGGCTAGGTTTGGGCTTGACCTAGTCAACACCCCGCACAAGAAGGCTCTCCATTTCGTCAAAGGGTTGAATGAGCCATTACACAGTTTGGCCATGACCCATATACCCATGGGAGCCACGTATGAAAGATTGGTGCAAATGGCATTGCTGAATGAAGAGGATAAGGGCAAGAAGGAGACAAAGGCAGAAAGCTCTCAAGGGAAGAAAGAGGGTTTGCAGCCTAAGAAGACAGACTTTAAAAAAGGCGGGGAAGGCAACAAAGAGAAGAGGACGTGTAATTTCTGTGGCAAAGTGGGGCACTTAGTAAAGGACTGCCGGAAAAAGAAGGCCAAGGAGAATGGTGGGTGCTTTTCTTGCGGTGAGACAAGCCATAGGGCTAAGGACTGCCCAAAGAAACGAGGACAGGGGCAGAGGGCTGGATCCACCCCAGGGGCACAGGTTCATGTGCTAGAAGCGCCACCTCTGCAACAGCGAGGTATAAATACTTCTGTAGAAAGTGTAGTTTATCTTTATGATCACCCCGTTCGCACTTTATTTGATTCTGGCGCATCACACTCCTTTATCTCGTCTGCTTTAGTAGAATCTCTGCACCTAAACACTAGTATGGAAGAGGACCCCTTAATTGTTTCAAACCCAATTGGGGGCCCAGCTCATTTGTCTATGATCTGTTTGGGATTGAAAATTTCTATTCTAAGCGTAGAATTTCAATGTAGTGCCTTTGTTTTGGGCTTTTCGGGGTATGGTTTGATTTTTGGTATGGATTGGCTATCCAGTAATGGGGCCATCCTTGATCGTGAGAAAAGGGTTGTTAGGCTCCTAACCCAGCTCGGTAATACTTTGGAAATTTCTTGTAATCCCTCGTATGCGGTTATGCTTAGTTATCTTGAATCGCTAGATGCCTCTGTTGAAAACTTGCAATCAGTTAGAGTGGTCCGGGAATATCCGGATGTCTTTGAAGAGGTGAAGGGCTTGCCTCCGAAGCGGGAAATAGATTTCCGCATATATCTTGTAGATAATGCAAAGCCCGTTGCGTTGCCCGTTAGACATATGGCTCCACGAGAAAGGAAAGAGCTCAGTAAACAGATTAAAGAGCTTCTAGAAAAGGGGTTCATTAGGAGGAGCATTTCAGAATAGGGCACTCCAGTAGTGTTCGCCACTAAGGCTGAAGGTTCATTTCGCTGATGCATGAGTTGTAAAGAATCGCCTTAGTAAGTACATTTGGCAACATAGTTGATGTTTGTTTATTTTCAAGAGATAATTCATCTATGTGGAATACCTTCTAGTAAGTGAACAAGATCCAAGATTCACTAATGAATTTTGGAGAGCTTGAATGGAACCATGAGTACGCAGTATGCTTGAGCCAAGTATACTAGAAGGAGAATAAGTGAAAAAGGAACGAGAGGCAAGGGTTCCAACTCATATTTTGGAAACAAGGATTAAGAAACTACGAAATTGTGAAGTTAAAGGCAGACAAAGCATAATGGAGTTAAGCTCAAGGAAGTACGACTTAGAAGATTGAAGACTAGATTCGTGCATCGTATCTCTTCTTAAGAGTATATCCTTGATCCCTCTCTTCCTGTAAAGCTCACTTGCATGCCATCTTTTGTGTATATCCTCTCGGTCCTATTCTTAATCCAATTTCTATTGCAAACCCCATAGGGAGTATGACTCATCTGTTAGTAACACATGTTGGGGCTCGAGGGTGTTCATTGGTTTGACTAAAGTTTTTGGGTTTTATAGGATATAGATTGGTCTTAGGAAGGGACTCCCTTATGACCTAAAAGGAGTCCATCATGCTTAGTTTCCTAGAATAATATATGGTGGTTGGGTTGAGTAACTCTTTGGGTGTCAGTCTGATGTTGATTTCGGTCTTCGGGGCTGATACTTAGAGAGTTCTTCTCCTAATCAATATATATGTGGCATAGGTTTTCAGTTTTGACATTGCCTAATGGGCACAAAGTTTTTACCTGCTTCTATCATTCGACTATACCTTTAGATAGGAACAATTGGAAAAAAAATGTCCTATAGATTAGAGCTACCCGAAAGATTGGATGGAATCAGCTGAAGTGGTAGAGCCAAATATACTCGAAGAGGCCGAAGTGGAACGTGAAGCAACCATAAGAAAAGTTCCAACCCGCATCTTAGGAACGGAAGTGAAGTCAAGCTCGTCAAAGTTCAGTGGAGCGAAGCCGAGGGAGACGCGACTTGGGAAACTGAATCTAGAATCCGTACAGCCTACCCTTTTCTGTTCGAGGGTACATCCTTGATCTTTCCTTTTCCTTAAGTTGCGCTTTATCTATCTTTTTAGGTATATTTCCTCGACCATATCCTTTAGGTAGAGACCCTTTGGATGGAAACATGTAGTTGAAACATGTTTTGGATGATGGTTGCAAGTGGTTGCAAGTGATTGCTAGTGGTTGCTCGTGGTTGCATATACACACACAATCTAGGTTTTAGATCGGCTCAGTCACTTCATATTGCATATGCATATATGTTTGCATTCGTATATGGTTGAACTTTAATGTGTTGTCATGTGGATGTTGCATTTGTATTGAATGGTTGTGCACTCATGTAGAATCAAGAATAGGAAAATTTGCATACATAATGGATTCATGGCACTTACATAATTCGCATTAAGGAGGTCAACTGAATCAGTAGACCGCCTGATTTTGCATTAGATAAGTTCATGTACACACACACTTTGCATATGATCATAAAGCATTAGAAGTCTTTTAAGGACAATGGATGCTCATGTTTGATGGATGAGTAGATGGATGATTGGATGTTAGGATATACATTCCTCCTAACTTGAAGATTTCGGGGACGAAATCCTTTTAAGTGGGGGAGAATGTAACACCCCGCAAATTCTATAACTGTGAAATTAACAAATTAAAGTATAATTAATTTCAAATCAAAGAACTAAGGGAAACGGGATACGCCATTGCGTTCGTCTCGGAAAAATACGCGAAATAGAGTCCGAGTTTTCGAAAAACGGAGTCCGTATGAAGAAGATATGGCCTTCGGAAGTTTTGAATTAAATTTAAAATTCAAACAGAATAAAATAATTAAAAATCGGGCCCAATGGGCCAGGGCGGATAAACACCCGCCTAGGCCACCCAGGTCGACTGGGCTGTCGACCTGGCCTACCCATGTCGACAGGGGTGTCGACAGCCCTGTCGACAGCCCTGTCGACAGGGGTATCGACCTGGTCGAGCCCAGCCAACCTGGCTGGCCAGGTCTGTGTTTGGCCGATTTTTTGTGGTCTGCTTTGTCACTAGGGCTAGGTGGCAAGTTTTAATTGGTCTCTCTATCGAATGAATGGCTACGATCAATCCGTGCAACATCAATGGTCCTAATCAGTTCCTAACCTCTATATAAACAACCCTAGACAAACCCTAATCTATTCATTCAAAAATAAGAACATAGCCGCCATGTTGCTGAGGAACGACAAAGAGTAGCCGCCAACTAGAGAGAGGATTAGGAGGAAAGTTCTAAAGCCTAAAGCAATTCAAGCAACCTAAGCAAATCAATTCAACAAAGGAATTTGCGTCTTCAATCCCTAAATTAGAGAATTCATCACACCATTGTAAGTAGAGTATTACTTTGGTATGGATAAACAATTGTGTTGGTTTGTATGCTTGAATTGTGGCAATAAAGTAATTCATATTTGTGCGTTCTTATCAATTTGAAATATTATATACGTTTGGATATTTATGAATTATGTTATTCGTGTTATAAAGAACTACATGCGGTAGTTCTATGCAAGTATACATTTGGAATATTTCGCAAATTATGTAATCCATGTTGAAGCTGCATGTATGTAGTTGATTTAAATTCATGCAAGTTTGGGGTTTGCTTCTATGCCACCATGATGTATATTTTTGTGCATAAATCATTTTGTAAGTAATTGGAACAAGTCTGGTTATTATCCATATGAAGTTATGTTGAGAATTTGGCATCATGTATTAAGCCATGCTTTTGTACTAGAAAACCTATTTGCAAATTTATGAATATGGCTAGGCTATGATTGACATTTGGCATAATTGAAATTCATGTTAAGTCTATATTGTTTACTAGAATTATATGATGACATATGTGGTACATGGCTAGGTTAGATTCAAAAAGTCCCTTTTTGTAAGTTTACATGACTAAAGTAAGAATCATGATTTCATGTTAGAAATATTTATGCCATGGTTATGTGAACAAATTTAACTATACTTATTCCATGCTTATGTTTGACATTATGCCATGTTTATGCTAGAAGTATTTATGCCATGCTTATGTTTGACATTATGCCATGTTTATGCTAGAAGTATTTATGCCATGCTTATGTTTGACATTATGCCATGCTTATGCTAGAAATATTTATGCCATGCTTATGTTTGACATTATGCCTAAATAAAAATATAGGTTCATGTGTCAATAATGATATCTCAATTACAGGTTCACATGCTTTGATTCATGTCACCTATGCTTTATGACCAAAGTATATGTCATTACTATGCAAGTACACCAGTTTCTATTTTGTATTCCCAACGTCATATTGCAAGTTCATACGCTCACCTTCCCCTTTTTGTGTATGTAATCACGCCTTGAGCCTCCCCTTTTCGCATGGCTAAATTGGGCTTTAAAAGGCTAAGCCCAATATATATAAACGGACGTGTAAAACGGGGGAGAATAACGTTGGGTTAAAATTAATTAATGAATGAAAATATAAAATAGAAGGGCCCAAATTCAAGTATGGGTTGGGCCCATGATTGGTGTAACCTTTACACCATTAACTTAATAATGGGCCGCAAATATTTACATATAAGAAATAAAGAAGAATGACAAAATATGTAAATGTAGAAAATACGATGTGTTTAACCCGAGGTTGGATTGAGTTGTGATGTAAACCTGCCCGGAACCGCCCGGCTGTCCAGTAGTCACAAAAATACCTATCCAATGTGAGAGGTTGAACATGGAGCCCAACAAGGACCCGAGGTTAGACTGAGTTGTGGCGTAAGACTGCCCGGAACCAACCGGCAACAGGCAGCCACAACAATACCTGTCTAATGTGAGAGGTCAGGGCCTTAATAAGACAATTAAGGCTGAGTCAGGATTATTAGGATTAAGTGAACTAAAGACTTAATCAAAATGGAACATGCTAAACTAAACGGACTGGTGGGGGTTAGGTTAGAAAACACTTAACCAACTTAGCATGTTGGCTAGAGATAGAAAACCTAGTAACGGGGGACCCTTTTCAGCAGTAACCCTAGAAGGTGTATCAGGATACCCTGAAACTAGGCAGGGTGGGGCACGATTACTGGGCTGATTGTAAGAGGTCAAATCGACGGCGGTGGTGTAGCAGTGTAGGTTCTAACGGAGTGCGGGCGTGCACACACTCCGGCGCAGAAAAATAAGGCACTGGACACCAGTAGCATACCTGTGCACTCTAAGGTTGTGTCGGGTTGCCACTATGGGACTTGATACACCCCATGGTGGGACCAGCATAGGTAACTACAACATCGGGGGCCGTAAGACACATGTAACTATGCGAGTAGGAGCCGATCATCATTGAATGGATCACATCACCCTGATTATGGGGTGCCAGTGGGAAACTAGTTTATATGGGTTCAGAGATTAACATGGGGTACGATGGTCTATTCGACCCTAGACAACTTAACCAAGTTTATAGTGCTTGCCCACTTCTTGTTTATACTTATCACACCCAGTTCTTTATTCATAGACAAAATAGTACTAGACTTACTCAGGCTTTATGTCTGACTCTACTTTTCTTTCGTCTTCTTTCTTCCGTTTCCCCCCCCCCCCAGGTCCTCAGGGAGGGAACACAGCAGCTTGACCAGCCTTAACATCCAGCTTGAAGAAGAAGTGAAATGTATTGCTTGGACTTTCCTGTTTTGAACTATGGCTTTAGACAATCCACTATGGGGCTTTTGCAGTTTATCTATGTTTTATTTATGCTTCTTTAAAATAATGTACTCAAGACAGATTATGAAAGTGTTATGTTATGTTTTTGGAAAGGATGTTGTTGTAACACGTATTTGACTTTATGAAATAAAGTTTGTTGTTCTTCCGCTGTTTACAAATATGTGTTCTTATATCTGTCTTGTATATCTGTGACTTGTACTTATAAACCTCCACCAAAATTAGGGCATTCCCTCTGAGAGTGACCCTAACGGAGGTGGGGTGTTTCATCACCCTTCTCTAAGACGTATGAACATAGAGGTTATATATATACATATATATTGGTAGATGATCAATAATATGGTAGGGTCTGACAATGTGGCATGCTAAGATGCAAATGATCAAGGCTTTGTTGAAAAGCAGGCCTTGTGGTTGATGATCAAAGCACAGTATCTTTAGGCATAGCTTTGTGTATAGCGTGACTTCGCGAGCCTCACACCTCGGTATGAATCAAAAACGGGATATGGACCATAGGGATTGCATACGTTTCTTTCTAGCTAGAAGTGGTGTTTGGGCTTTAACACAGCCCGGCATTTTACTATGTGGATTATGGATTGAGGTACCTCATTTTTTTTTATAGGCCGGAAGTGGTCACATTATAGGTCCAAAAGGGTCGGGAAACGTATGTTCGGGAATTGCCAATCTACTACCGTTAGGTGGGGACTGGCCCTACCGCTCCAAGTGTTGCCCATAGGTGTGATCCTGAGGCATTTGCTAGAGTGTCTCGAATCGGAAGAGGATGATCCCTAGCCTTGATTTCATGATACAAAACCAACTTCCAATACCACATCACGGTTTTGATTGTAAACTTATATATGGCGACATAGTAGGATGGGGTACTATGCTGTCTAAGATTAATACATTTATATTGAAATGTTTTAAACATATATATATATATATACGCACTAATAATAATATCGTTTTAACGTATCAAGCATCTTTTGACCATTATAAGGTAAAACCCTATCATGTGGTGTGCGTTGCATTGTGTGATGGGACCTGGGTCTTATAATGGTTTCATTTTTCTAAAAAAAGCATTGCGTTATTTGATGATTTACTTTATTTATGCACTGGCAATCCAATCGAGTAATCACGTTCCGCGTTAGCGGCGTGGTCCTGTGATTAGCCTACTTATTAGATAGGTTAAGTTAAGAGTTCTCACACCAGTCCCACGACTGACCTGTAGTTTGTTTCACTTTGCAAACTCGGGTGCCCTCTTTCCACATGGGCAGTTGAGTAGCTTTTTGCAGATATAGTTAAGCAGGATCCTGGATTGAAGTCTAAAGCTGGGTCCAGAATATTGATGGCCTTCCGCTGAGATTAGTTCCACTGCAATGTATTTAATTTATTGTAAATGTATCTTCCGCTGTATTATTTATCAATGTACTCTGTATTATATATTATGTACTCTGATGTAACATTTATTATTGATGTTATGAAAGTATTTGTTGTCGTTCTGATGTGTTGTACGCCGAAAGTTAACGTACGCGGGTTTTTGAACGGTCTTGATCGATCTTGTGATTGATTGGGGTCGGGCGAAATTCGGGTCGTTACAGGTAGATTCTCCCTGATCACTTAAGACCCTAAGCAGACCTATCAGTCACTTATCAACCCTTGATAATATATTCAATGTTAACATAAAACTAGAGGGCACTTAACTACGGGCCCTACTAGTTAAGGCTTCCATCATTCACGCATACACCCATGCCCTGCATATGGTGAGAGGAGGCATTTTATCATTCGTTATACCTTCTAGCTGACCTTATTAGATAAACTCCTTAGTCACTTACTACGTCCCGAAGGACAGATAGCCATATTTGGCCCTTTTAATTTATAGGTTGGGTAGGCCAACACACACCTGTGATTTAAGATCCCTATACTGAAAAATCTATTTCCTAGGTGGACTCTTTAACCCTGGTCACTTAACCTTTTAGGACCCGGGAAGTAGACTATACGCGAAGGTTATTAGTTCATCCTCATTTGCCTTTAAAACCTTTCCCTTTTTAGGATAAAGTAGGCTACATTATTAATTCATTCCATTTAATTCCTTTATACGGAAATACTATATGTACATCATTTATTTGTGTCACGGGTTTATATGGTTAATAATATCTTACATTATTAACCTATTAAGTCCAACTATATTTTTAATTATAAGTTTTATTGGCATAAATAAGGCAGGTTATATTCCCTTTTCTCTGGGATATTTATTTGATTTCTTCCCTAATTTTGACTTAATATTTGAATGACAATCAGTATCCATTAATCCCCTTCTTGACACCCATCTCTTTTTATTTCATTTTTATTTTTCCCTTTTTGACTCTAATGGTCATATTTTCCTAAGGCAGCTATTTATCAGTCCCAATTATCTATTTGTTGTACCCCAACAGACACTTCCTATATTTATTTATTTATTGGTTGACTACTATACATTTACATACCAGGCCTCTCATATTAAGTTGACTACCCGTGGATGCTGGGTATGTCGGTCGGTTCCGGGAAGGCTTCTACCACAAGTGAACTTAACCTCGTGCCTTAGTACAATTATATTTATGCATTAGATCCCTCACATTAAACTGACTACCTGTGGTCTCTGGATTTTCCGGTCGGTTCTGGGCATGCTTCCACCACAAGTTGAGTTTAACCTCGTGTCTAAATGCGGTTATAATTTAAATCTACTAATTGGGGTCCACAACAATTATCCTAATTTATTTTAGGAAATTGTAACCATTTTCCTATTCACAGTTTATTTTCCCAAATCAATATTGGTTACAATGGTTACCCACTTATTTGCGGACTAATTTATGGAAATTAACTATATTTATTGCTATAAATGGTCACCATAAATATATTAATTAAAATGGATTATATTTACACATAATTCCATAATTGAACTTTATCCAAACATTTAAATATTCCATATAATTTACATTTCACCGTTTTACGTTGATTTGGACGAATAATATGTATCTGTTCATTTTTATGATTTCGTGCAATCAACGTAGTTATTAATATTTATTTATTATTTTGCAATACTTATTTTTAAATCAATGATTTGGTCTAATCAATTAACCAAACATTTCCTTATTACATTCAGTCTTGCCAAAAAGGTTTCAAGTCTCACAAGGACTGTTATCCAAAAATCACTATAAGTCATGCCTATTTTGTGGAATTTACACATTTCCAAATCACAAGAAATATATGTAATATATTTTTATATTGGGATAGTCAATGCAAATTATAAAAAAACATGTATTTATTTTTATATGTACCTTTGCACCACTTTTCCCTTTTTAATTCTTTTTTTCATAATTCTTGTGATTCTAAAATAATGCCTCGTTATTTAAAAATAAGGAAAACGACATAATTTACAATGCTTGAACCAAAAACCCAATAATCTTGAATGTAAACACGAAATATTTCTTTTATTCTTACAATCACATAATACACAAATTATTTTTTTTACCCAAATTCACATATTTCAACACTGAACTAAAGATCCAGAACATTACCACAACAAATTTATGTTTAATGGGACTGATTTTCATATCCACGGTGTTATGTGGCATATACAACATATTTCATAATTCATGACATAATATTTGGGAATATATATAAAAATCCTACAACTCATGTTTATACAAAATCACAACTTTATCATTTACCAATTTCAAACATATTCATAAACAGATCAGATGCTTATCATAATTTACAATTATTTAAATATTAGATCTGATAGTTATAAAACATAGATTGGATTCAAAAGAAATGGATAAATTATTATATCTATATTAGTAAATTTCCCACTCAACTTATAGTTTCCAATTTCTCTGTTTTGAACCTTTTTAGGCTTACTATCCAAAAATTCTTATAAATCTATAGTTTATCTGGAAAGGGGAAAGTTCTAAATCTGTAGAAATGTAAGAAAAAGAGAAAAGAGCAAAGAAATCTATCGTTGAGCACCCTCTTCAATAGAATATATTCCTCTTCCCAATTTCGTATGAATTTGATTTGATTTGGTATATATATGAATATATTTTATTTGGAAATTAGGTTAGAAGAGGAACAAAAATGGCAGAGCTCCATTTCCTTCATAGATTTGAATAGAAAAAGAGTGAGGCTCTACACCTTTATTTATAGGGGTGGAAATGGCCTAGAATCGTCGGATTAGTTTTAAGTTATATCTGTCCATTTGTTATAAACAATATAATAAAACAACTCACCAAAACCTAGCCGTTCTAGCCAGTGTGACGCCTAGTAGGTCGACCTGGGCGGTCGAACGCTGGTCGACCCCCTTGTCGACCGCCTAGGCATCAAACTGCCTAGGTTGGCTGGGTTATATATGGAAAATTATTAATTAAATATTTGGTTTATTTATTTTCCTTCCATATTTGTATTTCGACTGTAACTTTTTCATACGGACTCTATTTGCGAAACTCCAAACATGAAAGTTGACCAGAATTCCAAGACGAATGCAAAAGTTAAAGTCTCGTGGCCAATTTCCACCATTTGCAAAAATTCTTATTGTTTTTGAAATTCTAGTAATTAATTTATATCGCCAAAATTTCGGGTTGTTACATTCTTTCCTCCTTAAAAGGAATTTCGTCCCGAAATTCCGACACCTAAAATCCTATGCTACACAACCAATTTGTGTACACACACTTTGGAACCATGTGTATAGGTGCATGGTGTACAAAATGAAATTTCAATCAAAAACATGCATGCAAGATAGTTCTAATCGGATCCTCCTATATGCTTGCATTAAATTTTTTGAAATATTTTTGAAAACATGATGCAGAACATCCTAAATATACTGGCAGTTCTATATGAATGCAAATTTTGACAATTCTTTTTCACCCATAACCTCCACACAATTGTGAATAGAAGTGTGGAGCAACCAATTTTGCATCCAAACCCTACCATCCAAAACGTATGCAATCTAATCGTTTCTTATTTAGTCTCTCCTAAACTGGAAAAAAGAAATTAAGGCAAAAAAAACAACATTCCCTTTGCTTTCAAATTGTAGTGTCTCGTGTTTTTTGCATAATAATTTATTTATTTAATTATTTAAATAGTGAACTAGATATTTAAATGGTCATTTAATTAAATAATATTGAATATTTAATTAATATAAATAATAGAATAATATATATTTCTGAAATAGTCGGAAATAATAGAAGTCACGATATTGTGTGAATTGGACAATTTAAAATATATAATTTAGTTTAGAGTCGAATCATATTAACGAATTTATTTATAAATGTCAGTTGAACGTATAATTTATATTATAATTGTAATCGAGCTCGAAATGGCACGACAGTTTGTAATTTAGCGATTCAAACTTTAAATGAATATACAGAATCTGTTTTAAGTCGGATTTCTGTGAAAAAAGAAACGTTCGGAGCTGGTGAAGTATATATTTTTAATGGAAGAGAAAAATCGGGATTTCATCGTGTAGATTTTGATTTATGTCCAAATCAAATTTTCAAATAGTCGCTATGGAATTTCTTTATAATTTATAACGATTTATTTATATTATAAATGGATTTTTAATATAAACTGAATACTGATTTAATCTGGATTTGAAATGTCGAGTTATAAATTCAAATAGGAATATTTTGGAGTTGGATAATATTATGTGTGAATATATACGTAAATACGAATTTATTAATATTAAATTTAACTATTTTAAATATATTAATATTTAAACGGGTTTATTTAGAGCTTTAAAAATAGTCATTTTTACAAACGACCTATGTTTTCGATGAAACTAATTTTGTTGGATCTGGAATGTTAAATTATTTTTAGATTTCAATTTTTGTGATTTTTGAGTCAGTATGCAGCCGTACAGATTTTTAATGTGAAAAAACAGTAAGTATTTTGACGGTTAAAAATATGCTGTCTGAGCAAACAGAGTCGGAATTCGACGAAACCAGTTTTATTGGGTCTGTAATGTCAAACTATGGTTACATGTCAATTTCCATGATTTTTGGATATTATATGTGATCAAAGGGATTTTTAACAACAAAATTGACAACGTTAAAATAAAAACTAATATAAAAATTCGAATATAAAAATTATTATAAATCTTCTATAAATAGGTCACCACCTCTCTAACCCTAAATAAAACTTTGTCGTGGTCAACAGCAAGATGGCCGCCACTATTTCTTCTATAACAGTAAAAAGGGGAAGATAAAAATCCAAAATCAAATTGGATTAATTTCCAGAAATCATGAAATGAAATTTGTTGTCACCCTCTGATCTTAGGCTTCACGCTGATTTTCCTCTTTCATCACTCGACGTTAACTTTTATTCCATGGGTTTTCAGCGCGTAATCCATATGAATTAGGGTTAGTTCATATTGGAATTTTGTTGTGCAAATTCATCTTATAGTTGTTGTTTTCGGATCAAGGAGGAATTCTGCATCTAGAATACTGATTTGGTGGGTTTCCATGAATTTCTATGTCGATGGATTCACTGGAGCCGTAACTAATGAGGCTGGAGTCGCGAGTTGAATAGGGGATCAAGGTTTGCAAAATTAGTATGGGGTGATGGAGATTTAGATGTGGAGAATTTTGGTATATTTTGTTCGATGTAATTTGGATTGTGGAGGGAGATACATGGAGGAAGATATGGGAATGGTGTGTGATTTCCTGAAGAAGGGAGGAGCAGGATTACATGAAGAAGGAGGAGTATTGTAGATGGCGGTAGGGGTTCTAACTGGCCGATTTGGTAAGTTAGGCGATACTAAATATTAATTAATTTTAATTTAATTCAAATAAGTGTACAAACTTATAAATGCCATATCTTCGTTATACGATATCAGAAATGGACAAAACTGGATCTGTTAGGATCGTTTGGACGGAGGCTACACCATGGAACTGACTCGGAGTGAATTGGAGCCCATTACAATTTATTGCAAAATAAATTGTCCATCTAAATCAACTGACAATTATCGTTATTTAACGATGATCATCCAATATGAGTAAATCTCACTAACTCTGCTCAATTATATTTTTATAACGTATTTTTAGAATTGATAAACGATGGTTGATTGTTATGTGTTGATTGTTTGGTTGAATTGCTGATTTATTGTTTGGAATTACAGATAATGATATACACACCTATCGTCAAACAAACATTGATTCTGTTTATCAGATAGTACATACTGAAATGAAATTGATGTGAATTATATTGTGTAACATCTGTGGATGCAGGGAAAACAGGTTGGAGGGATCCAACTGGATTCCTCAAATATTTATAAAACTGTTTTTCATATATTCTGATATGTAATGTGGTATATAATCTGTTATTGATTACGTGTGTTAGGATGACGATTGATCCTTTTGATTTGGTACTTTAATACCATAAGTGATACTGGAATATAAAAAAGGAAATTTTCAAAGTATGTATTGAAAATAAAATATTTATGAAATCAAAGGATTTTATAAAAAGGAATTATTTATAAAATCAAAGGATTTTATAAAAGGAATTATTTATAAAATCAAAGGATTTTATAAAAGGAATATTTATTTAGAAAATAAATAGAATTTTAAAAGGAATATTTATTTGGGAAATAAATAGGATTGAATAGGAAATATTTGTAAACCAAATAAAATTGAATAGGAAATATTTGTAAAGCAAATAAAATAGAAAAGGAATTATTTAGGAAATAAAAAGGAAGTATTCTTTTAAATGAATAGAATAATATAAAAGAAAATAAGTGGAAAATAAATATTAAATGAAAAACTATTTTTAATAGATAAAAGGGAAAAGATTATTATACCCGTGGTATTTTTGTTTCTCTTAGCTTTATACCTATGGTATTTTTATGGAAATTAATTTGTGATTTGGCGGGTACGACGATGTGGCATTCAAAGTAAATGAATGTGTGATCTGTCAAAAGATACGTTCTGACCTCAAGCCTCATCAACTGGGAAAATGACAAAAATTGGGCAGGTAGCATGTCTATGTGGGTCGCCCCCATTAGGGTGTATTGTCACCATCTAGAAAATATTCATATTTGTTAATTCTTTTCGCTTTTGTATCTCCCGGAAATGGTTATGTTACTAGCAACCCTAGGTAACAATATATTCGATATACTCAAGAGAAATGAGTGGTCGGTCATGTGTGGCCGGGTTGCAAGATGTTCTTGTTGAACCCAGTGTATTCCTCTCTAGAGATACACTATCGGCGAGTGGTTCCATACTTTGTCATAGTCGGAATCCAATCTCCAATAAGCGTCTGCAGTTTCGATTGTATATTATATATATATATATATATATGTGTGTGTGTGTGTGTGTGTGTGTGGAGTGTGAGATGCAAGCGTTCTGATAAATTGTTAATTATTCGTGATTAGACATTATTATAATATCATATTGATTTTGAAAATGTTTTGGGTTATCGTAATGTAAATACCATTTGTGTTTATGTGTTGATTGGTCTTACGATTATCATTTCTTTGAAAAGGATTTTTGAAAAGTTAAACCGAATGGTTGGAGTTTACTCACACCAGTCCCATGACTAACCCAAAGTTTATCTTGTTTTGTTTTCCCTTATCTCTTGGGTGCCCAAATTTGTACGGGCAGTCAAGTAGTCAGGATTTTTCAGGTATACTTAGAGGAACTTGGAGCAGAAGGCTTCGATGTTAGTTATATATAGAGTTTTATTTCCGCTGTGATGTAAGTATTGTACTCTAATATACAAATACATATTTGTGTTTTCAAATGTTACTTTATAAACTATATTTTATTCATTCCGCTGTGAGATTCGTGTTGCTCTGATGCGTTATGTGTTCTTTTTCTTCTATTCTAATTTTCCATCTTATCTATTCTCACCCACTATTTTCTTTCATTAACTATCTGGTATTTCCGATGCTTGGATAGTCGATATGGTGTTTTATATCGATTTTCAGGGTCGAAATCCCCGGGTCGTTACACTAATATTCCATTTCCCGACCAACAGTGGAATTTGCACCTCAATTACCCAAAATACCACAAAAATTTCCAACTATAGATTGTAAAGGAGGCTTAAAACAAGCTCCAAAACGTAAAATGAGTTAATTAATAGCTCGTGTGCATCGTTGACTAGGCATGAAAATAGCGTTTCCAAGGCTAAAATAACCTTTTCCTTGTTACCGGTAACGTTATTATCGCATCTTCAATCCTATTACATAGCTAAAACGCGCATACAAAGCATCGAATAATCTTCTTTACACCTGTTCATGTGACCAAAAATCAAAAAAATTCATAAAAATAAATTTTCGCTAGAAAACTTGTCATGTTTATTTTGAAGTTTTCCTTTCAAAACCGTTTCATTTCCCTATAAAATAAGAAAATGATAGAAAAATATTTTTTTTTTCAAACAACATTTTCCATAAACTTTTAAAAATGAAATTTGCGGAAATTTAAACGATTCACGTAGCATGTCGGCGAATAAGGAAGTCAGCCACGCCAAAAATGCGAAAACCAAAATCATACAAAAGACAAAAATAAATTTTAGTTTTGAGAAGGAACGAGGGTTTATTTATTTTTATACCCGTGATGTAGAACCATTCCTTTACTAAAATTTATCCAACACAAAATTTTAACCTTTTCATCTCGAGGACAAATTCTAGTAAATAAACCAAATTTCATTAAATTAATCGTGCGTGAATGACAAACACATTTTTTTTCAATATAGAAATCTCATTATTAAATCGTTTGAATTTTTCATTACTAGCAACTTCTAACAAAAGACTACAACAAAGAAAAAAATGCAGGAAAGGAACACAAGATACAAGATATAAGATACGACATGCAGAAAGCATGTTCTTATAGCAACAACAACAACTACTAACACTACCCACTATATGTTGGTCTACCTCCGCGCTAGAGCATGATCCATTACCATGTCCGTGCAAAAAGTGTAGTATAGCGGAGATGCAGCCAATCTCTCGCATCTGTCGGCACTGCTCCTCACGAACCTCTCGGAGGTCGGCCTGCATGGCTCGGATGGTAATGAGCTCAGGGCTCTCATGACCAGGCTGCTGAGGCTGCTGAGCTGGAAAGGGTGCTGCAGGTGCAAGAGCATCGAGTAGTTGGATACCCATCTTCCGGAGAGTGGCGTGACTGATGAAAATAGGGGCCTTCTTCATAGGCGTTTCCCTAGAAAGTCTCACCTAGAAGTGCCGAAAGATACGGGTGAGAAGATGGATATAGGGAAAATGGCTCCGCGGCATGTCGACAAAAGGCTCATTGAGATGGATCATAAGCACGCGCGCTCAATTGACATCTATGCCACCAAGGATAGCATAGGTGAAGCGGCGAACCGAAGGATAAATATGATCCAAGCTTCCCGTCTTCGGGACGATGTTATGCTATATGATGCGCACAACTACATGGGCTACTGGTCGTAGACTGGCGGTGGTCCAAACTTCGGGCTCTCCAACAAAGATATGTTGAAGGATATGAGGGTCCTCTATATCAATAGCTTCCAACTCGGCTCCATCTGTCGAGATACCCAAAATCTAGGCCAAGTCAGCATCAATGAACTCGATTCAGCTGCCCATAACCTCAGATCTGATGATAAGACTCATCATCAATTTTAGCACTCATCTGGGCATTGAACAGACTGATACAGCGCGGATACACATCGCACTCAAAAGTGTCGAAGCGCAGGATCGATACTAGGCTTGCGGCGACCAAAAACTCCTCCAAACCAAAAGCTGTGAAGTCGGCGAACTTCACCGGTCAACCAATTTGGAACTCATAACTGGTCGTGGATAGGTATTGCTTAATCTTAACATCATCACGGTCTAGCCAAGGGCTTCCTGGGGAATGAGACCAGGGTATTGGTTACGAGGTGCCATGAAGGGATTGGCGAAACGGGAAAGAAAAATTGCAAATCCGGGGTATAATAGGGAAGAGATTTGCACAAGGAGAATTTTGGTGGTAATTAGGGGCAAAACGGAGCGGGGGTTGCTTGGATAGAAGCTTGGGAAGGAGGAGGGTTTTGGAAATTCGGTGGAACTGTGTTTGGGGAAGAACTGTCGACTAAACAATGTTAAATACATCGTTCAACACGAAATAGGTCGGGTTGACCGCGTCTTTGCATAGGGTAGTGGTCGACCCGGCCCGTAGAGGGCGGTCGACCGCCTATCGATTGCTAGCCCCATGCCAGGCGCGGTCTGAACCTCGGCTCAATGGCCCGTTTAATTTATATTTTAAAACTTATATTTACGTTGAAATAACTTCTACTCCCAATCAAATTCTCATATCGACTTCCACCACTCGTCTAGTCGAGAATTTTAAATTTTGCAATGCCTTTTCCTTGCATCCAAATATATTTGTGGCCACCGAAATGAACGAACTTAAAACAGGAAATCAGCTAGAAATCTGAAATAAAATTCTAAAATCGATTTTTCACCTTGTTGGCCGACATAAACTAAGAGATTCAAATTCAAATACATCAATAATTAAACTGAAGGATTTTTCTTAGCCTTTTCGGAAAAAAATTAAAACTTTTCCAAAAATGGAATTTATTTATAAATTAACGGTTTCGCATTTATAAATCCATTTTATTATTAATATTTATATTCCAGATTTATATTTTAAACTGAAAAACCTTTTCGTGTTTGAAGATATTGGAGCATTAATACGATTTAGATAAATTTGGCTAACTTTAATAAATTATCCAATATATATAGGAAGATGGATACTGAAAATCACAAGGAATAGATATTTTTTATTCTTGATTTTAGTGGTATATTCCTTGTCGTTTTAAATTCCTTTCCTACCGATCAGACCGAATTTATTAAAATAACTGAATGGCCATAAATTCTTTTTAAAACACGGATAGATTAAGAATTTAAAACCATATCTTCACAAACTATATTTTCTGAAACCATATTTCAAAATTTTTGAAATCCATTTTTTATTTTTCAAATAGTTATAAAAATAAATTTCCTCGAATACAAGGCTAAGAACTCAATTGGATATCTAAACGAAGGTAGATTCAGAATTTTAACGAAGTTACAAATAGATAAGCCTCGTAATTATAATTCCGAAATGGATACGACATATTAACATAGGCTTTTTCCCCGTTTTGATCGAGTAATGGTCTTAACTGGAAATACTAACGAAACAAAAAACCAAAAATCACGACTATTTCAGTTGTAGCTAGCTTTTTGTATGAATATATATATATATATATATATATAATTCCAGTTCCCAAATCTCAAATCAACGGAATCCACCATATGTCATCTTATGCTCTTTATGGTGAGATTGCCAACGTGCTGTGGGGTAAGACAGATTGGCTAAAAACCCGAACTCAACATATTTTAAATCTTAGTCGCTTAAAGCCCATTTTATATTGTTAGGCCCACGACTAATTTCCTTGTCGAAATAAATTAAAGTCGAGTAAGAAAGACAAAGAATTAATTTATATCTATATAAGTTTACAAATTTGGAATTTAGCACAAACAATATATATAAGAATCTAATTATATGTTTCTTATATTTATATTGTTAGGAGATCAATCAGAGATCGCTTGAACGTTGAGAACCGTCGCATATCTTGATATTTCTATCACATCTCCACTTAATTTGTGAGTGGAATCTAGTTTTGCTTAAAGGGATATTCATATTATTATCAGTTTTCTATATAAATTGTTATGCCTATGAAGATTTGGTTATGCGATAATATAACATGAAAATCCCCCAAATCTTCTACTTTGTAATCACGTAGGAAATTGTCATGTTGAATTAGTTTTGTGGAAATTATGGTTTTTGTATTGAATTTAAAGTAAACATGAGTGTTGTATTATTATTATTTATATTTTATGCAATTCACTGTTATTTATTTTTATTTGTCGACTTTATTTTTATTTCTGATCAAGCTCTGATACCAAATGTAACACCCCACACTTTTCTGCACCCATATTTTTGACAAAAATCAAAACTTGAACACATCCAAGCATGGAGGGTGTATACCTGGTACCTGCCAAGAATGAGCATGAGCATAATCAGAGTACGATAAAGAAAACTCACAGTGGAAACAAAATAGGATAAGCTAGTATTAACTCAAGTAACTACCTTATTCAAACTAAGTCACTTTGCCAATACTGAGCATGAGAGGGAATGAGAACCGAAAGCCAAACTAATCATTTGTGAGAACCCGACCTTCACTAATAGACCTGGGAGGTTGTAATGAGGAGTGGGGTCAGAACAACAAGTTCTGGTGACTAATAAATGTATAACACAGACTATAACACATAAATATTCCGTTTGGTTTATCCCAAGTTTTATGCCTGACAAGGTTAGTGATTCTAAACCAACCATTAAAGTTTACGCATGACTCTACTACTCTTCCTAAAGTTGTATTCTCAAATTATATTGTCGAGATAGGACGTTTACATACATTTTTGTGAATCCTTTATACCAGAGCTTAACGGGTTAATTCTATCGAGAGTGGGACCTTAATTACGTGGTTTCTGTCTATATACTAATTCACTTATTAATCCTCGATAATATATTCAACGTTAACATAAAACTAGAGGCCACTAGCTACGGGCCCTACTAGTTAAGGCTTCCATCACTCACGCATACACCTTACCCTGCATAAGGTGAGAGGAGGCATTTTATCGTTCGTTATACCTTCTAGTTGACCTTATTAATATTTATTTATAATTTTGCAATACTTATTTTTAAAACAATGATTTGGTCTAACTGATTAACGAAACATTCCCTTATTTGTGGTCGCATTTATGACAATTAATTATATTTATTGCTAAAATTGTCACCCCAAATATATTAATTAAAAATGGATTATATTTACACATAATTCCATAATTTAACTAAATACTCTGACCGATTAACCTAAGCTCTGATACCAAATGTAACACCTCCCCAAGCTTTTCTACAACCAAATTTTGACAAAAATCGAAACTTGAACATATCCAAACATAGAGCGTATATTTGGTACCTGCAATAAACGAGCATGAGCATAATCAGAGTACGATTAATTTGGCTAACTTTAGTGGTATATTCCTTATCATTTTAAATTCCTTCTTTCCTACCAATCAGATCATATTTATTAAAATTACTGAATGGCCCAACTTTTTTTTTAAACACGGATAGATTAAGAATTAAAAACCATATCTTCACAAACTATATTTTCCGAAACCGTATTTAAAACATATTCATAACCAGATCTGATGGTTATCACAATTTACAATTATTTAAATAACAGATCTGATATGCATAAAACATAGATTGGATTCAAATGAAATAGATAAATCATTATATGTGTATTAGTAAATTTTCCACTTACCTTATAATTAATTTCTTTGTTTTGAACCTTTTTAGGCTTACAATCCCAAATTCTTATAAATCTACAGTTTATCTAGAAATGGGAAATTCTAGATCTTTAGAATTGTAAGAAAAAGGGAGAAGAGCGAAGAAATCTATCGTTGAGCACCCTCTTCCATTGAATCTATTCCTCTTCCCAATTCCATATGAATTTGATTTGATTTGGTATATGTATGAAAATATTTTATTTAGAAATTAGGTTAGAAGAGGAAGAAAAGTGGCAGAGCTCCGCTGCTTTCATAGGTTTGAATGGAAAAAGAGTAAGGCTCTACCCCTTTATTTATAGGGGTGGAAATGGCCTAGAACCATCGGATTAGTTTAAGTTGTATTCTATCATTTGTTATAAACAATATAATAAAGCGACTCACCAAAACCTAGCCGTCACTGGGAAGTTTGATGCCTAGTATGCAGACATCGGCGGTCAAATTTTGCTCCGATACCAAATGTAACACCCCTTACTTTTCTGCACCTAAATTTTGACAAATATCAAAATTTGAACACATCCAAGCATAGAGTGTATATCTGGTACCTGCAATAAATGAGCATGAGCATAATCATAGTACAATAAATAAAACTCACAACGGAAACAAAATAGGATAACTAGTATTAAATCAAGTAACTACCTTTTTTTAAAGTAAGTCACTTATCCAATACCGAGCATGAGAGAGAACAATAACCGAAAGCCAAACTTAATCATATGTGCGAACCCGACCTTTTTTATGAAACCTAGAAGGTTGTAATGAGGAGGGGGTCATAACAATAAGGTCTGGGGACTAAGAAATGTACAACACGTACTATAACACAGATATATTTCGTTTGGTTCAACCCAAGTTGTATGCCTGACAAGGTTGGTGATTCTAAACCGACCTTGTTAAAGTTTATGCACGACTCTACTACTCCTTCCGAAGTAGTATTAAAAATTACATTACTGAGATAAGACATTAACACACATTATTGTGAAGCCTTTATACCAGAGTTCAACTTGTTAATTATATCGAGAGTAGGCCCCTAATTTTGGAGTTTTTATCTTTATCCTCATTCTCTATTCTTTATTATTTAACGCATCACTATCAATGATAGATAGGGTGGATTATCCCAGATCACTTAAGACCTTAGGCGGATCTATTGGTCACTTATCAACCCTCGATAATATATTCAGTGTTAACATAAAACTAGAGGGCACTTAGCTACAGACCCTACTAGTTAAGGCTTATGTCATTCACGCATATACGCTTGCCTTGCATAAGGTGAGAGGAGGCATTTTATCGTTCGTTATACCTTCTAGTTGACCTTATTAGATAACCTTCTTAGTCACTTACTACTTCCCGTAGGATAGATAGTCATATCTGGCCCTTTTAATTTCCAGGTTTGGGTAAGCCAACACAGACCTGCCATTTAAGACCACTATGCTGAAAAACCTATTCCCATGTGGACTCTTTAACCCTAGTCACCTAGCCTTCTAGGACCTAGGAAGCGGACAATACGCGAAGGTTATTAGTTCGTCCCTCATTTGCCTTTAATACCTTTTCCTTTTTGGGATAAAGTAGGCTACATTATTAAGTCACTCCCGTTTATTTCCTTTATACCGAAATACTATAAATACACCATTTATTTGCATTATGGGTTTATATGGTTAATAATATCTTACATTATTAACCTACTAAGTCCAACTATATTTTTAAGTGTAAGTTTTATTGACATAAATACGGAAGGTTATATTCCATTTTCTCTAAGATATTTATTTAAGTTTCTTCTCTAATTTGGACTTAGTATTTAAACGACAACCTTTATCCATTAATCCCCTTCTTGACACCCATTTTTTTACTTCATTTTTATTAACCTTTTTTACTCTAACGGTTATATTTTCCTAAGGCAACTATTTATCAGTCCTAAGTTATCTATTTGTTGTACCCCAACGGACAATTCCTATATTTATTTATTTATTGGTTGACTGTTATATATTTACATACCAGGCCTCTCACATTAAGTTGACTAACTATGGATGCTGGATATGCTGGTCAGTTCCGAACAGGCTTCTACCATAAGTGAACTTAACCTCATGCCTTAGTACGATTATATTTATGCATTAGACCCCACACATTAAACTAACTACCTGTGGTCGCTGGATTTGCCGATCAATTCTGGGAAGGATAACATCGCAAGTTGAGTTTAACCTCGTGTCTAAATGCGATTATAATTTAAATTTCCTAATTGGGATCCTCAACAATTATCCTAATTGATTTTAGGAATTGTAACCATTTTCCAATTCACAATTTATTTTCCCAAATCAATATTGGTTACAATGGTTATCCACTTATTTACGGTCTCATTTATGGCAGATAATTATATTTATTATTACAAATGGTCGCCACAAATATATTAATTAAAAATGGATTATATTTACACAATTCTATACCTGAACTTTATCCATACATTCAAACATTCCATATAATTTACATTTCACCGTTTTACGTTGATTTGGACGAATAATATGTATCTATTCATTTTTATATTTTCGTGCGGTCAACTAATTGTTAATATTTATCATTTTACAATACTTATTTTTAAATCGATGATTTGGTCTAGTCAATTAACCAAACATTCCCTTTTTGCATCCAGTCTTGCCAAAAATGTTTCAAGTCTCACAAGGACCGTTAGCCTAAAATCACTATAAAACATGCCTATTTTGTGGAATTGGCACATTTCCAAATCATAAGAAATACATGTAATATATTTTTGTATTGGAATAGTTGATGCAAATTACATATAAAACATGTATTTTTGCACCATTTTCCCCTTTTTAATTTTTTTTTCATACTTCTTGTGATTCTAAAATAATGCCTCTTTATTTAAAAATAAGGAAAATGACATATTTACAATGCCTGAACCAAAAACCAAACAATATTGAATGTAAACAAGGAAATTTATTTTATTCTTACAATTTCATAGTGCACAAATTCCTCTTTATACCCAAATTCACATATTTCATATTTCATCACCGAACTAAAGATCTAGAATATAACTACAACAAATTTATGTTTAATGGGACTGATTTCCAAATCCACAGTGTTATGTGGTATATACAACATATTTCATAATTCAAGACATAACTTGTAGGAATATATGAGAAAGTATGTATAAAAATCCTACAATTCAGGTTTATATATAATCACAACTTTATCATCTACCATTTCAAACATATTCACAGTCAGATCTAATGGTTATCACAATTTACAATTATTTAAATAACAGATCTAATAGGCATAAAACATAAATCAGATTCAAAATAAATAGATAAATCATTATATCTGTATTAGGAAATTTCCCACTCACCTTATAGCTTCCAATTTATCTGTTCTGAACCTTTTTAGGCTTACAATCCCCAAATCATTATAAATCTACTATTTATTTTGAAAGGGGAAAATTCTAGATCTGAAGAAATGTAAGAAAAAGGGAAAAGAGCGAATAAATCTATCGTTGAGCACCCTCTTCCATTGAATCTATTCCTCTTCCCAATTCCATATGAATTTGACTTGATTTGGTATATATATGAATATATTTTATTTAGAAATTTGGTTAGAAGAGGAAGAAAAATGGCAGAGTTTCGTCGCCTTCATAGATTTGAATGGAAAAAGAGTGAGGCTTTACCCCTTAATTTATAGGAGTGGAATTGGCCTAGAACCATCGGATGAGTTTTAAGTTATATTCATCCATTCGATATAAACAGTATAATAAAAAACTCACCAAAACCTAGCCATCACTGGGCAATTTGACACCTAGTAGGTTGACCTGGGCGGTCAAAATTTTCCCTGATACCAAATGTAACACCGACACTTTTCTACACCCAAATTTTGACAAAAATCAAAACTTTAACACATCCAAGAATAGAGCGTATATCTGGTATCTGCAATAAATGAGCATGAGCATAAGTACGATAAATAAAACTCACAACGGAAACAAAATATGATAACTAGTATTAACTCAAGTAACTACTTTTTTCAAAGTAAGTCACAGTGCCAATACCGAGCATGAGAGAGAACGAGAACTGAATGCCAAACTTAATCATCTTTGCAAACCCAACCTTCCCTATGTAACCTGGGAGGTTATAATGAGGAGGGGGTTCAGACCAACAAGTACTAGTGACTAACAAATGTACAATACAGACTATGACACAGGTATATTCCGTTTGGTTCAACCCAAGTTGTTTGCCTGACAAGGTTAGTGGTTCTAAACCGACCCGGTTAAGTTTACACACGACTCTACTACTCTTCCCAGAGTAGAATTTCCAAATTACATTACCGAGATAGGACATTTGCACACATTTTATGAAGCCTTTATACCAGAGTTCAACTGGTTAATTATATCGAGAGTAAGCCCCGAATTTCGGGGTTTCTATCTATAACTCATTCTCTATTATTTATTATTTAACACCTCACTGTCAATGATAGATAGGGTGGATTCCCCATGATCACTTAAGACCCTAGGCGGACCTATTGGTCACTTATTAACCCTCGATTATATATTCAATGTTAACATAAAACTAGAGGGCACTTAGCTATGAGCCCTACTAGTTAAGATTCTGTAATTCACGCATATACCCTTGCCCTGCATAAGGTGAGAGGAGGCATTTTATCATTCGTTATACCTTCTAGATGACCTTATTAGATAACCTCCTTAGTCACTTACTACTTCCCGTAGGATAGATGGCCATATCTGGCCCTTTTAATTTCCCGGTTTGGGTAAGCCAACACATACCTGCAATTTAAGACCCTTATACTGAAAAACCTATTCCCAGGTGGACTCTTTAACCCTAGTCACTTAGCATTTTAGGACCCAGGAAGCGGACTATATGCGAAGGTTATTAATTCGTCCCTCATTTTCCTTTAAAACCTTTCCCTTATTTGGATAACGTAAGCTACATTATTAATTCATTCCCGTTTAATTCCTTTATACGGAAATACTATACGTACACCATTTATTTGCATCATGGGTTTATATAGTTAATAATATCTTACATCATTAACCTATTAAGTCCAATAATATTTTTAATTATAAGTTCTATTGACATAAACAACGAAGGTTATATTCCCTTTTCTCTAGGATATTTATTTAATTTCTTCCCTAATTTGGACTTAGTATTTAAACGACAATCAATATCCATTTGTCCCCTTCTTGACACCTATTTCTTTTTGTTTCATTTTTATTGCCCTTTTTGACTCTAACGGTGATATTTTCCTAAGGCAACTTTTTTTGGCAAGGTATGCCATTTGTATAGTGGAAGTACCACTTTTTGTTAGAAAGAGAAAAAGAAGCAGAGTTCTGCAGAGGCACAAACACTCTAACTGATTTGAAGTGTCAGCACACTAAATGAATAAAGCACAGGAGAGAAACTAAGAGTTCAAGCTACTAAAATGTACCTTACATCTAATCCCCCATAAAGATGAAACAACTGGAGGTATCACAAGAGGAATCAGTACCTATAACGTTGACATACTAAGAAAAGAGCACATCAAGGTTAGGTACAAAACACGAGTTAGGACTGCGAAATTCTCATAATCAATCCTACGTAGAATCATGAAAAAGAGACTTGCTCTTGTCACCTAGAACACCCTCTTGAATAAGCTCATAAATATCTCCTGCAACCCGAAATTCCAGTCTTCTAGAATCATTTTCCAAGTCTGTTATATATTTATAATATTCATTTTCACACTGATCATATCTCATTCCAGAAGCATCATGGACCCACGAGCGTTCATCAGACATCCAATGTATCCCATCATCGACAGTATCCTCCATCACTTACGTACTTGCTTCAGGCTCCGACACTACTTCCTTACTCTCTTCAGGGATTTTAACTTTTGGCACCCACTTTCTAGCTGGAGGCCTAGGGGTAGGACCTTCACAGGGCGTGTCTTATCAGCAAGAATTATACATGATTATGTTGTGTGGCCAAATGACTTGCAAGCATTACAAATTTATGGTTTCCACTTGTATGAGACTTCAACAATATACTCGTTACCTTCAATACGTACCTTCAACTTATCAGGAAGGTGATTTCTAGGTGTAATCTCGATTAAGGCTCTAACAAAGGATAAGTACTTCCTAGCAACTGTGTTAACATCAAAACATTTGAGCTTACCAATGTGACAAGCCAACCAATTTAGGCCAACGAGTGGTTGTAGAGCTGAAGGGACTTTAGTGAATTCGGTCCAAACCGGGATGGAGAGAACCTGATCTTTTCCTTTATCTACACAAGCATTCCAGTAAGTGACTATAAAATATTTCCTACCTATAATAACAAGGGTATCTTCTAACACTCTAAGCTTCTCTTCAGTAGACCAAAACTTCATATAGAACATACCATTGACAATAGATATACAAAGTTATCCCCTAAGACGCTAGGCACTACGACAAGCAGCTCTCATATCAAAGTAAGGCATTTTGGAATCCAGGAAAAAACCAACTACATTGTCTTTCCAGGAGGACACAGCTTCACTTGATATAACCAATGGCGAAGAAGTACCATGCTCAGTCATAACTACATTGAAGTCAAAGGGTTGATATTCTCCCGCATTACAGGTAAGTTTGTCAAAAAAGGAATTCCATTTTCGGGGAGAAGGCAGAATGACGTTCTTGGGAGCGGGATTTTGGAAAACATTAGATATGCACATGGGTTTCCTAAGTTCAGCGGATGCACCGGACACTACTGGCATATCCATATCTCCAGTACACCCAGAATCAGACTTACTCACAGAATATTTAGCATTTTTCAAGCAACAATTTTCTCCAGTATGTCCAACAACGTCCACAGTAGACGTCTTAGACAGAACAGCAGTATTCAAATCACAATTATCATGTAACACAGATTTTTACAAATCACCACTACCTAATTTTTTTAAGACTTTACCTTGGAAATCTGCCCACTCGGACGGGGCTATGGAGACCAACAAAGATATTGGCGAAGACCACAAGCTTATTTGGCCGACATCTTTTTGCATATTCTGAGTAGCATTAATGTCATGAATTAACATTCCTGTAGGATTCACAGTTTCCAATAGATCAGATTGAGTAGCGAGCACGGACTCCAAATCAACAGATTCCGATAAGTCGTAATCATCAGAGCAACCATCTAAATTTTGGAACTTGTGACCAAATCTGGTGTTCGAAATAGTTGTACGAGACGCAAATCTCGACTTTGTTTTCTTGTTTTTCGGCATGAAAGATCAGAGAGAAAGGATGATTTAGACGGAGGATGCAGAAAGAGGAACCAGATTTGTCGCCTGCGTGGATGGTGGAAATATCGCCATTAACGAGGATGTTTTATATATTAGTTTTTGAATAATATGAATGAAAATGTGAATCCGTTACCTTATCAGTCCCAAATTATCTATTTGTTGTACACCAATGGACAATTCCTATATTATTTATTTATTTATTGGTTGATTGTTATATGTTTACATACCAGGCCTCTCACATTAAGTTGACTACCTGTGGATGATGTATATGCCGGTCGGTTCCAGGCAGGCTTCTACCACAAGTGTACTTAACCTCATGCCTTAGTACAATTATATTTATGCATTAGACCACTCACACTAAACTGACTACCAGTGGTCGCTGGATTTTCCAGTCGGTTCTAGGCAGGCTTACACCACAAGTTGAGTTTAACCTCATGTCTAAATGCCGTTATAATTTAAATTTCCTAATTGGGGTCCACAACAGTGATCCTAATTGATTTTAGGAATCTTAACCATTTTCCTATTCACAATTATTTTCCTAATTCAATATTGGTTACAATGGTTATCCCTTTATTTGCGGTCTTATTTTTGGCAATTAATTATATTTACTGCTACAGATAGTCACCACAAATATATTAATTAAAAATGGATTATATTTACACATAATTCCATAATTGAACTTTATCCAAACATTCAAATATTCCATACAATTTACATTTCACTGTTTTACGTTGATTTGGACAGATTATATGAATATATTCAATTTTATGTTTTTGTGCAGTCAACGTAGTTATTAATAATTATTTATTAATTTGTTGTGCTTACTTTTAAATCAATGATTTGGTCTAATCAAATAACCAAACATTCTCTTTTTACAATCAATCTTGCTAAAAAGGTTTCAAGTCTCACAAGGACCGTTAGCCAAAAATCACTATAAATCATGCTTATTTTGTGTAATTGACACATTTCCAAATCACAATAATATATGTAATATATTTTTATATTGGAATAGTCGATGCAAATTACATACAAAACTTATATTTATTTTTATATGTATCTTTGCAACACTTTTACCTTTTTAATTCATTTTTTACATAATTCTTATGATTCTAAAATAATGCCTCATTATTTAAAAATGAGGAAAACAACATAATTTACAATGCTTGAATCAAAAACCCAACAATATTGAATGTAAACAAGGAATATTTCTTTTATTCTTACAATCACATATTACACAAATTCATTTTTTGCCCAAATTCACATATTTCATATTGCATCATTGAAATAAAGATATGGAATATAACCACAACAAATTTATGTTTAATGGGACTGATTTCCAGATCAACAGTGTTATGTGGCATATACAACATATTTCATAATTCATGACATAACTTGTAGGAATATGTGGGAATATATATAAAAGTCCTACAATTCATGTTTATACATAATCACAACTTTATCATTTACTAATTTTAAACATATTCATAATCAAATCTGATGGTTATCACAATTTACAATTATTTAAATAACAGATTTGATAGGCATAAAACGTATATTGGATTCAAACGAAATAGATAAATCATTATATTTATATTAGTAAATTTCCCACTCACCTTATAGCTTCCAATTTCCCTATTTTGAACCTTTTTAGGCTCACAATCCCCAAATTTTTATAAATCTGTAGTTTATCTAGAAAGGGGGAAATTCTAGATCTGTAGAAATGTAAGGAAAAGGGAAAAGAGCGAAGAAATCTATCATTGAGCAACCTCTTCCACTGAATCTATTCCTCTTACCTATTCCATTTGAATTTGATTTGATTTGATATGTGTATGGATATATTTTATTTAGAAATTACATTAGAAGAGGAAGAAAAATGGCAGAGCTTCGCTACCTACATAGATTTGAAGGGGAAAAGAGTGAGGCTCTACCCTTTATTTATAAGGGAGGAAATGGCCTAAAATCATTGGATTAGTTTTAAGTTATATCCATCCATTCATTATAAATAATATAATAAAACAATTCACCAAAACCTAGCCATCGGTGGGCAGTTTGACGCCAAGTAGGTCAACCGCCGGTCGGCCCACATGTCGATCGCCTGGGCATCAAACTTCCTAGGTTGGATAGGTTATATATGGTAAATTATTAATTAAATATTTGGTTTATTTATTTTCCATCCGTATTCGTATTTCGTCCATAACTTTTTCATACAGACTCCGTTTGCGAAACTCCAAACATGAAAGTTGACTAGAATTCCGAAACGAACGCAATAGTTAAAGTCTCGCGGCAGAATTCCATCATTTGCAGAAATTCCTTTTTTTTGAAATTCTAATAATTAAGTTATATCGCCAAAATTTAAGGTTGTTACAGGAAAGGTATATATATTAACTATACTGTTTATTTCTTTCCATCTGTTTTTCATATTCCATCTGTAACTTTTTCATACGGACTCCATTCGCAAAACTCAAAAACATGAAAGTTGACCAGAACTCCAAGATGAACTCATTGGCTAAAGTTTCGTGGTCAACTTCCATTATTTGTAGAAATACTTATTTTTGATAATCTAATTAAATAACTAATCTATTGTCAAAATTCTGGGTTGTAACAGTGCCACCCTATTGCTTGAGTCATTTTTCCTAACTTGACTAGTAACTGCACCAAGTCATTGTAGTGTAATTGTTGAGTTCTGAAACAACACTGATCTTGGCTTCACTAGTTGCTTATGCACTCATGTTATGCATTGTTATTTCACTACTTTGGTTGTGCATCCATGCATGATACACTGTTCTTTGTTATTAACTAAATTTGAGTATTTTGCACCTTTGTGCATTTGCCATTGTGTCCACTAAGCCTTATTGCTTGTTATTGTGTTCGCGAAAAAGTTTGCATTTTCATTGATTTGCTTCAATTGTATGAGCCCGAACCTGAAGTGTTTGCTGAATTGCACTGGCCATGTCACTCATATATGCATACGCGTAAGTAACACATACACACATATATATATACACACACACATTTATGTATGTATATGTATGTCATGTCGATTATGTATTTGTTGTTGTATCGATCCATGCTCTATTGTGTATGCTTGACTTTTGTACCTCTCCACCTGAAAAATAAATGTATACATATGCAAAAATATTTTTCGGTTTACATCGGCAGATAACTATAGCTGTGTTGAGGCAAATTTGTATGCACTAGTATTCAGTCTACCTTGTGGTATTTGTAGTGAATCACGGTGAATTTCACAAGCAGTCCAGACTCAAAAAAATGTATATACATATCAGACCCATGTCTAGAAATATGATAAGAAGCACACCAAAAATTCCAAGGCAAATAAAATTTAAAATAAATTTATATTTGCTAGAATTTAACTCTATTTTTTTTTCATTTTACTATGTGTGTTTCTATGACAGGTATACAGGTGACTGGATTAGATATAGAAGCAGTTGAAGACTCAATGTATGTGCCAGAGTGAACTGAATGAATGTAATGAGGAAAACTATGTATATGAAACTGTATGCGACATTGAATATGTAACTGAGAGAAATCCGAGTAAACTAAGTGTTGTTGTAAGGGATGAATGTAAATGTGAATTGAATGAATTATATCATAGTGGAATATACAATAGAGGAGTCAGAAATATGTTCCTTGAAATAAAATATTTATTTGTGCCTTGCCATATATATATATATATATATATATATATATATATATATATATATATATATATATATATATATGTATGTATGTATGTATGTATGTATACATTTATATATATATTTGAATAAAAGCACTTTTTGAGTATTACATTTTGTGCAATAACATTTTATTCGAAAAATATTTATTTCTATATGAGTTGAAATATAGACTAGTAAAATTACAAACACATTTATAGAATAATATCTATTCGTTATCATTAAACAAAAATCCAGACTTCAATCTCTTTTATCAGAGCAATAGAAAATTAGTACAAGCTTAATAAGAGGATTTTTTTAGTATTTACATTAAGCCCAAGAAACAATCCATGATCTAAGAAAAAAGAAGTTCGTTTGAATTTACTTGATGATATGTGAATTCTAAGATTCAAAACCAGCCACAATGATCCATAAGACTTAACATCAATCGCGCAGGATTATTAATTTCAAGTCCAAATAGTATATGATATTCAACATATCAATAGTTGCAAATAATTTCAAAATCAAATAGTCAAGCTAAGCCAAAAAACAATGAAATAAATAATCACAACTTATCAAAAACAAATGTCAAATAGTGTATTGTAATGATTGCAGGTTTTAAACTCCTTCCAAGAAGAATTAGAATAAAATCAAGAAAACAAAGATGTGTGAGATTTTGTTAGGGTGCGTTTAGTTTGTCATTTTCGGATTATTTTCAATTTTCAATTTTGAAAAACATTGAAAACATGTTCCCTTTGTCGTTTTTAAAAATTAGTTTTGGAAAATATATCATTTTGCAAAATGAGCTAAACAAAGAAAACTAAAAACAACTTTTTTTTCCTTTTCCCAGTTTTCAAGCCCAATTAAAAATTCTAAAAACACAAAAAGCCCAAAAACAAGCAAACACCTAAAAAGAAACCTAATTTGTTTTCTGGCCGCGGTCTTCCTCTTCTCCGACTTTTCGTCCATCGTCAAAATTCCAGGTAAAATCGCCAGTTTGATTTCTTTTATTCCTCATTTGATTCGATTTAATTAGATCGTAACGTTTTTTATTGTTATCTGTAGTGGCTCCTTTTCTCTAGTGTTTTATCTTTGATTAACCTACTTCTGATTCAACCATGGTAAGATAAACCTTGTTAGTGCTTGCTGTAATTCTTTTGTTTCACCTTTATTCAAGTAATTTCTTTGCTTTCGATTTAGATGAGATCGAGAATGATTTTTGCCTAAAATATCCATTTTGTTACTTGCTGTTGGCTAGGTTTTTTTAAAAAAAAAGTTGAGAACCAATTAAACAAGTGTACACATTGGTTTTAAATAATCTGAATATACATTAGTCTTATGGATTGTGTAGGAGCAGACTGGATGTGTTTCGATATGGGGTTGCGTGGGATTGTTGTTTCTTCAAAAGAGGAATGCAGTTTATATAAAGCAGTGTTAAATGGGTTTCATTTGTCTTTGATTTAATTGATTCGCATTCTAAAACTGAATGTATAACTCCAATTTATTTAGGCATGTTATACAGATTGTGTCAACCTGTACATAATACATTGGTTTTAAATAATCAATATCAGGGTTTGCATTGGTTAGGAATCTATTTTTGAGAATTAACAGAATAAGATATTATTTTAGTTTAATATTTCGCCATTGTTCAGCATGGTTCACATTGGTTAAGGGATATAATTCTGAAAATTTACCGAGTCAGAAACCATTTCAGTTTACTGTCTTGCTTTATTTCATTGTATTTCACGTCAATATTCATTAGGATCTGTTTCTCAAATTCAACACAATAAGAAATTGTTTCAGTTTACTATTTTGTCGTAGTTCATTATGTTTTGCATTAATTAAGAATCGAACTCTGAAAATTAATAGAATGAGAAATAGTTTCAGTCTACTATTTTTCCTTGGTTCATGTAAATCATTATTCAAAATAGTGTGTGTGGACACGGATAACAATATATTTAATACATTAATACATTTGAATAAATGTTTGTGGACATAATTTGGTATGCATATAAACTCCAATAAATTTGCTTGTGCATAATTTGTTGCCTTAGCTTATGTGTTCGTTGAATTTATTTTGGTTGAGTTTATAAAAGTATTATGTGTACATTTTGCATAATTTCCAATCAATTAGAGAATTTGGGGAAAATGGTGAATGTAAATAGTACACTTGCTTACAGCAGAAATTTGATCAATGTTTTAAGCCATGATTACACAGGCAAATCCATCATTACATAGATACCAAATTGATTTTGCGTTGGCAGACGTAACTGTAGTGAGACGATACAGTTTTTCTATTGAAAAATCTTGTCTGAATGCAATGGTTCTTCTTCTATCTTCTTCTCTTATAAATAATAATTCAGCTCATCTTCTTCTTTTTACTTGAAATCGATAACTTTTTAATCCAAAAGCATTTATTCAAGAATCAAATTTGATCTCTTCCTCAAGTGCATAGATTCAAGCTTTTGAGTATGATAATTTTCTATATAAATTTTGCATGTAAAGGGAATGTCAATGGACAATTTTTGAAGTTTTACTTCAAAGTAGACACACATTTTAGACCAGCTAATTTCATATAACACACACATACACTTGAATTTCACTTTTTATTTAAATGAGTATTGACATGCACCGATTTTTGAATGAATGTGAGCAGTTGAAACTGAACGCACACTTGAATTAACCTAACCTAAGCATATTTTCCTATGTAAATTCGTGTGTGAATTTGGCATGATTTCTTAGGTCAACACACTTGTATAGATGGATGAATAATATATTTGGCTGAACATACAACTTCTGGGATATGCATGAAATTAGTTTGCAATTGCAATTGTCCCTGATAGTCTTCTGCGTTGCCTGATATTATATGCAACTAAAATTCACTTTCGTCGCCTGTCACACAAGGAAGACAGGTTTCAAAAAAATCATTCCTTAATACTTTCCAAACTATGAGGCGATAGTTAAATATATTTTTTTGGTTGCACATTTTTTTTGTTAATTCTAATAAAGAGGACTAAAGCAATTCATTTATTCATCAACACCATTACAGTACAAAGCAGATGGCGGCTACAAGATGAGATGAAGTGTTAACCCTAAAGCAACACAAGAGGCCTTTATATATAGGCTAAACATAACACAAAAGACAATATTGCCCTTAAGAGACTATTAATTACGTTAACATCCCCCCTCAAACTCATGATGCGACAGCAATGAGCATCGAGAGTTTGTCAGTCAGAAACCGGAAACGTGAAGATGACAAAGATTTATTGAACAAATCTGCAAGTTGCAAGGAGGAAGAGACAAATGGCAATGTCAAAGTGCCATTCTGAAGGTGATGGCGAGTAATATGGCAGTCAATCTCAATATGCTTGGTCCTTTCGTGAAAGACGGAGTTATGAGCAATTTGAATAACACTTTTATTATCACAGTACAAAGGAGTTGGTCGTTGTAAGGAAACACCCATATCAGCAAGCAACCATCGTAGCCAAACAATTTCACAAGTAGTAGAAGCCATAGCACGATATTCTGCCTCTGTCGAAGACCGAGATATAACGTCCTGCTTCTTACTTTTCCAAGAAATTAGAGAATCTCCTAGAAAAATACAAAAGCCAGTAGTGGATTTGCGATCAGTAGGATCACCAGCCCAATCTGCATCAGAGTAAGCACATAACTCCAAAGATGAAGTAGAAGAAAGCAAAAGAGTCTGAAACTGAGTGCCACGGAGATATCTCAAAATGCGAATAACAGCAGCCCAATGAACTGTAGTAGGAGAAGTAACAAACTGACTGACTATGTGAACAGCATACGCAATGTCAGGACGAGTGATAGTGAGATAAACCAAACTTCCAACAATCGTTCGATAAAGATTAGGATCTGGCAATGGAGATCCATCAGAAATAGAGTATCGAGCATTGAGCTCAATTGGAGTATCAACAGTCTTATTATCTGAGAGACGAGCGCACTCGAGGATATCAGAAATATACTTGGATTGAGAAAGAAGATAACCTTTTGGAGAAGAAGCAACTTCAATACCCAAGAAGTAACGAAGGGGACCCAAGTCTTTCATAGCAAAACTTCGAGTCAATTCAGACTTCAACAAGTTAATCCCAGCAGCATCATCGCCTGTAATAATCATATCATCAACATAAAGAGAAAGCAAAATTCGACCAGACGAGGTACACTTGACAAACAAAGCGGAATCATGGTTACTTGAGTAAAAACCAAGAGAAGTAATCACAGTAGAGAATTTCTCAAACCAAGCACGGGGAGCCTGTTTGAGACCATAAAGAGCTTTCTTAAGTTTGCAGACTTCACCGGGTTGATGATCAACACCAGGAGGAGGAGTCATATAGACTTCTTCATGAAGATCTCCATTCAAAAAGGCATTTTTAACATCCATTTGAGTAATATTCCAGTGACGAACAGAAGCAACCGCAATGAGAGTTCGAACTGTAGTCATTTTTGCAACAGGAGCAAAAGTCTCCTCATAATCCATACCATATTCTTGAGAATAACCTTTAGCAACTAAACGAGCTTTATACCTTTCAATAGATCCATCAGCTTTAGTTTTAATCTTATAGATCCAACGAGAACCAATAGCACGTTTTCCTGCAGGAAGAGGTACTAAATCCCAAGTATGAGTCTGATGAAGAGCAGTCAGCTCCTCAGCCATAGCACGTTGCCAATGAGGATCACGAACAGCATCTTTGAAAGATGAAGGCTCAGAGAGACAATGTATAGAAGTAATAAATGAAGAAAATGAACTGGAAAGACAAGAGTATTCAAAATCAGGTCGTCTAGTAGAATGACGGTTTCTGATAGGATATCGACGTTCACTAACATCTACTGTCTCAGAAGGTGACTGAGTGGTTGTTGAGTCAATGGAAGTGTCTGGAATTTCAGCAGGAGGTGGCTCATCATCATCAGCAGTAAAAGGATCAATATGAACAAGGTCAGACATAGATATATTGTGAGTACGATCAGGAATTGTGAAATAAGGAATATGTTCAAGAAAAACAACATGCCGAGAAACATATAGCTTGTGACTGACTGGATCAAAACAACGATATCCTTTTTGTCCTGCACCATAACCAAGAAAAACACATATAGCAGACCGTGAAGTTAGTTTACTTCGTTGGACATGAGGAAGAAGAACAAAACATGTGGAACCAAAAACACGAAGAGAGGAATAATCTGGTGGACAACCATACAACTTCTCATAGGGAGACAAGCCAGAATTATGAGAAGTAGGAATTCTATTAATCAAATAAACAGAGGTAAGAGCTGCCTCTCCCCAAAATTCACTTGGAACACTAGCAGACAACAAAAGAGATCTAGTAGTTTCAAGAATATGTCTATGTTTTCTTTCAGCAACCCCATTCTGTTCAGGAGTATCAGTGCAAGAAGTCTGATAAATTGTACCATCTAAAGCAAGAATTTCCTTAAAAGCATGAGAAGTATATTCTCCCCCCAAGTCACATCTAAAACATTTGATAACAGCTCCATGCTGAGTTTTAATAAGAGATCGAAACTCATTATAGATTCCAAAGAATTCTGAGCGACATTTCATAAGATAAATCCAACAATAACGAGTGCAGTCATCAATAAAAGAGACATAATAACAAGAGCCTCCCTTTGTAGAAACAGGAGAGGGTCCCCAAACATCAGAATGAATAAGATCAAAAGGTGCAATAGAACAATTATTACTTTGGGGAAAAGGCAAAGCAGAAAATTTTGCAAGTTTACAACCACTACAATCAGAAATGTCATGAGTTTTCAATTCTCCCAAAACTCCAGTAGACGCTAAGAATTGTAATCGAGACTTAGAAACATGACCCAAACGAGAATGCCACAAATAAAACATAGACGATGACAGACTCAAACGAAAGGACGAAACATCCACACTAGGAACAGAAGCTGCAATCTCTAAATTTTTGAGCTGATCCAATACATAAAGTCCTCCTTCTCTATGGTCGGTCCCAATCACTTTCTGTGACTTTGGATCCTGAACATAACATGCAGAAGAAGAAAAAGAAACCAAGTAGCCATTATCACAAATTTGACCAACAGAAGCAAGATTTAATGCAAGTTTAGGAATGTAATAGACATTAGATAAGGACAGAGACGGTGTAAAGACTGAACCAACACCTTGCACAGGCATAGATGTACCACTAGCACTCATGACAGGCATAGAAAATTTATGAGCCAAGGAAGTGAAAGAAGATAAATTAGGTGACATATGATTTGAAGCGCCTGAATCTAAAATCCAGGAAGAAGAAGAAGATATACTTGATGAATTAGATGACAAACCTTGTTGAGATGTAGTTGACATAGCATGTGGCTGAGATGCAAGGAATTTCTGAAATTGTTCAATCATTGAAGAATCTAAAGTAGGAGCTGTAAGAGCATTGTGGGGGCGAGGAAGAAGAGGAGGTCCATTATGGGGAATTGGTGGTCGAAAATTTCTTAATTGCTGAGGTTGCTGATAGAGCTGCTGCTGCTTTCTTTTCAGTGGACATTGAGATTTCCAGTGACCTTTTTGTCTACACAAACTGCATTCATCACGAGCAACTGGAACATAAGGTTTGACTTGCGAATTTGAACTTGGTCGTGGAGGCACAGCAAAGACTGATGGAGTAGAGACTTCCTTTGCAACAGAAGACTGAAGACGAATTTCTTCTGCCAAAAGTTCACTAACAACAGAATCAACAGAAGGTAGCGGATGACGATGTAGAATAGACCCACGAAGTCCTTCAAACTCATCACGAAGAGCCATCAAAAACTGTACCAATCTTTGTTCTTCTCTTCGTGCAATATAAGGTCCAAAGGCGCGTAATTCAGCAGATTCTGTGAGCGCCAACTGATCCCACAAGTCTGTCATAGCATCATAAAACTCCTGAATACTCATACTTTTCTGCTGCAGAGCACGAATATCAGACTCCAATTGGTACTGTTTTGCAAAATTAGACTGTGTATACAATCTAGCAAGATGATCCCAAACCTCTTTAGCTGTCTCATATTTTGCTAATTGAGTACCTATCGAGTGCTTGACAGAATTATTAATCCAAGTAATGATTTTAGAATTTGCAATCTCCCATTTGTCAAACAAAGACACATAATTAGCAGTTGTTCTATCTACAGGCTTAGCAATGGCACCCGAAACATAACCCCATTTTTGTTTACCTTTCAAAAATTTTTTTATCACATAACTCCAATAAACATAATTTTTACCATCTAACTGAACACTAACAGCTTGGAGTGAATCATCTCTAACTTCATCCATCTTAATAAATCACAGAATAGCCAAAATACTTCGGATCAAATTGCAAGGACTAGTAGTGGGTACTCTCCACTAGTGAATCAGATACCTCCTGCTTTACCCAGGGTATTGCAAAAGATAAAAGCTCAAAAAAGGAACAAACCCAAAATAAAAGATTTCTGGGAGAATTCACTTCGGGTATTGGAAAATTCAAGTCTGGGATTTTCGGGTCTTGTCTGGGTTCAATCGTCGGTTTCGGGTATGGGTTCAACGTCGGTTTCGGGTATGGGTTCAACGTCGGGTAGGGTCTGGGTTCAATCGTCGGTTTCGGGTATGGGTTCAACGTCGGTTTCGGGTATGGGTTCAACGTCGGGTAGGGTCTAGGACTTCGGATCGGAAATTGCTGGATCCGGTTGTTGGATCTGCTGTGGAGAATTCGGGTCTGGGATCGGAAATTGCTGGAGATGGTGGAGGCCGAGATTGGTTTCGGATCTGAAATCGTTGGCTGGGATTGCTGGAGATGGTGGAGGTCTGAGAATTCGTGGCTGGGATCGAGATGCTGGAATTGCTTGTGAGAACGGGACTGGAATGAGATTAAGAACGGGATTGCTGAGAACGGGATTGAGAACGGGTCAGAGATTAAGAACGGGATTGCTGAGAACGAGATTGAGAATAGGTCAGAGATTGAGAACGGGATTAGATTAGTATTGTGCATCTTATTGGCTCTGATACCATGTTAATTCTAATAAAGAGGACTAAAGCAATTCATTTATTCATCAACACCATTACAGTACAAAGCAGATGGCGGCTACAAGATGAGATGAAGTGTTAACCCTAAAGCAACACAAGAGGCCTTTATATATAGGCTAAACATAACACAAAAGACAATATTGCCCTTAAGAGACTATTAATTACGTTAACATTTTTTAGTATGTGATAATGAAATATTGTTCAATGGTGAGATTATAGTCACTTACAATGAAACAAAGCAAAATCCTGTAAGTGATAATGAAAATAGGAGATAGAACATGAATATATATAGAGGGAGAAATTCAAAAAAGTGGCATACTTTGAACAAGGGAAAATAGTTTCTAAATATGGGCAACACTAATAAGAAAACCTTGGTAGATGATAACGTGAAAGAGTTTAGTCATGTGGACAACCAAGTTTCCAAAAATCCTGTTACTAATAATGTTATATTATTAGTTGATGATAATGGTAGTGAAGTGTTAATGCTATCCACTTGAACAAGTTGAATGTTGGAGCCAGTAATGTTAGAGAAAATGGCACTTTAACTCTGGTGCTGCTGTTGAAACATGTGAAAAGCAGGTCCAAATAAAAGGAAATGGAGGAAGTGGAAGAATTAAAAGCAGTGAGTATCCGAACTACCAAGAGGAGAAGTGACAAAACTGTACAACTTGATTTGGTCGGAAATGGTAACGTTAAAGGCATAGAATGCTTTAGAATTATTACAAATCGACAACTATTGTTACTGTGTTTGTTAATAACAAGTATCAGGCTTTAATGAGTTAGAGAATGGTCAATGTGATGATGATGGAGATCCAAGCACAGTTGTTGATGCCATCAATGAAGTTGTGAATGAGATTGGCGAAAGTTTGATGAAAATTGGTGAAACTATGTCAGGCATTCCATGTTTGGAAAAGGATGTTCCATTAGTTACTAAGGATAGTAGTGAAGTTTTCTTTGCTTTGGGTAGTGCTACTTTGTCGTATGATTATCCAGACAGTGAAAATATTGTATATTTAAACTATGTTATGAACTTTTTAATTGTAATTTTATTCATGTACAATTCGGCCATGTGTAGTTTAAAATACTGTATTCTCTTTAATGTTTAATCATTATGTTTAGAATTCAGCTTATTATATTTCATATATTATAGTTTTTAATTAGCAGTTTGATATATTTACAGTTGTTTTTATTCAACTTCTTTATGTTTGATTTTTTTGTTCAATTTACAACATGTAGTATGTTAATGCAAACATGAAAAATGAATAGTATATATTATTGGAGGTGACTATTTGAATAGTATATGTTTGAATTGCCAAAATGAAAACTCAAATTTTCAAAAATTGAAAACTATATTTCAAACCAAACGCATTTTTCAATTTTTAGTTTTGTAAACTTGTTTTCGAAAAAAGAATAACCAAAGGCATTTTGAGAAATAGTGAAAATATTCAAAATGAAAAATTGAAATCAAGCATGAAAACTCAAAATTAAAAACCCAAAATGTAAACCAAACATACCCTTAGTTTTCCAGAACATCAAAAATTCCAAAGTTCTGAAGATATGCTCAAAATATTACTGCACTGTCAGAAATTTAGGGAACTGTCTAAAAGTTGAACTTCAAATGAATTGCAAATTTTCACCAATTTAAGTTCAAAACATGGAAATAATCAAAGCATGAAAGTTGTAGACAATTGAATCTAATATCAAAAAAAGAATTTTGCAATTTGAAGTTAAGAAGCTCAAGATATATCAAAATTACTATGGCAGTGTCAATAGAAATCAGCATAAACAGAAAGGAAGAATAAACAAAAGAACAACAAGTTTAGAGATCATACCTGATTTACCATTGACAATGTAGATTCTCTAACTCGAAAATTATGGCTAAAAAACTCTGAAGAATTTAGCTTAACAAAAAATTTGGAACAACTTGAATTTTATCTCTCTTGAAGTTGCTCCTTAGATCGGCATCTAGTTGTTTATAGGATCTAGTGTTCTAACAAAAATTGTTTTACCACTCTTAGCTTCATTCACACGTTTTGGTACCCAAACTTATTTGTATAACGATCCATTTCTATTGACCATGGTACCTTTAGGAACCCAAATTCGTTTAGATTTGGTCAAAATTGTTTTACTTCCTTTTGGGAACTGCATATGTTCAAATGAATTGTTATTATTTCTAAACACGCATTTATCATGTTTATGTCCAAAAAATACACATTTAGAAATTTCATTGAAACTATCAGAAATTTTCTTTTCAAATTGACTCGATTTTTCAAAACCAAGTCCAAATTTATTTTCAATAACAAACTGGTTTTTCAGCAGTATATTCGAAGATTTTCTCCAGTTGAAAATATTTTAAAACTCAACTCAAGACCGTTGATTTTGGATTTCGATATTTCATTATCATTTATAAGCTTTGAACATCGATTCATAACAAATTCTCTTTTCTCAACATCATTTTGTTTCAAAATTAAATTTTCATTTTCAAGCAATTTGATTTTAGCTTTGAGTTCGGAAATCTCATTCAAATTGTTTACGCTTTTCCATTTCAACTTTTTAAAACTCTTTTAGCTTTTCAATCTCTTATTCCAAATCAATGTTTTTGCTCAAAAATTCATTCTCATTATTATTCAAGGTAGAAAGATCGTTTTATATAGTCCCAAAATTAATTGAATATTCAATCAATTCTTGATTCAAGAAACTACATTTGTCAAATTCACGATTTTGGACATTTCTAATCATTTCAAGCTTGGTTTCTAATCTATTATTTTCTTAAACTCATTTTAATCTACCAAATTTCAATTCTTAACTTTTAGCTCAAGAGAGTCAATAGTTTTTGTGAGATCATGACACATTAAAATTAGAACTTTATAGGTATAGTTTTGTATCTCACTGAAGTCATCTTTAATGCTTTCCGAATAAGACTGTGCCATAAGACACAAATTATCTTCCTCCTCATTACATGTAGCTGCAAAGGCAAGTCAAGATTCTATCACTAGAGATATTCCTTCATGTATGTCCTCCAAAGTATGCCAAATTTCCTATGCAATCAAACAATGAGAAACTCTATTAAATTCAGTTTTGTCAAGAGCACAAAGTAAAGCATTCATTGCTTTAACATCAATTGGAAATAATTTATTATCATCAACATCCCACTTATTCTTCAATTTAGGAAATTCAACATCATTAATGATCACAGTAGGAGTTTTTTGTCCCGTTTCAATAATATCCCAAACATCATAATCAAGGGATACTAAATCAATCTTCATTTGAACTTTACAGTAAGCATAATCTTTACCATTGAACATGGGTGGCCTAATTATGTATTATCCTTCAGAAAAGAATTATTTGAATTCTTAACTCTAAAGTTAATTAAACACAAGTACTAATACCACTTGTTGGATCCAGATTAACCATAAAGGGGGAATAAGGTTTACTGAACATTTAAAAATAAAAAGTAAAACAGAATAATAGTAAAGCTGCAAAAAAGATAAATCACATGCAAGATTTACCAAGCTTCGGCAAACCCTGCCTATTGCTGCATTCCCAAGATTTCTATTAGGAATTAAAACAGTTTCCCGCTTAAAATACCCATTAACATGCAAACTCTATTACTACTCTAATCCTACGCTCAAAATCTTGACATGACTTAAATCCTAGGTTGTGATTTTCTTAACTACAAAATCCTATAGCTAAAAGCTCCCTAATTTAGAAAACTAGAAGAAAAAATAGATCGATTTACAGAAATTAAAACAACTCAAAAAAAATATCCTAAGAGCACTTTAGATAAAAAAATTGGCCACCTTTTATTTGCTTTATAACATAAGTTGGCTTCCTCCTTATTTCTTTGATGGCGTCCGAATGAAAATTTTGGGCTTTTTTGCTTTTATCCCAAATTACGATCTCTGAAAGCTTGATAAAAATGTTCTCTGATAGCTTCGATTAATTGACACTCCTTGTCGAACGATTTGGGATCTGTTTGTGATCGAAACCTGATAGAATTTGAGTATCTCTAACTTTTTTTCTCGATCGAATTGCTTGTGATTTCGATACTTCTGCTAGTGATGAAATAGGTGTTATTTATACGGTTTAAAACCCATTGATTTTTCTGATTTCAAGTAATGATTTGGTCTTGATATTTTTCATCCTTGTGTAATTAATTGGTTGGATAATTGCATGTTGAAATAATCCACATATTGAAAATAATCCTTGCATTTATCTAAAAAGTATTGAAATAAAAAATGTTGGTGTCCCCAAAGTTTCCAAGATAATAAGAAATCTTGAATACAAAAAAGCATGGTGTCGTCCTCTACCCCTTCTTTCCCGCCCTGTCCCATCCTTCCCATAAATCTGTCCTGTACCACCTCGTACCACCCAACCAACGCCTCACCCACCGTTAATTTTCCTCCCAGGCCTACCGATCCCTCTCCAGAATCTCTTCTCCCAAATTCCACTGTTAATCCCCCTCCCAGACCTCTATATCCCTCTCCAGCATCTGATCTCCCTATTTCGCAACCTAACCCTGAGCAAACCCTACCATGCGATCCAGTGAGTCAACAAACCTAGGCTTACATGTTTAAGCAGAAACCAATGAACGCTGGTAAGTACAATGTTGTTGACATCACCGCTGTGATAGTAGATGGTGCTCTGGAGCTAGTTGATGGAGTAACCGAATCTAGAATTGAAGTTTGGCAAGATTTTCTAGTGGGCTTCTTCTTAGATAAACCCTTATCGTATTCTGCCATGATCAACAAGCTATTGCCTATATGGAGACTTAAAGGTACTGTTAATGTAAGATCTGGGGGGGGGGGGTGTTATTTCTCTTTGAATTCTTGTGTGAAGAAGACAAAATAAGAATTCAACAAGCAGACCCTAGAATCATGTATAATAAGTTGTTCATCATTAAGCCGTATGACCCTTCAATTTGCAATGTTCGCGGCAACATCAAGTCTGTACCGGTTTGGGTTAAACTATACAACATTCCAATCTTTTCTTAGTCCAATTTTGGTATTAATTGGATTAGCTGTATGCTAGGAAAGTTGTTATGTGTGGATGTTAAAACTGAAAGTAGGGAGAGAATCAAATATCCGAAGTGCTTAGTCGAAATTAAACCGAACAAAGAACAGGTCAATGACTTCTTAGTCAAGACTCCGAAGGGAGAGTGCAGAGGATTTACGTAGAATACTTGTGGAAACCATCAATTTGCATTAAATGTAAATCGTTTGGTCATCTCAGTGCAAACTGTAATGATTGTGTACCATCTGAGATGAATAACGTTGAAACAAAACAGAGTAAAGGGAAAGAATTCTCTAGGCAAACGACTCAAGTGAGAGAGCAAGTCATCTTTAAACCTAACATAGTGGCCAAAAACAATAATCAAAGGTGGCAAATTGTTAACAATAATAGGAATAAACCAAAGGAAACAGCCCAAACTAAAGGAAATAAGGTTAACGTAATTGAAGAACGTAATGCCAGTGCGAAAGGAAAAGAAAAGGCGATAGAAGTGAGTAACAGGTTTGATATTCTAGAAGAAGGAGAAGTAACTCAAAGTACAGAGGAAGAAGATGAAGAATTGCGCTTTATAGCAGAATTGGAAGAAATGCAGCTAGAAGATATAAATGCAGTATCAATACCTACTGTAGAAGAGTTAATGCAACAGTGCCCATTGTAATTTGAAGCCATTTCTGATGTTAGTCAATTAAATGTGAGTGATACAGGCAATGAAGACGAATTGAGACAATCTATAAGACTTTATGATATGATTAATAATACAATACGAGAAGGGGGGTTAGCGGAAAGCATTAAAGAAAGTGAAAACAGTTTGTGTGCTGAAGCCACGTTGGAAGTGAATAATGTAGAAATACAATACAAAGGAACTATGCAATTGGATGTTGAAACTTTAACGGCTAATGTAGCTTTGCAAACACATGCACATGGAACCAAGAATGTGAACCTCCAGACCCAATCTCCATGCAAAATTCCATGTCAAACAACTCGCTACACCACATTAATTCTCATGTTAACCTGTCAACACCCCTCGGTAATGTCATGCTACCTCCTAACCTATACTCTAATTTAACACCTCCCCTTGCGTTCAAATCGCCTCCAGCTGACTCCTTCACTCCTATTACTTACCAGTCTAACTGAGGTAAAAAGGAGAGCACTTTTGCCATTACACACCGAGAGTACGGGCTAAGAAGTAAGAGAAAGGGTCTTATCATACCCCCTTCGGTTTAATTCATAAAGAAAACTCTTGGTGTTTGGAATATTCGTGGCTGCCATGAAGACACCAAATTAGAACAATGTAAACTTCACATTGCTGAACAGGATCTGCATTTATTAGTCATCCTTGAAACCAAACTTGATAAAGACCTCACTATGCGAGCCTCCAAATTCATTAATCCTTCATGGCTTTCCATTCACAACCTTGCTGATGCTCCTTACGGAAGGATTCTTTTGATGTATAACCCCCTGAAAATTCAACTTAACCTGTTGCAATCCTCTTTGCAGATGTTACATTGCAATGCAACCTTCCTCGACGATCAAACCCCTTTTCTACTGACTGTAGTGTATGCGGCTAACTCTGTTAACGTCAGACAACTTTTTCTTGATAGAGTACCCTCTCTCAATCAAGCTTTGCAACCTTTGATCATTATGGGGGACTTTAACTGCTGTTATGATGTCACTCAACGTATTGGAGGCAACCTATAACGACCCGAACTTCCCCGTGAAGGAAAGCACGGATTGCTTTGAGAACACGACAAATCGGAACGCAAACAGAATAACATTTCATTGTTTATTACAACAATTCCATCAGAATACAAGAATATACAGAGTATGAATAAATATTACACATTTGACAAATATCAGAGATTTAAATTACATTTAAATACATAGCAGCGGAAAAATAATACAACACACAACAGAAAGAAATACACGGATACAGAGCTTTCCGAGTATCGTTCCAGCTGTATACCAGGATCCTGTGAATATAAATCTGCAAAACCCAACCACTAGTTGCCCGTGCGGAAAATAAGAGCACCCAGAGTTTAGGTTAAAACAATAAACTCCAGGTCAATCATGTGATTGGTGTGAGAACTAAAACAGTTATTAACCTTTATTTTGAAGTTAGGTAAATCAAAGGACCACGCCGTATAATACGGAACGGGTTTAACCCCAAGAATACCAGTGCATATAACAAACAGCGCAATGCTAAATAAAGAACAATGAAGCTGTTATAAGACCAAGGTCCTATCACATAATGCAACGCAAGGCGGAGGATAGGGTTTTACCTTATAACAGCCAAATAATGCTTGATAAGCGAAATTTAATCTTTTATTATTACTATAAGTGAAGAAAACAACTTCGAATATAAATGTATCAATCATAGACGACATGGGTACTATATATCATGTCGCCATACTAGGCTCAACAAATAAAACCAAAATATCACGTATTGGAAATTGGATTTCCGTCATGAGTCGAGGCAAAGGGCAAGCTCCTCTCCGTTCGAGACACTCTAGCAAATGTCTTAGGACCACACATTGTAATCCGTGGAACCTCCAAGGCCGGCCCTCTCCTACTTTTGAGGATTAATTATTCCTGAACACACGTTTCCCGGTCCTATAGGACCTATATCTGAGGCGCCTAGCATTCCAACAACCACACAGGTAAAAATAATATAAATGTCAGGGCTGGTAACTCACTGACATCACACATAGCTAGAAAGAAACGTCGTGCACTCCTTGGGTCCTTATCCCGTTTTTGACTCATACCGAGGTGTGGGGCTCGCGAATTAATGTCATACACAAAGCTATGCCACATAGGCTGTGCTTTGATCATCAACCACAAGACTTTCCTTTTCAACAGAAGCCTTGATCATCTGCCACTTAGGCATGCCATACAGGCAATTCACTCCATGCGACTGATGTCCATCGATATACAACCTATGAGCTCGTACATCTCAGAGAAGGGTGTTAAGCAAGAGAATATATTCTCCGCCACCAAACAGACGTATATTTAATAGAGATCAATCAACACAGAATAAAATCCAGTGTCAGACACACAGTCCATTTACAAGTTTGTTCTGGGTCTGATCGAAAGCGGAGGAACCTTATTCCTTGCATATCCATCGATCTCCAAGTACATCTGGATGATCACCAACTGATTCCCTCCTCTTGGGTGTACATCCCAATCAAGATCATCAGTAATCATCCAAACAATGTGAAGACCTCCGGTCTTCAATCACCGTCTTCATCTCTGACTTATCGTCGAATCAGTTATTCAGAATGGGTATAAACCCGGCCTTTCCGAATAACCCACGTATATAATAAACAAGTGTTACACAAACACAACATACGCCTCATTTCAATTCAGAATATTCTTTTATTCACATATTCACATTCTTAGGGAAAGGTTCCCATTAATTTTATCAAAAATAAAGTCTTCTAAATGTATTCTTTAATCTTCCTTTGGATATCATTTCAAACCATGTTAAGGTTTTCCAAACTAGTCGGGATTAACAAACCACACCGAAGTAATTATTTATTTTATTTCCCAATCCCAACCTATTCATCCCATGGAGAAAAACTGGTAATACTCCATATCTAACACCATGGTGTTTATCGAAAAATATTAATTATCATTTCACGTTCAAATCTAATTAAAGATTTAAGTATCGCTTGGAGCAAAACTGGTGATACTCCATTCTCGATCATTTCAATCTAATTAAAGATTCATTAAAACTCCACTTAGTTTTAGTCTTCCCACAAATTAATATCCTATCTTTAACTGGGTTAAAGAACCAATGTCATCTAAAACACAGTTCACGATAAACCCAAAGTCATATTCCATTGTTAATCGAGTTAAAGAACAGGTGTTATTCAAAACACTGCTCACGATAAACCCCAAAAACCCATTTAAATCTAATTCCAATTAAATACTAATTAACTAGGCAATTCCACTAAATTTTAATTAAAAGATATATTCTTTTCTAAACTAGGTTCAAGTACAGTGTTATTTAAGACATCGTTCACGACAAACCCAAAATCCTATTTGATATTAAATACAAGGCTCTGAATAGAAATTATATCGGCTTATATTCAATATCAAATTCTGAAACCAACAAATATCGAATTGGAAATAACGTTATAAATATATCTTTCAAATTTCCACAACCATATCTGTATAATCACGAAATCCAACATCAAAATATTCTGAAGATAATTTCGATTCAAATCCATTCCAATTCGTTTATTGGAAATTCTGATTATTTTAAAACCACTTCAAATCCAATTTATTTGTTCAAAAACATAGGATTATAGTTCTAGTTCACAACTAGTTCATTTCGATAAAAATATATTTTTATCCTTTTTAAATATAGGATTTTTCACCCTAATTATTTCTAAATCATTTATTATGATTTTACACAAATTATTGATATTTTTAATAATTTTATCAAGGCTCGTACAGTCGATTTCCAATAACGGTCGTCGAACTGCAATTACAATGACCTTTTCCCAAATTTTATTTGGACATAATTCCAAATCCAACCGTTAGATTTCAAATTTCTAATATTCATTGGAAATCTCTTTTCGATACGAACCCAACGGTTCTGGTTTCAGGAGAATCCGACGGTCAAATCTCCCGTAACGTCAATTTGAAGTCAATGGTCGAAATTCGCGAACTGCCGCGGCGCGTTCTTTTCAGGCCATTTAATATATATAATATATATATTTCTTCGATTTCAATTCTAAACGTATTTTATAAATCATTTCAAATTCATTTTAAAAACAATTTTAACTTCATATTCAATTTTAGATCAAAATTGAATATTTCATATCATTAATATATAAATGATCATATTTTCAAAACGTTATATTTTGAAATCACTTCATTTTCTATATTCATTATAAAAATGAATATAATCGATATAAATATCGTTCACGTCAAAATAGCGCATATCTAATAAAAACGGCTTTATATATTTCAATAACTTTGTTATTCTATTCAACAAATGAATATTTTCTTCAACACATGAATATTTTCAACACATGAATGTATATTTTATTCAACACATTAATATTTATTAATTCTTACTTACAATAAAAATGTGAATTTTATTGTATAAAAATTTTATTCAACACCTGAATATTTTCAACACATGAATATTCTCAACACATGAGTATTGTCAACACATGACTATTTTGTTTATTTTATATATTTGATAAAATTGTGTTTTATATCGTTTAATTCTTAATCAGACTCTAACCGTAAATTAGTAAGAGAACGATTCCCTAAGTATTAACCCCGAAGGCCGAAACCAACATCAAATCAATACCCAGGAAACCATTCATCTTAACTCGTTTCCAGTTAGTTACTAATTTTATATATGCTAAAGATGTAAAATTTATTGTTTAAAGATTTTACTCAACACATGAATATTTTCAACACATGAATGGTTTCAACACATGAATATTCTTGACACATGAGTATTGTCAACACATAACTATTTTTTTATTCAACACATGAATAAAATTTATTTTCTAAATTGGAATGAGACCCACTCGATTACCATATAATGTTATTTATATGGATTCTATACAACACATGTATATAATAGCAATGATAAATAATCAACCATCATCCAGAGTGCACCACACAACTGTCTGTCAACCTATCGATTGACATACAACTAAATAATTGAGATTAGTGTACGCCAAATATCATTCCAACACCCGTGTGGGGTTTCAAATCAACAAACACTGAATATTATTTGTGCAGTTGGGCGATGTGTAAAATTTATCATTCCAACTAATATCAATCAAATGTGTGTACATAAACAAATCATTCGATTTGTTTATAATATTTATTTTATATACACGTTAAAAAATATATTTTTAACGATAAAATATTTTATTTCATTTCACATCACACAATCAATTTTCACAACACATCAATCAAACAAGTCGTCCATGGTCTATGGACGACGGGTGTCGGGTGCTGCTAAGCACCGTCTGCATCCTAGTATATACTTCAAACTAGAAAATAAAATAAAAGTGAGAAGTTCTCACCTAGAAGATAAACCAAACGCCATGACTCTTCATACATAGAAAATCATCATCGTGTTTCCAACGAGATCTGTTTCACGCGGTATATGTTAAAAATCATATTTTTAACAATGCTACCTTACAAATAAAAGTCACATTTTCTTTCGGCTATTATATATATAAAAATCACATTTTTATTTTAACGTTATATGGATAAAAATCACATTTTTATTTCACTATATATATAATAAAAATCATATTTTTATTTCGCTGCATATATAAAAATTATATTTTTATATTCTATATTATATAAAAATTCTATTTTCAATCCGTTACTCATATAAAAATCGATTTTTTTTATTTCTCTACAACATATATAAAAATCGTATTTTTATATTCTCTATCTTATAAAAATCATATTTTTAGAATCTCTACTATATAAAAATAATATTTTTATATCGTCACTTTATATGTAAAAATCGTACTTTTATATCTCTATTACATATATAAAGATCAAAATTTTATTATCTATATATTATAAAAATCATATTTCTATTATTTTTATAATATAAAAATCATATTTTTAATTCGCTATAAGTATAAAAATCATATTTTTTACATACTTCATTCGTCAAAACCATAGAAGCTTTAAAGCGGAGAAAACTCACATTTTTTCTAACGCTCGGATTTGCTGTTCTAGTTCCAGAATTTGCAAACAAGCTCCAATCTTCACACCATCCTGTTTTCCAGCTTAAACGCGCCATTCCAGACAACTTTTGCCTAGTGGTCTTCCTTCCGAAAATGTGTTGTTTCGCCGAAAATCGCGAAAAGACAACATTTTGACAGTGTTTGGACAGTAGACTTTGGACGCGTTTTCCCGACAGCTCCGCAATCTAAAATAGGACTATCATATACCAAATCGAAGAGAAAATCGTGCTCTTCGAATTTGGTATTGTGGAGTTTTAGCCAAAAATGTACGGTTTGGGAGTTATTGGCTGTGGAAGCTCACAGTGTTATTTGCAAAAAGGGGATTTTGTGAAAAATGTTATTTTTATGGTGGTGGGGTCGTGGCCGAAGCTGAGGGGTGGCGGCGCAGGCCTAACTGGGCATAGGAAGGGGGCAGGTGGTTGTGGTGGCACTGGAGGGGCCCACGGTGGTGGTAGTTTGCAATTTGGGGTTTAGGGATTTGAAATTGGAAGAGAGAAAAAGGAGGAGAGGGAGGAGAGAAGAAGGAGGCACGGCGGTGCTTGGTGGAGGGAGGCGGCTGAAAGGGAGCGACGGTTCTTTGTCTTTCTTTTTTTCTTGCGTGCGTTTTAACGAGAGGGAGAGGAAGAGAAAAATGTGGGTTTGACTTTATATAATTATTTAATTATTTAATTCCAAAAAGCAACTTTTTATTTCGAACTCCAAATCGAACCCACCAACTGTCGTCCCCAGCTAATTATCCCCATTTCGAACACAATGGGATATGTATCGTAAGTTGATTCAGTCGTTTCGATCAGTTTCCGTCAAAATCAGAATATAAATCTATATACTGAATTTGAACGCGCATTTCAGTTTACCGGGTCCACATACAGACTCTAAAAATTCCCAAAAAATATTTTCTAGCTTCGTATTAACGATACGGTTCTAACAAACTAATTTCGTCAAATTCTGAGACCGTTTGAAAAATGGCCATTTTCTGGTCGATCGAAATTGACTTAAACTATTAAAATACGTTTTACTTCACCACGCTCACATACTGATTCGAAAAATTATGAATTTTGGAATCTAGCAATAATTCGTTATCCCGGATCCAACAAAAGTGGTTTCGTCGAAAACCGAGGTCGTTTGCAAAATTTTCATTTTTAAGGGCCAGAATTCCATAGCGACTATTTTGAATTTTCAACGGAGCATAACTTTGGATTCTCGCTATGAAATTTTGATTTTTCGAATTCAGTGGAAATATATTTTCAATTAGATTCTAATATTTTTGGTTTTGCTAAAATTCGGTTTATTTTAAATCCTGTACATTCATTTGAAATTTGAAATTTGAAATCGAATTTTCAAACTACCGGGCCATTTCCAATTCCTTTTATATTTAAAATAAATATTTATATTCTAATGACGATCTATATAAATATATACATTCTAATTCTATTCAAAATAAATTTCTCATCATTATTATTTAGAATAATTTATTTTAAATATTCAAAATTCATTAAAATCGCCAAAATAAAATTTTTAAATTGGCTCAAAATTTCCGGGTTGTTACAATCTCCCCCAGTTAAAATCTTTTCGTCCTCGAAAAGGAACGGAGCTGAAAGTTGTTCAACCAACAACTCAACTTTCATTATTTTCTTTACGGCTTAAGTTCTTTAACTTTTCAGTTTCTAAGAATTTTTCAAATTTTTCAAAAATTTGGCTTACACCCTAAATTTTTGAAAAAATTCGTCATAACCTCCCCTACACCGGAAGCTTCGGGATATTTCAAATAGCCTCCCATGGCCCTCACCAATCCAAAAGAAAATGAAAAGGCCAATCGGCTCATAAAATCATCAAATCCCCAAGAAATACAATAAACATGTACCTATTTGTCTGGCAAACAATTTTATTCCTCTTCTCTAGCCTCCTTGCTATGACCTGTTCAATGTATATAGATGTACATATATGCAAATGTAATCATTTTTCAATACAGTTCAATATTCGGTTTAATTTGACATAATGGTTCAAAATTTCAAACCAATAATCAAACAACACAACCATCAATCAATTAGTGGATTATCGTTTCAAATTCATAATTTTGATATATATACAGAAAATCATGTTTTTGATGCCAAATCACAACAATAAACCTATCTAGTTTTGGTTCTCACACCAGTCTAATGGAAATATATAGATATCACATCTTTCGAAACTCGAACACAAATTCTGATGATGTAGCTATAATCATCAGAATCATTTCCGGTCGACTAGAGCATGATTCTATATTTATCCAGTATACTTGGGACTTCGAATATACGTTCATGACGCGTATATGCGAAATCTTCATATACAAGATTGTCCAAAATCAATACAAATAAAATATTCAAATACCTATAAAAATGGCTTAAATTTTCTAAACAAAATTTGTTTTCAAATTTTTATTTCAAAAATTTCACTCTTTACACTTGTTCTAGGACACTACTGATCCCATCTCTAATGAGTCATTCTCATTGGATATTATTAATCCAATCTCTGATGAATTCTTTCGTTTGGTTCTAATGTGTCTTGTTCTCGAGCTCTGTAAACCAAAGCTCTGATACCACGCTATAACAACCCGAACTTCCCCGTGAAGGAAAGCACGGATTGCTTTGAGAACATGACAAATCGGAACGCAGACAGAAGAACATTTCATTGTTTATTACAACAATTCTATCAGAATACAAGAATATACAGAGTATGAATAAAAATTACACATTTGACAAATATTAGAGATTTAAATTACATTTAAATACATAGCACCAGAAAAAAAATACAACACACAACTGAAAGAAATACACCGATAAAGAGCTTTCCGAGTATCGTTCCAGCTGTATACCAGAATCCTATGAATATAAATCTGCAAAACCCAACCACTAGCTTCCCGTACGGAAAATAAGGGCACCCAGAGTTTAGGTTAAAACAATAAACTTCAGGTCAGTCACATGACTGGTGTGAGAACTAAAACAGCTATTAATCTTTATTTTAAAGTTAGGTAAATCAAGGGACCACGTCGTATAACACGGAACGGGTTTTACCCCAAGAATACCAGTGCATATAACAAACAGCGCAATGCTAAATAAAGAACAATGAAGCTGTTATAAGACCCAGGTCCCATCACACAATTAAACGCAAGCCGGAGGATAGGGTTTTACCTTATAACAGCCAAATAATGCTTGATACGCGAAATTCAATCTTTTATTATTAATATAAGTGAAGAAAACAACTTCGAATATAAATGTATCAATCATAGACGGCATGGTACCATATATCATGTCGCCATACTAGGCTCTACAAATAAAACCGAAATGTCACGTACTGGAAATTGGATTTCCGTCATGAGTCGAGGCAAGGGGCAAGCTCCTCTCCGTTCGAGACACTCTAGCAAATGTCTCAGGACCACACACAGCGATCCTTGGAACCTCCAAGGCCGGTCCTCTCCTATATTTGAGGATTAATTATTCCTGAACACACGTTTCCCGGTCCAATAGGACCTATATCCGAGGCGCCACGCATTTCAACAACCACACAGGTAAAAATAATATAAATGTCAGGGCTGGTAGGTCACTGACGTCACCCATAACTAGAAAGAAACGTCGTGCACTCCTTGGGTCCTTATCCCATTTTTGACTCATACCGAGTTGTGAGGCTCGCGAATTAACGCTATACACAAAGCTATGCCACATAGGTCGTGCTTTGATCATCAACCACAAGACTTTGCTTTTCAACAGAAGCCTTGATCATCTTCCACTTAGGCATGCCACACAGGCAATTCACTCCATGCAACTGATGTCCATCGATATACAACCTCTGAGCTCGTACGTCTCAGAGAAGGGTGTTAAGCAAGAGAATAAATTCTCCGCCACCAAACAGATGTATATTTAATAGAGATCAATCAACACAGAATAAAATCCAGTGTCAGACACATAGTCCAATTTCAAGTTCGTTCTAGGTCTGAACGAAACCGGAGGTACCTTATTACTCGCATATCAATCGATCTCCAAGTACGTCTGGACGATCACCAACTGATTCCCTCCTCTTGGGTGTACAGTCCAATCAAGATCATCAGTAATCATCCAAACGATGTGAAGACTTCCAGTCTTCAACCACCATCTTCATCTTCAACTTATCGTCGAATCAGTTATTCAGAATGGGTATAAAGCCGGCCTTTCCGAATAACCCGCGTATATAATAAACAAGTGTTACACAAACACAACATACGCCTCATTCCAATTCAGAATATTCTTTTATTCAAATATTCACATTCTTAGGGATAGGTTCCCATTAATTTTAACAAATATAAATTCTTCTGAATTTATTCTTTAATCTTCCTTTGTATATCATTTCAAACCATGTTAAGGTTTTCCAAACTAGTCGGGATTAGCGAACCACACCAAAGTAATTATTTATTTTATTTCCCAATCCCAACCTATTCATCCCATGGAGCAAAACTAGTAATACTCCATATTTAACACCATGGTGTTATCGGTAAATATTAATTACCATTTCACATTCAAATAGAATTAAAGATTTAACTATCGCTTGGAGCAAAACTGGTGATACTCCATTCTCGATCATTTCAATCTAATTAAAGATTCATTAAAACTCTACTTAGTTTTAATCTTCCCACAAATCAATATCCTGTCTTTAACTGGGTTAAAGAACCAATTTCATCTAAAATATGGTTCATGATAAACCCAAAATCATATTCCATTGTTAATCGGGTTAAAGAACATGTGTTATTCAAAACACCACTCACGATAAACCCCAAAAACCCATTTAAATTCAATTCCAATTCCAATTAAATACTAACTAACTGGACAATTCCACTAAATCTTAATTAAAAGGTTTATTCTTTTCTAAACTGTGTTCAAGAACAGTGTTATTTAAGACACCATTAACGACAAACCCAAAATCCCATTTGATATTAAATATAAGGCTCTGAATAGAAAATATATTGGCTTATATTCAATATCAAATTCTGAAACCAACAAATATCGTATTGGAAATAACGTTATAAATATATCTTTCAAATTTCCACAACCATATCTGTATAATCACGAAATCCAACATCAAAATATTCCGAAGATAAATTCAATTCAAATCCATTCCAATTCGTATATTGGAAATTCTGATTATTTTAAAACCACTTCAAATCCAATTTATTTATTCAAAAACATTGGATTATAATTCTAGTTCATAACTAGTTCATTTCGATAAAAATATATGTTTATCCTTTTTAAATATGGGATTTTTCACCCCAATTCTTTCTAAATCATTTATTATGATTTTACACAAATATTTTCAATAATTTTATCAAGGCTCGTACAGTCGATTTCCAATAACGGTCGTCGAACTGCACTTACAGCGACCTTTTCCCAAATTTGATTTAGACATAATTCCAGATCCAACCGTTAGATTTCAAATTTCTAATATTCATTCGAAAGCTGTTTTCGATACGAACCCAATGGTTCCGGTTTCAAGAGAATCCGACGGTCGAATCTCCCGTAACGTCAATTCGAAGTCGATGGTCGAAATTCGTGAACTGCCGCGGCGCGGTGCGTTCTATTCAGGCCATTTAATATATATGATATATATATTATATATATTTCGTCGATTTCAATTCTAAACGTATTTTATAAGTCGTTTCAAATTCGTTTTATAAACAATTTCAACTTCATATTCAATTTTAGATCAAAATTGAATATTTCATATCATTAATATATAAATGATAATATTTTCAAAACATTATATTTTGAAATCACTTCCTTTTCTATATCGTTATAAAAACGAATATAATTGATAAAAATATCATTCACGTTAAAATAGCGCATATCTAATCAACACAGCTTTATATATTTCAATAACTTCGTTATTCTATTCAACAAATGAATATTTTCTTCAACACATGAATATTTTCAACACATGAATGTATATTCCGTTCAACACATGAATATTTATTAATTCTTACTTATAATAAAATGTGAATTTTATTGTATAAATATTTTATTCAACACCTAGATATTTTCAATACATGAATATTCTCAACACATGAGAATTTTCAACACATGACTATTTTGTTTATTTTATAAATTTGATAAAACTGTGTTTTATATTGTTTAATTCTTAATCAGACTCTAACCGTAAATTAGTAAGAGAACGATTCCCTTAGTATTAGCCCTGAAGGCCAAAACCAACATCAGATTATTACCCAGGAAACCATTCATCTTAACTCGTTTCCAGTTAGTTACTAATTTTATATATGCTAAAGATGTAAATTTTATTGTTTAAATATTTTACTCAACACATGAATATTTTCAACACATGAATATTTTCAACACATGAATGGTTTCAACACATGAATTTCCTCAACACATGAGTATTGTCAACACATAACTATTTTGTTTATTCAACACATGAATATAATTTATTTTCTAAATTGGAATGAGACCCACTCAATTACCATATAATTTTATTTATATGGATTCTATACAACACATGCATATAATAGCAATGATAAATAATCAACCATCATCTAGAGTGCACCACACAACTGTCTGTCAACCTATCGACTGTCAACCTATCGATTGACATACAACTAAATAATTGGGATTAGTGTATGCCAAATATTATCCCAACACCCGTGTGGGGTTTCAAATCAACAAACACTGAATATTATTTATGCAGTTGGGCGATGTGTAAAATTTATCGTTCCAACCAATATCAATCAAATGTGTGTACATAAACAAATCGTTCGATTTGTTTATAATATTTATTTTATATATACATTAAAAATTATATTTTTAGCTATAAAATATTTTTAACGATAAAATATTTTATTTCATTTCACATCACACAATCAATTTTCACAACACATCAATCAAACAAACAAGCCGTCCATGGTCTATGGGCGACGGGTGTCGGGTACTGCTAAGCACCGTCTGCATCCTAGTATATATTTCAAACCAGAAAATAAAATAAAAGTGAGAAGTTCTCACCTAGAAGCTAAACCAAACGCCGCACTCATCATATGTAGAAAATCTTCGTCTTATTTCCAACAAGATATGTTTCACGCGGTATATGTTAAAAATCATATTTTTAACGACGCTACCTTATAAATAAAAGTCACATTTTCTTTTGGCTATTATATATATAAAAATCACATTTTTATTTTAACGTTATATGGATAAAAAACACATTTTTATTTCACTATATATAATAAAAATCATATTTTTATTTCGCTAAATATATAAAAATTATATTTTTACATTCTCTATTATATAAAATTTCTATTTTATATCCGCTACTCATATAAAAATCGATTTTTTTATTTCGCTACAACATATATAAAAATCGTATTTTTGTATTATCTATCTTATAAAAATCATATTTTTATAATCTCTACTATATAAAAATAATATTTTTATATCGTCACTTTATATGTAAATATCGTACTTTTATATCTCTACTACATATATAAAGAACAAATTTTTATTATCTATATATTATAAAAATCATATTTTTATTATTTTTATAATATAAAAATCATATTTTTAATTCGCTATAAGTATAAAAATCATATTTTTACATACTTCATTCGTCAGAAGCATAGAAGCTTTAAAGCGAAGAAAATTCACATTTTTTCCAACGACCGGATTTGCTGTTCTGGTTCCAGAATTTGCAAACGAGCTCCAATCTTTACACGATCTTAATTTTCAGCTTAAACGCGTCATTCCGGACAACTTTCGCCTAGTGGTCTTCCTTCCAAAAATGTGTCATTTCGCCGGAAATCACGAAAAGACAGCATTTTGACAGTGTTTGGACAACAGACTTTGGACGTGTTTTCCCGACAGCTCCGGAATCAAAAATAGGACAATCATATACCAAATCGAAGAGAAAATCGTGCTCTTCGAATTTGGTACTGTGGAGTTTTGGACAGAAATGCACGGTTTGGGAGTTATTGGCTGTGGAAGCTCAGGGTGTTATTTGCAAAAACGGGATTTTGTGAAAAATGTGATTTTTGAGGTGGTGGCGCCCATGGCCGGAGCTGAGGGCTGAGGAGCGGAGGCCCGGGCCTGACTAGGCGGAGAAAGGATGCTGGTGGTGGTGGTGACGCTGGAGGGGCCCACGGTGGTGGTAGTTTGCAATTTGGGGTTTAGGGATTTGAAATTGGAAGAAAGAAAGAGGAGGAGAGGGTGGAAAGGAGGAGGAGAGAGGAAGAAGGAGGCGCGACGGTGCTAGGTGGGGGGAGGCGGCTGAAAGGGGAGCGAATGTCCTTTGTCTTTTTTTTTCTTGCATGCGTTTTAACGAGAGGGAGAGGAAGAGAAAAAGGTGGGTTTGACTTTATCTAAATATTTAATTACTTAATTCCAAAAAGCAATTTTTAATATCGAAATCGAATTCACCGACTGTCGTTCCTAGCTAATTACCCCCATTCCGAACACAATGAGATATGTATCGTAAGCTAATTCGGTCGTTTCGATCAATTTCCGTCAAAATGAAAATATAAATCTATATACTGAATTTGAACGTGCATTTCAATTTACCGGGTCCGCATACGGACTCTAAAAATTCCCAAAAATATTTTCTAGATTCGTATTGACGATACGGTTCTAACAAAACTATTTCGTCAAATTCCGAGACCGTTTGAAAAATGGCTATTTTCCGGTTGATCGAAATTGACTGAAACTATTAAAACACGTTTTACTTGGCCACGCTCACATATTGATTCGAAAAATTATGAATTTTGGAATCTATCAATAATTCGACATCTCGGATCCAACAAAAGTGGTTTCATCGAAAACCGAGGTCGTTTGCAAAATTTCCATTTTTAAGGGCCAGAATTCCATAGCGACTATTCTGAATTTTCAACAGGGAATAACTTTTGATTCCCGCTATGAAATTTTGATTTTTTGGATTCGTTGGAAAGATATTTTCAATTAGATTCCAATATTTTTGGTTTCGGTAAAATCCGGTTTATTTTGAATCCTATACATTCATTTGAAATTTGAAATTTGAAATCGAATTTTCAACCTATCGCACCATTTCCAATTCCTTTTATATTTAAAATAAATATTTATATTCTAACGACGATCTATATAAATATATACATTCTAATTCTATTCAACATAAATTTCTCGTCATTATTATTTAAAATATTCAAAATTCATTAAAATCGCCAAAATAAAAATTTTAAATTGGCTCAGAATTTCCGGGTTGTTACACAACCCGCTTTCCTTGTCGGAAATTCGTCCTCTTAAAATGGAGATTGAAAAAGGTAACCTGGTCAGCATCAACAAAACTGGTGTACCTTTTTCTTGGAATAACAAAATCAAGCTTAGACCTCGGACCTTCTCGCTAATCGACCATGCTTTCTGCAACCCGCAATCCCTCAATTTTTGGCCAGCTATGACTTACAACCAACTGCCTGCCTTATTATCAGACCATTTCCCTCTTTTCCTTTACATTGTGATAGGAGCTTGGGGGAGGGCTACCTTTGGCAACCCGATGTTTATCTTTCAGGTTAAAATGAAGGAGGTGAAGGGAGTTCTGAAGGAATGGGCAAGTAAAAGATTTGGAAAAGGCAGCAAACAATCAAACTTCTTGAGAACAAAGCTAGAAGAAATTCAAGTCACTATGATGAACAATCCATACAACATAATGCACTCAAATCTAGAAACACTTGCAGTAAAACAGTACCGTGAAGCGCTTATTATTGAGGACGCTATGACAAAGCAGAAAGCAAGGCTTAAGTGGAAAGTGGACGACGACTATAACTGTGCCTTCTTCCATGCATCATTAAAAGACAAGCAGTGTAGAGAGAACTTGATCACCATTATTGACGACAACAGTAATGCAGCGAACAATCAACAGCAGGTTGAGGATGCTTACCTTAATCGCTTCATGGCAATTCTAGGTAACACAATCGGATTTTCTCCTAACATTGACCTAATTGATCCTTACATTTTACCCAAGCTAACTAGTGTAGAGTATCTCAAACTGTGTGAAGAAGTGACTAACGATGAAATCAAAGATGCTATATTCTCGCTGAACAGCAACTCTTCGTGCGGACCAGATGGGTTTAATGCATTTTTTACTAGAAGTGTTGAAGCCAAATCAATTTGGTGGTTTGCAATGCTGTGAGGCATTTTTTCAGATTGGCGCATATGGATCTCTCCTATAACTGTACCAATATTGCGCTTATACCCAAGAAAAAGAATGCGACAACGGTTTCGGACTACAGACCGATCTCTTGCTGCAACACCATATATAAATGCCACGCCAAAATCATAGCTATGAGATTGAAAGTTGTACTGCCCTCCTTAATTTTTTTAAACCAAGTAACTTTCCTTCCGAGAAGAAGCATTCTCGACAATGTGCTCCTCTCACATGAACTGCTCAATGGATATTCAAACAGCAATATTAGCCCCCGTGCTATGTTCAAGCTAGATTATGAAGGCATTTGACATGCTTCGGTGGGATTCGATTATCAGAGTTATGGGTTTCATGAACTTCCCACCGCACTTTATTAGATGGATTTACTCGTGCATCTCAACTCCGAATTACTCTATTATAATCAATGGCTCGCCGGTCAGATTCTTTGCTGGAAAACAAGGGATACGGCCGGGGAATCCATTGTCGTCATATATATTTATTATGATGATGGAGATGCTCACGCGTATGTTAAACGAACAAATTGACAAAGGCACTTTTAGGTTGCATCCTCATTGTGATGAGCCAAGGATCTCCTCTCTCATGTTTGCGGATGACTTAATAATATTTTGCTATCCAGACCATAGAATGATTAAATCCATCTTTGAAACCCTTGATTCCTTCTACAAGATGACCGATCTCAAAGTGAATCTCCTCAAATCTGAAATGAAGATTGCTGGACTCTCTAACATGCAAATCAGTGAGCTCACGGAGAGGACTGGTTTGACATGTAATAACGATACTACAAACTACTTGGGCCTTCCTTTATCAACAGCTAAAATAACAACTACTCAATGTCTTCCTTTATACACCAGAATCACTGCTAGATTGTCACTATGGACATCGAGGCTCCTAAGTTAGGTGGGACGACTTACTTCGATTAAGGCTGTTGTCTTCTCCATGCAAGTCTATTGGGCACGGACATTTATTCTCCTGACCAAAATAGTAAAAATGATTCGATCGGCCTTCATGCAGTTCCTTTGGAAAGGAAAACTCGATGGGAAATACCAAGCACTAGTGGCATTTAAAACTGTTGAAAGACCAATTTGTTATGGTGGGTTAGGGATAGTGGAAATGGTTAAATGGAATTCAGTGGCATTTGTTAAACACGTTGATAGTTTCCTCAATAACTGCAACAATATTTGGGTGCAATGGTCTAGATGGAAAGTTGTAAAGAACAACAATTTCTGGATTATGCAACCTTCGCAGAAATTGAGCTGGACGTGGCAGAGTATTTTTAGACTCAGGGACACGCTTCTGCCGCATTTTAGCTTCAATATACACCCTCATTCTGACGTGAATTTGTTGTATGATCCGTGGTTAAGGAATGGGCTCATTCTTTGTCAACAACTAACACACTTGGAAATTGTAGCCTCCGGGATATTCGTGAATGCTACAGTTGCGCAATACATCGGTAATGGTGTTATTGAGTTCCCTTTTTGCGCGGTTAGCGCGGTGAACCACTTATGGCAGGACGCTCGCGCAGTGCACCTTGAGTGTGCTAAAGCTAGTACGATGCAATGGACAAATAAGAAAAAGCAGTTTCAAATCAGAGACATGTACTGCTGCTTAACCGGGTATGAAGCGATGACAAAATGTAGGTGGAGAAAAAGGATATGGAAGAAAGATAACAGTGCAAGAGAGAATATGCTTCTATGGAAAGTATTGAACAAAGCTCTTTTGACTAAAGACAAGCTCTGTAACAGAGGTATGCTTATTGATCATATTTGTGTTATGTGCGGATCCGGCTTTGAAAGCCTAAAACATCTTTTCTTTGAGTGCAATAAAACATTTCAGTTATGGGATGAATTGAAAACTAAAACTTTAATGATGAGGTCTGTTCAGGCAAGTGAAATGGAGTGGCATTCATTGGATAAGATGACTATTGCTAAAAGAAGTGCAGGTCGTATTCTCTGTTACATACTTAAGAAATATGTGCATGCAATATGGAAAGAGAGAAACAGACGGGTATTCAGTCCAATTGATACTAAAAGTAGTGTTCTGCTGCAAGCCTGTATTAGAGCTAACATGAGGAATGGTTTTAACATGTTGAACTTCACCTTTGACCCTGGAATTCAACAGAGGCTTCTATGATCGTTTTTTCATGTGTTTTTTGTGCTTTTCTTCTTGTGCTAGTGCACCGTGTTTCTATGTTCTCTTGTGTGTGTTGTATTTATTTTTAATTTCCCTGGTGCCTTAATAAAGTGGTAGGGGTCCACTCAACCCCGTTGGCCTTGCCAAAAAAAAGTATTAAAATGATTTTCTTGCTCAAAATGCCCTCTTGCGAATTTCTGGAATTCCTTGAAGATGTGAATCCATTCTTGTCCAAAACATCACCTTAAATCACGTTGATAAATACATGTGTGATTTCCATGTATATTTACACCTTGCTTAAAATGAAGCTTGCTATTAATTTCCATTATGATTCCTTGAAACAAAATCTCTTCCTGCCGAATATATGCATGATTGCATATTAATTTTTTTGCCAAAAATATGGTTTTTGGTATTTGAAATATTGACACTTTGCCAATTTCACATTTACAAAAAATAAATGCTTGTCGATTATAACATTGTTGAGTGATTTATGGAAATGTAATTTTACCAAAAATAAATTCTCGATGTGTTAGATTTTTCAAACCAGGAAACTCTGATTTATACTTTGCTAAAACACAACCTTTTTTACTTCCTCCTTTTTTGGTTCGAATAACATTGATTGTTTTGATGCATGTTCGAATAAACCATATGCATGCATTTTTCCTTTCTGAAAATGATATTTTTGTCAAGAATGAAAGATAGAACTGATTTTCTGGAAATTGCCAAAATTACAAATTCTCCATGTGTTGAAATCTTCTTTGATGAATTCATTACTACTTCCTGGTTTTAACTTTTTGCTTACCATGTATTTGTTGAGTAATTCTCTAACCAATCTCTATTGTGTTCTTCTAAATAAAATCATTTTGATTTTTAGTTAAAATTCCTTCTTGCTGAATATAACTTGTTTGAAGGTTTCCTAAAATGATCAAATTGATTTTTGGGAATTTCAAAAAGATCTTGCCAAATATATTATTGATATTGATTTATGGAACTTTCCATATGTATCCACTGCCAATTCAACATTTTCAATTTGTCATGCTCCATGCTTGCATTTGTGGTTATGCTTGTTCATATGGTTTTTCTATGTATATGCTATCATGCTCCATGCAATTAAACTTCATGTATCTTTTGCATAGACTCCACTATTTCGAGCTTGAGTAATTTTGGTCCATTCTTAAGTGTTTGTGCTTAACACCACTATGTTGATGTGTTTTGTACCACCATGTTGCTCGAGTCATTTTTCCTAATTTGACTTGTAACTGCACCATGTCACTATAGTGTAGTTGCTGAGTACTGAAACAACACCGATCTTGGCTTCACCGGTTTCTTATGCACCCATGTTGTGCATTATTATTTCACTGCTTCGGTTGTGCATCCATGTATGTTGCACTGTTCTTTATTGTTGACCAGACTTGAGTAGTTTGCACCTTTGTGCATTTGCCAATTGTGTTCACAGAGCCATGTTGCTTGCTATTGTGTTCGTGAAACAGTTTTCATTTGCATTTTCCATTTTGCATTTGCATTTTCCATTTCTCTTGAGCTTGAGCTGAACCAGTTTGCATTTGCATTGATATGCTTCAACTTGCATGAGCCTAAACCTGAAATGTTTGCTGAATTGCACTAGCCATGTAACCCATATATGCATACGCACAAATAACATATACATATGTATATACACATTTATGTATGCATATGTATGTCACATTGCTTATGTATTTGTTGTTGTATCAGTCCATGCTCTATTGTGTATGCTTGAGTTTTGTACTTGTCCACCAGAAAAATAACTGCATAAGTGAATCATTGTGAATATCACAAACAGTCTAGACTCAAATAAATGTATATACATATCAGACCAAGTCTAGAAATACGATGAGAAACACACCAAAAATTCTAAGGCAAATAAAATTTAAAATAAAATTATATTTGCTAGAATTTAAATCTATTTTTGTTCCATGTTTCTTTGTGTTTATGTGACAGGTATATAGGTGACTAGACTGAATATAGAAGCTGTTGAAGACTCAGTGTGTGTCAGTGTGTCAGAGTGAACTGAGTGAAATGCAATGAGGAAAACTATGTATATAAAACTCTATGTGACATTGAATATGTTACTGAGAGAAATTTGAGTGAATTGAGTGTTGTAGTGAGGAATCTGAACATAAATGTGAATTGAATGAATTATATCACAGTGGAATGTACAATAATGGAGTTAGAAATATGTACAGATAAGAATAAAATACTATAGTTAGAATAAAAAAATGAAAAATTAAGTAGTCAACACTAGTCAATTATTCTAGTATCAAATATCTTACGAAGAAATTCGTCTCACGATCTTGTATAAATAACAAGAAATTGTTCGGGAGAGAAATGCAATGATCTCAATACCACTTCTTTTTGCTACGAGTTTTTTATTCAATTCGGGCTTTCTCCATTTCCCAAGGCAATCCAGAGTACCTAATATGTAGCAAGAAGCAAAGTGAAAATTTTGACAGATTTCGTTCCGCTTCCTTCGAGCGCCTCTGGCCAATTAAGATACTGGCTGTAACACTCAAATATCAGCTACACTACCTCCGGTTCGTGAACAGTTGACACTAGCCACGCCCGATGTTTATACTCTGGCATCCATTGTTCCGCGCCCCGATAAATAGGGGAGGCTCCTCTCACTTGAAAGAGAGATTCTCTGGCTTCCAGTATAGACATTGGCCTTTGTCTGTTCCGAATCAGTACGCTACCTGCAATTGCTTTGGCTGGAGCCGCTACCGGTATCGGCCTTCATTCCCTAATTAATTTATTATTATAAGTGAGCTTGGAAAAACGTTTATTAGTGGATTGAAAGGCAACATGAGGGAATGTAAAGAGCATCTGAAGGGATGCAGTCTCTCCCATGGCCAGAGGGCAGAGAAGAAAACGTCCTTCGCGTGTCCTCAGTATATTAATTTGGTACCCACTACTCGGAGTACCCTCCCACCAAAGACGTGTGGTTCGGTGGTTCGACGCAACCCCAATGGGAAAGTGATTCAACACTGAGAGACCAATTCAAATGTTGAAATAAAATGTTTATTTGAATAAAAATGCAGTTTGAATATTAAATTTTGTGCAATAGCATTTTATTCAAAATAAATATTTATTTCTATATGAGATGAAATATATATAATAGTACAATTACAAATACATTTATAGAACAATATATGTTTGTTATCGTCACACAAAAACTATACTGTATATATCCAACACGATTTTGACCTAGTCTTCGTTAATGAGTATTGATTAAGCTTTTCAATTAATATATGTTATGAAGTTAATTAATTTTTATTTAAACAAAGATTAAATAGTTAATAATTATTTATTTAAATGTTAGATTATCTCTTTATTAAAAAGATTCAAAATTAAATAATTACCTTGTTAATAATATTTAAATATAATATTTGTTTTTCAATAATGACTTTAATTAACAATTTATATTATTAAAAGAAAATTAATTACTATGTATTTGATAGGAATTAAAAAAATTAGTTACATTATTTAAAAAACATAATTGCTTGTTTGATTGGTTTAACTTAAATATTTAATGGTTTTGTAGATTTCTTTTATCATTCATTAATTATTTTCTCAAATAAAGTAATTTACTTTTATTTATATTTGTTTAAAATAAAAACCCATTTATTTACAAGGTTTTAAAGGTGATTCTATTATCCAGTAATTACTTATTTCTGTTTTAGAATGGCTTTTAAATGAAGTTGTAAAAATAGATTAGGAGCTATAATTCCTTTAAGGAAATATTTTATAAGAAAATTGTTTTTATAAATTTTTTATTTAAAATGGCTTACAAAGAAGTATATCTTTTTTATTAAGATATTTTATAAAAGGGTTTATCTAAGAGATTTATAAAAGGAATCGAGATCTGATTCTCCTAAATTTAATCTTCATAAATATGGTGGTATAGGCATTTGTCCCACATTTAACAACAAAGGAACCGTGTTTGGTTTATTTTTATATTCATTTCTTATTAAAATCACTTTGTATGTTGCTTTAGATATGATTTGGACAAATAAAAGCATTTTGAATTTACTTATTAACAATATAAGTCATGAATATATTTTCTAAGTACTGAAAATATAATGTTTTACAAATATACTTAGCTCAAGAGCTAAGTATATGAATATTTTAAATAAATATTATATAATAAGGTTTTATAAATGAAAAATTCATTTTGAAGAGACTTGGTGACTATTATGGAAATTAAATCCTTGGATGATCGTTGTTCGTATATTTAATAATTAAGTAATTTACTATCAAATTGGAGTGCAAAGTTCGATGATCATTCCGAAGGGACTGAGATCAAACCTAGTTGTTTGAAATAACTACAATTTGGTTAAAGCGTACCCAACTAGAAATATTATAAAGATTATTGAAGATGGAGTTATTATGTTTCGTTCAAGATCATAGTAAACTTGTATAGATGAATGCTAGCATTGCATGTCTCCTTAGAAGGCAATGTTATCATTCCAATATATTCTAGTATTTATAAGTTATACATGACATTTGGCTTTATTGCCCGGTAAATGACTAAAGAAGGATCCTATCAATATATGATCATCCCATACCTAGAATCGATTGTCTTTGTATGCTTTTAGGCCCAATTTGTTTGTTTATTAATCGAGGCAATCATATTTGTCATCATCCAATTTTTAACGATGGTTCTGGTCTTGAGTAGCTGAGGTGCAGTTCCCTGTATGTTTTATATAGAGATGAGCGGATTTAGTGGGTTGACCCTTACCCATTCATAGTTGGAATTCATTCTCCAGTACGAACCTTCTGACTTGATTGTGTACTAATTATGTTGGAACATAAGATGCACGCATTCCGACTATTTTGAAATATTTAGTTGTGGATTCTAGAAATTATTATATATCGCTAGTTTATAATAAAAGCGTTTTGATTATTGTAGGGTAAAAACATATTTGTGTTTATGCATGGCTATTCAGTTAAAGCTCCGCTAAAGCCTCGCAAAATCCCCATCACACCTCATATCGCTCTCCAATCACTACACTATTTCAATTTAGCACCGATGAACTGTAGATTCGCTTTTAATCTCACTATTTACCACTACATCCGCTAAATAAAGGTTTTTTTGCACCAGCTTTAGCAATATTAACATAGAAGACTTTATTGATTAGTTATTTTTTAAAGAACCAATAAATTTAGTGCAATGAGCTAATTTTAGGGCATAAATATCCAATACAATATAGCAGTTCTATTATAATCATCAAATCTAGAGTACATAACCATGGTATTCTTTGTTTTTGTTATATAGGACTAATTATGTTAGTCTGTTTATACATATAATGTGAGAACGACAATTAATAAATTTAAAATGTTTGGTTCCACATTTACTGAGCCATTTTTCGCCTCCTCTATATCCCCGTTATTTCTCCACTACACTTTTTTGCACCTCCACTGCCATAGAACTACTAAGATATTTAGCTGCGCAGAGGCACGCCGTGTTCTTACGAAATACCTTTGAATTCAAAGATTTATAAGTTAAAGAATAAACTACATGTAATTTGAGTTCTCTCATACTAGTTTACTAGATTGACCCGGGTGTTATTTCATTATAACACTTGGGTAGACTGAGTATATTTTCAGGTTAGATTTGATTCGATTTGCTTTGAAGCTTTAGGAGATGAGCTGAAGGGCTAAGGCATATTCTCGTATATTTCTTCGTTTTCCACTACATCTCGCATTCTTAATTATTGTGAGGATATGTTGTTATAATATCCAGATTAATTTATGGATTTATTCTCTTATGTCTGCATTAGATTCATAATTTTGATATATATATATATATATATATTACTGTTTATATTATTGGTTATTCATTCCATTGTAAGATTTTTTTCTGTATCTTCTTTCTTTTCCAATAAATGGACAGTTTTTCGAATGACAAACAGGAATACCAAGGATGTATTTAGTGTCGTCTTTAGTAGCAAGAAAAGTTAGTTTATTACATTTTTGTTGATGCAAACCCAATGGTTGCCAACCACTGCACATGCTTGCATGCACAATACAAATCAATAGCATCGAACCTTTTAGGTTTGAATTTGTTGATGTCAGGTCCCTAAAGTGATTCATCATGATGCATTGATACTGTCTCCATCCACTGTTCGTTCCTCTTACTATCATGATATTTCCAACTTGAACATCTTCCCGAGCTTGCCTTTGAGAACTCGGCATTGGACCATATAGCCTTAGTACTTCGTTCAACATTAAGTTCATCTACAATTTATCATTTTCATAATTAGATTTATATAATCGTCTAAACTTATTTTGATCATAGTTAATATGATATTACTATAGGTCAGTAAGTCATTAAATGGTAACACAATAGATCACCGAATCAAATCCTAGTTCCAAAAAATATATGCTTAATCTAAAACTTAGCATTTCAGTAGTAGTTTATTTTTCTTATCTAAAAATATGCATGGTTTGTTCCACTTACAAATGACAAATAGATACAGGCTATAATCTTAACCAAAGGCAAAACTTGTATGTTTCCACTTGGTAAAATATACAACTACATTTCAAACAAGTGAAGGAAACAAATTTTGAAAATTTATTAAGAATCTGTTTATATAATGGTTATGAACCCCCTGCATAAAAAAGAAGTATGTCAATTTCCACCTAAGCCAACCGATTAATGGTAATAATGTAAATGCATATATTGAAACATAGCTTCCATTTCAAAGTAATTTAATTCCATGCAATGCAGGTAGTTTCAAAGTTGAACCATCTCATAATCTAATTTCAACATATAGTACATGCACAATTTTATCAGTTATAGTTCCAACTTGTCAGTCATACAACTATAGCCTAATATTCAATCACTTTAGAACTAAACTTCATTCAGTCATTTTGTCTTACTAAATATGTTATTCAGGTAATATTGAATAGAAGAAAAAAAACAAGTCATGCTACATTCAGTCCATATAAAGGAAAAAAAATTAATGAAAGAGCTTGAAAATTTAAACAAAAACAACAATAATTGGTTTTCAAAAAGTAAGCATACAACATAAAGCACAAAGACCAAATGTCTTTAACCCCATGTATTTAAAATTCAACTGATAGTAAGATTCGTTAACAAAATTAAATGCACCATATATTTCTGAATCATAAACTAAGAAATAATATGTGTGTCTATATATATATATATATATATATATATATATATATATATACACACACATATACATATATACATATATATAATCGATAATAGACCGAAATCCATCATCATATGTATGGTTGAGCTCAAAAATTCTTACTAAAAGATGATCCAATTGCATTAGTTTGTAAGATACGTGTATTTTAAATGAAGAGTTTTCAACATGACACATAACTATAATATATTCTTTGCTATTCTTCATAAATTTAGGTTTTAACATAATATCCAGCAGCTGTTCTTCAAAAGTCAAGTGTAGAATCAAATTTTTATTCAATTCCAACAAAAATATTCAAATTAGAACCATTTTAAAAGAACTCGTTCAAATTCCCTTTTTCCAAAAAAATCAACATTATTGAGTATACTATCATTAATACCAGTAGATCTACTTTCAGAGCAAGATTTCATATTGTTCCCAATAAAATTAATACGGTCAGTTTTGTTCAATTTCACGAATAATGTAAAACAATCTTCTTTTCTATGAAAGGTTAAACACAAAATAGCTTACAAATCAATATCTGTTTCAATAAATGTAGTCTTAGAATCTTTAACATAATAGAGATGAAAAGATAAAGGAGTAAGATTTTTTCCTCACTTCACAAATCTCATCTATGATACTTGATATTAGAGAGTTTAAACAAAGTCTTAAAGTAAAAGTATGGTTGTTAAATAAAATAACTACCATTATAGATTCTCGATCTTTGTGGAAGAAAACAATTTATCATTATAGAAAAATAAATAAAAAATTATTATAAACAAATTCAGTACAAAGCATACTTCTATTCACCAAAATTACCCATTATGAAAGGATTGGTCACCAAATTCAAAGCAAATCCTATAAGAGTATACAACAAAACTCTAAACATAGTATACAGTAATTAGAAAATAAAAAATAGCCTAAAACTAAAATTAAAAAAACTAAACAAAAAACATAACAGTAAAAAAATTAATCTCAACATTAAAAATACAACCCCAAACCAAATGAAATTTATGTCAAAAAATATAAGCACGATAAAGAAATAAAAAAGTCGTAAAGAACATTTAATACAAAAAATTGTCGAATATAGGTCAGCAGTCCTAGAACTTTATTACTTACTTTATTTGAAATATGGCAATTTAAAGAGAAAACCAAAATAATAGTTTCAAAATAAAATATAACAACTAAAAGCTTAAAATAACAAGAAAAATAAATATAACACACAATTTGGGGTAATTATTTGAAAAGCAAAGTAAACTTTATTACAACAAGAAACAAATACATGAGTATTACACTAGCTACATATCTGTACCACTAATCTATTTACAACCACTAATCTATTTACACGTACAAAGCTTTATACAATATTGAGAAGAAGAAAAAACAATAGCAAAATACAATAGAACATACAAAAAAGCTTAATACTGCAGCTTCGCTGAGATCCATCATTCAACTGTACTGTGAAAGTAGCAGATACATCTCTACAAATTAGCGTATCTCATCCTCAAATCAGAAAATAATATCCATGCACAACAGCAGCAACTAATTCCATCCTGTAAGTATCTCAACCTGACAGTTCACCCAAAATCCTTCGATGAATTAAGGCATACAACTGTTCAGCATTAAAAAAACTAACATCAAAAGCTCGATTATTCCTTTCAGACCAGATTTCATAAATAAAACATTTAAGAATTTTCAATAAAGCTTTAGTATGATCAGTTTTCCACCATGTAGCTTTGAAGATGTTGAACTATTCCATTACGCTATTAGAAGTTGGTTTATTGAAATTTCCATTTGCCAGTAGTCTTCTCCATAACAAGTACACAGTGGGACATTCAAAAAACAGATGAGTAGTAGTATCTTCACCAGAGTTACTAAATAGACAACTATTGTCTTCAACCAAACCAAAAGAATAGGGTTTTTATTTGTGTTTAAGGCATTAGCCATGACTTTTCCAAAGAAGACAATTCTTTTTAGCTGAACTTCCAAGATTCCAGATCCTCGATGACCAAGCAAATAAATTCTGTTCATTTTGTAGCAAATCATATACATGGTTTATTGAGTGTTTGCCACCATCTCAGAAAATAGAACCTTCATCATTCAATAAAACAGATTTAGAAACCTCGTTCCAGAGTTGCCTCAATGCAGATGAACTAGAATATGGTAAAATCCGATCACCATCATGAATATAATCTTCCACAATTGCAGAATTTGGAATTCCAAAGTTCATTTTAACATTGTAATCAACAACATTATTTAAAATCAGCCCCTTCATTGATCGAGGAGAATACCAGAATGAGACTCCTGACAAAGATCTATAGTTCAGCTGAATAAAAGGAATAAATGAATTCCTTAGTTTAAGGATACGTCTCCAACTCCAACTACATAATTGAGGAATTGGCATTATCCAGAAGTTCTTACCACCAATCAGATTATTATATATCTAGTGAGACCATAAACCCTTATCATTGCAAAGAAGTTTATTTATATACACATAAATAACTACTTTATTCCAGTTGAAGAGATTAACTATGCCTAAACTACCATGTTTCTTATCTGCATAAACCTTGTGATAAGAGATTAGAATCAACTTCTTTGAAAATGGGTCACCATGCCATAAAAATCTATTCAAAGACTGCTAGTCATCTCAAGGAGCTTAACAGTGACCTTGTAGCTTTGAAGATGTTGAACTATTCCATTACGCTATTAGAAGTTGGTTTATGGAAATTTCCATTTGCCAGCAGTCTTCTCCATAACAAGTACACACTGGGACATTCAAAAAACAGATGAGTAGTAGTATCTTCACCAGAGTTACTAAATAGACAACTATTGTCTTCAACCAAACCAAAAGAATAGGGTTTTTATTTGTGTTTAAGGCATTAGCCATGACTTTTCCAAAGAAGACAATTCTTTTTAGCTGAACTTCCAAGTTTCCAGATCCTCGATGACCAAGCAAATAAATTCTGTTCATTTTGTAGCAAATCATATACATGGTTTATTGAGTGTTTGCCACCATCTCAGAAAATAGAACCTTCATCATTCAATAAAACAGATTTAGAAACCTCGTTCCAGAGTTGCCTCAATGCAGATGAACTAGAATATGGTAAAAATCCGATCACCATCATGAATATAATCTTCCACAATTGCAGAATTTGGAATTCCAAAGTTCATTTTAACATTGTAATCAACAACATTATTTAAAATCAGCCCCTTCATTGATCGAGGAGAATACCAGAATGAGACTCCTGACAAAGATCTATAGTTCAGCTGAATAAAAGGAATAAATGAATTCCTTAGTTTAAGGATACGTCTCCAACTCCAACTACATAATTGAGGAATTGGCATTATCCAGAAGTTCTTACCACCAATCAGATTATTATATATCTAGTGAGACCATAAACCCTTATCATTGCAAAGAAGTTTATTTATATACACATAAATAACTACTTTATTCCAGTTGAAGAGATTAACTATGCCTAAACTACCATGTTTCTTATCTGCATAAACCTTGTGATAAGAGATTAGAATCAACTTCTTTGAAAATGGGTCACCATGCCATAAAAATCTATTCAAAGACTGCTAGTCATCTCAAGGAGCTTAACCGGGCGGATATAATGGCGCATCCAATAAGTTATCATAGCATTTGCTACCGATTGAATGATTATTAACCTACCAACTTATGATAGCTGATCACTAGGTCACTGTTGAAGCTTATTGATGATATTCTAAAAAATAGGAGTACATACATCAATTTCATTAACTCCAGAAAACTTGATAATTTCATCCTTGAGACTATCACTAATCCCAGTTATCATAATGGAAGACTTGCCTATATTTAATTGAAGGCCAGTAATTAAATGGAAGGAATTCAGAGTAGACAAAATGCATTGGATATTTGACATGGATGGTTTAGTAAAACGACCCGAACTTCCCCGGTAAGGAAAGAACGAATTGCTTTGAGAACAACATGAATCAGAACACAAACAGAAGAACATTTCATTGCTATTACAACAATTCCATCAGAATACAAGAATATACAGAGTATGAATAAATATTATACAACAGAAAAATATCAGAGATTTAAATTACATTTAAATACATAGCAGCGGAAAAACAATACAAAACACAACTGAAAGAAATACACAGATACAGAGCTTTCCGAGTATTATTCCAGTTGTAAACCAAGATCAGGTTAATATAAATCTGCAAAACCAAAACTACTAGCTGCCCATGTGGAAAATAGGGGCACCCAGAGTTTAGGTTAAAACAATAAACTCCAGGCCAGTCATGTGACTGGTGTAAGAACTAAAACAGTTATAATCTTTATTTTTAAAGTTAGGTAAATCGAGGGACCACGCCGTATAACACGGAACGGGTTTTTACCCCAAGAATACCAGTGCACAAAACAACAGCGCAACGCTAAATAAAGAAGAATGAAGATATTATAAGACTCAGGTCCCATCACACAATGCAACACAAGCCGAAGGATAGGGTTTTAACCTTATAATAGCCAAAGAATGCTTGATACGTTAAATTTCATCTTTTATTATTACTATAAGTGAAGAAAACAACTTCAATCATAAATATCAATCATAGACGGCATAAGTGTCCCATACCACTATGTCGCCAATACTAGGCTCTACAAATAAAACCGAAATATCACGTATTGGAAATTGGATTCCATCATGAGTCGAGGCAAGGGGCAAGCTCCTCTCCGTTCGAGACACTCTAGCAAATGTCTCAGGATTCGGACGCTGGCGAATCCTTGGAATCGGTTGGGCCAGTCCTCTCTTACTTTTGAGGATTAGTTATTCCTGAACACACGTTTCCCGCTCCTATTGGACCTATAAGATGGTCTGTATGTCGGCTCACATAGTGCCAGTTATCAACCATATATTCGAGGCACCTCGCAGTCCAACAACCACTAGCTAAAAAGAAACGTCGTCTTCTCCCAACGGTCCATATCCCCTTTTTGACTCATACAGAGGTGTGAGGCTCGCGAATTCACTCTATATACAAAGCTATGCCACACAGGCCGTGCTTTGATCATCAACTACAAGACTTTGCTTTTCAACAGAAGCCTTGATCATTTGCCACTTAGGCGTGCCACACAGGCAATTCACTCCATGTGACTGATTTCCATCGATATACAATCTCTGAGCTCGTACGTCTCAGAGAAGGGCGTTAAGCAAGAGAATAAATTCTCCGCTGCCAAACAGATGTATATTTAATAGATATCAATTAACACAGAATAAAATCCAATGTCAGACACAAAGTCCATTTACAATTTCGTTCTGGGTCTTAACGAAACCGGAGGCACTTTCCTCGCATATCCATCGATCTCCAAATACGTCTGGACGATCACCAACTGATTCCCTCCTCTTGGGTGTACAGCCCAATCAAGATCATCAGTAATCACCCAAACGATGTGAAGACTTCCGGTCTTCAACCACCGTCTTCATCTTCGACTTATCGTCGAATGAGTTATCCAGAATGGGTATAAACCCGGCCTTTCCGAATAACCCGCGTATATAATAAACAAATGTAACACAAACACAACCGATGCCTCATTCCAATTCAGAATATTCTTTTGTTCAAATTTTCACATCCCTAGGGAATAGGTTCCCATTATTTTTATCAAAGATAAATTCTTCTAAATTTATTCTTTAATCTTCCTTTGGATATCATTTCAAACCATGTTAAGATTTTCCAAACTAGTCGGGATTAGCGAACCACACCGAACTAATTATTTATTTTATTTCTCAATCCCAACGTATTCATTCCATGGAACAAAACTGGTAATACTCCATATCTAACACCACGGTGTTATCGGTAAATATTAATTACCATTTCATGTTCAAATATAATTAAAGATTTAACTATCGCTTTGGAGCAAAACTGGTGATACTCCATTGTAACAACCGGTAATTTTTAACGATTTAAAATCCGATTTAAATAAAAAATTTATTTTGAAATTATTCTATGGTTTTTCATAACGGGAATTCAAAATTTGTAATACGTACAGTGAGATGTAGCAACTGTAAAAATTTCATCGGAAAATTTGACAGTTGTCGGTCGTGCAATTTTCAGTGCAAAGCTGCGCATAACAGATCAAATTTTAGCGATTTTAAAATTTTTCCAAAACCAATTCGGACAAACACGAAAAATATTCTATTCGTTGTCACGAATCCGACGGCGAAATTCGTTTCGCGAAAATCGGACGTTTTGACCTCCGTTTTCCGTCCGCATTTTTACGTCAAAGGGGTCCGTAACGCGCTTTTGAACGGAGCATCCTGACACTGCAAATTATACACCGTTGTGTCCGTCTCGTCGAGCTGATTACCAAAATATATTTATTTGTCAGTTTCGGTGCTTGGTTCGCGCTGAAACTGCAAAAAGGCTTGCGCAGTTCATTTTTTGAAACACGGCCATTTGAGTTCGAAGTGTCCATATTTGAATCCAGCATACTTTTCTAGCCATTTTGGGTCTGCAAAACCATCCTTTTGTTTTATTAAACCATCTAATTTTGTTTTTGTTTTTCCAAACATAGTGAAAGGGGAACATTTAGTTTCAATGCATGCCTTCTATTCATGCATGCGTTCTATTTTTTCATGCATTCATTCTTAAACTAAGCCACGTTGCATGATTTCTATGTATAATAATTGCAATACTACTTTGTCTCCATCCATTCTCCATATTCACTTTTCACGTCTATCAACTTTTTTTCTAAGGTTTGGTGCATGTTATAAAAGCATGCAATGGGTTTAAAATATATGCTATGTACGTCAAAAAGGATTAACACATGCAATTCTTTAGTGCCAACGATTAACGCATGCAAATCTATAGTGTCAACGCTTGTTGTTTATTTAATTTGTTCCAACTGTTAATTTCGAGGAATATATAATTCTCAACCGTTAACTTCAGAATAGTTTAAAACCGATGCCATCCCATTTATTTAAAACGTGGCCTTGTATTTCCTTAAGAACCGCTCCAGTTTCCCATTATCTTTTTTTTTTCAAATTGCAAAACGTGTTAGCCTCGAAATAGAACCGCTCCTACTTACTTTCCCGGATTGAACGCTTCTTCTTCGTGTACTTCAAATTATATAAACAGAGTGAACGGCAGCAGCTTCATTTTAAGTACCAATCATTACCTTCTTTTCTCCCATCGCCTTTCCCCATCATTTTAGATCTTTTATCTCTCCTCCCCTTCGTATTCTTCTTCTTGGTTACAATAATCTGAAGGCTTCTCTAAAAAATGAATGACCTTTCTGAACCTCGCATCAGCTTTCCGCCCCTCACCAACTCTGACCGCTGCCGATATCCTCTCACCAGATCTTCCGCCGAGTCTCCCCAGATGCCTTGCCCACGTCCTCCGCCCCACTTCGCTGACCCTTCAGCACTCGCCTCCGACCGCGCCTGGAGCCGCAAGCCACCCTGTGAAGCCGACCTTTGCCCTCTAGCTCCTCCATATTACTCACCTGAAACCGCCACGTCAGCCGACCGAACCCTACCAACGAGACCCGCTGTTCTCCCACCCAACAACAGACCCACTGACCGATGCTAGTCCAAACCCTGTGGCTCCTTGCTTGCTTGTGTGTGTGAGTTTTACCGAATGGTTTTGTTTTTGCGTGTGTTTAACTGTGCTGTGTGTATGAGTAAATGTGGGGTAATATATATATATATATGTATATGTTGTGTGAGTATTTAATTAAATTTGTGTTTATATGTTTGGTGTGTGATGGGTGCGTGTAAATTTATGTGTGTTTTCAAACTAAGCTGTTTTGAAAAATATATTATTTATAAAAATTTATTGGGTTTATTTTTGTGTTGAGTATGGTGTTGAGTTCGGAAGCCTATCCCATAACCGGTAGCCGACCGATCCATTGAAATTTCTCTGACCCCCTCCAAATAAATTATTGACTGATCATCAAGTTGAATTCATTCCAATTCATGCCTGGTAATCATCGTCTCAATTCTGCGTCAGTCCGTCTGTCGTCACCATTTTTGTACTAAGAAAGGTGAGTTTATCTCACGCCTGACTTACATTTTTCATGGATGTTAGATCAATAATGACCTGTTATATGAAATGTATAGGTTGCTAGTAGAAATTGTTTGATTTGATATGTATGCACATTTCATATGCGACACGATATATTCATATGACACGTAGTTGTACTGATGATATATATGTTGTGATTGATACTATATATGTGATACCCTAGTGTTAGGAAAACATTAAGGGTTGAAATGATACATACCCGAACGAACATTAGAATAGGGAAAAATCGTTATGGGTTGAAATGATAGATCTGAACGATTTTTATTGAATTTGGGATCGCGGGTTGAAATGATAGACCCGTAGAAATTTTATCAATTGCGGGTTGAAATGATAAATATCCGTATCACTTGACCATAGGGTAGAAAACTATATACAGACACCGTCGGTCATGTTTTCGAAGTAAAACGAGTTTTATTTTAAAATATTTACTTAAGACTTTATATATTTATATTTATATTCATATTTTATTTAAATATAAATTATTTTGTATATTTTAAATTATGTGTTTTAAAATGATTTATTTGTAAATAGGGATTTAATTGTTTATTTAAGATTTTACTTATAAATTTATTTATTTTAAACCATATAATTGATTCCTATAAGTATTTTAACCTTTTTATATTATTATAAATATTTCTTTAAATCTATTTTTATATTATTTTAAACTTATATATGTTTATAATCTATTTCTAATTTATTTTAGAGTTTTATAAACTTATATATATATACATATTTATTTTCAAAGTTAATTTTCTTATATATATATATATATTATAAACTTTAATAAAGTCAAGATGGATAGTTTATATTTCGCGATTTAAATTCGAAGTTTAAAGATGTAAATCTATATAATGATATTTGAATAACGAATGAACTCATATTAAGTTATGAATTGGAATCGATACGAATTTTTGTAGAGATGAACTTGAATTGGTAAATTTAAGAAATTGAATTTGATTTGGTTTAAATTATGAACCTTGATAAGAAATGAATGTGAATTGGGTAAATTGATTTATTTTGAATTTATAGTCGATAAGAATTAAATTCAATTTTAAGTGATTAATTATGAATTGGAATATATAGATGTTATATGCGGAATTGATTTTTATATCGTTTGGTTTGAATTAAGAATTTGTTAAATCAATGTATAAGAATGGTTTTAAATCATAATTTGGTTGAATGGAAATATAAGATTTTGATTTGAAATGTAGAAGTAATAGTTTTGAACTATATAACTTGAATTATAGTTATAAGACGATTTGGTTTATATTGAAGTTTAAGATTTCGTTTTACATTATATAAAAGGAAATTTGAACCTAAGTGTCGAATTTCATTAAGCGACTAAAATGAGTTGTTTTCAAATTTTAATATATTCGAAGTTAGATATTAAATTTTGAATTCAAATTCGAATATGAGAATTCGTATAAACTGTTTTATAAAGTGATTTATAAAATAATGACCACGGTGTGAAAAATATAAACGTTTGGTTGTTAAAGAGACCGGGATCGGCTATTGTCATACTCTCTGCCAATACCGAAAACCACTTTAACAACTGTGTACGCGGTGGAGTTCTAGAATGAAGGGGATGATTTGGCGAACGACTCCATTTTTATTTCATATTAATTACGAGACCATGACTACCATGAGTCAGCTTGATGTGGCTAAAACAGGAGCTACGCACGGACCAAGTGAGGTCATACCTCTTATCGAGCACACTTCTTCGATATTATTCCATTATTGTTGAGATTCGATTTGGGCCCTTTTGATTATGGGAGTGTGTATCGAGGTGGGCGGTAGTTGCTACTATGCGTTACCACCAGTCCAGCTCTGCAAACGGTGAATCCACTGTGACGACCCGATTTCCCGTTCTCACGGAAACAAGGTTATCTTTGGAATATAACACAGAAACATATAATAGCAGAACAGAATTAAATAAATACACCAGAATGAACAACAAAATATACTGGATAAAAGTAATCATCAGAGTTACACAGTATATAGGATCTTACTTAGTACAAATACAGTTCAGCTATACATAAATGTCTACAGCGGAAATAAACAAAATATGTACAATAGGAGCTGAACAGCATAAAAAGAAATAAATGATAGAATCCACCTTCAGCTCCAGCTATCCAGAAAGAACCAGCTAAACCTGAATACAAGGCTGCCCGTGTAGAAAAAGGGGCACCCGAGTTTGAGAGTGAAACAAACTACGAGTCAGTCATGGGACTGGTATGAGAAATCTACTCAACACATATATAATATGGCTAATCACAGGACCACGCCACTTTCGTGGAACGGGTTTACTCCATTGGATTGCCAGTGCTTTTAAAACAAATCTTTCTTTAAAACATCGCTATGCTTTTTATAAAAATGAAGCCGTTATAAGACTCAGTTCCCATCACACAATGCAACGCAAACCGGAGGATAGAGTTTTTACCTTATAACGGCCAAAATATGCTTGATACGAATAAAACAAAGGCAATTGATATTATTGCTAGTGTTTATATGTTTTGAAAACAATTTCAAATCATAACTATCAATCATAGACGGCATGGGTACCATATATCATGTCGCCATATATATATACAATCAAAACCGCACGATGTCGTATTTGGAAATTGGATTTCCGTCATGAACCAAGGCAAAAGATAGTCCTTACCGAATTCGTGACTCTCTAGCCCGAGCCACAGGATCAGAACGCATCAACCCTTTAGATCGTCAGGGCCGGTCCACCGATGTGGATTATTATGCCTGAACACTACGTCTCCCCGCCCTTTGGGGCGTAAACGAGCCAACGAATGACTCCATCGGACCCGGATCGTCCGATCAAACCGAGGCGCCTCGCAACAGCAACAACCACATAGGTGAAAAGTATATAAATGTCAGGGCTGGTAGGTCACTGACACCACCCTAGCTAGAAAGAAACGCAGGCCCTCCCTGATGTCCTCTCCCGTTTTAGGTTCATACCGGGGTGTGAGGCTCGCGAATTCACGTTATACACAAAGCTACGCCACACAGGCGGTGCTTTGATCATCACCACAAGACTTTGCTTTTCAACAGAAGCCCTGATCACTGCATCTTAGCATGCCACACAGGCAATTCACACCGTGCAACTGATGGCTATCAATCACACAGAACAAATTCCCATGTCGGACACACAGTCCATTTACAAGTCCGTTCTGGGTCTGAACGAAACCGGAGGCACTAAATACCTCGCAAACCCATCGATCAACACGTACGTCTGAACGATCACCACTCATTATCCATATTTCGGGATGCCTCCCAATCAGGACCTCGGTTACCATCCAAACGAGGTGAAGATCTCCGGTCTTCGACCATCGTCTTCATCTTCGAATTTCAATCGTCGGTCGATTATTCGAAATGAGAATTAACTCGGCCTTTTCAAATAATTCACGTATATTTAGAATTTCAAATCGATTTATTTCAATGGTTAAATTATTCGACAACACCAATTGTGTTCTTTATATAGTTTTCACACCAAACACATTCAACCATCAAACATCACATAAATCAAGCAAATTCAGTTTATTTCCATTCCATATCGCTTACGATATTTTATAACTATTTATCGCTATTTTTATTTATTTTAAAAAAGCCATTTTATTCAAAACGACGCTTCGGGCCATAAGGCGGCCGTGGCGCTGTTTTTCTTCAGATTTGATTTACACATATCTGAAAATCTAACCGTTGGATCTTCACAAAATTTACATCATTAGAAAGGTCTCTTCAAAACGAATCCAACGGTTCCAGTTTCGGGAAAATCCGACAGTCGGATCTCCCGGTACAATCTTTTGAATTTTCGATTTCAAAATACGAACTGCCGCATCGTTATTCGATTAAATATATAATTATATTTATATATATACATAAATATAATCGCTTCTGGCGCTGTTTTTCTTCAGATTTGAATTAAACATTCCAGACAATCCAACCGTTGGATTTTTACAAGGTTGGTGCCGTTGGAAAGATTATTCCAAGGCGAACCCGACGGTTGAGATTTCGGGAAAATCCAATGGTCGGATTTCCCGTACTAGTCGTTTGAAATCACGGTTTCAAAATACGAACTGCACGGCTTCGTTTCGTTTTAATTTTATTTAAATTTATATATTTATATAAATATAGTTCATTCAACAATTTCAATATCGTTTTCACTTCAAAAAAATTTCTAACACCTTAAATTTTGGAAAAATTTCGCCATAACCTCCCCTGCACCGGGAGCGTCGGGAAATCGCAAATAGCGTCCCGGTCCTTCTAATCTCAAAAAGAAAAAGAAAAAGCCAAGCGGCTAGCCAACAGGCTCAAAATCATCACCCAAACAAATCAGTAAATGTGTACCTATTTGTCGGGCACAAATTTTATTCCTCTTCTCTAGCCCCTTTGCTATAACCTGTTCAAATGAATATTGCATGCACATATATATACAATTCTTATCATTTATCAATTTCTATTCAACTTCGTATTTGATTTCTATTTGGTTTAAAAACACCATTCATTCTAATGTTACATAAATAGGTGCAAATCATTTCATTAGCTAATTAATGAATATTTCATCTCATATATGTTTATTTTGAACAAGTGGCTATTTTTAACACTTCACATTTCAACGATTTATGCATACAATAAAAATGTGATTTTTATTGTAAAACGATTCATTTCAAAACACTATTTTTCTATATAGTTCATATAATCGATAAAAGGTGATTTTTATTATCAAACAATTTATTTCAAAATATGAATACCATTCAACACATGAATTTCTAAACAACGAATGAATATCAATTCAACACATGAATGTTTTCAATAGTTTTTATATATAGATAAAAATGTGATTTTTATTATCGAACAATTTATTTCAAAATATGAATACCATTCAACACATGAATTTCTAAACAACGAATGAATATCAATTCAACACATGAATGTTTTCTATAGTTTCTATATATAGATAAAATGTGATTTTTATTATCGAACAATTTATTTCAAAATATGAATACCATTCAACACATGAATTTCTAAACAACGAATGAATATCAATTCAACACATGAATGTTTTCAATAGTTTTTGTATATAGATAAAAATGTGATTTTTATTATCGAACAATTTATTTCAAAATATGAATACCATTCAACACATGAATTTCTAAACAATGAATGAATATCAATTCAACACATGAATGTTTTCAATAGTTTTTGTATATAGATAAAAATGTGATTTTTATTATCGAACAATTTATTTCAAAATATGAATACCATTCAACACATGAATTTCTAAACAACGAATGAATATCAATTCAACACATGAATGTTTTCTATACAATGAATAAATATAGTTTAAGCATATGAAAATAATTCAAACACACAAATATTATTCAAAATTTCGGCAGCATAACGGCAGGGTAGTTACACCGGCACCGTCCCTAGTACGGCTCCTCGCTCTACCTTAAAACCTCGCGGTTTTTGACAATGGGGTTCATGCATCTAGTTCGCACGCAGGCGGCATGTATATATTTATTTCATTTCCACAAACTAATCCTAAGTGGTTTCAACCAAATATTTCACAACCACAAATGGGTATTTTTCAACCTCAATCAACCAATATCAATCTCAAACAATCCCAAACAATCATTCAATTTTCACAACAGTTTCAACCAATAAATATCGTCCATGGTTTGTGGACGAGGGGCGTATATATATATATTTATATATAGCAATTTATATATAGCTATTCACTTTCATTTCACACATATATATATAAATTTTAAATCAGAAATCTCACCAATAGCTATCCAACTGCACGACACTTCCTTTAGAGAAATCTTCGCCTTTTGTCGCTTTCGCCCGTATTCTCTACATATGTAAAAATCGAATTTTTACTATGCTACTCAATATATAAAAATATGATTTTTCTTTCGACTTTCGATATATAAAAATATGACTTTTACTTTGACTTTCAATATTTAAAAATATGATTTTTACTTTGACTTTCAATATTTAAAAATATGATTTTTACTTTGACTTTCAATATTTAAAAATATGATTTTTACTTTGACTTTCAATATTTAAAAATATGATATTTACTTTGATTTTCAATATTTAAAAATATGATTTTTCCTTTAAAACAAAATCAGTTTTTATAGCTTTTTAAAATCAGTTTTAAAATTCTTTTAAAAGAAATCAGTTTTTACTTTCTTTACAAAAAATCCAGTTTTAAAAATTCTTTTATAAAAATCTGTTTTATACTTTTAAAACTTTCAGTTTTATACTTTTAAAACTTTCAGTTTTATACTTTTAAAAATATCAGTTTTATACCTTTAAAAATATTCAGTTTTTTTTATACTTTTAAAAATATCAGTTTTATACTTTTAAAAATATTCAGTTTTTATACTTTTTTAAAACATTCAGTTTTTATACTTTTTAAAACATTTCAGTTTTATACCTTTAAAACATTTCAGTTTTTCTTCTTTAAAACATTTCAGTTTTTCTTCTTTAAAACATTCCAGTTTTAATACTTAAAAAAAATTCCAGTTAAAAAAAAAAAATCCAGTTTTTAATAATTTAAAAATAAAAATAAAATAAAAATACTTACAGACAAAAAGGGGGGGTTTCTGCTTTCGTCGGAGGGCTTCTGGCTTCGAGGGGCGGGTGGCGCGACGTCTTCGCGAGAGGGTCGAGGGCTTCTAGGGGGGGGGCGGCGCGGCTGCTTCGCAGACGTCGAGACGAGGGAGGGGGGCGGCTCTTCGTCGGCGTTCGAGGTTAGGGGGGCGGCGGCTCGACAGTTTAGGGTTTTGTGTTTTTTTTTCTTTTGTTTAAATGAAATCGGGAATGAGCTACGGGGGGGGGGGGGGGCAGAACGAAGATAAAGGGGGAGGGAAATTATTTTTTTATTATTATTATTTAATTATTAAATTTTTGCAAAAAGGTTGACTTTTACATACGACCTCGAAACGAGGCCCACCGCCTGTCGCCCATAGCGTTTTGCCCCCATTCCGAACACAATGGGATATGTATCGCAAGCTGATTCGATTGTTACAATCAGTTTCCTTTTGAATTTTCATTTAAATCACTATATTGAATTTTAAACGTACATTTCGATTTACCGGGGTCACATACTAACTAGAAAAATTCTAGAAAAATATTTTCTAGCTTCGTATTGACGATACGGTCCTAACAAAACTAGTTTCGTCGAATTCTGAGACCGTTTGTAAAATGGCCAATTTCCAGTCGATTAAAATCAACTGAAACTGGTCAAACGCGTTTTCCCTTGCCACGCTCACATATTGATTCGAAAAATTATGAAATTTGAAACCTAGCAATAACTTGACTCTGCGGATCCAACAAAAGTGGTTTCGTCGAAATCCGAGGTCGTTTGCAAAATGTCCATTTTTAAGGGCCTGAATTCCATAGCGACTATTCAGAATTTTCAACTGGACATATCTTTTGATTCCCGCTATCAAGTTTTGATTGGTCGGATTCGTTAGAAAGATATTATCAATTAGATTCCATTATTTTTGGTTTCACTAAAATCCGGATTGTTTTGCACCCGGTATATTCAATTGAAGTTTGAAATCGAATTATCGAACTACCGCGCCATTTTCAATTCTATATATAATTATAATTAATTATATTGGTTTTCAAATGTCGATTTCAACTCAGTTTTCATCGCCATTATTTAAAATATTTATTTTAAATATTTAAAATCCATTATTTTAGCCGATTTAAAAATTTTAAATTGGTTCAGATTTTCTGGGTCGTTACAATCTCCCCCACTTAAAACTTTTCGTCCCCGAAAAGGAACAAAGTCGAAAGTGGTTTGATAAATCTACAATCACACAATACCGCAACCAATTTGTTTCTAATATTCAGAGTATCGAATAAACAATGCACATCCATGGGAAGAAAATAGCAACAGAATAGAGAATTAAATGGTAATGCAAAGTAGGGTAAATGTACCTTGCACCGGAGTCATTCAGAGATATCTACTCGGCATCTAGGATAAGCTTTCTGAATGCTCTCCTCAGTTTCCCAAGTACAATCTCGCGGATCTCCACTCCATTGCACTTTGACTAAGTGAACCTTCTTGTTCCTCAGCTCTTTGGTTTCTTTGCCGATAATCTTTAGCGGCTCTCGCCTCACAGCTAATTCTGGAGTAATTTCAATATCCTGCTGAGCTGCTTCTTCCACGATCAAGTCTGGATCATGAACGTGCTTTCGAAGTTGAGATATATGAAATACATCATGCACTCCAGGCAACCAGTCAGGCAGTTTAACTTTATATGCGAGAGTTCCGATCCGTTCCAGAATAGGAAACGGACCAATGAATTTGGGTGCCAACTTTCCAGTTTTACCGAACCGGATTACTCCTCTCATCGGCGATACTTTCAAATATACATAGTCGCCAACTTCAAAGGATATATCTCTTCTTCTTCTATCGGCATAGCTCTTTTGTCGGCTTTGAGCGGCGAGTAATCGCTTCTTAATAAAATCGACTTTGTCGGCCGCTTCTCGAATCATATCAGGACCCAACACAAGTCTATTTCCAGGCTCGACCCAACAAGCAGGAGATCGGCACGGTCTACCATACAATGCTTCGAATGGCGACATTGTTAGACTCGCCTGGTAGCTGTTGTTATAAGAGAATTCAGCCAAATGTAGATGGTCTTCCCATGATCCACCGAAATCTATAACACAAGCCCGCAATAGATCTTCTAAAATACGATTCACCCTCTCAGTCTGACCGTCTGTCTGAGGATGATAAGCGGTGCTCAAGTTTAACTTCGTTCCGAGCTCGACTTGAAATGCTTCCCAGAATTTACTAGTGAATATTGTATCTCTATCACTGACTATACTGAGCGGCACTCCATGTAGTCTAACTATTTCCCTGAAGTAAATCTGCGCCAGACTCTGAGCAGTTCTGTTTGATTTGACAGGTATAAAATGGGCGGTCTTCGTGAAGCGATCTACGATCACCCAAATACTGCCATTCCCTTTTCTGGTTCTGGGCAGACCATCGATGAAATCCATAGAAATATGCTCTCACTTCCAGCCAGGAACTTCTAGTGGTTGTAACAATCCAGCCAATTTCTGTTGATCACTTTTGACTAGCTGGCAGGTGGGGCATCGGCTTACATATAAAGAAATGTCCCTTTTCATCGACTTCCACCAGAAAGTGCGTTTGATGTCATTATACATTTTGCTTACTCCCGGATGGATACTGAGCTTTGACTTGTGGCATTCATCCAGTACTTCCTTTCGAAGTTCAGGAATGTTAGGGACACAGATTCGACCTTAGAGCCTTAAAATCCCATCATTGTCAATTTGAAAACTTGAAGGTTCGCCTTGTTGAATTATCCCTCTGATCTTATGAATGAAGTGATCATCCTCTTGAAGAGCAGATATCTTATCTAGCAATGAAGTCGTGATAATAAAACTGGTGATCATTACATTCTTTCTGCTTAACGCATCGGCCACGACATTGGCTTTTCCTGGAGTATATATAATTTCGAAGTCATATGCCGCAAGAAACTCCAGCCAACGTTGCTGTCTCAGATTTAAGTCCTTCTGAGTGAACAGATATTTCAAAGACTGGTGATCTGTAAACAGTTCAAATCTCTCGCCCAGAAGATAGTGTCTCCAGATTTTCAAAGAGAATATGATAGCCAATAACTCAAGATCATGAGTTACATAGTTTTTCTCGTGCGGCTTCAGTTGACGGCTAGCATAAGCAATCACTTGGCCTCTTTGCATTAACACTGCTCCAAGGCCTTCTCTAGACGCATTCGTCCAGACTTTTAAATCCTGGTTGCCATCGATGATGGTTAACACTGAAGCAGTCGTCAATCTTAACTTTAGCTCTTCGAAAGCCTCCTCACTCTCTTGAGTCCATTTGAACTTAGAATGCTTCTTTGTAAGCTTCGTTAAGTGACCAGATATCTTCGAAAAGTCTTTAACGAACTTTCGGTAATAGCTAGCCAATCCGAGAAAACTGCGGACTTCAGTTGGGGTACTGGGCTGTTTCCAATTCTGAATAGCTGTGATTTTGCTTGGATCCACAGCAATTCCCTCTTTCGATACGACGTGGCCTAGAAATTTTACTTCATCTTGCCAGAAGATACATTTGGAAAATTTGGCTTTTAACACATTCCGTCTCAGAATTTCTAGAACCTGTTCCAGATGCTTTTCATGTTCGGCCTTTGATTTAGAGAAGATTAGAATATCGTCAATGAAAACCAGAACAAATTTATTCAATACTCCTCTGAATACTCTGTTCATTAGATCGACGAAATAAGCGGGAGCATTACATAAGCCGAACGGCATTACTAACCACTCGTAGAATAAGTCGGGGCCTCTGAACGCTGTCATTGGAACACACTCTTCGGCAATTCGAAGTTGATGGAATCCTGTAGCTAGGTCCATTCGTGAGAATACTTGTGCTCCATTTAATCGATCCAACAAATCATCTATTCGCGGCAATGGATATTTGTTCTTTATTGTTTGTTTGTTCAGATCTCGATAATCCACACATAGACGTAGAGTACCGTCAAATTTCGGGACAAACACCACTGCTGCACCCCAATCAGAGAAACTAGGCCTGATCAGACCTTTCCATACTAGCTGTCTTGTTTGATTGTCTAATTCCTCCTTCTCTTTCAAGGACATTCTTCTAATGGCGTGAACTACTGGCCTTGCGTTGGGAATTAAAGAAATTTTGAAATCTATTTCTCTCTGCGGAGGTAAGCGAACAACTTCCTCGAACACATCCGCATAATTCTTGACGACAGGAATATCTTTAATGAGGTCAGGAATATTCTCTGTGGCCTCAGGGATATTTTCTATTTGAGCTGGAGAAACATCGAGAGCTGACCAGAAATCTTTTCTATTTGAAGTCGGGCCTTCACATGGTATGGTTATATAACTCCCTGATTTAATCTTAGCTCTAACAACTCTCTCGGCGCATCTAACCTCTGCTTCATATTTGGTTAACCAATCCAATCCCAAAATAAGATCGAATTCATCAAAATTCATGACGACAGAGATAATAGGGAATTTATAGCAAGAAAAAGAGACGGGTACTGCACAAACCCAACTGAGATTGATGGATCCTCCAACTGGATTTCGGACAGTCATTGGCTCTTTAAGCTTCTTCAAATTCAAATCTAATTTCTTGACTGCACTCTTTGCAATAAAGCTTCGTGACGCGCCAGTGTCAAACAGTACTTTAACTGGAATGTTCTTAACATTGAGCGTGCCTTCTAAAACGTCAGACCTTTCCTGGCTAGCTGAGGGCTCAGAAGTTTCTGCCACTTCATTCACTTGAACTATTTCAGTCTTTTTCAACTGCCAGCAATCCTTTGCGAGATGACCAGTCTGCTTGCATTTACTGCAACCTCTTTTCTCTTGGAAATTCTTCTCTGATTTAGATCCACTCTTGATTCGTTTCTTTAGAGATCTGCAACTTATCGAGAGATGTCCTTGCTTATTGCAGTTAGAGCATACAGTTGCCGTTACTGGTTTCTTCTCAGTTTTGGCCCTTTTCCTCTTGGCACTGGGCTTCTTACTGATCTCCGACCTTGTACTAGTTTCAGGAATATCAGTTTCTGACTCTGTTTTGTCACTAGAACAGATTTCTTCTTCGTCGCATAACATTCCTTTCTTATGGAGATCTTCATATTGATAAGCCATATAAATCATTTCTGAAAAAGGAAGCTTCACATGCCCCAATACTTTATTCTGGTATTTCCTTTGAAGCCCGTGAATAAATCTCATATTTTTACTCTTCGGATTTTGAATTAGATGAGGAGCAAAGTGAGCTAGTTCGTTGAATTTCTTATGATATTCGGGAATTGTCATGTCTCCTTGTATCAGATAAGAAAATTCGTCGCATAGTCGCTCGGTCGCTTCGGGAGGAGTAAATCTTTCTAAGAAAATCACTTTGAATCTATCCCAGGTGATATCACCTTCTGGATTATTCTGTATAACCGAATCCCACCAGAACAAAGCTTCGTCTTTGAGAGCCCAGGAGGCCAGTAATCTTTTCTGGTTATCCCTCAGCTTTAATGCTTCGAAGATTTTCTCAGCCGAACGAATCCAAGCTTGTGTCTTCATAATAGATTCTTCACCAGAGAACGGTATTCCACCCATATTTCGATATTTGATTAATAGGGCCTCAATATCCGGTTCTGCATTCCTTCTGCTTCTGACACTCATTTTTCTAGTACTTCTGCAAATGGCAGATCAAGTGTCAGGTCACAGAAAAGGTATTTTAAGATATAGAAACACATACTTCAAATGTAAATGTGTCTATCAAGGTGTAATTTCATTCTGCTTTACTCATACTAGGATATTACTGATCCTATCTGTATAGAGTTACCCGTCCTAGAACACTACTGGTTCTATTTCTGACGAGTTCGTTCAAATGTTATATTCCAGAACTAAGCTTAACCAAAGCTCTGATACCACGTTGTGACGACCCGATTTCCCGTTCTCACGGAAACAAGGTTATCTTTGGAATATAACACAGAAACATATAATAGCAGAACAGAATTAAATAAATACACCAGAATGAACAACAAAATATACTGGATAAAAGTAATCATCAGAGTTACACAGTATACAGGATCTTACTTAGTACAAATACAGTTCAGCTATACATAAATGTCTACAGCGGAAATAAACAAAATATGTACAATAGGAGCTGAACAGCATAAAAAGAAATAAATGATAGAATCCATCTTCAGCTCCAGCTATCCAGAAAGAACCAGCTAAACCTGAATACAAGGCTGCCCGTGTAGAAAAAGGGGCATCCGAGTTTGAGAGTGAAACAAACTACGAGTCAGTCATGGGACTGGTATGAGAAATCTACTCAACACATATATAATATGGCTAATCACAGGACCACGCCACTTTCGTGGAACGGGTTTACTCCATTGGATTGCCAGTGCTTTTAAAACAAATCTTTCTTTTAAACATCGCTATGCTTTTTATAAAAATGAAGCCGTTATAAGACTCGGTTCCCATCACACAATGCAACGCAAACCGGAGGATAGAGTTTTTACCTTATAACGGCCAAAATATGCTTGATACGAATAAAACAAAGGCAATTGATATTATTGCTAGTGTTTATATGTTTTGAAAACAATTTCAAATCATAACCATCAATCATAGACGGCATGGGTACCATATATCATGTCGCCATATATATATACAATCAAAACTGCACGATGTCGTATTTGGAAATTGGATTTCCGTCGTGAACCAAGGCAAAAGATAGTCCTTACCGAATTCGTGACTCTCTAGCCCGAGCCACAGGATCAGAACGCATCAACCCTTTAGATCGTCAGGGCCCGTCCACCGATGTGGATTATTATGCCTGAACACTACGTCTCCCCGCCCTTTGGGGCGTAAACGAGCCAACGAATGACTCCATCGGACCCGGATCGTCCGATCAAACCGAGGCGCCTCGCAACAGCAACAACCACATAGGTGAAAAGTATATAAATGTCAGGGCTGGTAGGTCACTGACACCACCCTAGCTAGAAAGAAACGCAGGCCCTCCCTGATGTCCTCTCCCGTTTTAGGTTCATATCGGGGTGTGAGGCTCGCGAATTCACGTTATACACAAAGCTACGCCACACAGGCGGTGCTTTGATCACCACCACAAGACTTTGCTTTTCAACAGAAGCCCTGATCACTGCATCTTAGCATGCCACACAGGCAATTCACACCGTGCAACTGATGGCTATCAATCACACAGAACAAATTCCCATGTCGGACACATAGTCCATTTACAAGTCCGTTCTGGGTCTGAACGAAACCGGAGGCACTAAATACCTCGCAAACCCATCGATCAACACGTACGTCTGAACGATCACCACTCATTATCCATATTTCGGGATGCCTCCCAATCAGGACCTCGATTACCATCCAAACGAGGTGAAGATCTCCGGTCTTCGACCATCGTCTTCATCTTCGAATTTCAATCGTCGGTCGATTATTCGAAATGAGAATTAACTCGGCCTTTTCAAATAATTCACGTATATTTAGAATTTCAAATCGATTTATTTCAATGGTTAAATTATTCGACAACACCAATTGTGTTCTTTATATAGTTTTCACACCAAACACATTCAACCATCAAACATCACATAAATCAAGCAAATTCAGTTTATTTCCATTCCATATCGCTTACGATATTTTATAACTATTTATCGCTATTTTTATTTATTTTAAAATAGCCATTTTATTCAAAACGACGCTTCGGGCCATAAGGCGGCCGTGGCGCTGTTTTTCTTCAGATTTGATTTACACATATCTGAAAATCTAACCGTTGGATCTTCACAAAATTTACATCATTAGAAAGGTCTTTTCAAAACGAATCCAACGGTTCCAGTTTCGGGAAAATCCGACGGTCGGATCTCCCGGTACAATCTTTTGAATTTTCGATTTCAAAATACGAACTGCCGCGTCGTTATTCGATTAAATATATAATTATATTTATATATATATAAATATAATCGCTTCTGGCGCTGTTTTTCTTCATATTTGAATTAAACATTCCAGACAATCCAACCGTTGGATTTTTACAAGGTTGGTGCCGTTGGAAAGATTATTCCAAGGCGAACCCGACGGTTGAGATTTCGGGAAAATCCAATGGTCGGATTTCCCGTACTAGTCGTTTGAAATCACGGTTTCAAAATACGAACTGCACGGCTTCGTTTCGTTTTAATTTTATTTAAATTTATATATTTATATAAATATAGTTCATTCAACAATTTCAATATCGTTTTCACTTCAAAAAATTTTCTAACACCTTAAATTTTGGAAAAATTTCGCCATAACCTCCCCTGCACCGGGAGCGTCGGGAAATCGCAAATAGCGTCCCGGTCCTTCTAATCTCAAAAAGAAAAAGAAAAAGCCAAGCGGCTAGCCAACAGGCTCAAAATCATCACCCAAACAAATCAGTAAATGTGTACCTATTTGTCGGGCACAAATTTTATTCCTCTTCTCTAGCCCCTTTGCTATAACCTGTTCAAATGAATATTGCATGCACATATATATACAGTTCTTATCATTTATCAATTTCTATTCAACTTCATATTTGATTTCTATTTGGTTTAAAAACACCATTCATTCTAATGTTACATAAATAGGTGCAAATCATTTCATTAGCTAATTAATGAATATTTCATCTCATATATGTTTATTTTGAACAAGTGGCTATTTTTAACACTTCACATTTCAACGATTTATGCATACAATAAAAATGTGATTTTTATTGTAAAACGATTCATTTCAAAACACTATTTTTCTATATAGTTCATATAATCGATAAAAGGTGATTTTTATTATCAAACAATTTATTTCAAAATATGAATACCATTCAACACATGAATTTCTAAACAACGAATGAATATCAATTCAACACATGAATGTTTTCAATAGTTTTTATATATAGATAAAAATGTGATTTTTATTATCGAACAATTTATTTCAAAATATGAATACCATTCAACACATGAATTTCTAAACAACGAATGAATATCAATTCAACACATGAATGTTTTCTATAGTTTCTATATATAGATAAAATGTGATTTTTATTATCGAACAATTTATTTCAAAATATGAATACCATTCAACACATGAATTTCTAAACAACGAATGAATATCAATTCAACACATGAATGTTTTCAATAGTTTTTGTATATAGATAAAAATGTGATTTTTATTATCGAACAATTTATTTCAAAATATGAATACCATTCAACACATGAATTTCTAAACAACGAATGAATATCAATTCAACACATGAATGTTTTCAATAGTTTTTGTATATAGATAAAAATGTGATTTTTATTATCGAACAATTTATTTCAAAATATGAATACCATTCAACACATGAATTTCTAAACAACGAATGAATATCAATTCAACACATGAATGTTTTCTATACAATGAATAAATATAGTTTAAGCATATGAAAATAATTCAAACACACAAATATTATTCAAAATTTCGGCAGCATAACGGCAGGGTAGTTACACCGGCACCGTCCCTAGTACGGCTCCTCATTCTACCTTAAAACCTCGCGGTTTTTGACAATGGGGTTCATGCATCTAGTTCGCACGCAGGCGGCATGTATATATTTATTTCATTTCCACAAACTAATCCTAAGTGGTTTCAACCAAATATTTCACAACCACAAATGGGTATTTTTCAACCTCAATCAACCAATATCAATCTCAAACAATCCCAAACAATCATTCAATTTTCACAACAGTTTCAACCAATAAATATCGTCCATGGTTTGTGGACGAGGGGCGTATATATATATATATATATATTTATATATAGCAATTTATATATAGCTATTCACTTTCATTTCACACATATATATATAAATTTTAAATCAGAAATCTCACCAATAGCTATCCAACTGCACGACACTTCCTTTAGAGAAATCTTCGCCTTTTGTCGCTTTCGCCCGTATTCTCTACATATGTAAAAATCGAATTTTTACTATGCTACTCAATATATAAAAATATGATTTTTCTTTCGACTTTCGATATATAAAAATACGACTTTGACTTTCAATATTTAAAAATATGATTTTTACTTTGACTTTCAATATTTAAAAATATGATTTTTACTTCGACTTTCAATATTTAAAAATATGATTTTTACTTTGACTTTCAATATTTAAAAATATGATATTTACTTTGATTTTCAATATTTAAAAATATGATTTTTCCTTTAAAACAAAATCAGTTTTTATAGCTTTTTAAAATCAGTTTTAAAATTCTTTTAAAAGAAATCAGTTTTTACTTTCTTTACAAAAAATCCAGTTTTAAAAATTCTTTTATAAAAATCTGTTTTATACTTTTAAAACTTTCAGTTTTATACTTTTAAAACTTTCAGTTTTATACTTTTAAAAATATCAGTTTTATACCTTTAAAAATATTCAGTTTTTTTTATACTTTTAAAAATATCAGTTTTATACTTTTAAAAATATTCAGTTTTTATACTTTTTTAAAACATTCAGTTTTTATACTTTTTAAAACATTTCAGTTTTATACCTTTAAAACATTTCAGTTTTTCTTCTTTAAAACATTTCAGTTTTTCTTCTTTAAAACATTCCAGTTTTAATACTTAAAAAAAAAATTCCAGTTTTTAATAATTTAAAAATAAAAATAAAATAAAAATACTTACAGACAAAAAGGGGGGGTTTCTGCTTTCGTCGGAGGGCTTCTGGCTTCGAGGGGCGGGTGGCGCGACGTCTTCGCGAGAGGGTCGAGGGCTTCTAGGGGGGGGCGCGGCTGCTTCGCAGACGTCGAGACGAGGGAGGGGGGCGGCTCTTCGTCGGCGTTCGAGGTTAGGGGGGCGGCGGCTCGACAGTTTAGGGTTTTGTGTTTTTTTTTCTTTTGTTTAAATGAAATCGGGAATGAGCTACGGGGGGGGGGGGGGCCAGAATGAAGATAAAGGGGGGAGGGAATTTTTTTTTTATTATTCAATTATTAAATTTTTGCAAAAAGGTTGACTTTTACATACGACCTCGAAACGAGGCCCACCGCCTGTCGCCCATAGCGTTTTACCCCCATTCCGAACACAATGGGATATGTATCGCAAGCTGATTCGATTGTTACAATCAGTTTCCTTTCGAATTTTCATTTAAATCACTATATTGAATTTTAAACGTACATTTCGATTTACCGGGGTCACATACTAACTAGAAAAATTCTAGAAAAATATTTTCTAGCTTCGTATTGACGATACGGTCCTAACAAAACTAGTTTCGTCGAATTCTGAGACCGTTTGTAAAATGGCCAATTTCCAGTCGATTAAAATCAACTGAAACTGGTCAAACGCGTTTTCCCTTGCCACGCTCACATATTGATTCGAAAAATTATGAAATTTGAAACCTAGCAATAACTTGACTCTGCGGATCCAACAAAAGTGGTTTCATCGAAATCCGAGGTCGTTTGCAAAATGTCCATTTTTAAGGGCCTGAATTCCATAGCGACTATTCAGAATTTTCAACTGGACATATCTTTTGATTCCCGCTATCAAGTTTTGATTGGTCGGATTCGTTAGAAAGATATTATCAATTAGATTCCATTATTTTTGGTTTCACTAAAATCCGGATTGTTTTGCACCCGGTATATTCAATTGAAGTTTGAAATCGAATTATCGAACTACCGCGCCATTTTCAATTCTATATATAATTATAATTAATTATATTGGTTTTCAAATGTCGATTTCAACTCAGTTTTCATCGCCATTATTTAAAATATTTATTTTAAATATTTAAAATCCATTATTTTAGCCGATTTAAAAATTTTAAATTGGTTCAGATTTTCTGGGTCGTTACATCCACCTTGGCATTCCTTGCGTGCCTTGTCACATGCCTTATACGAGCCCACTACGATTTTGTTTTGTACTGTTTTATATGGAGTGCCCTCTGATCAACCTCCAGTTTACGGAGGAATTACGGTACTGTATATACTATGGGAATATATAAACGGTGTAAGGGTAATCATGGTAATCCCGCTTACGCTATTTTGATATTTTACTTTACTGATAGACACTATTGTATATAGCGTATTATACTATATAGTATTAGTTTGACGGATCCTTAGAGGATGGTGATCCCAAACATCCTCTAAGTTACTGTTTGCATTTCATCGAACATTTCATTTGAATTGATTTACTTCCACGAGAATGTTAGTCCTGATCCGAGTTGTTTTGTTTTTCATTATTGCTCGGGTCAGATCGATTATCACAGCTTTCGAGATCCACTCTTGGAGTTTGAAGATTTTGGGGTTTTCCCACCTACATCTATTGATCAGTCGATCCAGTTTCAGCTATAATTGTCGTTCCCGTTTCTTATAGTTATCATTTATTTATGTATTAGATAATCATTGTATTAGACTTCCGTTGTATTATCTTTGTAAACTCTGATGTAAAATTTTATTTAGTAGCTTCCTGAACTACTATTGTATTTTAAAATTTCCGCTGTGAGATATTATATTGCTCTGTATCTGTGTCTGTGATCTGTGATTCTATGATTTATTCTATTTACCTCAAAAGATAATAACAATCTGTTGTTTTGGACGTTTCGAGTTGACATGTTTTGTTGATTCGGCACGGTCAAAATGGCGGATCGTTACATCCATTCTCGATCACTTTTCAGATTGGATAATTTAAATTATCAATTCACATTTCAATCTAATTAAAGATTCATTAAAACTCCACTTAATTTTAATCTTCCCAAAAATCAATATCCTGTCTTTAACTGGGTTAAAGAACCAATGTCACCTAAAACACGATTCACGATAAACCCAAAATCACATATTATTGTTAATCGGGTTAAAGAACAGGTGTTATTTCAAAACACCGCTCACGATAAACCCCAAAAACCAATTCAAATTCAATTCCAATTAAATACTAATTAACTGGACAATTTCACCAAATCTTATTTAAAAGATTTATTCTTTTCTAAACTGGGTTCAAGAACAGTGTTATTTAATACACCATTCACGACGAACCCGAAATCCCATTTGATATTAAATACAAGGCTCTGAATAGAAAATATACCGGCTTATATTCAATATCAAATTCTAAAACCAACAAATATCGTATTGGAAATAATGATATATAATATCTTTCAAATTTCCACAACCATATCTGTATAATCATGAAATCCAGCATCGAAATATTCTGAAGATAATTTCGATTCAAATCCATTCCAATTCACGTATTGGAAATTCTTATTATTTTCAAAACTATTTCAAATCTAGTTCAAAACTAGTTCATTTCGATAAAAATATATTTTTATCCTTTCAAATGTGGAATTTTTCATCCCAGTTCTTTCCAATTCATATATTATGATTTTACACAAATTATTAATATTTTTAATAATTTTATCAAGGCCCGTACAGTCGATTTCTAATAACGGTCGTCGAACTGCACTTACAGCGACCTTTTCCAAATTTGATTTGGACATAATTACAAATCCAACCATTAGATTTCAAATTTCTAATATTCAATGGAAAGCTCTTTTCGATACGAACCCAACGGTTCCAGTTTCAGGAGAATCCGACGGTCGGATCTCCCGTAACGTCAACTCAAAGTCAATGGTCGAAATTCGCGAACTGCCGCGGCGCGGCGCGTTCTATTCAGGCCATTATATATATAATATATATATATATATTTCATCAATTTCCTTTTAAAAAGTATTTTATAAATTGTTTTAAATTCGTTTTAAAAACGATTTCAACTTCATATTCAATTTTGAATCAAAATTGAATATTCCACATCATCGATATACAAATGATAATATTTTCAAAACGAAATATTTTGAAACCACTTCTTTTTCTATATTCATTATAAAAACGAATATAATCGATATAAATATCGTTCGCGTCAAAATGACGCATCTATAATCAACACGGCTTTATATATTTCAAAATCTTCGTTATTTTATTCAACAAATGAATATTTATTCTATTCAACACATGAATCTTTTTTTCTTTCAACACATGAATATTCTCAACAAATGAGCATCGTCAACACATGACTATTTATGTTATTTAATATATTTTATAAAATTATGATAAAGATGTAAATTTTATTGTTAAAATAGTTTACTCAAAACATGATAAGTTTCAACACATGAATATTCTCAACACATGAGCATCGTCAACACATGACTATTTATTCTATTCAACACATGAATCTTTATTTTATAATATTCTTTATTTTCCCAGTTGGAATGAGGCCCAATCAATTACCATATAATGTTAATTATATGGATTCCATACAACACATGTATATAATAGCAACGATAAATAATCAACCATCATCCAAAGTGCACCACACAACTGCATAAGCATTAAATATAACTAATTAACGCTCATACAGTCTGTTAATTAAATGATCGGCATACCACTAAACAATTGGGATTAGTGTACGTCAAATATCATCCCAACACCCGCGTGGGGTTTCAATCCACAAACACTGAATATTATTTGTGCAGTTGGGCGACGTGTAAAATTTATCGTCCCAATCAATGTCCTTCAAATAGATGTACACAAACAAACCGTTCGATTTATAAATCAATATTTATTTATTCACATTCACGTTAAAAAATATATTTTTAACGATAAATATTTTATTTCAACACATGAATTTCTACTCAGTTCATTTATTCAATAAAATGATATTTTTATTTTTCTAACTTATTTTAGAAAATCTCTGCGGCATAATGACACGATACTAGAAACGAGACAAGGCCTAGCCTTATCCCCGGTCGAATAATGGCCTACGCCATACATATACCAGTTTAATCAATCCCATTTCACATCCCAAACAAATTCTATCAAATTAATCAACCAAACAAATAAATCAATCACCAAACAATCAGCTAAACAAACAAGCCGTCCATGGTCTGTGGACGACGGGTGTCGGGTGCTACTAAGCACCGTCTGCATCCTAGTATATATTTTTAACTAGAAAACAAGATTTAAAGTGAGTAGTTCTCACCGATTAGCTAATCCAAACGCCATGACCCTTCTTATGTAGAAATCTTCGTCGTGCTCGCCCATTTCTCAATCTCATTGTCCATAGCCACTACATATATAAAAATCACATTTTTATATTGTTGCCATGCATATAAAAATCACATTTTTATAACTACTATATATGGATAAAAATTCTATTTTTACACCGATGTTCATATAAAAAAGATTATATTTTTATTTCCACTTCATATATATAAAAATCGAATTTTTATTGTTACTTCATATATATAAAAATTAAATTTTCATCTTCACTTCATATATATAAAAATCGAATTTTTATCTTCACTTCGTATATATAAAAATCGAAACTTTATTTCACTTCTTATATAAAAGATCATATTTTTATTACTCTAACTAAATAAAAATCATATTTTTATTATCTACATTATATAAAAATCATATTTTTGATTCACTACATATATAAAAATCACATTTTTATACCAATTCCCCTTATATAAAAACCATATCTTTATCTAGGAATAAAATCATAACAATTAAATTGGGAACACTCACATTTCTAGGGTTTTCAGAGACGGCGGGGCCCACGGCTGCGATCAAAGGTGAGGGGCGGCGGCGGGGAGGGCTGCAGGCGGCGGTGGCCAACTTTGGTGGCAGCGGAGGGGCTGCGTTGATCGGAGGGTGGCTGTTTTGTGTGAAAAAAAGGAGGTGCGGTTTAGGGCGTGGATTGGGGAGTGAGGAGCGGCGATAAGGGAGGGGGAGGACGGGAAAGGGGGGTAGGCTGACCGCCACGGCGGTGGTGGCGCTGGTTGCCGCGTGGAGGAGCAACGCGGTGGATTTCCTACCATGGTTTTATATTTTTTTTTATCTGTTCGATCTGAAAAGAGATGTCAGGGGGGAAGGGAATAATGAAAAGGGGGTTGACCAATATAAGTATATATATATATATATATATATATAATTTTATTTATTTATTTTCATTCTTAAAGTTGCCTTATCATTCTAAGTCGAAATAGAACCCACCGACTATCGCCCATAGCTAATTACCCTCGTTCCAAGCACAATGGGATATGTTTCGTTAGCCAATTTTATCGTTTCGACCAGTTTTGATTTAGATTAAAATATAATTCAATATATATTGAATTTGAACGCACATTTCAATTTACTGGGGCCACATACGGGCCCTAAAAATTTCCAAAAAATATTTTCTAACTTCGTATTGACGATGCGGTCCTAACAAAACTAATTTCATCGAATTCTGAGACCGTTTGAAAAATGACCATTTTCCAGTCGATTAAAATTAACTGAAACTGTCAAAACACGTTTAACTTCGCCACGCTCACATATTGATTCAGAAAATTATGATTTTTGGAATCTAGCAATAATTTGACATCCCGGGTCCAACAAAAGTGGTTTCATCGAAAATGAAGGTCGTTTGCAAAATTTCCATTTTTACGGGCCGAAACTCCATAGCGACAATTCTGAATATTCAATTGGGCATAACTTTTGATTCCCGCTATGAAATTTCGATTTTTCGGATTCGTTGGAAAGATATTCTCAAATAGATTCTAATATTTTTGGTTTCGCTAAAATCCTGTTTATTTTGAATCCTGTACACTCATTTGAACTTTGAAATCGAATTTTCGAACTACCGCGCCATTTTCAATTCCTTTTACAATTAAAAATAAATATTTATATTCTAACGACGATTCAAATAAGTATATATACGTTAAAATTCAATTCAAAATAAATTTCTCATCGTTTTTATTTAAAATAATTCGTTTTAAATAATAAAAAATTTACTAAAATTGCCAAAATAAAAAATTTAAATTGGCTCAGATTTCCGGGTTATTACAATCTCCCCCACTTAAAACTTTTCATCCCCGAAAAGGAACGAAGTTGAAAGTTGTTTAACTAACCAACTCAACTTTCATTATTTTCATTACGGCTTAAGTTCTTCAACTTTTCAGTTTCTAAGAAATTTTCATATTTCTCAAAAATTTGGCTAACACCCTAAATTTTCGAAAAATTTCGCCACAACCTCCCCCGCACCGGGGACTTTGGAATATTTCATATAGCCTCCCATGGCCATCTTCAATCCAAAAGAAAACGAAAAAGCCAAGCGGCTAGCCAATCGGCTCATAAAATCATCCAAACCTAAAGAAAAACAATAAATATGTACCTATTTGTCGGGCAAACAATTTTATTCTCTGCTCTAGCCTCCTTGCTATGACCTGTTCAATGTAAGTACATGTATATGCATGCAACTGTAATTATTTTTTAATACAGTTCAATATTCTATTCAATTTGGCATAATTGATTAAAAATATCAAACCAATAATCAAACAACACAACCATCCATCAATTAGTTGATTAACGTTTCAAATTCGTAACTTCGATATATATACAAAAAATCATGTTTTTGATGCCAAATCACAACAATAAACCTATCTAGTTTTGGTTCTCACACCAGTCTATGGAAATATATAGATATCTCACTTTCGAAACTTGAAAATAAATATTGGTGATGGTATACTTCATCATCAGGACCATGTCCGGGCGATTAGAGTGTGATTCTATATCTACCCAGTATATTAAAACTTCGAATATACGTTCATGACGCGTATATGCAAAATCTTTATATATTGGATTGTCCAAATTCAATACAAATAAAATATTCAAATAAGTATAAAACGATTTAAATTTAAAAACAAAATTGTTTTCATTTGAAAAATATACTCTTCACACTCGTTCTAGGATACTACTGATCCTATCTTTAACGAGTAATTCTCATTGGATATCACTAATCCAATATCTGATGAATTCTTTGTACGGTTCTAATGTGTCTTGTTCTCGAGCTCTGTAGACCAAAGCTCTGATACCACTTTATAACGACCCGAACTTCCCCGTTAAGGAAAGAACAAATTGCTTTGAGAATAACACGAATCAGAACACAAACAGAAGAACATTTCATTGCCATTACAATAATTCCATCAAAATACAAGAATATATAGAGTATGAATAAATATTATACAACAGAAAAATATCATAGATTTAAATTACATTTAAATACATAGCAGCCGAAAAACAATACAAAACACAACTGAAAGAAATACACGGATACAAAGCTTTTCGAGCTAGTTGTAAACCAGGATCCTGTGAATATAAATCTGCAAAACCAAAACTATTAGCTGTCCGTGTGGAAAATAGGGACACCCAGAATTTAGGTTAAAACAATAAACTCCAGGTCAGTCATGTGACTAGTGTGAGAACTAAAACAGTTATAATCTTTATTTTTAAAGTTAGGTAAATCGAGGGACCACGCCGTATAACACGGAACAGGTTTTTACCCCAAGAATACCAGTGCACAAAACAACAACGCAATGCTAAATAAAGAAAATAAAGCTATTATAAGACCCAGGTCCCATCACACAATGCAACGCAAGCCGGAGGATAGGGGTTTTACCTTAAAATAGCCAAAGAATGCTTGATACGTTAAATTTCATCTTTTATTATTACTATAAGTAAAGAAAACAACTTCAATCATAAATATCAATCATAGACGACATAAGTGTCCCATACCACTATGTCGCCAATACTAGGCTCTACAAATAAAACCGAAATATCACGTATTGGAAATTGGATTCCATCATGAGTCGAGGCAAGGGGCAAGCTCCTCTCCATTCGAGACACTCTAGCAAATGTATCAGGATTCGAACGCTGGCGAATCCTTGGAATCGGTTGGGCCGGTCCTCTCTTAATTTTGAGGATTAGTTATTCCTGAACACACGTTTCCCGGTCCTATTGGACCTATAAGATGATCTGTACGTCGGCTCACATAGTGCCAGTTATCAACCATATATTCGAGGTGCCTCACATTCCAATAACCACATAGGTGAAAAGTACATAAATGTCAGCCAGTTTAAGCACTGACACCCCCCCACTAACTAGAAAGAAACGTCGTGTTCTCCCAACGGTCCGTATCCCGTTTTTGACTCATACCGAGGTGTGAGGCTCGTAAATTCACGCTATACACAAAGCTATGCCACACGGGCCGTGCTTTGATCATCAACCACAAGACTTTGCTTTTCAACAGAACCCTTGATCATTTGCCACTTAGGCGTGCCACACAGGCAATTCACTCCATGCGACTGATGTCCATCGATATACAACCTCTGAGCTCGTACGTCTCAGAGAAGGACGTTAAGCAAGAGAATAAATTCTTCGCCACCAAACAGATGTATATTTAATAGAGATCAATCAACATAGAATAAAATCCAATGTCAGACACACAGTCCATTTACAAGTTCATTCTGGGTCTGAACGAAACCGGAGGCACTTTCCTCATATATCTATCGATCTCCAAGTACGTCCGGACGATCACCAACTGATTCCCTCCTCTTGGGTGTACATCCCAATCAGGATCATCAGTAATCACCCAAATGATGTGAAGACTTCCGGTCTTCAACCAACGTCTTCATCTTCGACTTGTCGTCGAATCGATTATCCAGAATGGGTATAAACCCGGCCTTTCCGAATAACCTACGTATATAATAAATAAATGTTACACAAAACCAACCTACGCCTCATTCCAATTCAGAATATTCTTTTGTTCAAATTTTCACATCCCTAGGGAATAGGTTCGCATTAATTTTATCAGAAATAAATTCTTCTAAATTTATTCTTTAATCTTCCTTTGGATATCATTTCAAACCCTGTTAAGGTTTTCCAAACTAGTCGGGATTAGCGAACACACCGAATAATTATTTATTTTATTTCCCAATCCCAACCTATTCATCCCATGGAGCAAAACTGGTAATACTCCATATCTAACACCATGGTGTTATCGGTAAATATTAATTACCATTTCGCATTCAAATCTAATTAAAGATTTAACTATCGCTTTGGAGCAAAACTAGTGATACTCCATTCTCGATCACTTTTCAGATTGGATAATTTAAATTATCACATTTCAATCTAATTAAATATTCATTAAAACTCCACTTAGTTTTAATCTTCCCAAAAATCAATATCATGTCTTTAACTGGGTTAAAGAACTAATGTCACGTAAAACACGATTCACGATAAACCCAAAATCACTTTCTATTGTTAATCGGGTTAAAGAACAGGTGTTATTCAAAACACCGCTCACGATAAACCCAAAAAATCAATTCAAATTCAATTCCAATTAAATACTAATTAACTGGACAATTTCACCAAATCTTAATTAAAAGATTTACTCTTTTCTGAACTGGGTTCAAGAACAGTGTTATTTAAGACACCATTCACGACGAACCCAAAATCCCATTTGATATTAAATACAAGGCTCTGAATAGAAAATATACCGGCTTATATTCAATATCAAATTCTGAAACCAACAAATATCGTATTGGAAATAACGATATATAATATCTTTCAAATTTCCACAACCATATCTGTATAATCACGAAATCCAACATCGAAATATTCCGACGATAATTTCGATTCAAATCCATTCTAATTCACGTATTGGAAATTCTTATTATTTTCAAAACCATTTCAAATCTAGTTCAAAACTAGTTCATTTCGATAAAAATATATTTTTATCCTTTCAAATGTGGAATTTTTCATCCCAGTTCTTTCCAATTCATATGTTGTGATTTTACACAAATTATTAATATTTTTAATAATTTTATCAAGGCCCGTACAGTCGATTTCCAATAACGGTCGTCGAACTGCACTTACAACGACCTTTTCCAAATTTGATTTGGACATAATTCCAAATCCAACCGTTAGATTTTAAATTTCTAATATTCATTGGAAAGCTCGTTTCGATACGAACCCAAGGTTCCGGTTTCAGGAGAATCCGACGGTCGGATCTCCCGTAACGTCAATTCGAAGTCAACGGTCGAAATTCGCGAACTGTCGCGGCGCGGCGCGTTCTATTCAGGCCATTATATATATAATATATATATATATATATATTTCATCGATTTCCTTTTAAAACGTATTTTATAAATCGTTTTAAATTCGTTTTCAAAACGATTTCAACTTCATATTCAATTTTGAATCAAAATTGAATATTCCACATCATCGTTATACAAATGATAATATTTTCAAAACGGTATATCTTGAAACCACTTCTTTTTCTATATTCATTATAAAAACGAATATAATCGATATAAATATCGTTCGCGTCAAAATGGCGCATCTCTAATCAACACGGCTTTATATATTTCAAAATCTTCGTTATTCTATTCAACAAATGAATATTTATTCTATTCAACACATGAATCTATTTTTCTTTCAACACATGAGCATCGTCAATACATGACTATTTATGTTATTTAATATATTTTATAAAATTATGATAAAGATGTAAATTTTATTGTTAAAATATTTTACTCAACACATGATAAGTTTCAACACATTAATATTCTCAACACATGAGCATGGTCAACACATGACTATTTATTCTATTCAACACATGAATCTTTATTTTATAATATTCTTTATTTTCCTAATTGGAATGAGGCCAATCAATTACCATATAATGTTAATTATATGGATTCCTAACAACACATGTATATAATAGCAACGATAAATAATCAACCATCATCCAAAGTGCACCACACAACTGCATAAGCATTAAATATAACTAATTAACGCTCATACAGTATGTCAATCAAACGATCGACATACCACTAAACAATTGGGATTAGTGTACGTCAAATATCATCCCAACACCCGTGTGGGGTTTCAATCCACAAACACTGAATATTATTTGTGCAGTTTGGCGACGTGTAAAATTTATCGTCCCAATCAATGTCCTTCAAATAGGTGTACATAAACAAACCGTTCGATTTGTAAATGAATATTTATTTATTCACATTCACGTTAAAAAAATTATTTTTAACGATAAATATTTTATTTCAACACATGAATTTCTACTCAGTTCATTTATTCAATAAAATGATATTTTTATTTTTCTAACTTATTTTAGAAAATTTCGGCGGCATAACGGCACGATACTAGAAATGGGACAAGGCCCAGCCTTATCCCCGGTCTAATAATGGCCCACGCCATACACATACTAATTTAATCAATCCTATTTCACATCCCAAACAAATTCAATCAAATTAATCAACCAAACAAATAAATCAATCACCAAACAATCAACTAAACAAACAAGCAGTCCATGGTCTGTGGACAACGGGTGTCGGGTGCTACTAAGCACTGTCTACATCCTAGTATATATTTTTAACTAGAAAACAAGACTTAAAGTGAGAAGTTCTCACCGATTAGCTAAACCAAACGCCACGACCCTTCTTATGTAGAAATCTTCGTCGTGCTCGCCCCTTTGTCAATCTCATTGTCCGTAGCCACTACATTTATAAAAATCACATTTTTATATTGTTGCCATGCATATAAAAATCACATTTTTATAACTGCTCTATATGGATAAAAATTCTATTTTTACACTGGTGTTCATATAATAAAGATTATATTTTTATTTCCACTTCATATATATAAAATCAAATTTTTATCGTTACTTCATATATATAAAAATTAAATTTTCATCTTCACTTCATATATATAAAAATCGAATTTCTATCTTCACTTCGTATATATATAAATCGAATTCTTATTTCACTTCTTATATAAAAGATCATATTTTTATTACTTCTTAATAAAAATCATATTTTTATTATCTATATTATATAAAAAATCATATTTTTGATTCACTACATATATAAAAATCGCATTTTTATATCAATTCCCCTTATATAAAAATCATATCTTTATCTAGGAATAAAATCAAAGCAATTAAATTGAGAACACTCACATTTCTAGGGTTTTCAGAGGTGGCGGGACCCACGGCTGCGTTCAGAGGTGGGGGGCGGCGGCGGGGAGGGCTGTATGCGGCGGTGGCCAACTTTGGTGGCGGCGGAGGGGCTGCATTGACCGGAGGGTGGCTGTTTTGGGTAAAAAAAGGCGGTGCGGTTTAGGGCGTGGATTGGGGAGTGAGGAGCGGCGGTAGGGTAGGCGGAGGACCAGAAAGGGGGGAGGCTGACCGCCACGGCGGTTGTGGCGCTGGCTGCCGCGTGGAGGAGCAACGCGGTGGGTTTACTACCGCTTTTTTTTATCTGTTCGATCTGAAAAGAGATGTTGAGGGGGGGAAGGGAGTAATGAAAAGGGGGTTGACCAATATAAGTATATATTTTTTATTTATTTATTTATTTTCATTTTTAAAGTTGCCTTTTCATTCTAATTCGAAATCGAACCCACCGACTGTCGCCCATAGCTAATTACCCTCATTCTGAACACAATGGGATATGTTTCGTTAGCCAATTTTATCGTTTCGACCAGTTTTGATTCAGATTAAAATATAATTCAATATATATTGAATTTGAACGCACATTTCAATTTACTGGGGCCACATACGGACCTTAAAAATTCCCGAAAAATATTTTCTAGCTTCGTATTGACGATGCGCTCCTAACAAAACTAATTTCATCGAATTCTGAGACCGTTTGAAAAATGACTATTTTCCAGTCGATTAAAATTAACTGAAACTGTCAAAACACGTTTAACTTTGCCACGCTCACATATTGATTCAGAAAATTATGAATTTTGGAATCTAGCAATAATTTGACATCCCGGATCCAAAAAAAGTGGTTTCGTCGAAAACAAAGGTCAATTGCAAAATTTCCATTTTTAAGGGTCGAAACTCCATAGCGACTATTCTGAATTTTCAATTGGGCATAACTTTTGATTCCCGCTATGAAATTTCGATTTTTTGGATTAGTTGGAAAGATATTCTCAAATGGATTCTAATATTTTTGGTTTCGCTAAAATCCGGTTTATTTTGAATCCTGTACACTCATTTGAACTTTGAAATTGAATTTTCGAACTACCGCGCCATTTTCAATTCCTTTTATAATTAAAAATAAATATTTATATTCTAACGACGATTCGAATAAATATATATACGTTCAAATTCTATTCAAAATAAATTTCTTGTCGTTTTTATTTAAAATAATTCATTTTAAATAATCAAAATTCATTAAAATTGCCAAAATAAAAATTTTAAATTGGCTCAGATTTCCGGGTTATTACAAAAAATGATAAGGTCATCAGCAAACAAGAGATGTGTAATCAAGGGATTCTTACATTTTGGATGAAGTTCCAAATTTCCTTTATTAACCTGTTCAACGAGCAAGGCATTGAGAAGCTCCATCACAATTATGAAGAGATAAACCGAAATTGGATCAACCTGTTGAACACCTTGGCTACCTTTAAAAAATGATGCAAGCTCCCTACTAGATACAGAAAACATAGGAGACTATATTCACGTGTATGTCCGTGATAAGAAAGGTAAAGGAAAATTCATTCTAGACATAATAGCAAGAATGGCACTCCACGAAACTGAGGCAAAAGCTTTCCTTATATCCAGTTTTAGCATACACTTAGGCGAGATATGTTTCCTATTATAACCATGTAGTAGCTCTTGTGTCAGTATATTGTCACTGATAGACCTTTTCCTAACATATGCTGCCTGATTCTCAGAAATTACTGATGTTAAGACTTCCTGCAATCTATTAGAAAGAACTTTGGAAATAACTTTGTATATAATATTACAACATGAAATCGGTTTGAAATCTGAAACTGAAGATGGATTATCACACTTATGAATCAAAGAAATTGAAGTAAAACAATGACCATTAGGCAAAGAACTGTGCATGAAAAAATATCTTATTCCTTTAATAGCATCATCTCCAATTGTTGACTAACACTTTTGAAGAAAACATGTGTTAAAACCATCTGTTCCTCCACAACTATTAGCATCTAAACCGAAAACAACTCCTTTAATTTTATCACCAGTAACTAAAGAAACCAGGCTCTCAGATTTGAGTGATGACAAAAAGGTTAGTTGAATATTGAAGATAGGCCTAACATCTGCATTAAATGGACATGGAGAAGCAAGTATATAAGAGAAATACTTTAAAAAGCTTCATTTATACTTTCCTCATTATCTTAAATAACACCATGCATGTCTACAATCTTGAACACCATATTATTGGCCTCTTCACCTTAATATTGTTATGATAAAACTTCGTGTTTCTGTCACTATCCATTTCTGTTCTCAAGAAAGCGTTCTGTTTTAAGGACTGTATCTCTACATCCAATGCTTGCTTAAGTCTGGATGTCAGTTGTTGTTCCAAGTTACACATGTTCAAGTCATGAGGATCATTATTGATAGCTTCCTGGACTGAAAGTAACTCATTTCTGATTACAGAAGATTGCAGGGAACCTTTACCGAATTTACATGATGACCAATCTTTAAGCTGCAATTTTAAAGCCTTTAATATATACATGAGAGATAACAGGGGATTAGAGCTCTTATGTGTCAGCCAAACCTGCATTAAAATGCAAGAGTATTCCACATCATAAATCCAAAAATTAAAAAAATTATAGGAGGAAATACCCCTGTTATTGGCAGTAGCACCTTCACATTTAAAAAATAAAGGACAGTGATCAGAAAGAGAGGGAGGAAGGATTTGATAATAGAACTTTGGCCAAAGATTTGTGAAAGGAAGATTGACAAAAATATGATCAAGTTTACAAAAAGTTGGAAAACCAGATTTGCTTCTGTTAGGCCAAATATGGTAGAAGCCAAAACTATTGAGAGGATGAAGATTAGATTTAATTAAAGCTTGATGAAGTGGAGCAGTATCTTTGATAGAGAGCAGGTCACCACCTGACTTATGGGAGCAAGAGTACATACAATTAAAGTCCCCCCTTTAAATTTTGAAGAAAAGGTAATCTCAAAGACAAAGCATTTTGCGCATAGACTAAAGTTAAATATAAACAAGAGTTAGAAGGAAGGTGGACACATTCATAATGGATGTATTGATCAGAGGATGAAAGTTTTGAAAGATGAAAGAAAGAAGGATTCCAAATTGTCAGCAGCCTCCCATAATTAAAAACATCAAAGCTATGATCAAACTTCCAAGATCTAGTTATTAATGTCGCAGTCATAGTAGTTAATTTCTTATCCAATTTGGTTTCCGATAGACATAACAATTGTATGTCCTTTTCTTTGATAAATACACTGATATCCCTTTTCTTTGAAGCCAAATGCAAGCCTCTCACATTCCAAAAAGCTATGTTGTGAATTATTTAAACACTAATGGATTTGCGAGTGGTTGCGGATTTTCCTAGTGTGCCTTTTGGTTGAAGATTTTTGACTATCCAATGGCATAACATCATGAGAAGTAAATTCAACACCTTCATTTAAGTCTCCATAAGGGGTAGTAGACTGTTTCTTCAACTTATTTTTCTTACCCCTTGTTTTCTTTTTATTGCCAAAAGTTGGGGAGGTATCCATAGAGTTCATTGCAGAAGAGGTCATAGGTGGAGGAAGAATCATCAATGGTGGTGGAGACAAGTGGGAGTAAGGAGTGGAAGAAGAGGAATTGGTAGTGTTGAGCTTGCGGCTGAAAGAAGAATTTATGGGGATTTGGAAGATGAAAGATGAATCACTAGATTTGGAAGTGGCAACTGTTTGAGAAGAGGACGAACTGGTTTCAAACGAACTATGTGCATGGTCATTGAGTATATCAAACGGATTATGTACACGAAATTCTTTTGCCACTGCATCTTCAAGCAAAGTATCAAACATATTCTTCCCTTGCTGTTGATTTTCCTGACTTTAATTACCATCACCAGTGGAGGAAGATTGAAAATTTACAAAACATTTCCCATGCTCGTCCACAAACCATATCTTTTGCTTATTTTTATTAACATCATCTTAGTTAACATCCATTTTCACATTATTATTATTTTCAGTATCAACAAAAGTACCACCTACAATTTCAACTCATCCTCTATTGCTTTGTCTAAATCATTCCTCGTGCCCTCTTTATTACCATATTCTTTCCTTTTCCATATTTGTTTCTTCTTATTGACGACGTTCTTCCATCCCTGATCATTACCCACTAGTAGAACCTCCTTTACATCCCTTCTTTGCTCAGCATACTGTAACGTGTTTCCAACATTATTCTTACGTACATACTGAAAATCCTGTTGTGGCTCCTCTTTGAAAAACATATCACAATTGCAAGATTCATGGTCAAAGACATTACAGTGGATACAAATCTTAGGCTTTCAGTCATATGAAAGCATTAATGGAGGACATTTATCCCCAAGATCATCCAAGTCAATACATTGGGGCAGTCCATATTCTAGAGACACTTCAACCAAGACTTTTGCATATCTAAACCTTTGCATTTTCTCAGTACTTGAATCAAAACAAATCAGTCTCCCTACATGGCAGGCTTGCCAATCAATACCGATTAACGTCCAAAATAGTAAAGGAATTTGGTGCTTATGTATCCAAACCGGTACCTTCCTAATCTGAGATAATGACCTACCTATGGAAGGATCCCAATTTGTGATTATGAACATTCGACCACGAATGAAAATGGGATAAACTTATAATATCTTATCCCAATCCATATTATTCGAAAGATTGAAAAAGAAGTAAACTCCATCAGACTTTATATTCACTTCACCATGTAGTTTCCAAAATTTATGCAAAAAAATTGAGATAGTGAGATATGAAAGAGTACCATCTAGGAAAAAACCCACCAAATGATCTTGCCAGTATTTGGTACCTTCTGCCTTTACAATATCAGGAGGAGCTTTAGGTTCCCCATCTCTTACAATGTCAAAATGCATGGGTTTAAACGTCCCAGAATTATGAAGGAATGAGTTAAAGAGTGAGAGATAATCTGATTTAACTTTGGGCAAAGATGAAGATGAGGTGCTCGGTAAACTGGTACTGACAGAATTAGATGGTTCAACGTTGAGGGATTCAGGTGAAGAAAAGGTGTTCGATAAATTGGGGTTGAAAAATTTAGATGATTCAACGTTGAGAGGAGCATTTGAAGAAATAGAAGATTCGCCCTTTTCAAGATTAGCAAAATTCAAATTATTAGTACTAGAATTGAAACTATGAGGAAACTCATTAGGAGTGTTTGACGAATTGACAATGTTTACATTATCAAGATTTACAACATGATTTACAAACACATCAGAAGAATTCAAAGGCAAACCAGAATTAACACTATCTGAAGTCTTAGCTCCATTAACAATAGATTCAAGATTGGATTTATTCATATCAACAGGAGGATTATTACTCAAGATACTAGAAGAATTCAGGCTATTAGAGGATTTATTAATATCAACAGGATCGCAAGCAAGAATTACAGTTGCAGAAGATAAATCGAAAAGAGAATAAGATGAGGTACGATTCAAGGATTTTTCACCAATAATCGCTGCAAATGAAGATAAAGATCCAAAGGTCGAAGTGACAGGAGCGGGAGAAGGGTCTGTGGGAGGAGGACAAATAGGGAGAGGAGGAAAAGAGGTCGAATTAAGAGAGAGAGAGAGAGAGAGAGAGAGAGAGAAGACGAAGAGAAGGAGGATGATGAGAAGGTAGCTGCCGCCATTAACAAGGGCTCATAAACCACTCATTTATATTTATTTCAGTCTTTCCTAAGTTCCAAAAGCAAATTTTTTCTGGTGTCAAACATAATATCATTAGATATGTCTACCAAACAAAAGATTGGCTTTATGAACTAACTACAATCAAAAACTGAATTTGATTTATATGTTTGTTTATAACCGGTGTGCACATTGACTACTCTGAACATAAATAGGTCTATAAACAAATGTTACGTTTAAAAATGTAAAATCTGATGTTATGTTAAAATATACTTCTAAAATGTAATCAAAACAGGTGTAACATATAATCTAATAGTAGTTCAATTTTTCTTACACGACTATATATGCAAACTTAAACCTGTCATTACAGATGTTGTATCAACAACAAAAATTAGCAGTTCCCGTACTCAAAAACTGTTACTGCCCAAAATAGATTCAAATCTACAAATAGATAACAAATAAACAAAAAGGTAAATACATAAATTTTCAATTGGATTCCTGATAAGACTGCGTCCAAGGAGAAAATCGCGAGCTCGGGAACTATTAACGATTCGAAAGAACAAAATAAGTGGAATTTCTAAATTTTCATTTTTGTGTTTTAAAAACTGGAAACGATTTGAGAAATTGAAATTTTTAAAAGATCTACATTGCGGTTTACGTCGAAGATAGAATGAGGGACGATTAGATCATAAAAACTACAATATTTTATCCTAGAAAACAAAACTTATTGGTTTCGTGAGCTTTAAATCAATTCAATAGTAAGTCCTGCAAGCTTAGAAATATAAAAATTGACCTGTGAACTAATTACATGGTTAAATGGAGTCTTAGACCTAATTTCCAGATTTTAAATTATGGCATAGACAATAACACGATAAACGTCCTTTTGACCTACCGCGTGCTTCAACAGTTGCTCATTTTATACTGTTTTTTGCTCTCATAAACGACTAACGAACACACGAACAGATTAAGTTTTTATCAGAGCGAAATCCTTAGATTTTCTTCATCCAATCTCAGGACTCGGGTGAGTTGAAAAATGCTACGAAGGAAATCTTATGGTCGCAATGTTGGATTGGAGTACGAAGTTACAGAGCTGTGCAAGTCAGCCAACTTTGATATTAATGAAGCATGGAAACTGTTTGATAAAATGCTCCATGCCAATCCAAAGTCTACAAGCTCTACATTCACCAGCTTTTTCGCAAGAATCATTCGAAAGAGAAATCCATCTCTTTATACTCTAATCTTATCATTCTACAATAATATGACGCTGAATAATGTTTTCCCAAACATATATGGTTATGGAATCATTATCAACACTTGTGTTCTCTTAAACCGTATTGACATTGCTTTTGGCATCTTTGAATCTATGGTTAAGCGTGGGGAATATGGTAATCCTTTTATTTTTAATCCTCTGATCAGAGGTCCACAATAGAATGATTCTTTCTGGCTGCAAACCAGATGTCTTCACCTACAATGCTCTTATCAAAGGTCAGTGCAGTATTGGAGAAATCACATCAGCTTTGGAGTTGATGAATAAAATGGCTATAAATCAGGTGTATGCTAATGTGCATACGTACAACATTATTGTAGATGGCCTATGCAGAAAAGGTGATATGAAGAAGGCATCGATGTTGTTAACAGAAATGAGCAAGAATGGTATTAAACCAAACGTTGTTACCTATAGTGCTCTTATACATGGTTATTTCCGACACAGCAAATGGAATCAAGGACATGAAGTATTAAAGGAAATGGTTGATAAAGGTATCTCACCAGATGAAGTTACATATAATACAATTATAAACTCTTATGTTATGCACGGAGTAACAGCTGATGCACACAATTTTGTGAAAATAATGGTTAAAAGAGGTTTAAAACCAAATATAATCACTTATGGTACGTTACTGCATGGATACTCCCTTGAGGGGCAATTTGAAAAGGTAAAAGGCTTACTTGAATTAATGAAAACTGAGGACATTCAACTTGACATACGTTGTTATAGTACACTGATTAATGGATATGTTAAGAGCAATATGATGGATGATGCATTGGTTTTACTTAAAAAGATGCAAATAGAAGGAGTGCAACCTAATGTCATTACATGCAGCACATTATTGGTTGAACTTTTTGCACTTGGAAGATGGAACGATGCTCAGAACATCTTGGACCTTATGATAAATAAAAATATAGTAGCAGATGTGGTAACATATAGGTCTTTGATATCTGTTTGTGGAAGATTAGGCAAAGAGAACGAAGCTTACAAAGTTATTGATGAAATGGCCGATAAAGGAATGCCACTTGATGTTGTTGTATTTAATTCATTGATTGACATGCATTGCAAAAAGGGATCAACAAAAGAAGCTCGTCGATTATTGGATGTGATGATTACAAAAGGCATAGAACCTAACGTTGTAACATATACTATGTTGATGCATGGATATGGTTTGGCTGGTGAATTAATGAAAGCCATTGAAATATATGATATGATGCTTTGAAATGGGCTTACTCCCGATACATTTTGTTATAATACGTTAATTAATTTATATTTCAAGCATGGAAGGATTGATATGGCTAAAAAGATTTTCAACGAGATGGCGGATAAGGGTGTCTTAAAAACGGTTGTAATTTACACTTCCATGTTAGATGGCATGTATGGTGCTAAAAGGGTTGAAGATGCTAAAGAAATTAATGAAGAGATGATTAATGCAGGGGCTGCTATGAATAGTTGCACTTGCCTGGTAATGCTGGATGGCCTATGCAAAAATTTAAGGGTCGATGAAGCACTAGAGTTGTTCAGTTCGATTCCTTTTCGGAAGTTCAAACATGATATTAGGATGTATAATATTTTAATGTTTGGACTGTACAGAGCTGGTAAAACAAAAGAGGCTAAGGATCTATTTGGCATGGTACTTTCTCTAAAACTTAGGCCAGATGTCATTACATTTTCAGTCATGGCTCAATGCCTCATCAAGGAAGGATTATTGGATGAAGTGATGCGCATATTACAGTAGCCTAGGAGTATTGGACTAAGATTGGGCTGTTAGAAATTTCATACTGTGGGTTGTTAGTAGCAGATGCATATCCTTTTATTTTATTTTTCATGTTATCTTTCTGTTATTTGTATTTTCCTTATTGTTAGAAAAAGTTGCCTTACAGGCTAGCAACAGCAAGCCACCTCAGAAAGTAGGTGTGAAAAAGCTCTATATATGTAAAGGAAACGAAAGGAATGGGATAGAAAATTTATTGCTGAAAAATTCTTACAGTTTCCTTCTTCTTACATCTCTTCTTCTTCCTCATTTATCACCTCTTTCCTGCTCCTACAGCCGAAGTCGTATCATGAAGTTGATGAGTTACTATTGGAAATGAGGAAATTTGATTGCTTCCCAAACTCGCGTATGCTTAACAGTATGGTTAGAGCCTTGCTTGAGAAAGGTGAATTGATGATGGCTATTGATTATATAAAAAGGTTAAAGGAGCAAGGTTTTTCTGCTGAGGCTAATACGATCAAACTGTATGTGGAAATCATTTCAACAAAGGAGGATTTTCGTAAGTATGTGGATCTGCTTCCAAAATTTAGCCATTATGATGTAGAGCCAACTCAGGAAACTAGTACTGACTCAGTTGTTTTGAAACTTGACTAGTGTTAGAATTCAAAGAATGAATGAAATTTACTTTAGTCCAACATTGCCAAAAACAAGATAAGATTTGTGTATATATGTCCGTTCCTCATTCTCTATATTGGCCCTTAAGGTCAGGTAATTTTGTGCGAGGGGGAGGACCTACATCATAAGAACCAAACAGATGCAACTGTATGTGAGGTTTGTATATACGTCCACGCGCCGCCCGCCCGTCCCGTAACGGGTTTACGACCTGCTAATGGATGAAGAGGAACGGGTGCGAACCGTTATAATACAAACAGATGCAACTGTTAAAATACGTTTGAATTCAAACAGACGCGACTGTTTAAATGGTAACTGTTGAGAGATATAAATCAGTGACGAATTCTGGCCAAATTCCTAACTGATTAAACTTGCTCTTCCTCTTTCTCTTCCTGTACTCGAACCTTGCAAAGACCTTGCTGCCAATTCTCAGACTGACAAAATCATCACAACTCGAGCAGATCCGTCTGTTTTATCCTGAGAGACTCAAAATAAAGTCTTAAGGAAATCGGTACGCCGAGACTCAGACTCTATTTTCTCAGATTTCAAGTTATATTCGTATACATTTTGTTGTATGCACACTGTTTCATACAGTGCTGTTGTTGTTTGCCTTAATCAACTTGTGTGCGAGTTGAAATATAACACTTCACAGTGTTGTTTTGTGCGTTTTGTATAACGCGTGCTGCTGTTGCATTCTGTTTTATACTACAAAGTTCAACAACTAGTACTAACTCAGTTGTTTTGAAACTTGACAACACAAAAGATGGAGGAGATTAGAAGTGTGTGTTCCTTAAGTCTGACTGTATGTGAGGTTTGTAGTCTGATTAAGAATATTGTTGTGTTGTAGTTTAGGATTCACATTATAGATTGTTGCGCTTAAAGTTATATGCTATCGATGAACATCTGCTCATCGTATTTCTAGTATAGTATAGCGTGATTGGAAAATATTGGTTGGTTCTTGTTTTATTAACCTTTTTTTTTATTAGTTCCAATCTGATTGGAAAATACTGGAGATGCTATCTTTTTAGTTTCTTAAATTTTTGGCAGTCAATATGGTTCAACTGAATTTAGATAATTTTAAATTAAATATCTGAAGCACCAGCGTATTTCTGTCCATCCTAACCAAAAACCTTAGTTTTATCCTATATATTGATGTTTTTATTTTCTGCATCTACTGTACTAAGGCGGAAATAAATGATATTTTGTTAATATCTTAGGTTGAAGAAGGATCATCAAATAAACTTAAAATCCAACCTTCGTATAATACAAAGTTTCTAAGCCCATAATTGAAATACTAATGCACCTAAGCATTAAAAAACTAAAAACATACACATCACATATATATATATATATATATATATATATATATATATATATATATGTGTGTGTGTGTGTGTGTGTGTATATATATATATATATATATACACATACTTATATATATATATATGAGGTCCACTCATTCCCCCACTCATTAGTGGGAAGAAAGAGAATGAGTGGGGGGATTGTGTGGCTATGATTCAGAAGAAGGGTTCACGTGCAATATAAAAAGTGCAACTGAAACCTCTTATATATATATATATATATATATATATATATATATATATATATATATATATAAGAGGAGGGTTCCGCTACACCTCTTATATTGCACGTGAACTCACTCATTTCTCCATTCATTCTTTTTTTTTTTCATTTGAATATTCTTTCTTATTGGGAAGAGAGAGAATGAGTGGGAGAATGAGTGAATGAGATTCAGGGGGAGAGTTCACGTGCAATATAAGAGGTGTACCGGAACACTCCATATATATATATAATATATATATATATATATATATATATATATATATATATATATATATATATATATATATATATATATATCGAATCGGAAAATCCATTATACTACCAAACTCAAGCAGACAGAGGAAGAGGTAGCATACCTTATCCAAGGTAACGACAGCAAGGCCGAAAGAAAGATTGACAATATCCAGCTACTTCGCAAATGGGAGATTAATCGTAATGATGCTAGAAACCAAACGTGGAACGGAGAGGATGAAATTGAAATGTGATGATGTGTGGCCTTTGGGACGATTAGCTTGTTTTTGTACTTTTTTATTTATTTTATGCTTTGACATTTGTTTCTTGAATTTTTATCGTCGATATAAGAAATTTGTGTGTGCTCTTTTCTCTAATAAGGCAGCCGCTTAGACTAAAGAGATTGCAAGACTTTGGTGAGTCATATAAATATAGTATATGGTTGGTATTTTCAATAGAGCGTACCAATTTTCAAAATACATACATACATACATACATACATACATACATATATATATATATATATATATATATATATATATATACACACACACACACACACACAAACATACATAGAGGAGCGCTCAGCAGCATCCCAAAAATAGAGCACCCATTTAGCCTTCCATATTCTTACCACCCTTATATATATATATATATATATATATATATATATATATATATATATATATATATATATATATATATATATATATATATATTCCACCTTTCCAACCGTTATAATTCCTATGTTTAATTTTGTATCCCATCGGCCGTTCTTAATAAACATAAGCAATAACCATAGAAAAGAGTTTGCTCTCTCTAATCTTTTCTGTAATTAAGCAAGAATTTCTCTCTGTTCCTTCCCATAAACAAAAACACCACCTAGCCAGAATGTTATATTAGATCATTAGACATAGAAAATCCAAGCAACACATCAAAAGGATTGGGCTGCGTTCGGCTGTCCAAAACGAACAATTTGTTCAGAAACAGTCCATTTTGGATGGTCCTTCCAATGGACCAAAATCTGGGCGTTGGGGTCTGGTGAATCCGACTTCTCGGAATCCAACGACCAGATTTTGATCCTAGGGTTAATTAATTAAGTGAAAATTAGTCACGCATTCTTAAAAAGTTTGGAAATAAGAACAGCATCCTCCCCAAATTTCAAATTTAATGCGGGTCCCTATTTTCAGAGTTACATGTTTTTCAAAGAAATAAATGCGCTGCTGTATTAAAAAAAATTAAAAATTCTGCAAATATTCCCAGAAGAATTTGAAAAAAAAAATAAAAAAATAAAAATCTGCATCAATATTTGCATATAAGTATGAAAGTATTTTATTTTATTGCATGTATGTATGTAAATAAAGATGAACTAACATGCATGCCTACGGATTGTTGCATACATGCATGCTACTATTCTGTTTTATATGCATACATGTATGCAAATAAATATGCATGGGCACGAATATTTGCATACATGTATGCATTTACTCTGTATTATATGCATACATGTATGCATAAAAAATTAATTAATTTGTTAATTAGTTTATATTTTTATAAATTTAAAAAATTAATAATTTGTGCAAATGAAATCCGTTTAAGATGTAGATTTTTTACTTTGGAATCGTATCGAAGTGCTATACGTAATGGAATTGGTTAGACTGAATTAGAGTCAATTATATATTTTTTCAATTTATTTATTTATTGTGTAAATTATTGATATGTATTATTTATTAAAAACAAATAATAAATTAATTAACCATAAATTAATTAAATTACAACATAAAAATGAAATGATCTGCTTAAATGGTCCGCTTACAATGCCAAATGCATTCTCCGCTAACTACAATACTCCGCTTAAATTCTTCGCTAAAATACTTTGTTTGCGCTTGCGCTTGCGGTAAACGCACCTTTGGCTTTATGACTAAAGCATCTACTGTTTCTCTCATACCAGGGCATCCCAGAAATGTTCTTATTAATCAAGTCAACTAAAGTTTTATTAACTTTATCGAATATCAATTTTCTACCTTCTTCCTTATACCAATTATTGATCAAAGAAATGAGGAATGGACCTAAAATGAAAACACTGAGTGCACTTAATTCATAACAGATAGGAATATGAGAACTGGGAATACTGTAAACATGAAAAGAAAAAAAGAAAAAGAAAAAAAAAACTGCTGTGTTTCAATCTTCATAGTTAAAAATCGAAGAAAGAGATATCGTTTAATTTTATTGAGTGCTAGAATGTAATATTTTCACATACTTTACAATACTGCAGATACAAGCATATTGGTATATGGGCTGGGCTTATATTCCATACGTGCTTCACAATTGCTTCACATAACATAAAACTCTTGAATCAAAGAACAACAATTCATTTCTGTCCCTATTTCCCCTCTTCAATTCGATCTAGGGTTTTCCTTTTTCTTTCTCGCCGCCTACATCTTCAACTTTCAGCCCCATTCTTAATCTCGAGAAATTCTTTGATTAAAGACGCTTAATTAATATATCAGCATGTGGTATGTTGCTAGTAAATGATTGATCCCCAGTTATCCCTTAAATATATGCTCTTGGAAAAACAATTGAATTTTATATGCTTTGTTTGAGAGTGTAGTGCATAATTAGCTGAAAGGGATGCTATACTAAGGTTATCACACTATGTAATCAAAGTTTCAATGAGCTCAATTCTAATTTCAAGTAGTTACGATCTAATCCACTTGGTTCCAATAAATGTGCAAGCAAAACACCTGTATTGCACTTCTGTGCTTAGTTGATAGAAAGTGGCTTGTTTCTTAAAGCATTACGAAATATGATTTCTTCCTAGATAGAAACAATATCCGAAAGTAGTTCACCTATCATCCGGGTTAGTTGTGCTGTGACAACATGAATTTTTAAGACATGGTAACTAATTAACGAATTAATAATGGAATTATAAGTTAGTAAAAATTATCATAATTTAGCAATGGAAATTGCACCATTATGTTCCTGGCAATTTTTCGATCAATTTGCATATAAATTTGTAAAAATCATAGCTAACATGAAAAAGTTAGATAAGTTATAAATATACTTCTAAAATTAAAAAAATAATCCAAAAACGATGTTTTTTTTGTAAATGATCGAATTTGATTATGAAACCTTTTCCCTTACGTCCGTTGTGATTTTATGGATCATTTTTGTATATAACTTATCAAAATCCGACTTAGTATAAAGAAGATATCGCTGAAACAAGTTCTGAACAAATTAAAAAAAATATTAATTACCCAGCGTAGGTCGACCCTTAGGTCTATCCAAGTAGTGCATAAGTCGATCCACTTGGGAAAATGGGCGTGAGTCGGGCCCAAGTGGATACGTGAATGGTTGAACACATTTTTGAATGTAATTGTGTTGAGTTAGCTTGTCTTTATTAGTTTAAATTCATTTTTTGCTGATGTGGTGAGTACTTAATGGTCACGTGACATTGCTGACTTAGATTTAATATAGAAATCCAACGATCTAAGATCCCTAGGATGACCGATAAGTAGACCCGTGGATTATACTTTTTCTTCACAACACCAACTCTTCCCTGCTGGATTCTCTCTTTCTGAGAAGGAACTTATCTAAATTGTTTAGTGGAAAGATTAATCAAAATAAATATTTTTATATGTACATATAAAAACCCTTTTTGGAGACGAGATCCATAGAGGCGATGGAGGAATGCTTTAGACCACGTGAGTTTGTAATTATTTTATATTTTTATTAATTTAGAAAAAATAGAGATTCTAATAGTTGTAGAGTTTTCTATAGCTTTTATTTACAGTATTCTTATAATTTTTCTTAGTTTTCTGTATTTTCTATAATTTTATTTTTGTAAATTATTTTCTATAGTTTTTCACCCTATTTCTTACTGTTTTATTTTATTTATATACCATAAGATATTCTCTCTGTCTTTTTCCCTCTTTCCATGTTTTCAGTTATCTTTCAGTTTTTATACCTATTTGTGCTCTATGCCTAAAATACGTCTGATTCTGTAAATGTTAGTATAGCGATGACTGATTTAATCCTTTTTATTATGCATGCACGAAAAATAGAATTAAAGAATAATATGCAAATGTGGATTAAACGTATGTGACTAAATTTACAGAATAATATGCATAAAATATAGAATTGCAATTAAAAGGAGATTTGACTAAAAAAGTCAAACTAAAGCAGATTTGTAATTAAATTATGATACAGATGGTGGTTGGAAAAGAGTAAGCTTATTTGTAAAGTAATATTATGATAATTTGTACAGATAACACATAGAAATCATAATGGATAGATTGGACTTAAATGCATGTAATTGTAACACGAAGATTATAGTTGAATGAAATAATGAAAATGCTTATTATTGACAAAAGCTTAAAACTGCTGTTAAGTTTATTAAACTTATACTAGTTCTGGTCCTTTCCAACAACGTGGGTTGATTTAGAAAAATAAGCGACATATGTTAATAAGCATGTACTAGTTGTGGTCCGTTTTGACAACATGAGGCTGGCTAGGGAAAATAAACGACTAATAAAGTTTAATGAATAAACAATGGGAGTCCACACCAACAAGTATACCAAATTAGGGTGGATAACCAACTCATAAATAAATGGTGATAGCCCTTACCAGTGGGAGATGATGAATTATTGTAGACAACTGGAAAACAGATAGACGGTGAAGGTCAGTACCACCGGCAAATGCCGAATTTTGGTAGATAACCGATCTATAGACAACACTTAGTCATGGGGGATGAAACGGGGCACAACTAGGATATTGTTTGGAGGAGTAACACCAATGGCGCTCAAGAGGAGGCACGCTTGATGAATCGTGGTAGATAAACGAATCAGGGCTTGTACCAGTGGTGCTTAAGAGGAGACATGCTTGCCAAATTGTGGTAGATGAATAGCCAATTAAAAGAAGTATCTCGAGGCAATGTGCACTAGTAATGGTCAAGTGTGCAGTTGCATCCAATTGTGGTATATAAGACATTTTGGGTCCTTGCGCTAGATAGATGTCCATCTAAACGGTGAATTTGGTACGAGCGATATTAAGAACAAGATCCAGTTCATATCCGGGCATGTTTGATTCAGTGTAAGGAGCATCGACCACTATATTAGTTTGATGATAGTAAGGTAGTCGATCAGTGGGTAGTATTTGTATATTATCCTAATAATATATATTGTGTTTTGTAGTTAAGAAAGTGCAAACAATCAAATGACCAATTTAACAAGACAAGCAATCGAACAATTCTTTACTTGTGTAGTTCAAGTATATTCATGAATATATCCTTCCTGTAATGTTAACCTTTTGTAGTTGTGCAAGGATACTTACTCTATCTGATACTAAAACTTTTATTGAGTCCATCTTTATTAATCAATTATGTTAGTAATTGCAACACTCACCAGACTTTATGTGTGGCCCACTCCTCTTCCTTCCTTTTTCTTTCCCAAAACGCATAGAGTGAAGGTGTTTAGTTCTGATTTTCTGAAAAGATCATTCCTGGAAATTCATTCTTGTTGCAGACGTAATCATCTTTTATTTTGTCTTATTTTCATGGAGTTGGTTGTATTATTGGCTACTTTGAGAGATATTCTTTTTTTTACTCTGGTTATGATTAAGATGTTATTTTCACAAGACATGTGACGGTGTATTTTGAAACTGTAATGTACAAGTGGGTTTGAATAAATTTATGTTTCTTCTATAATAAATATTTTTATGTATCGTAAGTCTTAATCTCTGTGATATATGCCTTTATACCTATAGTGCTTTACATTTCTAAGAATGACCATACCTGGGGAATTTTAAGGAGTGCGGGGTGTTTCATTTAGTATCAGAGCCTAAGGCTACATGATTCCTAATTTTTTTCAAAATAAAGTAGATTACCAAAAACAAAAGCAAATTTTGAAAATATATAAAAGTTTACCCCCTCCCCCCTCAAATTAAGTACAACCTTCCTTTGATTCCTTCGAAATCTTAAATCTTTATCTTTTCTCTTTTGCCGTATATCAGGAGCACCAAATCTTCCTGAGGGTGTCCTAGTTCCAAGTTGGTTTGGCAGATATCTCGAAACTATGACATCAATCGAAGGACTAAGAACATGCACAAGATCCAACACCCATAGTCGTGGCTCCTCCTTACCCAGCAACAACTGTCGACTTCTCTAAACTTTGTAACGATTTCTCTCATCATGGCGGTAGGTCTTTCTCGGGAGCAAAGAGTTTTGTTGAGGCACATGATTTGTTATGGAGTACGAAGTGGATTCTTAGATTGTTGGAGCTTGAGGACCGACAAACAGTTCAGCTGACCTCTTGGCTAGTAAAGTAGGAGGTATCATATTGGTGGGAGATAGTTGAGGCAAAGGGTATAGATATTGTTTGGGTTGGATTTCAAGAAAGTTTTGAATGGAGGTTCTTATTTCAAGTTGAAGAGGGCTAGGAACTTGAGAAGTTTCTTCAGCTGAGGCAAGGAGATCTTTTTATCAAGGAATACATCGACTAGTTTAATGAGTTATCATGGTTCAGCTTAGATCTGGTAAATACACTACACAAGAAGACCCTCAAATTTGTGAAAGGCCCTGAACTGTCCCCACCTAGGGTGGGCACTTACTCATGTTCCCATGGGGGGCGACATTCGAGTCTTTGGTCCAGATGACGTTGGCGTTTGTGGTTAGCAAGGACGAGGTTAAAGATGTTTCAACAATTGGTTGCTTTAAAGAAATCATGGTGGAATTATAAGAAAGGAAATAACCAAACGAAAGTTAGAGAACCTCAAAATGGCCAGGTTAATAAAAATGAGGAGTTATGGTTGTTTCAAACCCATAGGATCAACATTCTTTTTGGATTGTAGGGGTTTGATATTTATCTAATTCTAAGGATAAGTTTTGCTAGCATTGAGAATTTTGGGGATATGGGATAATCTTAGGGACAGGTTGAGTAACCACATGCCGGGGTACGTGGATTGCAAGAGGAGGTTGTCAGATTAGGAAGTTAACCCTTGAGAATTCTTACGTCCCAAGGTGTCAGTCAAGTTGAGTTTCCTATATTCCCTTGGTGTATCTGTAGAGGATATCGATTTGTTTGTAGGGTGCGTTTTTTAGAGGTCCCTATTAAGTTTTAAAATTAGGCTCACATCCGCTTATAGTTTCATATACATTTCCGCCCCCTATTTTTGAAAAGTCGCCTCCTACATTCTTGGATCCGCTCCCTAATTTCACGTCCTGCCTACCACTTCGCTCCCTTCGCTCCTTCGCTTTTTTCAAAAAATAAAAATAAAAAATGTGCGGCCATGAGTGTAAAAAAAAAAAAAAAAAAAAAATCTAAAATCTGGAAATAATTCCAGAAGTCCACGCCAAGAAGAAAAAAAACATGCATATATGTGTGCAAGTATTGTCAATACTTGCATACATGTATGCAATTATTGCACAAAGTAAATTATGTTACAGTTTTGTCTGCATGTATGTTGCACACATATGTGCATGTTTCAGATTTAATTGCATACTTGAATGCAAATAAAAATGAACTAAGTTACACCACTATGAAATTTTGCATATATATACGCAGGAAATTAAAATTCTTGCATAACAAAATGCATTTAACTGCATTTTTCTCTGTTTTTTTCCTGTTTTATTTTATTTTTTACATGTTTTTTATTTTTTTAAGCGAATTTATGGTCGAATGAATAATTTATTTAAATAATATTTTTCGTATTTTTTTTACTTTTTTTCATTTATTTCGCAACTTTTGAAAAATAGGGACCTAATTTATAATAAGTTTATCACTGGATGTGAGCCTAATTAAGTTTGCTTTTAGGGACCTGAGCCTTATTTTCACTTGTTTTTATTGCTAGAAATTTCCTAGATAAATTATTTAAGGGAAGGGGACTAACTTCCCAGCGGGAAATGGATTTTTAAGTTTATCTGATCATGATACTGAGAAGAGGATAGATACTTTGGGGATATGCATGGTAGATGCATTGTAGGATTTATCTGTAAAGGTGGATTATTTTACTCTTTAGACTTATCTTTTAGTTGATTGAGTTCAGTATTGGTGATAGGGGTATTCCGCATGTATCTTGAGGAATTCATTGGACTTCAATCATAGCGGAAAGATTTTAGGGAAAAACTAGTTAGGGAACATTCAGAAAGAATTGATCAGAGTAAGCATTTCAGGCTAAGAGGCATCGATTATCTTTGCTACAAAGACAGATAGTTCCATTGGCTCTGTAGTGATCATAGATAAATGTGTTGGATCTAGTTTAACCCTAGAGGGGGTGAATAAGGTTTATTGGATTTTTACAAGATATTAAAAATTATCACAACACGGAATGCAGTAGAGAAAATAAATGCAGAAAATAAATAACGCAGATTTTACCCAGCTTCGGCAAACCCTGACTTTTGCTGCATTCCCTAGATTTCTACTAGGTATTAAAAAAAATCCCACTTACAAAACCCTGTAAACTCGCAAACCCTGCTCCTGTTCTAATACTATGCTCAAAACCCTAGGCTGATCTTTATCCCCAAGATTAGATTTTCCCCGAATTACAAATTTGTAATCCTTAAACCCTAATTATAAACTCTATTACTAGTAACCCTAGTTTTACAGACAAACTAGTAAACTAATGGACGATTTACAAAAGAAAATGAAAATAATACAGTAAAAATAAAATAAAACCCAAAAGAAAAATCCTACTTTATAAAATAAGACAAAATATTGGTTGGTCCTTTATTTCGTTTCAATTGTTGTCTTCAAAAATGTCGGCCAATCATAGGGGTTTTCTTCTACCTAAATCAAATGGCGACTTCAAAACATTGTTGATAAAAATTGTTCTCTTATGTTCGATTGTTGTTGCTCCTTGTTGTTTGATTCTCTAATTTGGGATTTCAACCGAAAACTATTGTAAGCAATTCTGATTTGATTTTTTCTCTCCAATTCGAGGCTTGTGTTTTCGATCCTTAGCCTATGATGAAAAGGTGTAGTTCATAGGATTATAAATCCTAAATTACCTCTGATTTCTCGAATGATTTTACCCGATTGCTGCGTGATTTTGTTGCCTTGATTTAAAAATATTTCCATGGCTTTGTATTACTTGCATGATTTCTACCTTTGTTTCCACGATTAAAATCATGATGTGAGTTGTTAATAGTCGCTTGGAATGATCGAATTGTTTCTTACCAAAACTTGAATTTCTGGAATGAATTTTTGTCCAAAATTATTTCTTCGATTAAAAGAGATTATTAAACACATGCCATACACCCACATTGTATATTTCGGAAGCATTTAAAAATGTCCAATTCGACTTTGCCAATTCTGGAAACATTTGAAATTTGCAACTATTGGTTTTCTGAAATTAATATATATTTTTCTCCTAAAATTGATACTCTATCTCATTCATATGATTTTCTGGAAATTGAAGAAAAGTTTTCATGCCTTAAATTTGATTTCAATGCATTCTTGTTGAATTTCTAATGGGAACCAATATTGCTCTTTCTAAAATATATTGAGTATTTTATGGAAACAAAACTTTGAACACGTGAACTAAAAACATGATTTAGTTTACGGTCCAACCAGATATGGATGAGTATTACTGGAAAAATATTTGAATCACAAATTGATTTCTTTCCAGACTTTTTCGTCTTCAAATTTGATGATGAATTCCTGTCATTTCCAAAAAATATTTTTCCAAATATATCATTGATTAAAACTGGAAACATATAAAAAATTCTTACCCAAAAACAATTTGCCACTTTTCCTTTTTCACGCCATTCTATTTGCATGTGTACATGCCATCACTTGTTGACAGTTTTGCATATGCCTTTTATACAAGTTGAAATGCTTCATTGGCTTGGTCCAATAATATGTACATTTATTTGTGCACAATTGCTTCCTTTTTCATGCACTGTTTTTCTTCCTGGATTTCAATATGACTGCAACGATGTATTTGTGTCTTGCACATGTCATTTTGTATTAAAATAAAGCTTTGTCTAGTATTACATTGTCTTGAACTATTTTGTGAATGGGCAATTTAGCTTTTGTTTAAGTCTGAATTGCTTTATATTGTAGTCTTCTTGTTACTTGTGCTTGCTGGCTCATTCGTGTGTCATACACCACATTGCTTCCACACACACACACACACACACACACACACACACACACACACACACATATATATATATATATATGAGCTCCCTGTCCATGTAGCATGCAGGCTTGCACCATTTCGACATTTGTATTTGAACATGTCTGATAGAGTTTGCACCTGTTGAGCTGATTTCTGATCTGAATTCATTTGTATACTGTCTTGACTGCATCTTTGCATTGACTTATGGCTTGCTGACTTGGCTTTGGCTTGACATTGTGTTCTTGAAGATGTGCACATGCTTGAACCTGTTTGTGTACAACTGTTTGACATGTTATTGATCCATACTTCTTTACCATGCACATAAACTTGCCTTTTTGGTTCATTGAACCTGTACTTGCTCTTGGTATTGCATCACTCCTATATATATATATATATATATATATATATATATAAGTTATACCTTCGTTGCTTGGCTTGAACATTAGTCAACCATTTCTGTTATGTTGAACCCCCATTTGCTAATTTGATATGTTCCCAGACTTGTACAATTATTTGGTTGCTTTGTGCATATTTGTCTCCATGCTGTTGTGTATGTGCATTGTTCCTATATTAGTGTTGAACACTTTATATATACATACACATCATGTGTATGTGTATGTGTATGATGTTGATTCTTCCACTTGTGTGTTCATGGATACTTGTAGCACGCCTGTGTTATTAAGCTTCACCTGAGCACATCATACCAGATATATTTGTTCCTGCTGTTTCAATGATTGACCATACTGCCCCTATACAAAATATATGTGTATATACATACGCATGTATGTGTATACTTGTATCGTGCACGTGTAGTTTATATGTGTGAGCACTAGAAATACTATCTACCTTGTGGTATTTACAGTAAATCACTTTTAATATCACTAGGTGTCTAGACACAAATGTGTATGTGTGTGTGTGTATATATATACACACACACGCATATCTGATCAAGTCATGAAATATGATGAGAAACACACCAAAATTCTAAGGCAAATAAAATTTAAAATAAAATTATATCTGTTAGAATTTAAAAATTATTTTATTTTAGCATATTGTGTGTGTTTCTGTGACAGGTACGCAGAAGATTAGACTAAGAGATAAGCAAGCAGAAGACAAGTGTGTCAGTGCCAGTGTATGTGTCAATGAATGTATGTAGGTGACTGAGAGATACTGAATGTATATGAGTTTGTATGATCTGAGTGAGTGTAGCTGAGTGTTGTTGTGAGGAACAATGTAAGAAATGAAATTGAATGTATTGTATTACAGTGAGATGTACAAATAGTGGAGTTATAAATTTGTACGGTTGAAATAAAATATTATATTTAAATAAAATAATGTTTGAATATTTAAATTCTTGTAGTAGTGTTCTATTTAGATGTAAATATTTCTTTTTGTATGTGATGTGGTATAACAGTACAATTACAAGTACATTTATAATAATATATATATATTTGTTGCTTGTAACGTCCCGAAAAATTTCGATGCTCAAATTTTCAACAATAATACATAACTTCGTATTAACTACCAAAAACCCAAGTATCGAATCCTAGATTGTTAATAGAAAGAAGGTGGAGGGTGAGAGAAAAAAGAAAGAAATATCAGAATAGAAGAAGATCAGAGTCTCACGGCCAAATGGATAAAATATAATATATCAAAACTCTTTATACAATATGAAACAGTATAAATATGGTTACAACATCATAGTATACATTCACATCAATCAATACACACAGCGTAATAACTAGTTCCAGTAAATATGGGTATATGTCTCGACTCAGCTTCTCTTCTAAAGCTCTAAACGAAACCTAACTTGATAATATATTCGGTCTGACCCGAGCACTTTTGAAGCCAAGCAAAATTCACTCGGATCATTCTCGAATAATTTCAGTGATAAATTTATGTGGAAAACAGCTTACTTAACTTTAGAAATCCTTTATGATATAAAAGGATGAACATAAGACCAGCCCATACATAAAAACGGACGGTTTTCACCTTACTATAACCCAAAACATTTTTGATATATCAAAATTTAGTGATATTATAATAGTGTCTATCAAAACACTAATAAATAATCATCTAGTAGAACGCTTGCATCTCACACTCTATATATTCATTATAAAATCAAAAACCACAGGGAGCTCATTGGAGATTGGATTCCAACTATGACAAGATATGGGATCACCTTCCGATCATTGTACTCTAGAGGGTATACACTGGGTTCAACAAGAACATCTTGCAACCCGGCTACACATGACCAACCACTCGCTTAGCTTGAGTGTATCGAATATTTTGGCACTAATGGTCGATACCGACATGACAGCTCCCGGGAGATACAGAAGCGAAAGAAGAACAAAAATGAATTTTCTCTAGATCGGTGACAAATATACCCTACTTGGGAGTGACCCACATAGCCATGCTGTCTGCCCGAATTTTGTCATTTCCTGATTCTGAGGCTTGAGGCTACGTTTACTTTCTTAGATCTACTGACCACCATTCACTTTGAATGCCACATCGTCAAATCTGTCCCATCACTTATTGACATCCACAAATTTACTTTGGGTGTTAAACAAGGGAATTTCTCATCCATCAAACTTGATATATTTGTAAAAATCAATGTACGTGAGTTTCAGGAAATAATCTGTCAGACATTCGTCCATACAAGTCATCCAGGAATAAGATGAACCAAAGGCACCCTATGACTGCATCCTAGGAATCACCCTATAGATCAGTAGTGAGTATTCCTTGCAACCCACAGATTTCAGTCACGATAGAACCACAGTATATCTCTAGGGATCAGCTAGAGATTTTAAGTAATTCTTCCATTTTATGAAGATCTACGATCTTCAATGCTTCGTCTTTATTCCTGCACATTAGTTTCGAGCGCTACTTTGATTCAAAGTGGTTTTAGGTCTAGTCTCATCCTGGTCTCTTCGAAACAACATGTCAAAAGGTCCAATAAGATTTCATTGATAGTCGGTATTTAAACTATCAATTCAAACCAATATTGTCAAGTACGTTGGCAGCTCAGGTCTTATGATTCAAAATTATTCATTAACCCTTTATCAATCCTTGAAATCATTTCATCAATTAAAATCGATTTCTCCTATCCGGATAAAACCATATTCTTAACTTTTTAGGAATCATCATATTAGCCAATCTCTTCTTTGTTTCAAAGTTGATGCCATATTTCCATAAAACTCTTTCGATTCCCCTATCTAGAAAATATTTCTTTATATTTTCAAAACTCTTTCATATTTCTTTTACTTTGGCAATTTCGATATATATTACCAACTCGGTAGTAGAAAACCAATTATCATTTCTTATATGGGCCAAACAAGTGTAAATTTATACATTATTTACCTTTAAAATAAAAATATGATTCACATTTCACGATCTTAACAATCTTATTTTTTTTCTTCAAAACCTCACAACCATCATTGTAATTATATTTCAAAATTTGGCAACTAACGTTGCAATATTCCTTTTTGGAAATAATAAAACTAATTTCAACAAATTCCTTCCCGTCACAAACAACTACCATCCCTCGATAATAGTGAAGTCATCCAAGTTGGAGTATTTTATTTACCTCTTAGACCTTGATCGACAACGTTCTTATCTCAGAATATATAGAAGTTCATAACTCAAAACATCAATTAAAACTTCATCCCGTCTTATTTAAAATACGGTGTTATAAAGCATATTCTAACTTTTGAAAACATTGGTCGATTACAGCCATTTTTATTTAACTTGTCGCTTTTAACTTGGTTAAACAACTCCATTTATAATTGGAATTACAATTCATTACCAAACACTTTACCTAAATCATTCGATGTCATATTATAAAACTAATTTGGATATTTATATCAAAGATCCATTGATTAACTTGTGTATCCTAACCCATTCTCACTCTTTGTCTTTGCAACTTTTCCTCCAATTCAATTCTTAGTTAAGTAATAATTCAATAAAACCATATTTTAGCTCTAAAGCCCCTTTCCATAATGTATTTATAGAAATCAATTTATAAACATCGCTTTATTTTTAAAACTTCATTATAACATATGAAATATAATTAAAAATCTTATTTCAGTTATAAAATAATTTTATAACTTAACTTCGTCAATTTGCGTGACAACAAATCAATGTTCTAACAAAAGGGTGGAATTTAGACTATTTGCTGCCAAGTCCTCAATCAATACTGTCTATTGATTCAAATCATAACAACGTTGAATTTTAATTCAACGTTAACATACACATAGGTTTTCATTGTCAATGGGGATCAATCAATCCATATACAAATAACATAAAAACAAATAAATCACATAATATTTGAGGAATCAGGTCAGATTCCTCCTACCTGTTCATCCCTGGAACACAGATCATTATAATATTTCATAACAACATATAATTTTAATTCAATAATTTAAACAACGATAATATAATTAACGTCAACCATTCAATCAACAATAGGCTTTCGAGGCATCCAATCAACCAATATATATTATCAATAGTTATATTAAATTATATGAATTTAACAACATCATAGGATTCTAGAAATGTGTGAGGGTTAACTCACCTTTGTTTTCGATTGACGGTTCACGCGTTGTTTCGTATAATTTAAACAAACTTTTAAAATTAATCGAAAATCTGATTATATTTGATTCCTGCTGAACTAGCTCAGCAACGTAGTGCTCTTTACTATGATTCCATTGCTTCTGGTTTTGCATAATTCTGATTTCAAATGACTGAGTTACGCTTATAACATCATTTGAAGTTTAAACAATACACTTAAATTTACTAACTATTTTAATTAAACATTAACTATCACATACCTCTACGCGCCTCACTGTCCATCCACTTGATTCCTTCTGCACAACGATCTAAAGTCCAAGGCCTAATCTGTCAATATCCTCCCTTCAAACCATGTAAACATTTCATCCATTTTCCCTTTTTTTTTTCCTTAAATCCAATTTTGGCCCAAGCCCGTAACCGTTAATCACAACTCTCATTCTCCACGCACTCTTCTTCTTATGTTATTTTCCTTCCAATTTTTCACGCTATTCCTCTTTAAGGGTGCTGCTAAATGCAAATCAAATTACTCAATGCAAATCGAGGAAATTACACTATTGTCCTTTCTACTTTTTTGTGCAAATATTAAATACTGTACAAATATTTAATGAAACAAAATGTTTGGAAAATTAAAACATAAAAAGACAAGTGACAGTTGGCTCTTTGCACAAAAAAATAGGAAGGACAATAGTGTTATTTTCTCGATTTGCATTGAGTAATTTTGATTTGCATTTAGCAATCATGCTCTTTAAATACTTAGATCCAGTTCAAACCAAAATTTTCAACCCCCTATGACTTCAACGCCATGCATGGTTTACCCCTCGGCAACCTTCCACCATTATCCTGACACTTTGGCAACCACTCAGTATCTGCGTAGTTTAGGTTAACAGGGTGTGAATCTCTTTCCCTACATTGAAACAAAAACCCTACTGTTTTACCGACCCAAACTTTCCCAAGTATTCTTCTTCCACCATCTACCAACCCATAACTGCTTATAAATAATGCCTCACTGCCACCTTGAGAGTTTAATCAAGACCAACTTGAACCCGCCAATGCTTACACCTTCGCACGAGCTTCAACCCAGCGCCACCATCACCGTTAGCTTGGCGTCCACAGCCTATGACCCCTACGATTTCCAAGTCTCGAACAAAAACTTACTCACATATTTCGTATTTAGTTGCTAACCCCGTTATCACGCAAATACAGTGACACAAAGCTCCAGTTTCTTTTCTCATTTTGTTGTAATTCCCCTCTATCACAAACACACGCCATGTCTGACTCCTTCCAACGCCTGTTCATCACCACCAAACTATTATCTCCAACGTTTTTTTCACACGCGATTCAAACATCGCTTCAGAAAATACCGCTCCTGCATGCCTGTATATCACTCTCAAATGCCTGCTTCCCACGTTTTCTTCATTGTTCATCTTCCACTCGTGAAAACTACCCACAAACCCCGAGCACCTACAGCTTTAACCTAACGCCTTGTCATTTTAAACATCACCGCACCCAAAATGTCGACTTTCCAGACCTTGCCACTTCGCCACCACTTTCCATCCACATGTTATGACATGCTCTACTCTTTTATGTTTTACTTGTTCAATAATATCTGGTCTTTAGGACCATGTGCTTTTAACTGCTTTTTGTTATCATGTACCACATTGTACGTGGGTTTGCAGAAGAGGTCATAGGTGGAGAAAGAATCATCAGTGGTGGTGGAGACAAGTGGGAGTAAGGAGTAGAAGAAGAGGAATTGGTAGTGTTGAGCTTGCGGCCGAAAGAAGAATTTGTGGGGATTTGGAAGATGAAAGATGAATCACTAGATTTGGAAGTGGAAGCTATTTGAGAAGAGGACAAACTGGTTTCAAACGAACTATGTGCATGGTCAATGAGTATATCAAATGGATTATGTACAAGAAATTCTTTTGCCACCGCATCTTCAAGCAAAGTATCAAACATATTCTTCCCTTGCTGTTGATTTTCCTGACTTGAATTACCATCACCAGTGGAGGAAGATTGAAAATTTACAAAACATTTCCCATGTTCGTCCACAAACCATATCTTTTGCTTATTTTTATTAATATCATCTTGGTTAACATCCATTTGCACATTATTATTATTTTCAGTATCAACAAAAGTACCACCTACAATTTCAACTCATCCTCTATTACTTTGTCTAAATCTTTCCTCATGCCCTCTTTATTACCATATTCTTTCGTTTTCCATACTTGTTTCTTCTTATTGACGACTTTCTTCCATCCCTAATCATTACCCGCTGGTAGAACCTCCTTTACATCTCTTCTTTGCTCAGCATACTGGAGTGTGTTTCCAACATTATTCTTACGTACATACTGAAAATCCTGTTGTGGCTTCGCTTTGAAAAACATATCACAATTGCAAGATTTATGGTCAAAGACATTATAGTGGATACAAATCTTAGGCTTCCAGTCATATGAAAGCATTAATGGAGGAAATTTATCCCCAAGATCATCCAAGTCAATACACTGATCATTACCCGCTGGTAGAACCTCCTTTACATCTCTTCTTTGCTCAGCATACTGGAACGTGTTTCCAACATTATTCTTACGTACATACTGAAAATCCTGTTGTGGCTTCTCTTTGAAAAACATATCACAATTGGAAGATTTATGGTCAAAGACATTACAGTGGATACAAATCTTAGGCTTCCAGTCGTATGAAAGCATTAATGGAGGAAATTTATCCCCAAGATCATCCAAGTCAATACACTGGGGTAGTTCAAATTCTGGAGACACTTCAACCTACACTTTTGCATATCTAAACCTCTGCATTGTCTCAGCACTTGAATCAAAACAAATCAGTCTCCCTACATGGTAGGCTAGCCAAGCAATACCGATTAACGTCCAAAGTAGTAAAGTAATTCGGTGCTTGTGGATCCAAACTGGTACCTTCCTAATCTGAGATAATGAATTGCCTATGGAAGGATCCCAATTTGTGATTATGAACATTCAACCACGAATGAAAATGGGATCAACTTATAATATCTTATCCCTATCCATATTATTCGAAAAATTGAAAAAGAAGTAAACTCCATCAAACTTTATATTCACTTCACCATGTAGTTTCCAAAATTTAATCAAAAAATTTGAGATAGTGAGATATGAAAGAGTACCGTCTAGGGAAAAACCCACCAAATGTCTTGCCGGTATTTGGTACCTTCTGCCTTTACAATATCAGGAGGCGCTTTAGGTTTTCCATCTCTTACAATGTCAAAATGCATTGGTTTAAACGTTCCAGCATTACGAAGGAACGAGATAAAGAGTGAGAGATAATCTGATTTAACTTTGGGCAAAGATGAAGACGAGGTGGTCGGTAAATTGGGATTGAAAGAATTAGATGGTTCAACGTTGAGGGATTTAGGTGAAGAAAAGGTGTTCGATAAATTGGGGTTGACAAATTTAGATGATTCAACGTTGAGAGGAGCATTTGAAGAAATAGAAGATTCGCCCTTTTCAAGATTAGCAAAATTCAAATTATTAGTACTAGAATTGAAACTATGAGGAAACTCATTAGGAGTGTTTGACGAATTGACAATGTTTACATTATCAAGATTTACAATATGATTTACAAACACATTAGAAGAATTCAAAGGCCAACCAGAATTAACACTATCTGAAGTCTTAGCTCCATTAACAATAGATTCAAGATTGGATTTATTCATATCAATAGGAGGATTATTACTCAAGATACTAGAAGAATTCAGGCTCTTAGAGGATTTATTAATATCAACAGGATCGCAAGCAAGAATTACAGTTGTAGAAGATAAATCGAAAAGAGAATAAGATGAGGTACGATTAAAGGATTCTTCACCAATAATTGTTGTTGATGAAGATAAAGATCCAAAGGTTGAAGTGACAGGAGGGGGAGAAGGGTTTGAGGGAGGAGGACGAATAGGGAGAGGAGGAAAAGAGGTCGAATTAAGAGAGAGAGAGAGAGAGAAGACGAAGAGAAGGAGGATGATGAGAAGGTAGCTGCCGCGATTAACAAGGGCTCATAAGTCACTCATTTATATTTATTTCAGTCTTTCCTAAGTTCCAAAAGCATATTTTTACTAGTGCCAAACATAATATCATTAGATATGTCTACCAAGGAAAGATTGGCTTTATGAACTAACTACAATCAAAAACTGAATTTAATTTATATGTTTGATTATAATCGGTGTGCACATTGACTACTCTGAACATAAATAGGTCTATAAACAAATGTCACGTTTAGAAATGTAAAATCTGATGTTATGTTAAAATAAACTTCTAAAATGTAATCAAAACAGATGTAACATATAATCTAATAGTAGTTCAATTTTTCTTACATGACTATATATGCAAACTTAAACTTGTTATTACAGATGTGGTATCAACAACAAAAATTAGCAGTTCCTATACTCAAAAACTGTTATTGTCCAGAATAGATTCAAATCTACAAATAGATAACAAATAAACAAAAAGTTAATACAAAAAATTTCAATTGGATTCCTGATAAGACTACATCCAAGGAGAAAATCGCGAGCCCCAGAACTATTAACGATTCGAAAGAACAAAATGAGTGGAATTTCTAAATTTTAAATTTTGTGCTACGAGAAACTGGAAACAATTTGAGAAATTGAAAATTTTAAAAGATCTACATTTCAGTTTAAGTCAAAGATAGAACAAGGGACTTTCAGATCAGAAAACCTACAATATTTTATTCTAGAAAACATAACTTATTGGTTTCGTGAGCTTTAAAGCAACTCAATAATAAGTCCTGCAAGCTTAGAAATATAAAAATTGACCTGTGAACTAATAACATGGTTAAATGGAGCCCTGGACCTAATTTCCAGATTTTAAATTATGTCATAGATAATAACACAATAAACGTCCTTTTGACCTACCACGTGCATCAACAGTTGCTCATTTTATACTGTTTTTTGCTCTCATAAACTATTAACGAACACACAAACAAATTATGTTTTTATCAGAGCGAAATCCTTAGATTTTCTTCATCCAATCTCAGGACACAAGGGAGTTGAAAAATGCTACGAAGGAAATCTTATGGTCGCAATGTTGGATTGGAGTACGAAGTTACAGAGCTATGCAAGTCAGCCAACTTTGATATTAATGAAGCATGGAAACTGTTTGATAAAATGCTCCATGCCAATCCAAAGTCTACAAGCTCTACCTTCACCAGCTTTTTCGCAAGAATCATTCGAAAGAGAAATCCATCTCTTTATACTCTAATCTTATCATTCTACAATAATATGATGCTGAATAACATTTTCCCAGACATATATGGTTATGGAATCATTATCAACACTTGTGTTCTCTTAAACCGTATTGACATTGCTTTTGGCATTTTTGGATCTATGATCAAGCGTGGGGAGTATGGTAATCCTTTTATTTTTAGTCCTCTGATCAGAGGTCTTTGTTTGAATAAGAGAGTCAACGAAGCAAAAAATTTACACGATAGAATGATTCTTTCTGGCTGCAGACCAGATGTCTTCACCTACAATGCTCTTATCAAAGGTCAGTGTAGTATTGGGGATATCACATCAGCTTTGGAGTTGATGAATACAATGGCTATAAATCAGGTGTATGCTAATGTGCATACGTACAACATTATTGTCGATAGGCTATGCAAAAAAGAAGATATGAAGAAGGTATCGATGTTGTTAACAGAAATGAGCAAGAATGGTATTAAACCAGACATTGTTACCTATAGTACTCTTATACATGGTTATGTCTGACGTAGCAAATGGAATCAAGGACATCAAGTATTAAAGGAAATGGTTGATAAGGGTATCTCACCAGATGAAGTTACATATAATACAATTATAAACTCTTATGTTATGCACAGGGCAACGGCTGATGCACACAACTTCGTGAAAATAATGGTTAAAAGAGGTTTAAAACCAAATATAATAACTTACAATACACTGTTGCATGGATATTCCCTTGAGGGACAACATGAAAAGATATGTGGCTTACTTGAATCCATGAAAACTGATAACTTTCAACCTGACCTATATTGTTATAGTTCATTGATTAATGGATATGTTAAGAACAATATGGTGGATGGTGCATTAGTTTTATTTAAAAAATGCAAACCGAAGGAGTGCAACCTAACGTGGTCACGTGCAACACATTACTCGGTAGACTTCTGCTACTTGAAAGGTTGAGTGATGCTCGAAACATCTTAGACTATATGACCAATAAAAACATAGCACCAGATGTGGTAACGTATAGATCTTTGATATATGTTTATGGAATATTAGGTAAAGAGAAGAAAGCTTATGAAATTCTCGATGAAATGATCGATAAAGGAATATCACCTGATGTCATTGGATTTAATTCATTTATTGACATGCATTGCAAAAAGGGATCGACAAAAGAAGCTCGTCGATTATTGGATGTGAATGTGATGATTACAAAAGGCATAGAACCTAACGTTGTTACATATACTACGTTGATGCATGTATATCGTTTGGCTGGTGAATCAGTTAAAGCCATTGAAATATATGATCTGATGCTTTTAAATGGGCTTACTCCCGATACATTTTGTTATAATACATTAATTAATTTATATTTCAAGCACGGAAGGATTGATATGGCTAAAAAGATTTTCAACGAGATGGTGGATAAGGGTGTCTTAAAAACGGTTGTAATTTACACTTCCATGTTAGATGGCATGTATGGTGCTAAAAGGGTTGAAGATGCTAAAGAAATTTATGAAGAGATGATTAATGCAGGGACTGCAATGGATAGTCAAACTTGCATGGTATTGCTGGATGGCCTATGCAAAAATTTAAGGATTGATGAAGCACTAGAGTTATTCAATTCGATTCGTTTTCGGAAGTCCAAACACGATATTAGGATGTATAGTATTTTAATGTTTGGACTGTACAGAGCTGGTAAAACAAAAGAGGCTAAGGATCTATTTGGCATGGTACTTTCACTAAAACTTAGGCCAGATGTCATTACATTTTCAATCATGGCTGAATGCCTCATTAAGGAAGGATTATTGGATGAAGTTGATGAGCTACTATTGGAAATAAAGAATTTTGATTGCTTCCCGGGTTCGCGAATGCTTAACAGTATGGTTAGAGCCTTGCTTGAGAAAGGTGAATTGATGATGGCTATTGATTATATAAAAAGGTTAAAGGAGCAAGGTTTTGCTGCTGAGGTTAATACGATCAAACTATATGTGGAAATCATTTCAACAAAGGAGGATTTTCGTAAGTATGTGGATTTGCTTCTAAAATTTAGCCTGTATGATGCAGAGCCAACTCAGGAAACTAGTATCGATTCAGTTGTTTTGAAACATGACAAAACAAAAGATGGAGAAGATTAGAAGTGTGTGTTCGTTGAGCCTGAATGCATGTAAGGTTTAGAGGATGTGCCAAAGAAGGAGAAATTGGTGGATAATTTAAGTAGTTCTGGACTTAGGGAAAATTGAACTGAATCTCTTTTCATTTTGGAAACACATTATAGATGGTTGCGCTTAAATTTATCAGCAAAGCTGTAGAGCCCGAAAATAAAGGCAGAAAATGGTGCGGAAGCAACACAGAAGGCACCGTGAATTGCGCCCTCAATCCAATCCAATGCTTCTTTTAGTTTCCCCACAAATCCGTACATGGATTCTTTGGTCTTCTAGCACTGCTCTAAAGTTATATGCTACTGATGAACATCTTTCAGTTCCAGACTGAGTTCGCGAACTCTCAGTTCCGGACTGAGTTTGCTGACTCTTTCATGACAATAAATTACTCATGTCTGTCTAATTAATTAAATCTGGTGTGATGTCTTATATGTTTTAGCTCTTACGCTCCATTGGCTAAATTAAAGTGCCAAATTATATATTTTTTCCCCACCTGAAATGACAATAAATGCAGCTAACTACAAAGTAATAATCGCATAAACACTTGGAATAATAAAGAACAGTCCATGTTTAGTTTTTGGAGAAGAACAAATCCATAAGTTTGAACAGGCAAATCTTTAGCAACCTGTGATCTATGTTTTATCCATTTCTATGTAATAGTTTTGGAAACCTTTTCCGTGCTTAAATCATCTATTCATTGACCATGTCACAATGTATGCATCCTTCCATGCAAATCAGGTTATAATGGTAGATGACTCTTATAAGCTAAAAGTATGCATACCCGGCTAACTGTCTAATGGTCGATGAATCTTATAAGCTAAAGGTATGCATACCCTGCTAACCACTGTGCATATAACATAGGTTGGGGAAAGAGGGGTGCGACTATCTGGAGGGCGAGGGCAAAAGCAGCGCATAGTAATATCAAGATCAATCCTAAAGAACCCTTCAATTCTTCTTCTATATGAAGCCACTAGTGCACTTGATGTAGAGTCAGAGAGAAGTGTTCAGGAAGCACTTGATCGAGTCATGCTACATAGGACTCTTCACAGTTTCTGAATGCAAATGTCATGCGTACGCAAAGGTAAATTTTTTTTTTTAAAAAAAGCTCGACATTATTATATACAAGTTTGAGTAGTATTATATATAAGTTTGACTAATCACCGGGACAAGGGTGCTGGTCATAAGGAAAACATTTTGTTTTAACTGCATCTATTTTACGCAAATATAACAAGGATTATTTGGAAATTGAATAATTCATGCAAGCTGCAAGCGTTACTGCAGGTTACACTCTATTATGATGTTTATCTGTAGCATCTTATATGCTACAACGTCTGTGCAGTCAAGTATAATGTAAATTGTATTGCGTTCAATTCTCTAGTTTTTCAGTCATTTGAGAACACTTTCTTCAAGCTATCTGTGTAAACATTCCACTTTTGGACAGCTAGATAAAATTTAGTGCGTTCTGATTTCCGTTAATGCTTGTGTCAAATGCCTTCGTTTGTTTTTTTGGATGGAAGTGTTTCAGTTATAAGTTCTAAAAATCAATTCAATTTGTTTTACTATTTTTTTGGCATAATATATGAACACGATATCTCATTAAGGTTTACATATTTCCTTCATAGCATCAAGTATTCAAAAAATCTATGGTAGTTCCGGAAACTCAGTTCCGGACTGAGTTTGCGAACTCAGTTCGAAACTGAGTTTGTTGCAAACTCAGTTTCGGACTGAGTTTGCGAACTCAGTTCGAAACTGAGTTTGTTGCAAACTCAGTTCCGGAACGAGTTCGCAAACTCAATCTAGAACTGAGTTCGCGAACTCGTTTCAGAATAGAGTTTGCAGCAAACTCGTTTCAAACCAAGTTTGCAAACTCATTTTCGAAGCAAGTTCGCAAACTCAGTCCAGACTCAGTTTTGCGCGGCAAACTTAGTTTCGTGCAAAATGAGTTTGCAACTTAGTTGCGTGCAAAATTTAAGTATTTCTAACTGAGTTGCCAACTCAGTTTTGCGCAAATTGAGTTTGCAACTCACTTGCGCGCAAACTGAGTTTGCAACTTGTTCATTCATTTTTGTTTAAAAATATGAATATTAGTGTCATTTGTTTGGGTACACTAGTCAGTTAGATATAAAATGCTACTTTCAATCACCTAACGTTATTAGTGTCATTTGTTTGGACAGGAAATTGGACATGTTCAGAAGCTAGTGGAGAAGGGGACATGACATAAAATTGGACATTATTTTTTTATTTGAATATTTGAGTTGTTACGCACATGTATTGTTTTGTTTAAAACATCAATGTAAAAGGAAAAATGCTTCAAAATTGTATGCTTTATTCATATTGATAGGTCTGGTCAGCTTTTTGTTCATGTTATTGATCATTCATATTCTAGTTGAATAATGTTTTTTTAATTTGATACGGCTTAAAACTATATCGATATATGAAGTTGGTAGTGCCAGCATGCTAACTTGATACGGTTTTAAGCCGTATCAATAGAGAAATTTGATACGGTTTTAAGCCGTATCAAATATATAAATTAATACCGTTTTAAGCCGTATCAAAATCATAAATTGATACGGTTTAATACCATATCAAATTGGTAATTTGATATGGTTTTAAGCCGTATCAATTTATGATTTTGATACGGCTTAAAACGGTATCAAAGCAACAAAGACGCCATTTCTTGATGCGGCTTAAAACCATATCAAATCGATTTTGATATGGCCATGAGCACTACCAAATCGATGTTAAAATCCTGAAGCCACTTTTGCGTACTCACTCCCTCTTTCCATTTTCCTTCTTCTTCCTTTTTTTTCAAAATTAATTTTGTAAATAGCCACATGGCATAGAATACAAAGTTTCTAAACCCGTAACTGAAATACTAATGCACCCTATGCATTAAAAAACATACAGACCATACAGACTATATATATATATATAGGAGCGATTGGGGGCACCCCTGTTGCATCCCCTATCCATTCGTGAGCTATGGCGATCCAAATCCAACGAGAATTCGTAGATGTTCAATCCACACATATATAATGATCTATCCAAAATTTGTGCTCATTTCGATATTTGTAACATTTTCAAAATCTTAGCTCAGTTATTCACTGTTCAGACATTTATTCAAACCGTTAAATTTAAACATCAATATATTATTATACGAATGTTGGAGCGAGCTCAAATTTTGAGTAGATGCTAATATATATGTGGATTGAACATCAACAAATTCTCGTTGAATTTGGATCGCCGTAGCTCACGGTAGGGTATGGGGTGCAACAGGGGTGCTGCAAACAGGAGTGCCCCCGATCGCCCCTCATATATATATGGGAGAGTTCCACTACACCTCTTATATTGCACGTGAATTTTCCCCTTGAATCTCAGCCATCCATTCTTCCACTCATTCTCTCTTTTCCCACTAAGAAAGAATATTCAAATGGGAATGAGTGGCTGAGAATTAGGGGGAGAGTTCACCGTGCAATATAAAAGAGAGAGAGAGAGAGTGTGTGTGTGTGTGTGTGTGTATATATATATATATATATATATATATATATATATATATATATATATATATGGGAGCGGCTATTGGGACACAAAATTAAACACAAAATAAGACACATAAATCGTGAATGGTTGGATTTGCTTGTCTTTATGTGGAAAGTGAAATTCATGAGAGAATCTAATTGTTGAGATTTGTTGTGTGCAATTTTGTGTCATCAGTTTGTATCCAAATAGACTTTCCTATATATACATATAAACATATATATATATATATATATATATATATATAAGAAAACATATATATATATATATATATTTGAAAATTGGTACCCTTTATTTCTATTAAAAAAAAAAATACAAAAACAGAGGTTAGCATTCTAACCTTAACAGAAGCAAAACATAAAAGGAAAAAAAAATGTACAGGTAAATGAAAACTAAACTAGCATACGGCCTATGATTAGGCCTTCATCCCGCTTCATGCACAAACTGCACCTTCCCAAAGATCTCACAACTGCACTCTGCACCAGAGCTAAAGCCTTTCATTCCCTCATATCGAAACATACTGAACTGTTCTTGTTGATATGATATGCAGCAACATATGTAGACCCAGCTTTCAAATTACCGCAGCCATTATGTATATTGATAGCCTCTAAAATCGTCCTAACGAAACCCCATAATATTCAATACCATTCCGTTCTCTAGGTCTGGTTGATGATTCACAGACGCCTATGATTCAATCCTAAAGCCGAAATCAACAATTTGGATTTCATACCAGATAAGTTCAAAAGCCACCTTAAACACTTGTTGTTCCTATACCACGGCAATGTTGAACTGGGTGATAAAATAGCAAATATACTTCCAAAACCAATCAACGTTTCCCAATTATTAAAAGAACTCAAACTACCCCATACTATCACTGCTAATCCCAAGAAACAGAGCATAGCTGTGATATGGTTTGGGATCACCCTAAATTCAGACCTAAACATGAAGACTGTATTTACCATACAACTGTAAACACATTCCCATTAAATTGAATTACGTTGAAATTTAAGGTATAAACCATGGAGTCCTTAATGAATTTGTATATCTGCTTGAAACATCACCTGGGAAGAACTGGAAACACTGGTGTTTAGAAATCAAGAAGAAACCATCAGAGGTTCCAACAATATCCAATATGAGAAATATCAAACAGTTCAGGTGATATACCTTCTTATAATCATATTATGTATAGATCTAAAGAAAACAATAAGTACAGGAATCCTATCATAATCTCTTTCTCGTCTTCAAACTCAAATAAAACCCAAAGCATTGAATCGCAGCTTAAACTCTAAAAGCCATTCCAGTATGATCTTAAATTAAAACTAACCTCAAACAGGATGAGTCATCTTTGCACCAGAATACAGTAATCTACCTTCCTCATTAACAAGCCCGAATAACAACCACAGAACTGAGTACCCAAAACCAATAACTCAAGGCTACCCAATACAGTCTGAGATCAAACAAGCTCAATAAGATGGATAATCGGTTGGAGAAATAGGAACTGAAGCTACAGTTGCGCCGGCAATGCCAGAACCCTATTTCACAGAGGCTTGATAGTCCATCATCAAGCAAATTAGATCCAAAAGGACTGAGAGGGCCACTGGAACCTGGCGATGAGTACAGTTTCACAGTTGAATTAGTAGCATAGATTTGGATTTCCAAATCAAAAGCAACTCGGATCTGCTGCTTTTACACAGCGATGCGTAGATTTGGCTTAACAGCGATGCGAGATCGTTGAAGGTTGACCAGATCTGATGTCTGAAGGTAAAAATCGATCTCTGAATGATACGATTAGGTGGCGATTAAATTGCCGATAAATGGATCTCGTGGCAGAAAAATTGAAATAAGGAAAAATGGAAATAAAAGTGGCTTATCAACGAAGATTAATTCGTTGAAGGTTACGAGTAGAATCCAGGAAGAAATCAATCAATAATTTGATGAAAAGGAGATTTGAGAAAGCTCACGCACAGCGAAATCAGGCAATCGCCTGTCGCCATTAACAAACCTTCTCCCATATATATATATATATATATATAAATGTATGTATATATAGAGAGAGAGGGAAAGTCTATTTAGACACAGAATTTTAACACAAATTGTGTCACAATTGATTTGAACCATTGGATCACCTCATGAATTCCACCTCTCCATATAAAGAAAAAAACATCCAACGGTTGAGGCTTTATGTCTCTTTGGTTATGTCTAATTGTGTGTCCAAATAGTCATCCATATATATACACTCACACGCAGAGGATCAAGAGCACTTCAAATAGTGCAGCACATCTTTAGCCCTTCAATTTCCACCACTCGTTCATCATTCTCTCTCCTCCCACCGACTCTCTTTTCCCTTACTAACTTATTTTACTATAAATGTGTGGCTACAATTCAAGTGCAATTGGGGTGCTAGAAAACGGGGTTGCCGTAGAGTGTGTCTTATTCACATACACACACACAAAATTTGGATACAAACTGATGACAAAAAATTGCACACAACAAATCTCAACCATTATATATATACATATACATATGTACACACACAATGGACGATGGATGCAATTTAATATGAAAATTAGATAAAATCTCTCTCTTTTGTCATTTACATTTTCTGTCTAATATCTGATTCTCTACTACTCTCTGATCTTTGTTCTCTGTTCATCTTCTGCCTAACATTTCTTCTTCAGTATTCCTCTAATCATATTCCTTCTCCCTCAAGAATTCTATCTAATTTGTTCCGAACGCATAACTTCTTCTAACCTTATTATAAACCTCTTCTTTGCCTTACATTTTTCTCTCATGTTCTTTACTTTCATTACAATTAACTCCTCATTGCATTACAACCTATGATGTCATGGATGAAGTTCAACAAGACCGTGACAAACTAATATCAAAACCTCCGGATGAGAATATTTCTGACCCATATCTATCAAAAGATCTAAGGGAGCAAACTATCAAAACTTCTAAGCAGTCTATTCAAGAGTTGAATATAAATTTGAAAGCAGCAATACACTCATCACTTTAGTTCAAGGAGTCCAGCAAATCAAGAATCAATGTCTCCGTCCTCTTGCACAATCTCCTATGCACTATCAAGTTTCGTATCTTCCAAATGCTTACCCAATATATTCATAACCAGCGCCATATCAAAATTTGCATCATCCAAACCCACACCCTTATAATTATTATCTTGACAGCAATCCAAGATATTCTCCCTCATCATCCTAAAAACTCGACTTTCCTGCTTTTTCTAATAAAGAAAGTGTGACACCCCGTATTTCCGGTGGACATGAAAGTTACAAATCAAAGTATAATTAATTTGTAAAAGAAAAATTAAGGGAAACGGGTTGCGCCATTGCGTTCGTCTCGGAATTCTTCTAGAGATAGAGTCCGAGTTTGCATAAATCGGACTCCGTATGAAGAAGTTATGGGCTTCAGAATATATAAAATAGCTCGAAACTGAATTCAAAAATTCAAAACAGAACCCAGAAGCGGGCTGGGTGGGAAATTTCCTGCCCAGGACCCAGGTCGACCTGGGGGTCAACCTTAGTGTCGACCTCCCTCCTATAAGTCGACCTGGGGGACAACCTGGGCATGTTTTGCCAGATCTGGACTGCAGCGATTTTAACCTATTCTGGACGGACCGGATGGCTTCTAGGGCGATATAATGGTTCTAAAACACTCTATACACCTATAAAAGAGTGCCTAGACCTAAGGTTTCTCTACACAAATTCTTTGAGGCGTCTGCATGTTGTTTCTCTCTATTCTGGCCCCCACTGTTAAAATAAATCTTATTCTCTACTAAAACAAGTTATAGTTCATCAAATTGGAGATTCAAATGTAGTTAAAGCTTCAAGAAGGGAATCAAAGGCTAATTTAATGGCTTCAAGCAACGTCACGCGAATCATAGCAAATCGCCACAACGCTATCTTATTATCCTTTTCTAAACCGATCACTGTAAGTTTGGTTATTCTTTGGACTTGAACGTGTAATTGGAATCGTGAATGTAATAAATCAAAATATAGAACTGTACCTATTTGCAAGTTAATTATCTTTGATTCATGCTTATGTCAAATCTAAAGTTATCTATGCCTTTGGATCTGATTCACGACTATGACTATGAGACTTTTGCCTAAGACTATGACTATGAAACTATTGCCTATGGCTATGACTATGAGACTTTTGCCTAAGACTATGACCATGAAACTGTTGCCTATGAAATTATTGCCTATGACTATGATTCATGACTATGAGACTGTTGCCCACGACTATGATTCATAACTATGAGACTATTGCCTATGACATTGATTAAGAAATTATTGTTATTAGTCGCCCATGACTATTGTGGTTAATTGCATATAACTATTGTAGTTAGTTTCTTATGCTTATTCACATTGTTTCAATTAACCAATCATGTTGTACCTTGAACTAGCATTATGTTGGACCAAATCACCTATGCTTATTCCCTTAGTTATGTTGGATCTCATATTTAGTGTGTAACTTGGCTAGTTTATTCCGATTCACTATTATGTACATCGAACCTATTAGAGCCATTATTTTTGCATGCCTATTCTTTTATATCAATTCTGGTGCTTATTCCCTATTCCTTTTGTTAGTGCCATTTCATGAGTACTTAGAAAACTTATGAAATCATGTTATACGTACGATTATGATGCGGGGATTGGGCGTAGCTTAATTAAGTTAATTTGGCATAATAAGTATGTTGGCATAATCTAAATTGGCTATAATAGTGAATAATTTACATGCATATTATACTTAGGCATAAATTGATAAATTTTAATTGGCCGCAAAGTATGTAATTGGTATATAAACCAAGTTTTGGACATAAACGGTAAACTAGAATATTAAATCTAGTTTTGACATGAACTGTAAATTGGAATATTAATCTAGATTGGGCATGAACTGTAAAATGTGAATATTAAATCTAATTTGGTATAAACTGCAAGATGGGCTAATTGATAGGTAAATCAAGTTTTGGGCATAGAATATAAGTATATTAATTGGTATGACAAATGAATATGATCTAGGCTAAATTGATTTATGGAAAATTTACATAAATAGTAAATATGTAAATTAGAGAAGAGGAAAATGCCTAACCCGAGGTTATATTGAGTTGTGGTGTAAAACAGCCCGAAACCGCCCGGCACATCCAGCAACCACAACAATACATGTCTAATGTGAGAGGCTAGTGCATCAAGCCCAGAAAGACCCGAGGTTAGACTGAGTTATGGTGTAAAACTGCCTAGAACCGACCGGCATATCCAGTAACCACAACAATACCTGTCTAAGTGAGTGGTTGGTGCTTTAATTAATTAATTAAAGCTCATAAACAATCAAGATAGAAATGGTGAGGTTAAGTAATTAAGGAAACACTTAACCAACTTAACATGTTAACAAGACAAGAAGGGCGGGGGTTAAGTAATTGAGAAAACACTTAGCCAATTCAACATGTTAACTAGACAAGATTGATAGGGGTTAAGTTAATTTGGATACTTAACCAACTTAACATGTTTATAAGGCAAGATTTGTGGGTGTTAAGTAACTAAGGAAACACTTAACCATTATAACATGTTAACTAGACAAGTGGGTAAGGTTAAGTAAATGTTTAATATGCTAACTAGACTAGATGGTGGGGTTAAGTAAACTTAGAACACTTAGCCATTATAGCATGATGAATAAACAAGGTTAAGTTAATGAGAGACACTTAACTAGTATAACCTAATAAACAAGCAAGGTTAAGGAACACTTAACCAATTTGATATGATATATGGGTAGGTTAAGTCAACGTGAACTACTGGATAACACTTAACCAATTTAACATGACAAGTGAATGGGTTAAGTTAACTTGAATTGACTGATGACAGTTAACCAATCCAATATGACGAGAAAGAGAACTAAGTAGTAAACCTTAGTTAAGAGAACTAAGTAGTAAACCGTAGTCAAGATGGCCACGTAGAACACGAGAAGGAGCGAACGTCCGTCTGATCATGAAGAAGGCTCTAACGAACTGGGGTACGAAGCACGCGGCTTCGAGGGGACGTGAGGGTTCTCTTGATATCCCTCTGTGAGGCTGCAGATGATCCTCCTGGGCTCACAGAGGTTAAGGTCCGCGTTAGAAGAGCCAAGGGTATGCCTTGGTTGCAATAATAAGGCAACCTAAAGACTGGGATGGACCAGCGTGATTCGACGAGACCATTTTTTGCTTTGTGATAGCAACTCGTCGTCTACCTACCATCTTGAGTCAGTCGAGATATGTGAACCGGAAAGGCGGAGAACTCCAACAGACCATATACTTGCTATCTAGTTATGGGTGCGGATGGCCCACAGGCTTGTGGGGGCATAGAGGGGCATGCGTACAGTTCTCATTCTTGATTTTCTTGGGTGTCTTCATTTGTTAGTTGAGGGAGGGGTCTAGTAGGACCATAGCCACTGTAAAAGCAAACCTTAGCATCTGCAATCGGCAGATATCTGAAAGCTCCCGACCGAGTTCCATGTTTCTTGACTAGCCCTGCCATGGGACTCGGGTCGCACATATAGAGGACATGTGCACCTAGACATCGATAACAATTCACGACACATATGTGGGGGAAAGTCTAGGAACATATACCGCTCTGGGTAGTGTGTCCTAGCCTAGAGGGCATCTTTCGATAGGTAGCATAGTCCCTAGTTCGACCTAGGTTGCATAAACCCTGAATCCGAGAAGCGTTCAATAGGTAGCATAAACCCCAGTGGCCCTGGGTAGCATAAACCCTGGTTGAATCTAGAAAGCGATCGATATTAAACCCTAGATTACATCTAGGTAATAAATGGAATTCCTATAATAGATGTACACCTGAAGGCAACCACAATTACGGGGATTGGGATCACGTTATCATATGATCATTTTATATAGATTACTAGTTTGGACACTAGTTAGGTAGTGCATAGATATAGAAATCATTATAACAGGGTAGTCGCGAAGCAGAGAAGGAGAAGAAGCACATTCAGTTTATCAGTATATCCAGTTTGTCAGTACATTCAGTTTATTCTTGTCTTATCATATCCCATGCCTATCTATGTTATCTTGTTACTATGGTTTAGTCTTGTATTTAGTTTATTCATGTCATGACCCTTTTCCTTGTTTAAATGCTAAGAATCACTGAGCTTACCAGGCTTTATGTCTGACCTAGTTTACTTTCGCCTCTTTTCTTCCATTTCCCCCCAGGTAGCCAGGGAGGGAATAGCTCAGCTCATTTTGGACCATTACTCTTTCCGAGCATGAAGATTCTTTGACGCATTGCTTTGAACTCCATTTTCTACTGCTATGGCTGGCTCATGCTTTATTGGGGAACATCATTGTTAGTTTATGCTTCTTTATTTTAAACAAGACAGATGCTTTGTTGTAATAAGTATTGGTGTTGTAAAACAATCTTTGTACAAGCTGTTTTTAATAAATAAAGGTTATTTATTTTCCGTTGCTTTATTTGTCTGTCTTGTAATTTTTCTGCATCTTGTACCAAAAATGCTCCACCGAAGTTAAGGCAATCCCTTTGTGAGTGACCTTAACGGAGGTGGGGTGTTACACTTGGTATTAGAGCCGAAGGTTACCGTATCAGATAAAAAGATCTGAAAAATTATTTTCAAATGGTTTTAAAAGAAGCATTTTCAAAATAAAAGTTTTGTTTTAAAGGCATATTCCCAAAGCTATATGCACTATCTTTTGATCCTCTGTTTGAATCCTTGTTTCCTTCTTTCCTGTGTCTCTGGGGCTCCTGGCTTTCTGGGAGGTAACCTCATCGCGACATGGTTCCGTAGGCTTGGTGAGACTACGACACTTCTCAAAGGGAAAATAAGCGCCTAACTTCCACCTGTAGCCATAATTTTCTTTCGAGCTTTGTAGGATTCTCCATGCGATGGAGGCAGCTTTCGAGAGACATGTCAACAAGTTACACAAGGATGGAAAAGTTGAGAATGAGGGAGTTTGGCTAAGGAGCACAACACAAGGATGAAGAACTCATGGATATGGAATTGGTTCACAAAGGAGGGGAGGAAAGATTAGTAAAACCTAAAACAAGAGGAAGTATCTTTATTTTGGTATAATAGGTCATATAGTTAAGGGCAAGGGCAAGAACAAAGGACAGGATTTTCTAAAAGGCAAGTGCATTCTCCCACCGCCAGCATACCTGAGAGAGAGGCAGTAAGATTTCTGTTGATAGAGTTTTTCCCCTTTGATCATCCTGTTAGTACTCCTTCTGATTTTAGCGCTTCACATTCGTATATATCTGCTTCCATAGTTGAGTCTCTGCACCCTAGATATTGTATAGTAGAGGATCCCATTATAGTCTCAAATCCAATTGCTGGTTCGGCTCATTTATCGTTGACTTGTGAGGATTTGAGAATAGCTATATTAATGCTTATGTTTTTGGTTTCATGGGCTATGGGTTGATTCTAGGCATGGATTGGTTAGCTAGTAATTGTGAAACGAGGGTAGTTAGACTTTCGACTTGCCTCGGGAATACCCTCGAGATTTCGTGCGATCCTAAGGGATCAGTTTGTCTTAGCAACCTAGAATCACTTTATCTATCTATCGACGATTTTTGATCCGTTGGATTAGTCCATGAGTACACAAGATGTTTTGATTAGGGTAGGGATTTTCCCCCTAAAACTCGAGATAGACTTCTGCATATATCTAGATGACACTACAAAGCCAGTTACGCGATCAACGATAATTTTGGAGCAAGATTGGCGAGGATAGCCAGAGTCGGTAAAGTGCTCAATTGTTTGGTTATTTTGTTAGTATCATCTTACATAATCATCCAAATTCGGAGGAGGTATCCCTTGGGTGCTTGTCTGATATTGGTTTAGGCCTTTGGGGCTTGTACTTGAGGGATGTCGAGTTCGACTAGGATGGTTTGCATGAGAAATAAATGGTTGGGGCTGGCACCTTAAGTTAGATTGACCTTAAGAGAGGTAAAAAACACATAGTTACCATCAGCTTTAGACCCTCAAATTTGCAACATGATGGATAAGCTAAGTAGAGGAGAGACCTCTAATCATCTTGAGATATACACTTGGTATCATGGTTAACATCTGTTTATCTTAGAAGGGTAGTTCGACTATATTGGATACCCTCTAGCACAGTAAGTGACCAAGGTCCTATCTTTACTAGTGAGTTGTGGAAATGGAGGTCAAGAAGTTTCGCAATCGTGATGTTAAATTAGATAAGGTACAGTATTGTGAAACTCGAGAAGATGAGACTCCGAAGACCGAAGACTAGATACGCGCATCATACCCTTTTGAGGGTATATCCTTGATCTCTTTTTCTAGGAATGTTATGCATTCTTGTTTCTATCTTTCTAGGTATATTCTCTAGATCGTATCTTCGATCCTTAGGTAGAATCCAATGTATGTAAACATGAGTTTGAAACATGTTATGATTAGTGGTTGCAAGTGGTTGCTCATGGATGCATTTACATACACTAAGCACTAGATTGGCTCAGTCACCTTTTCATATTGCATATGGATCCAAGTGCGTAAGTTTGTATATGGATTGAAATTTGATGTCTTATCAAATGGATGTTGCTTACGGATGAATGAATATGCATACATATAGTATTTACATGACTAGGGATGCTTGCATACATATTAGACACATGGCACTCTCATGATTCACATTCAGGAGGTCAACTGAATCAGTGGACCGCCTGATCTTTTGCATTAGTATTGGACATATACACACACTTTTGCATATGTTCATTTTGCATTAGAAACCTTTTTAGTACAGTGAATGCTGGTGGATGATGGTTGAGTAGATGGGTGACTGGATGTTAGGACACATTCTTCTTGACTTAAAGATTTCAGGGACGAAATTCTTTAAGGAAGAAAGAATGTAACACCCCGTTTTTTCGGTGGACATGAAAGTAACAAATCAAAGTATGATTAATTTTTAAAAGAAGAATTAAGGGAAATGGGTTGCGCCATTGCGTTCGTCTTGGAATTCTACTTGAGATAGAGTCCGAGTTTGCGTAAATCGGACTCCGTATGAAGAAGTTATGGCCTTCAGTAGTTTCAGAATATATAAAACAGCTCGAAACTGAATTCAAAAATTCAAAATAGAACCCAGAAGAGGGCTGGGTGGGAAATTTCTGGCCCAGGACCCAGGTCGACTTGAGGGGTCGACCTTAGTGTCAATCTCCCCCCTATAGGTTGACCTGGGGGTCGACCTGGGCCTGTTTTGCCAGATGTGGACTGCAGCGATTTTAACCTATTCTGGACGGACCGGATGGCTTCTAGGGCGATCTAATGGCTCTAAAGCACTCTCTACACCTATAAAAGAGTGCCTAGGTTTCTCCACACAAATTCTTTGATGCATCTGCATGCTGTTTCTCTTAATTCTGGCCTCCACTATTAAAATAAATCTTATTCTCTACTAAAACAAGTTATAGTTCTTCAAATTGGAGATTCAAATCAAGTTAAAGCTTCAAGAAGGGAATCAAAGGCTAATTTAACGGCTTCAAGCAACGTCACACGAATCATAGCAAATCGCCACAACGCTATCTTATTATCCCTTTCTAAACCGATCACTATAAGTTCGGTTATTCTTTGGATTTGAACGTGTAATTGGAATCGTGAATGTAATAAATCAAAATATAGAATTGTACCTATTTGCAAGTTAATTATTTTTGATTCATGCTTATGTCAAATCTAAAATTTTCTATGCCTTTGGATCTGATTCACGACTATGACTATGAGACTTTTGCCTAAGACTATAAATATGAAGCTATTGCCTATGACTATGACTATGAGACTTTTTCCTAAGACTATGACCATGAAACTGTTGCCTATGAAATTATTGCCTATGACTATGATTCACGACTACGAGACTGTTGCCCACGACTATGATTCATAACTATGAGACTATTGCCTATGACATTGATTAAGAAATTATTGTTATTAGTCGCCCATGACTATTGTGGTTAATTGTCTATAACTATTGTAGTTAGTTGCTTATGCCTATTCCCATTGTTACAATTAACCAATCATGTTGTACCTTGAACTGGCATTATGTTGGACCAAATCACCTATGCCTATTCCTTTAATTATGTTGGATCTCATATTTAGTGTGTAACTTGGCTAGTTTATTCTTATTCACTATTATGTACATCGAACCTGTTGGAGCCATTATTTTTGCATGCCTATTCTTTTATATCAATTGTTGTGCTTAACCCCTATTCCTTCTGTTAGTGCCATTTCATGAGTACTTAGAAAACTTGTGAAATCATGTTATACGTACGATTATGATGTGGGGATTGGGTGTAGCTTAATTAAGTTAATTTGGCATAATAAATATGTTGGCATAATCTAAATTGGCTATAATAGTGAATAATTTACATGCATATTAGACTTAGGCATAAATTAATAAATTTTAATTGGCCGCAAAGTATGTAATTGGCATGTAAACCAAGTTTTGGACATAAATGGTAAACTAGAATATTAAATCTAGTTTTGATATGAATTGTAAATTGGAATATTAATTTAGATTGGGCATGAACTGTAAAATGGGAATATTCAATCTAATTTGGTATAAACTGCAAGTTGGGCTAATTGATAGGTAAATCAAGTTTTGAGCATAGAATATAATTATGTTAATTGGTATGACAAATGAATATGATCTAGGCTAAATAATTTTATGGAAAATTTACATAAATAGTAAATATGTGAATTAGAGAAGAGGAAAATGTCTAACCCGAGGTTAGATTGAGTTGTGGTGTAAAACTGCCCGGAACCGCCCGACACTTCCGGTAACCACAACAATACATGTCTAATGTGAGAGGTTAGTGCATCAAGCCCAGAAAGACCCGAGGTTAAACTGAGTTGTGTTGTAAAACTGCCCTGAACTGACCGACATATCCAACAACCACAACAATACCTGTCTAATGTGAGTGGTTGGTGCTTTAATTAATTAATTAAAGCTCATGAACAATCAAGCTAAAAATGGTGAGGTTAAGTAATTAAGGAAACACTTAACCAACTTAACATGTTAACAAGACAAGAAGGGTGGGGTTAAGTAATTGAGAAAATACTAAGCCAATTCAAGATGTTAACTAGACAAGATTGATAGGGGTTAAGTTAATTTGGACACTTAACCAACTTAATATGTTAACAAGGCAAGATTTGCGGGAGTTAATTAACTAAGGAAACACTTAACCATTATAACATGTTAACTAGACAAATGGGTAAGGTTAAGTAAATGTTTGATACACTAACTAGACTAGATGGTGGGGTTAAGTAAACTTGGAACACTTAGCCGTTATAACATGATGAATAAACAGGGTTAAGTTAATGAGAGACACTTAACTAGTATAACCTGAAAAACGAGCGAGGTTAAGGAACACTTAACCAATTTGACATGATATATGGGTAGGTTAAGTCAATGTGAACTACTGGATAACACTTAACCAATTTAACATGACAAGGGAATGGGTTAAGTTAACTTGAATTGACTGATGACACTTAACCAATCCAACATGACAAGAAAGAGAACTAAGTAGTAAACCTTAGTTAAGAGAACTAAGTAGTAAACCTTAGTCAAGAAAGCCACGTAGAACACGAGAAGGAGCGAACGTTCGTCTGATCATGAAGAAGGCTCCAACGAATTGGGGTATGAAGCACGCAGCTTCGAGGGGACGTGAGGGTACTCTTGGTATCCCTTTGTAAGGATGTAGATGATCCTCCTTGGCTCATAGAGGTTAAAGTCTGCGTTAGAAGAGCCAAGGGTATGCCTTGGTTGCAATAATAAGGCAACCTAAATACTAGGATGGGCCAACGTGATTTGGCGAGACCAGTTTTTGCGCTGTGATAGCAACTCGTCGTCTACCTACTATCTTGAGTCAGTCGAGATACGTGAAGCGGAAAGGCGGGGAACTCCAACAGACCATATACTTGCTTTCTAGTTATGGGTGAGGTTGGCCCATATGTTTGTAGGGCATAGAGGGGCCTGCGTACAGTTCTCATTCTTGATTTTCTTGGGTGCCTTTCATTTGTAAGTTGAGGGAGGGGTCTAATGGGACCATAGCCACTGTAAAAGAAGACCTTAGCATCTGCAATCGGCAGATATCTGAAAGCTCCCGACCGAGTTCCGTGTTTCTTGACTAACCTTGCCACGGGACTCGGGTCGCACATATAGAGGTCATGTGCACCTAGACATCGATAACGATTCACGACACATACGTGGGGAAAGTCTAGGAACATATACCACTCTGGGTAGTGTGTCCTAGCCTAGGGGGCATCGTTCGATAGGCAGCATAATCCTTAGTTGGACCTAGGTCGCATAAGCCCTGAATCCGAGAAGCGTTCAATAGGTAGCATAAACCCCAGTGGCCCTGGGTAGCGTGAACCCAGGTTGAATCTAGGAAGCACTCGATAGTAAACCCTAGATTAGATCTAGGTAATAAATGGAATCCCCATAATAGATGTACACCTGAAGGCAACCACAATTACGGGGATTGGGAGCACGTTATCATATGATCATTTTATATAGATTACTAGTTTGGACACTAGTTAGTTAGTGCAGAGATATAGAAATCAGTATAACAGGGTAATCGCGAAGCAGAGAAGGAGTAGAAAGCGCATTCAGTTTATCAGTATATCCAGTTTATCAGTATATCCAGTTTATCAGTACATTCAGTTTATTCTTGCCATATCATATCCTATTCTTATCCCATGTTATCTTGTTACTATGGTTTAGTCTTATATTTAGTTTATTCATGTCATGACCCTTTTCCTCGTTTAAATGCTAAGAATCACTGAGCTTACCAGGCTTTATATCTGACCTAGTTTGCTTTCTCCTCTTTTCTTCCGTTCCCCCCGGTAGCCAGGGAGGGAATAGCTCAGCTCATTTTGACCGTTACTCTTTCCGAGCATGAAGATTCTTTGATGCATTTCTTTGAATTCCATTTTCTACTGCTATGGCTGGCTCATGCTTTATTGAGGAATATCATTGTCAGTTTATGCTTCTTTATTTTAAACAAGACAGATGCTTTGTTGTAATAAGTATTGGTGTTGTAAAACAATCTTTGTACAAGCTGTTTCTAATCAATAAAGGTTATTTATTTTCCGCTGCTTTATTTGTCTGTCTTGTACTTTTTCTGCATCTTGTACCAAAAATGCTCCACCGAAGTTAAGGCATTCCTTTGTGAGTGACCTTAACGGAGTTGGGGTGTTACATAAAGAGTGTCTGATTGGTTGAGACAAGTGGAACCATTCTTCAGACGACACTTTATAGAAGATAAATATTGGGTGGGCATGAGCTCACTATACCTTAAGAAGGCTGCACTACAATGGTACCATTGGTATTCTAACAATGTTTCCAATCATAGAGTCTGACTAGTATTCAAAGAAGAGATCATGATGCAATTTAATATCGAAACGATGAAGAAGCCTTATAAAGCATCAGCATCTCTGAAACAAAACACTATTGTAAAGGCATCTCTTAGAAAATTTGAACAATTCCAAAAGGGTACAACACCTAAACCAGTCGCTATGTATCAACAAGAACCTCTCGTACCTAACACAAATACCATCAACGCTTCAATTTCTATGCCAAATGTCATCATTCAGATCCAAGAATCCCCATTTCTTCAATTATTGAATTTAATATTGAGAGTGAAGAAATAAGTGATGTCTGGGAGCACACAAAAAATTGTATTGATGATGAGAATATTAAGAATGAGAAAGCACAACCCGCCGGTCTTTTATTTTTCCTCCTTCAAATTGCTCACGTGGCGTCATATCTGCCACTACATCATTATCATCTCAGTTGTTAATTCAATGATCCAATTTATTCTACTTGTACCAATCATGTAACAGCCCAAAGTCAACGTATATACTGGGGTTAACGTATTACATTGTAACATAATTCATTCAGCAATAAAACATTTCTCTTTTCTGAATTACTTTCTGCAAATCAACTAGCAACCATTGTTGCTCAAAATCCAATTTGGTATCAGAGCCAATTTCTTGCCTAACGGCATTGTTGAAATCTGGTGAGGATAATACCCATCAGGTAATTCTCATCATTTGGGTATTGTGCCTCTCATCCGTGATTATTCACATCGTTTGAGAGGATGACTACAGCGTGATCATCGGTGCCTCGCCATTTTTTTTTCGAATTTGACTGCATCACAATAATACACACTGTATTCATCAAGATTCTGTATCAATCACCAAGAATCCAATTCAAGAAAATCACAAGAAAATGGTTAAATCCACGACAGAAAGAATTTTCGGAGGTTCAACAATTCATACCTCATCATCAAAAACTCTCGAATGCTTCTTACCTAAGTCCTGGTGTTTCTCCTGTTTCGATCAGACACGATATTTGATCTAAATCTTTTGATCTTTTTCTTGTTTTTCATCATGGTTGAAACTCCTCCCTCTGTTGCATTTTCTGTTGGTACTTCTACTAGAGTAAATCCAGAAAATCCAATGAATGTATCTGCACAACAATTGGTTAAAACTGTTATTAGTCCACAAAGCCAATCAATAACAATACAACTAGCAGAAGAAAATTATTTGTTGTGGAAAATACAAGTTGAAACCGCTATACAAGGATACGGTTTAGAGGGGTTTATCTTGGGTACCACCCCTGTTCCTGCAAAATTCATTACTGATCAAGACAATAGAACGGCTGCTAATGAGGCTTATGTGCAATATTATAGGCAAGACAAGCTCATTAGTTCATGGCTTTTATATCAATAAGTGAAAATTTATTGCCAACTGTCATTGGGTGTACTTCTGCAAATGATATATGGACTACCATTGAGAATGAGTTCAACAATCAATCATCAGCAAAGGTTTTACATTACAAGAGATAGCTTCAGAACATCAAAATGGAAAACTTAAGCATGAGGGGGTATATTGTAAAAGTAAAGAAGCTATGTGATTTACTCAGTGCAACAGGAAACAAAATACCAAATGGTGATCATGTATTATACCTGCTAAGTGGTTTAAATGAAGATTATGAGGTTGTGGTAATGGTTATTACTACTCAAAGAATTGTACCACCCATTGATGAGGTTCACTCTATATTACTATCACATGAAGGCAGGATAAGTAGTAAAAGAAAACAAGAAACGGACTTTAGTGTAAATCTTGCAATGGGCAACAAAAATAAGAATCAAAATAACATCAGATCTGAAAACCCTTACCAAGGAGGTGGTGGTACACATAGAGGCAGCGGCAGATCAAACAACAACAATCGACCAAACTGCCAAATCTGTGAAAAGATTGGTCATACTGCCCTAAAGTGTTATTTTAGATACTCAAATAACAATCAGAATAGAAAAGGTAACAATAACCCAAATGAAAATGTAGCTCAAATTAATTAAGAAACAAGCAATCAAGATAAGGTTAGTGACATAACCAGACTGGAACATTTGCAAGATGACAGTTGGTACCCAGATTTTGGAGTAACCAATCATCTCACAAACAATCTTGACAACCTGAACATTGGATGTAAGGAGTACAAAGGTACTAAATCTATTTCTATAGCAAATGGTAAATATATTCAAATCACACATGTTGGTAACACTTTTATTAATGGCAGTAAGCAATTACATTTGTGCAACCTTCTGAGAGTTCCAAAAATTACTAAAAACTTGATTAGTGTATCCCAATTTGCTAGAGACAACGGTGTTTATTTTGAATTATTACAAAATATTATTTAATTAGGGATATTCTAACTAGGAAATTTATTATACAGGGTGATTTGGCCAATGGACTATACAAATTTAATTCTATTAAGTGCTAGGATGATGCTAGGGATTGTAATGCCATTAATGAAAGAAACAGTTGTAATTTGAATATTAAGGATAAAGCTGAAAGCACTACAAATGTATTTGATTTCTGGCACTACAAACTTGGACACCCAAGTGTCAAAATTGTCCAGAAAATATTGAATGATAATAATATCAAGTTTGATCATGTATCGTTGCCTTATATTTGTGAATATTGTCAAATGGGTAAAAATCATAGATTGCCTTTTTCTGATTCTATCACTAATTATACTGAACCACTTCAATTAATTATTGTAGATTTATGGGGTCCCTCACCAATTTAGTCTGATTATGGTTACAAATATTGTACGTCATTTGTAGATGCATACACTAGATTTACTTGGATATATTTCTTAAAAACCAAGTCTGAAATTTACAATATTGTTGTACACTATACTGAAATGGTTGAAAAGCAGTTTGATCATAAAGTTAAAGTGATTCAAACTAATGGTGGTGGTGAATTCAAAAATTTGGGCAAGTACTTTCAGCAAAAAGGCATTATTCATAGAACTACTTGTCCATACAGTTCACAACAAAATGGTCTAGTAGAAAGAAAGCACATGCACATAGTTGAATCTGGATTGACATTGCTTGCACAAGCAAGTATGCCACTGAATTTTTGGCCAGAGTCCTTTAACACAGCTGTTTATCTGATTAATAGACAACCAACCAGTGTGTTAAAGGACCTATCACCATTTGAAAATTTACACAATGTCAAACCAGATTACAGAAGTCTTAAAGTTTTTGGATGCTCATGTTATCCATATTTAAGGCCCTACAATACTAACAAATTAAACTTTAGATCAAAACAATGTACTTTTCTGGGTTACACTACCAATCAGAAAGGGTATAAATGTATTGACAGTAATGGCAGAGTATATGTTAGCAGGCATGTTGTTTTTGATGAAAAAGTTTTTCGATATAGTACAAAAGATGCAAGCACTATAGGTAAAGTCGGAAATCCAAGAATATCAATACCTGCAGTGCCACATATCTATGAGAGCTGGTAGCAAATTGAGAATTGTCAACATTCTGATGGTCAAAGTTTGCCAGTATTCAATAATCAAGTAAACCCTGATCCACCCAGCATGACCTCCCATTCACCAGCACAAAGTCAAAGTCATGAAGATAATAGAAGCAATTCTAGTTCTCAACACTCTACATCTGGAAGTACAGAATGCAATGACGACTCACCACCAACTGAACAACCAGCTAAAATTGGCCATCTAATGATTACAAGGGCAAAAGTGGTATCTTTAAACCTAAAATATTTGCAGTTACTTCCAGTGCAAACGAACCTGAATCTTTTGATCAGGAAATCAAAGATAAACACTAGAATGCTACAACGGATGAAGAGTATAATGCTCTAATCAAAAATAATACTTGGAATCTTGTATGTCCACCAACTAATAAAAAGGTTGTGGGCTGCAGATGGACATATAGATTGAAAAAGAACCCAGATGGTTCAATAAATAAATACAAATCAAGGTTAGTAGCCAACGGTTTCACACAAGAGTATGGCTTTGATTTTAATCAAACCTTTTCTCCTGTGGTAAAACCCACTACCAAAAGGCTTGTATTAACTCTAGCTGTGAGTAAAAATTGGCATATCAAACATGTCAATAATGCCTTTTTGAATGGCATTCTTAAAGAAGAAATTTACATGTGCCAACCACCATTTCATAATATTAATTCAAACTATGTCTGCAAATTAAATAAGGCTATATATGATTTGAAACAATCACCTAGTGCATGGTTTGATAAACTGAAACACACTTTATATAAATTGGGATTTCAGTCTACCAAATTAGATAATTCCTTATTTATAAGGATTAATCAGTCATTTGTAACATACATACTGGTATATGTAGATTATTTTATAATAACAGGCAACAAAATTGCAGACATAGGTGAATTAACACAATACCTAAACAAGCAGTTTTCTATTAAAAACCTGGGTAATATCAACTACTTCTTAGGCATAGAAGTAATTAGAACAAATTACAAAGTATTTTTTTGCCAATAGAAGTATATTACTGAGTTACTAAACAAAACTAAAATGACAAATGCTAATTCTCAACCAACACCTATGATAAGCAGTCAACAATATTCAAAATTTAGAGGAGAAGCAATTGTCAACATAACTGAATACAGGATGGTTGTAGGAGCACTTCAATATGCCACTATAACCAGACCTGACATTACATATAATGTGAATAAAGTTTCTCAGTTTATGCAGAAACCATTGGACACTCACTGGAAGCAGTCAAAAGAATTATAAGGCATCTAAAGGGCACTATAGATTATGGGCTCATATTGAAGGCCAGTCAACACCTAAACATCATAGGATATTTAGATGCTGACGGGCCTTTGATCCAGACGATAGGAAATCTACAAGTGGCTACTATGTTTACATAGGTCAAAATTTGGTCTCATGGAGTTCAAAGAAACTGGAAATGATTTCTAGATCCAATACAGAATCAGAATATAGGAGTATAGCAAACGCCGTAGCGGAAATTAAATGGTTATAATCTATGCTGAAGGAAATGCAAATAAAGTCAGCATCAAAACCAGTTTTATGGTGTGACAACAAAAACGCGGTATACATGACTGAAAATCCTATACAGCATGCCCAAACGAAACACATAGAAATATATTTACACTTTGTTAGAGAATTGGTTCAAAAAGGAGAAATAGAGGTCAATCACATACCTGGGACTTACTAGAAAGCCAACATTCTGACTAAAGCAATTTCAGCGAACAATTTTACCAGATTTTGTTTGGAGATGAATGTCGAAAGACACGAACAGCAAATAAATCCAGGCTGCAGTCTCTCTAAAGAACAATCGAAAGCTAAAAAGCAATCAAAGAAGAGCAATAGCGTATTTAACCAAAACGAGCTTAATTACAAGACTTATCATCTCACTATCGAAGAATCATGCTCAAATAAACTTGGATCGAAGACTGGTTGTGTCGAGGACTCAGGCTAGAAGCAGATTTAAGAGCATAAGAGGAAAATTTTGTTGAGCGCCGCCATGTACATAGTAGAAATTAAGGCTTGAGAAACCCTGATTTTCAGAGGAACGTATTAAGAATGAGAAAGTGCAACCCGTTGGTCTTTTATTTTTCCTCCTTTGGATTGCTCACATGGCGTCATATATGCCACTACATCATTTTCATCTCAACCGTTAGTTTAATGATCCATTCTATTCTACTTGTACCAATCATGTAACAACCCAAAGTCAATATATATACTGGGATTAACGTATTATATTATAACATAATTCATTTAGAAATAAAACATTTTTCTCTTTTTTGAATTACTTTCTAAAAATCAACCAGCAACCATTGTTGCTCAAAATCCAATCGAGAAGTCTTAAAGAATAATCCACTAGAGCAGGAAGATCTGCTAGATCCTAAATTTCCTTTCCATAAAGCCTCCTTGTATGTTGAAATTTCAAAAACTGAATCAAAAATGCCTCTAAAGAATAAAATCTTGTCCAAAATCAAATGCAGAAAAGACCAGAAATCAACTGTGAACTCGTCTGACCGATTGTCAACTGATGCCAATGAGAAGCTAGTTCTTTTTACGGCAAACAAAGAAGATTCTTCGACTAAGTCCAGGAAGGATTTTCTAAAGGAAAAAATTGTTTATCTAGAAGTCTCCTTCAAGTTTGGAATTTGTCAAAAAATCAAGAAGACTGCAACTTTTTTTAACCTAGAAAAGTTCAAGAATCCTTTCAAAAACAAAGCTTCAACATTCAAACCGGCAAAGGAAAGAAAATGCTAGTGTCAGGGTTTGCATAGATGTATATTCTTGTCCTAAAAAATCCATAATAGAGCTCATACAATGTAGTTTAACCTTGTATTACAACTACCAGCGGACGAATAAGGTATTTCATTCATCACTTCCTGACGACGTCATTGTTCCTGTAGACTTCAAAACAATTGGCCACGTTGCACATATAAATTTGAATTTTGAACATGCACCTTACTAGAAGCCCATAACTCAAGTAGTTCTAGATAAAAATAATAACATTAAATTTAATGCATGGATATGCACTATTAGTGGGAACAAGAAGCTGAACAACTTATATGAAGAGGCTCAAAGATTACTTGCTAGAAAACTAAGTACATGTCAAGTGCTCCTTTTCTTTTTTATTATTACCAGTGGCCATTTCCGCAGTGTAGCTTAGATAACAAAGCCTATCGAAATGTACAGACTAATGTATATTATATATACAATAAGTGAGCTACGATACAAAGAGGCCCAAAGTGATAGAACACATAAAGTAGAAAAGGAGCGGCATAAGATAAACTCGTGCCCTCATAATAAAAGAAAATATGTGAAGCTGCAATCTCATTTTTATCTTCCCTCTCAAAAATTAGGGTTCTTCAGCGATATGAAACCCTAATTTTTTCTGAAGAAAAATGATGCTCTGGAGAGATTCGCGGAAGCTATCAACGGAAGAATAAGGAAAATTATCATGAGATTCTTCAGATCTGGAGAACAGTCACAGATTCGAGCTTCAAGTGCATCAAAAACTTCTGGAGATCAGGTTGTATGGTTCCATCACCTTTAATTCTTTCCTTAGTCATTGAAAGTTCTTCGTTGCAAGTGAATTTGTAAGAATGTCTTTTGATGATAAATTGGAACATAGTTGACTTGTAGGTTTTTCTTTTGAACTTGTTCTCTCACAAAGTAAATATCTATCTCTATATGCTTGATGCATGCGTGTTGAACTGGATCGGCTGTCATGTAGATGGCACTTTTATTATCACATCCAATTATAGTTTTAGTGTTAGATAACAGATTCAGCTCCTTAAGTAAAGACTGTAACCATAGTATTTCAGCTGTTGTGCTTGCAACACTTCTGTATCCAACCTCAGTGCTAGATCTACAAATTGTGTTTTGTTTCTTTGAACACCATGATATTAAATTTTTGCCAATATAGACACAATATCTAGTCACTGATCTTCTGTCATCTTGATCTGATGCCCAGTCTGAGTCACTATATGTTGTAATGTTTAGGTCTTTAATGGTGCTCTTTAAGTATCTGAGATTCCTCTTGACAGCTTTCCAATGTTCACTCAGGGGATTCTGCATAAATTAAGACACTTTGTTAACACTAAATGCAATATCAGGTCGTGTTAGTTGCATATTGTAATGCACCTACATCACTTCTATATTATTTAATATTGTCTATGGCTTCTCCCTTGTTTTTAGAGTAATGCTGACATACAATCGTTGGTGTGGGCTGAGGCTTTGCTTCATGCATGTTGACTTTTGTTAGTAATTCGGAAATGTATTTCTATTGACATAGTTGTATTTCTGAATTTGATTGACTCTTTACTTTAATGCCCAAAAAATAAGCAATGTCACCTAAGTCATTGATGGAGAAAGTTTTGTGTAAGTATTCTGTCAGTCTTTTAATTTCAGCATCATTGTCATCTGTAACAATTAGATCATCAACATATATAAGTATGTAGACAGTAGATGATTTCCTATTTTTTTTAAATAATGATGAGTTAGGTTTAGTAGGAGAGCAACCTAGTGAATTAAGTGTTGATTTGAGCCTCTCAAACAAAACTCTAGGAGCCTGCTTTAGTCCATAGATAGCCTTCTTTTGTTTGCAGACTTGTATTGAATCTAGTGTGAATCCAGGTGGTTGTTGCATGTATATATCTTCCTGTAATAAACCATTTAAAATGGCATTTTTCACATCAAGGTGTTTAATTTTCCAATTATTACTAAGAGAAATAGTAAAGATTAATCTGATGGTAGAGGGTTTCACTACAGGAGAGAAAATCTCATTGAAATCAAAACCACATTCTTGAGTAAAACCTTTGGCTACCAGTCTAGCCTTATATCTATTGATTGAACCATCAGGATTTCTTTTAAACCTAAAAGTCCATCTACATCCAATTATATTTTTTGTTGCTAGGTGGATGAAGTTGTTCCCGTGTATGATTTCTGATAAGTGCATTATATCCATCTCTCATTACAGCTCTCCATTTTCATCTTTAATGTCTTGATTGAAGCTATTTAGCTCATCATTATTTATATCAGTAGTATATGGCTTAAAAATGCCACTTTGGCTCTAGTCATCATATGATGACCAGATTGAATTTGAGGAGGATTATTGGTAAAGTAGATTCTTGTTGCTCGTTGTTGTTGCTATTTGAACCACCTTATTGTCATTTGATTGCTAATTATTCTGAACTTCTTCTAATATTCTAGTTGAACTTTGTGGTGAACTAGGTGACTGCATGGTGTGGCTGGGTGTCTCTAGGTTGTCAGTTTGTTGAATGTCAACACTCTGATCATCTTTATGAGAATCTGCAGCCTCAACATTGATCCGTTCTTCCTAAATATCTTTGAGGATGGGTGGTTCAGGTATGCGGACTTTTTAATTATACACTTTGCTAGATGTCTTCATGTCAGATTGTTTAAATGGAAAAGTTTTCTCATCAAAGACAACATGTTTACTTATATGTATTTTGCCTTGCCATGAGAATCAATGCACTTGTATCCTTTTTGATTAGAATAGTAACCAATAAAAGTGGATGGTTTGGACTTAATGTCAAAATTATTTTTATTTTATGGTTTCAAATAGGGATAACAGAGACATCCAAAAGGCTTTAAACTCTTGTAATCTGGTTTAATACTATATATTTTCTTCTAAAGGGCTAATACCATTTAAAGTTTTGGTGGGCATTTTATTGATTAAGAACATTGCTGAATTGAAAGATTCATGCCAAAACTTTAATGGTAGTGAAGCATGAGCCAATAGTGTTAAACCAGTTTCTACTACATGTCTGTATTTTCTATCTACTAAGCCATTTTGTTCAGATGTGTGAGGGTAGTAACCCTATGAACAATCCTTTATCAATAAAATAGTTAATTAAAGGCTTTAATTTAGAACCCCCATCTGACTGTATTACTTTTACAGTACCGTTGAACTAATTTTCAACAAGATTAACAAAATGTCTAACAACATTTTGTGTATCAGACTTTGACTTGAGTAAATATAGCCATGTATATCTAGAATATGCATCCACAAACAATATATAACATTTACATCCAAAGTCAGAGTCTATGGGTGCAGAACACCATAAATTTGTAGCTATCATTTGTAAAGGCTCAGTGTAAACAGTAGTAGAATTTGTAAAAGGTAGTTTATGGTTTTTACCAATTTGACAAAATTTGCAAATATAGGGTAAATTTATGTCATCAAAGGGTATCTTATTATCACGAAAAATTTTCTTTACAATACTAGCTTTGGTATGACCAAGTTTACAGTGCCAATAATCAAAAGTAGAAACATCCTCACTAATTTCGGAAATATTGCAACATGTACTATGGCTTATACTATCATTGCAGTTAACAATATTAAACTTGTATAGTCCTCTAACAGCATCACCTTGCAAAAGAATGTCTTTAGTCAGTATGTCTCCTACCAAACTATGTGTAGGAAAGAATTCAAAGTATACATTGTTATTTCTAGCAAATTGAGATACACTGGTTAAATTCTTCTTGATTCTAGGAACCTATAATAAGTTGTGTAAGAAAAGTTTCCTCTTACCGTTTATACTACCTTTACCAATGTATGAAATATTTATACACTTACCATTCCCCATGGATATAGACTAATTATCTTTGTACTCTCTATTACCAAGATTAAGATTTTCAAGATTGTCTGTGATGTGATTGGTAGCTCTAGAATCAGGATACCAACTGTCATCGTTTATATGATCAGCTCTAGCACTTTCGCCTTGATTTTTTAATGATTCAGGTTGAACAGATGCATCATTTGAGTCTGTGCAAGATTGGCACTTGGGTATGAACCCCTCTGAGTTGTATTTTGACTCATTGCAAAATTTGCATTGAACCTAAAGACACATTTCGGTGCTGTATGACTAACCTTCTCACTGATTTGACACTTTGGCTTATTGGTGTTGTTATTGTTTCACCTGCCTCTTCCACGTCCTCTAGTTGGTTGACCACCCCTCTGAAAGGTTTGTTCATTCTTGATATTCTGGTTTTTTTTTAGAATTGATGGCAGCATAATTTACATTAAAGTCACTTTCTTGAGTTCTTTTACTTTCTAGTCTAGCTTCATGTGATAGGAGAATAGCGTGGTACATCATCTAGGGATGAAAATTCTTTTTGTGCTGCAATAATTGCTTCTACGACTTCGTATTCATCCCTTAATTCACTTAGGATACACATAATTTACTCTGAATCTGGCAATTTATGTCCAGCAGCTTCACGTGAATCACATATGGATTTCACTTTGCTCAAATATTCCCTCATTGGTGTGTTTTCTTTTCTGATCTTATGCAACTGTCATTTATACAACATGACTTTTGCATAAGACTGATTATTAAATGACTTTTCAATAGTTTGCCATATTTGGACTGCAGTCTTACATCCAATTACTTGTGGCAACAAATTTCCACCAATAGATGATAATAACCATGCAGAGATAAGCCTATCTTTCCTATGACACTTATTGTACTCTTCGTTGGGTATGATAATGTATTCTTGATCTTTTATGAACTTTTGTGGTACAGTAAGCATACCCATGAAAAATCCTTCTAACCCATAGCCTTGTATAGAAGTTTCAATTAGTAATTTCCACAGAAGATAATTGTTTTCATCGAGTTGAATAGTTATCAATTGAGATTGAGGACTAACTACACTTTTTATCAAATTATCTACAGTGGTCCATATGGCATTTGATCTTACAGATGGGTTTGAAGTTACTGATGAATTGTTAGTTTCTACCATGATGATGAAACAACGACTATGAAAAGAAAAAAAGAGGTCAAGAATTGACTACCAGGAGGAATACAGAGAGCGCTGAACACTCTGATGCAATCAGATATCCAAGAGTGATGAAATCTTTTTGACTTGGATTAATGGTAAGGCACATCGGTGTCAAGTGTTTTCTTGACTGACTTTCTTGATAACTTTCTATTACCAGTTGATTGCTGCAGTGTTGCAGCCACAGAATTTGCACTGGTGTGGCATAACAATGATATACAGCCGTGTAAAATCTTAAATAGTCACGAAACATTGTAGAGATCAACTTCCTACTCCGATGATGATACTTTTCTGAGGAGATGAACTAAATCCAACTTCACATATGAATTACAGTTAGGGAAGTCGATGATAAGATATAAACAGGATTGAGATTAGCTATTAAGAAAGGATAATAACGCTTTGATACCAAGTTAAGATTTGCAGAAAGTTGTGAAAGTAAGAAGAATTAAAGAACAATTGATATTTTGTATTATTGAATTAATGATTCGAAATGTACAGACTAATGTATATTATATGTACAAATAAGTGGACTATGATACAAAGAGGCCCAATGCAACATAACAAATAAACTAGAAAAGCACCAGCACGAGATAAACTTGTGCCCTCATAATAAAAGAAAATATGTGAAGCCACAATCTCATTTTTATCTAAAAAGAGTGGATGTTTCCCTATTAAGTGGAAAATAATAAGAGATTTTACTAACTCAAGCTTGCAACATATTATTTTGATTAATAACGAATGCTGACCTCTCACCGACAGCAGAAATACTCAAGAAAGAATTATATTTGTGTTTGATCCTGGTGGAACATTGCATATAAAACATACTACTCTCTTATGTATTTTTTTTAAAAATTGGTACTTTATTACTATATATATTACGCCCTTTGTTGTACAATTTCAAATAAGTAACAGGCTACTCACTCTGAAAACTTACTCGTACTGAAATGTATGTAAAACGTAATGACATCTACTGACCTATATAAGACTAATAAAAGGACAAACTAGAAGACATACTACAAGAGCACTATGAAATGTGACTCTTTCTAAACTATGTTCTCAACACTACTATCCAGAAGAAACTTCCTGACCAGAGCAAGATAACTACTCTAATTTCTTGAACTTCTTAACCTTTTTCTTTTTCTTGTCCTTTATTTCAATAATTGGTGAATTCCATCCCAAATTACTAATGATCCCAGATTCTGGATTTGCCCGAAACTCAAAAGGATGTCTTCATCAGAACTGACCTTTCGTATTGCCTTACGTCTGGATGTACGCGAGATTGAGGTAGAGTTATCTAGTTTTGTCCCATCATGGATCGCCATTTCTTCTTTTGTATCTTTCTCTTCTTCAGTAGCCATATAAGGAAAGTCATCTGGTGTATGATCACATAAAGAATTATGTGGATCAGTTATTTGCATCTGTGACTCTTTATTCTCCTTCTGATCTAAAGGTATTACTCCAACATCTTGATGACTCGTGTGCTCATCTCATGATTCTGTAAAGAGGGATTATCCTGATCCTGATATTTAGGTGACTGCAAATCTAAGTCAACATCCATGTTATGTCTATTGCAATTTCGGAAATCAACCTGCTTGGGAGCCCATACTTTTGGAAATTGACAATTACTGTTTATGTGACCGAAACTTTTACTGTTCAAACACAGTGCAGCCATATTCAATGTCTTGCATAATTAATTAGTCATCCTTAGTTAAAGTTAGGACCTGACTAAGAAAAGAAGACGAGCTGGGAATTTCAACGAATACTCGTGCAAATGCAATTTTATGAATACCTTCATTCATCTTATCAAGTTTAATTAGATTGCCAAGAACTGATGCTATTCTTGTAAATGCTTCTTCGGTCCAATACTCTAAAGGCAAAACATAAGTTCGACCCAAACTGGAACTGAACTCAACATATATTTACTACGCTTTGCACCTACGATCTAGCGTTGCGTCATCATTAACTTTCCGTTATAAAAATAAGGACCTCTTTCTAGGATTCAATCATAATCTTCTTTTCTTTTAAATCTTATGATATAAAAATCATCTTCTTCAGAATAAATTTTAAATTCCCCTGTCGGTTGCCACACTATATGGTATATGCTTTGAAAAATGGATAATGAGGCCTAGAACCTATTGTGACACCCCACGTCCATTAATGTCACTCTTTATCAGAATGCATTAAGTTCGGTAAAGCGTTATAGGTAAACATAAACAGAATCTCACAAGACGGATATATAAAATAGCAGCGGAAATTTAAAACTTATCGTAGTCTCAAATCCAATTACATCATCAGACTATAATACTGAAACCAAATACATCAAACAAAAACATCTGTCTTGCTCTAAAAACCATCAGAGTACGGAAACGAAAAATCATAATCCCCATAAGTGGCCATAACAAAGTAGACAAATAGTCAAAGAGGTACATCAAAGCAGATCCAGATCCATGCAGAAACAGAATGGAGAGAAAGTTCTAATCACGCATGAGCGTTCATACCTTGAGAACCTAAGGGGGAAGGAAAGAAAGAAAAAGAAATAAAACGGGTCAAACATAAAGTCTGGCAGGTCCGCTGACTTTTAGCATATAAAGAAGTAAAAGTATCAAGATAGGCAAATAAACTGGATGAGGGATAACAATAACATATAATAGGTGCATACAGGATGAATAACGTAAACATAATGAATAGGATTAACTTAGCTTCTCAACTACTTTCTCTACACCGATACTAGTATACCAGATTAGGTGTTTTCCAATTACCTAAGAGAAACATAATGATCCCAACAGAAATATAATGGTAGATTAAGGTGTACTTCTAGTTACATTACGAGTTTTAAACCAAACAGAAATAATAGTACCCTAATATAAATAACGTGTGTTACCCCAAAAAGAAATAACGGATACCTAACGAGCAAGACTATATGTACCCTAATTACTACCCCAAGCGATCGACCCCCTATCTCGTAAATACCTTGTGTCGGCCCCACAGTAGGGTGTATTACTTCCTAAAGTGGCAACTTATAGAAGGACACAGACCTATTTAAAGGTGCTACAACAGCTTAATTTCTTGATAGATCGGACTCATGCACGCACATGACTCCGTTGGAACACGCTAGTACACACACACCCTTTTTCGGATGAACCTCTTACTATCAGTTCAGTATGAGTGCCCCTGACCCTTACCTAGTGCGGGGTCCCGTTTAATACCAGAATGGGTTACTGACTGATATGGGCCCTACACAGTAGATGACATAAGTCAAACCCCTAAACTTGTGTCCCCCAATTAACTAGGATTTTAACGGGTTAAGTCTTACAACATAACCTCCATAGATTTAATAGATTACATATTAACAGGCTTATACAACCCCTACATATTTAATGGTGCTCGTACAACTCCAACAGATTAAACAAGTTTCCTAACCCTAAAGTTTTAACTGATTTACTTAACCCTACATATTAGTTGGTTTCACATGATAGTTACAGTTTGTTAACTTGTTTCACTTAATCTTTGAATTATGCCTACAGATTTACACATTCATATACCCCAAATTTTACTCATATACCAAAGTACAAGACATGCCCCAAGTTTCCCTCTTTTATTTCCATTCCCAAATATTCCCTAATTTGTCCAATTTCGTTCATATGCATGTCTCTTACGAGATTGTCCTAGGCTCGAAGGTAGCCTAGGCTTATAAATGAAAAAGGAATAAGAAACAGAGAAGAACAGATGTAAACATACAATAACAACTGAACAACAAAATAGGTGTATAGAAAGATACATGTATTTATAGCAGAACTATTTAGATGTGAATCAATTTCTTAACAGGCATAGGCTCAGATCCGGTTTATTAACATGTCAACGTAACTATTAAACTTTTATATCTAAAAGTAACATGAACTCACAGAGATTGGATTGGAGTACAAGAAATGCCTCTTATGTATGTATAGGCTGATGTTGTAGAAGATAGTCTAATTCAATCCAAGCTGAGGCAGCATCTCATTGTCTTCATTATTTTAGGTGTAGGAAAACAATAGAAATGCTAGACTTTATATAGACTATCTCCAACGAATCCAGCAAATAAAAAAAATCCAGGTTCAATAAATGAATCCGCCCAAATTTGGGCTGGGTCGATCCTAGGGTCGACCCCTAACGAGTCTTATTTCGACCTTCGTTCATCGCTTCTTTTATTTGTTTTATTTTGAATTCTGGTTTGTTTTATTTACATATTTCTTTCTTATATGTATACAAACTTCTAACCTTTATATCTTCCTCATACAATGTTCATTTTATGCAAACTCAGAGTCTATCTGAACCAGAATTCTAAGACGAACACAATGGTACATTCCATTTCACTTAATTCCCAGCACTAAATTAAGTATTCTTTAGTTTATTGTCATTAACATTCTCTAAAATTACAGGGTGTTACATTCTCCCCAACTTAAAGGATTTCGTCCATGAAATCTCCAAGTTAAGAAGAATACTACTATCCTAACAACCACAACCATGTACTCATCTATAATCCACAAGCATCCATTGTACTTAAGATTTTTCTAATGCTTGTATAAACATATGCAATGGTGTGTGTGTGTATGTCCTTATACTAATGCGAAAATCAGACGGTCGACTGATTCGGTTGATCTGCTTAATGAAATTTATGTTCATGCCATGTAACAAAAATTTATGCAAATAGTCCTAGTATACCGTGTTAACTCTATATGTATGCACAATCATTCATCCAAATGAAACACCCATATGATGATACATCCATTTTCATCCATATAAAATCCTAGTGCACACGCATCCATATGCTGTATGAGTGTGTTTGAGCCGATCTAGTACCTAGTGTGTGTGCGTATATGCATCCACGAGCAACTATTAGCAACCACTTGCATCCTCTTACAACCATCAAATTACAAGGTGTTACATTCTAACCCTACTTAAAGGATTTCGTCCCCGAAATCTCCGAGTTAAGAAGAAAACCATCTACTCGTCCATAATCCACAAGCATCCATTGTACTTAAGATTTTACTAATGCTTGTATGAACATATGCAATGGGGGGGGGGGGTGTGTGTCCTTACACTAATGCGAAAATTAGGCGGTCGACTGATTCAGTTGATCTGCTTAATGCAATTTATGTTCGTGTCATGTAACAAAAATTTATGTAAATAGTCCTAGTATACCATGTTAACTCTATATTTATGCACAATCATTCATCCAAACGCAGAACTCATATGATGATACATCCATATAAAATCCTAGCGCACACGCATCCATATGCTGTATGAGTGTGTTTATGCCGATCTAGTACCTAGTGTGTGTGTGTATATGCATCCATAAGCAACCATTAGCAACCACTTGCATCCTCTTGCAACCATCAAACATGACATGTCTCAAACACATGTAACCATTGGATTCACCTAAGGATCGAAAGGTCCAAACGATAGGATATAATCGAATGATAGAAGCAAGTATAAATAAAAGCTTGGAAAAAGAAGTTAAGAACATACTCTCGAAAAGAAAAGGGTATAAAGCACGAATCTTGTTTTCATACTCCCAAATTGCATCCTTGCGGTCTTCTCCCCATTGTACTTTTATTAACTTAGCCTCTCTGTTGCGCAGTTTCTTAACTTCTGATCCCGGTATTCGGGTAGGATCTCATCTAACTGTTGCCTCCTTTTCTACCTCCACTTCTTAAGCATGCTCGACTCAACCAACTCTGCTGAATCGTGAAGACATTTCCGCAAATGGGAAACGTGGAAAACATCATGAATACCTGTCAACCTCTCTGGTAATCTCACCCTATAGGCCATCTAACCTATCTTCTCTTCTATAGGAAATGGCCATACAAATTTTTGTGCCAATTTCCCCATAGATCCAAAGCGAACCACATTCCTCAAAGGTGATACTTTGATGAAACCATGTCTCCTAACTTAAACTCAATATCAGTCCTCCTCTTATCGACGTAGGACTTCTGCCTATCCTGAGCCGCCTTCATACGTCTGCGGATAAGATCAATCTTTTCTGAAGTCTCTCTAACCATCTCAGGTCTAAGTAGAAGCCTATCCATAGACTCCCACCAACAAGTCGGTGATCTGCAAGGTCGTCCGTATAGTGCCTCCAAGGTTGCATGCCAATACTAGTCTGATAGTTTTTGTTGTAGACGAACTCTACCAATGGGAGGTGCTCCTCCCAAGTCCCTCCGAAATCTAGGATACACAGCCTCAAAAGATCCTCTAGAACTCTATTCACCCTCTCAGTCTCTCCATCGATCTGAGGATGATATGTGATGCTTAGACATAACTATGTTCCTATTGCCTCTTGCAAGATCTTCCAGAACTCACTAGTGAAGATGGGATCACGATCACTCATTATGCTTAAAGGTACTCCATGTAAACAGACTATCTCATGAAGATAAACTGATGCCAACCCTGTTGTTATTCTCTTGCTCTTAACAGGAATGAAATGAGTGCTTCTAGTAAGCCTATCTACTATAACCCAAATACTGGTGTTGCCTCTCCTCGACCTAGGTAAACCATTGATGAAATCCATAGAGACACTCTCCCACTTCCATTGTGGGATTTCCAAAGAATGAAGCAAACTGTCGGGCTTCTTTTGTTCTGCTTTTACTTGCTGGCATACTAAACATCGAGCTACGAATTCCGCTACATCTTTCTTCATTCCATCCTAAAAAAAACCTCCTCATGTCTCGATACATCTTATTGCCGTCCGGATGGATAATCATCCAAAAGTGATGGGATTCCTCAAGGACTGTCCTCAACAAATCTCCAACTCAGGGAACACAAAGCCTACCATCTCGTCGTAGCCACCCTTTATCATCCATGGAATATCGACTAAGTTGACTAAAAATCTCCCCTCTATTGAGTCTATCCAAGATGTCTGCTATCTGCGAGCCCTCTCACTTCGAAGATCCTATCCGATTTAAGAGTAGGTCGCACCTCTAAAGATGACAACAAACCAAGTGTGAGATCCGTAGATGGCCTGAAATCGAAGGTCGATATGTACTCCAAAATCTACCTCCCTACGAATAGAGGACTCAATGTCATCCTCTGCCTACTCAACGCATCCGCCACTACATTACCCTTGCCAGGAGTATAAGAAATCTTGAAGTCATAGGATGCTAGGAACTCCATCCATCTTTAATGTCTCAAATTGAGAACCTTCTACGAGAACATATACTTGAGCGACTTATGGTCCGTGTATAACTCGAACCTTTCTCCCAAGAGATAGTGCCGCCAAGTCTTAAGTGTAAATACTATAGCAGCCAACTCCAAATCATGGGTAGGGTAGTTCCTCTCATGAACCTTCAACTGTCTACTACCATAGCATACTACCCTTCTCTCCTGCACCAAGATGGCACCAAGCCCTGTACCACATGCATCAATTTACACTACGAATACCTTTCTCCCATCAGGCAATGTCAAAACTGAGGCTGTTGTCAGAGCCCTCTTTAATCATTGAAAACATCTTCACAATCAATACCCCAAGCAAAGGTCGGATTCTTCTTTGTTAGTCTGGTGAGTGGGGTGGATATCTCTGCGAAGTCCTTGATAAACTTCCTATTGTAGCTCGCCAAACCAAGATAACTTCTCACCTCCATTGCATTCTTTGGAACCTTCCAATCTTGAATTGCAACAACTTTCGCGGGATCCACCGCTATCCCATCCTTGGAGACTACATGCCCTAGAAATCTCATCTCCTTTCACCAAAATTGAAACTTAGAAAATTTTTCCTTAAGCTGGTGTGCTCTGAGAGTCCTCAAGACCTCTCCTAAATGTAGGGCATGCTCTTCCTCGCTCTTTGAGAAAATCAGAATGTCATCCCAAAAACTACCATGAACTTATTCATAAACCCCCTAAACACTCTGCTCATCAAATCCATAAAATACGCGTGTGCACTCGTCAACCCAAAAGGCATGACTAGCCACTCGAAGAATCCATTTGGAGTTCTGAAAGAGGTCTTACTGTCCTCGGTCACCCTTAACTGATGAAATCTCATGGGTAAATCTAACTGCAAGAAAACAGGTGCGCCAACAAGCTGTCAACGGATCATCAATCCTCGGGAGTGGGTGCCAATTCTTCTTGGTTAGTTCATTCAAGTCCCTGTAATCTACACATAGATGAAGTGAGCCATCCGCCTTGGTTGCGTAGATGACTGGAGCACCCCATTCTGAAATACTTCGCCTAATAACCCCCTTCTCAAGTAGCTCCCCTACTTGCTTGCTAAGCTCCCTCCTCTCCTTAGGTGTCATGTGGCGCATGGGCAATGCGACAGGGCTTCTCATTATCCACCAAGTATATCCGGAAATCAATCTCACACCTCGGAGGTAAGCCCTTAACCTCATCATAACATCCCGATACTCATAGACTATGGGTATATATCGCAAATCATCGACATAAGCATCAAGTGATTCTAGGAAGCTAAGCATGACAGACCCCCTTGTGTCACAGGAAATCTCGAGAGTCCTCCCACGAAAAGTTAGAAGTCTAACGACCCTCCTCTCACAGTCTATGATGGCACCATACATGGCTGGCCAATCCATCCTTAGAATCAGACTGTAGCCCATAAAACTAAGTACATACGCATCGCACTCGAACTTAACACCCAACACAGATATCCTCAAACCCCGACATATCATAGACAAATGAGTCATGCCCCCGACGGGGTTTGAGAAAATAACAAGATCAGAAATAGTACTAGTACTAAGGTGAAGAGACTCAACCACTGAATCAGATATAATAGAATGAGACGCACCAGAATAAAAAAGAGTCATAACTGAATGATCAAAAAGGGAAATCAAACCTTCAACAGAAACTTTTCTACCTCTGTCTAGTCCACTAGCCTCAAAGGCATGCACTTGCCCTCCAGAAGGTCATACCTTTTGCCTCTGTCCTTGCATCTTCAAGCATTCCGTACTATAATGTCCAAGTTCACCACAGTTGAAACAAGCATTCTTCCTTTTTCTGCAATCCTTGACTAGATGACCCAAGCTCCCACAATTGTGACATTTCTTCTTATTTTGAGCTTTGTCGTTCTTTCTACCTTTCTTCTGTTGTTCTTTCTTGGGCTACACTTTCTTGTTTTGTGTCTCATTGGTCTTGACCTCTTTCTTCTCATCCTTACCCTCTTCGTGCATCAATGCCATGTCAACAAGTGTTTCAAAAGTTGCCTCCATACGTATATGAGGCAGTGCCAAACCTTGAAGAGGTTGATTCAATCCTTTCACAAACCTTAAAGCTTTCTTATGCGGGGTATTCAACAAATCCAGACCAAACCTTGCCAGTTGATTGAACTTATTGACATACTCTTTAACAGACATACTTCCTTGCTTAAGTGCCAAGAATCTCGCCAACTGCATACTCTCTTCTGTCGGAGAAAGAAACTTCGTCTCAAACCTCTATCAGAAATCATCCCAAGTATCTACTGGACGCCATGCTTGTGTCACTTCCTACCAAATGAAGCCTCTTCCTTAAGCTTCCATGCAGCCAATTGTATCTTTCTGCAGTCGTTGACCTCAAAAAGTCCAAACAAGTTCTTTGCCTCTTGCGGCCAATTCCGTGCTTCCACAAAGCTTTCAGTTCCACAGAATGGTTTTCCTCCCATAGCACAAAAGCCCTTGCATATCTTGGAGAAGTTATCTACTCGCTGAGGTGGAGGAACAACGGCTGCTGCTGGGGGAGAGGCTTTTCCTTGGCCTCCTACAGGCGTCGTAGCCTCAAGATATCTACGAAACCAAGTTGTTATCTGAATGCCCGCGGGAAGATTAGGTTCCCTAGATGTACTGAAAAGAAAAGGAAAAGGGATTCAAATAGAGAATCGGAAAGATATTCTATATGGACTTGGGGAATATGTTTTTCAATAATAGACTTTTCTTTGAAAATACTTTGCTTTTGAAAACCATTTTTCAAAACTTTTATACAATCTTGTTACCTTCAGCTCTGATACCAAATGTGACACCCCACGTCTGTTAATGTCACTCTTTATCAGAATGCATTAAGTTCTATGAAGTGTAATAGGTAAACAGAAAGAGAATCACAAGACAAATATATAAAATAGCAGTGGAAATTTAAAACTTTATTTTTTTCCAATAGAAAACATCTTAGTCTCAAATCCAGTTACATCATAAGAATAAAATACTGGAACCAAATATATCAAACAAAAACATCTGTGTTGCTCTAAAAACCATCAGAGTACGAAAATGAAAAATCATAATCCCCATAAGTAGCCATAACAAAGTAGATAAACAGTCAAAGTGATACATTAAAGCAGATCCAGATCCAAGAAGAAATAGAAGGGAGAGAAAGTCCTAATCACGACTAAGCGTTCCCACCCTGAGAACCTGGAGGGGGGAAGGAAAGAGGGAAAAGGAAACAAAATCGATCAGACATAAAGTCTGGCGAGTCCAGTGACTTTTAACATATAAAGAAGTAAAAGTATCAAGACATGCAAATAAACTGGATGAGAGATAACAGTAACATATAACAGGAATAAACAGGAGGAACAGGGTAAAAAAATAAATTCTCAACTACTTTCTCTGCACCAATAATATTGTACCGGATTATGTGTTTCCAATTACTTAAGAGAAACAGAATGATCCCAACAGAAATATAATGGTAGATTTAGGTGTACTTCTAGTTACGTAACGGGTTTTACCCCCAAACAGAAATAACAGATACCCTAACAGAAATAACGGGTGTTAGCCCAAATAGAAATAACGAGTACTTAAACAGACAGGACTAGATGTACCATAATTACTATCCCCAAGCGATCGACTCCATATCTCATAAATACCTTATGTCGGCCCCATAATAGGGTGTGTTATGTCCTAAGTGGCAACCTACAGAAGGACACAGACCTATTTATAGGTGTTACAGTGGCTCATTTTCCCTGATAGATCGGACACATGCATGCACATGATTCCGTTGGAACACACCAGTACGCATCTGCCTTTTTCAAATGAACCTCTTACTATCAGTTCAGTATGCGTGGCCCTGACCCCTACCTAGGGCAGGGTCCCCTTTTAATACCAGAATGGGTTACTGAGTGATATGGGCCCCACCTAGCAGATAACACAAGTCAGACCCCTAAACTTATGTCCCCCAATTAACTAGGACATTAACGGGTTAATTCTTATAGCATAACCCCCACAGATTATATATTAACTGGTTTGTACAACCCCCACAAATTTAACTGTGCTAATACAACCCCAACAGAATAAGCAAGTTTATTTAACCCCATAGTTTTAACCGATTTTACTTAACCCCACAGATTAATAGGTTTCACAGGTTACTTACAGTTAATTAACATGTTCCACTTAATCTTTGAATTAAGCCTATAGATTTCATATTCATACGCCCTAAATTTCAGTCATATACCATAGTACAAGATATGCCCCTAGTTCCCCTATTTAATTTTCATTCCTAAATATTCCCTAATTTTACTAATTTCATTCACACGTATGTCTCTAACGAGATTGGCCTAGGCTCAAAGGTAGCTTAGGCTTATAAAATAAGAAGGCAATAAGAGAGGGAGAAGAACAAAAATAGGCATATAATAGCAACTAAAGAACAAAAAAGGTGTATGGGAAGGTACATGTAATTATAGCAGAATTGTTTAGATATGAATCAGTTTCTTAACAGGCATAGGCTCAGATCTGGTTTATTAAAATGTCAAGGTTATTGTTAAATTTTTATATCTAAAAGTAACGTGAACTCACAGAGATTGGATCGGAGTACAAGAAATGCCTCTGATGTATGTATAGGCTGATGTTGTAGATGATAGTCTATTTCAATCCATGCTGAGGCAACATCTCGTTATCTCCATTATTTTAGGTGTAGGAAAACAATAGAAATGCAGGACTTTATATAGATTATCTCCAACGAATCCAACAAATAAACAAGTCTAGGTTCAGAAAATGAATCCGCCCAGATCTACGGTAGGTCCACCCCAGAGTCGATCCTTGGGTTGACACACCCTTCTGTGGGTCGACCCATAGGTCGACCCCCTTTGGGTGTGGGTCGACCCACAACGAGTCTTATTCCCGGCTTGGTTCGCTACTTCTTTTTTTTGATTTATTTTGAATTCTAGTTTGTTTTATTTATATATATCCTTCTTATACGTATACAAACTTCTAACCTTTATATCTTCCTCATACGATGTCCGTTTTACGCATACTCAGAGTCTATATAAGCCCGAATTCCTAGACGAACGCAATGGTACATTCCGTTTTACTTAATTCCCAACTTAAATTAAGTATTCTTTAGTTTATTGTCATTAGTATTCTTTAAATTTAGGGGGCATTACACCTATTATATATATACACACATATAACTATAGCATTTTCCCATTGTTATCTTCCTTTTTGGGTCAATTCAATGTACATTTCAGCATATTTCATATTTTAATGGTCCCTAGGTTGATAAAATTGAAGAGGGATAGAAACTAGAACTTGGTTGCCTCCAACAACATCCTTCCAAGCACAACTAGCCTTCATCAGCAAATTTCGTCCAACAGTAGGAGATTTTCCGATTGTCTGATTAGGCGATGGCAAGCGTAAGGGTTTCGAACATGAAGGAGGCAGCTAAGCAACGTTTGCCCTAATATTTCAATTTGCAGAACTTGCAGAATGGACACCAGAACTGCATTTATCACATCCGACAAAAGGGGTCAGTTGGCCACTTCGACTCTATTGATTTCGAAATTGTTGGTCTCATACAGGGATTGACAAAAAACTGAGTTTGTATTCTTAAAAATTAAAGTGGAGAAGAAAAGATTTGTTGGTTTACTTTTTTTATTCAGTTTCATCATGCTACAAAATATAAGCAACAACTATTAATTTATTTATAGCATGCATGCATTACATACTCATATGTCACTTAAAGAATAAAGAAAAGTTCTCTTTTCAGTTATGTCTTTTCATAGTTCAAAAGGTAGCTTTTCATGTAAAGTTGGTTTAATTTTCCAACAATGGTTCCCTTCTACCAAGTTTGCTTCTGAGTCCCAACAATTTCTTTTGAAGTCTTGTCCTCCTACATCCTTCGTGAATATGTTAGCTAGTTGATTATCATTTCTATAGTATTCAAGGTTGATTTCTCCATCATTGACAAATTCTCGGAGGAAATGAAAATGAACTCAAATGTGCTTTGCTCTCCTATGCAAGACTGGATTCTTTGAAACCGAAATAGTTGAAGTATTATCACAGTAAAGTGTCAGTGGTTTATCCTGTTTGCACTTGATGCTTTCCAAAACATCTTTCAGCCATATAAGTTGACAAGCAGTTGAAGATGCAACTATGTATTCAGCTTCTGTGGTGGAAAGTGCCATAAGTTGTTGTTTTTTCGAACTCCATTAAATTACACTAGTACCTAAACTTAAAAAATATCCTGAAGTTCTTCGTGAATCATCAATACATCTCCCCAATCACTATGAGTAAATCCGATCAACTTGATAGGAACATGTGCTTGTAAAAAATTCCATAATCCGGTGTTCCTTTTATATATCTTAAAATTCTTTTTGCTACCTCCCAATGTTTTGAGCATGGTTTCTCCATGAATCTATTGATTTGGCTTACAACAAACATTATATATGGTCTTATTGCAGTTAAATACATTAATCCTCCAAATAAGCTACGAAACATGGTTGGGTTGATGATCTTTCCATTCCCTTCTTTTCTTAGTTTTAGCCCTGCAATGCAAGGAGTAAGCACATGACTGCAATGTTCCATTTTAAATCTTTTAATAATTTCAGTTGCATAGCTCTACTGAGAAATAAAACTTCCAACTCTCCATTGTTGAACTTCTATTCCCAAAAAATGATGTAATTCTCCCAAATCTGTCATGTAAAATTCTTTCATCATTGATAGTTAAATACCTTTACCATCTTATATTATTTCCAGTAAAGACAGTGTCATCAACATAAAGATTTACAATGATAAGACATCCATTAGAGCTTGAATTTATGTATAAAGGGTGCTCATACAGTCACCTTATAAAGCCTTTCCTCACAAAATAATCATTAAGTCTTCCATACCATGCACGTGGAGATTGCTTCTACCCATATAACACCTTTTTGAGCTTATACACTTTATGTTCTTCACTTTTTTAATAAAAACTGACAGTTGATCAATATAAATCTCTTCTTGGAGATGACCATTTAAAAAGGCGGACATAATATCCACTTGATATAGCTTCCAACCATTTTGAGCACCAAGAGAAATAATGAGGCGAACTGTATCAAGCCCAGAGACCGGTGCAAATATCTAATTGTAATCTTTCTTTGCTTTCTTTTTATACCCTTTTGCCACCATTTTTTTATGCTTGTTGATGAAACCATTAGGATTCATTTTGGTTTTAAATGCCCATTTTACACCAATTGGGGTCTTGTGTGATGGTAGGTCAGTAAACTTCCAGATGTTGTTTTTCTCAAGTGCATTAACTTCTTCCTTCATAACATGGATCCATTTTTCTTCCTCTATTGCTTCCTAAAAAGAAATTGTGTTTTCACCTGCAATGAATGCAAAATATATTGACTTTCTTCAATGACTTCCTTTGTTGTCTCATAAAGTTCTTGTAGGCCTTTTGTCTTCTTCCTTTGTGGAGAGGGTGAATCATAAGGCGATTCTTCAAACTGATTGATATCTTTATTTTGTTGAGAAACAAAATCATCTGCAACATCATTATCTTCTAAAGATTTTAGAATTTTCCAACTTGACGAATCTAAAATTTTATGGGTAGCTTTTTCATCAAAAACAACGTCCCTGCTAATCACAATGTTTCTTGTCTTTGGATTATACAGCTTATAAGCCTTGGATATTTCACTATATCAAATAAAGATGCATTTATCAGATTTATCATCATGCTTGCTCCTCAAAGCACCTGAAATATACAAGTAAGCAATGCAGCCTAATGTCCTCGGGCAATGAACACTTGGTTTTCTTCCATATCAAGCCTGCTCAAACTTTTTGTGGGAGACCTATTGATTAAATAGACAGCACATGAAAAAGTCTCTGCCCAAAATCTGCAGGCAAGTTTTTCATGTTCATCAAGCATCTAGCCACCTCCATGATGGTTCTATTTTTCCTTTCAGCTATGCCATTTTGCCGTGGGGAACAGCAAGTTGTCAACTCATGCCTGATGCCTTGCTCACGACAAAGTTCTTCAAACAAATTTGATAAATATTTGCCTCCTCGATGTGCTTCTCAAAATTTTAATTTTATAGTCGAAATCTTTTCGACTTTCGTTTAAAATCATTAAAAGCTTGAAAAGTCTCTGATCTTCCTTTCAAAAAATAAACCCATGTTTTCTTGGTATAATCATCAATAAATAAGAGAAAATAACAATTACCTCCTAAGGATGTAGCTTGAATAGACCTGCATAAGTAAGTATGGAAAAGTTCCAAAGGTGATTGAGAAAATCATTTTGATTTTGCTAGAAATGAATTTCTATGTTGTTTTGCAAGTTGGCATTCTTGGAAAACTTCACTTGGAATTTGAATCTTGGGTAGACCTTCAACAACATTTTCATTTGACATCAGCTACAAGCTTCTGAAGCTGAGGTAATCAAATCTATAATGCCATAGCTTTGTTGCTTCCTCGCTGCGTGTAAGAAAACAAAAGTCATATAAAACATTGAGTTTAAGAGGATAAAGGTTGCTTGAGCTCATGGTGATTTTAGCTATCAACTGATTATTTTTCTTCATAATGCATAATTTATTATAGAAATGGATGTTAAATCACTTCTTTATCAAGTGCCCGACACTTAGCAAATTGGTTTTTAACCCCGGACACATAGAAAACTTCAGACATCCTCTCAACTTGTCCATGTTTTGTCTGGAAAATAATTTCTCCCAAGCCTTGAATTTTGAAAGATTTAGCATAGCCTATCGTTACCTGTCCATGATCAGCTTCAACAAATTTTGAAAATAGCTTTTTGTTTCCTGTCATATGCTTACTGGCATCGCTATCCAAATACCAAATATTTTCAACATCTCCATCGGATGCAATTAACAAAGTTTCTTGTGAGTTTTCAGAAATCTGATTATGTACATAACCAGTCTCTTTGCCTTTCTTTAGTTCTCGATTTTTTTCCCAACACTCACTAACTTTATTCCCTAGTTTATAATAGTGAAAACATTCGACATACTCCTTTTATTTCTGTCTGAGCTGGAATCATAATATCTGCCATATTGAGCTCTATAAAAATTACATTTTTAAACTTCTTTCTTTGGCTTTATAGCTGCTTTTCCTCGCTGTGGGAATTATATCTCCATTGCCTTCCTCTTCCTCTTCCACTTTCACGGCCTCTTCCATATTGTGAATTGTAAATATTGCCAACTTTAATGCCTGATCATTAGAAGAAGAAATGACTTGCGGGATTCTTTGATTAATTTGAAATTCATGAGCCTCCAAGCTCCCATGTAGGCTTTCTACTGACAAGGATAACATGCTTTTGATTCTTCGATCGTAACAACAATATGGTCGAATTTGCTTGTTAAGCTTCAAAGAATTTTCTCTATAATTTTTTGAGTTGGTACCACTTCACCATTAGAAGCCATCTTATTTATAAGAGAGTTTACTCTTGTGGAAGATTCTAAAATCTTTTCATTATCTTTCATATCTAATTTCTCAAGTTCTGCTATTAAAGCTTGTAAACAAACCTTCTTCACTTGATCTTGGCCTGAGTATGTGGTTTCAAGTATCTCCCATGCTTTCTTGGAATTTTTTGCCTTGCTTATCCTTTCATAAACTTGAATTTCTATGGCTTAAATTTTTTGGAAGAAAGCCTTCTTATCTTTTTGCTTCTCTTCTTCAAATTGCTTTTCTGGGGTAAGTTTCAATTGCTTGTTGTTCTACTCCGCTCTGTACAACATTAGGTCTTGAAATTCAAGACATTGTTTCATCAAGCAACTCTGGTAATCATAATTTTCACAATTGAATTTGGGTACAAAAGGAACATGATTGATAGTAGAACTAGCCATTGTAACCGGACAATAAGGCTCTGATACCAGTTTGATAAAAAAACTAAGTATGTATTCTTTAAAATTAAAGTGGAGAAGAAAAGATTTGCTAATTTACTTTTTTATTCAGTTCCATCATACTGCAAAATACAAGCAACAACTACTAATTTATTTATAGCATGCATGTGTTACATACTCATACGTCACTTAGAGAATAAAGAAAAGTTGTCTTTTCAGTTATGTCTTTCCATAAAGGTAGATATTCATTCAGAGTTGGTTTAATTTTCCAACAGTGATAGCAATAGATCTAAATTGATTTTTGGCTTCCTACAGTAACTGGGGTTCTCGCTCTAAGGTAATTAACTGAAAACCATATTCATTGGTCAAAGAAGGAGGCGTTAGTATTGGAGCCAAGGGAATTTTTGGTTCAGAGGTTGTTTGACAACCCGATGTCATCGATCGTTGCACCGACGTAGGTTGCTAAGTATTTGCGGATTCGTTGCTATGTTGGTGGGAAGGGGCATTGGAGATGTGTCTCAAGCGCACCACCTTTCTGTCACCATTTTCCTTTTTTTGTTGTTGTGAGGTTCTACTCTCTTATGCACTTATTCCTTTTTCCTTAATTTGCATGCTGGTAACGAAAATATCCATGGCATTTCAGATTTGAACATTGGGTTGTAAACCTCAACCTTGAGCACAAGGTTATTCATAAAGGGAAGGGGAATTGCTTTATCTCTTAACAAATAGCAACACTACAAGAAAACCCTGATTTAGCGTCATATATTTACAAGAGGAAATTTCCATCGCTAATTTGCGACGGTTTTCCATGTGATCTGCAAGGGTCTTTAATTTTTTAACTTTTATTTTATTTTATTTATTACCGTCGTCTTCTGTCATCTCTCATTAAGACATTGCAAATTGCGTCAAGTTACCGACAGAAATTTTTTGTCGCTATTTTCCGCTGCAAATCCGAGCAGATTACCGACGAATATTTATCGTAGCTATTTTGCAGCAAAACTCCAACAAATTTGCAAGAGATGTTTTGTATTATTTTTCTAAGATATACTTTAGTGTTATTATTTTTATAATTATTAACGTGTTCAATAATTAATTTGTTCTAATTACTGATTTATAAGTAATAACAAATAATAATTTACGTTCTATAATAAATAACTTATAATCATTGCATAATTAAAATTAGCAAAATAATCTTTGCTCATAACCAATGTAATTACTAAATTTTTAATTAAGTCCTCTGCTTTCATCACAAATTTCAGTCAGTATGGCAGCATGTTTTAGGATAAATCTCAAAATTTTAAATTGTACCACTACAACAAAAATACAATTTTACAAAACTGATTTTGCAACAGTTCGCCAAAATGCTTTAAAAAAGTCGATCTTTCGCAACATTTATTAAGAAAAATGTTGTAATAGAATCTTCCAACAAATATCTTATGTACAAAAGATGTAAATAAAAGATTTCCACAATGTTTGTTTATAGAAAGTACCTTTTTGACGTTACATTTTTTACGTTGTGTTATATTTGTCATGTTGTTGAACTTCGTAAATGAATGTTTGTTAAATATTGTAAATTAAAAGCTTTCAACGATATTTATCAAACGTTATTTATGTTGTTATTGAAATATGTTAATGAACGTTGTTTTATCAAATAAAGAATTATTTTGATAACTTCCTTTATTTACAAAACTGAATTTTTGGGAAAAAAACAAAAGTTTACTTTTGACATAAAAATTAATTTTTTATTTTTAAGATGATGTAGAAAAAATAGTTTAGAAATACTCAACATTTATGGAAAATTTTATTTTTTCAAAAAATAATGTAATGTTTGAAATAATTTTTTTCTCATAGCAAAATTAAAAAGCCATTTTTTTATTTTTTTCTACATTCTCTCTAGCATGAGGCAATTTGACAACTTCAATTATGTTGTTATCTGATTTCGTTTAATCTAATTTAAGTTAATTACGGATCATTCATAAACGCACCACATACAGTTTTTGTTGGATCATATTTGTGATCCATGTAGTATTGATATCATCCGTTAGATCAAGTTAGTAATCCAGGGATTATGCATTGTGCTATTCTGATCCGTTAGATTATATCCCAACACATCTATTTTTTTTTTTTCATTAGTTCCGCTCAGAAGCTTTCACGATCCCTCATCCGTCATCTTCATCTCGTAAATTACTTCCAACCCCAAATTTTCGTGAAAACCCTAATAGAGAAGACGATTACACTCGAAGTCGAAAGCAGCGACACGATCGATAATGTCAAAGCCAAGATCCAAGTCTGATTCTTACCTATCTAGGGTTATGCTTTATTTCGATTTTTTCTTGATTTTTCTGAGAATAATTTCGATTTATTTACGATTCTGGGATGTTAGGTTGACTTTTTTTCATCGTTCAGCTATGTGTTATTTGGTTGATTTCTGTATTTTTTTATTCTATGGGCCTGAGTTAGGGTTTTAGTTGATTTTTGATTTACGGGTTTAAATAGGTTGATTATTAAGCATCTTCTTTCCCTAGTTTGGAAGATGTCTACTTCTATATTCTGAGAAGATTACAGAATTATGTGTTCCTGAAATTTGTGCTACTGATTGAGAGCAAATATGATTCGTTTTTTAAGTTTTCCCAGATTAATATGATGTTTCTAAGACCCTGCACCTGTGTTTTATCCACTGATTTTGATAGGTTTTTGCAAGGGGTGTTTTGAAAAAACTCCTGCTCCTTAGGTTTTGTTATCACCGGTCATGATTGGTTATAAAACCTAGTTCCTTTTAATCTTTAGTTATGATTTGAATGGATGTAGGGTAATTAGCTCAAACAATGGATGTCAACAAACACAAACACAAGTTGTGTTTCCTTTCAAACTAAAAAAACACCACTAAATTTCATGTGAATTTTCCTTTCAAGTAGTAAAGGTTGATTTTTTTTATTTGATAATATGGTCTAATTTCATGTTTAGGAGATTCACATTTAAATTTATATGGAAAAATTATGTGTGCATTTTTCTGGATATACAATCTAGCATTTAGTTTGTTTTTTATGTATAATTTAGCATTTTTATATCAATATTTGGATACTAAATGGATTATTTCAGCTAATATAATAAATATTTTCACTATCAAAACCATAAATGAAAATACTAAGGAGAGATCGAAGCTTTATTGATCTCCTTACCTTGGTAGTTATTATAATGTTTAAACGATGAGTGATCTACAATAGCAAGAATGGTATATAAGTGCATACCTTAGGAAATCAGATGCAATCCTTTGCGCTACTCCATAATTAGGAGATTCACAGTTAAACTCATGGCATGGATTTTAAAAAATTGATATATAAACGGTTTGATAAATTTTACTATTTCTAGTTGATTTTAGACGAAACTGCGTACAAGTCAACTAAATCCAAAGGTGATGCCATCTAAGAAACCATATCATATTGATATTTATCTTATAAAATTGAACAATAATTTATACTGGTTTATTAAAGTGACTACGAAATCAGTTTGAGTTAAAACTGCATTTTTAATCCAGCTTCAAGTAAAATTAATATTTTCTTTTATTGGTTCGTGGTATATTTCAATATAATCATAATATGAACCTTTTGGAACCTGTATTGAGCAATCAAACAAGTACTTCAAAGAAACTATCCTTCATCTTCACTTGATGTGTTGAATATAACTGCATTTTAAACTACAGTACTATTAGATTATATCGAGATAACTTTATTTAAGTATAAAATTATACAAGTCGACCAGTTTTAACAAGTATTTCTTAGTCTATTAGCATGTTATAAGTATAAAGCAATAAAACATATGTTGTTGGTTAAGCAGAAACGTTTATTGTGTTGTGATATTGATAATTATTAGTATAAAGAGATTAATTGACAAACATATAGTAGTCTGCTATCACTTGTTAGCATATGAAAAATTAGACCTGATCCTGTAACACCCCGCATTTTTAATATAATTAAAAATAAAATATATGTATATATGCATAGATAGGTAAATAATAGGGATGTACAATGAAAATTAATTAATACATGAAAGAGAAGGAAAAATTAATACGATAACAGTATGAGTAATAGAAAAGATAACAAACTAAGGATACTTAATTTAAATATCAGGAATTAAGTAAAATGGACATCACCATTGCGTTCGTCTCGGAATTCTTCTTAAGATAGATTTCAAGGTTGTATAAAACAGATAACATATGAAGAATTTACGAGCCTAAAGAGTTTGTATACGCGCAAGAAAACATATATATAAACAAAACCAAGTCCAGAATTCAAACAGATTCAAAAACAGGTCAAACCGGGCTGAGCGGGAAATCTCCCACTCAGATGTGTCGACTCCCCTTAAGGGGGGTCGACATAGGAGTTGACCCCCCCAAGAGGGGTTGACACAGGGGTCGACCCCCCCATAGAGTGTCGACCTCCAAACCCAGATCCGAGCTGGGTGAGTTTTGACATTTCTGGACACGTTTTGGGCACTGTTCATTGATCTAAAGGCTATATAATGGACCCAAGACTCATTATTTTTCTTCACCTAAACCTATGGTGATGCCATGACTCTGTCCTAGCATAAATCAATTCTAATTCTTATTTTCCAAGTAATTTCAAATCCTAGATCCACTTTCTTCCCTTACTCTTCAAAACCTATTCTTGAAATAAAAGATTAGATTTAGAATTTCTTCTATTGCAAAATAAAGAGAAAAGGGATTTTGATCTACAATCTACGTGGCAAGGGAAGAACTTTGGATGCTAATCTAATCCAGACCTAGGAAAGCAAAAATCACTGTGAGTGGATTTAAATTACCTTTGTTGAATAATAGTAGGTGTATTGTTTAGCAATTTCCCAAGTTAATTTGTTTAATTCAATTAAAATAACTCAGATTTTATTTTATGTGTATTCCATTCTTCTTCTTCCCCTTTCCTTTTTTTAAGATTAGGCTAACTTCGAGCCTAATCCAAATCTCGCTGAAAAGCATGCGTATGAACAAAGATTGGAATAGTGAAATGATGTTTGGCAATTTGGAAATAATTTGTAATTGGGAAATTGAAACAACTTGTAAGATGAATTTTTGGGCATAATTCATGAATTGGGGAATTATGGAATAACATAAACTGAGAATGGGAAATTAGGGGAAATTGGCACATATATTAACCTAGAACATAAAAGAAAATATGTGCGATTAAAACTGAGAACGATTAGATATGCTTGGGTGTGTTGAATCAAGAATTTATGTATGAACTATATGTACATAAGAAAAGTTAGAATTGAAGATTTAGACATATGGGATAATAAGTTGAATTGGGATTTATGCAATAAGAATGAGGGGTTGACATGAATTAATTATTCTAAACAATAAGAATGAGGGTTGACATGAATTATTGATAACTTTAAAGAACAATTAACTTGGGTGTAATTAAGTATAACTTATATACATGAAAAGTTGGGCATAACATATAAGAAGGATTATTGGCATAACTATGTACGAGGTTATGTAATCATGGTAGAATTTATGTATCCAAATCAAATTGGAACCATAAACATGAAATCGGGTTTAGAAGCGTGAACATGAATTATTGGATTGAGATAAATAGGCATATAAAACCTAGATTGAAATTGTATAGGTGAGTTAAAAGATGAACATGCCTATCTCGAGGTTAGATTGAGTTGCGGTGTAAGTCTGTCCGGAACCGCCCGACACATCCAGCAACCGCAACAATAGGTCTAATGTGAGAGGTTAGCACATTAAGCCCAAAACCCGAGGTTAGAACGAGTTTGCGGTAGAAGTCTATCAGGAACCTCCCGGCATATCCAGCAACCGCAAGCAACATGTCTAATGTGAGAGGTTGAGTGCATTAATAAAAAGAGTAATGCTATGAAACAAACATGTTAAGTGTGCTAAGGTTAAGTAAACGAAGGCGTATAGACAAACTTAACCAACATAATAATGGGGAATGGTAGCAAACCTAAGTTAAGAAAACTAAGTAAATAATGATGGATTATGGCAACATCAACAGATACGAGTATAACTGAATGGGAAGATAATAGGTAAGCTTGGTACAAGACAAGTAAGAATTATAACGTAGGTTATAATGATTGATACAAAGATGAAATAACTTATGAAAGAATGCAAGCCATACTTAATTGAAGATTAAGTAATCCGTGGGAATGGGAATAAACCACGAATAGAGAAAACATAAGTTATATGAGTATGAGGAAAACTTATTAGTAAACCTTAGTTAAGATGACTAAGTTAATGAGTAAACGATAAAGAGAATTTGTTAGTAAACATTAGTAAAGAGAACTAAGTAAACAATCATGGAAAGTCATGTTAGTAAACCTTAGTTAAGAGGACTAAGTAAACAGTTCCAGAAAGTCATGTTTGAGCTTGTTAGTAAACCTTAATTAAGAGAACTAAGTAAACAATCATGAAAAGTAATGTTGGTAAACCTTAGTTAAAAAGACTAAGTAAATAGTTACAGAAAGTCGTGTTTGAGCTTGTTAGTAAACCTTAGTTAAGAGAACTAAGTAAACAATTAAAAGATCGCGACTACATAAGAAATAGTGAAAGACTTATGAAAAAGAAACTTAGTAATTAAAAACTAATATGGATGAGATAACCAAGTTAAAAAGAAAACCTAATGAGATAGAGCAAACGAATAATTAGAAGATTAGATTTAAGATTTAATAACACGAAAGGGTAAGGCGCTTGGACCGGTTCATACGATGGGGATGGATAACCAAACACGGTAGATCATCACGATGCCGTATGGTGCAAGGAGGAGAAAACGTCCATCTGATCATGTAGAAGGCTCCAAGGGACTGGGTTACGAAGCACGCGGCTTCTGGGGACGTGAGGGTACTTTTGGTATCCCTCTGTGAGTGGAAGATGATACGTCTGTGCTCACAGAGGTTAGGTCTGCGTGGGAAGGAACAATGAATATGCCTTGATTGCAAAACAAGAGGCAATCAAAAGACTAAGATGGACCAACGTGATTCAGCGAGACCAGTTAGTGTCCTGTGACAGCAGCTCGTCATCTACCTACCATCTTCAGTCAGTACGTGAAGCAGATAGACGGAGAACTCCAAAAGACCATATACTTTGCTATCTAGTTATGGATGAGGTTGGCCAATAGGATTGAAGGGCATAGTGAGCCGGGGTTACGGTTCTCATTCTTGATATTCTTGGGTGCCTTTCATTAGTTAAGGGAGGGGTCTAGTGGAACCATAGCCACTATGCGGTTCGACAATTAATTTACAAGCTAAATCGCGGATCTTTTATTTTCCTTTTAGGTTCTCGTTTCTTAATCCTTTTTTATTTACGTCACCTGTATTGTTTCCATAACAAATTAAATCTAGATTGTAAAAGTTACAATTGTTCCAAAATGTAAACAATAATAACCTTTTCCATTTCGTTTTTCACGGCTTCAAGATTGCCATCAATAAATTTACACTGCTTCGATCGTGGACTACAAAGGCTCTTTAGAGCTCGTCCACCTAATATTTTAATTTTAATTTTCTTTTGCATATATATAGCTTAATTTTTTAATGTGTAAAAAAAGGAAAGAAAAAAAACATTTTCCTAGAAAAATCTAAAGTCCCGATGGCTTGACCCATTAAATCATCAAAATTTTAAACTTTAAGTAATCAGGTTTCGATATATGATTCTTGTATGAAAACGGTGATTGATTGTGAGAAATATTTTGGATTTGTTTAGTCTAATGGGTTTGCAGCTATAAAATATTGATGCATGCAGCTGTATTAGGTACGTAGTTATTAAGTAGGGACATTGTATGGCCATTCCTTGTAAACATTTAAACCCACTCTGTTTGTATGAATAATCTTTATCAATGGATAAAAATAGATTTGCAATCGACTTCAAGAGAAGGTTGTGTTTAGATTTTTTTTTCTTTTGTCCTAAAAAAAGAGTAAATAAATAAAATCAAAAACTAAAAATTAGAGTCGTGTGGCAGGTAGGACAATCAATCTAGGCAAAACTGTTATAATTTTATACTGCACTTAGAAAATTTATACTTCACTTAGATTTTCGAGTCATGTTATTGTCCTTGTTCAAATTTTATACTGCACTTAGAAATATAAAAGTGAACAAAGTGCACATTCAAATGTTACCATGCATCTAAAACTATTATAATTTGAAGCTTATATTTGAAACCAATGTATTCTTATGACTATTTGTGCCTTTACACATTACGCCTGTGTCTGGGTCTTTGGAATAATGCAGAGGTTACTGAATTAAGACTTGTGAAATGAAACACAGTGCACCTTAAACCGGAAATACTGTGAAGTAGCAAGATTTTTTTTTTAAAAAAAAATAATAACAGATGGAAAATAAAATGTAAACCAAAAGAGAAAATTGCAGAGGTTTGAGACAACAGTTGAAATACACAGAACTGAAATCAAATGATAACAGACAGTGGACACTATTCTAGCAATAGAACTGAAACCAAGTGAAGATACTTTTTTTTAAAAATAAAGTTGCAATGCAAATGAGTTGTAAAAACTGAGCTGAAATGAAAACCAAAGAAAACAAAAGCGATAAAGATTGAACCTAACTTAAAACAAGCACTCGCTACAACCTAAGATGCAGGTGAAAAACAAATGCATAAAACAATTACTATTATTTTTTGCTTTTTTTTCAATGCAAATGAAACAATTTTTTAAAAAAATAACACTAAGGAAACAAAAATGACAAAAGACAAAAGGCACTAACAGGCACAGGCAAACCAATGTATTCTTATTCCAGGTGCCTGATATTCTTAGTGGCATATTACCCATGTGTCTTTGGCATTATACTAACATCAATAGTTGGCTTTAGAAATTATTGTTCAATGATTGGCTTTATCTTTTTAGGTATTACTATTTCAGTTACACTATTCCAACGCATTACAAAAAGTTTATTTTGAAATTACTACTGTATCATGTTCATAGATACATCTTTCACATGGAATCATCAGTTGAATGGGATGCATTTACGGAGGATGACAAAGCAATAATCAATTTCTATACATACAACTTTCAGAGATATTAACCTTACAAGAGGTCAACCTCTCATCATCTCCTTCCATATTTATTCTATTGATTCCCTGTAAGGTAAGTAATTAGAATTGATTTTTCACGATTAAATCAACAACCAATATAAACAGTTGTGTGTACTAACCTGATCCTTTATTTATTTTTAACCTATATATACACATTATTTTTGCTGTATGTGATGCCAGTGGATTCCGAACTTCGGTTGAGGAGAGTGGAAAGCTCGGTTATATGGGTTGGCCTTTTGTTTGGGTTTGAATTCTGAGTCAATGGAGAACTGCTGCTCTTTTTGTTTGGCCTCTTGTTGCACATGTTCTCTTCCCAGATAGAGAGTTTTAATGTGAGTGAATCCCCTGCGTTTATGGTAATCTATATATTTGTATTTATGGTTTTCTTTTATTAAGGATAAACTTAAAGCATGTGAAACATTGTTTGAATTTTTTTAATGATGTCTTCTTCAAACTCCCTGGCTCCAAATAAATTCTGTAGAAAAATCTTTAATCATTATAATGAATGTGGCTTTTGCGCAAATGAAAAAACAAAAAAATATTTATAATATTTTGAATTCTTATAGAATAAATTGTTTTCAGTATTCTTTTAGAATCATGATTCCTAATTTAATTGGTAGATATGATTAAGTTGATACAATTTTCTTACGTTGATGAAACTGGAATAAATTACTAACGAGGTTAATCTAACTCGCTACTTTTAAATAATCACTTTTTTTTAAGTTGCTTGCAGTAGGAATGATGGCTGATCAGTTGCTTGCAGTTTTGATGTCTTCTATCGGTTTGTGTGGCGTTGATGTCAGAGGTTGGTATTTATAGTATGATGTAGGTGTTTTTTTGTCATTTTAATATGGGTTGGTATTTGTAGTATGTCACTTTAATATGGGTTGGTATTTGGTATTTGCACTATGATGGCTGATGCATGAGTAGCTTTGTTTTACTAGCACTTGAGTGAGTGGAGTACGTAGCCAATATGCATGCTTGAATTATGTATCCATCACGGTAACAGGGTAAGTATCACACTGTTTTTGTTAACTACAAGTGCTGCTTTATTTACAGATAATGCTGGTCCAAGCTGATGGTTTGTGATCTTGCCTGTTTGTATATATTTCCTTTGTGCCCTTCGCTATTATAATCTCTATAATAAATTGCTAGATCTTGAATCTAATCATCTCGGGTAATTCCCGTCTAACCTAAAATCTTTATTTTGGTTTATTTCATTTATGATTTCAGTTCTTTGAATCCTTTTTGTGCGTTTTTCTTCTATGTATCGTTTGAGCCAAAAGCTGAAAGGAACAAACCCAATTCCATCACTGTCTAGCTGTAAATCTTTGGTTTAAGTTATGGGTCATGTTAAGAGAGAGAAAGAGATATACTTAAAGGCATATATCTTTTATATTTGTCAAAAGACTTTATAAATGATGTGAATATATAATTTATTTTGTTTTCTAACGGTTGAGAGTACAATTGTATATGCATTGCATTAATTGTAAATAACGTGTATTATATTGTACTATTTTGGGTTAAATAGTAATAAATTTGTGTATTATATTCATAACTGCATTTAGTATTCTTTATTGATAGTTGAACGATAGTATTTGGTAAAGCTATAAGCAAGAAACATGTAAAAATGATTATTGGCAGAATAGAAAAGGAATAACGATGGATTACCTACAGAAAAAATTTGGTTTTAAAAATATTTTGTCGCTAATCCCTTGCTAATTAGCAAGGCTTTACCGATGTTTTTGTATAAATAATAAATCATTATAAATCACTTATCCGTCGGTAAATACTCGGTAAATAAAATAATAAACAAAACTATATTTTTTATAAAAATAGTGAAATGACGGAAAACTATCAGAAAACTCGTGCTATATTCCATCGCAAAATGTAACACAATTACCATCATGGTTTTTGCCGACCACCATTGTATGTAGAAAATCCGTCGTTAAAGCCAATATAACAACGGATTGGAAGCGGATTCCACCGCTGCTATATGCGGTTTTTCTTGTAGTGCAATGCTTTTGGCCCGGAGAATAATATTACAGTCATGCTTGGTTTTAGATCACCAGATTCCAGTCATAAGTTCACCAGAAAGGATCTCTAGCCATGTTAGGCACAAGGCTAGAGCTAACACGTCCTAAGAAGGAACTGCAGTGAAGTAAATTTGAGTGTACATTGCATATTAGCACGCATGTACATGGGGTCACATGTCAGTTATGTTAAAACTTGGATTGTTTTCATGCAATTTGAGTTAAGTTTTTTTTTTTTTTTTTTTTTTTTTGGTTTGGTTCTATACAAAAGTGCCATTACTTCTGGAATCTATATATACAAGGGACGTTGGACGTAATTTGATATGAAGATTGAACAAAATCTATCTCTTTGTTATTTACAAATTCTATATAATCTCTGATTCTCTTCTGCTCTTCGATCTTTATTCTTTGATCGTCTTAGACCTGTCATTTCTTTCCCTAGAGAATTCTATCTAATATGTTCTGAATGCACAACTTCTTCTAATCTTACTGCAAAACTCTTCTTTGCCTTATGTTTTTCTCTCCGGTTCTTTACTTCCATTACAATTAACTCTTCATTGCATTCCAACCTATGATATCATGGTTGAATATCAACAAGGCGATGATAAATTTGTAATGCAATGAAGAGTTAACTCTAATGAAAAGTAAAGAACCGGAGAGAAAAATGTAAGGCAAAGAAGAGGTTTACAGCAAGATTATAAGAAGTTATGCATTCAGAATAGATTAGATAGAATTCTTAAGGGAGAAGGAAGGTGATTAGTAGAATATTGAAGAAGAAACGATAGGTAGAAGATGATCAGAGGGGAGCAGAGAATTAGAGATTAGACAAAAACTGTAAATGAAAAAAGAGAGAGACTTTATTCAATCTTCATATCAAGTTATGTCCATCGTCCCTTGTATATATAGATGCCAGAAGTAAGGGATCTCTAGTTTAAACACAAACCAAAATAAAAAATATTAATCAAATTGCATGAAAACAATCCAAGTTTTAACATAACTGACAATTGACCCTTGCGTACATGCATGCTAATAAGCAATGTTACACTCAATTTTACTTCACTTCAGTTCCTTCTTGGGGGTGTTAGCTCCATCCATGTGCCTAGCTCTCTAATGAACTTATGATCGGAATCTGGTGATCTGAAACCAAGCATGGCTGTGACATTATTTTCCTGGCCGAAATCATTGCTATATGTTTGGTGATAATACATGTGAAGGGGTAATTTAGGTTTCATTTGTGTTTTTGGGTGTGTTGATTTCTAGTGTCTCGTATGGCCTACAGGGAGTGTTGAAAATAAATTAAAATTGCATTAAATGAAATCATATATTGTATGTGTTAATTGCAATATATATTTCCTGATTTGCTTATTTGGTTATATTTGATATTGTATTATTGTGATTTTATCTAGAATTTTCCTTTGAATTAGAATAAGCATGTATAAATGAAGCATCTTTTATAATCAAACAATTGAGCCAAAAAAAAAAAAAAAAAAAAAAAAAAAAAAAAAACAATAAAATTTGTCTTCTCCAAAACTTCTTCATCCCTTCCTCTCCAATTAATATTCTACAAGCTGGTATCAGAGCTTGATTGAAATCATGGGATTTCAATTTCTTTTATTGTTTATTCTCACAAAAGAAAATTTTAAAGAATGGAGTAGTAAAAAGAAAGTATCTCCGCAGGATTATGGGAAATCGTTGAAAACAGTCATGAATGGCAGAATGATTGAAAAAGCATGTCAAAAGTAGAAAAGAAATCTTTTTTGGCATTGCGATGGAAGGATCATTGTGCTTGTCTTATAATGAGAGAGAACCTCAATGAAGTAGCATCGGAATATATTTTTGGAGAAGATTCTGCAAAAGATTCATGGAAATTATTGAAAGAGGTATATGCAAAGGATGACACAAAAATAATAGAAGCAGGCAACTGTAGCGTTGAGGAAGAGAACGAGAAAAATAGTGAGGAGGAGAGTGATGCTAAAGTTGAAGATGAGAATGTCACAAACAAAGATAAGGAAGTAGGTGACCAGAGCAAGTCAGAACCGAATGATGTGGAGATGACGGACATAGAAGAAAACAAAAGTGAAGTAAAAATGGATGTGGAAAAAGAAGACAGACGCAAGAATGAAAACATGAATTCCAGAATGACTGAAGTTGAAGACGCTCAAGCAGAGGACAATTCAGAAGACAAAGAAGGAGAAGGATATAAATGGAGAATCAAAAGAAGCTAAAGAAAAAGCACCACCTGCAGCTGAAGAGCCAAAAGAGAGCGAAATGGATTCGAAGAATCGGAAAAAGAAGAAGAAAAAGAAGAGTGGTAGAACTGTAGAAGAGAATGATGATTTGGATAAACTACTTGCAGTGCTTTGTGGACCTACCTCTAGCTTTTCCAGTGATCCCCAACCTGGCTCATCAATTGCTGCTCAACCATCAGAAGTTGTTGAGAAGGATATTGAAGAGCCTAAGACTACAGATATAGTAGAAAGTGCAGCGGCTAAGAAAATGAAAAAGAAAAAAGAGAAGGAGAAGGAAAAGAAAGCTGCTGCAAAGAAGAAAGAAATTGAAGAAGTTAAAGTAGATGTTCCTACAAAAGGTAAAGCCGTATATAACAATAAGTTACCTAAGCATGTGCGGGAAATGCAAGAAGCTCTTGCTAGAAGAAAGAAAGAAGAGGAGAGAAAGAAAAGGGAAGAAGAGGAAAGGTTGACCAAAGAGGAGGAATAACGTAAAAGGTTAGAAGAGTTGGAGAGATTAGCTGAGGAGGTAAAGAGAAGAAAGAAAGAGAAAGTGAAGGAAAAGCTTTTGAAAAAGAAGCAACAAGGGAAGCTGCTAATAGCTAAGTAAAAGGAAGAACAGAGAAGATTAGAAGCCATGAAGTATCAATTTTGAACCAAAATAATAGCGCCACTGGGGATGTGCCAGTCCAAGGGAAAAAGAGACCAAAGTACAAAACAAAAAAATTAAAACTTAAGAATGCAATAAATAATAAGGAATAATCCAATGAAAGCCAACAAGAGGTTGATGTTGAGATGGATCAAGTTGCAGAGGAAACAAACAGTAAAGCTAAAGTTAATAATGTGGAGGAGAAAACTGAAGAAACCAAACAAGAAGTTGAAATGTCAAAAGTTTTCTATTTCGGAAATTGTGGAAGACATGATAGAAGCAAAATGAAAACTCTGAATTTACTTTGAAGTGCTTAACAATGGAAAACAAACTCAACGTAATCAAAAAATGTCTAATCATATCATTATTTTTCTTGTCAAAACACGTGAGATACAAAGAAATCAAAACGGAGACGCTCTACACTACGTAATCAGAGTACATTGCAGCATCTTATGCAAGATGTCAATTAATTTGGTTGCGTGGAATTTTGGAAAGTCTTAAACAACAACAAGATAAACCAACAAGATTATTTTGTGATAATAGTTCTACTATTTCAGTCACAAAAGATCCAGTGCTTCATGGGAGGACAAAACACATCCGCATTCGATATCATTTTTTAAGAGAGCTTGTGCAAAATGGTGACATTAATGTTGAGTATTGCAAAACAGGTGATCAAATGGCTGACATTTTGACAAAGGCACTAAATGGGCAAGTCTTCCAAAGAAGTGTAGAAAAATTGGGAATAAAAAGCAAGTTTAATTTAGGGGAAGCATTGTTAGAAATAAATTAAAATTGCATCAAATAAATCATATATTGCATGTGTTAATTGCAATATATATTTCCTGATTTGCTTATTTGGTTATATTTGGTATTGTATTATTGTGATCTTATCTAGAATTTTCCTTTGAATTAGAATAAGCATGTATAAATGAAGCATCTTTTGTAATCAAGCAATTAAGCCAAAAAAAAAAAAAACAATAAAATTTGTCTTTCCCAATACTTCTTCATCTCTTCCTCTCCAATTAATATTCTGCAGGGAGGACCAAAATGGGTGGTGATGATCTCTAGTGATGCAAAGAAAATAGAAATCGACGAAGATTATGTAGAGAAGAGAATGCAAAAATGGTTTTATTAACAATTGTAATAATTCTATACATTTTTGATCGGTATATATACGTGAATATATAACTGTTACAATGTAATCAAATATTGGGCTAGTACATAATTTATTAGTTGGTAAAATAAAAGGATATTGGACTGAGGCCCATATTGTAAATAAAATATAAAATGCTGCAATGTGTAATGTTCTAGTTCATTTGACAGCCTCCCTCAAATTAGATTTCGGTCTTCATTGAAACCCTAATTTTCTTGTGATGATGTTTTAGAAATTCTCCCTTTTAACGCTCAAATATAGTAGATCTGAAGCTCGAGAACGTTAAAAGGGCCTCAACAAAGGAGATATAGCAGATGAGAGGCAGGTTTGAGAGAGATCTGTCACTAAAGCCTTTGTTCGTGTGAATCTGAATCAGGTTCTAAGCTTCCTTTAATATTTAACTCTTCTCTTAGTCTTATGAAGTCCTTAGCTAATAGGGGCTTTGTAAAAATGTCTGCTTTTTGATGATAACCTGGTATATGGTTGACCAGTAGCTTCCATTGTTGCATTTGTTCACGAAGTATATGTTAATTTCTATATGTTTTGTCTTTGCATGCTGAATTGGATCTGCTGTCATGTAGATAAAGCTTTGATTATCACGCCATATCACTAGCTTTTTCGTAGTGAGTAGGTTTAGTTCCCTTAACAATGATTGTAGCCATAAAATTTTAGTTGTTGTGCTAGCTATACTGCGATACTCAACCTCAGTACTTGATCTTGATATAGTAGTTTGCTTTTAGGAACACCATGAAATTAAATTGTTCCTAATGTAGATGCACTATCCTTTAACTTGTCATCTATCATCACTATCTACAGCCCAATCTGAATCACTGTAGGAAGTGATGTTCAGATGATTACTTGCTTTTAGTGTTAGTACAGAGTTGTTGGTGCCTTTTAGATATTTGAGAAACCTTTTTACAGCTTTCCAATGCTCATCTAGGGGATTCTACATAAATTGAGAAACTTTATTAATGCTAACAGCAATATCGGGTCATGTTATAGTAGCATACTGTAATGCTTCTACAACATTTATATATGGTTTTATATTATTTATAGCTTCCCCCTGTTTTTGGAGTAATGCTGATTAGAAATCATTGGTGTTGGTTGTGGTTTAGCATTATCCATCTTAGTTCCGAGCAGTAATTCAGAAATATATCTTTTTTGACAATGGTGTATCTCTGAATTTGACTGTTTGGTAACTGAAAATGTGTGTGTGTGTGTGTGTACTTGCCAAGTATAATACACAAGGATCGTGTAATATGTCAAACAATATTCCACGTATAAAGTAATAGCTAATCACAGAACAATAAAATCGAAGATGCAGTAAAAAGGAAAATCACACCAGGGATTTTTATACTGGTTCGGAGCACCGTCCTACGTCCAGTCCCAGACCTCTCTCTGGATTTTCACTAAACAACTACCTCGCTTCACCCGGAGGAACAGATTCACAACACCCGAGCAGCCGAACGGGATTTCACGCCTCTTACACACGAGGACTTCACAACTTTGCCTCTCACAACAATGAGGACTTCACACCTTTGCCTCTCACAACAACGAGGTTTTCACATAAGATGAGTATACTTGTAATTTGACAATGTGTGTTCTTAATAACATGAATTTGTCAATTCTTGTACAACCTTCCTATAATCTTATCCTCAAATAGAATTTGAATCCATGAAGATATGGAAGATGATATCATGTTTGAATCAAAAGAAGATTATGTAGATTCTAGAATTCGACAGCGATATAAGAAGATTATGAGCTTTTGAGTGCTTTGAATGATCAAAACTGAAACCAGCAAATGATAGAATAGATAGAAAGAATTAGTTAAATTGAAGATTTCATGTTGTATTTATAGAGGATAAGGAGTTGCAATCAATGGTGAAGAGAAGTATTGAATAGAAATGATTTTTGATGAAAAGAAAAGGAAGCAACCATTGATGAATGAAGATGTTTGTACGAAGAGTTGCTTTCAGTTCGTAGACCAGTTGACAGGTAAAAAATAACCAGTAGATTGGTATTTGAATATTTATACGTTATATACATGTATGCACGTTTATTGTGCGTTTCTGTCCAGAAACGGTCGACCGTATGATTTGAAACCGGTCGATCGGTTTCTGACATTATGCACAATGAATGTGCATTCATATATATACATATATATATTCAAACTACTGAGGTATATGATTATTTGAGGATAGATTTTAACAATTTTAACACAATTAAATCATTAAATAATCAACCTCTATCTTTCAATACCATTGAATCTCTTCTTTTTGTCGATCTTGAACTTCTCCTTGTCATTAATCAAAATGCCATGGATTCCTTGATTCAACATTCTCCCCCTTTTCGATTGATGACAACATGCTCTGAAATGTTTCTAACTCCCCCTGAATATGTACTCCCCCTGAAATATATATTAAACAAATCTGCAAAATTATCGTTAGTAACATTTTTCTCCCCCTTTGTCATCGACAAAAAGGAGTAGATATCATACACATACTATAACTTAAGCATGAAATACACAAGGATTGTAGCATACAATACACCAGACATAGCCAAACAAGTCATGTATTTAAGAGTTAATACGTACAAACCCAAAATGAAATACAACACTATTTATGTACAAGTGCTGAGTTAAGTCTTGCAAAAAATAAAAAACATAGTATCGTAAAGCGAGAATGAAAACAAACTACTGTGATTAATGAAATCAAAGAGATTAATGAAAGAACCTTCATGAATGGTGTAATCCTTCATAGCATTCCAACGTTTAACTGCAATAGGATCCATAAGCCATTGTTTGATATTGGAATTAATAGGCTGGAGTTGAGTAGAACTTGATTTCTTTAATCGCTTTTGAGGAGGAGCCATGATAGTTTGAGTGATTGAAAATGAAATCAGCAATAGATAGAATAGATAGAAAGAATTATTAAATTAAATTGAAGATTTCATGTTGTATTTATAGAGGATAAGGAGATGCAATCATTGGTGAAGAGAAGTATTGAATAGAAATGATTTTTGATGAAAAGAAAAGGAAGCAACCATTGATGAATGAAGATGTCTGTACGAAGAGCCGCTTTCAGTTCGTAGACCAGTCGATAGGTAAAAAACAACCAATAGACTGGTATTTGAATATTTATACGTTATATACATGTATGCACGTTTATTGTGCGTTTCTGTCCAGAAACGGTCAACCGTATAATTTGAAACCGGTCGACCGGTTTCTGACATTATGCACAATGAATGTGCATTCATATATATACATACATACATATATATATATATATATATATATATATATTCAAACTACTGAGGTATATGATTATTTGAGGATAGATTTTAACAATTTTAACACAACTAAATCACTAAATAACCAACCTCTATCTTTCAATACCATTGAATCTCTTCTTTTTGTCGATCTTGAACTTCTCCTTGTCATTAATCAAAATGTCATGAATTCCTTGATTCAACAGTAACTTCAATTCCTAAGAAGTGTGAGATTCTCCCAGAGCTTTAATAGAGAATTGCTTATGTAGGAACTCAGTTAAATATTTGACTTCATATTCACTCTACCAGAAATGATTAAATCATCAACATATATAAGAATGTATATTATTTTTAATGAAAAGAGATGAGTCAGATTTTGGCGGGTGGTATCCCATTGAGTTCAATATTGATTTTAGTTTCGGGAACAAAACTCTAAAAGACTGCTTGAGTTCATATATGGCCTTCTGTAATTTGCAAACTTGACATGAATCTTGAATGAATCCCTGTGGCTGTTGCATATATATATATATATATATATATATATATATATATATATATATATCTTCCTGTAAGTCACCATTCAAAAAGGAATTATTTACATCTAGATGCTTTATTTTCCGGTTGTTATTTAAAGCAATAGTGAATATAAGTCTAATAGTATAAGGCTTTACAAACTGAGAGAAAGACTCACTAAAATCGAATCCATATTCTTGTGTGAAGCCTTTTGCTACAAGTCTTGCTTTGAATCTATTTATTGATCCGTCTGGGTTTTTCTTAAGTTTATATGTCCACTAGCATCCGACTATATTTTTGTTGTATGGTGTATGAACAAGTTCCCATGTATTATTTTTCATAAGAGCATCATATTCTTTCATTATGGCAGCTCTCCAATTTTTGTTTTTGATAGCTTGACTATAGTCTGCTGGATCATCTTGACTAGTAGAAGCAATATAAATTTTCGGATTGGATATCCCATTCTTTGCCCTTTTTATCATATGGTGGCCTAGCGGTTTATATGGAGAGCTTTGTGGTGAGTTTGCTTGCTCAGACTCATTTGTATTGCTTTCAGTTCTACTGGTAGAAACTCGATTGTTACTATTGTTTTTAGTGCTAGTAATTTGATCTTCTTCTGCAACAAGCTGCTGACAGGCATGGCTAGGTGAATCAAACTGTTGTTGATTTTTCCATTCAATGGCATCTTCTGGATTACTTTGAACACTAGCAGCCTCAGTGGTACATTGACTTTCCCACAAGTCATGTATGATGCTTAAATTAGGTATAACAACTTTTAGATTGTAGATTTTCTTTGATGTTTTTATTTCAGAGTTTTGTATGGAAAAATTTTCTCATCAAAGATGACATGTCTACTTATAAAAATTCCACCACTAAGTCAATACATTTGTACCCTTTTTTATTAGAGCAGTAACCAATGAAAGTAAATGGTTTGGATCTATAATTAAACTTATTTGAGTTAGATGGTCTTAGATGTTGGAAAGATAGACAACCAAAAGTTCTGAGACTGTTATAATCTAGCTTAACATTATATAATTTTTGCAATAAGCTAGTTTCACTTAAAATTTTGGTTAGCATTCTATTTATTACAACAAAATTGAATGCCTCAGACCATAATTTTAAGGGTAATGAAGCTTAAGCGAGAAGTGTTCAGCCAGTTTCGACTATGTGCCTATGTTTTATTTCAACTAAACCATTTTGTTCAGAAGTGTATGGGAAAGTAATTCTATGAATTATACCCTTTCTGAAAGAAATCATTGAGTGGTTTAAATTCAGTACCACCATCAACATGTATGATCTTTATAGTATTATTAAATTGATTTTCAATCATTTTGATAAAATTTTGAATAGCACTACAAGTATCAGACTTTGATTTCAAGCAATATAGCCATGTATGTCTGGTATAAGCGTTCACAAATGGAATATAGTATTTATCTCCAAGAATAGTACTTATTGGGGATGGGCTCCACAAGTCTGTAGCAATTAATTCAAAGGGTTTAGTATATTCAGTAGTAGAATTGGCAAATGGAATTTCTCCCATTTGGCAATATGTACAAATATAAGGCAAACTGATATCATTGAAGGGTATTTTGTGATCAAGAAGAATTTTTTTAACAATTTTAGCACTTGGATGACCTAATTTGTAATGCCACAAGTCAAATACAAATTGTAAATCAGTATGATTGTCTAATATAGACATATTACACATGGAATTAATTCTTGCAATACTATTGCAGTTATTAAAATTGAACTTATAAAGTCCCTTTACTGCATTACCCTGCAAAAGTATATTTTTAGTTAGTATGTCTCTAACTAAAAAATATCCAGGAAAGAATTCAAAGTAGATATTGTTATCTTTGGCAAATTGAGAAACACTTATCAAATTCTTCTTGATTTTGGGTACCCTTAGCAGATTATGTAAAAATATTTGCCTATTGCCACTAATACAACCTTTGCCAGTATGAGAAATATTTATACACTTACCATTTCCCATTGAAATTGTCTGATTACCTTTGTACTCCCTGTTGTCGAGATTGAGATTTTCCAGGTTGTTGGTTATATGATTGGTAGCTCTAGAATCTGGATACCATCTTTCATCATTGATGTGATAAGCTCTAGCACATTTAGTCGGAGTTCTTGATGATTCAGATTGAGTGGCATCATTCAGAGCTTGAGCAATGTTGGCCGTGAGGTTTGATCCTCTTTGATTATTTGGGTTTTGATTAACAACATAGTTGGCATAAAATCTGAAAAAGCATCTTGGGGCTGTATGACTAATTTTCTCACAAATTTGACACTTTGGCTTGTTTTTGATGTTAGGCTACCTTCCTATGCCTCTTCCTCTGGTAGGAGGACCCCCTCTTTGAAAGGTTTTGTAACAACCCGGAATTTCTTAACCAATTTAAAAATTTTATATTAGCTATTTTAATGGGTTTTGAATACTTAAAATGGTTTATTTTAAATAATAACGACTAAAAATTTATTTAAATTGAAGTTAGAACGGATATATTTATGTTAATTATAAAACGAGCCTGAAATTGCGCCGTAGTTTGAAAATTCGTTTTTTAATTTCAAGTGAATATACAGAATTCAATAGAAATCAGAATTGAGCGAAACAAGAAACATCTAAATCTGTTCAATTATAACTTTCTAATGAATGTGAAAATTTCAGATTTCATATTATAAATTGTAGGATATGTCCAGTTTAAAATTTAAAATAGTCGCTATGGAATTTGTATATAGTTTAAATTATATATATCCCTTAAAAATAGCCATTTTGCAAATGACCTCCGTTTTCTATTAAACCACTTTTGTTGGATCCAGAATATCAAAATATTATTAGGTTTCAAATTTCATAATTTTTGAAATTAATATGTGAGCGTGGTAAATCTAAACGCGTTTAGTAATTTCAATTTGAATTTAATCGACAAGAAAAAGGAATTTTTTCAAACAATCTCCAAATTTGATGAAATTAGTTTTGTTAGGACCGCATCGTCAAAACATAGCTAGATTTATTTTTCTGTAATTTTTGGAGTCAGTATGTAGCCCCGGTAAATTAAAATATACGTTTAAAATTCAATATATTAATTTGTATTTTAATTTAAATAAAAACTAATTGAAACAGTCGAATTGGCTTACAAAACATATCTCATTGTGTTCAGAATGGGGGTATTTAGCTAGAAATGACAGTAGTTGGGTTTGATTTGGAGTTCGGATGCAAAAATCTCATTTTTTTTTTGAACTAAAATATTATTATTTATTATATATACCCCATGCCCTAGTCAAAACCCTAAATTCCCAAACATTATCGGTCGCCAGTTTAGGTTTAAGGGCCAAGAATCTCAGATTTTAATCCTCCAATTTCTTTCAAATCTTCACCAATTAGGCCTCCACCATTAAACGAAAAATGATCAGCGCGTCGCTTTCTCTCTAAACTCAACGGTTAAGATCTGAAATAACCTATTGTGGTGGCCGATTTTGACCTTGAACCCGCCGCCGTTCAAAGGGGTTTTCTGGAGCCTAGGAGGCTGCAAACTTGGTGCTACTCAAGGTGATGGATGGCGGTGTCAGAAACTTCAAGGTGGAGACGTTGGATCAAACTTCGGTGCACTATATGGCGGAGCGACGATGAATGTTTCAAACGACGATGGGTTCTGGGGAAAATCGCGATTGGGGAAGAAGAAAGGGGTGAGCGGCTTAACACATGATTAGATAAATGGATTAGGAAAGTGATTAATTAATGATAATTAATTATTTAATTAATTTAATTTTGTAATGAAATGTAATAAAAATCATATCTTTGTCATACGAGGTCCAAATCCGGCGATTTCAGTTCCTTTGCGATCGTGGCAACAAATTCTACAACATGGAACTGATCAGAATGAAAATGGAGCAAACTGTATTTTCAGCTGAATTAAACGCGCGTTTAATTCAGTTTGAAAATAAAATCCTCCATTAAAGAATGGCGGAGTGGAAATGAATGTGAGAATTCTCTCACTAAAATATTTGCACAGTTATTTAATTTATTTTATAACTGTAAATATATAAAAATTGCCAGTGTTGATTTTTATCTGTTGTATGTTACATTGCTTGAGTTCAACACGTGAACTATTCACGACTCATCTGTACAAGAAGCATTGTTTGAAAATTCGACATTCGTATTTCAAATAATGTGGATACACTTTGTGGTTGTTGAAATGTGATATAAATATCCATTTATAATTTGAATAGTGAAAAATTTTTAAGTAGAAAACAATTCAAACTGAATTAGAATTGGTAAAATTTATTAACCAGTGATTTATATAAATAGACTGTTGTTTGAAAACCCCATAGAAGTATTGGAATGATATTTGACATACTGTAATGACCCGCATTGGCAGGGGTATTATGATTAATTTATTTAATTATATCAATGGAGGGGTTAGTGAATTTAATGGCCGCGAAATTAAATAACGGTGAATATTTAATTTAAATAATAATTAAATAATATATTTAATTCTGAAATAATCAAAATTGGCCGAAATGGCGATATGATGTGAACCGGATCATCTGTGATATTTAAATCAGCTTGGAAATTGAATTTGAATAACGAATATATTCAATCGTCGACAATGGAACGTATAGTTTATAATATAATTTTAAACGAGCTCGAAATGGCGCTGCAGTTCGTAAATTGGCGATTCGAACTTCAACTGAATGTACATGATTCATTTTAAATCGGATTTCTGGGAAACAAGAAACGTGTGGAGCTGGTGGAGTATATCTTTCTTGTGGAAGAGAAAAATCGGGATTTCGTTGTGTAGATTTTGAGATATGTCCAAATCAAATTTCAGAAAAGTCGCTATAAAATCGTTTATCGACCATAACTGTTTATTCGATATAACTAGAGATCGGGTTTGAATTTAGTCAAGGTTCTTTTGGGACATAGTGATAAATTATTTTTTAGAATTTTACTGTAATTTTTAATTAATTAAATATGCGACTTTTTATTTGGAGTATTTGGCACCCTGTAATCAACATTTTGGGGTTTCACAATATGAGTCCATCTACCGGTATTATTATATCTTTGGGATCGTGGTATGTTGCTCGTCACAATGGTAGGTTTTATTCTGTCTATGGAAGTTCGAAAAAAAACAAAATATGTATGTTTATATATATGCATATACTGGCAAAGTTGTTAATACATCAATAATTCGAACATAAAATATGAATTGCAGGGAGGAATGCCACACTGATGATTTATCAACCAGAATATCATACCAACGTAAATGTGCCACACTACTGGTGATTTTCCACCACAAACTGAAACAACTCCACGTCCTTTTTCTTAGAAAAATATCTAGATATTTCGAATGTCTATAAAAACCCCTCTAACAACATTATAACCTATTTTTTACAGTCAACAAAATGCCGCCTCCATCTCGTTCTTACTAAGAAACATTTTCGATGCTCATAAAATCAAATACGAATCTAAACATCTGAAAGATGAGTTCTTTGAATTCTCCTTAGGTTCCTCTTCGTATTCATATGCCTTTGTCTGAGTTCGAACTGGGTCGTTCGCTGTTGTTTGTGTGAACGTGAGGGCAGTAGCATGTGGATTTTGGGAAGCTCGGAGTGTTTACCGCAGGAGCTCGAGCTGCCAGACCCGTAAGCAGGTGGGGCCGGCCGAAGTCTGGTGAACTCGTGGAGGTTTGGTGATGATTGCGTCAGAGGTTGGAGAAAAGCAGGTACTGCTGATCGGAGGAAGCAGGAGTTGGAAGTGAGGGTAGCGAGCGTCATTTTGGTGGGTGGAAGTCGATGTGAAATGGAGTTTGACGCAGTGGGAAGGGGGACTCGATAAACGGCAGTGAAAGGGATGAATACAGGAGCGAGCACTTCGAAAGTGAAAGAAAGGTTACCAGTAAAACCTGAGTTAATGAAATGGTTAAAACTTAAGTCACTGATTTGTGGTGTTATGAAAGTGACCTTTGTGTTAAGGTTGGCCATGGTAAATGGCGACAGAATGTTGGCAAGAAGATCCGAACTGGAAAGATACCGGAGTTAGGAAGTTTTCTGGAAGATGAATTTGGCGGGTCTAGTTTGGTTAAGTGGGCCGAGGTATTTTACAAAGGGGTAGGCCCATTAGGAATTTAATTCCAAGTTATTATTTTATTTAATAATATATGAAACTTGTACAAATCATAACATTTTCATACGATATCAGAATTTCGAACGGTTTGATCCATTGGGATCGTGTGAATGAGGGCTACACACTGGGACTGATTGGAAGTGGATCGGTGCTCGTTTGAATTTATGGTGAAATAAACTGTTTGATTCAAATCAAGCAACAGTTTATCGTTCTTTAACGATGAACTGCCGAAGTGAGTAAATCTCACTAACTCTGAACAGTTTATAATTTCATGTTGTATTTTTAGAACTGTTAGAAATTGTCTGATTTACTGTATGTTGACTGTTTGATTGAACTGCTAGTCAGTTAGTTGAATTCCTATATTGATTCTGTTTAACAGAATATATCATATGGAACTGAAAGTGATGTTATCTATATTGTTTAACATCTGTAATGCAGGGAAACAGGTTGGAGGAATCCAGCTGGATTCCTCAACATTTATTTTACTGTTTTTCATATATTGTGATATATGATGTGTTATATAATCTGTTATGGATTAGGGGTGTTGGAATGATGTTGATCATTGTTATTCGATATTTTAAATATCGTAAAAGACCCTAGGTTGTAAAAAGAATTATTTCAATGTATATTGAAATAAGGGATTTTATAAAATCAACAGATTTTATAGAAGGAAATATTTCAAAAATAAATAAAAGGAAATATTTCGAAAATAAATAAAAGGGAAAAATGTTTTAAACGAATAGAGTTGTAAAAAGGGAAATCATTTGTAAAGTGAAGAACCGTTACTAAAAGTAAATCTTTATAAATGAATAGTTTATTCGAAAAAGAGTTAATCGATGTTAGTTAATCGATTTGAGTATAAAGTTAAAAGGAGTTAATCGATGTTAGTTTAATCGATTAGAGTAGAAGTAAAATGAAGTTAATCGATGTTAGTTAAAGTAAAAAGAAGTTAATCGATGTTAGTTAATCGATTAGAGAATAAAGTAAAAAGGAGTTAATCGATGTTAGTTTAATCGATTAGAGTAGAAGTAAAAGGAGTTAATCGATGTTAGTTTAATCGATTAGAGTTAAAGTAAAAGGAGTTAATCGATGTTAGTAAATCGATTAGAGAAAGTAAAATGAGTAAATCGAATATAGTTTATTCGAATAGAAAGTAAAATGAATAAATTGAATATAGTTTATTCGAATAGAAAGTAAAAGGAGTTATCGAATATAGTTTATTCGAAAGGAGTTAAGTGAAATGAGTAAATCAATAGCGTTAGTCCAATAAAGTAAATTGATAAGGGTTAATCGAAAAGAGTTAAGTGAAAAGAGTCAATCGAATATAGCTATTCGAAGGAGGGTTAAGTAAGGAAGTTAGTTAAAGGAATATAAAGTGAACTTTGCCTATTTCAAAGTTAGAAATGTTGTTCAGTTAAGGTCTGAGAGGTAGTTCTACCACAACTTGATTGGCTTCGTTTTTAACTAAGGAATAGTTAAGGTTCGGCAGTAAAGGAAATGGTTTGAGTTGGCATAGCAATGTTTGTTTAAACATCTGTCTAAGTCCAATGAAGAGGCTTTGGAAATGTTTTCCAAATAAGAAACCAGAAATGTTTTCTAATGAAGAAAACAAGAAATGGAAATGTTTTCCATTGTTAATAACGTATATTTTCCAAATCTAGAAAATAAGAAATATTGAATGTAGGGAAACAGGAGATAAGTAAATTTATGAAATAAAGAGATAAATGTTGAATGATGTTTGATTGATATAAATTTCCATTTGGAAATAATATCGTTGTTTGCACACCTGTTTTTCTTTGATAGTTTAATCATAGACTATCGAAGTTTTTGACCATTTTAACGTTGTTAATATGGAGAGACCAGTTGGATTATTATCCAAAGAACCACTCTGTATTGGCATAAGCGTTGCGAATCATATATGCCAAAGGAAATTGAAGACGGAGTTATGCAAGGGCTATCCTGTTTACAGAATAGTGCCTTCGGTTCATCCTGTTCCTGGATGACTTGTATGGACGGATGTCTGACAGAGTATTTCCAGACGATCACGTATATTGATTTCCCCAACCATACCAAGAGTGGAAGCGGAGAAGGAAACTTCTCTTAGCTAACACATAATGTATGGTTGAGGACGTCAATCGGTGATTTGATGGATTTGATGATGTGACATTCAAAGTGAATCTGATGTGATGTTAAAGCGTAGCTTCTAGCCTCATCATCCGGTAAATGACAGAAATCGGGCAGGCAGCATGGCTAAGTCGGTCGCACCGAAGTAGGGTGTATAATCACCTGATCTAGAGTTTCATTTAATACTAAAAATCTATTGTTGATGCTGTCCCATTCGGGAAACGGTTGCTGATCCCAGCCGTTGGTGATATACATTCGATACACTCAAGCGAAATGAGTGGTCGGTCATGTGTGGCCGGGTTGCAAGATGTTCTTGTTGAACTCAGTGTATTCCTCTCTAGAGGTACACGAGCGAAAGGTGGTTCCATACCTTGTCATAGTTGGAAATCCATTACCCAATACGTGCTTGCGGTTTTGATTTGTATACTATATATGTAGAACGTGAGATGAAAGCGTTTCTACTAGATGATTATATATATACTATGGTTGATAGACATTATTATAATATCAAAAGTTTTTTGATATAAAAGATATTTTGGATTCTCATAAGGGAAAAACCCGTTCCGTTATGTGACGTGGTCTTATGAGATATCGTTCACTTGTTCGAACTGTTTTTAAACCGTTTTACTCATACCAGTCCCATGACTGACCCGGAGTTTACTTTGTTGTTTTCCCTAAACTCTTGGGTGCCTAAATTTGTACGGGCAGTCAAGTAGTCGGGATTTTACAGATATACTGGAAGAGCTGGAGCAGGAGGCTTCAGGATCATATAACTATAGTTATTTCCGCTGTGTTGTAAGTGCTGTACTTTGATAATGACATGTATATTCAAGTACAGATTTGTATTTCAAAGTTATGTTATGAAATATATTTATTCGTTCCGCTGTGAGATTCGTGTTACTCTGATGTTGTGTTCTTCTTCTTCTTCTATTCTAATTTTCTATCTTATCTTTCCTCACCCTCTAATTTCTTTCACTAATTACCAGGATTTTTCGGTGTTTTGGTTATCGACATCGAGCTTATGGCGATAACGAAAGTCGCCAAAAATCCGGGTCGTTATAGTTGGTGTCAGAGCTTAGGTTAAGAATTACTTGGCTCTGTGGCGTGACTCGGTAGAGATAGGGTTAGTAATACCCTAGACTGAGATTGAGTGTATATATACGAGTGGACGTATTTGTTATTGATATAAAAATAATTTTTTTATTGTGGAGATTTATTGGTTGAGTAGTTTATGAATTCTGGTCGATCAGTTTGATCCACTGTATCGGTAGGGATTTTGTAAACACTCGAATACGATGAACCGTCATGGTATGTTTTGAAAAGAGGGTAAACGAATTTATTTTTACCCAAAGTATATTTTTATATATATTGGATATATTGGTTGTTATTATAATCGAGTAAGATTATAGATTTAATGGTTATGTAAATAACCAATCAGAATTCATATAAGTGAAATACGTGAGATCAGATGAGTTGAATCTGAAATTTTTATCAGAAATTGAGTTAAAACTCTGGAGAATTGGATAAGTGTTTGTAAATGGATTAGGATTAAAAATAAGGAAAATTTAAGATCTTGGGAGATATTAAATTGTTTTACAAGCAGTGCGAATTATATTTTGAAATGAATTTCAAAGTAGAAATGTTTAGAAATAGTTTTATAGTATTGAACTCACTTCGATCGCTGGAAAATAGATTCTGATGATGACAACTGCATCATCAATATTCATTTTCGAGTTGTAAGTGACGAATTACTACCAGAGATACTGTTTTGAATTTGTTTTGGGAAAGACAAGTGTGTTGAATTTCAAAATAGAATTTAAAATATAGAATTTGAATTTTGAAATAGATTCGAAATATTAACTTGTTTAAAAAGAAATAAAACGAGAAGTTCCCTTATAAATGAAGTTTATAAATAGTTCTTTTATAAACGAAGTTTATAAATGAAGTGAAAATAATTATCATCGGATAATTCAGGAATAAAAATACAAGTGTGAAATTGAAAGGGAAATCTATTTTCCAAAGGTAGAAATATCGATTTCAAAAGGAATGAAAATCGAGACTTATGTAAAGAATGAATAAAGAAAGTTTAAAAAGGAATTTGAATAAAGGAAGTTCAAACATAGAATTTGAATAAGAAAATTCAAAGAGGATTTGAATATGGAAATTTCAAAGGGGATTTGAATATAGAAATTCAAATGAGATTTGAATAAAGAAGATTTGAATAATGAAATTTGAATATAGAATTCAAATAGTTTGAAATGAAATTTGAATATAGAATTCAAATAGTTTGAAATGAAAATTGAATATAGAATTCATATAGAGTAATAATAGGATTCGAATATAGAAATTCAAAGGGAGTTTGAATATATAGAATTTGAATAGAATTGAAAATGAAATTTGAATGTAGAAGATTCAAATAGAATTGAATTTGAAATTTGAATATAGAAGATTCAAAGGGAATTTAAATGAAATAAAGAAAATTCAAATAGATTTGAATATAGAAATTCAAATGGAGTTTGAAAATAGATTTGAATAATGAAATTCAAATATGGAATTTGAATAAGAGATTTGTAATGAAATTCAAATATGGAATTTGAATAAGAGATTTGAAATGAAATTCAAATATGGAATTTGAATAAGAGATTTGAAATGAAATTCAAATATAGAATTTGAACAAGAGAATTGAAATGGAATTTGAATATAAGAAATTCAAATAAAATTGAAATGGAATTCAATTAGTTGATAAACAAGTTAAAAATATATTTGAACATGTTATACTCAAATATGAGGGTGAAATGGGCAAACCAGTAATTTGAAAATCACTTAACGAAATAAGTTAAAACGATTGGGCCAAGTTGGAATGAATTAGAAATGTATGGATATATATGAGATAGGTATGGATAAGGTATGAAGGTATATAAATAGTATGCTCAACGGAAAGGTATGTATTTAATTCATATATGAGATTTTATGCGCCGTATCGGCTAGCCGCTTGGCCTTTTCTTTTTCTTTTGGAATGGTGAGGGCCATGGGAGGCAATTTGAAATATCCCGATGCACCCGGTACAAAGGAGGTTATGGCGAATTTTTCCGGGAATTTAAGAAGTTAGAATATTTTTAAGATAATTTGATAGTTAGAAATCAACGTATCGATATATATATAGAAGTCGATAAGGAAACGAACTTAGAAATAGAATAGTAAAATCAAAAGGAAGTCTAGAATAAAATCTAGCCAGAATAGAAAGAGGAAGCGTATACGTGTTTAAAAGTGAATCAGTAGTTGTATGGTATTGATTATTCGAGTAAATAGTCATATCTGTTTTGACGTTATAAATGTTATTCAGTCAAGGTCTGAGAGGTGGTTATACCCCAACTTGATTGATTTCATTATTAACAAATAAATAGTAAGATTTCAGGCTCGAAGATCAATGTTGAATAAGAGTTAGTTGAATACAGTAGTTGGGTTGTCGTAACGATGTTTTACACAACATCCGTTTTAACCCAAATAAGTGTAAGCTTGGAAATAGATGTTAAATATTTCTTAAGTATAGAAAAAACAAGATTGGAAAAGAGATAAGTAATTGGAATATTTTCCAATTATAAATAGCATATATTTTCTAAAAGTTTAGAAAATAAAGGAAGGCGATATTCGGAAATGTTTTCTAAATAACATAAAAGGCCAGTATGGTTATTGAAAATATTTGGTTAACAAATATTGATAAAGAATTAGAGAAGTGATTTAACTAATGGAATATTGATTATGGGCTCAGTTGAATTTCAAAAACAAGAAAATTTGATTTTTTGAAAAGAGTAAACTGTTTAAAAACTCCCAGGGGAAAACTGTTTGAATTAAAAACAAATTTAACAGAAATTTGTGAAAACAAAATCGAATTAAAGTAAAGCCAGTAAAGTGGTAACTGAGTTTTGAATTAGAATGATATCAAGGCAAATTTGATTGTGAGATTCAAATGTGAAGTGTAAGGTTATAATCAAGTTAAGAGTTGGGGATCAAGAACGAAACTTGAGTTGAAATGAAAATTTGGCTTGGTAAAAAGCGAATGGTGGTGTTGAGGATAAACTGATCAGAGTTTGGTTTGATTAATATTAGTATATGCTGAGTTGATAGCATATGGAAGTGATGGGGTTGATATGCCCGACAAAAGGGTACAAGTTTATATTTCCATTGGGTATGAGATTTTGATGAGCCGAATAGGCAAGCCATTTGGCTGTTTGATTTTCTTTTGGGTTGGAGATGGCCCAGAGAGGCGAGTGGTGGTTTGACTGATTGACCAGTACAAAGGAGGTACTGGCGATATTTTCCGAAAAGTTAAGGAGTTAGAAAATTTTCAGGATTTTTGAAAATCTTCGTTGATAAGAATTAATTAGTAATTTAATTGAAATTAAATTGGTTCAGTTGAAACTGAAGTAAATAAGTGAACAAATATGTTCTAACCAGTCGATAGGGTCGTTCTCTACCTTTTAGCAATTTCGAGGACGAAATTATTTTAAGTGGGGAAGATTGTAATGACCCGCATTGGCAGGGGTATTATGATTAATTTATTTAATTATATCAATGGAGGGGTTAGTGAATTTAATGGCCGCGAAATTAAATAATGGCGAATATTTAATTTAAATAATAATTAAATAATATATTTAATTCTGAAATAATCAAAATTGGCCGAAATGACGATATGATGTGAACCGGATCATCTGTGATCTTTAAATCAGCTTGGAAATTGAATTTGAATAACGAATATATTCAATCGTCGACAATGGAACGTATAGTTTATAATATAATTTTAAACGAGCTCGAAATGGCGCTGCAGTTCGTAAATTGGCGATTCGAACTTCAACTGAATGTACATGATTCATTTTAAATCGGATTTCTGGGAAACAAGAAATGTGTGGAGCTGGTGGAGTATATCTTTCTTGTGGAAGAGAAAAATCGGGATTTCGTTGTGTAGATTTTGAGATATGTCCAAATCAAATTTCAGAAAAGTCGCTATAAAATCGTTTATCGACCATAACTGTTTATTCGATATAACTAGAGATCGGGTTTGAATTTAGTCAAGGTTCTTTTGGGACATAGTGATAATTTAATTTTTAGAATTTTACTTTAATTTTTAATTAATTAAATATGCGACTTTTTATTTGGAGTATTTGGCACCCTATAATCAACATTTTGGGGTTTCACAATATGAGTCCATCTACCGGTATTATTATATCTTTGGGATCGTGGTACGTTGCTCGTCACAATGGTAGGTTTTATTCTGTCTATGGCAGTTCGAAAAAAAACAAAATATGTATGTTTATATATATGCATATACTGGCAAAGTGGTTAATACATCAATAATTCGAACATAAAATATGAATTGCAGGGAGGAATGCCACACTGATGATTTATCAACCAGAATATCATACCAACGTAAATGTGCCACGCTACTGGTGATTTTCCACCACAAACTGAAACAACTCCACGTCCTTTTTCTTAGAAAAATACCTAGATATTTCGAATGTCTATAAATACCCCTCTAACAACATTATAACCTAATTTTTACAGTCAACAAAATGCCGCCTCCATCTCGTTCTTACTAAGAAACATTTTCGATGCTCATAAAATCAAATACGAATCTAAACATCCGAAAGATGAGTTCTTTGAATTCGCCTTAGGTTCCTCTTCGTATTCATATGCCTTTGTCTGAGTTCGAACTGGGTCGTTCGCTATTGTTTGTGTGAACGTGAGGGCAGTAGCATGTGGATTTTGGGAAGCTCGAAGTGTTTACCGCAGGAGCTCGAGTTGCCAGACCCGTAAGCAGGTGGGGCCGGCCGAAGTCTGGTGAACTCGTGGAGGTTTGGTGATGATTGCGTCAGAGGTTGGAGAAAAGCAGGTACTGCTGATCGGAGGTAGCAGGAGTTGGAAGTGAGGGTAGTGAGCGTCATTTTGGTGGGTGGAAGTCGATGTGAAATGGAGTTCGACGTAGTGGGAAGGGGGCCTCGATAAACAGCGGTGAAAGGGATGAATACAGGAGCGAGCACTTTGAAAGTGAAAGAAAGGTTACCAGTAAAACTTGAGTTAATGAAATGGTTAAAACTTAAGTCACTGATTTGTGGTGTTATGAAAGTGACCTTTGTGTTAAGGTTGGCCATGGTAAATGGCGACAGAATGTTGGCAAGAAGATCCGAACTGGAAAGATACCGGAGTTAGGAAGTTTTCTGGAAGATGAATTTGGCGGGTCTAGTTTGGTTAAGTGGGCCGAGGTATTTTACAAAGGGGTAGGCCCATTAGGAATTTAATTCCAAGTTATTATTTTATTTAATAATATATGAAACTTGTACAAATCATAACATTTTCATACGATATCAGAATTTCGAACGGTTTGATCCGTTGGGATTGTGTGAATGAGGGCTACACACTGGGACTGATTGGAAGTGGATCGGTGCTCGTTTGAATTTATGGTGAAATAAACTGTTTGATTCAAATCAAGCAACATTTTATCGTTCTTTAACGATGAACTGCCGAAGTGAGTAAATCTCACTAACTCTGAACAGTTTATAATTTCATGTTGTATTTTTAGAACTGTTAGAAATTGTCTGATTTACTATATGTTGACTGTTTGATTGAACTGCTAGTCAGTTAGTTGAATTCCTATATTGATTCTGTTTAACAGAATATATCATATGGAACTGAAAGTGATGTTATCTATATTGTTTAACATCTGTAATGCAGGGAAACAGGTTGGAGGAATCCAGCTGGATTCCTCAACATTTATTTTACTGTTTTTCATATATTGTGATATATGATGTGTTATATAATCTGTTATGGATTATGGGTGTTGGAATGATGTTGATCATTGTTATTCGATATTTTAAATATCGTAAAAGACCCTAGGATGTAAAAAGAATTATTTCAATGTATATTGAAATAAGGGATTTTATAAAATCAACAGATTTTGTAGAAGGAAATATTTCGAAAATAAATAAAAGGAAATATTTCGAAAATAAATAAAAGGGAAAAATGTTTTAAACGAATAGAGTTGTAAAAAGGGAAATCATTTGTAAAGTGAAGAACCGTTACTAAAAGTAAATCTTTATAAATGAATAGTTTATTCGAAAAAGAGTTAATCGATGTTAGTTAATCGATTTGAGTATAAAGTTAAAAGGAGTTAATCGATGTTAGTTTAATCGATTAGAGTAGAAGTAAAAAGAAGTTAATCGATGTTAGTTAATCGATTAGAGTTAAAGTAAAAAGAAGTTAATCGATGTTAGTTAATCGATTAGAGAATAAAGTAAAAAGGAGTTAATCGATGTTAGTTTAATCGATTAGAGAATAAAGTAAAAAGGAGTTAATCGATGTTAGTTTAATCAATTAGAGTAGAAGTAAAAGGAGTTAATCGATGTTAGTTTAATCGATTAGAGTTAAAGTAAAAGGAGTTAATCGATGTTAGTAAATCGATTAGAGAAAGTAAAATGAGTAAATCGAATATAGTTTATTCGAATAGAAAGTAAAATGAGTAAATCGAATATAGTTTATTCGAATAGAAAGTAAAAGGAGTTATCGAATATAGTTTATTCGAAAGGAGTTAAGTGAAATGAGTAAATCAATAGCGTTAGTCCAATAGAGTAAATTGATAAGGGTTAATCGAAAAGAGTTAAGTGAAAAGAGTCAATCGAATATAGCTATTCGAAGGAGGGTTAAGTAAGGAAGTTAGTTAAAGGAATATAAAGTGAACTTTGCATATTTCAAAGTTAGAAATGTTGTTCAGTTAAGGTCTGAGAGGTAGTTCTACCCCAACTTGATTGGCTTCGTTTTTAACTAAGGAATAGTTAAGGTTCGGCAGTAAAGGAAATGGTTTGAGTTGGCATAGCAATGTTTGTTTAAACATCTGTCTAAGTCCAACGAAGAGGCTTTGGAAATGTTTTCCAAATAAGAAACCAGAAATGTTTTCTAATGAAGAAAACAAGAAATGGAAATGTTTTCCATTGTTAATAACGTATATTTTCCAAATCTAGAAAATAAGAAATATTGAATGTAGGGAAACAGGAGATAAGTAAATTTATGAAATAAAGAGATAAATGTTGAATGATGTTTGATTGATATAAATTTCCATTTGGAAATAATATCGTTGTTTGCACACCTGTTTTTCTTCGATAGTTAAATCACAGACTATCGAAGTTTTTGACCATTTTAACGTTGTTAATATGGAGAGACCGGTTGGATTATTATCCAAAGAACCACTCTGTATTGGCATAAGCGTTGCGAATCATATATGCCAAAGGAAATTGAAGACGGAGTTATGCAAGGGCTATCCTGTTTACAGAATAGTGCCTTCGGTTCATCCTGTTCCTGGATGACTTGTATGGACGGATGTCTGACAGAGTATTTCCAGACGATCACGTATATTGATTTCCCCAACCATACCAAGAGTGGAAGCGGAGAAGGAAACTTCTCTTAGCTAACACATAATGTATGGTTGAGGACGTCAATCGATGATTTGATGGATTTGATGATGTGACATTCAAAGTGAATCTGATGTGATGTTAAAGCGTAGCTTATAGCCTCATCATCCGGTAAATGACAGAAATCGGGCAGGCAGCATGGCTAAGTCGGTCGCACCGAAGTAGGGTGTATAATCACCTGATCTAGAGTTTCATTTACTTCTAAAAATCTATTGTTGATGCTGTCCCATTCGGGAAACGGTTGCTGATCCCAGCCGTTGGTGATATACATTCGATACACTCAAGCGAAATGAGTGGTCGGTCATGTGTGGACGGGTTGCAAGATGTTCTTGTTGAACCCAGTGTATTCCTCTCTAGAGGTACACGAGTGAAAGGTGGTTCCATACCTTGTCATAGTTGGAAATCCATTACCCAATACGTGCTTGCGGTTTTGATTTGTATACTATATATGTAGAACGTGAGATGAAAGCGTTTCTACTAGATGATTATATATATACTGTGGTTGATAGACATTATTATAATATCAAAAGGTTTTTGACATAAAAGATATTTTGGATTCTCATAAGGGAAAAACCCGTTCCGTTATGCGGCGTGGTCTTATGAGATATCGTTCACTTGTTCGAACTGTTTTTAAACTGTTTTACTCATACCAGTCCCATGACTGACCCGGAGTTTACTTTGTTGTTTTCCCTAAACTCTTGGGTGCCTAAATTTGTACGGGCAGTCAAGTAGTCGGGATTTTACAGATATACTGGAAGTGCTGGAGCAGGAGGCTTCAGGATCATATAACTATAGTTATTTCCGCTGTGTTGTAAGTGCTGTACTTTGATAATGACATGTATATTCAAGTACAGATTTGTATTTCAAAGTTATGTTATGAAATATATTTATTCGTTCCGTTGTGAGATTCGTGTTACTCTGATGTTGTGTTCTTCTTCTTCTTCTATTCTAATTTTCTATCTTATCTTTCCTCACCCTCTAATTTCTTTCACTAATTACCAGGATTTTTCAGTGTTTTGGTTATCGACATCGAGCTTATGGCGATAACGAAAGTCGCCAAAAATCCGGGTCGTTACACATACACTAATCCCAATATTTAGTTGTATGTCAATCGATGGGTTGACAGGCTGTGATGAACGTTATTTATTTATTTTAATGCTTATACAGTTATAGAATGCACTCTGGATGATGCTTGAATGTTGAATGATTATTTATCATTATTGTTGAATACTTGCGATGTATGAAATCCATATAACTGAAATTGTATGGCAATTGATTGTGTCGCATTCAGAAATAATGAATATTTTAATTTAATGAATGTTTTAAAATAACGAATATTTTGAATTAATATTCATTAAAGAATCAAAATATGATTTTGATGTCCGATTTTGGATGGACACGAAAATGTAAGGAATATATAGCTGAGTTAAATAGGTAAATGCCATTTTAACTCGAACAGAATTTTCTGTCGATTTTATTTATTTTATAACGAATATGAAAAGGAAGTGGATTTCAAAATATAATATTTTGAAAATATTATCATTTTAAATTTTATAGTGATATCGAATATTCAATTTTGATTTATAATTGAAAAGGAAGTAGAAATCATTTTAAAAATGAATTTATAAACGATTTACAAAATACGTTTTGAACGGAAATCGAAATATATATTATATATATGGTTTGAACAGAACGCGTCGTGCAGCGACCGTTCGCGAATTTCAACCATCGACTTCAAATTGACGTACCGGAAGATCCGACCATCGGATTCTCCTAAAATCATAACCGTTGGGTTCGTATCAAAAAGGCCTTTCCAATGAATATAAGAGATTTATTCCAATGAATATAAGAGATTTAAATTTGAATAGTTGGATTTCAAATTGTGTCGAAATCAATTTCAGAAAAGGTCGCTATGGACGCAGTTTGGTGGCCGTTAATGTAAACCGACTGTAAAGTCCTTAATAAAATTATTAAAGATATGAAAAAATTATGTAAAATCATAATAAATGGTTTGGAAATATTTTGGATGAAAAATTCCATATTTGAAAGGATAAAATATATTTTTATCTGAATGAACTAGTTTTTAACTAGAATAATAATCCAATGTTTTTAAATAAATAAATTGGATTGAAAAAGAGGTTTTAAAATAACCAGAATTTTCCAATGAATAAATTGCAATGGATTTGAATGGAAATAATCTTCAGAGTATTTCGATATTGGATTCCGTTATTATATATATATATATATATATATATTGTTGAGGAATTTGGAAGATACAAATATCGTTATTCCCAATATGATATTTGTTGGTTTCTGAATTTGATATTGAATATAAGCCAATATAATTTCTATTTAGAGCCTTGTATTTAATATCAAATTGGATTTTGGGTTTGTCATGAATGGTGTCTTTAATAACACCGTTCTTAAACCCAGTTAAGAATAGAATAAATCTTCTAATTAAGATTTAAAGGAGTTTACCAATTAATTTAATTGGAATTGAAATGAAAATTGAATTTTGGGTTTATAGTGAATAATGTTTTAAATAACATTTGTTCTTTAACCCAATTAATAGTGAAGATATACTTTGGAATTAATAAATCTTTTTATTAAGTTTAATGGAAAATTTTCAATGTAAGGTTTTCCAATTTAATATATTAAATTGGAGTTGAATGGAATTCAGTTTGGTAATAATCGAGATAAGCTTCGGTGAAGGAAGACCGATGCTATATATGGAATTTGAAAGGCCTTGCCGCTATTGCACTTATAGTATTAGTCCGATATGGAAATTTATATCGATTATATATATCGACCTGTTTTCTGTGAACATTCCATAGTTAATGGAAGATGATTTGGGTATATTGTAAACTTTGTTTTAGATGACATTGGTTCTTTAACCTAGTTAAAGATAAGATTAATTTCTTAAAGTTGAATAACCATAAAGTAATGATTTTTTAGATTAAAAATGAACTAGAGTTTTAATGAATCTTTAATTAGATTGGAATGAGAATGAGATAATTAAATTTATCGAATTCATGAAATGATCGAGAATGGAATGTTGGATCTAGATTAACCCTAGAGGGGGGGGGGGGTGAATAGGGTTTATCACAGTTTTAACCTGAATTGAAAAATTGACAGGATATTAAAATAAAAACTGATCACAGAATGCAGCAGAAATAAAAGTGCAGAAAATAAATCACACACAGATATACCCAGCTTCGGCAAAAAACCTTTCCTACTGCTGCATTCCTAAGGTTTCTACTAGATGATAGAACAGATCCCGCATACAAGACCTTGCACACTCGCGACTCTCGCTCCTATTCTAACTCTACGCTCAAAACCCTAAACTGATTCAAAACCCCTGAATCAGAATTTCCCCTAGTTTTACACAGACTAGTCAACTGCCAGTTAAACCCCTAACTGGTTCCCCCTAGATTTTACAGAATCTATAAACTGTTCGGTTTACAAAGAAATTAAAACTGAAACAATACAAAATAAAAGAAACTAAAGCAAAGAAAACCCTAGGAAATAAATAGCAAGGGTCATCCCCTTTTAGCCTTTAAACAAAAAACGTGGCCGGCCCAATCTCATTTTGTTTGCACCCGATCCCTTTACTTTCTCTTTTGCTCTGGGAAACAAAAATGGCGGCTGCGATAACTAGGGTTTCACTGAATCTTCCCCAAATCGATCGTTTGCTTGATGAATTGGCTATCTCTTTGATGCTCGAATTGTTTGGCTCTATGATGCTTCGATTTTGGGGTTGCTCCTTTTCTCGATCGAAACCTATGTGAGTATTTTTGAGTTTGATTTGTGCTCTTTGAAATTGCGTGTTTTGGTTTTCGATGCATTTTAGCCGATGATGTAATTGGTGTAAATATAGGATTTTGAAATCCTTTAATTGCGCTCTGATTTCAAAAACGTTGATTCGATCTGATTGCTTGGGTTTCCTCTTTTGACATGTTGCGAGATTGCTTCAAACAGATTTGTTACCTTACTTGAGATGATTTCCACGGCTTTTAATATCCTCTGTAAATTGCCATGATTTAATTTCTGGAAAAAGTTTCCATGCCGTGAATGATTTGATTTCTTCTTTTGATAGTCATGGATGAACCTGGTCGATATTGTGCACCATTGTGAACAATATTTGAATTCCAGAAAATTTAAAAAAACTCTGGATGTTTATAAAACAAATCCTTGTCATATAATCAGAAAGGTTGCCAAAAATGTATTGTGAGTCTTGGAAAATTTAAACACACTCTTATTGCCCAATTTTTGCAGCTTGATTAAATCAATTTAAACCTGCCTTAAATTGTTTCTCTCGATTGAAATGTTGCCAAAACTGAAATCAGTTTTCCCCTTTTACTTGATACACTCTGGAAACATTTTGAAAAACTTTCCATAAACTGTTGAATAAAATTTCTTGTGCTTTTCTGGACAGACTTGATTGATTCCTGGAAATAATTCAAACCACTTACCAAATATTATTCTTGCTGGTTTTCTGCACTTCTATGACCATGATTGTCGAGTTGAATATTTAATAAAAAAAAAAACTGGAAAGCTATTTTCTTTTCTGGAAACAGATTAAAAGGATTTCTTGCTCCTTAAACTCTTCCCAAATTTGTTATGCTAATTTCACACAGACTTAATACACCATGTATCATTGCTGCATGAATTTGCTGTTAAATATCCTTTGTGGATTTGTGCACAATTAATTACTTATGGCATTTGAATTTCTTGGCACTGACTTGAACTTGGTTTGTATTCGCACTTCTTCATTTCTTTGTCACTTGCCATATTTATACTGTTCGGCCATTTTTATCAATGCATGAAAGTTTAAACCTGAACTTGTTGATCTTGTGTTGTTCTACATGGCCGCACTATGTGTTCCCATTTGCACTATTTGTTTTACTGTGTTGATGCTTGGTTCCACTCATATGTTGCTGTGTCCACTCGACCATGCTGTGCAGCCTTACTTGAAAACCTTGACAAATGAAACTTGCTTGCTTTGCACCATTGCTCGACTCATTTGAAAAACTATGTTGTCTGCACATACTTCTTTTGCTGATCTGAAAATTTTGGCTCCTCCATTTGTTGCTTAGACTATGCTGCATGCCCTGTCTTGATCCATGCACCACTTGATCATTGCTTTGGCTGCACCATAACTTGAGTATTCTTGAACCTTTGCTGTTTTGTTTACTTGTTGTAGCTGCTACTATTTATTTTGTTGTTGTTTTGAGGCTCGACCACTTTGGCACGTCCACTTCCCTGTTTGTGCATGCTCGAGCACTTGAACTGTAACCATTTTTTTCATTCATTGTGCCATGTTGCTTTAGTGTGTATCCATGCTGCATGTCCACATTAGCCTGCTTGACCATTTTGTTTTAGCTTGAGTTTGTGCCTTCACCATGCTGGTTTGGTTTGTGCTCGACATTGTATACTCCACTGGAGTTTTGCTTTTTCATTTCTGGCTTGTGAATTCTTTGCTGTTTTGATATGCTTTCACTAAGGCTTGTACTTTGACTTTGTATCTCGACCATTTGTAGCTGCTTATCACATGATACTTTGACTTTAATTGAACTTGAGCCTATGTACACTGACTTGTTTTGCTGAAACTTGAATCCTTGCATTTGCACCATTTTGGCCTGTTCTGTTTCACCATATATACTTGTGCATCCATATACTTTACTGTTGCCTCTTGCTTGTTCACATGCTTGAACCAGTTTTGAAGTTTTGAGCAGCTTTGATTATTTTTGACAGTTCACTTTTGCTGTTTGACATGTATTTTCTTTTACGTATACATATGTGTATATATGCACGTATGTGTGTGTATACATGTGTGTATATACGTGAATTTTATCAGCAGACTACTGCACTGTGTTGTGGCTGATCAGAATCAACTGGTTCTGATCAGCAAACCAGTGTAGTATGTTGAGGCTGATACAAATCAGATCAAGTCAGAAAAATGATGAGAAACACACCAGAAAGCTGAGGCAAATAAAATTTAAAAACTAAAATTCAAATCTGCATGTATTCAATTTTTATTTCTATTGCAGTGTACTGTGTGTGTGTTTCTGTGTATGACAGGTGTAGATGACTAGACTGACAGAGAAAGCTGTGAAGACAGAAGATAGAAGACAAGGACAGAGTGTCAGTGTGTCTGTATATACAAGTGAAAATGGATATATATGAAATGTAAACTGAATGAATGTATGAGTGTTGCAGTGAGGAGCTGTGTATATATGAAATGTACTGATGTCTGTAATAAACAAGTTTGATTGAAATAAAATATCATTTTATTGTTGTCAAACGAACTTGTCTATTTTATTCTGTTTATACAAGTACAAATATTCTGTGAATGTATAAATAGTGGAGTTACAAATAGTTGTACAGTTTGAATATTGAAATAAAATATTCTATTTAAATAAAATACTGTGTTAATATTTGAATTTCTGTACAGTCGTATTTTATTTAAATATAAATATTATATTCATTGCTGTGATGTATATATATAACAGTACAGTACCAAACACATTTATAATAAAAATATATTTGGTTGTTATCATCAAACAAAAATCATATAATTGTGTATACAACACCGTTATATACAACATGGAATACCACCAGTTTTACTCCAGGCGATAGTTAAATCTTTAATTAGATTTGAACATGAAATGGTAATTAATTTTACCGATAACACAGTGGGTGTTAAATATGGAGTACTACCAGTTTTGCTCCATGGGATGAATAGGCTGGTGATCAGCATAGAAATATGTTAATTTATGCACCTATATTTTATCTTTTTTGTATATAAATAAATGTTACACTGGGTATTTTCTTGTTGTTTTCCTAGATATGTTGACCAGATCTCATTCATCCTTAAACATGAAGAATAAATGCCATTTACTTGAAGAATTGCATAAGAGCTTTCATTGGAGACTAGATGTGTTCACATTGGTCACATTAGAAGAAGATTGGTAGAAAAGATCTCAAAAGATGTCATTGGAAGATATTTGTGTTCACATTAGCCACATGGAAGATATGGAAGATTTGAAGATTTTATCGTATGCACTTTTGAAGAGTCCATGTTTGGAAGAATTAATCACATGCAGATCTTTGTCAATCAATTAGCCACATGGAAGATTTGAATGATATGGAAGATATTCACCATAATATGCTCAGATATTATTAAAAGATTATTTCCAAACAAGCTTAGTCAAGAAAGGCATGTGATATGATAATAATTCTTGGAAAAGAGGCCCATATATTCATACAAATCTGATTAGCGTTTGGCCAATTTCACCTATAAAAGCACATATATACCCATTGTAACAAGTATCCTATCCATTATTCTGTATTCTCTTCTCCATTAATAAAAGTTCTTCCTTTTTACTATTTCTGCATTTTTCTTTCTTAGCAATAGGTGTTGTCTTCACAATTAGTTTTGGAAGAGCACCAATTGTATTTTACATTTGTTTCATTAGTGATTAGTCGTTTGATTAGTTTCAACGACGATCCTAATTTTATTTTTGTTGTTCTTCTTATTCTGCACTTTTATTTTCTGCATTGTTGTTCTTGTTTTGCAATTTACTTTCTTTAGTGATTAATCGTTGATTAGATTTAACGATAATCCTAAGTTCGCAATTTCAGTTTGTTTTTATTTCAACAAAATCTCCAGGCTTCGTCTAACTCGCCCAAGAGATTAGATAAATAATTTGATTTTAATTTACCTCCCTGTGTTCGACCTGTATGCTACACACCTGTGCGCTTGCAGAATTTTATTACAAATATCGCGCTTTTCTAATTCATAGATTAGCGACGATCAAGTTTTTGGTGCCGTTGCCGGGGAGGTAACAATTGAATTTTATTATTTATTTAATTTCTGATTCGTGTTATTTTTTTCTTTTTGTTTGATTTTATAAAAAAAACTTTTGCAATTTCTTCTCTGTCTACTTTGATTTCTTTCTTGTTTTTGTCTGCTTTTATTTCTTTCCTCAATTTCTTCTACCCTTCCTCTCTGCTAAAAAAACCTTGCTTTTTTTTTCTCTTATTTCCATCCTCTTTTTTTTTTCTTTTTTTGTTTGGGTTTTTACCCTTCATTTCTTTCCCTTTCTTCTTGTTCAAATTTTCATAAAAAAAAAACTTGCATTCTTTTTTTTTTTTATTTCTTTCCAATTGCATTTCTCATTCACCTCATACAATCTCTCTTTCCATTTTTTTTCATTTATTTCTTTCCGTCTCTCTCCTTCATTAAAAAAAAACAACTTTCAATTTTTCTTTATTCTTTCCATCTTTCCACTTTCTTTCCAATCATCTACATTCTTTTTCTTTTTACAAATTTCAAAAAAAAAAAAATATTCCTCTTTTGCAATTTCTTTCCTTTCTTCTTTTGTCTTTCTTGTTCTCAATACATTTGATTTCTTTTCTTCTCTTACAAATTTCCTTTCTTTTCAAAAAATAAAAATAAAAATCCTCTTTTGATTTCTTTCCTCTTTATTCCTCCTTTCCAATTTTCAATACAATTACTTCTCATTCTTCTTTTACAAGTTCAAAAAAAAAAAATCTTTCCATTTTTCTTTTAATTCTTCCCTATTTTCAACTTCTTTCTCCTTTCTTTCGTTTGTTTCTCCTCTTACTAATATCTCGCATCCTTTCTTCTTTTACAATTTGCTGAAGAAAAAAAAATCCTTTTATAAATTTCTCTTCTTTGCCTTGTAATTAATTTTCTTTCTTTCTCCATTTATTTCTTTCCCTTTTCAAGTTTTTCATTTTTTTCTCTCTCTTCTAATTTTACAACAATAAACAAAAGAAAAAATTCTTTCTGTTTTTGTCTTCTCTTTTATTGCTTTCCCTTCTCAATTTCTTTTCCAAATCTTTTACAATTACTTTCCTTTCTTCCTTTACAATTCTCTTTCTTTTCTGAAATCTCTCTTCCCATTTTTTTTTGTCATTTGTTTCTTTCCTATTTGTCCGCTTTTCAACACTAATAAAAAAAAGGCAAAGACATAAATTTTTTTTCCAATTATTCTTCCATGCTTCATTTCTTCCCCTCTGATCAAATACCCCTTCCTCTCACATAATCTCATTTCACCACAGTTTTTTTTTAATCCACACTTCAGCACCATCTTCTCCAAAAAGTTAGCTTTTTTTTTTGTTAATTCCTTTGTTTCTTTTTCTTGTGTTTTTTTTTGTTATTCAATTCATTCAAAAAAAAAGAGATTTCGAACTAAGGACAAGGTGACTGGAGTTCAAGCAACAAATCAAGATTTCAGAAATCAAAAGAAATTGCAAATAGTGAGATTTCAATCATTGACGCTACTCATTTTTTCTGGATGGACAGCCATACCCCACTGTAAATTTCTTTTAACTCTACAGGTGCTCTGCTGCAAAGAAAAAAAATATAGACAATTGTTGTAAAAAAATTCTGCAGGGGTTGAATGTAAATTTTTTAATTTCTGCAATTAAATTGTGTGATTGTTGTTATTTCTGCACTTTTTATTCATTCTGTTAAGGGCAATACCCCAATTCACATAAGGTGAGGGATTTCATCACCCTTTCCTTAGCCCACAAATTGCATTTCATCGTAGAATCTGACTAATAATAACGGTTAGACGTTGGACTTAAGGGGGTCACGGGCTCATCTAGGGCTTAATTATATTGTGATAGTTGATTCATTTGGAACGAATTATTTCTTGGTGTCTAGACTACGGCAGAGAAATAACCGTTTATAAATATTACGGTGATTCGTAAATATTATATCGGTTGTTACTCTGAAGGTACTTAAACCTTCGGCTGCATTGCTAGGGTGATTCCTGGTGCACCGATAACTCCTGTCCGTTAACTGGCTGAGAAATATTTTGATCTAAGTAATCAAACGCATCACTTTATAATTTTGGGTTAAGAGCCAATAAGGACAGAAAACTTCATTGTAGTTAATTTCTGTGCTTGCATTTAACAACAAATGAGTGAAAAAAGTGTTAGCCAACAAAATTCTCCTAGGGGTTCTCGAATCAACCAAAATTTTCCAACCGAATTGGATCAAAATAGAGTGAATCACAACTTTCCAAACTTTGGGGATCAAAATCAAATAAATCAAAATTTTCAAAATCTCAATATCCAAATGGATAGACCCTTGTCTCTTCGTGATCGATGTTATCCAACTAGAACCGTTCAACCTTCTGTCATAGTACTTCCACCAGTTGAAGTAAATTTTGAGCTTAAACATTCTTTTATTCAAGGGGTACCAAAATTTACTGGTTCTGAAAATGCTTATGAATTTTTAAGTGAATTTGAATTGTATTCATCCACAACTCAAATGCAACAATTATCTAATGAATCAATCAAGCTAAGGCTAATTCCATTTGCACTACTTGAAAGCGCTAAAAGATGGCTAAATTCTCTTCCACGACATTCCATAAGAAGTTGGGATGAATTTGTCACTGCATTCTTGAAAAAGTTTTTCCCTTTCCATAAAACTCTAAAAATCCGAACTGAGATAAATCAATTTTGTCAGAATGAGGGGGAAACTTTTTCAAAATACTTTGAAAGATTCAACCAACTATTATATAGTTGTCCTCATCATGGAATTTTAAAAGATCACTTATGTCAAATTGCATATGAAGGGCTAAACTATCAGACTAGAACTCAACTAGAATCAATGTGTGGAGGAGACTTTATGTCTAAGACAGCCGATGAAGCCTGGCGGTTTTTAGAAGATTATTCTGAAAAGGACATGCAGTGGGAATCGATTCGTGTTCCCATTCGTACTTCTACTAGAGGAGTGCATGTCGTGGACCCAAGTCAAACTCCCTTAGAAAATCAAACTCCTCAAGCCGAAGAAGGGTTACCCCACTATTACTCTCAAGACCAAGCCAATGCCATAGCTCAAAATAATCCTTACTCTTCCACGTACAACCCTGGTTAGAGGAACCACCCTAATTTCTCTTGGTCAAACCCCAATAATTCGGCTAACCCGTCTCACGTGCAACCCTTTATTCCCAATCCGAATTACCAAGCTCCTTCTTCCAATTCTCAAACATCTCAAGCTTCACCTCAATCCAAACAACCTTATAGGCACCCCAATTTTCAATCATCAAGCCAATCCTCTCAATCTTCTCTACCATCACAAGAAATTGTGCGTCTAGAAAAACAGTTGAGCTCTTACGAAGCTAAAATAAACTCGCAAGACGCTAAAATGGACCAAATGTTTAATATGATGAAGGAATTTATGAAAACTCATGAGAAGGGAAAATTGCCGAGTCAACCCGAGGTGAATCCAAAATATAGCTCTCGTGCTGTAAATTCTTGTGAGGACGAAAACCATAATCCAGTCAACGCTATTACAACCCTTTGATCTGGAAGGAGGATTGATAATAACGTAGGCTACCCTGGCGAAACCTTCTTCTTCGAACGATCAAATTTCTGAAAGAGTCTATAAACCAATAGCCCCTTATCCTCACAGGCTTAACAATAAGAAGAAGGATGCAAATTTTGAAAAAAGTCTTGAAATCTTCAAACAAGTTCGTGTCAATATTCCACTCTTAGACATCATCGAACAAATTCCTCAATATTCCAAGTGTCTCAAAGAGCTATGCACCCGAAAACGAGCCACTAATGTTCCTAAAACTGCTTTTCTAACTGCGAATACAAGCTCCATTCTTTCGAATCCTGCCCCAGTCAAGTACAAGGACCCCGGTTGCCCTACTTGATTCAAATTGAACAATTTTACTTCCCTGTCGATTTCATAGTTCTAGAAACCGAGCCTGTTTTGAGTCAGGGTAGTCAAATTCCATTGATTTTGGGTCGTCCCTTCTTAGCAACCTCAAATGCTATCATTAATTGTAGGAGCGGCCAACTTCGACTATCGTTTAGGCACTTAACCATTGAATTGAATATTTTTCATCAACCCAAAGAGATCGAAATAGGAGAAGTTGACATAATAGAAACAGTTTTAGATGGCACATCTGAATTATCTCCTCTAAAAACTTCATTTTCCTCAGTTGACGTGTGCACTATGTCTTTTGAGGAATTGTTCGAAGATGAGCTTAAACTTTTGAATGACGAGGATGGATATATGGAACGTCTCAAACATAATCGTAATTCCATAGCATCAGAAGAAATCATTGTTAAAAACTCAGGCTTATGGGACTATAATAATCTTCAGTTGAATGATTTACATCATTGGCACAACAAAAATTTTATAGGAAGGATTTTGATCTTAGATCTCACTGACATGCCTTTTGTACCTCAAAAATCAGATACGAAATCATCATCCATCATTTTCGATAGAGGCAAGTGTGGAGGGAAAGAAAAATCTCATTTTTCACATAAAACTCGCCGTCATTATAAATTTCATTTTGTATATAATTGGCATTCGCATATAGTGGTTAAATTGCATTTCATTTTACAAATCATTCTGCATTTGATACACCTTTGGGTACTATCTTTCAATTATAGAAAAAAATTACAGTGTGGACACTGTTTAGTTCTAGTGGGGGGGGGGGGGAGTCTGCGTTCCACTCATTTTCGTTTTATTTTCTTTATTTTTCTTTCTTTTCATTTTCATCATTTAAATAGGACCATCATGCATTTTAGACTTTAGTAACATGCCATTTTTTTTAGACTGTAATAACATGCCATTTTTTTTTGAAATACGACTCATTTTCAATTGATACAACAAAATAAGTTTACAATTTTTAGCCAGTTGATAGTATTTTTCTCCCTCAGCTAAATTCGAATTTGAAATATAATGAAAAGTTTAATTTTGAGGGATAATAGTGTAACCGGTACATAGGGAGATTCTTAGGTGATGGCCATGAAATCTGTTATATATTGTAGACTTTGTTTAAATAAGTGGAGGTCTTAAAATACTTATATTGGCTTTTCAAATCTTTAAAACTAAGTTGTGTTAAGTTGAATTCGCGTAACTCTCTTTTGTGCTTATATTTTCAATAATAATAACAGTAATCCATGGGTATCCAACATTGCTTGTATATCAAGCGTTGGTGTGCAAACCCGCCAAGTTCTATCCGACATGTTGTTGACAAAGTCAGCGTTGGAATATCTTGGTCTCATTTTATGAGATTGGACACCTAAGGATTACCGACACGTTGTTGACAAAGTCAAAGTCGGCCTGCACAATCCGCCAAGCTCTTTACCTACTCTCCGTTAGTCCGTGAGGCAGTGCATGGGTGGTAAACCTTGGTCTTCTAAGTTAGGTGTATGTACTTGAACATAAATTTTAAAATTTTATAGAATAAAGAATAAGCGATGATGCCCAAACACTTCTTGACCTTATTGATTTGACTAGCCATACATGAGAAAATAATAATACCACTTTGCAAACTGTGCCAAGCAAACTAAGAATTTATTTCATGGCTGCACTATGTTATCGACCGAACTAACTGGCCAAACTGGAATTTAACATTTGAAAACTTGATTTATATTGAAAATTTGTGACAAGTTGAGGTATCTAAAATAAAATCAACTGACTAGAAATTGTTAATTTAATTTGTTGTACCACTTTCCTGAAACAAGTCGTGTTTTCATTTTTTGTTTTTATTTGCATATGTCCATTGCATTTATGTAGTTACATCAGAACCATATCATACTGCATTTGGATTTTGTGGGTAGTATCCGCTGAAAACCCTCACGAGACACCACTCGTCCTACTAGGGACACCTAGAGGTTTAACGGCTTGTTGCATACGCTCAATGCAATCGTGTATCCTACGAAAGTGTGATCAATCTAGTTAGTTTTTAATTTTTGTTTTACTCGAGGACGAGTAAAAGATAAGTGTGGGGGTATTTGATCAGCATAGAAATATGTTAATTTATGCACCTATATTTTATCTTTTTTGTATATAAATAAATGTTACACTGGGTATTTTCTTGTTGTTTTCCTAGATATGTTGACCAGATCTCATTCATCCTTAAACATGAAGAATAAATGCCATTTACTTGAAGAATTGCATAAGAGCTTTCATTGGAGACTAGATGTGTTCACATTGGTCACATTAGAAGAAGATTGGTAGAAAAGATCTCAAAAGATGTCATTGGAAGATATTTGTGTTCACATTAGCCACATGGAAGATATGGAAGATTTGAAGATTTTATCGTATGCACTTTTGAAGAGTCCATGTTTGGAAGAATTAATCACATGCAGATCTTTGTCAATCAATTAGCCACATGGAAGATTTGAATGATATGGAAGATATTCACCATGATATGCTCAGATATTATTAAAAGATTATTTCCAAACAAGCTTAGTCAAGAAAGGCATGTGATATGATAATAATTCTTGGAAAAGAGGCCCATATATTCATACAAATCTGATTAGCGTTTGGCCAATTTCACCTATAAAAGCACATGTATACCCATTGTAACAAGTATCCTATCCATTATTCTGTATTCTCTTCTCCATTAATAAAAGTTCTTCCTTTTTGCTATTTCTGCATTTTTCTTTCTTAGCAATAGGTGTTGTCTTCACAATTAGTTTTGGAAGAGCACCAATTGTATTTTACATTTGTTTCATTAGTGATTAGTCGTTTGATTAGTTTCAACGACAATCCTAATTTTATTTTTGTTGTTCTTCTTATTCTGCACTTTTATTTTCTGCATTGTTGTTCTTGTTTTGCAATTTACTTTCTTTAGTGATTAATCGTTGATTAGATTCAACGATAATCCTAAGTTCGCAATTTCAGTTTGTTTTTATTTCAACAAAATCTCCAGGCTTCGTCTAACTCGCCCAAGAGATTAGATTAATAATTTGATTTTAATTTACCTCCCTGTGTTCGACCTGTATGCTACACACCTGTGCGCTTGCAGAATTTTATTACAAATATCGCGCTTTTCTAATTCATAGATTAGCGACGATCAGCTGGGATTGGAATAATAAAAATAAATGATCACTTTGGTAAGATTCACTAATCCCGACTAGTTGATAAACCTTAATTTGGTTTAAATTATTAAAAGATAAAATAAAATCTTTTGAAATTGATATCCAAAGCAAGATTAAAGAATGAATTTAAAAGAATTTATCTTTGTTAAAACTAATGGGAACCTTTCCCTAAAGATGTGAATATTTGAATAAAAGAATATTCTGAATTGGAATGAAGCATATGATGTGTTTTACGACACTTGATTATTGAATATAAAATATGCGAGTTATTCGGAAAGACCGGGTTTATCCCATTCTAAATAACCGATACGACGACTAAAAGTCGACAATGAAGACGGTGGTTGAAGACCAGAGATCTTCACATCGTTTGGATGATTACTAATGTCTTGATTGGGCTGTACACCCAAGACAAGGTAATAGGTGGTGATCGTCCAGACGTACATGGAGATCGACCGATTATGTGAGGGCCTCTTTCCTGCATTGGACATATGGGACGAGGAATAAGGTGCCTCCAATTTCGTTCAGACCCAGAACGGACTTGTAAATGGATGTGTGTTTGACATTGGATTTCATTCTGTGTTGATTGATTTCTATTAAATATATATCTATTTGGTGGCAGAGAATTTATCCTCTTGCTTAACACCCTTCTCTGAGACGTACGAGCTTAGAGGTTATATATCGATAGACATCAGTTGTATGGCATGAGTTGTCAGTGTGGCATGCTGAGATGCAAATGATCAAGGCTTTTGTTGAAAATCAGAGTCTTGTGGTTGATGATCAAAGCACAACTTTAAATAGCATAGCTTTGTGTATAGCATTAATTCGCGAGCTTCACACCTCGGTATGAGTCTAAAACGGGATTAGGGACGCAGGGAGTGCACGACATTTCTTTCTAGCTAGGAGTGGTGTCATGGTATGGAGCCCAGACATTTTTAGTTATGTGGATGATGGAATGAGGCGCCTCAGATATTGGTCGCTACTGGCCAAGTGATAGGTCCTATAGGACCGAGAAACATGTGTTTAGGAATAATTAATCCACTAAAGTAAGTATGGACTGGCCAAGTGATATTTTCCACACGGGCAGCTAGTAGTTTTGGTTTTCACAGATATTTCTTTTCATAGGATCCTGGATTACAGATGGAGCTATATTCGAAAATCTTTGTATCCGTGTGTTTCTTTCAGTTGTCGTTGTTGGTATTTTTCCGCTGTGCATTGTATTTATACATTTTAAATTTCCGATGCTATGTAATTTTAATCTCTGATATTATTTTTCCACTGTGTAATATTATTTATTCATACTCTGATATATTCTTGTACTCTGATGTAAATTGTTGTAATAGCAATGAAATGTTCTAGTGTTTGTATTCTGATGCGTCGTGTTCTCAAACTAATCCACTGTTTCCCGTCTCCTCGGAGGCTAGGGGATTTCGGGTTGCTAAAGGTTTCATCTATCTTATTACTCTGATTTTTGTTTTAAGAATTGCTGCTTGCATAATTCATAGTATAGTCACTTTCTTGACCCTTTTTACTCTCGATTTTAGCTTCATGAGACAGAAATATTGCATGGGCATCATCTATAGATGAAAATTGTTTTTGAGATGATATTATATCCTCCACAACTTCATATTCTTCACTTAGTCCATTCAAGATAACAAGAATTTGTTCTGAATCTGGTAGCTTGCTGCCTACAGCATCTAACATATCGCACATTGACTTAATTTTTGCTAAGTATCCTCTCATTGCCACATCTTTTTCCTTATCTTCTAAAGTTTCCTTTTGTAAAACATTGCTTTTGCATATGATTGATTATTGAAAGATTTTTCAACAGTCTGCTAGCCAAATATCATTAACAGATTTACATCCACTAAACCGCGGTAAGAGTTTTTGAACAATTAAGGATAAAAGGCAGGAACTAATCAACCTGTCTTGTTAAAAATAATTATTGTATTCTTTATTGGATACAATATTGTCTTCTTGATCAGTAATAAACTTTGGAGGAATGACAGTGGTTCCATTTATATACCCTTCAAGGCCATAGCCTTTTATTGCTATTTCTATCTGTAACTTCCAAGCAGAAATAACAGAACTAGTTGAGTCAAAATAGCGTTGAGATGACGCAGATATAACATTTTCGTTGGCCATGATAAGAAAACAAGAATAAGATATGTAGGAGGACCAAGAAATACTAATTGAGGAAAAAAACTGATGAGGTTGCAACTACTGCAATCAGAAACTTAGAGATGATGGAAATGGCATTGATATGAGTTTCTAGGTATGGTACTGTTGAGTTTTGTATTTCTTGAAGTCTTTGAACAATTTTTCTGAATCTTTCTTGCAAAAAATCTAGTATTCTATCGAGTTGTAGCCACAATTTATACACTGGCAAGGCACATTGATATGATACAGCCGTGCATTAATTGTGATGGCACTACATAGATAGAATAATTGGTTATCCTTCCGCGGTGATGAAAACAAACTGAGAGGAAGGTGACCAACTCAAATAATGATGTTAAACTGATGAGTTGATTAAGCAAGCCCAAAAATGGGATCAAGAATGCCATTAGGCTTGTAAGAGCTCTGATACTAAACCAGTAATCGATAACGATTACGTGGAGAAGAGAATGCAGAAATGATTTTTTTTAAAAAAAAAATTGTAATAGTTCTGTACAAATCTGATTAGTATATATACATGATTACATGACCGTTACAATGTAATCAAATATTGGGCTAGTACATAATTGATCGGTTGGTAAAATAAAAGGATATCTGGCTAAGGCCCATTGCACTGTAAATAAAATATAAAATGCCGCAATGTGTAATGTTCTAGCTCATTTGATATAAGATAAGGGTGTAGTCGGGTGGAGAAGGTCACTGGGTCTGCAGTTGTAGGGAGGGTTGGCGGAGAGAGTTTTAATAGTGCGTATTCTTGCTAGAGCTCAAAGTCGAGTTAAACAACGAGGTTGAAATCAATTGTGGTGACTTAAGGAAGGAGGTGGTTAACATAAGGACATGCACTGGCAATGGTGCACGAGTGGGGCTGGAAGTGGCATTGGTTGGAGGTATTGTGGTTCTCTGCACTGTACGTGCACTTTTATATGCATGCATTTATGGTGAAGTCTGCTGGTTTTCTTTTTTCCCTTGCATTTCGATTGTGCCTGCAGTTGTTTATTTAAATAGGAAAGGTGATTGTTTTGAAGTTTTTTTAGATTTTGGTTGTTAGGCTTCGACCCAGATTTAAGTTAAAAAAATTGGTTTTTTACGTTTGAATACAAGTATATATGTAAGTGTCTTAGGGTAATAACAATAATTTGTAACCTAGAATAGGAATTAGAATGTGATGGGAGGAGTTGGGCTAATTAATGGGTTGTACGGAGTTGACCATATTTGGATTTAGTTCTGATTTAAGTTTAAGTTTTTAATTTGGGTGCTCCAAACTTTGGAATCACGTAACTTGCTCAATTTTAAACCTGACTTAAGGATCTCCAAGCTGGTTTCATATCGTCGAATTGACACGATTTTTATCCTATTTGTCGGAATTGTTAAATGAAATTTATTTTGGATTGAATAGATATAGGAAATAATTATGATGATTTGTAGTTATTTTATTAGGAAATCATGGATATTATGTGATACAGTGAACCTAAAATGTAAGCCCTTCACCTGAGATGCATATGGATAGGAGCATTGTTGGTGTTTTATACTATACTGATGATGAGAACATGGAATCAAATATTTCCCCTGTTTTAGCTGAGACACAACCAGTTCTTCCTTTGGCTACAGGGGGAAAGTGGATATGGTGGATTCATACGATGGTGTAGGTTTTGATGATAATTTGGGTCGTGGACTATGTGCCAAGTATCCCTCAATCAAATTATGATTTTGTGACTCATACAGTGATCAAAAAGTCTAATTCCTGCTTCACTTGATTCCTCTTCACAATCTCCCTATACACCTTATCATATATCACACTATGTTAGTTGTGACAAATTTTCTATGAAACACCGAAATTTTATTGCAGCGGTAACAGTAGGAGCATAACCATAGTCTTTTAAGGAGGCTGTGAAAAATGCAGGGTGGCGTAATGCTATGTGGAAGGAAATTTGTATTTTGGAGGATAATAGAACCTGGACAATGGAAAGCCTTCCTTCTAGAAAGAAAGCTCTATGGAGCAAGTGGGTATATAAAATCAAGTACAACTCAGATGGCAACATTGATAGATTGAAGGCAAGATTGGTTGTCTTCGACAATCATCAAGTGGAAGGATTAGATTATGATAAGACTCTTGCACCAGTGGAAAAATGACAATTGTGCGTGCATTTCTTGCAATTGCAGCTTCTAAACATGTGGAGTTAATGCATGTAAATAATGCTTTCCTGCATGGTGATCTTGTTGAGGAGGTGTATATGAAACTTTCTCCTGGCTTTACTTCTGATAAACCTGGATTGGTATGTCGTTTGCGTAAATCATTGTATAGTTTAAAGCAGGCTCCTAGGTGTTGGTTTGCTAAACTTGTGACTGGTCTAAAGGCGTATGAATTTTCATAATCATACTCCGACGCCTCTCTTTTTACATATACAAGGTGGTTGAAACGGATTAATGTGCTTGTATATTTGGATGATCTAATTATTTATGGTAATGATTCTGCTGCATTAGCCAGTTTTAAAAATTAACTCAGTTCATTTTTTCATATAAAAGATCTTGGAGTGCTTAAATATTTTCTTGGCATTGAGGTAGCAAGAAATTCTGCAGGTTTGTTTTTGTGTCAGAGAAAATATGCTTTTAATATTGTTTCTAAAGCAGATCTGTTAGGTTCCAAGCTTGATTCATCTCTAATAGAGCAATCATCGTTTGGCATGGGCTACAGGGCCATATCTTTTAAATCTAGGTTCTTATAGGCGATTGTTTGGTCGTTTAGCCTATTTGGTAGTCACTTGTCCCGATGAGCATATTCAATTCATGTACTATATCGATTCATGAAGGAGCCGCAACAAGAGCACGGGAGGTGGTTATACGAGTTGTTTGGTATTTGAAGGGAAATTCAAGCTAAGGTATTCCCTTGCGCTCTATAACGACCCATCTTTTTGCCCGGTTCTTGCCGGCAATTAAACCGACTTAAATCGTTCACAAAGGCGAATTGTTATAGGTACCAACATATATTGCACAAAATAACAGAATTTTCATATCATAATACAATATTACATTAGAGTTACATGGAATATCAAAGTTACAACACACTACAAGAAAATGCACTTTTCTCAGCATTTATTATCAGCGTTTCATCCGTATGTGCTGACAATGTCGGCTTGAGCAATAAAAATGAAAACTTAATCGCTGTTTAAAATAACCCAGGTTGCTTTTGAGAATATTTCATTACACGGTTATTTTGTCCCCCTTCTTTTGTATCTTCCCAACTTCTCACTTCTCTTCACGCAAAGGTAGATGCAGTAAAGTCATAACCCTAATTTCACATGCAATCCCAATCTGAAATCCTCACCTAATTTAAACCTAATAATAATCCCAAATATGCAAAAATCCATCATGAATTTTGTTCGTCCCCTAATTTCTATTTCAAAGTCAATTCATTCGAACCTCAAGTTCCCTGAAATCCGTCCTTGGCAAACAAAAGAACATGACTCTAATTCCAGATTCACTCAGTAACTTAAAGCATCAGCCTTGGAACAATTCTTTGTCAACTTTAAATTCCCGCCGGATGCAATAGTTAAAGATGAAGTTTATGTCAACCATCAGAGACTTGTTCTTGTTAAGGTAATTTTTATTGACGTGAGTAGTAAATTTAAGGCTTATTTCTCAAGGAAAAGTATGTATGTTCTGAAATGTATTTGGATCAATTTAGGTTTACATTGTATTCCTTTTAAATTAGGATTGATAATATGAATTATTTATGTTTTTCCCTACTGAAAAAAACTATGTTTTCGTATAGTATGAAAATTAACAAGTACTAGGTAAATAATCAAAGCCTAGTAACAGATATGCTACATTTTATATCAGAACTTGTAACTTTAGACAAATTTAAGAAGTACCTGAATTCCAGCTAAATTTGTTACAACCTTATATGTCCTACCAACCTACATAACATTTGTCTCATCTTTTCTAGTTAGAAGTAGTCAAGGAGCATAGTGTTTGGAATTGGTACTAAAACAATATATCATTTAGTTTGTCAGACAAAAAAATATGTACTATACCGTAGAACTTCATATGGAGAAGAAGACAAATGAAAATAGGCCAATATAAACTTAAAAGGCTCAAATAAAAATCTTTACTGTTCATATATAGTGCATCCATGACTTAAATATTCAAGAAACAACTTTAAATCGAAATTAAATTTCATTGTTTGACTAATACAAGAGCACAACAATTATATTTTTCTTTATACTATACAATACAAACAAACGCACAAGCGCATATATTGTGTGTGTTTATTGATGTTCACTAGCAATTCAAAGCACATGCGTTGTGCGTGTTGTTCACTTGAATGTTCTCTTTTGAACCATTTCGTGTTTTCTAATTGTTATGTTTCCTTGGGTAGTCCTGTCCTATTTGAGTTTCATTTATGCTTCATGATGAATAGACCAAATTTGTAAGTCTATCTCTTTCTTTTTTGTTTTTGCACTTGTTATCCTCTTTATTTTTTATGTTTATAAAATTATGCTATTCTGACTATTGCATGCTCATAACACTTTTGTCACTTCTAGAATAAATAAATAAAGCTGAAAATAATATTCAAAAGTTGATTTCTTGGTCTTTAGGGGTCATCATGTCTTGAAAAAAAACTGAAATATAAGATGTCTTTGATTCTTCCATTGTGGTACATCGATCTTTTTGGTAGATAGGACACTTGATATTTTGTTTGATTTTTGCTTTTTTATGATGGGTAATCCTTTTTTTAAACTATGGTTGACTTGTTATGTTTGTATATGTTCGATGAACCTTTCTATTATGCTTAGATGGTTTCTATGTTGCTTTTCTTGTTGGCTTTTTTTAATGCTTTCATAATATTAGCTGCTTTATTTTTCTCTTTTGGTTATTTCTTCTTTCCCATGTTCATTCTTTAGACTTTTTGTTCCTTCTAATTGTAAGTATAGATGAACACAATGTCTTGATATATCAACAGGGCTAGCATGATTTATCTTCTCTACACTTGATAAAGGGACCGATAATTTATCTTCTTTTGGTAGGTCGATATCATTTTCCTATTTATCATTATCATGTCTTGATATATCGATAGTTTTCTCATCATGGTTTGTACAAATTGAATCACTATCATTCATTAGTACAAACTTCGTCAGCGGAAATGGTAGATTTTCCTCCTATTACTAGTCATTTTCCACTTCAGTGCTTATCTGCTATTCAATGCCCTTTACTTGTTCTGATTGGTTTAGTTATGGATCTTGTAAAGATCGGTCTTGTAACCTATCTTCATTATGTATAGGATGTGGGAAGGATTCTTCTCAACTAGCTTTAATGTTTCCATTTTGTTCACATTCAAAACCTTGTCATTATAATTATAGGCCAATAATTATATATCTTACTGAAACTGTCATCTGTTTCATTTCCAGTACCATTGCTGAGCATCTTGATTTGTTCTGTTAATTGAACACTGTTTCCCTTAAACTGGAGAGTAAAATATCATAAGTTAGCATTAATGCATCCAAAAATGTAATAATCCAATGTATTTTTTATATATTGGCCCGTCAACTTGAATAACAACAGCATCAAGTTCAGCTTTTCCCTCGTTTAATAATTCAGCCTAACCTGTTAAGGGAGTATTGGCCTACCAATAATTATAGGATGTAGGGAGTATTGCTGAGCATCATGCCATCTTTAGATAAGGCAGTATTAGTCCAATATTTACTATTTCCATTTTGATTAAAAAAAAATTGGCAAGGCATTCCCATTTTGATATTGCTTTCACTTATAATTTATTATCCTCTTTGTTAGTTTAGTGTTTGGTGTCTACTTTCTTGAATTATTTGTAAGTTTGTTTCTTTGTTTCCTTGACCCTTTAACCAATTTTGCTTATCATAAGCTAAATGAATCTGGGATATAACCCATAAAAGAACCTTTGCATGAATTTGCATTAAGAAGCTCTAGCAAGGATAAAATTGTGTTAGTTGTGCTTTATATCATTTTATTATAGTTTAAAGCTTAATTTAATTTTTCTACAAATTGTTTTCTTTACCAACTTGATCTACCTAAACGTGTACTCTGCTCCTCTGATGTTGCATATCCTTTTGTAGGTGTTTAGTAAACAACTTGATAGTTTGTAGCTTTCTGTATAATTTTCTTTTTCTTTTTTCTGAAGGTGGATATATAACAACATGCCTTGTTTATAGGTTTAAACTTGGATTTAAATATTAAACATATCTTGGGAGAATTAGTTTTGCTACAATTAGGTTTCTGAATCTTTAAATCAAAACCTAATTTGTTTCAGACAAATGGAAAGGATACTTGCAATTTGATAAGGGGTTGAATAAAGAAAATCAGTGGAGAAAGGAGAAGATGAGGAGAAGGGAAATGTTTAACAATAACTTCTTGCCTTTCTTTATGATTCAGTACATTCTTATAGCTGGAAATACAACGGTTTACTCCTACGTGACATAGCAGATGCCATTTCTAGAAACAGCCCAAGGAAAATAACAGAAAGTAAAATATTTAAAAACATGGAAAATAGGAAATAACCACTTTTGCAGAGTGGTGCATATCCATACTGCTATTCCAGGAATCTTGCTGGCATCTTTGTAATTCGTTTGGGCTTTGTATTAGTGATGGTGCCTTGCTCTTGTACTGATGTAGTGTGCTGCTGTATTGGTGTGGGTATGCTGGCCGTATCATCGCTCACCACTTCAAGATCAACCTTGCCCTCAAGGTTGTGTGGTTCAAAATTCAATGGTAGTTGCTGCTGTGTAGCCAGAGCAGGGTTTGGACATACCTTTAGAAGGGACACGTGAAAGACAGGGTGGATCCGAGCTTCAGGTGGCAGTAGCAATTTATAAGCAACAGGTCCAGTTTTCTCTGTGACTTGAAAAGGACCGAAGTAGCGTTTGGATAACTTGTTGTGGTTGTGTCGCACTGTCGTTTGGCGATAAGGCTGCAATTTGACGAAAACCCAAGATCCAACGTCGAATTGTTTGTCAGTCCGTTTCTGATCGGCGTGGTTCTTCATTCTTGTTTGCGCTTTAAGGAGGTTTGTTTTAATTAACTGAAGGAGTTGGTCTCTAGTCACTGCCCATTCATTCAGATCTGGCAATTGTGAGGATGACAGGATATAATTCGAAATTACTGGAGGTGGTCTTCCATAAACGGCCTGAAATGGGGACATAAGTATTGATGAGTGCTTGGTCGTATTATACCACCATTCCGCCCATGGGAGGCATCGTGTCCATTTATTTGGAATGTCGCCGACTACTGCACGTAAATAATTTTCGAGACAACGATTCACCACTTCGGACTGACCATCCGTTTGGGGGTGGTATGTGTTACTCATTCGCAACTTTGTGCCATGAAGACGGAATAGCTCTTTCCAAAATTGACTTGTGAAAAGGCGATCTCTGTCCGATACAATTGAGCGTGGAAAGCCGTGTAAGGGCACATACTCTTGGAGAAAATGTGATGCTAACTGCTGGGCTGATACTGAACTTGAGAGTGTCGTAAAATGAGCATATTTAGACAACCTATCGACAATCACCCAAATTGTCGTTTTTCCCGCTGATGGCGGCAAATGCGTGACGAAATCCATTGATATGTCTTCCCAAATCTGCACTGGTATAGGTAATGGTTGGAGTAGACCTTTGTGTTGGGAATTATTGGGCTTTGTTTGTAGACATGTCGGGCATTGTTTGACGAACTGCTGGACTGTCTTAGGTAGATTTGGCCAGAAAAAGTTTGTGGCTACTCTGGAAATTGTTCCTTTTATCCCCGAATGACCTCCAGTTTTTGAACCGTGCAACTCAGCAATGATTTTATGTTGCAGTGTGGTGTTATCGGGTACATAAATTCGATTGCCCCAAAACAGTATGTTATTTCGCATCTGATAATTAGGGTTTTGACAGTTACCTGCGTTGAGCTTGTGGATAATGTCGGCGGCTACTGGATCGTTGGTCAATGCAGTCTGGATTTCGTGCAGCAGTGGGAATGTTGGGCCTGAGATCGCTGTCATGGTGGCGTCAGTGGTGAAGCGAGAGAGAGCGTCGGCAACCGCGTTTTGCCTTCCTGGATGATAGTGAATGGTGAAGTCAAATCCCAAAAGCTTGGTAAGCCACTTCTGTTGCTCCGGCGTCTGGATTACCTGCGAATTCAATTGTTTTAAACTTTGATGATCTGTGTAAATCTGAAATGGTCGACCTAGTAAGTAGTGCCGCCATTTTTTGACGGCGGATGTTATTGCAAACATTTCCCTAGAATAAGTGGAGGATTTTTGGAGAGGGCGTGGCAGTTTAAGGCTAAAATAGGAGATATGGTGCTCGGCTTGGGATAGAACTGCGCCAATGGCGAAGGCAGAAGCATCGGTGGTGATGGTGAATGGCTTGTTGAAGTTCGGAAGGGATAATACTGGAGTGTGGGTGACAGCTTGCTTTAATTGGGTGAAGGCTAATTGGGCTTTTGGGCTCCACGAATAATTATTGTGTTTGTGGAGATCTGTAAGTGGGCTTGCAATTTCCGCGTAATGCCTTATAAATCGTCTGTAATACCCCGTAAGCCCGAGAAATCCTCTAACTTCTGTTATGGACGTTGGTTTAGGCCAATTAGTCATGGCGTCAATTTTTTTGGGGTCCACACGAACACCTTGGTGCGAAATAATATGGCCTAAGTACTCCAATTCGGTAAGGCCGAAATTACATTTAGCCAAATTAGCGAAAAAATGATGGTGGTCTAGGATTTGAAGCGTTGTTTGAAGATGGGCTAAATGGTCATTCCAAGTGTGGCTATAAACGAGTATATCGTCGAAGAAGACGAGGATAAGTTTCCGCAAGTGTGGTCGAAATATGGTATTCATGGTGGCTTGGAAGGTGGATGGTGCATTAGTTAAGCCAAATGGCATGACTAGAAATTCGTAATGTCCTTCGTGAGTACGGAAGGCGATTTTTGGAATATCGGGGGGATGGACACGGATTTGAAAATATCCGCTATGAAGGTCTAATTTGGAAAAGAATAATGCACCATAGAGTTCATCTAGCAACTCGTCGACCGTTGGTATGGGGAAACGGTCTTTAATGGTTATTGCATTTAAGGCTCGATAATCGACGCAGAATCGCCATGACCCATCTTTCTTTTTAACTAATAAGACAGGAGAAGAAAATGGGCTAGTGGATGGTTGTATAATTTTGGATTGTAGCATTTCATGGATTTGGCGTTCGATTTCGTTCTTTTGAAAATAGGGATATCGATATGGTTTGGTGTTGATTGGTTCGGAGTTGGGTAGGAGATTGATGTGATGGTTTAGTGGACGGTTTGGAGGTGAGGACGTTGGTGGTTGAAAGATGTGGTGGAAAGCTGATAATATGGTTTGGAGTTGTGGATCGTGGGCTGTAGGGTTAGATTCGGGTGGGATTGTGGTGGGTTGAAATTAGAGGTAATAGTAATTGGAAATGGAGGAAGTGGTATCGTAACGTTTTAATTGTGGTAGAGAAAGTGGTTTTGGGCTGTAATCAGGACCTAGCCCAGTAAGGCAAATTGGAGTTTGGTTGTGGGAAAAAACCATTGTCAGGTTTTTATGATCCAAAGTGATTGGGCCCAATTTTTCAAGCCACTAGACCCCAAATACTGCGTCTGAGCCCACAATGTCCAATAAAAAGAAATCTATCGTGAACACGTAGCCTTGGATATTCACAGCAACATCTCTACATTCTCCTGAAATGGAGAGCTTATCTCCGTTACCGACCGTTACAACAAAAGAGGTTGAGTGTTGAATTTCGAGTCCCAAAAATCTGTTGGTCTTTGGGTGTAGGTAATTGTGAGTAGATCCCGTGTCGACAAGGATGGATATGAGGTTGCCGTTGATGGAAGCAGGGAGGCGAAGGGCTCGAGGGTTAGAGGAGCCGGTTAGTGCATGGAACGATATTTCTTGAGGTGGATCTGGGTCTGTTGGAGGTGTAGTGGGTAACTCGGTTATCGTTGGTGGGGAAGGTTCGGATGGCGTTATTGGTGGAGTATCGTCGGGGTTGACATCGGGAAGAATCATGAGTATGTGAGTGGGTTTGCAGCGGTGGCCAAACTGGTATTTCTCATCGCAATTAAAACAGAGCCCTTGTTGTTTCCTTGCTGACATCTCGGTCGGTGATAGTTGTTTTATGGGTATGGATGGTTTTGGGGTATGTGGTGAAGGTGTTTGTGAAAAAGGCTGAATGGTTTGGGAAGAGGATGGTGATTTAGAGAACTGGTTTTGAGGTTTTTGAAAGGGAAACTTATGGGAGTCTGTATGTTTCCGTTCGATTAATTTTGCGGCGTCAACAGCTTCAGCTAATGTGGCTGGTTTGAGGAGGTTAAGGTCATGCTGTATGTGGGGTTTGAGTCCTGAAATAAAGCATTGCAGGATAGAATCTGGGGGTAGTGTGGTGATACGGTTACATAGAGTTTCGAATGTTGCTTGATAGTTGTCGACAGTGGTTACTTGTTTCAATTTGAATAGTGTGGCATGCGGATTTAGAAAGGTAGGCGGTCCAAAGCGTTGCTCAATAGCATGTGCTAACGCTGGCCATGAAGAAAGTTGTTTATTGCGATGCATCCATTGGAACCAAGACAATGCTTGTCCTTGCATGTGGAAGCTCGCTAAATCGACGTGTTGTTCTTCCGGGGTGGAATAATAGGAGAAGAAACGGTCGGCTTGAAACAGCCAATCATGTGGGTTTGTGCCATCAAAAAAAGACAGCGTACACTTGGGTAATCTTGTGGTTGTGGGGGTGGGTAAAATGGGTAAGCTTCGGTTATTAGGGGCTGGGTGAGAAGTAGTGGATGCTTGGTTTGTCGGGGATGGTGGTGGTTGGTTGTCCAGTATGCGGTTTATGTCTGCGATGGATTTGGTGATTGATTGAAGTGTGGCTTTGATGTTAACGTTGTCGGCGTTTTGGGTTTCTAACATGGAGCCATGGCTGGTTAGAGTTTCTTGGATGGTGGAGATGGTGGCTTCGTGGGTTGAGAGCTGTTGTACAGCTTCATCCAGGCGAGTCATGATTGGTGGAGGTGTTTGGATTTTGAGGGAGGAAGGGGGAGAACAGAGAATGAAAGCACCAGTTGATAAGGGGTTAAATAAAGAAAATCAGTGGAGAAAGGAGAAGATGAGGAGAAGGGAAATGTTTAACAATAACTTCTTGCCTTTCTTTATGATTCAGTACATTCTTATAGCTGGAAATACAACGGTTTACTCCTACGTGGCATAGCAGATGCCATTTCTAGAAACAGTCCAAGGAAAATAACAGAAAGTAAAATATTTAAAAACATGGAAAATAGGAAATAACCACTTTTGCAGAGTGGTGCATATCCATACAGCTATTTCAGGAATCTTGCTGGAATCTTTGTAATTCGTTTGGGCTTTGTATTAGTGATGGTGCCTTGCTCTTGTACTGATGTAGTGTGTTGCTGTATTGGTGTGGGTGTGCTGGCCGTATCACAATTTTCTACAATTAAATCAGATTACATCACTATCTCTTTAATCTATTTCCTACTATCTCTTTCACAATATTAGGTTTATTATAAGCTTCCTTCTTAACACTTTGTTTGCCCTTTAATCTATTTCCACTATCTCTTTCACAATATTAAATTATTAATCAAAGGAACTGAAAACTTATCTACTGCTCCCGATTGCTTGGTTGCTAGATTATATCAGCAGACTTAGGATCGGATGTTGCTGTTATAGTGTCAAATCCATGGGTTTCCATTCAACTACTACTTTAATTATTTGTCCGAAAAATTACATCATTCGGAATTGGGAGGCATTGTTGTTGTGATGTAGAAACCTTGGGCTTTCTTCTTGCTTTAGTTTCATTTTTTCACTTTCCATCTACAACTACTTTATCACAAATTTTCTCTGTTGTGCATAATAACAGATTAGTGCACTATAGGCTTATGAAATTGGATTAATAGTATAGTTGGTTTAATGCTTGTTTTTTTTCCTTTACCTCCTTTGGTCTATGTAGACATCTCTTTTATTTCGCCACTTTCCTTCCTGTATATTCAAATCCCTTTCCTCATATTTACAGTGTCCTATGTTTTCATTAGCTTATTTATAATTATAATACTTCAGTGGTCTTCATTTGAGCTTTCAAATTTTTATTCGCTTGAAGGTAGTCTAGTTAGTTCATCTTGCATGAATCTAGTTAATGAGTACTATCTAAATAAATTAAGAATAATATAGTGCATAAGTCAAAATATTGGTAATAATGATTTATTGATATTGAAATATATGGCATCCTTTTTTGAACATCGAATCAGACTAATGATATGGATATTAACTTGTGCTTTTGAATATTAACATTTACTTTTGGCAGTAAAGTCCGTTGTTGCTGTCATATTTGAAACATATGAAGTCCAATATGACATATCATATTTTTATGTGTTGGCGGCAAGAGGTAATTTTTTTTCCTATATTCTAGTAATATTCACGGGTTTCTTGAATAGCACCATATTTTGAACAGGGACAAAAATCAGGAGAATATTTTGTCGTTTGGAGATTTCAATGCATTAATTCCGATAATGGCATTTATTTACAGTACTTCTTACCATTGATATGGTATACAATTGAAATTTTAGTAAACATTTTTTTTTTGTATTCGCGGGTATGGATTATGCTTAATTTCTTTATTGGAACATGTGCCCATTATTACAATTAAGAGCTAAGTATCATTTCTGTTCATGTTTACATAAATTAGATGACCTGCATTCCCTCCTATATTAACACAGCTTTGCATAAATAGAAAATTTCTACAGACCCGTGCAGAACATGGGATAACCACTTGTTATATAAATGTGTATGTGTGTGTGTGTGTATAATTACTTCTTTTGTTTTCGCAATTCCAAAGCAAACCATGTATATTAACATTATGTGAACTTTAAAAGTTACATTTAACAAAACTATTGATTAGGAATAAAACAAATTCAAATTTACATAAATTATTTTAGTAAACTCATATGAAAAAGAGGATAAAAAGGAACATGTTCTATTAAATTTTGTTATTGAAGCTCTACAGTTGCAGTTCTGGCTTTTTTTCCATCCGTTAAATATGGCATCTCAGCTCCCTTCATATCGATTATTTGAAATATTGATAAAGAACAATATCTTTATTCTTTAAATTTTCAATTATATACATACTTTCGTTTCACTTTCAGTACATGTATTTTTTGAAAATATGCTCTTTATGATTATATTACATATATACTTAATTCAAAATATTACATACTGTCTATTTAAGGTTGGCAGTCCAATTAGAATGCAATCAACTACTACGAGGTCAACTTTTGATGTGCACAGTATTATAATTGGAGGCGGTACCAAGAGTTTTATAATTATAATACTTCTCTGGTCTTCTAAAGCCATGTTGACAATTACGTATGATGATATTGATGGACTAAATTTATGAACTATCTGGGTAACAACAATGCATGAATTGGTTTCATTGGTGTATTTTTCACTGTTCCCCCGGTGGATAGTTGTGTTTTTTTTAAATTTATTTTATGTTTATGTATGGTTTATAAGTGCATTAGAGGTTTTAGAGAATGTTATTTTCTTGAAGATGGAAGGAGGGAGCATCTCTGTATTTTAAAAACCAGAAAAGCATAGCGATGTAGTAGAGCCATGCAATCACATTGTGTCAGCTGTACAACAGCTGATAAGGAGTGGCATGGTTCTTGGGATTAAGGCGCATTTTAACACTAATTTCAGCAGTTTTGAAACCCACAACACGGGGTCGTACTGGAATTAATGTACGTTAGGTCATCAGTTTGGTCTAATATTTTATTAGATTTTTTTTTCAAATATAGCCGAGATGATAGACAATGGAAATTGAAAGCATGCTGTGGAACCAGACACATCTTAGAGGGCAGCGTTAGGAGGGGAAACAACAAATTGAGAAGCAAAGCTATAAGTAGAAGAGCTGAAAATCGCAGATGGAGCTGTTGTTGGCGGAATAGAAGGTGACAAGGTATTTTACTGTAAGAATCGACTTTACTATAAGAATATTGACTATTTACTAGTTAATACAATATTTATGATAGTTGCGGTGGACGACATCGAGGAGAGTATGAGCACTCTAAAGTGGGCCTTACTCAATCTCCGGCTGTCAGACCATGATCCTTCATTGTTCTCCACGTTCAGTCTCCGCCATCCACCGCTGCTGGCCTCTATCCTGGATCCTTCTCTTTTGGAGGACCTATCAGTGCAGATGTGCCAGCATTTACAGTAGTAATTGAAGCACACCAGAAAAGAATAACAGAGGCAATCATCGGACATGCACTGGAGATATGCAAAGAAGGGAATGTCAAGGTAAAGATGCTAGTGGGAGTGGGCGATCCAAAAGAAGCCATATGAGAGGCTGCAACAAATTTGAAAGCAGATTTAGTGGTTATGGGTTTCCATGCTTATGGCCTAAGCAAGAAGATGTTCCTTGGAAGTGTTAGCAACTGCTGCATCAATCATGTAAGCTACCCCGTCATTGTCATATATGGAACTGCACGATTAAGTTTTTGCTTCCTTTGTGGTGTTATACCCTGTTTTTTGTGCTGAGTGACCCTTTGTGTGTACCTGTTTAAAAGCCCTGTGAAGAAAATTTTAATTCAGCTTACTTCAGCTTATTTAATTACCTCTCTGCATTTAGCTGTTGCAAGAAATTTTGTACTATCTAATATTGACCAAGTTAATTATTGGAAGTTCCATAATAGTTGATTGAACCTTGTAAAATCAGTTATGTTCAAGTAACTTAATGTCAACTATTTTTTTGTGAAACTAATACTGTAGTCACACCAAGGAGAAGTTTGGTATCTCAAGTTCTCTCATAATGGGAGATACCTTGCATCATCATCCGAGGATATATTTGCAATCATATGGGAGATAATTATATTCTGGTTTGTCTTTGTTCCTGTTCTGATATGTGCTTCGTTTACTAGCTCATATTTTGTGCAAACAGTCCAGTCATCTGATTAATTTTTGGCATCTTGGAATCTTATTAGGGGCTGTTCTTTGGACTCAAAACGGTCCGTTGTCAAACGGACGCGTCCAACGCGTCCGTTGAACAACGGCTCGTTTTGAGTCGTTTTGCCAACGGCTCAAAGTTGAGCCGTTGGCACTTTCCTCCCCAACCCTTATATATGATCTCCCCGCTCTTCTACTTCCCACACACCTTCTTCCAACTCCCCTTCTTCCACTTTTTCTTACAATGGAGAATCCATTTCCAAGTGATGGTGATTCCGATTCAGATGCTTTAGAGGATATCGTCCTAATTGGAGCGTACTTACGTGGTCGCCGAAACGAAGTAGGACGTCGGATTCATACGTCGACGTTTACCGGATTGATGTGGATAGACGACATACTTAACGGTCATCTGGCAAGATGTCAAAGGCAGTTTCGTATGAAACAGTTATGTTTTCTTTCGTTATGCGATAGGCTGGAACGTTGTGGATTGACCACCTCAGAAAATGTTACTGTTCGAGAAGCGGTTGGGATATTTTTATGGACTATTGCCACCGCTAATTCGAACAGACAAGTGGCTGAAAGATTTCAAAGGTCAGGGTGCACAATCTTTCATTATTTTCATGCTGTTTTGAATGTCGTTCTAGTATTATCTACTGCTATTATAAAACCGGTTGATTCTCAATTTAACTCAATTCCTGCTGAAATTAGCAATGATAACCGTTACTATCCGTACTTTAAAAATTGTATTGGTGCAATAGACGGCACACATGTTATGGCGCACTTACCTCCAGATCGTATTGTTCCGTATATCGGACGAAAAGGATACGCTACACAGAATATTTTGGCTGTATGCTCGTTCGATTTACTATTTACGTATGCTGTATCTGGATGGGAAGGTACTGCACACGACAGTCGAATTTTTAATTCCGTCGTGAATGACAGAAGTTCCGGATTTCCTCATCCTCCTCCTGGCCAGTATTATGTTGTGGATTCTGGTTTTCCACTTACAACTGGGTTACCACCATATCGAAATGTTAGATATCACATCCCCCAGTTTCGTATGACCACAAATCAACCAAAATCCCATAATGAAATTTTTAATTTCTACCATTCAAGTTTACGCATGGCAATTGAGAGGACATTCGGAATATGGAAAAAGAAATTTGTTATACTCCGAAATATGTCAACCTACAAGTTCCCAGCTCAAACAAAAATTGTTGTTGCTACGATGGCTATACACAATTATATACGCAAATACAATATGGGAGATCCTGATTTTATGGCGTATGACGATGATCCAAATAAAATTCCAGATGAGTACGAACAAGAATACAACAACGTGCGAAACATAGGCAATAATGACCTAGCACCGGCTCAACGCTATCAAGGCAGCGCTAATATGACAGTGCGTCGCGATCAGATAAGAGACGAGCTTGTTGCAGCAGGATTGCACTAATAGATTTCTGCAATGTATCACTTTATCTACTGTTTTATTTGTTCTGCAATGTATCACTTTATCTACTATTTTCTTATTTCTGCAATGTATCCCTTTAGCTCTTTTATTTGTATTTCTGCAATGTATCACTTTCTGTACTGTTTTTATGTAACGAACTGTTATGTTTTGTTAACTGTGTATTTCTGCAATAATTATAATGTTATGTTTTAATCTGTAATTAGTTAAATTACAAATATAAATAAAATACTCCGCTTAAATTCTCCGCTTAAATACTCCGCTTAAACCGAAGAACACATCGTCCGCTAACTACTATTCTCCGCTATAATACTCCGCTCAAATTCTCCGCTTAAATACTCCGCTTAAACTTGCAAAGAACACACCTAGTATCTTTGTTCTAGAATACATGTTGCATGTGTATGCAGGGACTTTGGATGCTAGTTGTAGTCCTGGTTCAGTTTTTCTCTAATATAAATGGTCGTGTATTAAATGTTTTAAGCCAACTTGCTGTTATTTATTGTACTAAATGTAGAAATAAAAATTGAAATGCTGCTTACCCAATTTTTTTTATAGAAATTAAATGGTTTTCTGAACGTGGACAGAACCTCATACAAATTAACTAAATCAATAAAAATTAACTAAATTTAAAAAAAATGACAACGAAGTTAACTAAGTTTTATAAAAATTAGCTAAAATTTCAAAAGCTAACCTAATTTATAAAAATTAACTAGATTTTATGGAAGTTAAATAAGCTCTCTAAAACTTAGATAAGTTCATAAAAGTAACTAAATTTATAGAAACTAATTAAGTAAAAAAAATGTCAGGTTCATAAAAACAACCAACTTAACAACATTTAACTAATTTTTATAAAAATTAATCAAGGTTTATGAATATTTGACTAAATTAACAATATAGAATCCAACTTGATTTTATAAAAATTAAAGATTATAAAAATTAACTATATTTATTAAAAATTCAACTAAGTTACTCGAGAATTGATTAGGTTTCTTAGGTGTTAAACTATGTTAACTAAATAATCAAGTTTTAAAAATAACTGAGTTTGTTAAAGAACTAACTAAGCTTATAAAAATATTCAAGAACTAATTAAGGAATACCAAAATTTAAATAAGAAATAACTAAAGTTATTAAAATAGTTTAGAAATAACCAAGCCAATTTAAGAAAAGACTAAGTTTTTTAATTATAATTTAGTTGTTTTAAAAATTAAGAAATAACTATGTTTATAAAAAATAAATAATTTTACAAAAAATTAACCACGTCAACTAAATGTTAATGAAAATTAACTAATGGTAAATTTTAATTAAGTGGAATAAGTTTATAAATTTAACTTAGTTAACCAAGCTTTTAAAAGGTTAAATAGATTTCAAAAAATTAACCAAGTTTTACAAAAATTAAACAAAAATATAAAAATTAAGTAAGTTATAATTATTTAATAAGTTAACCAAGTTTTATATAAATTTAATGACTTTCTAAATGTTAACAAAAATTATAAAAATTAAATACATTAAAAAAATAACTAAACTATTAGTAATAACCTAATTTGGTAAAGCTATCTAATTTTTATATAAGTTAACGTAGTTTTGTAAAAAAAATCTAACAAGGACATAAAAAATTAAGTAAATTAACTAAGTTACTAAAGAATTTATTAGCTAAATTTAACCAAGATGGAGCTTCCTATGAAAATTCATTTTAAAAGAACTAGTAGTAGTGGTAGCAATAAAAGCAACCACATTAGTTTTAATCAGTCTCGTGTAAAGCAAATCGAATCTTTTTTTATTAAGTTCTTGCTACCTACAGATTTCATTGGCAATAAACCCTTATTTTATGAATAATCAATCACTATTTTGAGTTTAAATTTCAAACAGTTAACTCAACTTTGTAGCTGATGCAGGATACAACAATTAGACTTAAAAATATAAAATTATTTTAAGTTAGAGTCTCATGTAATATATCAAAATGTTTTTCTCCTTAATCCAAAATGCACTAGTATAATAAAAGATGGATGAAACTGACTTATTTACATCCTGTTGTGATGCCTTTGATTCATATACAACATTTTGTCCTCATGTTGCCCTTTTTCTAGTGTATTTCCTTTGTTCCCATGCATAGCTTATGCTGCCCCTGGCTTTTATCCTTTAGTTTTTTTAGAATTTATGCTGCAATTTTTGTATAAATTTGTTTAATGTTTAGTTCTGTTGCACCTTTTTATAGAGCCGCCTCATTTTGCAGTCTTTATATGCTGAATTTTTGTTGCTAGACCAATGCAGCATAATGCCTTCACTTCAGCTCAGGATCTGGTTCATGCAGTTATTTCATGTTGCCACCAGTCTGTTGATCTTTTCTACTATCCTGCCTTTTTTGTTCAATAGCCAGGGCTTGTGACTTTCTCTTTTCTAGTACATGCACATGTCTGCTGATATTCTCATTTATGTGCTAAAAAACAGTTATTTACTGTTTATGTACCACATACTGGTTGCTTATAATTAATGTACACTTTTTATGTTTTTTAATTTCATAGTTTCATGTTTTGTTATATTTAATAGCTAACTATCAAAATTTCTTCATTAAAGGTGATTAAAGATTTTTATAACAAAAGCCAGCTAGTTGTCGCATTATTCCGGGGTCACACTTTTTTTGCATATTAAAGATTTTTTTGTTTTAGCATATTTTGTTGTGCAGTATTGTTTGGTGTATGTAATAAAAATTTGACTTGTGATACTTGTATAATGTTGGGTTTTGGATGTTGTGTACATTTGGATATGTTTAGTTATATAAATTGTTTTGAATCATTTAAATTGTATTTATATGATTGCTATTTGATGCTGGTTTGAAAATTTTAACTGAACATGTATATAGTATGTAAATATATTTTTTCTAGTGAGAGTACAGTATAAGATAAATGTTGTTAAAAATAACAACAATAAAAGACAGCGTTCAGATATACAGCTGCGGAAAAACAAAAAAGGTTTAACACAGCATAAAACAAATGTTGTTATGTATAAAGATATAGCTGATAAGTACAAATATCACAGCGTTTATTTAATGTTATTGAAAACTATTTACAGCGGTTTACAAACGCTGTGAAGACAATTTTTAACAGCGTTTATTTTAAGTCGTTAAATCTTTGGGATCTACAACAGCATGTCGATAAACAACGTTCTTAATAACGCTGTTAATAGATACGACAGCGTTTTTTCACCGCTGTTAAAAATTGTTTTTCTTGTAGTGACATATACAGCGGAAGAAATAAATATACTCTTCAGCGGAAGATACAATATGACATAGTGAAAGCTGCAAACTCTAGCATGGTCTCCAACTCAGAAAGCACTCTAAATATTGCTCCAAAGGTCTATAACTGTAAAACTAAACCACTAGTTGCCCGTGTGGAAATTAGTGGGCACCCACAATTTAGGAAGGAACAATAAACTCCAGGTCAGTCATGGGACCGCTGTGAGAACATAAAACATTTATTTTCGTTAGGTTTTATTTTAAGGTTCGGAAATTCACTGGACTACGCCGCTAATGTGGAACGAGTTTATTTTATGTGAATACCCGTGCATATAAATCGCAATGACTTTTGGAAAATAAAGCTATCATAAGCTCGTCCTATATCACACAATGCAAGCGCACACCAGATGGGCGAGTTTTACCTTATGATAACCAAACATGCTTTCATACACGAAAATCCTCTTTCATATTATTATTAGTGTGTAGTCTGGAAAACAATTTTGAAAGTAAATGTATTAATCTTAGACAGCATAGTATCCCATCCTACTATGTCGCCATATATATATATATATATATATATATATATATATATATACACACACACACACACACACACACACAAACAAAACCGTGGGGCGCGTATTGGAGATTGGGTTTCCAACTTGATGACTCCTGGCACGAAAGATCATTTGGAATACAAATGAAGTGTAACACGGCTTTTTCATCCAGACACGGATATTAACTACAAATCGCGAGGTAGATCAATGGTTTTCGTCCAGACACGGACCCCCGAACATACCCTATTCCCAAATTCAAAATAGGTACCTCCGCCTCAACTATCAATCACAAAATCATGTATATATGTCAACAACCTAACCGACAGTTTCTCACCATCCGGGGTGTGAGGCTTGTCGATGTCGTGGTACACACACAAAGCTTCGCTCAAATAAGCCGTGCTTTGATCATCATTAGCTCATTCCATAACTTGAGTATGCTATATTGTTAATCTCAACATTTCACTAATTCAAATCAATACATAACCTCTAAGACGTAACTAGAGACGGGAATAATCGATTGCCACGAATCCGATATATATTCATAGGAATCAGTGCTACATGGTCAATTATAATGTCAGATACACAATCCATACAAGTCCATTCTAGGTCTGAACGGAACAAAATCCGAAAATCCTCAAATATATTCAAACCTCATGCCACTTATAACCTTAATTCAGGTGTACGGCCCGATTCAAGACATCGGCAATCAATCCAAATAATTCAAAGATTCCCAGTCTTCATTTGCCATTTCCAAGTCTTCAAATAACGTTGTATTATTACATGGAATGGTTTTCGGACGTAAATCTGATCTCAGTCTTCCCAAGTAATAAGCGTATTTAAAACAAGCTATGGACTATACCGGTTTCAATCCAAATCTCCTTCCCAATGTTTATCAAGTTGTTTAAGATAAAGTTGGATTTATTTCCAATTCTTTAAATCTCATTACCATCTTATTTGCTGTTTACACATCCTATACTCAAGATTTCTTTGCTCATTTTATCATTTCCAAATTTAAATTTGATTTATGTTAGTCTTCTCAAAATATTTCAAGTCTCCTTTATAGTTCAAATAATAGTCCTTAGGTTTATAACATTCAAACTAAATCATTTTAAAGAAATGATAACGTGTTATGGAATAGCTATTTATACCACATAGGTTCAAATTCTTTCCAAAGTTCAAATCATTATAAATAATGAAATATGATTTGTCAAAATTTCCAAACTCATATGGGTTAAATTATATTTCCAAATCAGATTTTTAAATTAACCATCCAGCTCGTCGGATCAGTTAGGGATAGCTAGGGAGAGCAGGAAACTATATTTTCCAAACCCAAGTCATAGACATTATCCTCCCTGTCACCCAACAACATTTGGCACAAAATATATATATTATTGGAAGAATTTCGTTAACCTATATACGTCTTTGTATATTCAATAGCGGTTAAAATTGTTTAAATCCATAACTAAAGTTTCATACTTCAATTAAGCCCGTATTGCAAATTTTGTTGGAAATTAAATATAATATTATCAAATTTATTTAGTTGTTTATAACTTACAAATAGTCTTTTAAAAATAATAGGACTAAGCATTTGATAAACCAATGTTTGATTATATATTTAAACTAAAATTGTTCCTTTAATTTAATTTTAAAGTTTATGGACAGTTAAACATTTATATAAACAAAAATAACTTAACATCAAAATTTAAAGCTTAAAAGTGATTACAAAATATTTACATGTAACACAAAAATTTATTTTAGTTAGATTTCTGAACTTGTTACAACTTAAAACAACTTTGTTTCCAAAATAATTTCATACTTATGGAAAAATAGTTAATTATCATGACTTAGTTTTATATAAATTCAAAATTTAACTTTTTAAATTGTTAATTTTTATTTCATAATCATCATTCATATGAGAAGGAGATTTAAATCGATTACCCATATACCTCCACAGCCATCATATGTGGTACAACGAAATCAATACATATGAACACTACATTTCAAGATTTAAAACAAGCATCAAATTTGTGCGCAAGTGTCACGGTAAATAACGCTTAGTGTTTCTAGCTTACACAAAACATCCATTCAACCATCACAACAATAGCAACCATGCACAAGCAAACATTGTTTATCACTAAATAAAATTTACGGTTCCTACTCATTTGTAAAAATAAATTTTAAATAAATGTTCTCATCGATATTTTCTTTCCAAAATTTCTTTTAATGTTAGAAATCTCGTACTCACCACAAGCAAACTTGAAAAATTCTGTACCACTTCGCTCACACTTCACGTACTAACTTCGTTTGTCCAAATTCAACCCATGTACAAACTTTTCAGCACCTTCTCATAAGCTATCCTGGTATCTCTTTCTCAACGTTGGTGAACCCAGGTCATGAGGACTGACAAATAGTTTGAATTGGAGCTGGCGTTTGGCGGGAGCACCTGGTTGAACAGATGGGTTGGTGCGAAAAGTGAAATGGTGATAGAAGCAGAATAGAGATGGACGACTGTTTATTGCATGGCTCTTGGGGAAAGGAACAAGCAGTTTGGAGTTTGCAGGGGCTAGTGGAGAAGCGTTGATTGGTGCAGCGTCGGCAATGGCGCCGGAGGTGGAGAATAAATGGAGAAAGCCGAGCACGCTTCATGGGAAGGAGGTGCGGATTTTTTGGTGAATTGTTGGGGAAGCAAGCATTCCAACGGAGAGGGGGTTGGTGCTTGCGTTGTGGTAAGCATGGCAACCGTCGGGCACGTGAACAGCGGAGCTAGAATCAAGGAGGAGGCTTACTGTTTTTAAGTGGAAAAGTGTGTGCAAGTTTCGGAGGGAGTAACGGCTGAGTTGGAGGGGAGAGAGGGAGAGTGCGGTTCACGTGGAAGGGCTTGGCGGATAGTGGTGGGCTGTTGACATGTTAATGGTGGCGGATGGGGTGCATGCAAGTGGTTTTTGAAGTGGTTTGCATGGAGATTGGCTGGCGGGGGGATATCGTAAGGAGAAGGAGGCTGTTAGCGGAAAGAAAAGGCTGTTAAGTAGAGGAGAGAGGTAGGCCACAGTCACAGTTTCACGTTGGGGTGGTTTGTTTGTTTTTTTCTTAAATTGAAAATGGCAGAAAGCTGCGAATTAGTGAGGATGAATTTTATGTTGGAGAGGGAGAAAGATCGGGTAGAAGGAAGGTTGCGTGAAGAATAAACGAGAAGGAAAGTGTGTTGTGCAATAATAGGAGCAGCTCCTTTTATTTATGCTGTCTTGAATTGTTTATTGAATAAATCATTAGATTCTCTGTACCTAGAGAGATTTCTAGAATCTTATACTATATTTTCTAATTTTGGTTTTATTGTTTCAAAATCTTTGGTAAGATTTATTTTACTGCTGCCATATCTTAGACCATATTTTGTTACCTGATATTGTCACACATCCCTTCACTTTAAAAGTAGGAAACTTGATTTGTTCCTTGTGTTAGGCAAAACTACGGACTGACGAACAACGTTATTAATTCAACGTTATAAATTTCAATCGTTATACACAATGAATTAAATTCAATTGGTAACGAATTTATTCCCTTCTTTTATAACGCATTACTAATATAAATATGCTTTAGGTTTAATTACACTGTTTATACATCCAAATTTAATTCCTTGCTTTCATTGTATTAACTTTTCTCAATTAATACCGTGATAAATTTAGATTCTTAACGGCTTATTCAAACAAAATTTATTACTATTTATATTAAAATTTCAACTTGTAATTTGGAATTGATTTAAGTGTTTATTACGCTATTTACTTAACGGCTTAAAATGAATCTTGACGATATTTTATTTTGCGCCAAGTTCTCAATCTCAAAATCAATGATTTGTTTCTATTACATTGATTGTACCATAAATAACACGCTAAGCGGCTTGCAAAATTAATCACCAGTATTTTTGTAAATTCAATGTTTAATTACCATTTGTACTCAATGGTTTGATTTGTAATAAATTAATGTTAACCATATGTTACTATGCGAATAGATTCTTGGTTCAATAAATCATTAAACATAACTTATTTAAAAATTGAATTTTCTTTCTTTTTCCTTGTTCTAGTGTCAAATATTCCAAACGGCTTACCATTTGTTAGCATTGTAAATATTGATGTTATATTCACAATGTGCTTTTAAATTTTGGAATGAACACTACATTCAAATTAAATAGAAAGTCCAAGTTTAAATTGTACCTCAAGTATATTGTTAAATTTAATATTCAATAATTCTAAATTTGTAGTTTTTTTAACTTTCAAAATCAACTCAAGTTAATAACGTTACTTCTGGCAAAATATTTAAGCTGAGCTTATGTTTACAATTGCCACTAAAAGTGGATACTTTGTTCAAAATAAATAGATGTACATGTTATAATTGGAATGCCAAATATAAGCATATATTTCCTTCTATATATCAAATTACAAAATCAAAGTAATTAATAACGGTAACAAGTTTTGTTTTCTACAACATTTATTATAAGACAAATGCTAAATATTCAACCAGTTATTAATGTAAATCACTTTTGTTAATAATTCATGAAATGGTTCGCACATATTGTTCAGAATAGACAAAATCCCAAATTTAAATATTTATTTCATATGAAATCTTAATTTTAATTTATATTTTTAAATCTCAAAATTTCTAGGTCGTTACACATTTGGACAATGAATTTCCTCTGCAGGGGTGGTATGACTCAGACTGGGTAGCTAGTCCTCTTACTCGACGATCTCTTACCAGGTGGATAGTGTTTTTGCGGCAATCACCAATTACATCGAAAACAAAGAAGCAACATACAATAGCTAAATCTTCAGCAAAGGCTGAGTGTCGTTCCATGGTTGTAATTACTTGTGAGCTGAAATGGTTAAAAGGATTATTGCTGAGCTTGGGAGTCCATCATCCTAAAGCTATAACTCTATTTTGTGAAAGTCAGATTACATTGCAAATAGCGTAGAACCCGATATTTCATGAGCGTACCAAGCACATTGAAGTTGACTGCCACTTCATACGTAATGTTATTCAAGGTGGCCTTATCACTCCCTCTCATGTTCCTACTACTGAATAGTTAGCAGATTTTTTTTTCCAAATCTTTGGGTAAACAGCAACTTGATTATCTTTTAGGCAAGTTGGGCATCTATTACACTCATACTCCAACTTGGGGGGTATTAGGAAATCACAAATATTATGTGATATGGTGAGGTGGAAATGATTAGTAAATCAGTGAAGTTTAGGAATGTAATTTGTAGTTTCTCAATTTATGTGATTTGTTGACAAAATCAAATTTAGGGATGTAATTTGTAGTTTCCCTGTTTATGTGATTTGTTGACAAAATCAATTTTAGGAATATAGATTTGATAATTGCATAGAGGCAAAAACCGACAATGGAGACCGCATCTCCCTTAAAATCAAATCCACTGACGAAGGAGATTCTTTTCTCCGATTTAGGTCATCATTTGGTTTGTCCTCCTGATATTCATTCCTCTACACAACATGCAAAACAGAAGGGTGCTTTGTTTCAAGGTATATCTAATTCCCCCAATTTAGAAACTAGGTCAGAATTTCCTGATTTTATTTCTAAAATCAGGCAATTTTAAGCAAAGTTAGTCCTATGAAATCAAGGGCTTGGATAGATGTTATTCAAGAAAACAATTATCATCAGAAATTAATTCAACTTAAGTATTTCAAACCCTTGATTAAGGAAATTCTTAGAGTGGAAGTAATATATGATAATCTGGTAAATAGGGAAAGAGGGAGATGGTCTAATTCAATAACATTCTACGTATATGGAAGTAAACCTTACTTTCGGTTTTTAAAAGAGTACACTGATATAAACTAGAATTTAAATGGGAAGTACAAGTTGTACTCTAGGGAAAATGGCTTCTTCATACTCAAGTGTGAATCTTTAGATGATTGTGAAAGAATTTTAGCTTTAGCTCCACACTTCTACAGTAAAAGATTAATATTTATGAAGAAATGGCAAGCAGATGTGTATCTTTCTAGGGAGTTTCTACACACAATACCTATTTGGATTCGTCTCCCTAACTTAGATTATACTTTTGGTCTGTAGAGGCTATTAGTAGAATTGTTTCGACCAGTAGGTCATCCTATAAAATTAGATAGTGTTACAAAGGAGATATTTCAATTTTATATGCTAGAGTGTTAGTTGAAGTTGATGTTAATTGCAAATTCCATGAATCAATACCAATTCAGTGTTGTAATGGAAATATTGTTTGGCAAAAAGTAGAATATGAGTGGATTCCAGAGACCTGCTCTGTTTGTAAAAAAATTGGATACTCTGACAATCTTTGTAAAGCTTCTATGGTTTGGGTTCCTAAGGATAATTACAATTCTTCTAGTGGGATGGAAATTGATGTGACTACGCAGAACCAAGAAATGCTTTTTTAAGAATACTTCAGTGAATCCTGCAACAGAAAAGGATGTTAAAGAAAGGACAAGTGGGATCACCAATTTGAATAATCAGTTAAGAGCTAATATGTCCATAACTCATGATAGTGCAGTTGTTAATTCTAATCCTTTTAAGGAACTTGGAGAAATTAATGACTGTATGTTGAGATTTGTGAGGAAATAGATAGGTTATCTAAAGAAGTTGGAATGTTTGAATATGGTACCAATGCCGATAATCAGGTTGTTAAGGAAGCTTTGATAGGGAGTAGGTTAGAAATGAAGATGTTAAAAGGCACAGTGAAAAATTTAAATAAATTCCAGAAATTTATGGGGAGCCTACCATTTCATAATAAAAATAGAATCCCATCTAAATTTGATCAATTAAATTCTAAAAGCAATGAGCTGAAGAGTTCAATGATGGAAGACTCTGACAGTTCGACTTGTAGCATTAGAAAGAGAAACAATAAAATTAAGACAAGATTAAAGGAGGGAATAGGGTGTTGAGTGGAGATCCTTTAGTTGAAACTAATCCAGAATGGATAAAGTTAGTTTCTCAATTTCAAACACGTTCGAAAAATAAGAAAAATAGGGAAGAAGGTGCTAATCCATAAGGTGTGTTGAATGGTGGAATTTCAAAAAAATAATCTCTCTTCTCTAGATTTTCTTAAGTTGTTCGACAAATTTGTTTTTTCTTGTTGCGGCTCCTACAGTGCTGATGGATGTATCTCCAGTTATCTTTGGATCTGCAACTTTTTTTCTTTGTGCTGGATTATTTCTTATGCTCTTTGCGTTTGAGCCTTTCCTGGCTTGGCTTTGGCATATGAAGTATTTTAAGGAGTAAACTGCAAGTTATCTTGTTATTTTATTTTGTTTGTTGTTGTGTCCAATAGGATTGAGTTGGGTTTGTTTTAGTTTTTTATGGTATTCGTTTTGTGTGTGGCTATCATTTGTATCCAGCTCTATCATCTACTTGTACTTTGTTTCCATTGTAATATAAGTACCCTTTTATTTAAAAGAAAAGTTTAGGGATGTAATTTGTAGTTTCCCTATTTATGTGATTTGTTTACAAAATCAGAATGGGACGTTGTGTATAAATGGCTACGGTTAATGAATGAAAAGATAAGACTTTAAGCCTAAGGAATCTCAATTCTTATCATATTTACTATAACCAACACTAGTTAGTGGAATAAAACACTATTTCACTGTAATTGATTTAAATTGATTTATTAGACATTTAATTAAGACAATGAGTCAATGTTTTGCAATTATGAAAAATTGGACATGTATTGATCTATCAGTTGATTATATTGATTATTAACTACCTATTTATAGTATAAATTATTTAAAAATACATAAATTATGTAAATATGTATGTTACAACCTGTGTGTTGTTACTGTATTTAATGGTAACTCAAGTAAGTACCATTGAGATTGCTAAGCCTCTTTCTAAGAATGAATCAAGTTATTAATTTTAAAATTTGTTTAAGGGGTGATTTCAAGATGAACTAATGGTTAAATGTTTTTAACTAATAATTACACTTACAAAAATTAATAACTTAATTAATATTTAATTACAATTAATTAGAAGTTAATTATTATTTAATTAATAATGATTTAGAAGTAAATTATTATTTAAGTAATAATGATTTGGGAGTTATTTATTATTAAATAGCAATGATTTATAAGAAATGCTTTAGAAATAAATTGTTATTAAATTAATAATTATTTAAAGATAAATTATCATTTTAGCTAACAACAAATTTGATAATATCTTTTCAGATTATTAATTAATTTATGTAAATAAATTAAGTAATTAACAATGGTTTGGAAGTTTATAATTATTTTAAACAATGGTATTTAAGATAATTAATTGTTGATTTGGCAAGATTTTATAAAATTGATTGTTTGTTAATTGTAAATTAAATCAACTAATTAATTATATGTGATGTTTAAATCTAATTAATAATTCTTATAATCAATTTTTAAGTAAATTAATTAAATTACTAATGATATTTAAGTTAATTAAATTAACTTAAGAAGCACTTTGATAATTATTATAAGCAAAGCATTCTGGGTTATATAAAAGAGATTTACTTAAAAATAAAGTTTAGTGAAGGGGTTATATAACTAGAAAGAGACTTGAGAAACCAAATAGTTTATAAAACATTATTTAAAGGGAATTATACATAGAACCTATGAAATCATTTATCTGATAAATAATTTGAGATAATAATATTTTACCTATCTTGAAGATAGAATGTTGTCAGTCAAGGTCTGAAAGGTAATAATACCCAAATTTGAATGGCTTTATTATTATTATTATTATTATCTAATGTATAGTATTAATTGATATCAGGAATGATATTTTGGAATTCTATAAACAAACTATGGACTTAAGGAAGCCAAGTTTGTTAATGAGTGGTTTGGGTTTACGATAATTGTTATTCCCAAATAACATTTATTTAACCATTTTATATGGTTTGGACGAGAATCTTTCTTAAGCGGTTGTCAATTTATATGCATATCGGATGGTTAAGTATATTAATTATTCTATGAAAAAATAATAGAAGAGATTACTTTAATAAGTAATTAATTATATAAAGCTTAGTAATTTCCTTGAGAAATTTTATAAAATTGTTTCGGATTGGTTTATTGTTAAGAATGGCTATCAAATCAGCTTTAAAAGAAATAATTCCTAGTTACTTGAGTTTTCTTACCTAAATTTGCAAACTAACCTAGACGTTATTTTGTGATAATGCTCAAGTTAAACCGAGCATATTTGCATATTAGGTATGGACTGCTTTGGAGCTTCAGAAAGGAGTCGGAGATTCAAGACGTATTCTTGTATTTTGTATTTTTCCACTGTGTATGTCATTGTTAAGATCAATGGAATTTGTATGGACTACTTGTTATAGCTATAATGATTTTTTTTGTAAGTTTATACTCTGATGTGTTTACATAAAATTTAGTTTTCTTTTATATAAATTGTTAACACCAAAACTTGCATTGGCCAAATATAAAGAAATGAAAGCTACAAAACTAGAAAAACAAAGGGCTCAAGGTAACGAAGCCGGAGCCAAGCAAGAAAAGCCTTAGGGATAGCCAGGTTGACACCAAACACAGGGGCTGAAGGCTACAAATCCGATGCCAGAATACATCAAAGGAAGGGTCAATAAAGTCGACAACCAAAGTAGAAGCCTAAGAAATGTCGAAACCAAAGTAAAGGTTAGAGAGGAAGTCAACGGAGCCAAAAGTGACACCAAGATATAAAGGAGAAGCCAGAAGAATCGACATTAAAATAAAGACCTAGAGAAGTGTAATCAATATCAGAGCACGAGGGTATCAATCCGACACCATTAGTGAAAAGGTTCAGGAAAAGGCTGAGTACCAGCATTTGGTATCGTTGGAAGCTTCACCATAGATATAAAGGAAAAAACATGAAAGCAACATCTAGAAGCGCTTATGTCAAAGGCGATACGAAACCAATACCAAAAGATATAAGGAGAAAGCCTCAATATCGGCACCTACAACAAAGAGCTGATAAGGGAACAACCATAGCAACGATACTTAAAAGGCACGAAAAGAAGAAGATGAAAACCTGGTGTCGACACCAACGTGCAACAAATGATTATCTTAGTGTTGACATCGAAACAAGAAGGCAAGTTTATGAAGACAAAACCCAGAGAGCCAACACTGAAAGAGAAATAAGGTCAAAGTGCAAGGTCAGCACTAAGGCAATGAAAGCATCAGATAAATAGGATGATTCCAAAGTAATATGAAACTAAAAGCCTCAAAGGTGGCATCATGAAGTTGACATTTAGTATAGAGGTCGAATCCAAGGGATGGAATCCAGTACCGTGGAAGACATTACAAAGTATTTAAGATGGAGGCACGATACCAAAACCAGACTCATCAAGGGAAGTAAATAGTTAGAAACAAGCAAAACACATAGCAAAGGAAGAGCTATCAATACCTATGGTTTCGATACTGATACCAATGAGTAAAAGAAACAGCTATCAATATAGGTAAGAGAGATGGAACCAGACGCTAAAGACTAATATCGTCGAAAGCAATGCCAAATATAAAGTAAATAAAATAACGTAGCTAGAACCAAAGCATTCATATAATGTTGGCATCAAAGTTCCTACAATTCGATATCCAAAGCCAAACTCGAGAAGCCTGAAACATGCAAAGTGGAGCAGAAGAAAGCTATTTATACTGGTAGATACGATACTGACACTGTTATGTAAGGGAAGCACCCATAAATACTAGTGACAAAGGAAAAATCAAATACTGAGAAAAGAAGACAATGAAGCAGTCATCGAAGCACTTACAAAGGTTTAACACCAAAATCAAAAGATACGAAAGCGAACCAAAACAGGAAATGCGCACTGAAGCCAGTGTCGAGCAACAACAGCGGAAGATAAGCCAAAATCCCTATAAATAAGAACCTAGGGGTCTTATTTGAGAGGGATTTTCCTCATTCTCAAATCCTATATTTTATCCTAAGAGCTAAGACCCTAATTTGTAAATCAAATTGGGGATTTCCCCTTGTAACCTCCAACATGAATAAAATCTTCAAAGCCTTCACAGTGGATGTAGGTTCAGTCTAAACCAAACCACTATAAATCGCTGTGTTATTACTATTTTGCATTTTATATTGCATGTTATTGTACTTCTGTATATCAGCATTACCCAATCCAACCATCCAAATAACTAACGATCTTCTCATAAAGCGTATTTTATTTTCAATTAGTGACGATTGTTATAGCCCCATCCCAAGGTAATTGTTGGTCCTTGAGTTTTGCAAGTGTAATACTCACCTCTTGAAGGAACAGTAACTAATCTTCATACTAAGGGCCTTGATACCTAAGGAGTCGTGAATGTAATCAATCTCAAAAGGACTAGATTACCCTAAATACATAATCATAACCCCACATTCTGGTGTTGATGAAAAATATAGTTAACATTTTGGCGCTAGAAGGAGGGCCCAAATATCCATCCTTATTTCTTATCTCATCCATATTTCTCATTCCGTCCTTATTTCTCATCCCGTCCATATTTCTCATACCTCCATCTTTATTCCTTATTTTATCGTAACAAGGTAATTTAAAGTTTGAATAAAGATGGTAAATCGAAAGAGGATTGTGAACAAGGTTCGAAAACATCCATTTTAGAAGCAACACCATCTTAGCCAAATTGAAAATCAGGGGATCCTCAGCCTTAACGAAAGGAGTAATTAATGAATTGGAAATATTACACTTAGCTATGCAGATTGATACCACTAGAAGATTCATTGAAGAAGACATACTCCAAAGGTCTTCTGAAGTAGAACCCTATGAATAAGAATCAAGAACAATGGCATCTCGAGAGTTTGCTATCCAAACAGGTCCCTATCAAGTCTACAGAATATTTTAGCTTTGCAAAGAAATAATTAAGCATTAAGAGAAGTGGTTTGTTTAGAAGAAAATGAAAGCATAATGTCACTAGAAGATAGGGAGTTATAGGGAATCCCCTTCTCCAAGAAAATAATAATGGTTGAGGTTCCATCTGACATGAAAATGCCACAGCTTATGTATGATAACACTACAGACCCTGAAGAACACCTCTCCGTCTTCGAGGGTTACATGGATTCATATAACACATTTGAAGCACCTCGATGCAAAATCTTTCTGACAACTCTTCAAAAGAAGCTAACAAATGGCGTAGACATTATTATGGCCTAATCATAACAACTTGGAAACAAGTATCCACTGCATTCAGCACACAATTCCATGTGCAGAAAGACCGAATAAACAATATTTATGACCTAGCTATAATTATACAGAAACCAGAAGAATCACTTGACCATTATTTGAAAAGGTTTTATACTGAGTCGCTCAAAGTAAAAGGGGAACAAATAGAGAAAAAATAATAGTTGTGCAATCGGGATTATTAGCACCATCCCCCTTTCCGAAAGAGCTTATCTTAAGGGAATGTGAAAACTTGGGTGATTTTTGTTTTGGAGCCGATAGATTCATTCGTATGGAAGAAATATTTAACACGAAGAAAACCTTGAAGCAAGGTCAAAAGATGAAAAGGCTTGTTTCCGATCCCCTTGCAGAAGGCTCTCCAAAATCAAGCAAAGGAAAAGGATTATTGTTCTTATCATAAGATAAACGGATACAAAACCGGTCAATATTGCGAATTGATAAAAAGCAACCAAGCCAAAAAGAAAAGGAAGCTCATTTGACAAGTTTGAAAGATGACTATTGGGAAAGGTGGTCAAAGGCACCGTAACATGGGAATGAGAATTTAACAATAAGTCTCCTAAATAATATGCTTACTTCTATTACTCGTTTAACTTTGTCTTTTTGATTATAACCAAACAAATATTAATATAAGTTCAAGTGCTATTACAGGTAAAAGCCAAATCGTGCTTAAGCTTGCGCATACAAAGAAGGCTCGAAGGGAGCACTTAAAGCACACTCAATTTCTTCTTATATCTCATCCCACGAGAGGGAAGAAAGCTCAAAAGGGAGCACACAAAGAACGTACTACACGAATAACTTCATGACATAATTACCAATAAATAACAAGCTTCGATGGAGGCCGCTTAGATAAATACGCAGCAAAGAGATGAATAAATGTCAGTATTGCTTGAATTAAATAAGATTCCTAAAATTATTATCTCCTCTGTCTTAAAATTTCATAGACTATCTTCATCAAACATGTTATATGGACATATTTAAATGTTTTGTGAAGGGCGTGGAACATACCCTTGATATAAAGACATCTAATGAAGCCTTTGGAAGAAAGGCGAACCAATAAAGCCTTTAGGAGAAAAGGCGAATCGATAAAGCCGTCAGAAGAAAGGCGAATCAACAAAGGCTTTAGAAGGAAAAGCAAGTTAAACAAAGCTTCCAGAGAGAGAAGCAACATCAAACAAAGCTTCCAGAGAGAGAAGCAACATCAAATAAAGCTTCCAAAAAGAGAAGCAACATCAAACAAAGATTCCAAGAAGAGAAGCAACATCAAACAAAGCTTTCCAGAAGAGAAGCTACAAAATTACAATTCCTGCAATGGAGTTGCCTTGGAGTTAGGCTACAACACTCGCATCTCATACAATGGAGTTTCCCCATAAGTAGGGAAAAATACTTACATCTCCAGCTAGTGGAGTTGCCTCCCTAAGTAGGGGCTAGTTATTATAATAATAAGTGCATCTACCCACATAAAGCATCAGTATCAGTCTCTTAGGGATTAATGATTCATCTTCATATCCTATGGATTAGGAATAAGACTAGATGTTAAATGCCCAATGGCTAGGAAACTGAAAGGAACTTTTGTTGAACGACCAACTGACTGAGGATAGGGTCAATTTAACTCGAAATAATTCCTCGGTGTATGCATTCAAAAGATTATTTCTTGGGTCATTTAAGACACTTTCGTCCACGTGTTTTCTCTGAATGAATTTTCGAGAAACCCACAAATAATTTATGGATGTTTGATCACTTTCAATATTTAGATGGCTTAACATTGTTTACATAGATGGTCTTTAAATAAATATTGGTGCTTCTATTGGATGATTTTTAATAGTATTCGACAATTTTTTTTATACTTATTAAGGAATTTCATGTAGCTATGACATTACATGTTGATTTCCAATTAAGTTATGATTCTTTAATGAATTTCTGATTTCTTATTAATCCGAGTACGAGTCTCGGGATTTCTATTATGTTCAGATGTGATTTCTGGTTTCCTATTTACCCGAGTGCGAGTCTCGGGTTTCTACTAATTTCAGATGTGAATTTCTGATTTCCTATTTACCCAAGTGTGAGTCTCGAGGTTTTCTACTAAATTAAGATGTGGATTTCTTATATCCAATTTACTCAAGTGTGAGTCTCGGGGTTTCTACTAATTTTAGATGTGGATTTCTTATTTCCTATTTACCCAAGTGTGAGTCTCGGGGGTTCTACTAATGTTTGATGTGGATTTCTGATTTCCTATTTACTCGAGTATGAGTCTGGGATTTCTATTAATTTCAGATGTGAATTTATGATTTCTTATTTACCCGAGTGTGAGTCTCGGAGTTTCTACTGATTTGAAGTGTGAATTTCTGATTCCCTACTTACCCGAGCGTGAGTCTTAGGTCTTTCTATTATTTTCAAATGTGATTCCAGGTCTCTATTTACTTGATCATGAGTCTCCGGGTTTTTACTAATTTCTGTTTGAAGAGTTCTGGCCTTCTATCATAAATATCGGACTTAGATTTAGACTTCTATTATTGCTAGAAGGAATTCTGTTACACTGACTCAAATCAGAGCATTGGGCCTTTCCTTCATTATTCCAGATGAACATTTTGGACTTACAATACTTTCGAAAATGAATCCTTATATTTACACTTTTCTAACTCCTGAATCTGCTTATGGATTTTCCATTCTCATTTCCAGGTAGGAGGTTCTAAACATCTATCACCATGCCAAGTATGGCCAGCTACCTTATTTACGAAAAGAGATATTTTTAAACCAAGTATTCTGGTTGGTGCCTCAAGTCTTTTATTTAAAATCTCCAAACAATGGTTATGGTTTTTGGATACCTCATACAGAGAGGGTTTCTAAACTTATATTACCTTTACCCAAACCTCATTACTACGTGGTTTTTGGTCAAAACAATGCTTGATGCATTATAAGTGAAATATTGAACGCTATGCAAATCATACTGCTTCTATTAACACATAAAATCTCTCAGAAAATGAAGTTCTAATCTTCAAATTATAAATAACCAAGTCTAGGCTTTGAGATTTCTATTACTTACCTCTAAATTTGGATCATAAATATTTTGTTCCACATTTTCAAAAATTGGAACCTTGATAACTATATACCCAAATAAGAGTTTCAGGTTTCCCATTCTTATTAATAGAAAAACCTTAAGTGTTATTAGTACCAATATAAGGACCACATGGGTACATTATTAGGTTAACATGTTATATATATTTAGATTCATGGAAGATTCATTATTTTGGGGTTTGAACTCCAAAACTCCCTTATAAGAAAATTTAGCGTTCTTTCCTGTATCCTTTTTTTGACTTATATGGGACAAATAACAAAATTACTTTAATGCTTCTTGAGTTACAGAAAAGCAATGAAGGAATCATGGGATCTTTGTCCTAAAGAACAAAAGCCTCTTTATACTAGGGGATAACTATTAACACCGAAATTTGCATCGGCCAAATATAAAGAAGTGGAAGCTTTAAAACCAGAAAAGCAAATGGCTTAAACCAAAGAAGCCAGAGACAAGCAGGAAAAGGCTTAGGAACAACAAGCTTGACACCAAAAAAGGGATTGAAGGCTACAATGCTGATACCAGGAGGCATCGAAGGAAGGGTCAATAAATTCGGTACCCAAAGTAGAGGCTTGGTAAGTGCCGAGACCAAAGTAATGGTTCGAGAAGAAGCCAATAGAGCCAAAAATGAAAGTGAGATGTAAAGGAGAATCCAGAAGAATCCAAACTAAAATAAAGTCCTAGAGAAGTGTAATCGATACCAGAGCACAAGGGTATCAAGCTGACACTGGTAGAGAAAAGGTACAGGACAAAGCTAAGTACCAGCGTTTGGTATAGTTGGAAGCTTCACCAGATACATAAAGGGAAAAACATGAAAGAAACATCCAAAAGTGCTTATGGCAAAGGAGTTACGAAACCAACATCAAAAGATATAGGGAGAAAGTCATCAATACCAGCACCGACAACAAAAAGTTCAAAAGGGAACAACCATAGCAACGATACCAAAAGAGCAAGAAAAGAAAAGATGAAGACCTAGTGTCGACACCAACATGCAATGAACGATTAGCTTGGTGTCGACATTGAAAAAGAAATAAGATCAAAGCGTAGGATCAACACTAAGGCAATGAAAGCAATAGTTAAGCATAATGATTCCAAAGTAATACGAAACTAAAAGCCTTAAAGGTGGCATCATGAATTTGACATTCAATATAGAGGCCGAAACCAAATGTCTAGATCTAGTACGGTGGAAGACGTTACCAAGTATTTAAGATGGAGGCACAATACTGAAGCCGGACTCATCAAGGGAAGTAAAGAGTTAGAAACAAAAAAAAAACAGAGCAAAGGAAGATATATTAGTACATATAGTTTCGATACCGATACCAATGAGTAAAAGAAACACCTATCAATACAGGTAATAGAGATGTACCAGTCACTAAAGATCAATATCATTGAAGGCAAAGCCAAATATGAAGTAAAGAAAAGCCGGCACCAAAGCATTCGTATAATTTCGGTACCGAAGTTCCTACAATTCGATACCAGAAGCCAAACTCGAGAAGCCGAAATAATGAATGTAGGGCAGAAGAAAGCTATATTTAATGGTAGATATGATACTGATATTGGTATGCAAAGGCAGCACCCATTAATACAAGTGACAAAGTCAAAATCAAATACTGAGAAAAGAAGACAGTTAAGCCGGCATCGAAGCACTTACAAAGGTTCGACACTAAAATAAAAAGATATGAAAGCGGACCAAAACAAGAAATATGCACCGAAACCAATGCCGAGCAACAACAACAGAAGATAGCTCGAAATCTCTATTAGTAAGACCCCAGGGGTCCCATTTGAGAGGGACTGTAACGACCCGGAAAATCGCGATCTTGGTTATCCGATATACAACACATATCGAACATCCAAGGATCGAAATTTACCGAATTGTTAATGAAAGAAATTAGAGGGTGAGGAAAGATAAGATAGAACTAATAGAATAGAAGAAGAAGAAGAACATCATCATCAGAGTAAACACGAATCTCACAGCGGAACGAATAAAATATAACATAACTTTTGAAATACGAACAGTTATATATACAATAGCACTTATCAGAGTACAGCACTTACAACACAGCGGAAATAATAATAGCTATAGAATCTTAAAGCTTCCTGCTCCAAGCTCTCTAACCTATATCTGAAAAATCCCGACTACTTGACTGCCCGTACAAAATTAGGCACCCAAGAGTTTAGGGAAAACAACAAAGTAAACTCCGGGTCAGTCATGGGACTGGTATGAGTAAAACAGTTTAAAACAGTTTGAACAAGTAAACGATATCTCATAAGACCACGCCGTATAACGGAACGGGTTTTTCCCTTATGAGAATCCAACAATTTTGTAAACAATATCATTCAGATATTATAATAATGTCTAAGTACAATTAGATATCAATCTAGCAGAAACGCTTTCATCTCACGTTCTACATATATAGTATACAATCAAAACCGCAAGCACGTATTGGGTAATGGATTTCCAACTATGACAAGGTATGGAACCACCTTTCGATCAGTGTACTCTAGGAATGATACACTGGAGTTCAATAAGAACATCTTGCAACTCAGCCACACATGACCGACCACTCATTTCGCTTGAGTGTATCGAATGTACATCACCAACGGTTGGGATCAGTAACCGTTCCCGTATATATATATGGGACAGCATTGATAGATTAAAAGAAGCAAATGAATATTCTCTAGATAGGTGATTGTACACCCTACTTCGGAGCGACCGACTTAGCCATGCTGCCTGCCCGATTTCTGTCATTTACCGAATGTGAGGCTAGAAGCTACGCTTATCTTTTCATATCATATCTTCATTTACTTGGAATACCACATCGTCATACCCGTCAAATCATTATTGATTTCTCTAACGGTATCACGGGTATGAAGCTAAGAGAAACGAATTCCTCCGCCACCAACGAAATACGTTGAAGAGATCAATATATATGATTCGTTAGGAATACTCTGTCAGACATTCATCCATACAAGTTGTCCTGGGACTGGACAAACCGAAGGTACTATTCCGTACATCCATCTTAGGCACTGTTATCTAAGACTTTACAATAGCCCTTGCACTTTACTCCGTCTTCAATATATTCAGCATACTTGATTCGCAATGCTTATGCCAATACGGAGTGGTTCTTCGGATAATAATCCAACCAGTCTCTCCATATTAACAACGTTAAAATGGTCAAAACATTGATAGTCTATGATTTAACTATCAAAGAAAAACTCGTGTGCAAACAACGATATTATTTCTAGATGGAAATTATATCAATCAATCATCATTCATATATATATCTATATATATATTCATATTTTCCTTATTTCTATGTTTAGAAAATATACGTTAACACTGGAAAACATTTCCATAACTTATTTACGTATCACTATCATTCCACAACTATTAGTCCCTGACTGTAAACTAGTAAGAGAACAATTCTCTAAGTATAAACCCCGAAGGCCGAAACCAACATCAGATCGATACTCAGAACAACCATTCAACTTACAAATCTCTAGTCAGTTTCTAATCTTGTTTAACTCTATTTCTTAACTCCTTATACATGAACAATACCTTTTCAAATTCAGATTTCCCATTTCAATATTTGATTACGTTTCTGATTCTATTTGGAAAACATTTCCAAATCTTCTTTACTTGGATTTAAACAGACGTTTAAATCAACATCGCGACGACAACTTAAACCACTGTACTTGTTTACTAAATTCACTTAACCACTTTCACTCTCGAACCTTAACCATTTCTAAATTAAAACGAAGTCAATCAAGTTGGGGTATAACTACCTCTCAGACCTTAACTGAACAACATTCAATTCTCGAAATAGGGTAAATTCGTCTTTTAACTCTTTAACACTTTCTTACGTAACTTCCGGATATAAATTACGAGTCCAACTCCTTTACAGTATCATTTGATTATAACAGTGGTGTTATAATTTCCTACTTCTGAAATATGATAACTTTAATCTAACTCTTATTTCCTAACTCGAATAAATAACGAACAACTAATTTATCAACTCCTGTTTGGTTAACTCTTATTCTATAACTCTTATTCGAATACTCCAATCAAATAACTAGATTCGATTAACTTACTTCGAATACCAGATTCGATTAACTTACTTCGAATACCAGATTCGATTAACTTACTTCGAATATCTCTGATTCGATTAACTTACTTCGAATATCTCAGATTCGATTTACTTAACTTCGAATACCATATTCGACTTACTTAACTTCGAATACCATATTCGATTTACTTAACTTCGAATACCATATTCGATTTACTTAACTTCGAATACCATATTCGATTTACTTAACTTCGAATACCATATTCGACTTACTTAACTTCGAGTACCATATTCGATTTACTTAACTTCGAGTACCATATTCGATTTACTTAACTCAACTGGTTAACTTGACTTACTTAACTCAACTGTTTAACTCTAACTGTTTAACTCTAACTGGTTAACTCTAACTGTTTAACTCTAACTGTCTAACTCTACTGGTTAACTTGACTTACCCAACCCAACTGGTTAACTTGACTAACTTAACCCAACTGGTTAACTCGACTAACTTAACCTAACTGGTTAACTCGACTAACTTAACCCAACTGGTTAACTCGACTAACTTAACCCAACTGGTTAACTCGACTAGCTTAACCCAACTGGTTAACTCGACTAACTTAACCCAACTGGTTAACTCGACTAACTTAACCCAACTGGTTAACTCGACTTACTAATTCAACTCGATTAACCTAGCTTGATTTACTTGGCTTGGCTAACTCAATTGATTAACTCGACTGACTAATTCAACTTGATTAACCTCACTTGATTTTACTTATCTCGATTAACTGAACTAATCACTTTGATTAACTTAACTAATCCACTTTGTTTGACTTAACTAATCCATTTAGTTTAACTTAACTAATCCACTTAGTTTGACTTAACTAATCCATTTAGTTTTACTTAACTAAATTCACTTTGATTTAGTTCTATTTATTTATCAAATAAATATTTCCTTTAATTCTATTTATTCTAACAAATAAATATCTCCTTTTTACTCTATTTATTCTAACAAATAAATAAATCCTTTCTACTCTATTTATTCTAACAAATAAATAAATCCTTTCTTATTTATTTGTAAATTTTCTACAAATATTTCTCTTTCTATTTGATTTGTAAATGATTTACAAACCTTTCCCTTTCTATTTGATTTGTAAATGGTTTACAAACCTTTCTCTTTCTATTTGATTTTTATTCTTAAAAATATTCTAACTCTTTAAATTTCCGAAAAAATTCGCCATAACCTCCTTTGTACCGGGAGCATCGGGAAAATCCCCAAACCCGCCACACAGGCCTTTCCATTCAAAAGAGAATAATTTGAATTTATTTCCTTTTTAAAATATCTCCTATTTATAAATATTCCAATTTATAAATATTCCTTATTTATAAATATTCAAATTTATAAATATCTCTTATTTATAAATATTCCATTTATAAATATTATATTTTCACTATCACTTTGAAAATTCCCTTATCAACATCCCGTATGTTATGGTATTCAAACATATCCAATCACGATGATAAATATCGTCCAACCACATATAATCGCCAATAGATAATATACCACATCATATAATGCAATATATGAAATCAAAACAGTATTATAAATATTGAGGAACCCAGTCGGGTCCCTCCAACCTGTTCTCCTGCATCACAGATGTTACACAGTATAATCAACATCACTTTCAGTTCAATACATATTATTCTGATAAACAGAATCAACATATAAATATTTAACGGTTTCTCTCTCTCTCTCTCTCTATATATATATATATATATATGATTTCCACTAACTGACTAGCAGTTCAATCAATCAACCAACACACAGCAATCAACAAATGATTAACAGTTCTAAGAATACATTAGAAAAATAACTGTTCAGAGTTGGTGAGTTTTACTCACATTGGACGACCATCGTTAATAACGATAACCATCGCTTGATTCAGACGGACAATTTATTTTGCTATAAATTGTAACGAGCTCTGATTCGCTCCCCGTCAGTTCCATAATGTAGATCCCATCGTTTCAATTCCAACGTGAACAGTTCTGTCTGATTCATGTTTAAACTAATCAACCAATTAGTGGCTTCAGCCTTCATCCTTCTTTTCCATATACACTTTTTGCATACTTCACTTGAGTTTAACCAACATAGCCAACTGGTTTAATACTTCTAATTACTGTAAACCCCTTCTTCACCTTCCTACTGCCATCAAACCAAACTATACGAGATGGCCATTTACCGCCCCCCTTTTTGCTCAGTCCGTTCTGCCCTCATACAGCATAAAAATACCAACCACCATTGGGTTTCCGGTTACCAACCCCATCAAGTCCTCACCAAAAATCCAAACTTGGTCTCAGAAATGAAAACCCATCTGTTCACACTACCTTCTTCCCCCAAACAAAATGTTGTCGTGACCTCCTGAACCTGCTCCCCATCGTTCTTACCCTTTACCCCATCACAAAACTCCACCACAACCTTGCTTTTGTAATGAAAACCCAACTTCCTTACTGCCGTGAACCATCCCTCCCTTTCTCGCTTCCATGAAACCACACACACACCAAAAATCCAACACAGTTCCACCGTTGAACTCCTGTTAACTCCCCCCACCATCATCTCGTCACCCTAGCACCCACTCGCACCATCGTTCACAACTTCCGTTCTCCTATATCCTGCAAAGATCCCAACCCCCTTCCGCTTAACAGTTGAACACCCCTCAGCCCTTCTGTCGCTTCTAGAACCAGCGAGGCCGATCCCATGATGACCGCGACATCTGTTTCTCACCGCGTCGAACAGGCGCCACTCAGCAGTCGTGCAACTCCCGGTTTGCTGTAACGTTCAAATGCTCACATGGCTCTCGCAACTGCGTGCTTTGAAACCAACAGAGAACGGAAGAGAAGGCTTGAGGATTTCAAAACTATGAATTAATATGAATTTCTTTGATTTTGAGAGAATCGATTTTCACGATTTGATGAAGGAGAGAGGCGGCGCAAGTTTTCTTCTGCGTTGACTTAGAGAATGAACGAATTAGGGTTGAAGTGGTTGAGGGATATTTATAGGGGTGAAGGGTCCATTTTCTTATTTATTAAATAAATTAAACTTACTGGTGAAGTTTTGTCTTGAAACCAATCCATACGAATTCTGTTTTTGACAAACTAAGTCAATCCTAGCACAGAAAAATATTCCGGACCCAATGGGACAGGTTTCGTCGAATTCCGACACCGTTTGCGAAAATCCCTTAGAAAATATCGATGAAAAACACCGAGCATTAATTCATTAAAATTACAGAAAAAATCCTAAAAATATGAGGCCATGACGTTTCACTAGACCTCTTCCTAAGGTTTCGTATGAAACTTGTTTCGTTGAATTCTGAGTTCGTTTGACCAGTTAACCATTCAAATAAAGTTACCCCTGTTTAAAACGTATAAGTGGTTAACTCAGAATAAGGCGTTTTTTGTCCACCGAGGTCACATACGTCATCGATTTGCCACGAAACTTGACTTTCTTATAATGATAAATTAATACGAACCCAATGGCACACAGTTCGTCACATTCCGAGACTGTTTCCCGGTACGCTATTTTCTACGCACCATAAGTGCTCCTTTAGACACAAATTTTCCAATGCTCAAAAATAACAAACTATATATGTTTTCTGACTCTAATCGACGATACGAACTCAACGGAACTGGTTTCGTGGCTTAATTCGATCGTCTGCTCCAGTTATGGTCAAAACCCCTTTTTAAATCGAATTAAATTATTAATAATTCCATAGCGACTTTTCTAAAAATTGATTTGGACGTAAATCAAAATCTACACGACGAAATCCCGATTTTTCTCTTTCACTAGAAAAATTTACTTCACTAGCTCCGTACGTTTCTTTTTTCATAGAAATCCGACTTAAAACGGCTTCTGTATATTCAGTTGAAGTTCAAATCGCCAAATAGCGAACTGCCGCGCCATTTCAAGCACGTTTTTAAATATAATAAAATTATACGTTCTAACGTCGTCGATTAAATAATATATTCGTTATTTAAATAATTAAATAAGTAAATTATTTCACCGTCAAAAATCCGGGTCATTACATTCTTCCTCCCTTAATAAAATTTCGTCCTCGAAATTGCTAAGGTAAGGGACGACCCTATCTACTGGCCAGACTTATTTGTTCACTTTACAACTTCAGTTTCCACTGGGCCAAATTTTATTTCAATTAAATATTAATTAATTCTTATCAACGAAAATTTTCAAAAATCATGGAAATTTTCTAATGCCTTAACTTTTCGAAAAATTTCGCCAGCACTTCCTTTGTACTGGTCAATATCTCAAACTCCAACTCGCCTCCCTGGGCCATCTCCAACCCAAAAGAAAATCAAAACGCCAAGCGGCTTGCCAATTCGGCTCATAAATTCCAAACTCATATCAAATATAAACTTGTACCTTTTTGTCGGGCATATCAACTTTATCACTTCCATATGCTATCAACTCAGCATATACCAGTGTTATCTCAATCAATTTCCAATCAGTTCATATCCTCAAATCCAAATCGAATTTCATTCGAACCCCAATATCAAATTTCAAATTCTTAACTCATCAACCCAATTCCATAGCAGATTATTCTCTAATCCAATTCAATTCTATTTAACTCATTTCAAGTTAAATTCAATTTATTTTTACCATCTCATTTTTATTTAACTTCATTAGTTAAATTTTAATTCCAGAACTCAAATTCCTGGGTTTCTTTCAAATCAATTTGAAATCATAACAACAATTCAAAACCTTTGAATTTCCGAACACCTTGTTTTCACAAACAATTTTAAAACAAAATCTTTGGTAGTAATCCGTCACTTACAACTCGAAAATGAACACCGATGATGTCATGATCATCATCGGAATCTATTTTCCAGCTATCGAAGTGAGTTCAATACTATATCACTTTCAGTTTGAAAAACGTTTTCAAAATCTCCCAGGAACTTAAAATTTCCTTATTTTAATTCCAAATCTGATTTAAATTCAGATTTTTATTCATCTTATTTCATATACTTTACTTATATGAATCCTGACTGGTTATTTATAACCATTCCACCTTTTTATAATCTCATTTGGTTATAATAACAACCAACACTACCACTATATTATATCAAAATATATTCGGGTAAAATTATTTCTTTTACCCTCCTTTCAAAACATACCGTGTCGGTCCATCGTATTCGAGTGTTTAGTAACCCCTATCGATACAGTGGATCAAACTGATCGACCAGAATTCACAAACAACTCAGCCAATGAATCTACACAATATAAAACTATTTTTATATCAAATACAAATACGCACTCGTATATATATACACTCAAACTCAATCTAGGGTGTTACTAACCCTATCTCTACCGAGTCACGCCACAGAGCCAAGTAATTCTTAACTTAAGCTCTGATACCAACTGTAACGACCCGGAAAATCGCGATCTTGGTTATCCGATATACAACACATATCGAACATCCAAGGATCGAAATTTACCGAATTGTTAATGAAAGAAATTAGAGGGTGAGGAAAGATAAGATAGAACTAATAGAATAGAAGAAGAAGAAGAAGAACATCATCATCAGAGTAAACACGAATCTCACAGCGGAACGAATAAAATATAACATAACTTTTGAAATACGAACAGTTATATATACAATAGCACTTATCAAAGTACAGCACTTACAACACAGCGGAAATAATAATAGCTATAGAATCTTAAAGCTTCCTGCTCCAAGCTCTCCAACCTATATCTGAAAAATCCCGACTACTTGACTGCCCGTACAAAATTAGGCACCCAAGAGTTTAGGGAAAACAACAAAGTAAACTCCGGGTCAGTCATGGGACTGGTATGAGTAAAACAGTTTAAAACAGTTTGAACAAGTAAACGATATCTCATAAGACCACGCCGTATAACGGAACGGGTTTTTCCCTTATGAGAATCCAACAATTTTGTAAACAATATCATTCGGATATTATAATAATGTCTAAGTACAATTAGATATCAATCTAGCAGAAACGCTTTCATCTCACGTTCTACATATATAGTATACAATCAAAACCGCAAGCACGTATTGGGTAATGGATTTCCAACTATGACAAGGTATGGAACCACCTTCCGATCAGTGTACTCTAGGAACGATACACTGGAGTTCAACAAGAACATCTTGCAACTCAGCCACACATGACCGACCACTCATTTCGCTTGAGTGTATCGAATGTACATCACCAACGGTTGGGATCAGTAACTGTTCCCGTATATATATATGGGACAGCATTGGTAGATAAAAGAAGCAAATGAATATTCTCTAGATAGGTGATTGTACACCCTACTTCGGAGCAACCGACTTAGCCATGCTGCCTGGCCGATTTCTGTCATTTACCGAATGTGAGGCTAGAAGCTACGCTTATCTTTTCATATCATATCTTCATTTACTTGGAATACCACATCGTCATACCCGTCAAATCATTATTGATTTCTCTAACGGTATCACGGGTATGAAGCTAAGAGAAACGAATTCCTCCGCCACCAACGAAATACGTTGAAGAGATCAATATATATGATTCGTTAGGAATACTCTGTCAGACATTCATCCATACAAGTTGTCCTGGGACTGGACAAACCGAAGGTACTGTTCCGTACATCCATCTTAGGCACTGTTATCTAAGACTTATACAATAGCCCTTGCACTTTACTCCGTCTTCAATATATTCAGCATACTTGATTCGTAATGCTTATGCCAATACGGAGTGGTTCTTCGGATAATAATCCAACCGGTCTCTCCATATTAACAACGTTAAAATGGTCAAAACATTGATAGTCTGTGATTTAACTATCAAAGAAAAACTCGTGTGCAAACAACGATATTATTTCTAGATGGAAATTATATCAATCAATCATCATTCATATATATATCTATATATATATATTCATATTTTCCTTATTTCTATGTTTAGAAAATATACGTTAACACTGGAAAACATTTCCATAACTTATTTACGTATCACTATCATTCCACAACTATTAGTCCCTGACTGTAAACTAGTTAGAGAACAATTCTCTAAGTATAAACCCCGAAGGCCGAAACCAACATCAGATCGATACTCAGAACAACCATTCAACTTACAAATCTCTAGTCAGTTTCTAATCTTGTTTAACTCTATTTCTTAACTCCTTATACATGAACAATACCTTTTCAAATTCAGATTTCCCATTTCAATATTTGATTACGTTTCTGATTCTATTTGTAAAACATTTCCAAATCTTCTTTACTTGGATTTAAACAGACGTTTAAATCAACATCGCGACGACAACTTAAACCACTGTACTTGTTTACTAAATTCACTTAACCACTTTCACTCTCGAACCTTAACCATTTCTAAATTAAAACGAAGTCAATCAAGTTGGGGTATAACTACCTCTCAGACCTTAACTGAACAACATTCAATTCTCGAAATAGGGTAAATTCGTCTTTTAACTCTTTAACACTTTCTTACGTAACTTCCGGATATAACTTACGAGTCCAACTCCTTTACAGTGTCATTTGATTATAACAGTGGTGTTATAATTTCCTACTTCTGAAATATGATAACTTTAATCTAACTCTTATTTCCTAACTCGAATAAATAACGAACAACTAATTTATCAACTCCTATTTGGTTAACTCTTATTCTATAACTCTTATTCGAATACTCCAATCAAATAACTAGATTCGATTAACTTACTTCGAATACCAGATTCGATTAACTTACTTCGAATATCTCTGATTCGATTAACTTACTTCGAATATCTCAGATTCGATTTACTTAACTTCGAATACCATATTCGACATACTTAACTTCGAATACCATATTCGATTTACTTAACTTCGAATACCATATTCGATTTACTTAACTTCGAATACCATATTCGATTTACTTAACTTCGAATACCATATTCGACTTACTTAACTTCGAGTACCATATTCGATTTACTTAACTTCGAATACCATATTCGACTTACCTAACTTCGAATACCATATTCGACTTACTTAACTTCGAGTACCATATTCGATTTACTTAACTCAACTGGTTAACTTGACTTACTTAACTCAACTGTTTAACTCTAACTGTTTAACTCTAACTGTCTAACTCTAATGGTTAACTTGACTTACCCAACCCAACTGGTTAACTTGACTAACTTAACCCAACTGGTGAACTCGACTAACTTAACCTAACTGGTTAACTCGACTAACTAAACCCAACTGGTTAACTCGACTAACTTAACCCAACTGGTTAACTCGACTAGCTTAACCCAACTGGTTAACTCGACTAACTTAACCCAACTGGTTAACTCGACTAACTTAACCCAACTGGTTAACTCGACTTACTAATTCAACTCGATTAACCTAGCTTGATTTACTTGGCTTGGCTAACTCAATTGATTAACTCGACTGACTAATTCAACTTGATTAACCTCACTCGATTTTACTTATCTCGATTAACTGAACTAATCACTTTGATTAACTTAACTAATCCACTTTGTTTGACTTAACTAATCCATTTAGTTTAACTTAACTAATCCACTTAGTTTGACTTAACTAATCCATTTAGTTTTACTTAACTAAATTCACTTTGATTTAGTTCTATTTATTTATCAAATAAATATTTCCTTTAATTCTATTTATTCTAACAAATAAATATCTCCTTTTTACTCTATTTATTCTAACAAATAAATAAATCCTTTCTACTCTATTTATTCTAACAAATAAATAAATCCTTTCTTATTTATTTGTAAATGTTCTACAAATATTTCTCTTTCTATTTGATTTGTAAATGATTTACAAACCTTTCCCTTTCTATTTGATTTGTAAATGGTTTACGAACCTTTCTCTTTCTATTTGATTTTTATTCTTAAAAATATTCTAACTCTTTAAATTTCCGAAAAAATTCGCCATAACCTCCTTTGTACCGGGAGCATCGGGAAAATCCCCAAACCCGCCACACAGGCCTTTCCATTCAAAAGAGAATAATTTGAATTTATTTCCTTTTTAAAATATCTCCTATTTATAAATATTCCAATTTATAAATATTCCTTATTTATAAATATTCAAATTTATAAATATCTCTTATTTATAAATATTCCATTTATAAATATTATATTTTCACTATCACTTTGAAAATTCCCTTATCAACATCCCGTATGTTATGGTATTCAAACATATCCAATCACGATGATAAATATCGTCCAACCACATATAATCGCCAACAGATAATATACCACATCATATAATGCAATATATGAAATCAAAACAGTATTATAAATATTGAGGAACCCAGTCGGGTCCCTCCAACCTGTTCTCCTGCATCACAGATGTTACACAGTATAATCAACATCACTTTCAGTTCAATACATATTATTCTGATAAACAGAATCAACATATAAATATTTAACGGTTTATATATATATATATATATATATATATATATATATATATGATTTCCACTAACTGACTAGCAGTTCAATCAATCAACCAACACACAGCAATCAACAAATGATTAACAGTTCTAAGAATACATTAGAAAAATAACTGTTCAGAGTTGGTGAGTTTTACTCACATTGGACGACCATCGTTAATAACGATAACCATCGCTTGATTCAGACGGACAAATTATTTTGCTATAAATTGTAACGAGCTCTGATTCGCTCCCCGTCAGTTCCATAATGTAGATCCCATCGTTTCAATTCCAACGTGAACAGTTCTGTCTGATTCATGTTTAAACTAATCAACCAATTAGTGGCTTCAGCCTTCATCCTTCTTTTCCATATACACTTTTTGCATACTTCACTTGAGTTTAACCAACATAGCCAACTGGTTTAATACTTCTAATTACTGTAAACCCCTTCTTCACCTTCCTACTGCCATCAAACCAAACTATACGAGATGGCCATTTACCGCCCCCCTTTTTGCTCAGTCCGTTCTGCCCTCATACAGCATAAAAATACCAACCACTTCACCATTGGGTTTCCGGTTACCAACCCCATCAAGTCCTCACCAAAAATCCAAACTTGATCTCGGAAATGAAAACCCATCAGTTCACACTACCTTCTTCCCCCAAACAAAATGTTGCCGTGACCTCCTGAACCTGCTCCCCATCGTTCTTACCCTTTACCCCATCACAAAACTCCACCACAACCTTGCTTTTGTAATGAAAACCCAACTTCCTTACTGCCGTGAACCATCCCTCCCTTTCTCGCTTCCATGAAACCACACACACACCAAAAATCCAACACAGTTCCACCGTTGAACTCCTGTTAACTCCCCCCACCATCATCTCGTCACCCTAGCACCCACTCGCACCATCGTTCACAACTTCCGTTCTCCTATATCCTGCAAAGATCCCAACCCCCTTCCGCTTAACAGTTGAACACCCCTCAGCCCTTCTGTCGCTTCTAGAACCAGCGAGGCCGATCCCATGATGACCGCGACATCTGTTTCTCACCGCGTCGAACAGGCGCCACTCAGCAGTCGTGCAACTCCCGGTTTGCTGTAACGTTCAAATGCTCACATGGCTCTCGCAACTGCGTGCTTTGAAACCAACAAAGAACGGAAGAGAAGGCTTGAGGATTTCAAAACTATGAATTAATATGAATTTCTTTGATTTTGAGAGAATCGATTTTCACGATTTGATGAAGGAGAGAGGCGGCGCAAGTTTTCTTCTGCGTTGACTTAGAGAATGAACGAATTAGGGTTGAAGTGGTTGAGGGATATTTATAGGGGTGAAGGGTCCATTTTCTTATTTATTAAATAAATTAAACTTACTGGTGAAGTTTTGTCTTGAAACCAATCCATACGAATTCTGTTTTTGACAAACTAAGTCAATCCTAGCACAGAAAAATATTCCGGACCCAATGGGACAGGTTTCGTCGAATTCCGACACCGTTTGCGAAAATCCCTTAGAAAATATCGATGAAAAACACCGAGCATTAATTCATTAAAATTACAGAAAAATCCTAAAAATATGAGGCCTTGACGTTTCACTAGACCTCTTCCTAAGGTTTCGTATGAAACTTGTTTCGTTGAATTCTGAGTTCGTTTGACCAGTTAACCATTCAAATAAAGTTACCCCTGTTTAAAACGTATAAGTGGTTAACTCAGAATAAGGCGTTTTTTGTCCACCGAGGTCACATACGTCATCGATTTGCCACGAAACTTGACTTTCTTATAATGATAAATTAATACGAACCCAATGGCACACAGTTCGTCGCATTCCGAGACTGTTTCCCGGTACGCTATTTTCTACGCACCGTAAGTGCTCCTTTAGACACAAATTTTCCAATGCTCAAAAATAACAAACTATATATGTTTTCTGACTCTAATCGACGATACGAACTCAACGAAACTGGTTTCGTGGCTTAATTCGATCGTCTGCTCCAGTTATGGTCAAAACCCCTTTTTAAATCGAATTAAATTATTAATAATTCCATAGCGACTTTTCTAAAAATTGATTTGGACGTAAATCAAAATCTACACGACGAAATCCCGATTTTTCTCTTTCACTAGAAAAATTTACTTCACTAGCTCCGTACATTTCTTGTTTCATAGAAATCCGACTTAAAACGGCTTCTGTATATTCAGTTGAAGTTCAAATCGCCAAATAGCGAACTGCCGCGCCATTTCAAGCACGTTTTTAAATATAATAAAATTATACGTTCTAACGTCGTCGATTAAATAATATATTCGTTATTTAAATAATTAAATAAGTAAATTATTTCACCGTCAAAAATCCGGGTCATTACAGGGACTTTTACTTATTCTCAAATTGTAACAACCCGGAAATTCGGAACCAATTTAAAATTTTTAATTTAATGGATTTGGAATATTTAAAATGATTTATTTCAAATAATAACGACTAAAATTTGTTTTAACCGAAATTTGAACGAATAAATTTATTTTAATTATAAAATGAGCATGAAATGGCGCGGTAGTTTGAAAATTTGATTTCTAATTTCAACTTAATATATAGAATTTAATATAAGTCAGAATCGGACGAAACAAAAAATATTTAAATCTGATTAATTATATCTTTCTAACGAATGTGAAAAATTCAGATTTCACTTTAAAAATTGTATGTTATGTCCAGTTTAAAATTTAGAATAGTTGCTATAGAATTTATATATATATTTTTAATATATATATGGCCTTTAAAAATAGCCATTTTGCAAACGACCTTCGTTTTCGACGAAACCACTTTTATTGGATCTGGGATACCAAATTATTGTTAGATTCCAATTTCCATAATTTTTGGAATTAATAGGTGAGCGTGGCAAAAGAAAACGTGTTTTGTCAATTTTAATTGAATTGGATTGACCAGAAAATGGCCATTTTTCAAACAGTATCCAAATTCGACGAAATTAGTTTTGTTAGGACCGTATCATCAAAACAAAGTTAGAAATAATTTTTCGTTAATTTTTAGAGTCAGTATGTGGCACTGGTAAATTAAAATGTACGTTTAAATTCAATATATATTGATTTATATTTTATTTTTGATAAGAACTGATCTAAACTATCAAATTGGATTACGAAACATATCCCATTGTGTCCGAAATGGGGAATTTAGTTAGGTGCGACAGTCGTTGGGTTTGATTTGGAATTCGGATATGAAATGTCACAATAAACTAATTAATTGAATTAAATATTAATATATATTTTTATATATAAATACCTCTCGGTTTTCGAGCCAAACACTAACCCTCCAGAACACAGCCGCCGAGTCAAAATCAATGGCCTGTTTCTTCCGATCTTCCTCTCCATGTTTCTCTCAATCCATTCCAAATTAGAACCCAACTCTAAAGCAAAAATTAAAGAGCTCTTTAAGCTCGATATCCTCAACGGTTATGATCGGTTTTACTGTAATGATTCGAGGGATTTCAACACCCAAAGTTGGTGTAATTGTAGCTGGATTCCGATCAACATAGGGAACCGAGTTCGCTGGGATTTGGGGAGGAGGCAGCGCACGTGACGACGAACGGAGGGGTCATCATGGATCGTTGGCCGGAGCATCATCGGCGATGCAAATTCAAGCCTTGGTCGGTTGAACGGGTTCGATGTTCATACCTGGAGCTGAACGATGGAGAAACAAAGAAAATCGGCAATGCTTGTTTTAAGTGTAATTAAAAGGTTAATTGTGATTTAATTAAATTAATTATGTAAATAAATATTCAAAACTCCATAACTTGTTCAATAGTCGACAGAATTCAACGAAAAAAGTTGATATGGGATCGTGACAATGTGTACTGCATTTTAGAACTGACTAGAACTGAAATAGAAGCCACATGAATTTTTGATAAAATTAAACGCAGTTTAATTTTATTAAAAGCAATCGTTATTCAAACAATTTCAGAAATCGACCAAGGTGAGAACTCCTTGCTAAAAATTCTGCACAGTTATTTATTTACTTTCATAACTGAAAAATATATAGAATTGCCACTGTATGTTTTTTATCAGTTTAATTATTATAAATTGTATACGGTACCTGTTCGGTCAGCTTCCTCGCCCACAAACCGTGGAGATTTAAATTGACTGCACTGTATGTTGTTTGTGATGTTGAATCGTTTAACATATTAAAAATAATGTTAACATTAACATAGTATTTGAAATTAAATTATAAATATCTATTTATAATATTAAACAGTGAAAATTAGCAAATTAGAAAAATAATTCAAACCAATTTAGAATTGGTTAAATTTGTTAACCAATAATTTATTTAAATTCCCTGTTATTGTTTGAAAACCCCACATGGGTATTGGGATGATATTTGACATACATTAGTCCCAATATTTAGTTGTATGCCAGTGAATGGATTGACAGTCTGTGACGAGCGTTATTTATTTATTTTAATGCTCACACAGTTGTAAATTTCACTGGATGTTAATGGACTGTTTAATGGTTATTTGTCATTATTGATACATACATGCGATGTATGAAATCCATATAATTGAAATTATTGGTAATTGATTGAGTCGCATTCAGAATTAAAGAATTTTTTTTAAAATAAAGAATACTTTAAAATAAAATGTTTTTAAGAATAAAAATCACATTTTTATTGTATGTATAAAGAATAAAAGAAATGATTTCAAAATTTAATATAATGAAAATAAAATAAGCATTTGTTGAATTATATTTTTGCACATTAAAAATGTCACCTTTAACATGTTAATGAAAATAAAATAATCATTTGTTGAATTATATTTTTGTACATTAAAAATGTCACCTTTAACATGTTAATGAAATAAATTAATCATTTGTTGAATTATATTTTTGTACATTAAAAATGTCATCTTTAACATGTTAATGAAAATAAAATAATCATTTGTGTAATTATATTTTTGTACATTAAAAATGTCACCATTAACATGTTAATGAAAATAAATTGATCATTTTTTGAATTATATTTTTGTACATTAAAAATGTCATCTTTAACATGTTAATGAAAATAAAATAATCATTTGTTGAATTATATTTTTATACATTAAAAATGTCATCTTTAAGATGTTAATGAAAATAAGTTAATCATTTGTTGAATTATATTATTGTACATTAAGAATGTCATCTTTAACATGTTAATGAGAATAAAATGTTTGAACGATAAAAATATCATTTTTATTGAATGAATAAACCGTATAAAATATTCATGTGTTGAATAAAAATTTACAACAATAAAAATAGTTATGTAGTTAAACGCCTTTTTTTATCGATCGAGTTATTCATTTTAAAATGAATATCGAAAAGAAGTGATTTCAAAATTTAATATTTTGAAAAATATTATCATTTTAATATAATTAAGATATAGAATATTCAATTTTGATTTAAAATTGAAAATGAAATTAGAATCGTTTTAAAACGAATATAAAAATGATTTATAAAATACAATTTAAATGGAAATTGATGAAATTTATATAATATATATTATATATATTTAATGGCTTGAATAGAATGCGCCGCGCAGCGACCATTCGCTAATTTTGAGCATTAACTTTAAATTGGCATAACGGGAGATCCGACCGTCGGATTCTCCTAAAACCAAAACCATTGGGTTCGTATCGAAAAGAGATTTCCAATGAATATAAGAAGATTGAAATCTAACGGTTAGATTTGGAATTATGACCAAATCAATTTCAGAAAAGGTCGCTATGGATGCAGTTCGATGGCCGTTATTGGAAACCGACTGTACGAGCCTTGATGAAATTATTGAAAATATGGAAAAATTACATAAAATCATAATTCATAATTTGAAAAGATTTTGGATGAAAAATTCTAAGTTTGAAAAGGTAAAAATGTATTTTTATCGAAGTGAACTAGTTATTAACTAGAATAATAATCCAATGTTTTTAAATAAACAAATAAATTGGATTTGTTAATGGTTTTAACCTAAACAGAATTTCCAAAGTATAAATTGGAATGGAAATTATCTTCGGAATATTTTGATATTGAATTTCGTGATTATACGGATATTGTTGAGGAATTTGGAAGATATAAGTATCGTTATTCCCAAAACGATATTTGTTGATTTCATAATTTGATATTGAATATAAGTTGATTTAATTTCTATTCAGAACTTTTTATTTAATATCACATTGGATTTTGGGTTTGTCGTGAATGGTGTCTTAAACAACACTACTCTTAAACCCAGTTGAGAAAAGAATAAATCTTTAAATTAAGATTTAATGAAGTGTTCCAATTGACTAATATTTAATTGGAATTGAATAAAAGAATTGGATTTTGGGTTTGTCGTGAATAGTTTCTTAAATAACACTGTTCTTAAACCCCATATGAAAAGAATAAATCTTTTAATTAAGATTACTAGAGTTATCAATTATATTTAGTAATTGGAATAAAATGAAATGGGAATTGGGTTATTGTGAATTGTGTTTTTTAATAACATTCGTTTTGTAACCCAGTTAACCGTGAAAATATAATTTGGAATTTACATAACTTTTATTAAGGTGTAAATGGAAATATTCCAAAGTAAAGTTTTCCAGTTTAGTAGAATAAATTGGAATTGAAGGGGATTCGATTTAATAATAATTGAGATGAGCTTCTATGATTGAAGACCGTTATTATATATGGAATTTGAAAGGCTTTGCCGCTATTCCATTTATATTATTATTCTTATACGAAAATTTATATCGACTATACATTGATTTGTTTACCATGTAGATTCCATTTTTATGGAAAATGATTTGGGTTTTGTCGTGAACTGTGTTTTAAAGGACATTGGCTCTTTAACCCAAGTAAAAACAAAATTTATTTCCTGAAATTTGGATATTCATTAAGTAATGACTTTTGAGATTAAAACTGAACTAGAGTTTTAAATGAATCTTTAATTAGATTAAAATGAGAATGGGATAAATGGGTTGGGATGTGAAAAATATAAAAGAATGATTACTTAGGTAAGGTTCGCCAATCTCGACTAGTTAATAAACCTTAATTTGGTTTAGAGTTGATAAAGGATAAAATAAATTCTTTTGAAATGATATCCAAAGGAAGATTAAAGAATAAATTTAAAAGAATTTATCTTTGATAAAATTAATGGGGACCTTTCCCTAATAATGTGAATATTTTATTAAAAAAATATTATGAATTGGAATGAGGCGTATGGTGTTTTTTATAACACTTGATTATTGATTATAAAATATGTGAGTTATTCGGAAAGACCGGGTTTAACCCATTCTGAATAATTAATACGACGATTAAAAGTCGACAATGAGGACGGTGGTTGAAGACCAGAGGTCTTCACATCGTTTGGATGATTACTGATGTCTTGATTGGGCCATACACCCAAGAAAGGGTAATAAGGGGTGATCGTCCAAACGTAATTGGAGATCGACGGATATGTGAGGACCTCTCTCCTGTATTGGACATATGGGACGAGGAATAAGTTGCCTCCGGTTTCGTTCAGACCTAGAACGGATTTATAAATGGATGGTATGTCTGATGTTGTATTCCTTTATGCTGTATTCGTTGATCTCTGCTAAATATATATCTTTTTGGTGGCGGAGAATTTATTCTCTTTCTTAACTCCCTTCTCTGAGACGTACGAGATTAGAGGTTATATATTGGCAGAAATCAATGGTATGGTATGGACTGACAATGCGACATGCTGGGATGCATGGATCAAGGCTTTTGTTGAAAAGCAAAGCCTTGTGGATGATGATCAAAGTATAACTTTAAATTGGCATAGCTTTGTGTAGCGTTACTTCGCGAGCTTCACACCCTGGTATGAATCAGAAACATGATGAGGACTTCAGGGAAATGGACATATGTTAGTTTCTAGCTAAGAGTAACGTCATGGTATGGAGCATAGACTGTTTATTCATGTGGATGTTGCATATTATTACTGGATGATGGATTGCGAGTCGTCTCGGATATATCGGTCACTACGGGATCAATTGATGTTCTGGTCGATATACTGATCAGATTATTTTATGCCCTATAGATCTGGCTAATATATAGTTTATGGTATTGGCAATCATCGACGGATGATCGGCCCTGTTGCTAACCGAAGTTGCAGTTGCGGCTGTATCCTGAGGCTCGGGCTGGAGAGAATCGAATCGGAAAGGACGATCGCTTGCCCTTGTTCATAGATGGAAACCCAATTTCTGATACGCGATATTCGGTTTTAGTTGTATATATATATACATATACATATACATATATATATGTATATATATATGGTGACGTAATATAATGGTACCTACGCCACCTATGATTGAGACATTTATATTTGAAGTTGATTTCTTCACTTATAGTAATAATAAAAGATGAAATTTCGCGTATCAAGAATATTTGGCTATTATAAGGGAAAACTCTATCCTTGACTGCGTTCATTGTGTGATGGGATCTGAGTCTTATAATAGCTTCATTTTACCAAAACATTGCGTTGTTTTATTTTAAACTAAGATTCATGTGAAGTAAACCCGTTCCGTGTTATACGGCGTAGTCCCGTGACTTACTTAACTTTAAAATCAAGCTAATAACTGTTTTAGTTCTCACACCAGTCCCATGACTGACTCGGAGTTTTTTGTTTTAACCTAAACTCTGGGTGCCCATATTTTCCACATAGACAGTTGGTAGTTTTGGTTTTGTGGATTTCTTTTCACAAGATCCTGATTTACTGCTAGAGCTATATTCGGAACGCTCTATATCCATGTATTTCTTTCAGTTGTGTTATGTATTATTTTTCCGCTACTATGTATTTTAAAATGTAATTTAAGTCTCTGATATTTTCTGCTACATATTATTTATTCATACTCTGGAATATTCTTGTACTTTGATGTAAATTGTTGTAATAGCAATGAAATGTTCTTCTGTTTGTGTTCTAATGCATCATGTTCTCAACTCAATCTGGGCTTTCCCGTAGGGGCGAGTTTGGGTCATTTCATTTGGTATCAGAGCTTTGGTTTACAGAGCTTAAGAACAAGACACATTAGAACCGAACAAAAGAATTCATCAGAGAATAGATTAGTAATATCCAATAAGAATGACTCGTTATAGATAGGATCGGTAGTATCCTAGAACGAGTGTGAAGAGTGTTATTTTTAAAATAAAAACAAATTTTGTTTTGAAAATTTAAACCCTATTATACATATTTGATTATTTTATTTTATATTGAATTTGCGCAACCGAGTATATAAAGATTTTGAATATACGCGTAATTAACGTATATTCGAAGTTTTAATATACTGGATAGATATGGAATCACACTATAGTCACCCAGAGATGATTCTGATGATTGATATATCACCATCAGCATTTGTGTTCGAGTTTCAAAAGTGGGATATCTATATATTTCCAATTGACCGGCGTGAGAACCAAAACGTAGCTAGAATTTATTGTTTGTGATATTAGCATTACAAGTATGATTTTTGATTATATATAAAAGTTATGCATATTCAAAAAGTTAATCAACTAATTAATTGCTGATTGTATTGTTTGATTATTGGTTTGATCAATTAAAATTTTGAACCATTAAGCCAAATCAAATAAAATATTGGACTGAATTGAATTTTTTTTGAAATTGCATATATGTACATGTGTATATAATGAACAGGTCATAGCATGGAAGCTAAGAAAAGGAATAAAATTGTATGCCCCACAAATAGGTACACGTTTACTGTATTTATTGGGGTTTGATAATGTTATGAGCTGATTGGCTAGCCACTTAGCTTTTTCTTTTTCTTTTGTATTGATGAGGGGCCTATGAGGCAAGTTGCGGTTTTAAATATCAACCCGTACAAAAGAGGTTATGGCGAAATTTTTCGAAAATTTAGGGTGTTAGCCAAATTTTTGAAAAATTAGAAAATTCTTAGAAATTGAAAAGTTGAAGAATGAAAGCTAGAATGAAAGTTGAGTTGGTAAGTTAAACAACTTTCAGCTCCATTCCTTTTTTAGAACGAAAATATTTTAAGTGGGGGAAATTGTAATAAATCGGAAATTCAGAACTAATTTAATTTTTTTAATTTAGCTATTTTGATGGATTTGGAATACTTCAAATGATTTATTTTAAATAATAATGACTAAAAATTTATTTTAATCGAAGTTAGAATAAATAAATTTATTTTGATTATAAAACGAGCCTGAAATGGCGTGGTAGTTTGGAAATTTGATTTCTAATTTCAATTTAATATATAGAATTCAATATAAGTTAGAATTGGACGAAACAAGAAATATTTGAATCTGATTAATTATATCTTTCTAATGAATGTGAAAAATTTAGATTTCACTTTATAAATTGTAAGTTATGTCCAGTTTAAAATACAGAATAGTCGCTATAGAATTTATATATATTTTTATTACATATACATATATATATATATATATATATATATATATATGGCCCTTAAAACTAGCCATTTTGCAAACAACCTCCGTTTTCGACGAAACCACTTTTGTTGGATCTGGGATGTCAAATTATTGCTAGATTCCAATTTCCATAATTTTTGGAATTAAAATGTGAGTGTGTCAAAAGAAAACGTGTTTTGTCAATTTCAATTGAATTGGATCGACAGAAAATGGCCATTTTTCAAACGGTCTCCAAATTCGAAGAAAGTAGTTGTAATAGGACCGTATCGTCAAAACAAAGCTAGAAATAATTTTCCGGTAATTTTTGGAGTCAGTATGTGGCCCCGGTAAATTAAAATGTACGTTTAAGTTCAATATATCTTGATTTATATTTTATTTTTGATAAAAACTGATCTAAACTATCAAATTGGCTTACGAAACATATCCCATTGTGTCCGGGATGGTGGTATTTAATTAGGGGTGATAGTCGTTGGGTTTGATTTGGAGTTCGGATGCAAAATATCACAACAAAGTAATTAATTGAATTAAATATTAATATTCATTTTTTATATAAATACCCCTCAGTTTTTGAGCCAAACCCTAACCCTCCAGAACATAGCCGCAGGGTCAAAATCAATGGCCTGTTTCTTCCGATCATCCTCTCTGTATTTCTCTCAATCCATTCCAAATTAGAACCCAACTCTAAAGGAAAAATTAAAGAGCTCTTCAAGCTCGATATCCTCAATGGTTATGATCGGTTTTACTATAATGATTCGAGGGATTTCATCACCCAAAGTCGGTGCGTTCGTAGCTAGATTCCGATCAACATAGGAGACCAAGTTCGTGGGGATTTGGGCAGGAGGCAGCTCACGTGACGACGGATGGAGGGTTCATCATGGATCGTTGGCTGGAGCATCACCGGTGGCGCAAATCCGAGCCCTAGTCGGTTGAATGGGTTCGATGTTCATACCTGGAGCTGAAAGATGGAGAAACAAAGATGTGTCGGCAACACTTGTTTTAAGTGTAATTAAAAGGTTAATTGTGATTTAATTAAATTAATTAGGCGAATAAATATTCAAAACTCCATAACTTGTTCAATACTCGACAGAATTCAATGAAACAAGTTGTCATGGGATCGTGACTACGTGTACTGCATTTCAGAACTGACTAGAACAGAAACAAAAGCCACATGGATTTTTGATAAAATTAAACGCTGTTTAATTTTATTAAAAGCAATCGTTATTCAAACAATTTCAGAAACCGATTAAGGTGAGAACTCCTCGCTAAAAATTCTGCATAGTTATTTATTTATTTTCATAACTGAAAAATATGTAGAATTGCCAGTGTATGTTTTTATCAGTTTAATTATTATAAATTGTATACGGTACCTGTTAGATCACCTTCCTCGTCCACAAACCATGGACGATTTAAATTAACTATATTGTATGTTGTTCGTGATGTTGAAATGTTTAACATATTAAAAATAATGTTAACATTAATGTAGTTGTTGAAATTAAATTATAAATATCTATTTATAATTTTAAACAGTGAAAATTGGCTAATTAGAAAAATAATTCAAACCGAATTAGAATTGGTTAAATTTGTTAACTAATAATTTATTTAAATTTCCTGTTGTTGTTTGAAAACCCCGCACGGGTATTAGGATGATATTTGACATACACTAGTCCCAATATTTAGTTGTATGTGTATCGATGGATTGATAGTCTTTGATGAGCGTTATTTATTTATTTTAATGCTCACACAGTTGTAAATTTCACCTTGGATGTGAATGGACTGTTTAATGGTTATTTGTCATTATTGTTTCATATATGCGATGTATGAAATCCATAGAACTGAAATTATATGGTAATTGATTGAGTCGCATTACAATTCAGAAATAAAGAGTTTTTTAAAATAAAGAATCTTTTAAAATAAACAATATTTTTAAATAAAATGATTTTAACAATAAAAATCACATTTTTATTGTCTGTATAAAGAATAAAAGAAATGATTTCAAAATTTAATATAACGAAAATAAAATAATCATTTGTTGAATTATATTTTTGTACATTAAAAATGTCACCTTTAACATGTTAATGAAAATAAAACAATCATTTGTTGAATTATATTTTTGTACATTAAAAATGTCACCTTTAACATGTTAATGAAAATAAATTAATCATTTGTTGAATTATATTCTTGTACATTAAAAATGTCATCTTTAACATGTTAATGAAAATAAAATAATCATTTGTTGAATTATATTTTTGTACATTAAAAATGTCACCTTTAACATGTTAATGAAAATAAACTAATCATTTATTGAACTATATCTTTGTACATTTAAAATGTCATCTTTAATACGTTAATGAAAATAAGTTAATCATTATTGAATTATATTTTTTATATATTAAAAATGTCATCCTTAACATGTTAATGAAAATAAATTAATCATTTGTTGAATTATATTTTTGTACATTAAGAATGTCATCTTTAACATGTTAATGAGAATAAAATGTCTGAACAATAAAAATATCATTTTTATTGAATGTATAAACCATATAAAATATTCATGTGTTGAATAAAAAATTTGAACAATAAAAATAGTTATGTAGTTAAATGCCTTTTTTTATCTATCGAGTCATTCATTTTATAATGATATCGAAAAGAAGTGATTTTAAAATTTAATATTTTGAAAAATATTATCATTTTAATATGATTAAGATATAGAATACTCAATTTTGATTTAAAGTTGGAATCGTTTTAAAATGAACATATAAACGATTTATAAAATACGTTTTAAATGAAATTGATGAAATATATAATATATATATATATTATATTTAATGGCCTGAATAGAACGCGCCCCGCAGCGACCGTTCGCGAATTTCGACCATTAACTTCAAAATTGGCGTAACGGGAGATCCAACCATCAGATTCTCCTAAACCTGGAACCATTGGGTTTGTATCGAAAAGAGGTTTCTAAAGAATATAAGAATTCTGAAATCTAATAGAGAGATTTGGAATTATGTCAAAACCAATTTCAGGAAAGGTCGTTATGGATGCAATTCGATGGCTGTTATTGGAAACCGGCTGTGTAAGCTTTGATAAAATTATTAAAAATACGGAAAAATTATGTATAATCATGATTAATAATTTGAAAAGATTTTGGATTAAAAATTCTAAGTTTGAAAAGATAAAAATGTATTTTTATCAAAATGAACTAGTTATTAACTAGAATAATAATCCAATGTTTTTAAATAAATAAATAAATTGGATTTGTTAATGGTTGCAGCATAAACAGAATTTTCCAAAGTATGAATTGGTATGGAAATTATCTTCGGCATATTTCGATATTGAATTCGTGATTATACGGATATTGTTAAGGAATTTGGACGATATAAGTATCGTTATTCCCAATACGATATTTGTTGATTTCAGAATTTGATATTGAATATAAGTCGATATAATTTCTATTCAAAACTTTTTATTTAATATCAAATTGGATTTTGGGTTTATCATGAATGGTGTCTTAAATAACACTATTATTAAACCCAATTGAGAAAAGGATAAATTTTTAAATTAAGATTTAATGAAGCTTTCCAATAGATTATTATTTAATTGGAATTGAATAAAAGAATTGGATTTTGGGTTTGTCGTGAATAATGTTTTAAATAACACTGTTCTTAAACACCGTGTGAAAATAATAAATCTTTTAATTAAGATCATTACAGTTTTCAATTATATTTAGTAATTAAATTAAAACGAAATGGGAACTGGGTTTATTATGAACTGTGTTTTTTAATAACATTCGTTCTTTATCCCAGTTAACAGTGAAAATATAATTTGGAATTTATTAATCTTTATTAAGATTTAAATGGAAATTTTCCAAAGTAAAGTTTTCCAATTTAATAGAATAAATTGGAATTGAAGGGAATTCGATTTAATAATAATCGAGATGAGCTTCTATGGATGAAGACCGTTATTATATATGGAATTTAAAAGGCTTTGTCGCTATTCCATTTATATTATTATTCTGATACGGAAATTTATATCGACTATATATTGATTTGTTTTCCGTGTAGATTCCATTTTTATGGAAAATGATTTGGGTTTATCGTGAACTGTATTTCAAAGGACATTGGTTCTTTAACCCAAGTAAAAACATGATTTATTTCCGGAAATTTGGATAATCATTAAGTAATGATTTTTTAGATTCAAACTGAACTAGAGTTTTAAATGAATCTTTAATTAGATTAAAATAAGAATGGGATAAATGGGTTTGGATGTGAAAAAATAAATGAATGATTACTTCGGTAAGGTTCGCCAATCTCGACTAGTTAATAAACCTTAATTTGGTATAGAGTTGATAAAGGATAAAATAAATTCTTCTGAAATTGATATCCAAAGGAAGATTAAGGAATAAATTTAAAAGAATTTATCTTTGTTAAAATTAATTAGGACCTTTCCCTAATAATGTGAATATTTTATTAAAAGAATATTTTGAATTGGAATGAGGCGTATGATGTGTTTTATAGCACTTGATTATTGATTATAAAATACGCGAGTTATTCGGAAAGACCGGGTTTAACCCATTCTGAATAATTACTACGAAGATTAAAAGTCGACGATGAAGATAGTGGTTGAAGACCGAAGGTCTTGACATCGTTTGGATGATTACTGATGTCTTGACTGGGTCGTACACCCAAGACAAGGTAATAAGTGGTGATTGTCCAAAAGTACTTGGAGATCGACGGATATGCGAGGACCTCTCTCCTGTATTGGACATATAGGATGAGGAATAAGGTGCCTTCGATTTCATTCAGACCCAGAAAGGACTTGTAAATGGATGGTATGTCTAACGTTGTAATCCTTTATGATGTATTCGTCGATCTCTGCTAAATATATATCTGTTTGGTGGTGGATAATTTATTCTCTTGCTTAACTCCCTTCTCTGAGACGTACGAGCTTAAAGGTTATATATTGGCAGAAATCAATGGTATGGTATGGACTGACAATGTGACATGCTGAGATGCATGGATCAAGGCTTTTGTTGAAAAGAAAAGTCTTGTGGATGATGATCAATGCATAGCTTTATTTAGCATAGCTTTGTGTAGCATTACTTCGCGAGCTTCACACCTTGGTATGAACCAGAAACGGGATGAGGACTTCAGGGAAATGGACATATGTTAGTTTCTTGCTAGGAGTAACGCCATGGTTTGAAGCCCAGACTGTTTACTCATGTGGATATTGCTTATTATTATTGGATGATGAATTGCGAGGCGCCTCAGATATATCGGTCACTATGGGATCGATGGATGTTCTGATCGATATACTAACCAGATTATTTTATGACCCATAGGGAAGGCTAACATATAGTTTATCGTATTGCCAATCATCGATGGATGACCGGCCCTCTAGCTAACCGCATGTTCAGTTGCGGCTGTATTCTGAGGCTCGGGCTAGAGAGTCCCCCAACTGGTAAGGATGATCGCTTGCCATGGTTCATAGATGGAAATCCTATTTCCAATACGCGACATTCGGTTTTAGTTGTATATAAATACATACATACATATATATATATATACGTACACATATATATATATGGCGAGGTAATATAATGGTACCTACGCCGCCTATGATTGATACATTTATATTTGAAGTTGATTTCTTCACTTATAGTAATAATAAAAGATGAAATTTCGTGTATCAAGAATATTTGGCTATTATAAGGGAAAACTCTATCCTCGACTACATTCATTGTGTGATGGGACCTGAGTCTTATAATAGCTTCGTTTTTTCAAAAAGAATTGTGTTATTTTATTTTAAACTAAGATTCATGTGGAGTAAACCCGTTCCGTGTTATACGGCATGGTCCCATTACTTACCTAACTTTAAAATCGAGCTAATAACTGTTTTAGTTCTCACACCAGTCCCATGACTGATTCAGAGTTTATTGTTTTAACCTAAACTCTAGGTGCCCATATTTTCCACATGGGCAGTCGATAGTTTTGGTTTTGCAGATTTCTTTTCACAGGATCATGGTTTACAGCTGGAGCTATATTCGGAACGCTTTGTATCCGTGCATTTCTTTCAGTTGTGTTATGTATTATTTTTCCGCTGCTATGTATTTTAAAATGTAATTTAAATCTATGATATTTTCTGTTGTATATTATTTATTCATACTCTTTAATATTCTTGTACTCTGATGTAAATTGTTGTAATAGCAATGAAATGTTCTTTTGTTTGTGTTCTGATGCGTCGTATTCTCAACTCAATCCAGGCTTTCCCGTAAGGGTGAGTTTGGGTCGTTTCACAAATCTTGTATTCTATTCTACGAGCCCAAACCCTAATTTTTAAATTAAATTGGGGATTTCCCCTTGTAACCTCCACTATGAATAAAAACTTCAAAGCCTTCTAAGTGGATATAGGTTCAATCAGAACCGAACCACTATATATCGTTGTGTTATTACCATTTCACATATTATATTGCATGTTATTGTACTTCTGTATATTAGCATTACCTGATCCAACCTTCCAAATAACTAACAATCTTCCCCTATTGTGTATTTTAGTTCTGGTTAGTGACGATTGTTGTAGCCCCATCCCATCGAAACTATTGGTCCTTGAGTATAGTAAGCATGATACTCACCTCTAGAAGGAAGAGTAACTAATCTTCGGACTAAGGGCCTTGATACCTAAGGAGCGGTGAATTCAATCAAGCTTAAAAGGACTAGATTACCCTAAATACACAATAAGAACCCCATATTTTGTTGTTGAAAAAAAAATATTGTTAACATAAATATTGTTGTTTAATATATTATATTCATTCCACTACTGTGCAGTTAAAGCGCTTAGCGGTTATAAAGCCGTGGAAATGCAAAAAGGTGTAGCGGAGATCAAACAGGCAAATAGCGGGGATATACCAGAGGCGCAAACAGGAACTTTTAATGAAGAACTAAATATTTAAAAATTAAATAATTATCATTTTCATAATATATGTATAGAAGAAATTATTATTAACTAATCTTATGTGACAAAATCAAACAATATCATTATTATATGCAGTAGATTTATTGACTATAATAGATTTCTACCATATATTAGGCACAGATTCCTTAAATTTAGCTCTTTACGCTAACATTGTTGTTTTTTTTTTAAAGAAAGCTGGTCAAATCAAGTTTCATATATTAATACTGCTAAAGTGGATGCTAATAAGCCTTGATTTAGAGGATGCAGCGGAATATAGCGGGGCTACGATTCATCAGCGCTACATTTAAATAACATAGCGATTGAAGGACGCTACGGGCTTTAGCGGGGATTTTGTAGGTCTTTAGCAGGGCTTCAACTGCATAGTTCCACTATGAAATTTTGTTCTATTGTTTCTTTCCCCTAACCATTTGTCTTTCCAACACTTGGTTATTCAGCATGTGAATACTATGGATGTATCCATGCTGATTTCTAAGAGTCAAAAAATCAGGTATTTATAGAGCGCTTCCTATAAGCATACGATTTATGTTTATCTCGAGCCTTCTTCAACTTCTTACAAATCAGGCCCACTTTCTCAGATATGACCCTCACTATATTGGGTCCAAGAATAATCCTACCAGTCGTGTCCAACTAACTGGATGATCTATAAGGCCTATCATATAGAGCTTCGAAAGGTGCCATTTGAATACCTGCTTGGCAACTATTATTATAAGTAAACTCAACCCATGACAGGCTTTATTTCCAAGAACCTCTAAAGTATAAAATTTCTATCTTACATACGTCTTCCAAAATCATATTCACTTTTCCATTTGTCCATCTATCTTCGAGTAGTATGTTGTTCTCATATTTATCTTAGTTCCCAAAGCATCCCGAAGACTGATCCAGGACTTCACAATAAAAAGTACGTCTTGATCAACCACCATGTTGATAGGATCTTTATGAAGTATAATGATCTCCGTCAAATATAGCATTACCAATAACGCTTCTATCCTCTTGCACCTAATAGGTATATAATGAGTGCATTTATTTAGCCTATCAACAATATCACAAATGCTCTTATTCCCTCTCCTAGATCTGGGTAATCTATCAACAAAGTTCATGGAGATGCTTTTCCGCTTTCATGGAATATCCAGTGGCTAAAGTAATCACTCAAGTTTCTATTATACCATTTTTACCCTTTGACTAAGTTATACTACTAGCTACATACTCCATTATGCTTCTTTATCCCAGAACAAAAGAACACTCTCTTAATATCCATGTACGTTTTGTCCATAAGGATGAATAATCATCTTAGAATGATGAGATTCTACGAATATAACATCCACCAAGGTTATTCTATGGGGAATGCAAAACATACCATCTCTCCTCAACCTTTCTCTTGAGTCCACTGCATAGTTCCTGAGGTGTCTCAATGATAATGCTCTACTAAGCTTGTCAAAAATATCTTCCAACTCATCATGCTCTCTCCGCTTAGACCAAATCCCCTCCAATAGAGCCGGTTGACCATCATAAGCCGATAACAATACCATAGTAATATCTAATGAAGGTCTAAAATCAAAACAAGCAACATACTTTGAATTCTCCACTCCAAAAATAGAGAACTCAGTGACACCTTGCATTTAATCAAAGCAACCACCACTATGTTACCCTTGCTAGGAATATATAAGTGATCTCAAAATCGTAAGGAGTTGAGAACTACACCCATCTTTACTGCATCAAATTCAAATCCTTTTGGAAGAATAAATACGGTCAATGAAAAGCTCAAGTCTCTCACCTAAAAGATAGTGCTTCCAATAATTAAGAGTACAAACAACAGCTGCTAACTCGAGATCTTGTATTGGGTAGTTCCTTTCATGAATCTTCAACTGTCTATGGGCATAGCATACCACTATACCCTCTAGCATTAGCACTGCTTCCAATCTCATACCACAAGCATCGATATAGATTGTATAAGACTTGGTTCCATCTGATAACACTAACATAGGAGTATTAGTCAAAGCATACTTCAACTTATCGAAATCATCTTTTCACTTAGCATTCTACACAAAAGCCAAGTTCTTCTTAGTGAGGCAGGTCAAGGGAGCTGATCTTGGCAAAGTCTTTGATAATTTTCTTATTATAGTTTGTAGGACTAAGAAAAATTCTCACCTCAATAGCATTCTTAGTAACTCTCCAATCCTGAAATGTCGTTATTTTCCTTAGGTCAACAGCCAAACTATTGTCCAAGAAAAATGTCCTATAAAGTGAGCCTCATATCTCCAAATATGACACTTAGAGAACTTAGCCTTCAGCTTATGTTCTCAAAGGATTCGAGCTATGCAAAGTGTTTTACTCTCTATTCCTCGAGTAAACCAAGATGTCATCAACAAATACTACAACAACGTTGTTTAACAAACCCCAAATACTTTACTTATAAATTCTACAAAATATATCGGGGTATTGCTTGGTCCAAACGGCATGACTAACCACTTATAGAATTATTTCGAAGTCCTAAACGCAGTCTTCTCAATGTCCACCTGGATACCTTTAACTAACGAAACCCCATTGCCAGATAAAGCTGTAAAAACTTTGCCTCCAATTAGCTAATCAAAGTGATCAACTAAGCGATGTAGGATAGTGATTCTTCTTTGTCAATTTATTCAACTACTGATAGTAGGTGCAAAGCCTGAGAGAGCCCTTCACTTTAATGGAAATGTCGATTGTCTTCCTACTCAAAAATTACTCGTCTAGTGAAATCCTTTTCTGGTAGTTGATCCTTAGTTTTCTTGCTTAAATCACATCATTCCTTAGGCGCCATGTGCCTTGTCGATAAAGAATCTGATCGAGCATTATTAACAAGACATATTTTGAACTTGATATATCATTAAGATGTGAGATAGAGGTAACCTCCTCAAATATGTTAGGAAAATCTCTAAATACTAGTGGTTGATTCAGATCGTCCAGTGATGGTTCAAGGAAATATAGGTAGCTTATGTTCACATATCACAGGAAACCTTCAAACTATTCCCACTACAAGTATCCCACCTGACTTCTCTTATGCCACAGCCCAGAATAATAGCCATATGCTTGGCTAACCAATTCATTCCTAGTAATAACTAGGACCCAAAGAACCCCGACATAGGCATCACAATCAAACTCGACCCTTAGTATCATTAATTTCCAACCCCTATCTAACGTAGATAAATGGGCCAATCCACTAATGAGGTTTGACACTACAATAAGGTCAATCACAATACTAAAATCTAGATGTAGATTTTTTATAAGTGTACTTGATATAAAAGAAGGAAGCCTCAAAGAAAAATAAAGTACGAACTAAGAAACCAAAAAGAGATAGCACACATTTGATGATTACTTTTTTCCCTTTGTCCTGAGCCAATTGTTCCTTTGTAGGAAGGAACTACCTCTAGAGCATAAGCTTGAGCCGACTGAGTAAAAGCATTGTAAGGGACCCTAGATCATGATGAACAGTCTCTACTGATGTGCCCTACCTGATCAAATATAACACCTCATCTTGGATGCTTTGCTCCTACCCGGTACTGAAACACCCCACCTCCGTTAAGGTCACTCTCAAAGGGAATGCCTTAATTTTGGTGGAGGTTTATAAGTAAAAGCCACAGATAAACTCAAGACAGGTTTAAATACACTTATTTTAAACAGCGGAAACCAACAGACTTTTATTTCATCAATACGTGTTCAAAACAAAACATTCCATAACTGTCTCAAAATACTTCCAACATTACAACATCATAACTGTCTTGATTATTAAAGAAGCATTAGACATAAATAAAGTGACAAAAATCCCCATAGTGATATCTAGAGCCATAATCCGAGCAAAAGAGACCCAAATCATACATCTATGTTCTTGGAGCTTGTACAGAGCCTGACTGAGCTGAGCTGTTTCCTCCCTGTGGACCTGGGGGGGAACGAAAGGAAAGAAAACGAAAAGAAAATAGGGTTAGACATAAAGCCTGAGTAAATCTAGTAACTCTTCAGTATGCGAATAAGAAGAGGGCATGATAGATATATACTGAAAATAGGAAAGTATCACAAGCTAAGGAAGTGTCGAGTGTACTATCACACCAATACTATATCTCTGCATCTACTTGAGTTTCCTCTAACTAGCAACCCATGGTGAGGGTGAAGTGATCCCCAACTTTATTTAAAGATCGGCTCCTACTCGAGTTAACATGTGTCATACGGCCCCCAAGAATTGTAGATACCTGAGCTGGTCCAACCATGGGTGTATCAAGACCCATAGTGGCGACCTCGACACAAATTCTAGAAGGCATAGGTTATACTACTGGTGTCCCCAGTGCCCTGGTTGTCTGCTCCGGAGTGTGTGCACGCCTGGACACCGTTAGACCTGCACTGTGCACCCACCGTCGTCGTTTGACCGCTTACAATCAGCCCAGTAATCGTGCCCCACCCTGCCTAGTTTCAGGGTACCGTTGATACCTAACTTGGGTTACTGCTGAAACGGGTCCCTCGTTACCAGGATTTTCTAGTCAAACACGTTAAGTGGTTAAGTGTCAGTATTTACCTAACCCCACCCATCAACTCTTGTTAACATGTTGAATTTGGTTAAGTGTTATAGTGGACTTAACCCTACCATTTGTCCTTAGCCTCTTAGGAGCACCTGATCACTCACATTAGACAGGTATTTCTACGGTTACTGGATATGCCGGTCGGTTCCGGGCAGGTTTACACCGTAGCTCAGTCTAACCTCGGGTCATTATTAGGCTCAATGCTTAACCACCCACATTGGATAGGTATTGTTATGACTACTGGACATCCGGGCGGTTCCGGGCAGGTTTACATCACAACTCAATCCAACCTCGGGTTAAGCATATCGTGTTTTCTAAATTTACATATTTTATTATTATATATGTAAATGTCATATCTTTTATTTTTGGGTATAACAATTTATACCGTTTAAATGTCATTGGCATTGGCATGTGCCAAACATGCCAACATATATTTTCATGTTTTACACCCAACGTTATTACCCCCGTTTATACGTTAGCAGCGTTATAACATATGTTGGGCTCGACACAATTCAGCCCAACTTTATAAGCGTAAGAAAAGGGGAAATCAAGAACATGTAATATTTTACAACATATAAGGGTGTGTGGCGCATCAACTTGCAATTTAGCTATACTAACATAAATCATGGTCATGTGAACTTGCATTCAAATCAAAGTATAACTAAGTAGGTGGCATATGAGACGGCATAGTTTAGGCTAATACAAACTTGTGTTTAAACATGTTTAACTTGGCATAATGTCAAACACAAAACTAGCATGTTGTATATTCACCAAAATGTCCAATTATAGCATCTAATCACATAGCCTATTTCAACATGAACTTGCATAGTTTATGAAACCCAAACGATACTTAACATAGATCCAATTATACTTGCAAATAAACATGAACTTGCATAATTTATGAAACCCAAACGATGCTTAACATAGATCCAATTATACTTGCAATTAGACATGAAAATGATATCATAGGTTTTGGGTCATGTAGGCATAAAAGGTTTCAAATCTAGAACATTTTTACAAAAATTCTAATTTAGACTAAGGGAATACACATAGTCCATGCCATCGACATATACATAAAGGGATCAATTTCTAATTTTTGCCACAAACTTGCAAGTGTCATTGTTCTCATATACAATTGTTCAATAGGCTTGCATCAATCAATTTATGCCACAAACGTCAATACACAAGTCATGATAGAACCATCACAATACATAGAATTTTATGCAATACAATAACACAATTCTTTTTTCATTCACATCGTATCACATCACAATTGTTATTATATTCTGAAAGGTCACTATACTTACAACGAATGCAGAATCTTGAATTCTGAATTCTGAAATTGAGATGCGCTCCTTTGGGTAGACTAACGTTGCGTTGATAAATTTGATTTAAACTTTAATCTTCTTCTTAGTTTGATTCGTCTCTAGCCTTTTCTCTTGACGGCTATGTTTAATTCCTCCCAAGCAGCATGACAACTCCTTTCTCATTTTTTTTGTGTGAATTTTCAGTTGAGACTTAGGGTATATTTATAGATTTTTAAGTTGTTTTGAGCCGTCAGATGAAGATAGGAGGAATCTAGGCCATTCAAAGTTCAGAGAGCCAATCAAGAGGTAACACGTCAGCCCTAGTCACACACAAAGCCACAGAAATTCGAGCCAGAGACAGACCTGGCCAGCCAGGTCGACCAGGCAGGTCGACACCCAGGTCGACACTATGGTCGACCTGGGGGGAACCAGGTCGACACTGTGGTCGACCTGGGGTGACCAGGTCGACACCATGGTCGACCTGGTCTCTGGGCGGGAATTTTCCCGCCCAGTCCAGTTCGAACCTGAAATTCGAAATTTTGAAATTAAACTGAGCTGTTTGAATTTAAATTTGATGCTGAAACTTTCGAAGGCCATAACTCCTTCATACGGAGTCCGATTCACGCAAAATCGGACTCTATCTCAAGCAGAATTCCGAGTCGAACGCAATGGCATAGCCCATTTCTCTTACTTCTTTCATTTTGAATTAATTACACTTTAATTTGTGAATATTAACGTTATATAATTCACGGGGTGTTACATTCTCCCCCCTAAAAGGATCTCGTCCTCGAAATCTTCAAGTTAGGAAGAATGTATCTCCTACCATCAACAGTCCATCTACTCAACCAACAAACACAGGCATCCACTGTCCTTAAAAGACTTCTAGTGCTTCATGATCATATGCATAGTGTGTGTACATGTCCTTATCTAATGCAGAAATCAGGCGGTCTACTGATTCAGTTGACCTCCTTAATGGGAATCATGTAAGTGTCATGAATCCATTATGTATGCAAAAAATTTCCTACTCATAATTCTACATGAGTGCACAACAATTCATACAAATGCGACGACCATATGACAACATATCAAGTTTCAACTATATACAAATGAGAATACATATATACATATATATATATGCATATGCAATATGAAGTGACTGAGCCGATCTATAACCTAGGGTGTGTGTGTATATGCATCCACGAGCAATCACTAGCAATCACTAGCAACCGTTTGCAGCCATCATCCATAACATGTTTTCAAATACATGTTTGCATCCATTTGTTTTCTACCTAAGGATTTAGGAAAAGGACTGAGGAGATATACATAAAAAGATAGATAAAACATAACTTAAGGAAAAAGAGAGATCAAAGATGTACCCTCAAAAAGAAGAGGGTAGGCAGCGCGTATTCTGTCCTCAGTTTCCCAAGTCGCGTCATCTTCGGCGTCGCTCCACTGAACTTTAACGAGTTTGACTTCGCAGTTGCGTAGCTTTTTCACTTCGGTTCCTAAGATGCGGGTTGGAACTCTCCTCACAGTTGCTTCAAGTTCCACTTCGGCTTCTTCTAGAATGCTAGTTTCCACCACTTCCGCAGACTCATGCAAACACTTCCGGAGGTGAGAAACACGAACGACGTTGTGAACTCCGGCCAATCTCTCGGGTAGCTCTAACCTATAGGCCGTCTTTCCAACCTTCTCGATGGTAGGAAACGGTCCTACAAATCTTGGTGCTAGCTTTCCGGCAGATCCAAAACGAACGACGTTCCTTAAAGGAGATACCTTAAGGAAAACCCTATCCCCAACCTCAAACTCAAGGTCGGTCCTTCTTTTGTCAGCGTAGGATTTCTGTCGGTCTTGGGCAGTCTTCATCCATCTTCGTATCAGGTCCACTTTCTCCGAAGTCTCTCGAATCATGTCTGCCCAAGTATAAACTTATTTGTAGACTCCCACCAACAAGTTGGTGATTTGCACGGTCTTCCATACAAGGCTTCGAAGGGTGCCATACCGATGGTAGCTTGGTAGCTGCTGTTGTAGGAAAATTCCACTAAAGGAAGGTGATCCTCCCAAGTCCCTCCAAAGTCAAGAACGCAAAGTCTCAAAAGATCCTCTAAAACTCTATTCACCCTTTTCGTCTGGCCATCGGTTTGGGGGTGATAGGCCGTGCTCAAACATAACTGTGTGCCTACAGCTTCTTGCAGAATCCGCCGAAACTCGCTTGTGAAGATAGGGTCTCGTTCACTAATAATGCTGGAGGGTATTCCATGGAGTCTAACTATTTCCTTGAGATAAAGAGATGCTAGAGATGCGGTAGTCCTTCTACTCTTGATAGGTATGAATTGGGCGCTCTTAGTAAGCCTATCCACTATTACCCAAATGCTAGTGTTGCCTCTTCTCGACCTAGGCAGTCCATCAATGAAGTCCATTGAAATGCTATCCCACTTCCACTGTGGGACCTATAAAGGATGAAGTAGTCCTCCAGGTTTCTTCTGTTCTGCCTTGACCCATTGGCAGGTCATGCACCTAGAAACGAAATCTGCCACGTCTTGCTTCATGCCGTTCCAAAAGAAAGTCCTTTTTATATCCTTGTACATCTTATCACTGCCAGGGTGTATAGACATCTTGGAATGATGTGCTTCCTCAAGAACCTTCTTTGTCAACTCCCATGCATGTGGGACGCATAATCTTTCATCTCACCTCAGCCAACCCTTATCATCGATGGTGAACCTACTGAGGTGACTAGAAGTCTCAGCCCTAATAAGTTTATCAATCACATCAACAAGCTGAGGGTCTTCACGTTGTGCAGCCTCTATTGAGTCTAAGAGAGTAAGGCGTACTTCGAGAGATGCTAACAAACCCGGTACAAAATCTGAGGAGGGCCTAAAGTTAAAACTGGCTATATACTCCAGGCTTTGCCTTTCCACATAGAGAGGGCTTAAGGTCAGTTTCTTTCGGCTCAATGCGTCTACTACTACATTGCCTTTGCCGGGAGTATAGGAAATTTCAAAGTCATACGAGGCAAGAAACTCCATCCATCTTTGCTGCCTCAAGTTAAGGTCCTTCTGCGAGAAGAGATAATTCAATGATTTATTGTCAGTGTATAATTCAAACCACTTACCTAGGAGATAATGGCGCCAAGAATTAAGCGCAAAGACGATGGCGGCTAACTCAAGATCGTGGGTTGGGTAGTTCTTTTCATGAACTTTCAGTTATCTTCTGCCATAAGCTACTTCCCTTCCTTCTTGCATTAGAACAGCGCCTAGTCCCGTTCCACATGCATCCGTGTATACTGTGAACATTTTGCTTTCATCTGGCAAAGTCAGAACTGGGGCTGTTGTGAGAGCCCTTTTTAATCGTTGGAAAGCAAACTAGCAGTCCAAATCCCAAGTGAACGCCAGATTCTTCTTTGTTAGCCTTGTGAGTGGGGCTGAGATTTTTGTGAAATCCCTAATAAAATTTCGGTAAAAACCGGCTAGCCCAAGAAAGCTTCGAACTTCGGTTGCATTTCTTGGTGTTTTCCAATCTTGCACTGCCACCACTTTCACGGGGTCCACGGCCAATCCTTCTTTGGACACTATATGCCCCAGAAATCTTACTTCCTTTCTCCAAAAGTGGCACTTGGAGAATTTGGCTTTTAGCTGATGTGAGCGGAGAGTTTCCATGATTTCTTTCAGATGCTGAGCATGTTCTTCCTCATTCCATCTACGAAGACATCCAAAAATTTGTTGAGGAATTCTCTGAACACCCTGCTCATTAGGTCTACAAAATAAGCGGGTGCATTTGTCAAGCCGAAAGGCATGACAAGCCACTCGAAGAAACCGTCTGGGGTTCCGAACGTCGTTTTATCATTGCTATCTTCAGCTACTCTTAGCAGATGGAACCCAGTTGCCAGATCAAGTTGGGAGAAGACCGTCGCACCAACAAGCTGATCAAACAAATCGTCGATTCGGGGAAGAGGGTGCCTATTTTTCTTGGTCAATTTGTTTAACTCCCTATAGTCGACGCAAAGGCGAAGCGAACCATCCGCTTTGGTTGCGAACACCACTGGAGCACCCCATTCTGAAATGCTCCGTCTAATGAACCCCTTTTCGAGAAGTTCTTTAACCTGCTTACTGAGCTCCTTTCTCTCCTTTGGAGCCATGTGTCTGACAGGTAAAGCTACAGGCTTTGCGTTATCCACAAGATATATGTGGAAGTCTATTTCCCGCCTCGGAGGTAAGCCTTTCACCTACTCAAAGACATCTGGATATTCCCGGACTACACTAACTGATTGCAGATTCTCATCAGAAGCATCAAGCGACTCTAGATAACTAAGCATAACAGCATTCAAGGGATTGCAAGAAATTTCTAGAGTGTTACCAAGCCGAGTCAAGAGTCTAACTACTCTTTTTTCACAATCAAGAATGGCGCTATTACTGGATAACCAGTCCATGCCTAAGATCAAACCATATCCCGAGAAGCCTAAGACAAAGGCATTACAGCTAAACTCAACGCTGAGGATAGAGATTTTCAAACCCAAACAAACCATTGACAAGTAAGCGGAGCCCCCAATTGGATTTGAAACTACTAAGGGATCTTCTACTATACTAGTGTCTAGATGCAGAGAATCTACTAAGGCAGATGAAATAAAAGAATGCGATGCGCCAGAGTCAAAAAGTGTACGAACTGGATGATCATAAAGATAGACTACACTTTCTACAGAAATATTACTACCTCGTTCCTGCTGAGGTGCCACTAGCGCATGAACCTGACCCTCTGAAGTGGATCCAGCTTTCTGTCCCTGCCCTTTCTTCTTTGGGCAGTCCTTAGCTTGGTGCCCAGTCTCTCCATAATGGAAGCAACCACCCATCTTTGCCTTTCTTTTCCAGCAGTCTTTTGATATATGGCCCACAATGCCACAGAAATTGCACCTTCTCTTCTCACGGGGCTTATTGTTCTTCCCTCCTTTCTTGAAGTCTGTTTTCTTTGCTTGTATACCCTCTTTCTTCTCTTCCACCTTAGTTTCTTTCTTTCCGTGGTCTTCCTCATGTAGCAATGCCATGTCCACCAAGCTTTCATAAGTCGCTCCCGTAGATACGTGGGTCATAGCAAGGCTGTGTAGAGGCTCATTCAAACCCTTGACGAAGCGAAGTGCCTTCTTGTGTTGGGTGTTTACTAAGCCTAAACCAAATCTGGCCAGCTGATTAAACTGATTAACATACTCTATGATTGTCATACTCCCCTGTTTCAGAGTTAGAAACCTTTCCATTTGCAGGCTTCTTTCTGTTTGGGAGAGAAATTTCATTTCAAACCTTGTCCTGAAATCTTCCCATGTTTCCACCGCCCTCTGAGCATTGGTAACTTCCCACCAATAGGAAGCTTCATCCTTAAGCAACCATACCGCTAGTTGTATCTTCTGCCTGTCATCAACCCCGAAGATGACAAACAGGTCCTCAGTCTCCTTTAGCCAATTTCTTGCCCCTAAAAAGGATTATGTCCCATAAAAGTCTTTTCCACCCATTGCCTTGAAGTCTCTACATGTTTTTGTGAAGGCATTTCCATGAGGAGGTGGAGGAGGAACCGCGGCCACTGGAGGAGGGATGTCTGCTGGGCCCGCGCCATTGGCCCTTGCTTCTAAGTATCTCCTAAACCAGCCGGGAATCGGCACTCCTTCCGGGAGGTTAAGGTCTCTAGACATGCTGAAACAGAAAGGAAAGATTTAAAAAGAAGGATAGAGAGTTAGATAAGGCACATGGCTTTGGGGGATTTTGTCTTTTTATAAATATAACCCTTTTTCTTGAAAAATGCTTCTTTAAATTTTCTTTTGAAAACAATTTCAAATTTTTTTTATCTTGTCTGGTAAACCTATGCTCCGATATCAACTGAAACACCCCACCTCCGTTAAGGTCACTCTCAAAGGGAATGCCTTAATTTTGGTGGAGGTTTATAAGTAAAAGCCACAGATAAACTCAAGACAGGTTTTAATACACTTATTTTAAACAGCGGAAACCAACAGACTTTTATTTCATCAATACGTGTTCAAAACAAAACATTCCATAACTGTCTCAAAATACTTCCAAGATTACAACATCATAACTGTCTTGATTATTAAAGAAGCATAAAACATAAATAAAGTGACAAAAATCCCCATAGTGATATCCAAAGCCATAATCCGAGCAAAAGAGACCCAAATCATACATCTACGTTCTGGGAGCTTGTACAGAGCCTGACTAAGCTGAGCTGTTTCCTCCCTGTGGACCTGGGGGGGAACGAAAGGAAAGAAGACGAAAAGAAAATAGGGTCAGACATAAAGCCTGAGTAAATCTAGTAACTCTTCAGTATGCGAATAAGAAGAGGGCATGATATATATATGCTGAAAATAGGAAAGTGTCACAAGCTAAGGAAGTGTCGAGTGTACTATCACACCCATACTATATCTCTGCCTCTACTTGAGTTTCCTCTAACTGGCACCCCATGGTGAGGGTGAAGTGATCCCCAACTTTATTTAAAGATCGGCTCCTACTCGCGTTAACATGTGTCATACGACCCCCAAGAATTGTAAATACCTATGCTGGTCCCACCATGGGGTGTATCAAGACCCATGGTGGCGGCCCCGACCCAAATTCTAGAAGGCATAGGTAATACTACTGGTGTCCCCAGTGCCCTGGTTGTCTACTCCGGAGTGTGTGCACGCCCGCACCCCGTTAGACCTGCGCTGTGCACCCACCGCCGTCGTTTGACCGCTTACAATTGGCCTAGTAATCGTGCCCCACCCTGCCTAGTTTCAGGGTACCGTTGATACCTAACTTGGGTTACTGCTGAAACGGGTCCCTCATTACCAGGATTTTCTAGTTAAACACGTTAAGCGGTTAAGTGTCTATATTTACCTAACCCCACCCATCAACTCTTGTTAACATGTTGAATTTGGTTAAGTGTTATAGTGGACTTAACCCTACCATCTGTCCTTAGCCTCTTAGGAGCACCTGACCACTCATATTAGACAGGTATTGCTACAGTTACTGGATATGCCGGTCGGTTCCGGGCAGGTTTACACCGTAGCTCAGTCTAACCTCGGGTCATTAATGGGCTCAATGCTTAACCACCCACATTGGATAGGTATTGTTGTGACTACTGGACAGCCGGGCGGTTCCGGGCAGGTTTACATCACAACTCAATCCAACCTCGGGTTAAGCATATCGTGTTTTCTAAATTTACATATTTTATTATTATATATGTAAATGTCATAACAATTTATACCATTTAAATGTCATTATCATTGGCATGTGCCAAACATGCCAACATATATTTTCATGTTTTACACCCAATGTTATTACCCCCGTTTATACGTTCGCAACGTTATAACAAATGTTGGGCTCGACACAATTCAGCCCAACTTTATAAGCTTAAGAAAAGGGGAAATCAGGAACATGTAATATTTTACAACATATAAGGGTGTGTGGCGCATCAACTTGCAATTTAGCGATACTAACATAAATGATGGTCATGTGAACTTGCGTTCAAATCAAAGTATAACTAAGTAGGTGGCATATGAGATGACATAGTTTAGGCTAACACAAACTTGTGTTTAAACATGTTTAACTTGGCATAATGTCAAACACAAAACTAGCATGTTGTATATTCACCAAAATGTCCAATTATAGCATCTAGTAACATAGCCTATTTCAACATGAACTTGCATAGTTTATGAAACCCAAACGATACTTATACTTGCAAATAAACATGAACTTGCATAATTTATGAAACCCAAACGATGCTTAACATAGATCCAATTATACTTGCAATTAGACATGAAAATGATATCATAGGTTTTGGGCCATGTAGGCATAAAAGGTTTCAAATCTAGAACATGTTTACATAAATTCTAATTTAGACTAAGGGAATACACATAGTCCATGCCATCAACATATACATAAAGGGATTAATTTCTAATTTTTGCCACAAACTTGCAAGTGTCATTGTTTTCATATACAATTGTTCAATAGGCTTGCATCAATCAATTTATGCCACAAACGTCAATACACAAGTCATGATAGAACCATCAAAATACATATAATTTTATGCAATACAATAACACAATTCCATTTTCATTCACATCGAATCACATCACAATTTTTATTCATACTCTGAAAGGTCACTATACTTACAACGAATGCAGAATCTTGAATTCTGAATTCTGAAATTGAGATGCGCTCCTTTGGGTAGACTAACGTTGCGTTGATAAATTTGATTTAAACTTTAATCTTCTTCTTAGTTTGATTCGTCTCTAGGCTTTTCTCTTGACGGCTATGTTTAATTCCTCCCTAGCAGCATGACGACACCTTTCTCATTTTTTGTGTGTGAATTTTCAGTTGAGACTTAGGGTATATTTATAGATTTTTAAGTTGTTTTGAGCCATCAGATGAAGATAGGAGGAATCTAGGCCATTCAAAGTTCAGAGAGCCAATCAAGAGGTGACACGTCAGCCCTAGTGACACACAGAGCCACAGAAATTCGAGCCAGAGCCAGACCTGGCCAGCCAGGTCGACCAGGCAGGTCGACACCCAGGTCGACACTATGGTTGACCTGGGGCGAACCAAGTCGACACTGTGGTCGACCTGGGCTGACCAGGTCGACACCATGGTCGACCCTATGGTCGACCTGGTCTCTGGGCGGGAATTTTCCCGCCCAGCCCAGTTTGAACCTGAAATTCGAAATTTTGAAATTAAACTGAGCTGTTTGAATTTAAATTTGATGCTGAAACTTTCGAAGTCCATAACTCCTTCATACGGAGTCCGATTCACGCAAACTCGGACTCTATCTCAAGCAGAATTCCGAGACGAACGCAATGGCGTAACCTATTTCCCTTACTTCTTTAATTTGTATTTAATTACACTTTAATTTGTGAATCTTAACGTTACAGAATTCACGGGGTATTACATTCTCCCCCCTAAAAGGATTTCGTCCTCGAAATCTTCAAGTTAGGAAGAATGTATCTCCTACCATCAACAGTCCATCTACTCAACCAACAAACACAGGCATCCACTGTCCTTAAAAGACTTCTAATGCTTCATGATCATATGCATAGTGTGTGTACATGTCCTTATCTAGTGCAGAAATCAGGCGGTCTACTGATTCAGTTGACCTCCTTAATGCGAATCATGTAAGTGTCATGAATCCATTATGTATGCAAAAAAATTCCTACTCATAATTCTACATGAGTGCACAACAATTCATACAAATGCGACGACCATATGACAACATATCAAGTTTCAACTATATACAAATGAGAATATATATATATATGTATGTATATATATATATATGCATATGCAATATGAAGTGACTGAGCCGATCTATAACCTAGGGTGTGTGTGTATATGCATCCACGAGCAACCACTAGCAATCACTAGCAACCATTTGCAGCCATCATCCATAACATGTTTTCAAATACATGTTTGCATCCATTTGTTTTCTACCTAAGGAGTTAGGAAAAGGACCGAGGAGATATACCTAAAATGATAGATAAAGCATAACTTAAGGATAAAGAGAGATCAAAGATGTACCCTCAAAAAGAAGAGGGTAGGCAACGCGTATTCTGTCCTCAGTTTCCCAAGTCGCGTTTTCTTCGGCGTCGCTCCACTGAACTTTAATGAGTTTGACTTCGAGGTTGCGTAGCTTTTTCACTTCGGTTACTAAGATGAGGGTTGGAACTCTCCTCACAGTCGCTTCACGTTCTACTTCGGCTTCTTCTAGAATGCTAGTTTCCACCACTTCCGCAGACTCATGCAAACACTTCCGGAGGTGAGAAACACGAAAGACGTTGTGAACTCCGGCCAGTCTCTCGGGTAGCTCTAACCTATAGGCCGTCTTTCCAACCTTCTCGATGATAGGAAACGGTCCTACAAATCTTGGTGCTAGCTCTCCGTTGTATCCAAAACGAACGACGTTCCTTAGAGGAGATACCTTAAGGAAAACCCTGTCACCAACCTCTAACTCAAGGTCGGTCCTTCTTTTATTGGAGCTGGATTTCTGTCGGTCTTGGGCAGTCTTCATCCTTTTTCGTATCAGGTCCACTTTCTCCGAAGTCTCTTGAATCATGTCTGGCCCAAGTTTAAACTTATCTGTAGACTCCCACCAACAAGTTGGTGATTTGCACGGTCTTCCATATAAGGCTTCGAAGGGCGCCATACCGATGGTAGCTTGGTAGCTGCTGTTGTAGGCAAATTCCACTAAAGGAAGGTGATCCTCCCTAGTCCCTCCAAAGTCAAGAACGCAAAGTCTCAAAAGATCCTCTAAAACTCTATTCACCCTTTCCGTCTGGCCATCGGTTTGGGGGTGATAGGTCGTGCTCAAACATAACTGTGTGCCTACAGCTTCTTGCAGACTCCGCCGAAACTCGCTTGTGAATATAGGGTCTCGTTCACTAATAATGCTGGAGGGTATCCCATGGATTCGAACTATTTCCTTGAGATAAAGAGATGCTAGAGATGCGGCAGTCCTTCTACTCTTGATAGGTATGAATTGGGCGCTCTTAGTAAGCCTATCCACTATTACCCAAATGCTAGTGTTGCCTCTTCTCGACCTAGGCAGTCCATCAATGAAGTCCATTGAAATGCTATCCCACTTCCACTGTGGGACCTCTAAAGGATGAAGTAGTCCTCCAGGTTTCTTCTGTTCTGCCTTGACCCGTTGGCAGGTCATGCACCTAGAAACGAAATCTGCCACGTCTTGCTTCATGTGGTTCCAAAAGAAAGCCCTTTTTATATCCTTATACATCTTATCACTACCAGGGTGTATAGTCATCTTGGAATGATGTGCTCCTCAAGAACCTTCTTTGTCACCTCCCTTTCTTGTGGGATGCATAATCTTCCATCTCGCCTCAGCCAACCCTTATCATCGATGGCGTACCTACTGAGGTGACTAGAAGTCTCACCCCTAATAAGTTTATCAATCACTTCAACAAGCTGAGGGTATTCACGTTGTGCATCCCCTAATGAGTCTAAGAGAGTAGGGCGTACTTTGAGAGATGCTAACAAACCCGGTACAAAATCTGAGGAGGGCCTAAAGTTAAAACTAGCTATATACTCTAGGCTTTGCCTTTCCACAAAGAGAGGGCTTAAGGTCAGTTTCTTTCGGCTCAACGCGTTTGTTACTACGTTGCCTTTGCTGGGAGTATAGGAAATTTCAAAGTCATACGAGGCAAGAAACTCCATCCATCTTTGCCGCCGCAAGTTAAGGTCCTTCTGCGAGAAGAGATATTTCAATGATTTATGGTCAGTGTATAATTCAAACTTCTCACCTAGGAGATAATGGCGCCAAGACTTAAGCGCAAAGACGATGGAGGCTAACTCAAGATCGTGGGTTGGGTAGTTCTTTTCATGAACTTTCAGTTGTCTTCCGCCATAAGCTACTACCCTTCCTTCTTGCATTAGAACAGCGCCTAGTCCCGTTCCACATGCATCCGTGTATACTGTGAACATTTTGCTTCCATCTGGCAAAGTCAGAACTGGGGCTGTTGTGAGAGCCCTTTTTAATCGTTGGAAAGCAAACTCGCAGTCCAAATCCCAAGTGAATGCCAGATTCTTTTTTGTTAGCCTTGTGAGTGGGGCTGAGATTTTTGTGAAATCCCTAATAAACTTTCGGTAAAAACCAGCTAGCCCAAGAAAGCTTCGAACTTTGGTTGCATTTCTTTCCAATCCTGCACTGCCACCACTTTCGTGGGGTCCATGACCAACTCTTCTTTGGACACTATATGCCCCAGAAATCTTACTTCCTTTCTCCTAAAGTGGCACTTAGAAAATTTGGCTTTTAGTTGATGTGAGCAGAGAGTTTCCATGATTTCTTTCAGATGCTGAGCATGTTCTTCCTCATTCTTTGAGAAGATAAAGATATAATCTACGAAGACAACCACAAATTTGTTGAGGAATTCTCTGAACACCCTGCTCATTAGGTCTACGAAATAAGCGGGTGCATTGGTCAAGCCGAAAGGCATGACAAGCCACTCGAAGAAACCGTCTGGGGTTCTGAACGTCGTTTTATCAATGCCATCTTCATCTATTCTTAGCTGATGGAACCAGTTGCCGGATCAAGTTGGGAGAAGACTGTCGCACCAACAAGCTGATCAAACAAATCGTTGATTCGGGGAAGAGGGTGCCTATTTTTCTTGGTCAATTTGCTTAACTCCCTATAGTCGACGCAAAGGCGAAGCGAACCGTTCGCTTTGGTTGCGAACACTACTGGAGCACCCCATTCCGAAATGCTCCGTCTAATGAACCCCTTTTCGAGAAGTTCTTTAACCTGCTTACTGAGCTCCTTTCTCTCCCTTGGAGCCATGTGTTTGAGAGGTAAAGCTACAGGCTTTGCGTTATCTACAAGATATATGCGGAAGTCTATTTCCCGCCTCGGAGGTAAGCCTTTCACCTCCTCAAAGGCATCCGGATATTCCCGGACTACTCTAACTGATTGCAGATTCTCATCAGAAGCATCAAGCGACTCTGGATAACTAAGCATAACAACATTCAAGGGATTACAAGAAATTTCTAGAGTGTTACCAAGCCGAGTCAAGAGTCTAACTACTCTTTTCTCACAATCAAGAATGGCGCTATTACTGGATAACCAGTCCATGCCTAAGATCAAACCATATCCCGAGAAGCCTAAGACAAAGGCATTACAGCTAAACTCAACACTGCGGATAGAGATTTTCAAACCCAAACAAACCATTGACAAGTAACCAGAGCCCCCAATTGGATTTGAAACTACTAAGGGATCTTCTACCATACTAGTCTCTAGATGCAGAGATTCTACTAAGGCAGATGAAATAAAAGAATGCGATGCGCTAGAGTCAAAAAGTGTACGAACTGGATGATCATAAAGATAGACTACACTTTCTACAGAAATATTACTACCTCGTTCCTGCTGAGGTGCCACTAGCGCATGAACCTCACCCCCTGAAGTGGATCCAGCTTTCTGTCCCTGCCCTTTCTTCTTTGGGCAGTCCTTAACTTGGTGCCCAGTCTCTCTACAATGGAAGCAACCACCCATCTTTGCCTTTCTTTTCCGGCAGTCTTTTGATATATGGCCCACAATGCCACAGTAATTGCACCTTCTCTTCTCACGGGGCTTATTGTTCTTCCCTCCTTTCTTGAAGTCTGTTTTATTTGCTTGTATACCCTCTTTCTTCTCTTCCACCTTAGTTTCTTTCTTTCTGTGGTCTTCCTCGTGTAGTAATGCCATGTCCACCAAGCTTTCATAAGTCGCTCCCGTAGATACGTGGGTCATAGCAAGGCTGTGTAGAGGCTCATTCAAACCCTTGACGAAGCGAAGTGCCTTCTTGTGTTGGGTGTTTACTAAGTCTAACCCAAATCTGGCCAGCTGATTAAACTGATTAACATACTCTCTGATTGTCATACTCCCATGTTTCAGAGTTAGAAACCTTTCCATTTGCAGGCTTCTTTCTGCTTGGGAGAGAAATTTCATTTCAAACCTTGTCCTGAAATCTTCCCATGTTTCCACCGCCCTCTGAGCATTGGTAACTTCCCACCAATAGGAAGCTTCATCCTTAAGCAACCATACCGCTAGTTGTATCTTCTGCCTGTCATCAACCCCGAAGATGACAAACAGGTCCTCAGTCTCCTTTAGCCAGTTTCTTGCCAATACAAAGGATTATGTCCCATAAAAGTCTTTTCCATCCATTTCCTTGAAGTCTCTACATGTTTTTGCGAAGGCATTTCCACGAGGAGGTGGAGGAGGAACCGCGGCCACTGGAGGAGGGATGTCTATTGGGCCCGCACCATTGGCCCTTACTTCTAAGTACCTCCTAAACCAACTGGGAATCAGCACTCCTTCCGGGAGGTTAAGGTCTCCAGACATGCTGAAACAGAAAGGAAAGATTTAAAACGAAGGATAGAGAGAAAGATAGGGCACATGGCTTTGGGGGAGTTTGTCTTTTTATAAATATAACACTTTTTCTTGAAAAATGCTTCTTTCAATTTTCTTTTGAAAACAGTTTCAATTTTTTTTTATCTTGTCTGGTAAATATATGCTACGATACCAAGTGAAACACCCCACCTCCGTTAAGGTCACTCTCAAAGGGAATGCCTTAATTTTGGTGGAGGTTTATAAGTAAAAGCCACAAATAAACTCAAGACAGGTTTAAATACATTTATTTTAAACAGCGGAAACCAACAGGCTTTTATTTCATCAATACGTGTTCAAAACAAAACATTCCATAACTGTCTCAAAATACTTCCAAGATTACAACATCATAACTGTCTTGATTATTAAAGAAGCATAAAACATAAATAAAGTGACAAAAATCCCCATAGTGATATCCAAAGCCATAATCCGAGCAAAAGAGACCCAAATCATACATCTATGTTATTGGAGCTTGTACAGAGCCTGACTGAGCTGAGTTGTTTCCTCCCTGTGGAACTGGGGAGGAAACGAAAGGAAAGAAGACGAAAAGTAAATATGGTCAGACATAAAGCCTGAGCAAATCGAGTAACTCTTCAGTTTGCGAATAAGAAGAGGGAATGATAGATATATACTGAAAATAGGAAAGTGTCACAAGCTAAGGAAGTGTCGAGTGTACTATCACACCCATACTGTATCTCTGCATCTACTTGAGTATCCTCTAACTGGCACCCCATGGTGAGGGTAAAGTGATCCCCAACTTTATTTGAAGATCGGCTCCTACTCGCGTTAACATGTGTCATACGACCCCCAAGAATTGTAGATACCTATGCTGGTCCCACCATGGGGTGTATCAAGACCCATAGTGGCGGCCTCGACACAAATTCTAGAAGGCATAGGTTATTCTACTGGTGTCCCCAGTGCCCTGGTTGTCTGCTCCGGAGTGTGTGCACGCCCGGACACCGTTAGACCTGCACTGTGCACCCACCGTCGTCGTTTGACCGCTTACAATCAGCCCAGTAATCGTGCCCCACCCTGCCTAGTTTCAGGGTACCGTTGATACCTAACTTGGGTTACTGCTGAAACGGGTCCTTCGTTACCAGGATTTTCTAGTCAAACACGTTAAGTGGTTAAGTGTCTGTATTTACCTAACACCACCCATCAACTCTTGTTAACATGTTGAATTTGGTTAAGTGTTATAGTGGACTTAACCCTACCATATGTCCTTAGCCTCTTAGGAGCACCTGACCACTCACATTAGACAGGTATTGCTACGGTTACTGGATATGCCGGTCGGTTCCGGGCAGGTTTACACCGTAGCTCAGTCTAACCTCGGGTCATTATTGGGCTCAATGCTTAACCACCCACATTGGATAGGTATTGTTGTGACTACTGGACATCCGGGCGGTTCCGGGCAGGTTTACATCACAACTCAATCCAACCTCGGGTTAAGCATATCGTGTTTTCTAAGTTTACATAGTTTATTATTATATATGTAAATGTCATATCTTTTATTTTTGGGTATAACAACTTATACCATTTAAATGTCATTGTCAATGGCATGTGCCAAACATGCCAACATATATTTTCATGTTTTACACCCAACGTTATTACCCCCGTTTATACGTTCACAACGTTATAACAAATGTTGGGCTCGACACAATTCAGCCCAACTTTATAAGCGTAAGAAAAGGGGAAATCAAGAACATGTAATATTTTACAACATATAAGGGTGTGTGGCGCATGAACTTGCAATTTAGCGATACTAACATAAATGATGGTCATGTGAACTTGCATTCAAATCAAGTATAACTAAGTAGGTGGCATATGAGATGGCATAGTTTAGGCTAATACAAACTTTTGTTTAAACATGTTAAACTTGGCATAATGTCAAACACAAAACTAGCATGTTGTATATTCACCAAAATGTCCAACTATAGCATCTAATCACATAGCCTATTTCAACATGAACTTGCATAGTTTATGAAACCCAAACGATACTTAACATAGATCCAATTATACTTGCAAATAAATATGAACTTGCATAATTTATGAAACCCAAACGATGCTTAACATAGATCCAATTATACTTGCAATTAGACATGAAAATGATATCATAGGTTTTGGGTCATGTAGGCATAAAAGGTTTAAAATCTAGAACATGTTTACATAAATTCTAATTTAGACTAAGGGAATACACACAGTCCATGCCATCGACATATACATAAAGGGATCAATTTCTGATTTTTGCCACAAACTTGCAAGTGTCGTTGTTTTCATATACAATTGTTCAATAGGCTTGCATCAATCAATTTATGCCACAAACGTCAATACACAAGTCATGATAGAACCATCACAATACATAGAATTTTATGCAATACAATAACACAATTCTATTTTCATTCACATCGAATCACATCACAATTTTTATTCATATTCTGAAAGGTCACTATACTTACAACGAATGCAGAATCTTGAATTCTGGATTCTAAATTCTGAAATTGAGATGCGTTCCTTTGGGTAGACTAACGTTGCGCTGATAAATTTGATTTAAACTTTAATCTTCTTCTTAGTTTGATTCGTCTCTAGGCTTTTCTCTTGACGGCTATGTTAATTCCTCCCTAGCAGCATGATGACTCCTTTCTCATTTTTTTGTGTGAATTTTCAGTTGAGACTTAGGGTATATTTATATATTTTTAAGTTGTTTTGAGCCGTCAGATGAAGATAAGAGGAATCAAGGCCATTCAAAGTTCAGAGAGCCAATCAAGAGGTGACACGTCATCCCTAGTGACACACAGAGCCATAGAAATTCGAGCCAGAACCAGACCTGGCCAGCCAGATCGACCAGGCAGGTCGACACTATGGTCGACCTGGGGGGAACCAGGACGACACTGTGTTCGACCTAGGGTGACCAGGTCGACACCATGGTCGACCCTATGGTCGACCTGGTCTCTGGGCGGGAATTTTCCCACCCAACCCAGTTTGAACCTGAAATTCGAAAATTTGAAATTAAACTGAGCTGTTTGAATTTAAATTTGATTCTAAAACTTCCGAAGGCCATAACTCCTTCATATAAAGTCCGATTCACGCAAACTCGGACTCTATCTCAAGCAGAATTCCGATACGAACGCAATGGCGTAACCCATTTCCCTTACTTCTTTCATTTAGAATTAATTACACTTTAATTTGTGAATCTTAACGTTATAGAATTCACGGGGTGTTACAGGTACTCTTTAGAAAATGTTTGGGCCTGTCATATTTATGACATTTCAAATACTTCTTTTGGATCTTTCCTTTGTTTCTAGACCCTCTTCCTCCTTTCTTGCCCCTCAAAGTTTTCTTCCCTTCACTATTAGGAGCCAATTCATCATTTTCTACCTTTCTCTCGATATTAGTAAGCTCTACTAACCCTTGAACATAACCCCATCGGGATGTGACTCATCGCTAAATCCTGCATAGGGTAATTCAGAACCTTTGCAAACTTGAGTACGTTCTTTTGTGGTGTATTCACCAATTCCAATCCAAACCTTGCAAGCTTGTTAAATTGACTAACATGATCCTTTCTTCGATAAGTCATCTTTCTTGAGATGGATAAATTTCTATAGTTGAACTCCTTTCTTACCTTGGGACTAGAACTTTCTCTCAAGTCTCCTATGGAAATCCTTTAACATCATCTCACCGGTCTCTACTTATAAAATGTCCTACTAACTCAAGGTCCTACTGTATGGTTGCCTGTGGAAAGCTACCTCCTAGCCCCATCCTTTGAAGCCACAATCTTGAATATCTTCTCATAACTACAAATTCAAGCTTAGTCTCCACATAGGACTGTGAACCTATAAATGGCTTGCCTCCTAAATTTTTGTAATCCTTTCACAACTTAGGAAAATTGAGGAACCGAGGTGGATGAATACGAACTCCATCAACTAAGACATCTATATACTCTCTAGCACCATATCATCTTGTGTTGTGGAGTGCAAATGTCAATGAAATTGAGTAGGAATATTATTGGCTGAAACCTTTGGAATGTCCATAGGGTGTTCATTCGAGCGAAACTTCTATTAGTTAGGAAACCGCCGAATTATACCATTATAAAAACTTCAAGCGTTAAATACTAGAAAAGATTTTATAAATTAATTATGAGATTATAAAAAATTTAGAAGTATTCCCCTCTCATAATCATACAAATCAACATAAAATGAAGTTATGATCATTTTTGATGATTTGTGCAATTAGTAGATGCGTTTACTACAACTACAGCCTAATTGTATTATTAGCAAACACAATTAAAGATATCAAACTTTAATACAACCTCTAACCCAATTTTCAACTCTCATAAAAAATTACATGAAATTAAAACTAAAACCTACTTTAAGCATGATCCATTTGTTATTGGGTTAGTAACATAAAACATTAAATTTTTTTTGTTCTAATTCTACTATCATTATCAAAATCATGGTTAGATGAAACTACAAATTAGGTTTTCATTGATTAAATATAGCTAATTTTTTATGAGCAACATAACCTTTCGAATTCAATACCAAACAACAAACTTACATAAACATCTAACTGTCTATTGAGCATAGAAAAAGATCATAAATGAAATCGCTTAAGCTAATTAAATATGATTCATGAGAACTTCACTATCCTTGAATTGAAGGTGTTTTCCCACTCATACCAGAGTACATATTAACATATGAAAACTTCAACATAAAAAAGAAGAAAATAAATATGAAGTAAAAACAACTGGCTAACTTGCATAAGAAGAAAGAGCCAATCTACTTGCATGTATAAGAAAAGAAAGCATAAAAGAGAGTAAAGTGGGAGCATTAGATAAAATAAGACATGAAAAAAGATTTAATCAACCATTAAAGGAAAGCTCACTCTTATTCTTCACGTTAATTACAATTTTTCATAAAAGATATTTCTCTACATGAATATAAAAGGGTTATTTATAATGCCTAAAATCCTAATACAATTTGAAGGTGCTACCAAAATTTCTTTCCTCAATAGTAGCCTTCAAGTGATCATAAATTTCTAAATAATCCACCATTAACTTAAGTTTTTTTCCCCTTGATTTGTTTTATATTTGGTGTTAGAGAATGGAGTTTTGATGACAGCAACTTTATTTCAATTGTCATTGATTATAAACTATATACTAACATCTCTATCAAGAATATGTATACACACATATATACATGATTTGTATATAGGACTTAAAATACTGAAGACTGTACAATTTTAGAGACTCAAGAGATTCATAATTCAAGAGAGGTTCAAGACTCATGAGTTATCAAGTTTTCAAGAGTTCAAGACAAATATAGTAATAGAGTCTAGTTTATATCTAAGACTCTGAATAGCACTCCAGGTTCAAATTTTTTTTTTCGAATTCAAATTCTAAGTTTAAATAGTTTTTCTATCTTACTTTTGATTTCAAACATAAGTTTTAAAGTTTACAAATTTATATATACTTGTATAATTTTATATTTATATAGTTTTAAATCTTATAATTTTATAAATATGTTTATATAATATATATTTATGTTCTTATATGATTTAATACTTTAATATACTCATTTATATCACTATGTTTTAATTCAAGAATTTCTAGAATAGTATACATAGTTAAACACTTGAAAATTTTCAAAATTCAAATTTTTAAAGAGCATATGTCGACACACATATATACATATGTCGACATACAACTGTCATTTTTTCAATTTTGAAAGGAGGTGCCTTTTCACTATTTGTAACGTTACAGAAGCGTTACAACCTTTCAGATTTTATAAATAGGGGATGAATTCAAATTTTTTAACCATTCTTTTTCTCCATCTTCGCCCCTTTTCAGTCCTCCATTATTATTTCATATTTTATTGATTTCTACACTTCTACTCTGCCATTTTCTATTCTAATTACATTAAACTTCTTCTCTTCTCACTCTCTACTCATTACTCTCTGAATGGAAGTGCCATTGAAGAGTTATAAGGCTGTTGTAGTCATTTGGGATTATTAGGGAAAGGGTGTGTTCCTTGTAACCGTGAAATCAAGGAAAGGGAGCGGTGTTAACCTTGAAGCCAAGAAATCAAGAGTGTTTGGAGCGGGGTTAACCTTGTAGACATGAAATTAAGGGGATTGTACTTGGATATTGATATAGTAATAAAACTCTGTGCAATCCAGTGTTGCGTGGGACTGGACGTAGGAGTAATCCGAACCAGTATAAAATCCGGTGTGTTCTTTCCTTTTCTGCATTTTATTTTTGTTTATTTTTGTGTTTACGTTTGATTCTGTGTCTGTGATCATCTTTGTGGTTTGTGATTCATATAGTAGATCATAAAAGTTTAAGATTTTCTTAAATTCCTTGAAAACACTATTCATCCCCCCTCTAGTGTTAGTTTTGCCTTAAGATCTGCATTCTTCATTCCCTAACAATTGGTATCAGAGCAAGGTTTTTCAAAATGTTCATAATATGATTTTTAAATGTTAAATGGCAAAATTTGAAATTATTGTTAACACTAGTGTCAATTCATGCATTGCATCAATGTAGAAAGAGTCTACATTCAATCGTGTTGACAGTTCAAGTGATCTACTGAAATGTTGTCCAATACAGGAAAAGATGTGTTATATGGCTATTGGAAATTCAAAATTGGAATAGGTGGATGAAGTGGCTGTTGAAAATTCAAATTCTGAAATGGTGTGTTATATGGCTGTTGAGAATTCAAATTCTGGTGAACAAATGGTGGAAATCAAAAAGGACATATGGATATTGGATAATGGTTGTTCAAGACATATGACGGGAAATCCAGAAATACTATATAATGTAGTATATGAAAATGGTGGAATAATGAACTTTGGTGATAATTCTAAAGGATATATTGTTGGCATCGGTAATGTCGGTAATTCTGAAATTCCTACTATTTCTGATGTTTTATTAGTTAGGAATCTAAAAAATAATTTACTAAGTATAAGTTAACTCTGCGGTAAGAGCTATAAAATAAACTTTGAAAAAGATAAATGCTTTATATAAGATAAGGATTCAAAAGTAATATTCGAAGGAAATAGAAAGAAAAATATCTATATATTGAGTATGAAAATCTACAACGATAATCTATGTATTATGGCCAATATAAGTGCCCCTTGGATCTGGCATAAGAGATTCGGTTATATAAATTCCAAATACATCTCTAGAATTTCTAAATTAGACTCAATTGGGGGATTACCCAAAATGAAATTTAAAGTTAATAATTTATGTGATGCTTGTCGGTTCGGAAAATTAAAAAGAGTTTCATTTAAATCAAAAGAAGAAATTACAACCTTGAAACCATTAGAATTAATTCACATGGATTTATTTGGTCCCTCAATAAACCACAATATATATATATATATATATGTTTACATAATAGCCGACGATTTTTCTAGATTTGCTTAGACTTTGCTTCTTAAAAATAAAAGTGATGCTTTTGATCAATTTGAAAAAAATTCTAAAAGAATTCAAAACTTATTATCCTTAGAAAAATCAAAATAATATGTAGTGACCACAGTAAACAATTCGAAAACGAAAATTTTGAAATTTTTTGAAATAAAAAGGGAATAAACCATTTCTTTTTCTAGAACCCCTCAACAAAACAGAGTAGTTGAACGTAAAAATAGGACGATACAAGAGTGTTCGAGAACTATGTTATCTGACAGTAATTTACCAAGAAATTTTTGGGCTGAGGCAGTTGCAACAACTTGTTATATTTTAAATAGAATCTCTATAAGACCCTTAACTCATAAAACACCATATGAACCTCTGTATAATAAGAAACTAAAAGTATCATATTTTAAAATATTTGGAAGTAAATGTTTTATACTTCATACTAAAGAAATTTAGATAAATTTGACTCAAAATCCGATAAAGGAACATTTATTGGATATTCAAAGAAAAGTAAGGCATATAGAATTCTTAATAAAAGAACTAATACTACAGAAAAAACTTTAAACGTATCCTCTGATGAGAACTATAAAACTATAATACAACACAACAAAGATGAATGTGAAAATAAATTAATGAATCAAGTAATGAAGATAGTCAACCAAATAAAAGGATTAGATTACTAAGAGATCATCCGTTAGAAAATATATTAGGAGATACTGAATCTATCGTTAGGACTCATAATCAATTAAATAATATGAGTAATTTAGCGTTTATTTCAAATACTAAACCTAAAAAATCCAAAGGAAGCATCATCCGATGATTCATGGATCCTTTCTATGTAAGAGGAACTGAATTAGTTTACTCGGAATGATGTATGGGAACTTGTTCCTAGGACAGAGGATAAAACTACAATAGGAACTAAATGATTTTATAAAAATAAAATGAATGAACATGGTGAGGTCGTAAGAAATAAGGAATGATTAGTGGCACAATGTTATACTCAAGAAGAAGGAATAGACTATGATGAAACATTTTCCCCTGTAGCTAGATTAGAAGCAATTAGGATATTACAAGCCTTTGCAAACAATAATAATTTCAAATTATATCTAATGGATGATAAAATTGCTTTTCTAAACGAATTTGTTAAAGAAGATGTATATGTAGAGAAACCACCTCTTTTTGAAGATGAAAAAATACCAAATCACGTTTATAAGTTAAAAAAAGCGTTGTATAGATTAAAACAGGCTCCTAGGGCTTGGTATGACAGATTAAGAAATTACTTATTGCAATCTAACTTTAAAATAGGAAAACTTGATAACACTTTGTTTATTAAAAGAAATAATAAAGATATACAGTTAGTACAAATATTTGTTGACGATATAATTTTTGGATCGACGAATAATAAGATGAATAAAGAATTTTTTAGATATTATGACCCAAGAATTTGAGACAAGTCATATGGGAGAACTAACTTTCTTCCTAAGCTCACAAATTCGTCAACTAAATAATGGAATATTTATTAATCAGTAAAAATATGCAAGAGATCTTATTAATAAATATAATCTAACAACAACTAATGGGAGACCAACCCTAGTGGCAACTAATATAGCATTAAGTAAAAATGATACATCAAAGGATGTTGATAAAAAAATTATATAAAGGAATGATAGGATCGTTACTGTATATAACCGCTAGTAGATCAGGTATAATGCATAGTATATATCTCTGTGCAAGATATCAATCGCAACCTAAGGAAATACATTTAAAAGCCGTAAAACTTCTAAGATATGTAAAACATAAATCAAACTTTGGAATATTTTACCCTAAGGTTGATTTATTCAATTTAATTTCGTATTGTGACGCTGATTATGCGGGATGTAAATATGATCGTAAGAATACTAGTGGAACATGTCACTTCTTAGGAAATTCACTAGTCTCGTGGTTTAGTAAAAAGCAAAATATCGTATCTTTGTCAACAACTAAAGCAAAATATATATCTGCTGCTTTGGCTTGTTCACAAGTAACATATATGCAACAAACTCCAAATGACTTTGGATTAAATATAAATAAATCACCAATATACTGCGTTAATACGGGTGCTATAAATATATCTAAAAATCCAACTCATCACTCAAGAACTAAACATACTGATGTACGACATCATTTTATAAAAGATGATGTAAGTAAAGAGAAAATTTCACTCGAATTTATAGAAGCAGACAAACAAATAGCAGATATATTAAAAAAAACCATTAAACGAAGCAACATTTTCTAAATTTAGAAAAGAACTAGGTATTTGTTCATTAAGTGAATTAGAATAATTCAATATGTAAGAATAACATTAAAAATCAGAAAAATAAAAACAAAATTGTATGTATGTCGACATACATATAAGCCTATGTCAACATATAACTACCAGATTTTAAAAGTTAATTCCCACCAAAACTTAGTTACAATAACCATTAAACTCTCAACTTTGAATTTTCTTCTTCACTCTCCTATTTCACTTCTGTAAAAACTCAAAACAAAAATAAATCATGGCCTTCACTAATTATATATACCGACCAAATTAATCCTGAATCGTCTACTAGACCATCCGAAGGTCCATTCCAATGTTCTATCCTATCTCGTGCAATCAAATTGGAAGAGAAAATGGAGTATGCTCTTCAAATGCTCTCTGAGATTTAAGTACTTCAAATATGCATGAATTAAAAGCAGATTAAACGAGGAAAGATGATGCAGAATCTCCGTAGAGTCGTTATTTGCCCAGTAACGTTTAACTCGAAAAAAAACTAGCGGTGGCTACTGTTATGAAAGCAGAGGAAGTACCTCCTGTTCCACCAGTGACGGGTATAGTACCACCTATAGAGGCCCACTTCCCACTAGATGGTCCATCCTTGTCTATGCTACTCACTCTCGGTTTGGTCCTACTGATGTGTCGAATGCACCGCACCGGTACCTCTAACGAATTTCCATCTGCATCGGCAGACGCCTAACCAAGAGATTCCGTTTATCCCCAAAGCCGATTGTTCCGAACGAAGCTTATCTGGACATCCGGTTGCATAGTAGTACCGTAGTACCAGTTAGAGTACGCTAGCCACTCCTTCATCCACGACCGTAAGATTGACCACTTGAGAAAGTCCTTGACCTTCTCGATGGCAAAGAGGTCATCTGGTATCAACCTGAGCTCCTTTGGACGCATTTCTTCATGTAAGAAGTGAATAATATAAGCTCGAAGAGGTTAAGTGGTGCACCTCGACCCAACCACCACTCTAAGGTGGGGCCGGCCAGAGGCTTTGTGTACACGGCGTACACCCGACTATCGTGTCGGTTCTGATAATGGTCTAAGCGCGCCAGGACTCGGATCTCCAGAGATGATTGCTACTATACGGATACTGACTCGACATTTCTAGGAAGTCCACTCCCAGAGTATGAAGTTTCCTCCACCATCCTAGGAAAAATGAAACTGGAAGATCGAATAAGCAAAACTTTCTTCTTAGCGCCAAAGAGCTATTCCTATATCAATGGATAATCAAGCGAATCCAATCATCATCGAAGATGATAATCTAGCAATGGTAGAAGAAGAAGAGGACGAAGAGGAGGAGGAAGAAATGATGGAAGAAGAGGAACTAAAAGAGGCACAACAAGAAGTCACAGACGAGGATGATTAAGTCGTATGTGTTGGTGAAGTCTCGTTCGATCAACATGGAAATATAATTGAACGAAATGGGGATTTTTGTCCCCATTGCTCCAATTGTTCAATCAATAAATCTCCTATGGTAAAGAATCATTAGAAATTAGGATTCTTTTTCGTTTATCATATATATGTGGTATAACACGTATGTAATATTTCATGTTATCATTTAAATATTGTAATTCGCATTAGTATGAATTATTTATAATAAAATTTGTTTAATTTAATGCTTGTTTTATCTTTCATAAGCATTTAAATAGTTTGGTGTATAGGCATGAATGTAGGGGGATTCATATACATTAAGTATATTATTATAGAATCAAATATTATAAACCATAGAATAATTAAAGATATAGGTAGATATAGGATTTAGGGGGAGTAAGTTTTAGAATTTCTTTTTGATAATGCCAAAGGGGGAGAAATTATAAAATATAGATTTAATTTAAGTAAAGTATATATAATCCATATTGGCAGGGGGAATATTAGAAGTAACAACATCAACAGGTATGAACAGGTATGAATATATTTTATAAACCAAGATTGTCATCATTAAAAAGGGAGAGATTGTCGGAGAATGGAGTTTTGATGACAACAACCTTATTTCAATTATCATTAATTATAAAGTATATACTAACATCTCTATTTAGAATATACACACACACACACACGTCTATAGAGGATTTGTATACAGGACTTAAAATACTGAAGACTATACAATTTTAGAGATTCAAAATTCAAGATAGATTCAAGACTCATGAGTTATCAAGTTTTCAAGAGTTCAAGATGTAAGACTCTGAATAGCACTCCAGGTTCAAATTCTGTTTTTCAAATTCAAATTCAAAATTTAAATAGTGTTTCTATCTTACTTTTAATTAAAACATAAGCTTTAAAGTTTATAAGTTTATATATATTTATATAGTTATATACTTGTATAATTTTATATTTATATAGTTTTAAATATTATAATTTTAAAAATATATTTATATATTATACATTTATGTTTCCATATGATTTTATACTTCATAATACTCATTTATATCATTATGTTATTATTCAAGAATTTCCAGAACAGTATATATAGTTAAACATTCGAAAATATTCAAAATTCAAATTTTTAAAGAGCATATGTCAACATACATATATACATATGTCGACATGCAACTGTCACTTTTTCAATATTGAAAGGAAGCGTCTTTTCACTATTTGTAATGTTCCAAAAGCATTACAACCTTTCAAATCTTATAAATAGGGGTTGAATTCGAAATTTTTAACCATTCTTCGTCTCTATCTTCACCCTTTTTCATTCCTCCTTTATTATTTCATATTTTATTGATTTCTACACTTCTACTCTACCAATTTCTATTCTAATTACATAAAACTTCTTCTCTTCTCACTCTCTACTTGTTACTCTCTGAATTAAAATGCTACTGAAGAGTTATAGGGATGTTGTAATCATTTAGGATTGTTTGGGAAAGGGTGTGTTCCTTGTAGCCTTAAAATCAATGAAAGGGAGCGGTGTTAACCTTGTAGCCGTGAAATCAAGGGTGTTTGGAGCGGTGTTAACCTTGTATCCATGAAATTAAGGGATTGTACTTGGATATCAATATAATAATAAAACTCTGCACAACCCAGCGTTGCGTGGGACTGGATGTAGAAGTAATCTGAACTTGTATAAAATCTGGTGTGTTCTTTCCTTTTCTGTATTTTATTTTCGTTTATTTTTGTGCTTGGATTTGATTCTGTGTCTGTGATCATCTCTGTGGTGTGTGATTCATATAGTAGATCATATAAGTTTTAGATTTTCTTAAATTCCTTGAAAACACTATTCTCTCCCCTCTAGTGTTAGTTTTGCCTTAAGATTCACATTCTGCATTCCCTAACATGAGGTAGTGGGGTAGGTGAGTTCTTCCACATTGCATGAATTCATTTATTTCCTTTATGTTTTAGCCCTGAACACTTCGAAAAGCCTCTTCCATTTAGACATGTTTTCTTACAAAAAAGTTAAGAACGTGCAAGCGTATTTTCTCTAAAATAATCCGTACACATAATGACTGTTTTACCATTTTATGGATGAATGAATGTTGGCTTGGAAATATTTTTATATTTTGGTTTAAAACATATAAAGAACCCTAATATGGCATGCATTTAATCAAACCAAGAATAATTATATGCATAAAAAAGATATATTTTTAAGTGCACATCTAATATATCCTAGTAGAGCCTTTTATCTCCATCTATGGATATTAAAGATTAAATGAGTCGCTTCCACCGATAGCTCAACGAGTGTAAAAGATAATCCAGGCAAGAAATGAGAATGGAAATAAGAGATCCTTGATGAAAAACTATCTAAAAGCAGTAATTATATTTACACTTTGCAAAAGAGTTACTTTGAAAAATGTTTGAAAATCGTTTTATATCCATTTTTAGAAAGGCAGAAACCTAGGATCAGATACCAACTATGACAACTCGCACCTTTAACATACTGTAAAATAGTCATATAAAAAGAGATAGATCATCATAGAAATAAAATGACAATATAGGGACTAAGATATCAACATACATTGAAACCAATTGATAAAGAAAATATCATCATGGGGAAAAAATATCATATCGTAGAAAAACTGGGTATCTAAAAGAATATAGAAAATACCAATAGTAAGAAAAATGAAAGTAAATGTACTGATAAAAAAAAGATACATAATGATAATAGGGCGATCCAACTAAGCTTCAAGACATGATATCCAACGATACTGATCAAACGTTATCCTATCCACTTAAGGTGGGGAAAAGGAATGGGTCATACATAATGTTTGGTGAATGAAAAATAAACTAAAAGAATAATATCAAATATAACCAAGCTCATTTTAAAATGTCAAAGTATGTATAGTATCTTTGGCCTCTAAGGCCCTACTCTCTAAGGGAACCTATCAGCACCATGGTGTCCAATTAAAAGGTCAACATAAACCCAACCATTAAACATCCAGGATCTCAAGTCCTTTTTGTACTCCGCTACGACTAGCAAAGAAGAATATAAACCGTAAAATTGCAAAGTGATCAATCAAATACACCATTGCCATCCTTCCATATGTAGTATTAAACTTCCTCTTATTGCTTACTCGGATGTTTACCTCGAACAAACATTGCTAGGACGGGACCACCCTTGTAACCACTTATTGCCTACTTCGATGTTGTCTACAAAAACCTACTAGGCGGGAACCTTTCCTATCATTTCCACAAGAACATAGAGCTTCTTATTTCCTATTCCGACGCATGCACCACATCACCAGTACTAGACTTTCTCTTTCCTTCTTCCTATATTTGGCCTCTTATTTCATGCCCTAACGTTGCACGCTCACTTGTTATTAGGTAGAACCCCAACCAAATCTAGCATTCCCAACCCAGTCCCTCCAGATGGACTACTTGAATATCTATACCATAACCTACTGAGTTTCACTTATATTATCCACAACAAACAGCCCCACATGCATGCGTCAACAGACCGCCACTAATTGCCTACATTGTAGACTTATCAAATCCATTCTTCTACCGGTAGGGAAGTTAGAGTCCCTTTCTTTTCTACGGTTAAATGTATAATCCAATTTCGCAAATTAACCCATCAGTCCCTGCCCTGGGTCTAATGGTCCAAGGTTTACTACGCCCTCAAAAAGGAAAACGTGCATGGATGACCGTCCTTATCTAAGGTCGAGTGTCACATTGATTGGCCTTACGACAATCAACAGTCACATGACCTTGGCGAATATCTCACCTTCTTCTTGCCCCCGGTATGGTTTCCACTGTAAAATAATTATTTTCTTTCTTTCCTGTTGACCTTTATAATGTTTATCCCTTTAGATTAGAATTCATTTTTGTTTATTCTTTTTTGTTAGAATTAGTTTCAGTATAATCCATGTTATGCTTCTAGATATATAGTTACATTAACCTAATCAAAAAATTTATAGATTTAATTTGGGATATGGTTTGCGGATTAACCATCAAAATAATATCTACTTAAATTTCTAGATCATAATTCACCCATTAAATCAAACATAATTAAATCCAATTTTTTACTTCTGAATTTATAAAATTTAGATCCATATCTTTATTAACCAAAAAACTAGCAGGAAACCTAATCCTACCAAATTTTGTCTTTCTGATTCAAATTTAAATCCCACTCACTTGATAACCTAAACTCTAATAGTGCAGATTCCTTCCAGCTATTCCCCCTCAACAAGTGCCCTCCTCAATTTGATTTGTTTTATTTCACTTTATGTTACTTGGAAGCAGGGGCGGAGCCAGAAATTTAAACCACCCTAGGCTATTGTAATATTGGTATCTTGTCAAAATGCAAAATAAATGGGGAAAATAGTTGCTACACTAAAAAATATAAAGTTTAACAAAAGTAGGAAGGTGAAGGAAGACTGCAAATATTAAGAATATAATAAGAAAATAAGATTATTAAATGAAGAAACAAACACTTTAATTTTTAAACACAATATGAACAAAAATATGAACAAAGAGAGGTAAAATAAGAATAAAATAATGAATAAATACAAGATTCATTCCTGTTTGGCCTTTCAACAAGCTGCGTAGGCCTGGACTTCCTTCAGGATGTGACAGTTGGAAGCCATCTGCATCGATAAGAGGAGGAGGAGGCATCGTAGAATATGGCTGCTGAAATCAGAAACGCCCCTTTCAAATTATAATAGATACGGAATGTTGGGGTTCGCTGCTAATAGCTAGAGGAAAGTCCATAATCTGAGATGGCCAGTCATCAACGGAGGAAAGGATTGAAGCCGTCTGAGGAGTGAGGCATTTGCAGTTCCATCTCCTTCAATTTCGAATTAGGGTTTTGCTGTTTCGTGAAAGTTCGATCGTCGACCTGAGAAGAAGGGCCATCCGGAGGGTCAGAGGGAGGTGGGGAAGCAGCCGGACATGACGAAGTAGGTGGAAACGGTGGTTGAAAGGTAGGAAGAGGACAGGAATCGGTGTTCCATACGTAACTCCTAGCAGTCGTCATTTTTCTTATGTCACACATCCTGTACAATTCTTTAAATTCTCACCCGGGCTGTAGCCCAGGGTAACTCCCACGTAGCTCCGTCCCTGCTTGGAAGAGAAAAGAGTTTTGAAGAAGAAGAATGAGTACGTTTATTGTACGCTGTAAATATTAGAAGAGATGTGAAGGTTAAGAGTATGGGTTAAATTTTATTTATATTAACGTTTCTTAGGGCTTCACTACCATTGGATTGATTAACCTTAGGTTCAATCCAAGCCATCTGAAAATGTCTCATATCATTAGTTGTTCGAATATATCACTCCTCACAATTTATCCATTTGAACATGTGATCTAATGGGAAAGACCATGTACATATTTTCCGTGTCGTCATTGGTGCTATGAACCTGTTATGGAAGAGTTTAACCATACACCTATCGTAGTATCATATTTATAGTGTATTACATTGTATACCTATCAACAATTGTATGCTTAGAAATTTATAAGCTGTTGAGGTTTGTTTTTAACTATGATATATTATTTATTTTGGAGTGTCAATTTTTATTGTTTTGTTGTATTAGATGTTTTTCGTTCCGCTGGCAAATTCTGTCTTCTCTATTCTTTTGCTTTTTATTCTAATTATCTACCTTTCTGGCACATGAATGCTCGGCATTTGAATACCGTGAATGAAGTACCAACTTATGAGGGCCAAAAAGATGGATCATTACAAAAATATTCAATAAGAAAAAAAAAATTATGCTATACAAAGATACAAATCACTTCTATATATAGTTTATAAGCGTCAGTTTTATTGCATTACATATCACTTTTAAATATATTTTATGTGTATTATTTTTTGAACTTCATCAATATTCAATATCTTTTTCCACTTAAATAACATAAGTTACTACTTTCGGGGTAGCATAAAATATCTCTGCTAGAAATATCTATTGTAGTGCTTTTGAAATTTCACAACAAAAATCAAACACTATAAAGAAATTAGAAGCATTGGAAAAAATAGATTTGATAGATAAAACTACTACTTCTAGAGTATTGGGTTGACATACATGCTCTTTTATAGATAAATTAGTTTCGTAGTTTCTAGGGTTTTATATGATGTTTTTACAAGGGACACAACATTATCTTTTAAGGAATTACGATTTTGAAAAAAGATGTATAAGATCCCTTCCAAGGTGCAATACAAATATAAGAAAAACTCTAAATATCTCTTCAAATGATTAACAAATATCACACACATACACGCACGCACATCAGTAAACACAAATAGTCTAATACATGGGTTATTTCTTCTATGGAATATTAAAATGTATTTTTTTCAACAAGCAAGCTAGATATGTGTATATAAAAATAAGTTATCAAAACTTCAAGTTTAACAACATAGCGCATTTAGTAAGATTTGTATCTAGTACTGCAATACTCACTTAAGTTTCGAGTTTGAGTTTTATTAGATCAACAAGAGTGAAACAAAGGGAGTTATAATTGACGCTACGCGTATTGCGATGAAACTAAAATTAGCATTATAACAAAATTTAAAAAATTTCCATTAGTATGTTCACGTAATTTGAAAGAAACGATTTAAATTAACTCAACATATAGATTGGAATGAAATAGGAGAATATGAGTTAAAATGTCATTTGATTTTGTACTTTATAAATAATGAATGCCCATTTTCAAAGCAAAATTAATAATTCATTTTCAGCTTGGAAAATATTTGGGGTAGTATATGACAATATATCTTCAGAGTAGTTGTTAATAAAATATGTAAATCTAAAGATGTAAATGAATGTATTACCCATTTGAAGATTTTTGAAATCTAATGAACCCATGATCGTTATTTTATATGATAATGAATTTATCTCTTCTAACTCCGTGGAGAAGTATAATCTTACCATTTCACACAAATTTGAAAAAGCTTTGAGTTTCTAATTAATGAAAAACTTTAAGTTCGCTAGTTTATAATGATGAGCTTCTTTTCTCAAACTTTTTACAAATTTCTATTTTAGAAACTTACTTATTTTTGGCTAATTAAAAATATACTAATAAGATATCGAGTCAAGACTTCACCTCTCTGACTTTGAGTAGTACAGCTTCTAATTAAAAAAAATCTCTTCATGCAACTTCAAGTTATCCAAATTTATTTCTTCCATTACATCAGACGTAACTTGCCAAAATAAATACAAAAAAATAAGTCATATGTCTATTATGATTCCCAAAACAAACATACAACATCACTTAATTTACTATAATTGACGAATAGCGTTGATTATAAATAAAATGCAGTTAACAATTATGTGATCCAAGTTATAAGCAAACAAGATTTCTTTATAAATATATGAATCAACTGAACAAACGTTCGTTTAATGTGATGAAACTTCATCTCAAATCTAACTATAATATTATACAATGTTAAATAAATAATTTATTTCTCAATAATCGATGAATCCCTAAAACAAAATTTAATTCAAAGTGGATCATCTTCTAACTTTCAATGTAAAGCGGTTCCCTATAATTATAGCAATGCATTTTCCAGGAATTTTTGCGCTTGTTCCTAAAAAAACTTCATAAAATTGTAAATATTAACAGAATATTATTGGAAAAGGAAAAAATGTTGTTGTAAAGTCTACACATATTGTGCAAAGCGCAGAAATATCAGCAAGTATTCCATAGTATATTCCTGATGGAAAGTAAGTTGCTGAAATATCTACGTTTATTGCGAAAAAGTTAAGACATATCAGATAACAACTTTACAATTTTTTTTCTAAAAGTTGGTTGATATGCCAACATAGTGATCATGGTAGGCCTCGAATTGTAGTGATTTTTTTGTTAATTTGAGCGGAAGCGCACTTGATCAGAATTTAGTTCTGTCTATTTAGATACCAATGAATCTCCACACAAAAGAATAGGGATCAATTATACAGCCTCACAGAAACAATAGCAGAAATAAGAGACTCAAAAGGTTTAATGTGGTTCGGAAATGAATATCCTACGTACATGGAGACCTAACAACTTCTTTTGTTCTTTCTTCACAAGAGGGAGTACAATAAGAGAAGAACACAAAACACTCAATAAATATTTCTCACACTATAATTTATACAGAAACAGGGATCTTATTGAGGATATGAAGAAGAGAGCATTATTGGCTTGTTCATTAAAGGATGAGCAAATGCCTCCCTATTTATAAGAGTAAGGATGAAGGCTTGCCTAAAGATAAGCCTGAGAAGTTTCCAGATTTCCTTGATTTGGTGTTAATGCAAATCTTGTATATTTATGATAGTTTCCCCATATACATATATTTGATTGATTGATCCAATATAGCTTCTCATTTCATCCAAATTTGTTGCCATATATACCAAGATTTGATTGATTAATCAAATCAAATATCTCTCCCATATCTTTCCAATTTATTGCCCATAATTAATTGATTACAAGAATCAATTAAAATCTTCTCCATAATTGGCATAGATTTAAATCGTTCAATTTTAACACTCCACCTCGATTTAAATATATTCATACATTAACAAAATTAGTTGTTGGGTTAGCGCCCCATGGCGCTCAAGTATCAGGAAGCAAACTGATCAAGTTTGAGCAATGCTCAAACTTGTCTTTTGGCAGTGACTTTGTCATCATATCTGAAGGATTATCCAAAGTACTCACCTTTACTAATTTGATCTTGTTTCATTCTTCTTCAAGCATAAGAAATAAACCTCTAACATTAATGTGTTTCGTCCGTGAACTATAAGCTTGATTCTCTACAAGATGAATCACATTTAACTATCTGATAATAGCTCTACTGTCCACTGCGCCATTGAAAGATCATCCAATAACTGAAGTAAGTATTACCCTTCTTTGTTGCTTCCACAATCGATATCAACTCCACCCGGTAGTCGACAAAGCTACGATAGATTGCAGCTTTGGTCTCCATGAAATCGAGCCTATGCCAAGTGTAAAAACATAGCCAGACACCGACTTCCTAGCGTCTCTATTCCTACATAATCAAAATCACGGTATCCTCTAAGAAATATGTCACCATCTACTCCACCATGTAACAAACCCACCAAGAAGTGCCTCAAAGATATCTAAGAATCAAATTCACTACTTGCCAATGTTCTTTGCCTGGGTTAGACATATATCGACTCACAACACCCACTGCATTGGCCAAGTATGGTCTTATGCACACCATTGCATACATAAGACTACCAATGACACTAGAATAAGGAATATTATCCATGTACCTCTTATCTTCTTCCGATGTAGGAGATTGGTCTTTCGACAACTTAAAATGAGAGCCTAATGGAGCGCCAACCGGTTTGTCTTTCTTCATTCCAAATCGAGCAAGGACTTTCTCGATGTATTACGCCTGAGTGAACCTTAACCCTCTCTGATTCCTATCCCTACTTATCTCCATACCCAATATTATTTGTGCCTTTCGCAAATCCTTCATGTAAAACTCTCTACTGAGCTCTGCTTTCAAATCCTTAATTCTGACCATACTCCGAGATGCAGTCAACATGTCATCAACATATAACAACAAATAAATCATATCATCATCACATCTCCTAAAGTAAACACACTGATCCTTGAAACTTCTGGAGTATCCCTGTGAAAGCATAAACTTATCAAATTTCTTATACCATAGCCTAGGAGATTGCTTCAATCCATACAGAGATTTGTTGAGTTTGCAAACATAATCGGTGTGCTACTATCAATGAACCCTTTCGGCTGCTTTAAATAAATTTCCTTATCTAGATCACCATGCAAGAATGCATTTTTGACTTCTAGTAGCTCTAATTCCATATCGTAATGAGTAACTATTGCCAAGAGAATACGAATAGAAGTATGTCTAACAACTGGAGCAAGGATGTCATGATACTCTACCCCTTCTTCTAAACATACCCCTTTGCTACTAGTCTTGCTTTATATATGAGATTTCCATTGCCATCATCTTTCACTCTATAGATCCACTTAAATCCAATAGCTCTTTCGTCGGTAGGAAGTGGCACCAAATCCCAAGTGTGATATTTTTTTAAAGATTCGATCTCCTCTTCCATAGCAACTAACCAACTGGAACAGTCAACTGATGCAGTAGTGTCTTTATAATCTCTGGGCTCATCATGGACAACGTTTAATGCATATATTTCCATATCATCAAAGCCAATGTCTTTGATGATCAAACCAACAAACTCATTAAGCCATCCAGGCTTTCTTCTTTCTATAACAGGCCTAGTCTCTGTATGAGCTCCACCTTGAGTCTGATCTTCTGTGCCAACATCCGTACTATCCTCATCAACCACGGTACCATCGGAAACACCATTTGAACGTCTATGGAAAGAATCAATAGAAGACTTGCTTTGTGTCTGGTATTCTTCACATGTCCTCTCATTGCCATTCGATAAGGAAGGATCCATCTTCAACACAGCCTTCTCATCAAAAGTTACTTGCCTACTTATAATAAGTTTCTTGCTAAAAAGACACCACAACATATATCCTTTCACTCCTCTTCTACAATCTAGAAAGATACACTTGCGATCTCAAGGTTCCAGCTTTCCTCGACTCTCATGCACATAAGCTGGACAACCAAACACATCGAGAAATGAATAGCTAACAGACTTTCCTTTCCATACTTCTTCAGGGATCTTCATGTCTATGGTAGTAGAAGATGTGCGGTTGATGACGAAAGCCGCAATAGACACAGCTTCAGCCCAAAACCCCTTTTTCAATTTAGTAGTCAATTTGAGGCATCTAGTTCTCTCCAATAATGTCTGGCCTATCCTTACTTCAACTCCATTGGACTGGGGGTCGCCTGGTGTGGTGTAATGTTCCTTAATGCCTTCGAACTCACAATAATTGATGAATTCCTGTGATACGAACTCACCGCCATTATCTAAACGGAGAACTTTCAACTTCCTCTCTGATTGCTTTTCCACCATGGATTTCCATTTACAAAATCTAGCAAAGGTTTCGCTTTTGTACTTTAGAAAGTATACCCAAACTTTATGAGAGAAATCATCTATAAATGAAACAAAATACCTGGCTCCACCCCAAGGATGGGCAAGAGGAAGGTCCCCAAACATCTATATGAACATAATCCAAAACAGCTTTTGCCTTATGCTCACCAACACCAAAAGAAATCTTTGTCTGCTTACCAAGAACACACTCTTCACAAAAACCAAACTTTGAATGCCGGACTCCATCAATCAAACCTTGCTTTCTTAGCTCATCTATGCTGCGCTTGCCAATGTGGCCCATTCGCAAATGCCATAATATGGAAGAATCTGAATCAACTGAAGTAACTGAAGCTGATTTGCCAACTACAGTAGTGCCTTTTAGTAAATAGAGATTTCCTGCCCTTACCCCTTTCATAACAGTCATGGAACCCTTAGATATTTTAATCTTCTCTTCTTTGACTATAATATTTAGTTCAAGTCTACTCAACGCCCCACCAGAAATCAGGCACCTCCTTAGATCGGTACGTACTTAACATCGGTAATGGTTTGAATAACACCGTCAAATATCCTGATCTTTACATTTCCAACATTAACCATATGGAAAGAAGCAACATTGCCCATCAGAACTTCTCCTCCATCAATCTCAAGGTAAGTGAAAAAAGAGTTCCTATCAGGTGTCATATGATAGGATGCACTAGAATCAATCAACCATAGGGTGCTCTTCCCAGAAGAGCCAGAAGCTGTAAACACATTAGTATCACTCTCCGTATCTGATTTCTCCGCTATAGAGGCTGAAGCTTGCTTTGGGTCTTTTCTTCTTCCTTCAAGCTTGGGACATTATGCAATAAAGTGCTCGGGCTTCTTACAATAATGGCAAGTCAATTTATTAGGTCCCCTAGACTGAGACCTCAAAGAATTCCATCCTCCATCTTTCTTCGACTTGCTTTGACTTCTACCTCTTTGAACATATAAGCCTTGGGTATCACTATCAATGCTAGTGCTTGTCAATCTACCTCTTAACACTTCATTATGAAGACTAAGCTTTACATCAGAAAGGCTAATTTTACTGCGTCCATAATAGAATTAACAAAAGCAGTATACTCCTTAGGCAAGAAACATAGGATGATCACAGCTTGAGCCTCATCGGTAATATCAACATCTGCTGCCTTTAGGTTCATAACTAAAGTGGTCAACGCATCTACATGCTCCATAAGATTGGCTCCTGGTTTCATCTTAAACGAATAAAGTTGTTGTTGTAGAATAATTCGATTAGTAAGAGACTTGTCTTGATATGCATCTGATAATGCATCCCATAGTTCCTTCGCCGTCTTCTTCTGAGAAAATTCTCTAAGAACTTCATCTGAAAGACTCAATTGAATTGTTGTGAGAGCTTCATCTTCCATCTCTTCTAAATCAGCTGCATCCATATCTTTCAATTTCTCAAGTGCAAAAACAACGTTATAAGTCTTCTCCTTTTTCAATACAGCCTCCATCTTCATCTTTCAAGTACCAAAATCTCCCTTTCCGTCAAAACGAGTTACTCCATAATTGACAGCAGATCTACCAGTAGACTTACTAGAAGTAGCCATTGATATCTAAATAGGAACAATAACACTAGCTCTGATACCAAACTGCAGTGAAATTTTTGTTAATTTGAGTAGAAGCGTATTTGATCCTGATCAAGTATTGTCTATTTAGATACCAATGAATCTCAACACAAAAGATCAGGAATCAATTATGCAGCCTCACAGAAACAATAGCAAAAATAAGAGACACAGAAGATTTAACGTGGTTCGAATATGAATATCCTACGTCCACGGAGACCCAACAACTTCTTTTATTCGTTCTTCACAAGAGGGAGTACAATAAGAGAAGAATATAAAACACTCAATATATATTTCTCACCCTATAATTTATACAGAAATAGGGATCTTATTGAGGATACGAAGAATAGAGCACTATTGGCTTGTTCATCAAAGGATGACCAAATGTCACCCTATTGATAAGAGTAAGGATGAAGGCTTGCCTGAAGATAAGTATGAGAATTTTTCGGATATCCTTGATTTGGAATCAATGCAAATCTTGCATATTTATTATTGTTTCCCCGTACACATATATTTGATTGATTGCTCCAACCAAATAATATAACTTCTCATTTCATCCAAATTTGTTGCCACATATACCAAGATTTGATTGATTAATCAAATCAAATATCTCTTCCAATTCTTTTCAATTTATTGCCCATAATTAATTGATTACAAGAATCAATTAAAATATTCTTCATAATTGGCATAGATTTAAATCGTCCATTTTTAACATGAACTCCCAACCTCTTACTGGAAAGGAGTACATCTTTCTCCTGTGCCACACTATTAGCAACAACTACTTCATAGTGTATTGCAGAAAGGAGATAAGTTGTTGAAATGTCTTCACTTGTGAATTAGTTCAGACATATCTGCAACAGTTTCCAGTGAATTTCAAATATGTCTTAATATATTAAAAAAATTGCATACATATCTGCAATTTTTCTGTATAATTACTGCTACTTCTGCAGTTTTAGTTGAAGTAATATATTTTTCATTTGTATGCAATGTACATCATTTTTATGATCAATTTTTCACAATAATGTGATGTTTGAATAAGTTTAGACATAGAATTTACAAGTTCGAAACGATCAGTGAAAATTGTATAAAAGCATGCAATCTTTCATATAATTGTGGTGATGTCTGCAATTTTTCCTGCATTTCCACTGAAGCATGATTATTATTTTTAGGCTTTTTCTTGAAGCATTTTTTTTTTACTTTTCTTATATGAATACAAAGATGGTCATATATTAAATTAAGTTATGACGCTTAGTAGTTTTTTACGTTGATTTTTTTATTTTTTTGATGATTTTCGAAAAATAATGAATTAATTTACAAAGATTTAAGACAATAAGTTTTTGTGTATTTTAAAATTTAAAAATGGACCTTAACCAAACTGTCTCGCCTTTATATTATCTTTATATAAATATGTTCTATATTAGGTAGATTTGTCCATATCATTCATAAACATTTTAAAAAAAAAGTCTCAGTTCCAAACCATTTCTCTTATAAAAAACAGCTTCATAATTCTTTACTAAACATATCAAAACAAATAAGTAAATCTTCACATCAGCGCAAAATATTTCCAAAATTTACGAAATTAAGATTGTTTCCAGAAAAGAAACATTTCAGAATTCTTTCATAAACCATATACAAATCATTTAAATCTTTTAGACTCATCTCCTGCTTTAACGTTGTATATAAATGCATAACTCAAGATCTTTGCCACTAGAATGAAGGCTGCTCTCCCCATCATCATCTCGTAAAATCAAACTGCCTTCCTTCCCAATAGAAGAATTCTTGATAACATGTTACTCACTCATGATTACTTCGAGGTTATAACTCTAAAAATGTCTCTCCCAGGGCAATGATTAAGCTTGATATTAGGAAGGGTTTTGACATCATTCAAGAGGACTCTATTGCACGTATCATGGGGCACATGAATTTCCCTAAGCATTTCATTGCATGGATCTACGCATGCCTCTCTATTATGACGTTCTCCATCAATCTTAACAGATCAAGTGTTGGTTTCTTATAAAGCAAGCAAGGCATCATACATGGAGCTCCTCTCGCAAATGATAAACAAGCTTGTTGACACTAAACTATTTAAATTGCATGGAGGGCTAATATCCTTGGTTAAGTCATGTATTATCCTTCCGTTCATTAAAAGTAAAGTTAAGCCTAATAGTGACAAAAATTCTGGGATAATCCTTGGTTAAGTCATGTATTATCAGAAACGTTGTTGCTCTATTTGTTCGTAATCTTTTCTAATAAGTCTATTTTATATGTGCAGTGTTGTATTTAAAGGAAATTGCAACAGAGATGTAAATGGTACGAATGTTTTATTATTTCTGAATGAATGTATTTGTTACATCAGTAGTGCCTTATATAAACATAGAGGCAACGGTAGTATTTACATTGGGCTTGTAATATATGAACATTCGGGCTGAGCCCATTACATAAACTATGCGTGGATAATAATGTAATAAGTAAAGCATATCAGTTTATCCATCTGTCCAACGTATTACTGTCTTATTAGTATTATTCTGTATAGTGATATTTCGTGTGTGGGGTTCTTTTATTTCTATTTTGGGCTTCGGTGCTTTGTTAGGCCTGAGTGGGCTAGCGTCTTTCTTTCTTTCGTTTGGTCTTTTGTATAAATACTTGTATTTTTAGTTTGAGAGTTGAGATGAATAAAAGTTGAAAATGGTTTTCCCTCTTTAATTTCTCAACATGGTATTATAGCAAGTACAATCTAAATAATCCGATTTCGATCTCCCTAATTCTGATCATCTTCAGTCATAACTTTATATCAATAGTCGATGTAATGCCAATAGTATGAAGGTTACAAATCATAAATTGGAGGATTTGAATTATTTCGGTTGAAACATAACTATTTGATTGTATCTTCAAAGTATTGACAATGATGATCATCTCAAGAAAGATCCACTGAAAAAAGTTCTGATGATAAAGATGATCAGGTATAGCTTAGAGATGATGCCCGATAGTTTCTTCAAATTAGAAATACTATTGATAACAATGTTATTAGCTTAGTTAATCATTGTGGGTTTGTGAAAGAACTGATGGATTAGTTAAAGTTTTAATACTCTAAAAAAGAAAATCTTAGTCTAATGTATGATATATGTAAATCTTAGTAGAATGTATGTTTGATAACATGTTACTCTCTCATTAATTACTTCGAGGTTATAACTCTAAATATGTTTCTTCCAGGGCAATGATTAAACTTGATATTAGGAAGGCTTTTGACATCATTCAATAGGACTCTATTGTGCATATCATGGGGTACATGAACTTCCCTAAGCATTTCATTGCATGGATCTACGCTTGCCTCTCTATTGTGATGTTCTCCACAAATCAAGTGTTGGTTTCTTTAAAAGCAAGCAAGGCATCATACATGGAGACCCCATGTTGGCTTGCTTATTTATTATTGTAACGGAGCTCTTCACGCATATCATAAACAAGCTTGTTGACACTAAACTATTTAAATTGCATCCGAAGTGTAAGAACCTCAAGTTACTACGCTTATTGAAACGACCCGAAATCCCCCTTACGGGAAATCACGGATTGAATTGAGAACAGGTCACAAAAGAACGCAGACAGAAGAACATTTCATTGTTAATTACAACAATTCCATCAGAATACACGAATATACAGAGTATGAATCAATATTACACAGAAAATATCAGGGATTTAAATTACATTTAAATACATCGCAGCAAAAAATAATACAAAACACAACTAGAAGTAATACACGGATACAGAGCTTTCCGAGTATCGTTCCAGCTGTAAATCAGGATCCTGTGAATATAAATCTGCAAAACCAAAACTACTAGCTGCCCGTGTCAAAATAAGGGCACCCAGAGTTTAGGTTAAAACAATAAACTTCATGTCAGTCATGGGACTGGTGTGAGAACTAAAACAGTTATTTATCTTTATTTTTGAAGTTAGGTAAATCAAGGGAACATGCCGTATAACACGGAACGGGTTTCCTCCCAAGAACACCAGTGCATAAAACAACAGCGCTATGCTAAATAAAGAACAATGAAGCTATTGTAAGACCCAGGTCCCATCACACAATGCAACACAAACTGGAGGATAGGGTTTTACCTTATAATAGCCAAAGAATGCTTGATACGCTAAATTTCATGTTTTAATTCTAAATCAGACTCCAACCGTAAATTAGTAAGAGAACGATTCCCTAGGTATCAATCCCGAAGGCCGAAACCAACATCAGACTAATACCCAGGAAACCACCCATCTTAGCTCGTTTTCAGTTAGTTTCTGATTTTATATACAATCATAAATATCAATCATAGACGGCATGAGTGCCCCATCCCACTATGTCGCCATACTAGGCTCTACAATCAAAACCGCAAATGTCACGTATTGGAAATTGGGTTTCCTTCTGTAAACCGAGGCAAAAGATAGTCCTCTACCGATTCGAGACGCTCTAGCCCGCCCCTCAGGAACAGAACGCATCGTCCCTTGGATCGTCAGGGCCGGTCCACCGATGTGGATTAAAATGCCTGAACACTGCGTTTCCCCACCCTTTGGGGTGTCAATGAGTCAACGAATGACCCCATCGGCTTCACATAGTCACAGATATATCCGAGGCGCCTCGCAACAGCAAAAACCACATAAGTCAAACTCGCTAGGGCATGTAAAACCACTGATGCCACATCTAGCTAGAAGGAAACGCATGCCCTCCCTGAAGTCCTTCTCCCGTTTTTGGTTCACAACCGGGGTGTGAGGCTCGCGAATCAACGTTACACAAAGCTATGCCACAAAGGCTATGCTTTGATCATCGACCACAAGACTCTGATTTTCAACAGAAGCCTTGATCATTTGCATCTTAGCATGCCACACAGGCAAACCACTCCATGCAACCGATATCCATCAATCACACATAATGATATCCAATATCAGACACACAGTCCATTTACAAGTCCGTTCTGGGTCTGAACGAAACCGGAGGCACTTTCCTCGCATATCCATCGATCTCCAAGTACGTCTGGACGATCACCAACTGATTCCCTCATCTTGGGTGTACAACCCAATCAAGATCATCAGTAATCACCCAAGCGATGTGAAGACTTCCGGTCTTCAACCACCGTCTTCATCTTCGACTCATCGTCGAATCATTTATTCAGGATGGGATAAACCCGGTCTTTCTGAATAACTCGCGTATATAATAAACAAGTGTTACACAAACACAACATACGCCTTATTCCAATTCATCGGTCACTAACCGTAAATTAGCAAGAGAATAATTCCCCAAACATTAACCCCGAAGGCCGAAATGAACATCAGATCAATACCCAGGAAACCATTCATCTTAGCTAAACTACAGTTAGTTTCTAAATTTCACTTCCTTAGGGAAAGGTTCCCATTAATTTTATCAAAGATAAATTCTTTTAAATTTATTCTTTAATCCTCTTTTGAATATCAATTCAAACTAGTAGGGATTAACGAACCACACCGAAGTAATCATTTATTTTATTTCCCCATCCCAACCTATATATCCCATGAAGTAAAACTGGTCATACTTCATATCTAACACCACGGTGTTATCGGTAAATTCAATTACCATTTCACGTTCAAATCTAATTAAAGATTTAACTATCGCCTGGAGTAAAACTGGTGATACTCCATTCTCGATCTTTTCAATCTAATTAAAGATTCATTAAAACTCCACTTAGTTTTAATCTTTAACTGGGTTAAAGAATCAGTGTCATTTAAAACACGGTTCACGATAAACCCAAAATCACATTCCATTCTATCAGCTTTTAACCATAAATTAGCAAGTGAGCAATTCCCTAAGTAATAACCCCGAAGGCCGAAACCAACATCAGATCAATACCCCAAAAACCATTCAATTTAACTAATCTCCAGTTAGTTTCTGATTTTCTTAACTCCGTTGGGTCTAAGAACAATATTATTGAAGATACCGTTCACGAAAACCCAAAATCACATTTAATTAATTATCGGGTTAAAGAACAAGTGTTATTTAAAACACCGTTCACGATAAACCCAAAAATCAATTCAAATTCAATTCCAATTAAATGCCGTTTAATTGGTACACTTCATTAAATCTAAATAAAAAGATTTAATCTTTTTCTCAACTGGATTTAAGAACAGTGTTAATGAAGACACCATTCACGACAAACCCAAAGCCCATTTGATATTAAATACAAGGCTCTGAATAGAAAATATACCGGCTTATATTCAATATCAAATTCTACGACCAACAAATATCGTATTGGAAATAACGATATTAATATGTCTTTCAAATTCCCATAACAATATCTGTATCACCACGAAATCCAACATCGAAATATTCTGAAGACAATTTCGATTCAAATCCATTTCAATTCAATATTGGAAATTTTGGTTACTTTTAAAACCATTTCAAATTCAATTTATTTATTTTAAAAATAAATAAATTATTATTCTAGTTCAAAACTATTTCATTTCGATAAAAATCTATTTTTATCTTTTCAAATATGGAGTTTTTCATCCCGATTTTTCCCAAATCATTTCTTATGATTTTACACAAATTATTTCTATTTTTAATAACTTTATCAAGGCCCGTACAGTCGATTTCCATAAACGGTCATCGAACTGCACTTACAGCGACCTTTTCCAAATTTGATTTGGACATAATTCCAAATCCAACCGTTAGATTTCAAATCTCTAATATTCGTTAGAAAGCTCTTTTCGATACGAACCCAACGGTTCCGGTTTTAGGAGAATTCGACGGTCGGATCTCCCGCAATATCCATTCGAAGTCAATGGTCGAAACTCGCGAACTGCCGCAGCGCGGCGCGTTCTATTCAGGCCATTATATATATAATATATATTTCGTCGATTTCCTTTTAAAACGTATTTTATTAATCGTTTTAAATTCGTTTTCAAAACGATTTCAACTTCCTTTTCAAATTCTAATCAAAATTGAATTTTCCAATATAAATTCTTTTTAATTTCATTTCAAATCGATTTCAATTCAATTTCAATTTAATTCGAATTTCAATTCATTTCAATTTAATTCGAATTTCAAATCTATTCAATTTAATTCAAATTTCAATTCTATTCAATTTAATTCAAATTTCGAAATCACTTTCAATATTCATTGAAAAATGAATAAAATCGATATAAATATCGTTCACGTCAAAATGGCGTCAATCTAATCAACACGGCTTCGTATATTTCTATTTTCAAATATTTTGTTTCAAATATTTCCATTTAAATATATTTTTTCAAATATTTCTATTCAAAACTGGAATGAGGCCCAATCAATTACCATAGGTTTTATTTCTATGGATTTCCATACAACGCATGTATATATCAACATCGGCAAATAATCAACCATCATCCAAAGTGCATTCTACACTGTATAAGCATCAAATATAAATATTTAACGCTCATAACAGTCTGTCAATCAATCGATCGACATACAACTAATTATTGGGATTAGTGTAAGTCATATATCATCCCAATACCCGTGTGGGGTTTCAAACAATCAAACACAGATTTTATTTGTGTAGTTGGGCGATGTGTAAAAATTTATCGTCCCAATCAATATCAATCAAATCAGTGTATATAAACAAATCTCCGATTTGTTTATAAATATTTATTTTAAATACACGTTAAAATTCTATTTTCAACTATAAAATATTTTTAACTATATAAATATTTTATTTCATTTCACATCACATCGCACAATCAACTACACATCAAAATCAAACAAACAAGCATATAAGCCGTCCATGGTCTGTGGACGACGGGTGTCGGGTGCTACTAAACACCGTATGCATCCTAGTATATATTTATAACTAGAAAACGAGATTTAAAGTGAGAAGTTCTCACCGACTAGCTAAATCAACGCCACGACTCTTCTTATGTAGAAATTTTCGCTGTGATCACCTTTTGTCACTTTCATTGTCCGTAGCCACTACATATATAAAAATCACATTTTTATATTGTTGCTATTTATATAAAAATCACATTTTTATATTCTTATCTATATAAAAATCCTATTTTTATAATTACTCTATATGGATAAAAATCACATTTTTACTGCTATTATATAGATAAAAATTATATTTTTGCATTGCTACTATATATATAAAAATTCTATTTTTATTCTTCTCACTATATAAAAATCCGACCTTTCTAAATAAAAATAATCAAAGTTTTTAAATTAAAAATCCAATCTTTTTCTTCTTCACATATGATACAAATTGAAGTTTTCTTTAAAAATAAAATCGAACCTTTCTCCATCAATGCGATTTATAAAATAAAAATCAATTCTTTTTCCACAATAAAAATCAATTCTTTTAAAGCAATATAATTCAAAGAAAAATCAATTCTTTAGAATAATAAAATATATAAAAGAGCTAAATTAAACAAAATAAAAAAAAAGGACTCACTGTCATTTATCGGGGAGGGAGGAGGAGGCCGAGGGGGGGCTGTTGTGCTGCGTCGGGGGTCAAGGGGAAGGTGGATGGTCGACGTCGGGTTTCAGGAGGACGGAGGGTCTTCGCGTGAAGCATCGTGGGGAGGAGAAGGAAGGGGATCGGAGCTGGTGGGGGAGGAGGGGGTCGGCCGATCTGAGGTGGAGGGGGGGAGCGGTCGGCGCGGTCATCGACGAGAGGGGGAGGGGGGTCGGTCGGCGCTCGATCATTTAGGGTTTTTTTTTCTTTTTTTTATTTCATTTCTGTTTTAACTGAAATGGGAAAGAACGGGGGGGGGGGATATAATGGTTTTTATATATTAATTTATATTATTTAATTTCAAAAAGTTGACTTTTTCATTCGACCTCTAAATGAGGCCCACCGCCTGTCGTTCATATCTAATTACCCCCATTCCGAACACAATGGGATATGTACTGTAAGATGATTCGACCGTTTCGATAAATTTTCGTCAAAATCAAAATATAACGCTATATATTGAATTTGAACGCGCATTTCAATTTACCGGGGCCACACACGAGCTCGAAAAATTCCAGAAAAATATTTTCTAGCTTCGTATCGACGATACGGTCCTAACAAAACTAGTTTCATCGAATTCTGAGACCGTTTGAAAAATGGCCATTTTCCAGTCGATTAAAATCAACTGAAACTGGTCAAACATGTTTTCCTTTGCCACGCTCACATATTGATTCGAAAAATTATGAAAATTGGAATCTAGCAATAACTTGACATCACAGATCCAACAAAAGTGGTTTCGACGAAAACCGAGGTCGTTTGCAAAATCGCTATTTTATGGGCTAGAATTCCATAGCGACTATTCTGAATTTTCAACTGGACATATCTTTTTATCCCCGCTATGAAATTTCAATTTTTCGGATTCGTTGGAAAGATATCCACAAATATATTCTAATATTTTTGGTTTCACTAAAATCCGGTTTATTTTGAATCCTGTACATTCATTTAAAATTTGAAATCGAATTTTCGAACTACCGCGCCATTTCAGGCTCGTTATATAGTTAAAATAAATTATTTATATCCTAACAACAATTCGAATAAATATATACGTTCGAATTATATTCAAAATAAATTTTTCGTCGTTATTATTTAAAATAATTCATTTTAAATATTCAAAATTCACTAAAATTGCCAAAATAAAATTTTTAATTGGCTCGGATTTCCGGGTTGTTACACTTATGTTCGCTAATGACGTAGTCATTTTTTGTCAGCCTGATGTCATAACTATTCAAGCCATTTTGAACACTTTCGATGATTTTTATAAATGCACTGGGCTGAAACTTAACATTGAGAAGTCTGAATTCATGCTATAAGGAATTAAGAAGGTCCATACAGAGAATATACGTAACACCAATGGCCTTAGGGCTAGCCATTCCTCTTCTACCTACCTTGGTATACCGCTTGCCACATCAAGAAGGGTATTGTTACTAACACTTCCTTTTTGGTTAAGAGGTGACAAATTTTAAGTACACACCTATCAAATATGTTATGTTAAGGGGCAACATGAGTTATGATTTTAAGGGGCAAAAACATTCATGTTGTAACGTTTGTTTTCCCAACCACTCACGATTTTCAAAACTCGTGCTCTCTATTCCACTCGTGCTTCCCCTAAAAAATCCATCTTCCCTTCTTCAAAGCTCACGATCTTCTCTGATTTAGCATTTAACATGGTTCGGTTCAAGCATACTGAGAGGAAGATGACAGAGTCCATTGCCAAAGAGCAAGTCATGGCAAAAAGGTATGTTTGCAGTAGGTTATTTTTAATTTCACTTGGTACTAGTAGATGTATGGTACGGTAGGGTTTGGTATTACCAATTGTGAGCAATGCGTGTGGTAGGGTTTGATGGGAAAGAAAGGGAAAACGGTGGGGGATTTTGTTCGATTTGCAGAAAAATACGGTTGATAGGTAACATTTTTGGGTGGGTAAATCTTATGCAATATGAAAGCTTTTCCCTTGTAGTATTCGGCATCTTGTCACCATTTGTATCATTCAAAATCGGCTTCTGTTTTCCATATATAATTTTTATTTCTTCAAAGTGTTTTGTATTTGGTCTCGGTTTGTGTTGGCCGAATATAGATATTAAAAATGGTTGATTGATGTCGACTTATGGTTGAAAAAGGATTTTATGGTTTGAGATTTAAGTACGTATGCATACGATAGTGGAGTGTCTTTGTGTATATAAATTAGGTTACTTGTTGTTGAAATTTGGAATAAACATTGGGTTTTACATGATGTTTAAATGGTGGCTTTGTACCGTCTTATACTAATAAAGCAGGTTATATGTTGTCGTAGTTTGTTGACGACGTATAACTAAATTGTTTACGTGAATGACTGAAGGAACCCGACTTCGTCTACATCTGGTCATTTCCGCTTACAGCTTCTAATAGTCAGAAACTTGCTAAGGAAAGGCAACACATATTGGAAGAGAAAAAGATGAAGAAAGCGGTTGAATCTAAAGCCAATAACTCTGAGCATAGTTCAAGTGATGGAGAAGAGGTCAACTAAGGTCGTAGTTCCGATGGAGATGAAAAAAGTAGTGATCATTGTGTCCATGAAGAAGCAGATGTCGGCATACATGAAGAAGATGATGATAGAGAGGAGGGCAACACAAGTGGTAGTGATCATGAGCGAGATGATGATAGAGAAGAGGGTAACAAAGGTGGTAGTGATCATGAACAAGACGATGACAGAGAAGAGGGAAACAAAGCTGGTAGTGAACCTGAAGAAAACGACGACAGAGAAGAGGGCAGCAAAGGTGGTAGTAAGCATAAAGAAGACGATGGTGGAGAAGATAGCAATGGAGATGATAGTGAGCATGAAGAAGGAGATATTGATGTTTTGCAATGCGATGTAGTTGAGGAGGAAGCATATGAAGAAGGAGACACTATAGTGGCACATGTACAAGAGGGTAAGAGACGTATGAAACAAGTTTATTATGAAGAATCTGAGTTTGAAAATAGTGGGAATGGAAGTGGTAGTGAGGAACATGATAATGAGGAAGGAAAGGAAGGAGAGAAAGAGGTGGAACGTGTGGAAAAGAAAAAAAAGTACAATTAAAGCCAAGCGAAAGCGGAAAGAACCAGAATCATCCATCACTTAAGATGAACGGACAATGTTGTTTGCATTCAAAGATCACATTGCTTATAAAATATGGAACTCTACCGTAAATTTTTCTTATGTTATTTCATAAATTTTATTTATATTTATGACTACGCGTGTACTGTTATCTGTTTATAAATATATAACATATTTATCTACATACCATATAGAAACCTCGAGGAGATATCAGACTACTGAGAGTCCATACTAATGTTGGCACACAATGATTGTGGGATTATAGAAAAGAATGTTCTTTTGTTAAGGAAGTCGTAGCTCAGTCGGAATTCCATAAGCTAGTGCTACATGCTCATGAGACATTAGACAAAGTCCTAATCAATGCATTCGCCGAAAGATTTTATCTGGAGACAAACACATTTCACCTTCCATTTGGTGAGTTGGGGATAACCATTGATGAAGTAGTGCACATAACTTATCTTTCAGTGGAAAGACGAGCAGTTACTGGTTCGCTTGGTGGCTCGAGGGGTATAGGTTATGAAGATGTGTACAAACTACTTGAAGACGGCCTTGGTGTTGACAGGCCAACTGCTATTGAAGTATTAGGAGGCGATAAAAAATTAGATTTGAATGGTTACGAAGTAAGTTAGAGGGTTCAAAGGAGACTGATACTGAAGAACGAAAGATGCATTGTGCGATAACATATCTTTTATACACAATTGGTAGCTTAGTTTGTTGTGACAAGTTCGGGAATATAACATCAGTTCATTTTCTGCAGTTTTGAAGAATTTAAACGAGGTGGGTTCATATTCTTAGGCCACTGCATGTTTGAGTTGGTTATTACATAATCTTGGTATAACAACTCGAAGCAATGTTCATCAAATGACTGGTTGCATGACCTTGCTACAGGTAAATCCGAAGAATTTTTTTGCTACCATTGTATCATAACTATATGTAATTAGTGTAGTCTTATTATATGCATGTACATGATGTACCTTAATGCAGATGTGGATATTTGAGCATTTCCTAGTTCTTCGATGACATGATCGTGCTATTGGTATACCCAATGGGGAAATAAGAGTCGCGTTCTACTTTGCAAAGAACAAGAGTTTGCAGTTAGCATCTGATTTGGTCACACTAAGAGAAAGAATTGATGATTTGAGTGCAATGAAATTATATGGGATTTCTTTAGAGATAAACGTGAGTTGTATCCATTTCATCAATGTTGGTTGTATAAGGGCCTTGTTATTTGTTTTGAAACCGAAGAATTGTACCTACCCCAGAGATTTCTGCACCAGTTTGGATTTGTTCAACCCATCCCCACCAATCCCTTCACGCTTAACTAGAAGAAGTACATGTCGTCTAGTAGAGGTTTCAAAGCCACTTACTTTAATGTCGGGGATTTTGTCTAGGCTGAATGGGCAAATCACCTGTTGAATGAAAGTGTAACGTCAAAACAAGTGGATAACCCCTGGAATTGTAAGGAAAGTTATATACAGTGGTATCAGCAAACTTCTCATCCGATTGTTGCAAATCCATCAAGAAGAATAATTGATCCTGCGAATGAAACTGAGGAGAAGTCGCTACTCATTCGTGTTGTAAGTTTGTTTTATTTGTTAATCGAAATAAATGTTATTGATTGTTTTTATACTAAAGTACACTTGAATTTCAGAAACGTCGACTTGGACTAGTTGCCAATACAATCCGTTTATGGGGACGTAGTAAGTCAATTGCTAAAGCTTTGGAATTGATAGAGCGAATAGAGGACCCAAAATCATCTGCTCTATATGGAAAGAACTTGGTAGTCGATGAAGGTGATGAGATTGTTGAGGCTACGACAGCACGAGGTAAATGAAGGAAAGGGAAGAAGACTACAACCAAGAAAAAAGGTGGAGCAAGGAAGAAATAGTTTAACTTGGTAGCATTAAGTTTTTTTTTTTGTTAACAGTTTAAATTATGTCACTGTTATAAGACTTGGTGCATGTTTTATTCAGTACTGTATGTTAGTGACTTATTTATGTATTTTGGTTGGTGACTTGCTTTTGCCATTACTGTGTCATTGGTACCTTGGAAGGAAGGGTAATATACAAAATGGTTTATGAGTATGTTTGAATTAATTGTATGATGGAAGATGCATGTACAAGTTTCATTTATTTGTATGATCGAAGATGCATGTACAAGTTTCATTTATTTGTATGATGGAAGATGCATGTACAAGTTTTAATTATCTGTATGATCGAAGATGCATGTGCAAGTTTCATTTATTTGTATGATGGAAGATGCATGTACAAGTTTCAATTATTTATATGACGGAAGATGCATGAAAATATGGTTTTTTTGTATGCAGTAATTAACTTTTAAGTTGAAAACGGAAAGAATCTGCCGTTTTTTAGATTCAAAAACGATATGTGGTCACTGGTCTAAAAGTTATAGGTCCTAAAATTTGTTATACGGTTATAAAATACCGTTTTACTTACAAAAATTCAGTGTGTGTGATCCAAAATATCTCAGGTTATAATCTATATAAAAAAAATATGCAGACGACGAGTCTCCACCGATTTTTGTAAAATAAAACGGCTTCAGCCCACCGTATATAAGTTTTAAGGTTTAATGTAAAGCAATAAACGGTGATTACAGACCGTTTATAATTTTTTAATACAGTCATACTATTACGAAAAATCTGAAAGTTATAGATCCAATAATTTGCTACACGGTTACAAATGATCGTTTTTCTTAGAGAAAATCAGTGTGTTTGATCCAAAATATCTCAGCATATGGTATTGTGAACAAACATGCGCAGACGACGATTCTCTACCAATTTGTTTAAATTAAAACGTCTTTAACCCACCGTATATAAGTTTTGAGGTTTCATGTAAAGCAATAAAAGGTGATTACGGACTGTTTATAATTTTTTAATACGGTCATTGTAGTTTGAAAATTCTCGAGAAGACTTATCATGAAAGTTTTCATTCAGGCGGAAAGATAGAACCGTATATTTAAAATAAAAATGATATTGTACGCCGTTTTTGTGATCCAATTTTGCTCTAACTTTTTATATGGTGTTACTTTCTTGTGTTTGTCCAATGACACGGCTTATCAACTTCACAAACTCTCAGGTAGGAAATACTTACAAATTTTTATCCCAGACGACATGTATCCACCGTATTTAGTAATATTACGTGGTACTTGTTCACCGTCTTGTACTTTGGAATTTGTTTATTTTTAATACGGTTGATGTTTACCGTTTTTACTTAAATAAAACGATTATTTATTTTCGTAAACTATTATGTACATGCAACTTTATACGAAAAAATTTTAAGGCAATAGTTTTACGTGTTTATAACTATACAATGATGATATTTTATCGTTTCATAGTTGGCTTAAAATTGAAATGCATTATCTCAGTAGTGAAGTGCAGAAGTGTCACAAAATTTTAAATACATAGCGCAAACTTGAACTCCAGAAGTGAAATAAAAGTAAACACAAAATATAACTGCATTGCCTCACAAGTGTAACCCAGATGAGCCACAAAAGTAAACAGTTGCAATAAAATTTCAGAATTTTGTTACATTAGCACTGAAATACGCACATATGCAAGTATTTGACATTAACTTTACTCAACAAAGTAGTTGTTTTCGTCAATATGTCCATCTTCTTCACTAAGCAAGAAGCGAGAAATTCTCTCTGCATATGTGTTGACCCAATCCTGCGAATTGATATTGAAAATTCGGTAAAAGTATGAGAACGAAGGAGTATTAGGTAAAGGCGATTGGTAGTTCAAATTAACGCTGAAAAAATGCGAGCTATCTACGTATCCCATTACGACCATCCTGTCCCGGTTTAACAAGGTTCATTATATTGTTGTCGGAACGAACAAGAAAATCATTTGCTTACTAAGCAAGACAACAACAGTACTAAATGTTTCTAAAACTACAAAACCGGATTCCGGCATTTGCATCCACTCATTTACCCCCAATGAGTCATCGCCTTATATCCTCCTTTTCATTTCTTCGAAGCTAGATTCATCCCACATGCTTTTGTATATCTCTGAATGATGTATTAAATTATCAACCATGGCCTCACATACGAACTTACAAGGATTTCTTGTCTTCGATTATGAAGATTTAGTTGTTTAACCACCACCCAATATGAACAATTACCATAAGCAGGCATGTCGTCTATACGAGTCATATACGGTCGCATACATTTGGGCATTTGCAATAAGAGAATTTCATCAACTAGACTGGTTTTAGGTCCATTTACTTTTACTCCAAGTTTCTATAAACAATGACTAACGGGAGTAAGTTTTGGGCTGCAAGACAATGCAGCGTCAACATGCTCAAAGTATGAAGGATCTCGTTTAGCCGATTTTTCCTTTTTAGATGGTCTTCCTTTTTTTAAAGTCGCCATGGGAGGTTCTTTAAAGTTCGTAGTAGGAGGGAAGGCTAACAATTTCATACCTTGTTGAATATCAACCCTCACATTATTAGTAGCTTCGTCATACCAACGTTTCAACGCATGAAATTTAGGCAAGTCCATAAAATCAAGAGTTGACCAATTCGGTGTACGTGGATTACATGACAACTGTTTCCAATAACAGTCTATAGCACTGAGGGGTATGAAGCCATATGAATGTCTAAAGTCTACTAGCATATGTGCGCAAGGTAGACCATTAACTTTCCATGAAAAATAGTCGTAAATCTGAATACTCATGCCACCTTTTGGAATGCTACATAGTTCGGTTTGCAATAAATCAAGTGCCTTGTGAGAAACAAATCCCAACAACTCTTTAAACATTGGCTCATCTTGAAATATATGAAGTGACTTTGATGAACTCGTTTCAAACGCATGTTCGATTGCAACTAATTCATTTTCACTACAGAGATGCACGCTAGCCCAACATTGAACAAAACTACCTGCAGCTGAATCAAAATACGGTTTGAGATGATGGTGCGCACTTTCAACTACACTAGTTGATACAATATCAAAGTGCTTTACTTCATTTGTCCAAGCCAACACAAACATATTCTTATACTTGTTCAACCAGTTCTTCAACACATAGTTCACCGAGTTTTTCTGCTTCTCCGATCATGCTTCACGAAAACAATTTAGGTTTCGATGCTTCAGACAATGAACTAATCACATTTTTCCAACCCTCCCAAAATAACTCATACTCTTTTTTTCGTTCCTCGTCTTCTACTACGGTCTCTCTATCCCCAATCATTATTCGTTTCTTTTTTTATGAAATTTGGTTTGCAATTTTCTTGAACGTTTTATGAAATATGCCACGCACAAAGAATATGACAAGCTGCTGGAAAAACAGTGGTCACTGCATTGCTAAGAGCAATTTCCGCATCCACTATGACAACACTTGGAAATTCTTTTTCTCGACAATATTTTCGAACACACTCCAAAGCCCATATATATGACTCAGTGGTCTCCTGACTAATAAAAGCTAGGGCAACAATGAAGGATACACCCATTGAAGTTTGCGACACCATAAGAAAACACGACAAATTGTACTTATTTGTCTTGAAAGTGAAATCCAAAAACAATATTTGATAAAAATATTGCGCAAGTAGAACACATTTCGGATGACTGAAGAACAAATCAGTAACATCATTTGTCATACCATCAACTTTATGGTGCACAAAATAGTGGTGACTACATGCCAACTTCATAAACTGTTGCATAATCGATCTACCTTCTGTGTTATGAAGTTTAAGCTTCACTTTAGCATTGTACACATCTCTGATTGTAGACTTATTTTCTGGGTTGTCAAGTTTTAGAGCAGTTAGAATATTCCGTAGCCTAACGCCACTATTCACCATTGTTTCTATGGTCTTTACTTCATTGTCTTTTAATCGCGAAACATACAAATGCCCGGTTAAAAAAACAGGAAGACTGTGATTGTGGCATCCCTTTTTAACTTTCAAAGTCTACTTTCCATCATCTAGACATTGTGTTCTTAATTCAAATGGACAATAACATTTTCTACTTCACGTTCCGCGCCTTTTCTTTTGGGTTTTCGGGACATGCTCCTTGGCCTTATGATCAATGTACCTTCCACTTCTTTCACAGGAAAGCAGCATCCATGAGTCTTTCCCATTATCTAAGAGATTTTTTATTTTACTTCTTTTGATAACAATGACACAATTTATATCAAGTCCACGATCCATGCACCATTTATGTACGTCCTCTTTGGAATCGAATAATTGCATCAATAAAAAAGATACTACGATTACAGTAACATACTTAATGAAAAACATAAAACAAGTTCTCAAACCCTATCGGTGGTGAAATGGGAAGTCAAATTGGGGTACGCACAAGATAATATGTACGCTTCCTCATGTGAAAGATCGTTGCTGTCATCATTTTCCAACCGACAACCCTTCCCATTAACATTGACGTCGTCCCTATCATAGGACTTCTCAATAACTAAGGCATCCTCCTTCTCATATACTTCGTTTAGGAAAGCATTTGTATCAATCGGTAAGACATCTGAATATTATTTACACACCACAACGAAAACATGCATGGTAACATTAGTAGCACAAAACAGTAAAAACGGTAATATTATACCGTGTAAAATTAATAAACAAGGTGGCTCTTTAACGTCTTATTTATCTCTATATCAGACTGTAGTTTGTACTTGATAAAACCGGTAATACTCTACCGTGTTTTCACACTCCAAACGGTCATGATTTGTTTATCTTTATAATGATTGTTCGGTATAAACACGGTGAATCACGTCCGAATTTTACACGTTATGCTCCTTCTTCAAATCGATGGTTGTATATGCAAAATCAAAAACAAACCTTGTCATTACCAGATCGCTCTTCATCATCCGCATATAATTCACTTTTTTGGGTGCAATTTACCTCATCTTCATCATCTATCCCATAATTAGGGTTTATTGCAACCATGGTTATTTTATTACTGTTACAGCATCCGCTGTAATTACTATAGTAACTTTATTTAGGTTAAGGGTAATTATGTCTTAATATAATATAATGTTAAGGGGAGTTTAGTCTATAGTGCACTCCCCTTAACAAAATTTTAAAATTAAAAATTGTGTCACCCCTTAACCAAAAAGGGAGTGTCAATAACAATACCCATCAAGAATTACTACTCAACAATGTCTGACGTTGTTTGAGAAAATTACTACTAGGCTTGACTATTGGACGTCCAGATTCCTTGGTCTCGTTGGTAGATGCACATTGCTTAAATCCATTATCCTCTCTATGCATACTTATTTGGATGTTATTCTCCCGCATAAACTTATGAAGATGGTCAGGACTGCTTTCACGATATTCATATGGAGTGGTTCAACAATGGGTAAATACCTTGCCCTTACCTCATTCAAATGTATATGGAGAGACTCATTAGGAATTGAGAGCTGGGATTGATATATGCAAGTGGAACAAAGCGGCGATAGTAAAACTTATTGACAACCTTTTAAATTCCAGGGAGAGATTGTGGGTAGTCTAGTCTAATAACTACATCCTTAGAGGCAAGAACTTTTGGACTTTTACTCCATCGAATAACAGTAGTTGGACATGGCGTAGTAAGGCCGATATCCTCCCGTTCATTAGAAGTAAAGATGAGCCTAATACTGACAAAAATTCTAGGATAATCCTTGGTTAAGTCATGTATTACCAGAAATGTTGATGTTATGTTTGTTTGTAATCTTTTCTTATAAGTGTATTTTATATAGTGTGATGCTAAGGGCACCGCTCTGACGGCTAAGGGCTACCAGCACGATGGTTAACCGCCGATTAATCGGTGGGTAACCGCCGACCGAACCCATGTTCAGTTGGCGGGTCAGCGGTTGACCGCCGACCGAAGGGCGCCGCGGTAGCCCTTAGTGGAAACCGTGGCGCCCTTAGCATCACATTATATATATGCAGTGTTGTATTGTGTTATATAGTGATATTTCGTGTGTAGGCTCTTTTATTTTTATTTTTGGTTTCGGTGCTTTGTTAGGCCTAAGTTGGTTGGCGTCTTTCTTTCGTTTGGTCTTTTGTATCAATAGTTGTGTTTTCTATTTTGAGAGTTGAGATGAATAAAAGTTGAAAATGATTTTCCCTCTTTAATTTCTCAGTGTGGTATCAGAGCAAGTTAGATCTAAATAATCCGACTTCGATTCCCCTAATTTTGATCATCCTCAGTCATGACTGGGAGTATATCAATAATCGATGTCATGCCGATAATGTCGAAAATTACATATCATAAATTGGGGGATTTGAACTATTTCGATTGGAACAAAACTATTTGATTGTATCTTCAAAGTATTGACAAAGATGATCATCTCAGGAAAGATCCAATGAAAAAAGTTTCTGATGATAAAGATGATCAGATATACCCTAGAGATGATGCATGATAGTTTCTTCAAATTAGAAATACTATTGATACCAGTATTATTAGCTTAGTTAATCACTGTGGATTTGTGAACGAACTGATGGACTATTTAGAGTTTTTATACTCTGGAAAAGGAAATCTTAGTAGTATGTATGATATATGTAAATCATTCTATCGAGCTGAAAAACAAGATCTGACTTTTATGAACTATATAATGAATTTTAAGAAGATCTACGAGAAGTTCAATTTATCTCTTCCTATTAGTTCGGATATTAAGGTTCAACAGCACCAACGTGAATAGATGGCTATTATGAGTTTTTTAGGTAGTCTCCCATCTGAGTTTGAACCAGCAAATTCACAAGTGTTTTCAGGGTCAAAGGTTAATTCTTTACGAAAAGTGTCTAGTCGAATTTTAAGACCTGATAATTCAGGTACTCAAAGCTCTACTGTATCAAACAACAATGCTTTAATTAGTTAGAGGAGTCAGAATGAAGTAAGTAGATCTGAGAACAGAACAATGAATCCTCACTCATGTATCTACTGTAAGAAGCCTAGTCGTAGGTATCAGGATTGTTGGAAACTACCAAGGCAAAGAAAAAAATAGTGGATCGTATAATAGGATGCACAATTCATCAAATCAAGTTGTTAATGTTGCTAAGAAGAATGAGGATGGATATGTTCAGATTATAGCTGAGGAGTTTGCTAAATTTTTCGAGTATAAAGAAGAGTTAAAGAATTCATCTAAATCAGTTTCTACTGTAGCTAAATCTAATACGTGGATAAATGACTCTAGTGCAACTGATACCGTAATTCACTTACTTTCTCAGATTTTCAGAATAATAGTTCTACTCAAAGGGTTACATTAGCTAATGGAACATTATCAAAAATTCGTGGATCTGGATCTGTCAATCTTATTCCACATATGGCTCTAACCTCATTGTTACATACACCAAAGCTAGCCTTTAAGCTATTATAAGTTAGTCAAATAACTAGAAAGATGAATTGTTGCATATCCTTTTATCCTACTCATTGTGTGTTCTAGGATCTAGTGAATAAGAAGAATATTAGTAAAGGACATGAAGTTAAAGGTTTATATGTGTCAGACACTCTTCCAACTGTTTCTGCTACGTGCATAAGTGATACTCAAGCTCTCAAGACTCGTTGTCAATTTGGTCGTCCCCTTTTTACCTATAGTCAAGGAATTATGACCATAACATAAATCTTCACAGTTTTCGAATTATGATTCATCTCAATATGCTAAACATCGTCGACTTATTTCAAGTCCAAGAATAAATAGAAGAGCTAATTTTGTATTTAAACTTGTGAATTCGGATATTTGGGACCATCAGCTGTTATATCTAAACTTGGTTTAGATACTTTATCACTTTTATACATGTACTACATGGCTCTTTCTTATGAAAAATAGATCTTAGTTATATTATGTGTTTTGTAAGTTTCGTGCTGGGATTAAAACACAATTTAATACTATGATTAAGGTCTTGAGAAATGATAATGCCAATGAGTACATGTCGGAATTGTTTCAAAAATTCATGAGTGATAAGGGAGTGATTCATGAAGCATCATGTGTTGATACACCATCACAAAATGGGATAGCTAAACGAAAGAATAGGCACCTTTTAGAAATTACCTGAGCTTTATTGTTTCAAACGAATATGCCAAAACATTTTTGGGTACATGTTGTGTTTACTGCATGTTTTCTTGTAAATAGAATGCCTTCATCTATGTTAAATGGTGAAATACCTTATAAATTACTATTTCCAAGCAAAGCATTGTATCCTATTAAACCCAGGATATTTGGAAGTACTTGTTTTGTTAGTGATGTCAGACCGCAGGTAACTAAACTTGATCCTAAATCAGCTAAATGTGTATTTTATGGGTACTCTTTAGTTTAAAAAGGTTATAGGTGCTACTATCCTACTTTGAGTAAATATTAGGTTTCTATTGATGTTACATTTCACGAAGATATTCCATATTTTCAACCATTCCAAGAGTCAGCAAAGGTTCCACAGCAAGAAAGTGATGATTTCATGTCTATTCACTTGATAATAATACACAATGAGATATTAATAATGTCCAATCCAGTTCGACTCACGAACCTATAACTGTGAGTGATCTAGAGCTTGACCTTTCAATTGCTTTAAGGAAAGGTAAATGTCAGTGCGCATATCTTATATCATCTTATGTGTCATATAATCAATTATCATCTTCTGCTTTCCTATTTCTTAAATCTCTTGATACTACTTCTACATCAAGGAATGTTGATGAAGCTTTGTCTAATCCAAAGTGGCATGCTGGTATGATTGAAGAAATGAATGCATTAAAATTGAATAAGACGTGGGACTTAGTTTCTTTGTCATGTGATAAGAAAGCAGTTGGTTGTAGATGGGTGTTCTTTGTTAAAATCAATCCAGATGGTACTGTTGCTCGTTATAAGGCTAGACTTGTTGCAAAAGGATATGCACAAGTCTATGGATTGGATTACTTAGAGACATTTTCTCCTGTAGCTAAACTGACTTCAATAAGGTTATTCAGTTCTCTTGCTACTATTCATAATTGGAAATTACATCAGTTAGACATAAAGAATGCTTTCTTGCATGGTGATCTTCAAGAAGAAATATATATGTTACAACCACCTGGGTTCATTGCTCAAGTGGAGAGTAAGTTTGATCATTCTGTCTTTTATAAGAGGTCTGGAGCAGGAATTATTCTTTTATTTGTGTATGTGAATGATATTATTATTATTATTAAAAATAATGAAGCAGGTATTTCATCCCTTGAAATTTTTATCCAAATCCAATTTCATACTAAAGATTCAGGAGAATTGAAATATTTTTGGACGTTGAAGTTATAAGAAACACTGATGAGATTTTTCTATCTCAAACAAAGTATGTGCTGGACTTACTTGATGAAACAGGAAAACTTGGAGTAAAGCCAAATAAAACTTCAATAATGCCAAATTCTAATCTAGCAGTGGATAGAGAAACATTATGCATAGGGATCATTTTAATTTTCCCGTCACGACTAATCAGGTAGTCCAAGACGTATGGAATAGAATTAGAACATGTAACATCATTTCAAGTGGAGTTGACGAGATTGATTCCTTGTGGTTGTCGCATCTTTGTCTCTTTATTTTCTTTTTCTATTGTTTCACGTCCTTTGACATGCTTGTGTTTTTTTTATTTTGTTTTTTTTCTCAAGGTGTTTCAATAAAAAGGTAAGATACTTTTAACCCCATCGGCTTCACACAAAAAAAGATCATTTGAATCTTTTTTTTTTTTTTTTACATCAAAAGTGATACTTAAAAATATACATTGCTTTTGGAAATGTTTAAGTCTGCAGCAAGGTCCCCAAAAAAAGAAATAGTAGGTGCAAATCGAAAAAAACATGAAATCAAATTTGGAAAAACTCGAAACTAAATTCGAAAAGGATTGAAGAATGCATCAAAAAACACTGCAAGTTAACAAAAAGAAAATAGATCTAAAATAATAAACCCATTTGGACTCAAATCCAAATCTGAAGATAATAAGAAGATCAAGCAAGTTAGTCAAACTGAAATTAGACAAATCCAAATATGAAGATGTTAGGAAATGGATCAGGATTCTGCGTACTCAGATCAAATTTAATAGCATAACAAACTATCAAAATCATTAGCATAACAAATCTAGAAATGTTGCTCCAAAAGATTTCAAACCTTTATTTCAATTGAAGAAGTCTATGAAAAGTGGTTGTAGAAATCTAATACAATTACAATAATGCACATTAACATTTAACACATTCATCGTTATAATTAACATATATATTATAACAAATATTGAATTTAAATTTAGGCACTAGCAATAATAAATAAATATAACATCCTCATAAAATATAGGTCAACAACTGTTTTGGGAACACTGCATGTTGCATTCGTACAAAGTACATTCCATAACAACATTATTTAGTAGCTACAAACTTAATAGCTGCCACTATAATTACTCTTTGGTAATGTTTTTCCTCTTTTTTTTCCTCTCATCTCTCTCTATAATGCATTTTTAGATAAGAAGTTCTGACCTTCTATTTCCCGTGCATTATTGACCGGATCAATCTTGTCGCCTCTTTCAAACACAGCCGCAGCTCCCATCCCCGATCCTGTAATAATTTAGCAGTATATAGTTAAATTTTCAAGTGAAAATATGATCTGAATGAGAACAATATTTATTTGGTTAAACATTTTGCACTTGAACAGAAGTTTCCTACTCTGCTTGCTAGTTTTTTTTTCCCTGTTGTATACCATTACTTATAACACATACAGTAACGCAAATCATACTTAAATCCAGCATTTTACCAGAAATCGTCGTTTAAAATTTCAACGTAAAACTCTGAAATTTCTCCACATATTCTTGATGAACAAAATGAATCGGTAAAACAATTTAAGCAAATAATCTTTTTTTTTTTTTTGGGGGGGGGGGGGGGGGGGGGGGGGCTCAAACATAAGATAAAGAGAGTACTGAACCATGCCTACTTGAATCACCACATACTGATTGCAGCGTGGAAACCAGTATTTACCACTCAGCTCATCTGCCTGATCACACCAGTTACATGATAATTCAAATTTATTGAGGTGACGTCAGATATTATATTATTATTATTACTATTATATATATATATATATATATATATATATATATATATATATATATATATATATATATTCAACATTTTTACAGGAGTTATTTGTTCATAATTGAGGGGGAAAATCAGCCACTAAAAAGAAATATTTGAGGAATAAGAAGAAGAAGAAAATTCAGCACTATTATCATAGTGGTTAAACAGTTCGACTTTAGCGCAATAGATCACATATTCGAAACTTGTGTAGCATGATTCGAACATATATTGACATACAATATGTTATATATTACCTAAGACTTGTAGTATTATCATCTTAGTATCTAATTTATAATACGAAAAAAGAAAAAAAATCACAGCAAAAAGCTTATCATATGTAAAATATCAATTTGGAAACTAAAGCAGATGAGTTTACCAATGCACATAGAAATGACTCCAAACCGGCAGTCTTTTCCTCTGCGTGCCATTTCATTCAAAAGAGTGCTAACACATCTGGCACCTTACAAGCAGAAAAGACCACAATATGAGTTTTATGTAAAGATTAAGTACAATCAAAACCAAGATATGTTGCATTATCAAGCATGATAATATTATTTCAAGCAGGTATGGATGTCAGGTATCCATAGGAAAATAACTTAGATGTACATGTGTATTAGAAGAAAAATATGAAGACAAAGACAAATTTATAACGAATACTTATTATCATGGAATATACATAGAGAATGTGCTGGGATGCATCAAACATCTGCATCAAAGTTATTCTTGTTCTGTGACTGATTATAATTATTAAGCATTAAATGCCTTTTTGTGTATATTGAAGTTGCTAGTTTATATTTACACATCAGCATTCAACAATCAAATTTATTAACTAAAAATTAAATAAACTAGTTATCTTAACACATCAAACAACGAAAAAGATATCAAGTTTTTTTTTGTTATGAATACAAACATATTCTAAAAAAATAATAGAGATAGCTGACATTACTATTTCTTTGTAAGAAGTTGGTTTCCAAAGTCATCTTCATTATTATTAGTGTTAGTATCATAAGCCAGTTGCACTAATATACGATGCTATAAAGAAATTAGGGCACATTTTAAGGTATTATTAATATATATTATATTATATATACCTGTTGCACCCAAAGGATGTCCAAGAGCAATAGCACCTCCATTCACGTTTATTTTTGATGGATCAATCTCTAACTTCTTGGCACAATACACGAACTGGGAAGCAAAAGCCTACAAAAAATAAAGAAGTAGATTCAATACATCTTACTTTTGTTACTTCAATATTACTTCTGTGTAGGATTATAACGGACTTGCCTCGTTTATTTCAAAAAGATCGATGTCCTCAATCTGAAGACCTGCAGCTTTAACAGCAGGAGGTATTGCAGCAGCAGGGCCAATTCCCATGATAGCAGGATCCACTCCAACTGCCGCAAATGTCCTATATTTCAACAAAATAGTTGAGCAAACCTTAAATTTCCTTTAGCTTTCAATATCACATTTTGGGCCAAGTTCTAAAATACACGCAACATAAAGGAGCTTTATTTACAAATTACAATAAGCAATATGGTCGCATGCATGGTTACAGTTATGATCTGTATGACCTTACACTTTAGCAACAGAGCTCTTAAACGCGAAGCAAGTAAATAAAAGCATGGTAAACTTTTGGGTCGATAGCAATAGTTATGAATATTAACAATTTTTTTTCTAAAGACATATGGTATACGACTGCGAGCACCATGGCTGTATTAGAAAGAAAGAAAACCATTAAGTTCATGGTACAGGAGAGTCATTTAAGAAAAGGTTTAGAAATGCTAAGCATACATCTAATCCATAAGACTGCAGTCAGAAAACTTAATTTAGTGGTGCATCAGTGACACGAAGCTCCAAGATTTTGTATTATTAATAAACAACGTATCTTAACTATGAACTGTATAAAGAACATCTTCCTTTAAAAGTTTAATAGGATAGAAAACCTGAAAATTCCAAGAATAGGTAACCCTTTACGCACAGCTACATCTCTCCTCATGAGCAAAACTGCTCCAGCCCCATCACTGACTTGACTTGAATTGCCTATAAGTTGAGATGCAAAATATAAATATACGTTTCTAGAAGAAAAAAAATAGTAGACATTTTAACAAAACAAATAAATGCAATACCAGCTGTGGTGGCTCCGTCCTTCTTAAAAACAGGTCTAAGCTTTGCTAGACCTGATACTGTAGTATCAGGACGTATTCCATCATCTAAGGAAATTGTTACTTCTTTTTCTTCCCCACTTTTTGGGTCTACAATCTGCAAATGTCCAGTTAATGCATGAAAATTCAAACAAATACGTTTCCAATATTTAATACGGTACAATACAGTGTATTACAACTTATGCAGAAGTCACTATAAACTTCATTGGTAAGGCATATGATCAACACAATGAAAATTTGGAATAAGAGCAGTAATAATTCACCTTTGTCTTCACAGGAACGATCTCATCTTTAAATTTACCAGAGGCAGTAGCTGCAGCTGCTTTGCGATGAGATTCAGCCTAAATCAAATTTAGCCATACGATAAGTTGTCAACACATATCAGCATATACAAGCATACGCACACATAAGGATATGCAAACACATATCAGCATATACAAGCATATGTATACATATATTATGCATTCTAAAGACCATGTAACCAAGCTTCAATTGTAAATGCTAATGGACATGAGTTTGGCCCTAAGACATATCAGAATAAATCAAATAAATATGTCAAAATTCCAGTTTGAGCACATTCTCAAGTCTACATTTCACCGCTAAACTATCGTTGGAAAACAATGTGTATGCATTCATCTATGCATTTAGTGCATGTGTATGCATATATATAATGCTTACAGCAGCCTGGTCTTGCTCCTGTCTGGTTACACCAAACCGATGGGCAACATTTTCAGACGTAATTCCCATAGGGAGAAGACAATCTTGTGCTTGCTGAAACTGCTTCACCTGTTCATTCGAAAACATCATGTACCTTTATAACCACCTTCATAAACATTCATTCAGTCTATAAGTGAGATTAAAGTAGTATAAGATGAAAATATTCATCAAGAAAGTAAAAGGTCTGATATAAACGTACTTTTGGGTTGATGGATCCTTCCCAACCAACTGAATTGGTAGTCATGGATTCCAACCCAGCCCCGATACCTTAAATACAACTTAAAAATGAGAGAAGACAAACAGTGAATATACAGTTCAACATTAAATACAAGTAAATTAATCAATACCTATATCATAAAAACCAGCTTTTATAGCAGCAGCAACATCAGCTACAGCTTGAAGACCAGATGAACATTGTCGATTTACTGTTCGAACCGGAACAGTTTCTGTGAAGAAAAGAGTAATGTTGTATATAAAAAAATGATTGGAAGTTACGCGAATTACAAGGAAGCGTCACACTTACGAACTTGTAGTTAAATTTCTGAAGAAAATAAAAATTAATATTTTGCTAGTAAAATTTATTAGCAACAGGTTAGCAAGCGTATTATATTCAATCAAGAAAAAAAATGAGGTCAAATAGTAAAACTAGTTTACCAGGGAAACCAGCATAGAATGCAGCCACTCTGCATTCGATTGCTCTTTGAGAACCGGGACCCAAAACTGTACCAACTACAATGTCACCAACTTCTTTTGGATCCAGTTTGGTCTTATCTATGACAGCCTATGATAAAAATAGGCCAATGTTAAAATGCATATTAAAGTTAGAATACAGAGATGGTCTGTCTCTCTGAGTGTGGGTGTGTGTATGTATGTGTGTATCTCTCTCTCTCTCTCTCTCTCTCTCTCTCTCTCTCTCTATATATATATATATATATATATATATATATATATATGTGTGTGTGTGTGTGTGTGTGTGTGTGTGTGTGTGTGTGTGTGTGTGTGTGCAACTGTGCCAACAAAGAATCGAGAAAAACCTTCAAAACAGGAGCTAATAAATCTTCTGGGAAAGTGTCTTTGAAACCGCCTCTTTTGGCCTTGCAAATTGCAGTTCGGTGAGCGCTGAAAGAGCATAAGATGAAAGGTTTAACCATCTGTGTTTAACTTTTAGCAGACATCTCATCACTTATCTCATACTAATTATCTTTGAGAAAATGAACAATGTAACAGGGCATATAAATATACTGGGCTATTTTAAGCAAAGGTCTTTTAAAAGTGATTTCAAATATACGCTAACAGTATGTAACACCCCTAAGTCCTACATCGTGAAATCCTGTGTGAAGTGTCTACTTATATAGTATAGCCCATCTCTTACTAACGCCGAGGCCTTTTGAGGAACAAAACCATACACCTATACGGTGGCTAAGTTGGGGACAATATCTTGCGTGAAAGAAGATGTGGGTTGTTACAGTGGTATCCGAGTCAATACCCAGCCGGAATTGTGGCTCCTGTGTGGACCACAACGCCTGGGTGAGGTGTTTGTGAGCCAACGGGGACAGTGGGCTCTGTAGAAAGGGAGAATGTAACACCCCTAAGTCCTACATCGTGGAATCCTGTGTGAAGTGTCTACTTATATAGTAGAGCCCATCTCTTACTAACGCTGAGGCCTTTTGAGGAACAAAATCTCACACCTATACGGTGGCTAAGTTGGGGACAATATCTTGCGTGAACGGAGATGTGGGTTGTTACACAATAGCACCGGCTTTTTTAAATTATTTTTTTGGCAAAACGAGTGCAAACATTCAACTAATTTAACATGATAAATTATAAAATAAGTGGATGCGCTACAAGACAAAATTGTGCCAGTGTAATAGATCTATTTCAGGAATCGCACGGAAAAAATGGCCTTTGTTTGTATTTAGGTTTAGAAAAGACTAAAAGAAATATGTTCCACGTTGGAAAGAAGACAATCTCATAAGAGTCATATGTGAACAGGGATATGCTTTAGATCACAATGCATAAAGAATAATATTTGATGGTATAACCAGAATTAAGTGTCTATTCAAATTCATTACCCAACCCAATTCACTGCGGTTAACCAACTGCAGGATTTAAGCTAATAAATTTGAGAGGGATGATGTGGAAAATTAAGACAGCAAGCAAAACAAATTACTCATAATTGTTACTATTGTGTATGTATATGTCGAACAATATAAGAAAGACAAATGCAATTGGACATTATTGGACTGTTATAGATTCACTTAGAAAGACAAACAAAAGGTATGCCCAATGTATGAGGGTTGCTTACAAAGAGGGGAGAATCGACATTTAAGCAAAGGGAGAGGGTGATCTTTTTTTTTTTTTTTTTTTTTTTTTTTTTTTTTTTGGTGTCTTTTTTTTTTTGGGTGGGGGTTTGTGTTCAGCTAAATGGCCCTTCTGGTAATCTTCATATTCAAAGATTTATGGCTAATTTTGCAATACCACGTCAACTTGAGCAACAACAGTGCACTAACAAGTAATAAAATCCAGTCTTAAACAAATCATACATTTCATCATCTAGGAACTAAATCTAATGTGTTATAAATTTGAATATGAGGAGCATTTACCGCTTAATTCTGATTGTTAATGTCATACATTCAAAATTTTCGAGAACTTTGTTATTTACACATTTTTTTGAAATGTAGCTGACATTACACTTACATTCCTTTCCAAAAAATATCTTGATCTTTAGTTATTACTATTTTCTCCACCGGTTTCTCTTGAATTTCAGACATCTAATGTATATTCAAAGCACGAATATGGATAGTTTTGAAGGATATTCAACAGCTTAGCGGAGTTGGCTTTGAGGGAGAGCGGTCGTTGCTACGTGGAGCAGGTTGACGGAGCTTTTTTGGCTTTGTTTGGCTGCAGGATGAGGAGCTTGCTTTGGATGTTTTTCTAGCAGGGAGGTTGAGGCAGAGTCCTTGTCGGTTTTCTAGCTCGGTTTTCGTGTAGTGTGTCTGGCTTTATACAGGTGAAGTCAGCTGGACTATATACTTATGTTGGCACTTGCTGCCTCCTTCTTACTGTTTGGGTCTCTTTGTATTTGTTCTTTTTTTGGTGTGTGTTTGCCGTTTTGGAAAGTTTGTGTGTGAGGCTTTTTTGTGGTTTTCAGAATCAACTGCATTTTTCACAATTGGATTCTATATTTGTGAGTCATTGGATAAAGAAGGTTTTTCTCTATTTTTTAATTTATATTATTTGTCAGTTAAATAATAAAACAACGCAACTTATATATAACTAATAATTACAAGCGTCAAAATTTATTACAAAAATAGTTCATTCTATGTCATATCAGCTCCCAAGTGTGCAGGCGACATTTGAGATGTCACCAGTGTACGTATTTGAAATGTCAGCCAGATGTCTAAAACAGTGTAGTCAATAGCGAATAGCGCAAGGCTTGCGCTATGCGCTATAGCGCGCGCTATAATGTTTTTTTACACAACTAATTGAATTATCATACATTACTGAAATTTTAATGCTTTTGTTGCGGATTTTGTACTATATTCAAGACGTTCAAGGCTCCAAATGTAATGCTAGCGTGCTTCATGCATATGTTATCTTTATTTAATGTTAAATGTTATTATGTTAGAGAAAAATAAATAATTTAATATTCTACATTCAAAATTATTGATGGACATATAACATATTTATGTCTTACACAATTTGAAATTTATTCTTAAATTAATGGCTTATAATGAAATTTATTCTTGTTTGTGAGTTACGATGAGATTCTACCAAAAAATGCATGAAAAGTACAATTAACATAAAATATAAAAGATCTCAGAAAAAAGTTAACACAAGAAAAATGCATGAAAAGTACAATTCACATAAAATACGAAAGCATGTATGTTCATCTTGAAAGTAGAAAATGGTTTTTTTTTTTGCCTTAAAAAATTCAGCAAAAGGTTAACATAGGAAAAAACACAAAATAAAACCTATATGCTCAAAATATCTCTCAAAAAAAAAAAAAAAAAAAAAATCTGAAACTGTAATTTAAAAAAGAAACCTGCTGCTAGAAAGTAGATAAAATGGGGACAAAAATATCTTAAAAAAAAAAAAAAAAAGACATGGATAGTTCTAAAATTCAGATTTGGAGAAGGAGAAAACAAAAGTAAAGTCAATCACGAAATCAAATGAATAAAGCAATAAAAAAATAATTTTGCCCTAGCTTGGAAGTTGATTCACTTGTTACGTTATTGTCTAAATAGAAAACAAAATGGACCTCTTACGTTATTATTCAAATTAAATGGCCAGATCGGTTTTTCTAGCAGGGAGCTTTTTTGGCTTTGTTTGGCTGCAGGATGAGGAGCTTGCTTTGGATGTTTTTCTAGCAGGGAGGTTGAGGCAGAGTCCTTGTCGGTTTTCTAGCTCGGTTTTCGTGTAGTGTGTCTGGCTTTATACAGGTGAAGTCAGCTGGACTATATACTTATGTTGGCACTTGCTGCCTCTTTCTTACTGTTTGGGTCTCTTTGTATTTGTTCTTTTTTTGGTGTGTGTTTGCCGTTTTGGAAAGTTTGTGTGTGAGGTTTTTTTGTGGTTTTCAGAATCAATTGCATTTTTCACAATTGGATTCTATATTTGTGAGTCATTGGATAAAGGAGGTTTTTCTCTATTTTTTAATTTATATTATTTGTCAGTTAAATAATAAAACAACGCAACTTATATATAACTAATAATTACAAGCGTCAAAATTTATTACAAAAATAGTTCATTCTATGTCATATCAGCTCCCAAGTGTGCAGGCGACATTTGAGATGTCACCAGTGTACGTATTTGAAATGTCAGCCAGATGTCTAAAACAGTGTAGTCAATAGCGAATAGCGCAAGGCTTGCGCTATGCGCTATAGCGCGCGCTATAATGTTTTTTTACACAACTAATTGAATTATCATACATTACTGAAATTTTAATGCTTTTGTTGCGGATTTTGTACTATATTCAAGACGTTCAAGGCTCCAAATGTAATGCTAGCGTGCTTCATGCATATGTTATCTTTATTTAATGTTAAATGTTATTATGTTAGAGAAAAATAAATAATTTAATATTCTACATTCAAAATTATTGATGGACATATAACATATTTATGTCTTACACAATTTGAAATTTATTCTTAAATTAATGGCTTATAATGAAATTTATTCTTGTTTGTGAGTTACGATGAGATTCTACCAAAAAATGCATGAAAAGTACAGTTAACATAAAATATAAAAGATCTCAGAAAAAAGTTAACACAAGAAAAATGCATGAAAAGTACAATTCACATAAAATACGAAAGCATGTATGTTCATCTTGAAAGTAGAAAATAGTTTTTTTTTTCCTTAAAAAATTCAGCAAAAGGTTAACATAGGAAAAAACACAAAATAAAACCTATATGCTCAAAATATCTCTCAAAAAAAAAAAAAAAATCTGAAACTGTAATTTAAAAAAGAAACCTGCTGCTAGAAAGTAGATAAAATGGGGACAAAAATATCTCAAAAAAAAAAAGACATGGATAGTTCTAAAATTCAGATTTGGAGAAGGAGAAAACAAAAGTAAAGTCAATCACAAAATCAAATGAATAAAGCAATAAAAAAATAATTTTGCCTTAGCTTGGAAGTTGATTCACTTGTTACGTTATTGTCTAAATAGAAAACAAAATGGACCTCTTACGTTATTATTCAAATTAAATGGCCAGATCGGGCTTCTTTACACGCTCTCCAAACCTTAAAAAGAGAAAAGAAAAATAGCGTGCTATTTATCGCTATGCGCTATGATAAAATAGCACGCTGTTTCTACGCTATAAGGGACCCCTGCGCTATAAGAAGTAAAATAGCGCAACCTATGCGCTATTTGGCGCTATAGCGCTCGCTTTGATAACGGTAGTCTAAAATGTCACATTTCAGTGTGTAGCATCTCAAATGCCACATCTTACGGACGGCATATCATATGCCGCTCGCACACTGGTGGCTGGTATGGCACAAAGTGGCTTATTTTTATGATAAGTTTCCAAAAATGACCGAAATTAACAAAGAGCCCATTTATTTTTATCTGCCCTCCAAATATTCAGCAACTTACCTTTTGTTATGGGTGCAAATCCTTTGGAATCCTTCCATGTTCTGTTTTTATTTTCGACATGATAAGACAAGAAATAGAACAGAAGCACGAGTTCAGATTGAATACAATCTTCTGTTCCATTCAATCCTATTGATCTACACTACTATTTTCTGTTGATCCCCTAAACTCGATCTCTGGATAGGCCTCTGCTAACAAAGAATAAATACAACAAATTTTCAAATGGCCGTAACAAACTTATTTTTGTAGGAGCATCCTATATACTACTCACAAACTTATAAACATGCATACCCAACAGGATAAACGCTAGTAAATTGTCAAAAGCTAATCTTTCAACTCAGGCCATCAAAATATAAAAGCAAGACTTACGCAACAATAACGACATCATCGCCAAAGCTGGAATTCCTCAAATACGCAGCACTATCTCCTGCGGAACACTCAGATGCCTACACAAAACAAATCCAAAATGATGAAATCCACTCGTGGATCTCGAAAATCACATAACTATACGCATCTAACTAAAACGAATACCTTCAGACCAAAAGAATCGTTGTTCAGATCAGGGCTCAGATGCTGAAGAATCACTTTCTGTCTATTAATTGCTTTCTCCATCTCCAAAAAATTCAAGTTGCGTGACGAAAATGGAATAGTGAAAACTGTGAAATTGAATGTGATCTGATATTTTCCAAGCGAGGGGGGTTGAATTTATATCTGAAATGAGATGACATTGCTAATTCACGCGTTTTACCGAACAAATAACTCCACCCGACAGTAAATATAAATTTTAAATATTAAAACGTTATCTGATTTAGATGTAAATTATCCAACTTTTCAAGATATCTCTATTGCCTCACCTTTTAGAATTATTCAATTAATATGCATTCAAATTTGGATGTTGAAGATGGAATTATTTAAAAGTGTGGTGCTAAGGGCAATCCAATTTACTCTCCTATTACCGCTACTAAAAAATACCACAACAATTATCATTACACTCTTCTTTATACACCGCGTAAAAAATAGGGGGTTACCACACCACGTTACTTTATCTCCCCCTCCTCTCTTATTTGTTCCTCATTCATTCCATTTTGAATCCTAGTTCTTCAATCGATCGATTAACGATAAATTGTTCGACGTAGCAGCAATGCCGAGAAAGAAGAAAGCTGCAGATACATCGTTGCCTCAACCCAGTCAACTCAATCAAGTAAGTTTAGGGTTTCAAACGGTAAAAATTTAAATTTTCCTGTTGGGAAAGATGAAGTGGACAATGATTGTTGTTGATTAGAGTTTTCAGATTTTGGATGACTGCGTGATTAGTTTGGCAAATGCTGGTTGAGTGAGAGATTAGAATGACGAGTTAATATGGTATTAGGAAGCATACAAAATTTAATGGGTTTTAATTTTTTAATTGCGGTATTAAGAAGAGGATATTGGGGTGTCATTAGCACCACACTATTTAAATCGAAGATCTTTTTAGATAAATCAACCAACATCTTTATTGTCTCTAAAGGTGTAAATGGGTCGGGGGCGGACGAAGGTGTGTCCAAGCTCTGTCCTATAACGGATTCGGAATGACACGAACCGGACACCATACAGCCTCAGACCGAGCCGGACTGTCCTGTCCGATATAGCCTTGGATAATAGAAAAACATCGAACATTTTGGATCGGACCGAGCACCAGTGTGTCCAAGCTATGTCCTATAAGAGTATCATACGAACACGGACCAGACACCAGACAGCCTCGGACCAAGTCGGACAATGGGTCGTCCTATCCAATATACAGCCATAACTGTCTCTTTTTTTTTTGAAATTTAATTAATATGCATTCAAATTTAGATATTGAAAAGTGGAATTATTTAAAGTGTGGTGCTGAGGGAACCCCAATATGTTCTTCCTAATACTGCGACTAAAAAATACCACAAGAATTAATATACACTCTTCTTAATACCACACACTTAAAAAATAGGGGCTGCTACATTATTTTACACATTTTTTATTTCGTCTGATATTCCGTTCGTCCTGATTTGTAAAACCGATCGACGAGCTAAACCCTATATCCATAACCGATCAACGAATTCGACGCCGCAATATAGAAAAGCCGTGAATAAGGTTTGAATTAAGCAAACTAGAAGAGAACATGACAGATTAGGATTTTCAGGCCATCAAACAATTGAGAGATTACCGTACGAATCTGAATTTTCCCGCGAGAGATGCAAAAAAGACAACGATTACGAGAGATTATGACATTTAGATTAGCTTAGTATGTGATTAGTTCGGCAAATAATGATTAAGCAAGAGATTAGAATGGAGAGGTAATGTGGTATTAAGAAGCATACAAAATTTAATGAGTTTTTTTTGAAAGGCAAGTGAAAACTTTATTATTCACAACATCAAGAGTTACAACCAAAAATGCAAAAATAGCAGTACAAACTCTTGACAATTCCAAACCCTAAAATTTCTTAGATGGACTATCAAATTATCAAATGAGTGTACATCTTTGCAAGCTTATCAAGGTGGATACTACCACTAATGTCAATTGGCAGCCTACCACATGGCAGCAGTACTAATTGTATAGCCAAAATTTCAAATGAAAACTGGACTTGAAAGAACCGATGTCCACAACTGATTGTTGTCATAACCGGGAATGCCTTTGCTCAAGAAAGAGAAACTAATTTAGAAGTTTCAAATAATAGATTTCATGAAGACGCAGGAAGTCATCAGTAGTGATAATTGCAAACGTGCAATATCAAATTAAGGTTGGATCAAACATGGGACCAGGATTTTTCCTGGTGTGTCTTTTAGTAGCTTTAACTTGTTGCCGAGAAGGAGCACATCCTCTGACCCATATTCAATTATATCATCAAGATCTGAGTCATCCCAGAATTTACCTTTCAATTTGTTACTCTTGGGTTTTGGCTGAGAACTTGTAGGCACTGCAGTAGACAGAGAGGACAAAGAGTTGTTCACTTGCGGGAATGTCAAGCCATAGCCAGTGACGAAGGGGGAGGAAGTTGCATATTAAGAGGAGGTCTCAAGTTAGCATATGGAGAAGTTGCTGGTAGAGTAGGAGATGAAGGCGACGAAGAAAATTTCATGGGACCAGATGTATAAGCAGAGAGCGATGATGAATTCATTACCTTATTTCTAGCAGAGGATGGTGTAGAGTGATAAAGGTTGATGAACAATACAAATTGTGTAAGTAGAGGATTTAGAAGAGCTTGCATTTAATACAACAGTGGACAAAACCAATGAACCAGAGGTGCATTTACCAGATTTTGCTGATAACTCAACATTGTATGCATTTTGATCAAATAAGTTACCTATCAAATCTTCACCATCTTCAGATTGTACACCATTAGTATCCACAATATTCAGATCTTCTGTATCATTAGTCATGTTCACTTATGATTGCATCCTAGCTGCAGTATCAGCTGTACTTCCGTTTATAGGATCAACCTCCTTGCTATTAATTTGTACCTCTGCATTAAACTCATCAGTGTTGTCGTTACCATCAAAACTAATGAGTTTTATTTTTTTAATTGCGGTATTAGGAAGAACATATTAGGGTGCTCTTAGCACCACACTATTTAAATGTAAGGTATTTCTATATAAATCAACCAATATCTTTAATAATAGGATTTTTTTTCAAATTATCCCATTTTTTCACTAACAGCCCGTTTTACAAAATATAACAAATTTATCTCACTTCTGGCCAATTCAGCGTTGTGTTGGCTAGATTGAACTGGCGCAATCTGGTATTTTTCCGGTACACGTGTACACTGGCATTTTCAGATTGCGCCAGTGTTTAAAAAAAACAAATGCACCGGGGGACAATTCAGGATTGCGCCCGGGTGCATATTATTAATAAATGGCTCACTTTACTTTTTACATTTCTCATTCTACAATCCTCTACAAAATAACCCATAACCTAAATTAAAAAATTCAAATCTTTCATTGTTATTCAACAAAACAGAAATCTTTATTTGTGGATCTATTTGTAGAGTAAACGAGTTTAGCTGTTGTTAGATTATGATTATCGAAAGGTATGGATTTGTTTTTCTAGTTTATTTTGTTTTCCATTTAGCAATCTAAATTCCTTTTGTCTTGTGTTCTACTTAGAATGGTTCCAAATTATATCGCTACTATATTCTACTATGATGGGGAGTTGGTTGTTGATGAACATAAATGTGGAACATATAATGGTGGATTAAGTAAACCGGCAAAAGTTTTAAAAGGGTCAACCTTCTTACAATTGAAAGCAGTTGTCTATAAAGCTACTAAAATTAAGTCGGATGAGTTTGACAATGAATTAGTTTGCAATTGGCCGACCGATTCAGGAGTTAAAGCAATAAAAATTGTAGATGACGACGACGTTGAAATTATATTGTCCGCCATGTCAAAATCTATAGAATTATTTGTTTTGGAAGAGAGAAGATTGTCGGCAGAGCCACATGTAACTCCAGTCGTAGCAGTTTCTGCAACCTACTATCTGTATCCGCCTACTAGCATACCCAATTATGAGCAACAACAATTGTGTTTTGGATATAATCCGTTCGTGAATTGTAACGACCCGAATTTCCGTACTCTTTGAGTCGACGAATAACACCACATGTCCAACCCAAATTGCACAGAAATATGAATCATTATTAAAAAGAAGTTAGAAGATGAGAAACAGAAAGAAAGAAATATTAGAATAGAAGAAAACGAAGTACACAAACTCACAGTGGAACAAATAAAGTACATTAGATAACACAAAATTTGAAATACAATTTAGTAACTTTATACACATACCATCATCAGAGCACAACAGCTATTTCTTGGAACAGTTATAAATACCTGTTTCCAGATACAAACAATTACGTAGAGGAAAATATGATAGTCTATAGCTAACTGGTGAAGCCTCCTGCTTCAAGCTCCTCCAAGTGAATCTGAAAAATCCCGACTACTTGACTGCCCGTACAAATTTTGAGCATCTAAGAGTTTAGGGAAAAAAATAAACTCTGGGTCAGTCAGGTGACTGATGTGAGTAAACTCCAACCAATTGTTTAACTTTCAAAATCCTTTTGAAATAAATGATAATCGTAAGACCGATCCACCCATAAACACGGATGGTTTTTACCTTACGATAACCAAAAATATTTTTTTGATATCAAATCCAGTGATATTATAATAGTGTCTACAATAAATAAATAGAATCTAGCGGAACACTTGCATCTCACACTCCATATATAATATAAAATCAAAAACCGCAGGGCGCTTACTGGAGATTGGATTTCCAACATGACAAGGTATGGAACCACCTTCCGATAGTGTATCTCTAGAGGGGAATACACTGGGTTCAACAAGAACGTCTTGCAACCCGGCCCACACATGGCTGACCGCTCATTTAACTTGAGTGTATTGGGCATATTATCACCAATGGTTGTGATCAGCAACCATTACCGAAAGCATACAGCAACGAATAGAATAAGAAGCAAATGAATTTTCTCTAGATCAGGTGATAATACCCGTAATGGGAATGACCCACATGGCCATCCTGCCTGCTCGATTTCTGTCATTTCCCAGTTGATGAGGCTTGAGGTCACAATTAACTCTCAGGAACATCTTGCCACCATTTCCTTTGAATGTCACGTCGTCGGACATTCGTCCATATACGTTGTCCTAGGACTGGACAAACTGAAGGCACCGTTCTATTAATCCACCTTGGGCAATTTCCACCTAAGATCAACAGAAAAGCCGTTGCTCTTTACTCCGTCTTTAGTTATCTTCAGCATAAGTTAATTCGTAACGCTTATGCCAATACAAAACGGTTTTCAGATATTAAACCTGATCCCGGTCTCTCCTTATTGACAACGGAGGTATAAAATAAATCAAAACTTTGATAGTCGGTGATTTAACTATCAAAGAACATCCATAGAATCAACGGTCCTATTTCCAAATGGAAATTCAACCATCAAACAACGCTGGGCCCCTTTAAATCAATTCCTTATTAAATTATCATTTCCAAATTCTCATTTCCCGTCTTCCATATCTTTTGCCTCTCTTGATCCTTGGAAAAACATTTCCAATATCACAATTTCTTCATTAGATAAAATATCTCTTATTCCAATTAGAAAATATTTCTATCTATTCACAAATCCATATTTTCTATATTCAGAAAATATCCCTTATTAATATCGGAAAATATTTCCATATTTCATTTATTAATTCCTCGTTGACCAATTCCTTTCCTTTTCTATGCATAGAAATATCTCTCGTTTTATTTGGGGAAAACATTTCAAAATCCTTTAAATTAGTTTGATGTTATAAAACATCGTTATTATAACTCAAACCATTAATCATTTATTAACTAACAATATTGCTAACCAATCTTCACTATCAAACCTTAACCATTTCTCCATCAATCATGAAGTCAATCAAGTTGGGGTATAATTACCTCTCAGATCTTAACTGAACAACATTCTCAACTTTTAAATAGCCAAAGCTCACCACTTCAAACAAAATATCGCTTACGTGACTCTCAGATTCAATCTAAGAATCCACTTCCTTTACGGAAAAACATTGATTTTAATGGTAGCGTTATAATCGTTGTTTCCAAATATTTGATGTATAGGACATTTATTATAGCGACAGTGTTAAAATCGTTGTTTAGATTTACAAAACATTTATTATAACGACAGCGCTAAAATTGCTGTTTAGGTTTACAAAACATTTATTATAACGACAGCGCTAAAATCGTTGTTTAGATTTTTAACAGTAGCGTTATAATCATTGTTCCCAAATAATTGGTATATAAAAATATAACTTGTACTTATTTCTTCAATTAATAAGTAAATAAATAAATAAATAGATTTGATTCAAAGCGGAAAGTAAAAGTAACTACTTCCCTAAATTTGATATAATCGAATTCCTATAAATAACTCTCTCTCGAATAATCTATATTCGATTATATTCCTATCTTCAGAGTTTATCTACCATTTCAGGTTAATTCTAATCCCCAATTCACTTTTGGATTTATCCTTTCCAAATCATTACCACATTTTATAATCATTCCAATCTACAAAACATAATCACACTTTATTTTATATTCTGAATTTTGAACTAAAACTCATCATTTTCTTTTTAAAAGATTACCCATTTTCCTTTTCATTCAATTTCCAATTTGGATTCTTATTTCAAATCTGAATTTCCTTTAGAGATATTTCATTTGCAAAACATTTCCTTTAAACCATTGTTCACTTTAATCGTGAATATATTTCTTGTATATATAACAAAATTAGTTTGATTTCGTACTTATAAATAATACCTTAAACCTAAATTCCATTTATAACTTCTATTCAGATTTTTCCATACCAATCTCATTTGTATTGCATTATTAAAAATATCGTTTACAATCTTCTTTATAATTTGCTAAGTTCAAATCTCATTTCAAATATTGGTTTCAAATCTGATTACCACTTTTCCATACAAATTCAAATTTGAATTTATATTTCAATTTATCCTAAAATAAATATTTTTCTGTATTTATAAACGTCATTTACAACCATTCTTCTATTATCCGTTTAAACTAGTTTCTATTTTCAAGTACATTGAGGTTAAATTTCTATTTGGTAAATAAATTTCCTTTAAGTTCAAATCTAATTAAAAATATCAAATCTCAAACCTGTTTCCTACTTTTCTATGTAAATTCAAACCTAAATTTATATTTCAATTTATCCTAAGATAAATATTTTACTTAATCTATAAACATTGTTTAAATCAACTACTTGTTTATTTGAAAAAGCTTCTATTTCTGCTCCATTGGAAATTCGATTTCTATTTTGAAAATAAATTCTATTTTTAAATCCCAATTTCCTTTTCTGCATTCGAAAATATTTTACGGTATTCAAAATACCAAATTCTAGGGCCAGGGTGATACACAGCATATCCAGTCACAAACTATATAACACTTCATATATCAAAATCAATGAAAAACAGTAATTAAATGCTGAGAAATCTAGTTGGATGCCTCCAACCTGTTTCCTGCACCTACAGATGTTAACTAATATTAATTTGACATAAATATGAAATATCATAGTAAACAGAACTAATAATTGATCAACAATAAACTATATCAACCATTTAAACCAATTTTATCAACCATTCATCCAAACAACCATCACACAGTATAAAATTACTATAAATAAATTTAAAACTCGTTTATATAAAAATATGAACGAGACAGAGTTATTGAGTTTACTTACCTGGTTTGCAGTTGACGATTTTGCTTTTGTTTCGTTTTAAAATCAAACATGCAATTGACTTTATTACGAATTTCCAGTGGTTGTTGTTTCAGCGAATTCAGTTCCAAAGCGTAAATTGCATCACTATGTTTCCAACATGACCGAGGGTACTCAATTCTGAAAATGTATGCACGGTTATAAACAATTAAGTTATACAATTTAATTAAACTAACAAATTACTTAATTAATTATCAACGTGATGCGTTGATGTTTTAATTACCCTATAATCACTTGATTTAATTAATGTAGTCCGACTTGTTATTTCTTCTTCTTTCCATGTTTTTTCCCGCTGCCATTCAAAATCAACCCACTAACAAAACGTTGACTTCTCATTCCTTTCATTGCCAATTTACCGAGCTCAGCTTTTGATATCCAACACCCTGCAATTAACTCCTTCACTAAAGAAAATGCGATTCCAAGTTGTCTTCTTCTTCTTTCCTACTGTTTCACCCATTGTGACGGCCCGCCCCGGACCAGCTGATATTTCCCTCGAAATGCGCTGTGCTGATGTCCAACTAGCACGGGACAGTCGCCAAAGAAAGGAATTTGAACTAACAAGGAACCTATAGAATGTCTCATAGCGCATGGAATAAAATATAATAATAACATACTTTGACATAAAACAGGAGAGACAATACATAAGCTGAAAACTAAACATCATAGCAGCGGAAAATCCAAATACAGATTATGTTCCACATCATCATTATTACAACTTTTAAAAACTGTCTCTAAAGAAAATAAGGAAGGTACACTACGAATGCCCAAAGTAGTGACCAGCAGCGACACAGGGAGAATATATATATATATATATATATATATATATATAGCATATATGGGAGCCTCTTGCTCGTCTCCGGTACAACTACTCGTGCATACCACCTAACTTGTTTCTAGTCTGCCCGTTTAAGAGCACCCAGAGTAATAAGAAGAGACATAAAACTCTGGGTCAGACAAAAGTCTGGTATGAGCGATATGCAGCAAAAAAGAATAATAACAGGTATACTAAACCATACCTAAACCTGGACCTGCAACCAAAGAGTTAGCACAACATACCGTACAATATTCTAAGGTGCGACTAACATATGGTGTAAGGAATACGGGGGTGGGGGTGTGCATGACATAGTGATGGCAAACAATCAATCATAGCAACCATCCTCACATCTCTCACTCAGTGCGTAAAGCATACGATATCCACCACTTTGATCACCCTATTCCTTGCTATGATAACTCTGCCCCATGGAGTCGTAATGACACTACTGCACTGATCCATAACCATTAATCCTTTGCTATGTCCACTCTGCCCCATGAAGTCATGATGGCTCCACTGCGCTGGCTCATAGCCTTGCTACGATCACTCTGCTCCCATTAAGTCATGACAACTTCACTGCACTGATCCGTAGCCAATATCCGTCTTTCCGTGGTGAGTCAAAGCTATAGACGTCGATAACCCCTTAGCACACGTCCCGCAGCAAAGTCCAATCATGAAGTCAACTCGTTGGTTCCCATCTAGATCTTGAGTTCTACTTCCCATTTGGACTACCTTTGCATCTCGGGTTTTGGTCTACTCCAGATCGGTTTGGGTCTCCTTCTCCTATCCGGTTCGGTTCGGGGCCCTTCCTCCCATCTGGTTCGGTTTGGTTCTTCCTCCTATCTGGTTCAGTTCGGGTCTCTTCCTCCTTTCTGGTTCGATTCGGGTCTCCTCCTCCAATTCGGTTCGGTTCGGGTCTCCTCCTCCTATCCGGTTCAGTTCGGGTCTCCTTCTCTCCTTCTCTTATCTGGTTCGGGTCTCCTTCTCCTATCCGATTCGGTTCGGGTCTCCTTCTCCTATTCGGTTTGGTTCGGGCGTCTTCCTCCTATCCGGATCTTTTCGGGTGTCTTTCTCCAATCCAGATCGGATCGGGTGTCTTTGTAACACCCCACATTAATTAAGGTCACTCACAAAGGGAATGCCTTAACTTCAGTGGAGCATTATGGGTACTGGAACAGAAATATTACAAGACAGACATATATAAAACAACGGATAGTAAAGTGGAAGTACTTCAAATCATTTATTAAATATAATTGTTTACAATAAAAGCCCATCAACTTCCAATACCCAATTACATAGCTAAAATATCTGTCTTGCTCAAAAACAAAGAAGCATAAAAATAAATTGTGATATTCCCCAATAAAGCAAAGCAAGCCATAGTCAAGCGAAATCGAAGCCGTACATGAAAGAGTCTTGGATCTTGGAAAGATCTGAACTAAGCTGTATTCCCACCCTGCGAACCTGGGGGGGGGGGGACAGAAGAAAAGGAGGCGAAACAAAACGGGTCAGTCATAAAGACTGAGTAAGTCCTAGTGACTTTCAACATAAAAATAGGTAAAGATAACATGGCATGAATAAACTGAAAATAAACATAAGCATGATGACAAGATAAGCTACAGGCACGATAACTAAGAATAACATCATATGACTTTTGTCATGTATAACATTGCGAGGTTCCCATTCAAGATGAACTAAGTATAATTTCGCAAGATCGCAAGATTTCTCTTCTTCACCGTTAAAATATTTCTATGATATCTATTTGCTCTGCACCACCCGTATTAGTATCCCAACCCATGTCATGTGTTGACTATAAAATGATCCGTTGCCCAATGTCATGAAATGACCCATTACTTGGTCCCACGAAACGATCTATTAATCGATCGGCTCCTTACAAGTCCTATCTCGTTCATGTGTCTGTGTCATACGGCCCTATCACGAATGTAGTCACCTGTGTTAGGTCCACCATATGGTGTAACAAGCCCTAGGGTGTCAATCATCGACACGAATCAAGCACGCACAGTGTAAACCTACTGGTGCCCAATGCCTGCTTTTTCAACTCCGGACTACGTGCACGAGCGTAGTCCACCTGAACCTACACTGGCGCACCAACTCAGCCGTCGTTCTGGTCGCTTATAATCAGCCCAGTAATCGTGCCATACCTTGCCTAGTCCCAGGGTATCGTGATACATCTAAGTGGGTTACTGCTGAAAAAGACCGCGTAACTAGGGTTTCCGTCTAATAGGTTAAGTGTTGTCATTTAAATTCGTGACTTAACCCTTACCAGTCCAGCATGTCAAGTTGGTTAAGTGTTGTCATTCAAGTCCGTGACTAAACCCGCCTACGTGTCATGTCAAATTGGCTAAGTGTTGTCATTCAAGTTCAAGACTTAGCCCTACGAATCATGTGTCAGGTTGGTTAAGTATATTCAAGCGGTTCATGACTTAACCCTACCAAATCATCGTGTCAAATTGGTTAAGTGTATTCAAGCGGTTCATGACTTAATCCTACCAAATCATCGTGTCAAATTGGTTAAGTGTATTCAAGCGGTTCATGACTTAACCCTACCAAATCATCGTGTCAAATTGGTTAAGTATATTCAAGCGGTTCATGACTTAACCCTACCAAATCATCGTGTCAAATTGGTTAAGTATATTCAAGCGGTTCATGACTTAACCCTATCAAATCATCGTGTCAAATTGGTTAAGTATTGTCTTTCATGTTCATGACTTAACCCTATCATGTGGCATTAATTCATTAATGCACCCCAACCTCTCACATCAGACCTGTTGTCGTGGTCATTGGATATGCCGGGCGGTTCCGGGCAGAATTACACCACAACTCAGTCTAACCTCGGGTTTTCAAGTGCGATATGACCAACTACCCACATTGGATCCTATTGTTTGCAGTAACTGGATTTGCCGGGCGGTTCCGGGCAGAATTACACTGCAAACTCAAACCAACCTCGAGTTGGCCATTTTCATGTTCTTTCTAGTGTCGTGTCCATGTTCAAATTTCATATCAAGTTCGTGACAAGTTTTCAAGGCAAGTTTCATGCCCACATCCAGATTCAAGTTATAACAATGTTCATGTTTCAAGTTTTGCCTTTTATCAAGTTCATAATTCATGTTCATAACCAATTCATGTTTTGCCTAATCTACCCAAATCGTATTCCCATCGCACGTAAACGTGAATCGATCCATATTACAAATAAATCCAAATCTTAAAATAAAGGGAATAACATCAAAACTATGACAGGGAAAAGGGACAAGCATAAAGCGATAAAAGGGGTTACAAGACTAGCATGATATAACTTGAGATAATTGGTTACAACATCACTGTCATATAGGATTTCAAATCTAGTATGATAAGGTGATAGTCACGATAAAAGTTGACATAAAAGAATAGGCATGCGAAAGCAAGCCAAATACAAGGATAATGGATCCAATGGTTTTGGTGTACATAATAGCGAATAAACTAAGCAAGTCGCACCCTAGGTATGAGATCCAAGAAACTGCAAATTCGGTGTACAACATGGGTTTCAACTATGAACAGTCAACTATAATAGTCCTGGGTAATTAACCCCAATAGTCATAGTCATGGACATAGGTAGAAATCTCATAATTAAGAACCATAAGCGATTAATCACAATAGTCATGGTTAATTATCCAAAATAGTTCTAGGCAATAGTCATAGGCAATAGTCATAGGCAATTAATAGTAATAGTTTCAAAGTCATGGTCATAGATAATAGCCTTATGTTCATAATCATAGGTAATAATTCTCATAGTCAAGAGTCATAGGTGATTAGCCACAATTGTCCTTGTCATTGTCATAGGCAACAGTCTTACGTTCACCGTCATAGGCATAGTCTTATGTTCACAGTCATAGGCATAGTCTTATGTTCTCAGTCATAGGCATAGGCGTAGTCTTATGTTCACAGTCGTAGTCCTTGGCCATTAACAATAGTTTCAACGTCATAGGCATTTTAGGGTTATAGACATGAGAGAGTTTGATTTACAACAAGAATAGGCCCAAAGCAATATTCACGAAAGTCAAGATCCAAGATGAACAATAATAGATATGAATCAATTACCATACCATACATAGATCCAGTTCCAATTTACAACATGGATATTAAGTTTACAGCTTTTATCTAAAAGTAACTTGAACTTACAGATCGTGGTCTAAGAAAGATGTAGAAGTCAAGTCTAAAAGTTTGTCGTTGAATTGCTGAATCGTTGAATCTTGATTGTAGAAGCAAATCCCCAATTCCTAGCCGTAGTCTTCAAGAAATAATCTTCGCATTTTATTTTTTATTTAATTTAATTCAGAGGAAGAAGTAGAAGCCATGATCATCAAGTGTTTGAGCAGCATAAGGTTAGAGAAGAATGGTGTAAAGAGAATGAGGCTACGAGGCTGTTTAAATAGGATTAGGCAGACGAATCTGGTCAGAAAATGAGGTCAAATACATCAGAATGCATCAGGTTCAGAAAATGAGTTCCGGAGGCAGGTCAACCCCCAGGTCGACACTATGGTCGACCTGGTCCCTGGGAGGTCGACACTATAGTCGACCCCCAGGTCGACCTGGTCCATGGGCGAGAATTTTCCCGCCCAGCCTCTTCTGGGGTTTGAATTCGAATTACGAGCTGTTTTTGATTCTGAAAATTTCTGAAACTTCAGAGGGTCATATCTCCCTCATACGGACTCCGATTCTCGGAAACTCGGACTCGTTTTCAAGCAGAATTTCGAGACAAACGCAATGGCGCAACCCGTTTCCCCTGATTCTTATTTTAAAATTTAATTATACCCTGATTTCTTGTTTTAACATGATATTAAAATTCGGGTTGTTACATTCTCCCCTCCTTAAAGGATTTCATCCCAAAAATCTTCAGGTTAAGAAGGATGTGTCCTATCATCCAATCAATCTACTCAATCATCATCCACAAGCAACCGTTGTCCTTGAACGATTTTTAATGCTATATGAACATATGCAGAAAGTGTATGTATATGTTCCTTATCTAATGCAGATGATCAGGCCTGATTGATCTTCTTAATGTAAAATATGTTTAGTGCCATGAATCCAACATGTATGCAAATAGTCCTAGTCACATAAACACTATATGTGTGCACAAACATCCATCCATATGCAACATCCACATGATAATACATTCAAATTCATCCATAAACAAGTATAAACACTCATGCATATGCAATATGAAAGGTGACTGAGCCGATCTAGTGTCTAATGTGCGTGTTTATGCATCCACGAGCAACTACTAGCAACCGCTTGCAACCACTTGCAACCATCAATCGTAATATGTCTCAAACACATGTTTACACCCAATTGTTCCTACCTAAAGATATAGCCGAATGATAGAAGAAAGTAAAAATTTTGTGCCCATTAGGCAATGTCAAAGCTGGAAATCTACGTCACAAATATATTGAATAGGAGAAGAACTCCCTAAGCACCAGCCCGGAAGACCGAAATCAACATCAGGCTGACACTCAAAGAATTACTCATCCCAACCAATATATAAGATTCTAGGAAACTAAGCATGATGGACTCCTTTTAGGTCATAAGTAAATCCCTTCCTAAAACTAACTCGTATCCTATAAAACCCAAAAAGTTTCGCCAACCCAACGGACACCCTCAATCCCCAACATGTATTATTAACAGATAAGTCATACTCCCTATGGGGTTTACAATAGTGATTGGATTGAGAATAGGACCGAGAGGATATACTTAAAAGATAGCATGCAAGTAAGCTCTACAGGAAAAGAGGGATCAATATATACTCTTATAAAGAGATATAATGTGCGTATCTAGCCTTCAATCTTCTAAGCCGCATTTCCTTGAGCTTAGCTTCATTGTGCTTTGGTCGTTTTTAACTTCACAATTTCGTAGCTTCTTAATTCTTGTTTCCAAAATATGAGTTGGAACTCATTTCACTGTCGCCTCTCGTTCCACTTTCATTTATTCTTTTTCTAGTATACTCAGCTCAAACATAACTGCGTACTCATGGTTTCATGCAAGCTCTCCAAAATTCACTAGTGAATCCTGGATCTCGTTTACTTATTATAAGGTATTCCACGCAGAAGAACTATCTCTTGAAAACAAACAAATGCCAACCATGTTGCCAAATGTACTTACTAAGATGATTTTCTATGACTCATGCATAAGCGAAATGAACCATTCGCCTTAGTGGCATACACTATTCGAGCGGATCAATAAATGTATAAAGAGATTCTAGGTAACTAAGCATGGCAGAACCCTAAGGGTTACATTAGACTTCGAAGGTATTACCGAGGCAAGTCAAGAGTCTAACTACCCTCTTTTCATACTCGAGAATGGTATCATTTCTGGATAACCACTCCATCCCTAGAATCAACTCATAGCCCAAAAACATAAGTATTACTTCTAAACTCAACACCTAGCATAGACTTTCTCAAATCCAAACAAGTCATGAATAAATGAGCCGATTCCCCAACAGAATTTCAGACAAAAATAGGATCCTCTACTATGCTAGTACTAAGGTGCAGAGACTCAACTATCAAAGCAGAGTTAAAAAGGATGCGATGTACACAAAAACAAAATTCTAACGGGATGATAGAAAAGAAAAGCTAAACCTTTAAAAAAACATTACCACCACTCTAGGGTATGCTAATAGTGAGAGATACAATTGCCCTCTCGACGATTTTGTTCTTTTCCCTTGTCCTTGTCCTATAATACTTAATTACATGTCCCTTTTTACCATACTAAAGATATTCTCTCTTGTCATGGATTTTTATTATTCTTTCACTTGGCCTCTTTCCTTTCACCTGTTTCCTCTTCGTGGATTAAGCCATATCAACAAGTTTCTCATCCTTAGACTTGTGTTCTTTATCCTCGTTCCTACTATCCTTGTATAGCTTGTTGAAAAGTTTCTCAAAAGCTACCTCCATCGCACGACAACTCTACAAAGCTTGAAATAAGATTAGACGCAGATGGAATTACTGCAGCTCCAGATGGAGGTTGGGCACTTCTTTTCCCTCCTACATGTGTCGTACACCTACAAAACTATGGTGAAAAAGAAAGAGAGAAGAAACTCAAGGAGAGAATCAAAAGATAGTGCATATGGCTTTGGGGAATATGCCTTTCAAATAAAACAAGACTTTAATTGAAAAATGCTTCCTTGTAAACGGTTTTGAAAATAGTTTCAGAAGGTTTTTAAAACTTTTTGCCTAGTCTGGTAACCTTCTGCTCTGATACCAACTGTAACACCCCACATCTGTTAAGGTCACTCACAAAGGGAATGCCTTAACTTCAGTGGAGCATTATGGATACTGGAACAGAAATATTACAAGACAGACATATATAAAACAACGGAAAGTAAAGTGGAAGTACTTCAAATCATTTATTAAATATAATTGTTTACAATAAAAGCCTATCAACTTCCAATACCCAATTACATAGCTAAAATATCTTTCTTGCTCAAAAACAAAGAAGCATAAAAATAAATCGTGATATTCCCCAATAAAGCAAAGCAAGCCATAGTCAAGCGAAATCCAAGCCGTACATGAAAGAGCCTTGGAGCTTGGTAAGATCCGAACTAAGTTGTATTCCCACCCTGCGAACCTAGGGGGGAACGGAAGAAAAAGAGTGAAACAAAACGGGCCAGTCATAAAGACTGAGTAAGTCCTAGTGACTTTCAGCATAAAAATAGGTAAAGACAACATGGCATGAATAAACTGAAAATAAACATAAGTATGATGACAAGATAAGCTACAGGCACGATAACTAAGAATAACATCATATGACTTTTGTCATGTATAACATTGCGAGGTTCCCATTCAAGATAAACTAAGTATAATTTCGCAAGATCGCAAGATTTCTCTACTTCACCGTTAAAATATTTCTATGATATCTATTTGCTCTGCACCACCCATACTAGTATCCCAACCCGTGTCATGTTTTGACTATAAAATGATCCCTTGCCCAATGTCATGAAATGACCCATTACTTGGTCCCACGAAACGATCTATTAATCGATCGGCTCCTTACAAGTCCTATCTCGTTCATGTGTCTGTGTCATACGGCCCTATCACGAATGTAGTCACCTATGCTAGGTCCACCATAGGGTGTATTAAGCCCTAGGGTGCCAACCATCGACACGAATCAAGCACGCACAGTGTAAATCTACTGGTGGCCAATGCCTGCTTTTTCAACTCCGGACTACGTGTACGATCGTAGTCCGCCTGAACCTACACTGGCGCACCAACTCAGCCGTCGTTCTGGTCGCTTACAATCAGCCCAGTAATCGTGCTCCACCCTGCCTAGTCCCAGGGTATCGTGATACATCTAAGTGGGTTATTGCTGAAAAGGACCGCGTAACTAGGGTTTCCATCTAATAGGTTAAGTGTTGTCATTTAAATTCGTGACATAACCCTTACCAGTCCAGCATGTCAAGTTGGTTAAGTGTTGTCATTCAAGTTCGTGACTTAACCCGCCTACGTGTCATGTCAAATTGGCTAAGTGTTATCATTCAAGTTCATGACTTAGCCCTACGAATCATGTATCAGGTTGGTTAAGTATATTCAAGCGGTTCATGACTTAACCCTACCAAATCATTATGTCAAATTGGTTAAGTGTATTCAAGCAGTTCATGACTTAACCCTACCAAATCATCGTGTCAAATTGGTTAAGTATATTCAAGCGGTTCATGACTTAACCCTATCAAATCATCGTGTAAAATTGGTTAAGTATATTCAAGTAGTTCATGACTTAACCCTATCAAATCATCGTGTCAAATTGTTAAGTATTGTCTTTCATGTTCATGACTTAACCCTATCATGTGGCATTAATTCATTATTGCACCCCAACCTCTCACATTAGACCTGTTGTCGTGATTACTGGATATGTCGGGCGGTTCCGGGCAGAATTACTCCACAACTCAGTCTGACCTCGGGTTTTCAAGTGCGATATGACCAACTACCCACATTGGATCCTATTGTTTGCAGTAACTGGATTTGCCGGGCGGTTCCGGGCAGAATTACACTGTAAACTCAACCCAACCTCGAGTCGGCCATTTTCATGTTCTTTTTAGTGTCATGTCCATGTTCAAATTTCATATCAAGTTCGTGACAAGTTTTCAAGGCAAGTTTCATGCCCACATCCAGATTCAAGTTATAACAATGTTCATGTTTCAAGTTTTGCCTTTTATCAAGTTCACAATTCATGTTCATAACCAATTCATGTTTTGCCTAATCTACCCAAATCGTATTCCCATCGCACGTAAACGTGAATCGATCCATATTACAAATAAATCCATATATTAAAATAAAGGGAATAACATTAAAACTATGATAGGCAAAAGGGACGAGCATAAAGCGATAAAAAGGGTTATAAAACTAGCATGATATAACTTGAGATAATTGGTTACAACATTACTGTCATATAGGATTTCAAATCTAGCAGGATAAGGTGATAGTCACGATAAAAGTTGACATAAAAGAATAGGCATGCGAAAGCAATCCAAATACAAGGATAATGGATCCAATGGTTTTGGTGTACATAATAGCGAATAAACTAAGCAAGTCACACCCTAGGTATGAGATCCAACAAACTGCAAATTCAGTGTACAACATGGGTTTCAACTATGAACAATCAACTATAATAGTCTCAGGTAATTAACCCCAATAGTCATGGACATAGGTAGAAATCTCATAATTAAGAACCATAAGCGATTAATCACAATAGTCATGGTTAATTATCCAAAATAGTTCTAGGCAATAGTCATAGGCAATTAATAGTAATAGTTTCAAAGTCATGGTCATAGATAATAGCCTTATGTTCATAATCATAGGTAATAATTCTCATAGTCAAGCGTCATAGGTGATTAGCCACGATTGTCCTTGTCATAGTCATAGGCAACAGTCTTACGTTCACCGTCATAGGCATAGGCATAGTCTTATGTTCACAGTCATAGGCATAGTCTTATGTTCTCAGTCATAGGCATAGGCGTAGTCTTATGTTCACAGTCATAGTCCTTGGCTATTAACAATAGTTTCAACGTCATAGGCATGTTAAGGTTATAGACATGAGAGAGTTTGATTTACAACATGAATAGGCCCAAAGCAATATTCATGAAAGTCAAGATCCAAGATGAACAAGAATAGATATGAATCAATTACTATACATAGACCCAACTCCAATTTACAACATGGATATTAAGTTTACAGCTTTTATCTAAAAGTAACTTGAACTTACAGATCGTGGTCTAAGAAAGATGTAGAAGTCAAGTCTAAAAGTTTGTCATTGAATTGCTGAATCGTTGAATCTTGATTGAGAAGCAAATCCCCAATTCCTAGCCGTAGTCTTCAAGAAATAATCTTCGCGTTTTATTTTTTATTTAATTTAATTCAGAGGAAGAAGAAGAAGCCATGATCATCAAGTGTTTGAGCAGCATAAGGTTAGAGAAGAATGGTGTAAAGAGAATGAGGCTAGGAGGCTGTTTAAATAGGATTAGGCAGACGAATCTGGTCAGAAAATGAGGTCAAATACATCAGAATGCATCAGGTTCAGAAAATGAGTTCGGGAGGCAGGTCGACACTATGGTCAACCTGGTCCCTGGGAGGTCGACACTATAGTCGACCCCCCACCTGGTCCATGGGCGGGAATTTCCCCGCCCAGCCTGTTCAGGGGTTTGAATTCGAATTTTGAGCTGTTTTTTATTCTGAAAATTTCTGAAACTTCAGAGGGTCATATCTCCCTCATACGGACTCCGGTTCTCGCAAACTCGGACTCGTTTTCAAGCAGAATTTTGAGACGAACGCAATGGCGCGACCCGTTTCCCCTGATTCTTATTTTAAAATTTAATTATACCCTGATTTCTTGTTTTAACATGATATTAAAATTCGGGTTGTTACAGTCTTGCTCCTATCCGGATCGGATCGGGTGTTCCTTCTAACAGGTTCTGAAAATCTGCAACTTTTTCCAACAAGCTATTTTCGCCAAACGACGGGGTTTTCCACAATTCTAACCTTTCTATAACATCACTAAACATTCCAAACAGCGGTAACAACATATAGAATCAATCAAAAACATTATAACATCATTCATATGAAATATTTTAGATCAAATATACCTAAAAAGCATGATTTTTCCCTTAATCCCCTTAAACATGACTTAACCATACAATTAGTAAAATATGTCCAAATTAATCCAAATTTTTATCAGAGAACTGAAATAATATTTAAGAATTTTACAAATTTTTCCAGATTTTTCTGAGCCATAATTTCGCTAATTATCACTAATCGCCCCTAATTAGCCGTGATTAGTGAAAAACATTGCAAATCACTCACCTTTGCCACAATTAAAATTTTCACAACTGAAACTTCGCTGATTCGGGCGAATATTGATGTCTAACAACGGCTCTAACACTGATTTGGTGAAGATCTTCCTTGATTTGGCGTTGCTAAGCTTAATCCTTGATTAGAGAGCGATTTTGGATGATTTTAGAAGGTAGAGGCCATGGATAGGGTTAAGGAATAGTTTTAGACGGCTGAAAAATGAAATAAAATTCGTTTTCCTACTGTTCTCAGCCTCCCCATAACCCTAATCCCGAAATGGGTTATGGACCCTCTTGTTAATCACCCTACTTAAGCCCGGTTAAGCTGTTTTTCACCTTCTAAACCTTGTTTCAGCTATATCTCCCAAATGGTGAGTTCGTTTGGCTAATGTGATCATTCTACAGAATTGTAAACCATCATCCGAAGCCAATGGAAGTGGTTTCAGGTCAAAACTCCTTTCCAATCAAAAGTTATGCCCGAAACAAAATCAGCTAGTTGCAAAACGGTCATTTAAAAATCGGCAAAAATCATGAACATTGGAAATGACCCCAATAGTCGTTCCCCAAAGTTACGCAACCATATGACTTCATATGAAAAAGAAATGAATATTCTACGACCTTCCGATGCTTAGAACGCGGGTCGTTATACCCATTTTATCACCGTAACTTATCCTCTAGAACACATCCTTCCTTAATAAACCATCATAACCATTGTTGTAAAATCCAAGTAACATAGCCTTCCTTCCACCTTAACACTTCTTCCACACATATCCAGTTCGACATGCCCCATTACAAAACTCCACACCATTCACTGTTGTGCTTTTATTTCTTCCTCCACCGTACCCATACATTCCAGTTCAAGAAATTAAAACGCACGACATTTATAAATTAATAATAAAATTAAACTTTTGTTCACAACTTACCTGTTTCTCATCTGCTACCTCTTCATTACTTCCAGTACCCCCATTCAAATTTCAAAAAGAATCCAATCATCTGGTGATTTCCCTTTCACCTCAAGTAAGAATAGCATCTTCTCCTTCTTTGTTTTTTTCCTTGGAGCTTCGATCTCCTGTAGCATCCCTATACCCTCACGAATACCAAAACTATCACAGTCATCGGCCTCCCAGTTTCCCTAACTTTACGCTAGACCCCATGGCTTTGAACTCGATCACCATAAATTTCCGTCCTGAAACAATTACGGGTGCCAGAGCTTGTCATCGCAACACGCAAATCAAGACCAGTGGCCACCCGACTCTGGCGATGAATGCTTCTCAACCCTTTCAACCCAACGCTACCCACTTCTCGACCCAACTCACCCCCTTGTTGCCATTGATTCGAAACCCTACAATGATACTATAGACTTGAAGCTCATTGTCTGAGAACTCCATCGAACTCATACATAAACCTTTTCTTTGAGTAATTTTTTTTTCTTTCTCTTTCTCGAAAGAAATCGAAACTGGAAGAAATAAAAAAGATCGAGAAAATTTATTTGGGAATATGGTTTGGGGATGGTTTGACAGAATTTGGGATTTTGGGTGTGAGGCTTCATGAATTTATAGATAGAGGAATATAATATTATATTATCTTATTTTATTCAATTTAATGAATGGATGTGTAACACCCCACGTTCATTAATGTCACTCACAAAGGGAATGCATTAACTTCTGTGGAGCATTTTAAGTGTGTATAGAACAGAAACTTAACAACAAGACAGGTATAAACAGTACTAAACTTTAAAATTTATTCATTGCAATGGTAAACACATAGGTTTGATTACATCATCAAAAACCAGAGTCAAAGTACATAATATCCATCTTGACTAAATCAAAGTACATAAATTGAAAGACATAACCCCAACACAAAATAGCCATAAATGAGAGAGGCTGAACTTTTACTTCAGCGATCCAAGCAACAACTAAAAGCAAGAGATACAACAGTCCAAAATCAAGCTCCACTGGTGCTAGTTCCTCCCTGAGCACTGGGGGGGGGGGAGGAAGAAAAGAGGAGGAAACAAAGGGTGTCAGACATAAAGTTTGGCAAGTGCGATAACTTTAACAATATAATTACCAAAATAACTAGGCTAAGGTATAAGTCGGAAAATAAGGAAATGACTGTGAACAATTGGGTATAACAGAGTAAATAAGGAAATAAGATGAACAAAGATAACGTTAAAGGCGCACCTAAACCACTATGAGATAATTACTATACTGCACCACACCAAACACCCTAAAAGTTGATCCCGCCTACTAGACTTTAATAATGATAATGGTAGTTTCGTGTACCCCTAGTTGCCTTCATAGGTGCCGCCTGCCCCTATCTCCACTATGTGTACCCACTACCCCCATGCGATCGGCTCCCTAACTCGTAGATACCTATGCTAGCCACACAGTGGGGTGTATCACTCCCCAAAGTGGCAACCCGATACCACCAATAATGCACGACTTATACCTACACGATGCAACAACGTCTTACCTACCAGCCCGGGTCCACATACGCATATGAACCCGTTGGACTTGCGTTGCCACCGCTAACCCGTTTTGGCCTCTTACAGTCAAACCCAGTATGTGTGTCCCGTCCTCGACTTGGGTTGAGCCCACAAAGATACGTATGGGTTACTGGTTGAAACGGGCCCCCATTACTTGACACAAGCTATCCACCTAAGCTTGGTCCCCTCTAGTACATCCCTCTTAACCCTCTTCTTATTCATGTTCACTTACATGTTTCAATTTTGGTTAAGTGTTTCTAATCGTATTTCAAATGCCACCCAAGGCACCCTCTACATTCCACATGCAACCAAAGGCACCCACTTAACCCCTATATCCCGCCACATATTTATCTGGCTAAGTGTTTCTTAATTCATTAAGACCGTAACCTTATAAAGACCTCCCACATTAGACTGGCATTTGTGGCAGCTGGATTTGTCGGGCGGGTCCGGGCAGTCTTACACCACAAACGAGCCTAACCTCGTGTCTTTACAACTCTTACGAATTTAATTTATGCCTAAGACCTCCCACATTAGACTGGCATTTGTGGCAGCTGGATTTGCCGGGCGGGTCCGGGCAGTCTTACACCACAAAAGAGCCTAACCTCATGTCTTAGACGATTAATTACACCTAATTAATCATCCCCCAATTTGAATTAATTTCCCTATTCAAATTATCAATCAATTCCAAATTTAACTATGGCCATAATTGACTCAATTATGTCCATCTATTTATGGTATGCAAAATCATACCAATTTCATCACAAATTTATTTTATGCCATTTAAGGCATTTATGCCAATTCTCAATATTAAATCTTTTAATATTATCCCATGGCCCCTCGTTGTATGTTCGTTCGTTTAACGTAAAATATACGTTAGACTCGAATAGTCTAACTCATGGAATAAAGAGAAAACATCACAACATACATATAGATAAAACTAGATCTAAACATAAGGGGTGAACTTGCATGTGTGAATGAGGTTCTACATCTAAAACTTGCATAGGCCAAAGTCACAACTTTCTTAAAACTACATATTTCATAGATCTAAATCTAAAGGTGTAAACTTGTTTAGGAAATAGTCACAAACTTGCATAAACCATGTATGTCATAGATCTAATCATAAGGTGTAAACTTGCATAGGCATGATTCATACTGCAAACATTAAATATACTTGCATATGTGATTTACGCAACATAAACGATGGTGTAAACTTGCATCTAAACATGTAAACTAGCATGCAGAATTTTGTATACTAACATATAACCCACACATGTCATAGCCTAACTTTAGATCCAATTTACACACATAAAATAGGGGTCATGAAACATGTAAAGTTGTACATAATTTCATTAACTTGCATATGATCCAAATCTAAATTAACATCTAGACTTGCATACATACATACATACGATTTAACATATGAATTAGTTCCAACAACTTAACCAAACTAGCATATGAAACATCATTATGAATTTATTATACATAAGCTAATCCTAAAATTACAACATAGATGATAACATCGCAAATTTATAACATACATGATACATCATAGAATTTACAACATAAGTAATAACATGCGGTCAATAATTCACAACATAGCCATATAATCCACATCATATCTCAATCCAATTAAATTGTTAATTATTTTATTAAAGAAATCGAACTCACAACTCAAAGAAGGTCTTGAGTTGTGAAATCTGAGTTCTGAAGTTGAATTAGCTTTCCTTTGAAGTAGATTCGTTGTTAGAGTTGAATGGAATTGAATTTTATTAGCTTTCTTCCTCTCTAATTGGTGGCGGCTATTGTAGGTTGCTAGGTGACGGCATGGAGGCCATGATTCTAATTTTAATTTGATTTTAGGGTTTGAGTCTACAGGTGTTTTTATAGAGTTTAGGATTAATTTAAGCCGTCCAATCAACCCAGAATTAATACCAGCCAATCAGAGAAGATCAGAAACCCTAATGACTCAGCATACAATCATAAATAGGTCATCAATCAAATCTCTCGGGAGGGGGGGGGGGCAGGTCGACCTGGTCAGGGTAGTTCGACCCCCAGGACGACCTGGCCCTGGCGGGAAATTTCCGCCTAGCCCATCTGACTCTGAAATTTTGAATTTTCAAAATCTGTTTTGAATTTTCTGAAACCTCCAATGGCCATAACTTCTTCATACGAAGTCCAATTCACGCAAACTCGGACTCTATCTCAACCAGAATTCCGAGATGAACACAATGGCGCAACCCGTTTCCCTTAATTCTCACATCTGAGATCAGTTATTCTTTAATTTGTGAACATTAATGTTAAAAGTTACGAGGTGTTACATTCTCCCCTCCTTAAAGGATTTCGCCCCCGAAATCTTCAAGTTAAGGAGAATGCATATCCAAACAACCATATACTCAACCATCAAACACAGACATCCATTGTCCTTATAAAATTCCTAATGCTGTATGAACGTATGCAAGAAGTGTGTGTATATGTTCTTTATCTAATGCAAAATCAGGCGGTCTACTGATTCAGTTGACCTCCTTAATGCAAATCATGATAGTGCCATGCGTCCATTATGTATGCGAAAGAACCCTATCGATACATATTATTTCTACATGTGTGCACAACCATTCACCCAAAATGCAGCATCCATATGATAACACAACCATTATACATCCATTAACTTAAATATGCACACACATTTGTATGCAATATGCAATATGAAGTGACTGAGCCGATCTAGTGCCTAAAGTGTGTGTATATGTATCCACGAGCAACCACTAGCAACCACTTGCATCCATCATACATAACATGTCTCAAACACATGTTTCAACCATATGACTACCCTATCTAAAGGTCAAAGATACTAGCGAGAGGACATACTAAAGATAAAACAAGTACAAGCTAAGCGATAAAGGAGAAATTAAAAGACATACCCTCGAAAAGAAAAGGGTACAATGAGTGCATCTTCTCTTCCATCTCCCAAGTAGCGTTGCTCTCATCATCTCCCAGTGCACTTTGACTAGCTTGACCTCTCGATTCCACAACTTTTTAATCTTAGACCCGAGAATGCACGTAGGAGCTCGTCGAATCGTCGCATCACGCTCGATCTCCACCTCTCTAAGATAGCTCGGCTCTACCACTTCCGCGGTCTCATGCAAGCACTTCCTCAAATGTGATACATGGAATGCGTCGTGTACACCACTAAGCCTCTCGGGCAACTCCACTCTATACGCCATCTGCCCAATCCTCTCCTTAATAAGAAACGGCCATACGAACCTTGGTGCTAACTTCCCAACGGACCCAAAGCGAACAACATTTTGTAATGGAGACACCTTGACAAAAACCATGTCCCCAATATCAAACTCAAGATCTATCCTCCTCTTGTCAGCATAAGATTTCTGCCTATCTTGCACCGTCTCCATCCTCCTTTGAATCAAATCGATCTTTTCCGAAGTCTCTCTAATCATATCGGGCCCAAGCAAGATCGTATCTGTAGATTCCCACCAACATATAGGCGAACGACACGGCCGTCCATAGAGAGCCTCGAACGATGCCATGCCAATTTTAGACTGAAAGCTATTATTATATGCGAACTCCACCAACGAAAGATGTTCCTCCCATGTATCTCCGAAGCCTAAGACACACAACCTCAATAGGTCCTCTAGAATACGGTTCACCCTCTCGGTCTGGCCGTCCGTCTGAGGATGATATGCGGTGCTCAAACATAACTGAGTCCCTATTGCCTCTTGCAAGCTCTTCCAAAACTCGCTAGTGAAGATAGGATCGCGGTCGCTCACTATGCTAGAAGGAACACCGTGCAAACGAACTATCTCTCGAATGTATACGGAGGATAACCATGGAGCAGTCCTCTTACTCTTCACGTGAATGAAATGGGCGCTCTTAGTAAGTCTGTCTATCACGACCCAAATCCCCGTATTACCCTGCTCGACCTCGGTAACCCATCAATAAAGACCATCGAGACACTTTCCCATGTCCAATGTGGGACCACCAATGGGTGAAACAACCTACCGGGCTTCTTTTGCTCTGCTTTTACTTGTTGGCACACCAAGCATCTAGCGAAAAACTCAGCCACATCCCTCTTCATGCCGCCCCAAAAGTAAACTCGTCTCATGTCCATGTACATCTTGTCCCCGCTGCGATGGATGGTCATCTTCGAATGATGTGCATCATCAAGAATGGTCTTCCTCAAATTTTCGTCCCATGGTACACAAAGTCTACCGTCCCTACGTAACCAACCCCTATCATCTAGGGTATACCTACCGAGATGGCTCAATGACTCCCACCTTTTGAGCTTCTCTACTAACTCAACCAACTGTGGGTCATCTCGCTGTGCCTCACCAATTCGTCCCAAAATCGTAGTTCTGACCTCTAAGGATGCTAGCAAACCGGGTACAAAGTCAACGGATGGTCTAAAGTCAAATGTAGAGATGAACTCCAAGCTTCGCCGCTCAACAAACAACGGACTCAAGGATAACCTTTTCCTACTTAAGGCGTCTGCCACCACGTTACCCTTGTCAGGGGTATATGCTGTCTCGAAATCATAGGACGCTAAGAATTCCATCCAACTTTGCTGCCTTAAGTTCAAGTCCTTCTGAGAGAACAAGTATTTTAGCAATTTGTGGTCAGTGAACAATTCGAATTTCTCGCCAAGAAGATAATGGCGCCAAGACTCAAGCGCGAAAACAATAGAGGCCAACTCAAGGTCATGTGTAGGATAATTTTTCTCATGCACTCTCAACTGCCTCCCTCCGTAGGCTATTACCCTTCCCTCTTGCATTAAGACTGCGCCTAGTCTTGTCCCACAAGCATCGGTATAAACAGTAAACGGCTTACTTCCATCTGGCAACACTAAGACTGGGGTTGTGTTCAAAGCTCTCTTTAAATGTTGGAATGCATCATCACAATCTATGTCCCACGTGAAGACTAAGTTCTTTTTCGTCAAGCGTGTTAATGGGGCTCATATTTTTGCGAAGTCTTTGATAAACTTCCTATATTAGCCAGCCAACCCTAAGAAACTCCTCACCTCGGTAGCATTTTTAGGGACCTTCCAATCTTGGATGGCCACTACCTTTGCGGGATCCACAGCTATCCCTTCTTTGGAAACCACGTGCCCTAAGAATCACACTTCCTTCCTCCAAAAGTGACATTTAGAAAATTTAGCTTTAAGGCTATGCGCTCGAAGGGTCTCCAACACTTCCCTAAGATGTAGGGCATGCTCTTCCTCGCTTTTAGAAAAGATCAAGATGTCGTCCACAAAGACTACCACGAATTTATTAAGGTACTCCCTAAACACCCTACTCATCAAGTCAACAAAGTATGCGGGGGTGTTTGTCAAACCGAAGGGCATCACAAGCCACTCGAAGAAACCGTCCGGAGTCCTAAAGGAAGTCTTGTCTATGCTATCCTCAGCCACTCTCAATTGATGGAAACCAATGGCTAAGTCCAACTGCGAAAACACTGAGGCGCCAACTAACTGGTCGAAGAGATCGTCAATCCTCGGCAGTGGGTGCCTATTCTTCTTAGTAAGCTTATTAAGTTCTCTATAGTCCACACAAAGTCTAAGGGACCCATCTGCCTTCGTGGCAAATACTATTGGAGCACCCCACTCCGATATACTACGTCTATGAACCCCTTCTCAAGCAATTCTTTCACTTTCTTACCGAGTTCTCTTCTCTCTCTTGGAGTCATATGGTGCACTGGCAATGCAACTGGCTTTACATTATCTACTAGATACATTCGAAAGTCTATCTCATGTTTTGGGGGTAAACCCCTCACCTCATCAAAGACATCAACATATTCACGGACTATACGAACAGAATGTAATTCATCATCGGATGCGTCAAGGGTTTCTATGTAGCTAAGCATTACTGGACCTCTAAGGTTACAAGAAATATCAAGGGTCTTTCCACAACGAGTCAACAATCTGACTACCCTTCTTTCACAATCTAGGATGGTCCCGTATCTAGTTAGCCAATCCATACCTAGAATCAAGCCGTAGCCCATGAAGCCAAGAACAAAGGCGTTGCATTCAAACCCAACGCCCAAGACAAACACTCTCAAATCCCGACAAATCATAGAAAGATGAGCCGAACCAACAATAGGATTTGAGATTACTAAGGGATCTGTAACTAAACTAGTATCTAGGTGCAGTGTTTCAACTAATGATGTAGAGATAAACGAATTTGATGCGCCAGAATCGAATAAAGTACAGACAGGATGATCAAACAGAAAAACTAAACTTTCAACGGAAATTGCTCTACCTCGTTCTTGCAGTGGTGGGACCACGAGAGCCTGAACTTGCCCTGTTGCCTGCCCTGGTGCCATAAGAGCCTGCATCTGTCCTCCCGAGGTAGACCCTGCCCTCTGCCCTTTCCTTGGGCAGTCCTTAATTAGATGTCCTGCTTCGCCACAGTGGAAACAACCAGTCTTCTTTTTCTTCCTACAATCTTTGCTTAGATGGCCTGGTGTCCCACAGTTAAAACATCTTTTCTTTCCCTTACCATTGTTGCCTTTACCACCTTTCTTGTTCTGTTATTGTTGTTGCGGCTTCTTTTGATCCCCTTTCTTTTTGGGTGCCTTATTAGCATTGGCGCCCTTCTCCTCTTCATGCATAAGCTCCATGTCAATTGGTCTATCAAAAGTAGCCTCCATGGGGATGTGGGTCATAGCTAACCCATGAAGCGGCTCGTTCAAACCCTTAACAAATCTTAGGGCCTTCTTCTCTGGTGTATTCACCAAGTCCAAGCCAAATCTTGCCAGCTGATTGAATTTGTTGACGTATTCTTTCACCGATAGATTCCCCTGCTTCAATGCTAGAAACCTTTCCATGTAGAGATTCTTTTCATCCCGTGAGAGAAACTTCGCCTCAAACCTCCACCTAAAATATGGCCATGTATCGATTGGATGTTCTCCATTTGTGACCTCCCACCAAAACGAGGCCTCATCCTTTATTAGCCAGGCAGCTAACTGGACCTTTCTTCCATCTTCCACTTCAAAGATACCAAACAATTCTTCCACCTCCTTTAGCCAATTTCGTGCTTCAATAAATGTCTCCGTCCCGTGAAAAGGTTTTCCACCCATTGCTCGAAAGTCCTTACATATCTTAGCAAAAGTATCGACACGAGGATGAGGAGGAGGAGGAGGAGGAGCATTTGCTGGACCTCAGTGGTGGCCCTAGTCTCCAAATACCTCCTAAACCATCCTGGTATTGGTATCCCCTCGGGTATCTCGGGAATTCCAGACATGCTGGAACGAAAAAGGAAAGACTCGATACAAAAGAACCGAAGGAAAGATATATGGCTCTTGGGGTTATGCTTTCTAAAATAAGCTTTTCTCTTGAAAATACTTTCCTTAAAACATACTTTTGAATGTACTTCTTTATAAAAGTGTTTTTGAAAAACAGTTTTTCAAAATTCATATTTGTTCTGGTAACCTTTAGCTCTGATACCACGTGTAACACCCCACGTCCATTAATGTCACTCACAAAGGGAATGCATCAACTTCTATGGAGCATTTTAAGTTTGTATAGAACAGAAACTTAACAATAAGACAGATATAAACAGTACTAAACTTTAAAATTTTATTCATTGCAGCGATAAACACATAGGTTTGATTACATCATCAAAAACCAGAGTCAAAGTACATAATATCCATCTTGACTAAATCAAAGTACATAAATTGAAAGACATAACCCCAACACAAAATATCCATAAATGAGATAGGCTGAACTTTTACTTCAGCGATCCAAGCAACTTCTAAAAGCAAGAGATACAATAGTCCAAAATCAAGCTCCACTGGTGCTAGTTCCACCCTGAGCACCTGGGGAGGGGGGGGGGAGGGGAGAGAAGGAAGAGAAGAGGAGGAAACAAAGGGGGTCAGACATAAAGTTTGGCGAGTGCGATAACTTTAACAATATAATTACAAAAATAACTAGGCTAAGGCATAAGTTGGAAAATAAGGAAATGACTGTGAACAATTAGGTATAACAGAGTAAACAAGGAAATAAGATGAACAAAGATAACGTTAAAGGTGCACCTAAACCACTATGAGATAATTACTATACTGCACCACACCAAACACCCTAAAAGTTGATCCTGCCTACTAGACTTTAATAATGATAATGGTAGTTTCGTGTACCCCTAGTTGCCTTCATAGGTGCTGCCTGCCCCTATCTCTACTAGGTGTACCCACTACCCCCATGCGATCGGCTCCCTAACTCGTGGATACCCGTGCTGGCCCCATAGTGGGGTGTATCACTCCCCAAAGTGGCAATCCGATACCGCCAATAATGCACGGCTTATACCTACACGATGCAACAACGTCTTACCTACCAGCCCGGGCCACACACGCATATAAACCCGTTGGACTTGCGTTGCCACCGCTAACCCATTTTGGCCTCTTACAGTCAAGCCCAGTATGCGTGTCCCATCCTCGACTTGGGTCGAGCCCACAAAGATACGTATGGGTTACTAGTTGAAACGGATTCCCATTACTTGACACAAGCTATCCACCTAAGCTTGGTCCCCTCCAGTACATCCCATAACCTTCTTCTTATTCATGTTCACTTACATGTTTCAATTTTGGTTAAGTGTTTCTAATCGTATTTCAAATGCCACCCAAGGCACCCTCTACATTCCACATGCCACCCAAGGCACCCACTTAACCCCTATGTCCTACCACATATTTATCTGGTTAAGTGTTTCTTAATTCATTAAGACCGTAACCTTATAAAGACCTCCCACATTAGACTGGCATTTGTGGTAGCTAGATTTGCCGGGCGGGTCCGGGCAGTCTTACACCACAAACGAGTCTAACCTCGTGTCTTTACAACTGTTATTCATTTAATTTATGCCTAAGACCTCCCACATTAGACTGGCATTTGTGGCAGTTAGATTTGCCGGGCGGGTCCGGGCAGTCTTGCACCACAAAAGAGCCTAACCTCGTGTCTTAGACGATTAATTACACCTAATTAATCATCCCCCAATTTGAATTAATTTCCCTATTCAAATTATCAATCAATTCCAAATTTAACTATGGCCATAATTGACTCAATTATGTCCATCTATTTATGGTATGCAAAATCATACCAATTTCATCACAAATTTATTTTATGCCATTTAAGGCATTTATGCCAATTCTCAATATTAAATCTTTTAATATTATCCCATGGCCCCACGTTGTACATTCGTTCATTTAACGTAAAATATACGTTAGACTCGAATAGTCTAACTCATGGAATAAAGAGAAAACATCACAACATACATATAGATAAAACTAGATCTAAACATAAGGGGTGAACTTGCATGTGTGAGTGAGGTTCTACATCTAAAACTTGCATAGGCCAAAGTCACAACTTGCATAAAACTACATACGTCATAGATCTAAATCTAAAGGTGTAAACTTGTTTAGGGAATAGTCACAAACTTGCATAAACCATGTATGTCATAGATCTAATCATAAGGTGTAAACTTGCATAGGCATGATTCATACTCCAAACATGTATATATACTTGCATATGTGATTTATGCGACATAAACGATGGTGTAAACTTGCATCTAAACATGTAAACTAGCATGTAGAATTTTGTATATCAACATATAACCCACACATGTCATAGCCTAACTTTAGATCCAATTTACACACATAAAATAGGGGTCATGAAACATGTAAAGTTGTTCATAATTTCGTTAACTTGCATATGAACCAGATCTAAATTAACATCTAGACTTGCATACATACATACATATGATTTAACATATGAATTAGTTCCAACAACATAACCAAACTAGCATATGAAACATCATTATGAATTTATTATACACAAGTCAATCATAAAATTACAACATAGATGATAACATCGCAACTTTATAACATACATGATACATCATAGAATTTACAACATAAGTAATAACATGCGGTCAATAATGCACAACATAGCCATATAATCCACATCATATCTCAATCCAATTAAATTGTTAATTATTTTATTAAAGAAATCGAACTCACAACTCAAAGAAGGTCTTGAGTTTCGAAATCTGAGTTCTGAAGTTGAATTAGCTTTCCTTTGAAGTAGATTCGTTGTTATAGTTGAATGGAATTGAATTTGATTAGCTTTCTCCTCTCTAATTGGTGGCGGCCATTCTAGGTTGCTAGGTGACGGCATGGAGGCCATGATTCTTATTTTAATTTGATTTTAGGGTTTGAGTCTACAGGTGTTTTTATAGAGCTTAGGATTAATTTAAGCCATCAGATTAGCCCAGAATTAATCCGAGCCAATCAGAGCAGATCAGAAACCCTAATCACTCAGCATACAGTCATAAACAGGTCATCAATCAAATCTGCCCGGGGGAGGGGGTGGGGGAAGGTCGACCCCCAGGTCGACCCTATGGTCGAACTGGTCAGGGTAGGTCGACCCCCGGGTCGACCTGGCCCTGGCGGGAAATTTCCCGCCTAACCCATCTGACTCTGAAATTTTGAATTTTCGAAATCTGTTTTGAATTTTTTGAAACTTCCGATGGCCATAACTTCTTCATACGAAATCCAATTCACACAAACTCGGACTCTATCTCAACCAGAATTCCAAGACGAACACAATGGCGCAACCCGTTTCCCTTAATTCTCAAATCCTGAGATTAGTTATTCTTTAATTTGTGAACATTAATGTTGAAAGTTACGGGGTGTTACAGGATGCCTATCGCTATTTTCAATTACTGTTTATAAATTCGTATGGTAACATACGAGATCCATTTGCGATAACAATAGACATATTGTTATAGTTTGACATTGCGGTCCAAACGACACTTGTTTCGTTGAAATCCAACTCCATTCGGATAAATAGTGAAATTTTGAATTTTAAAATCATCAATTGATTCACACTTAATTTTTGTACACTCACACAATAACTCCAATTGGTTTGAAACTTGAAATCTTACAATAATTAAATATTCCGAACATGATGGTTTCGTCAAAAATGGAGGTCATTTGAATAATATCCCTTTTTAAGGGTCCAAATTAAATTAAAATAAATCAATTTTAAAATACCTCAATATAACAATAATAAAATATTATAATCAGACATACTCGGGTAGAATTTTATACAGTATTAACAGAAAATAGTTCCGGTTGAATTTCAAACAAAATCGATATTCATTATATTAAAATCCCCTTTTATTTATATAATAATCGTTATATTTTTAATAATGAATTCCATGGCGACTATCTGAAATTTTGGTTTGGACATAACTCACAATTTATAAGACAAAATTTAAAATTTTCACTTTCATTAGAAAATATAATCAAATATATCCGAAAATTTTTTGTTTCATTGAATTTCGACTTATATTGGATTTTCTATATTCAGTTGTAGTTTAAATCGTAAATTACGAACTACCCCGACTATTTCGAGCTCGTTTTAAATTATATTATAAATTATAAGTTAAAACTTTGTTTTATAAATAAATTCGTTATAAAGTTCTTTTTTAAATTATCAATACAACATTTAAAACCAATTTAAATGTTCAAAATTAAATGGCTAAAAATCCGGGTTGTTACATTCCTTCCCCCTTAAAAGAATTTCATCCTCGAAATTGCTAAGTAGTAAATATACTATAACTCTAACTCCTCATAATCTGCTTAGTTGAAATCTTGTATTCCATATTTTCATAACCCAGTTCTTACCCGACCTTCGAATTCTCATACCAGTGCTCGACCATTCATAATTCTTTCCAAATGGTCTATCCACCATTTTTGGACAATCCATCATCACTTTATTATCTTCAATTCATATGCTCTTATGCATATTCACACCCATCCCAATTGATTTTAAATCCATTAATCAATTTCATTATTCCACTTGAAATTTTATTAACCAATTCTGGTTTTCTTATCCCAATTACAACTAACAACTCGATTTTAAATTATCAAAAATTTCTTAAAAAATTTCTAACTCTTTAAATTTTCAAAAAAATTCGCCAGCATCTCCTTTGCGCGGCTCAATCGGTACAACCACAACTCGCTTTTCTAGGCCTTCTCCAATCCAAAAGAAGATCAAAAAAACCAAGCGGCTTGCCCCATAGGCTCACAAAACCATCAAATCCAAGTAATATTGTAAACATGTACCTTTTTGCCGGGCATAATTCTACTTCTTGCATTTGCTTCCATTCAATATCTGCTTAGCATACATATATCCATTCCCAGTTGGTTTCAAATCAATCCAACTTCCAGTTTTTAACTCTCTAATCAACTTCTGATTAGTTCACTTTCATTCTATCAATTCAAATCTGATTTCTATTTAAGTCAATCAACTTATTATACTTGAATCCAAATTCATCACAATTCAATTTCAATTAACAACGTCCAGTATATATTCAACTTGCTTATTCATAAGTCGAATTCATATTAATAATTTGAATCTCAACATTTCTCTTTATTTAATTTCATTTGGAATTATTTCTAATCCAATCCAATTTTATTTAGCTTAAGTTAAATTTCAATTCATTTGATACATTTTTACCATTTCAATCTATTCAACTTATACAAGTCAAATTTTAATTTCAGAATTTAAATTTCCGGGTGTTATTTCAAATTAGCTTGAAATCATATATATATATATTTATAATCAACTCAATTTAAAACATTTGAATTTCTAAAACAAATTTTTTTTTTAACAATTTCCATTAATAAATCTGTTTCGGTAGCAATCCATCACTTAGAAACTCGAAAATGAATACCAGCAATGTCGCAATTCATTATCAGAATTATTTTCTCGCCACTGATGTGATTTCAGTGCTTAATCCCTTTCAAAATCCATTTAAAACCACTCCTATTCAAAAATACTTTAAAGTAATAATATATTACCTTTCAAATATTTCAGAAAATATTTTCTAAATATTCAGGATTTAAGTCCTCAATTCTTATCTGAATCAAATTCTAATTTAGCTTATTTGTATATTCCATTCTTATACCAATTCAATTTGGTTTTATATAGTCATTTAAATATTATAATGCCAATTGATTATAATAACAATCAATGAAATCAATAATTTTAGAAAATTATTTCTTTTATATCAAAAACAATTTTGGGCAAAATTATTTCATTTATCCATTTTAAAACAATACTATATCGAATTGTTTTGTTTAAGAGTTTTGAAACACCTATCGATATAGTTATACATCCTATATCGACTAGATTTCATAAACCGCTCAACAAATCGGTCAATACAATACAAAACAATTTTTAAATCAAATTTACAAATGTGTGCTCATATATATACACTCAACTCAATCTAGGGTATTACTGACCCTATCTCTATTGAGTTATGCCATAGAGCCAAGGTTACTACTCAACCTTCAGCTCTGATACCAAATGTAATGACCCGAATTTCCGTACTCTTTGAGTCAACAAATAACACCACATGTCCAACCCAAATTGCACAGAAATACGAATCGTTATTAGAAAGAAGTTAGAGGATGAGAAATAGAAAGAAAGAAATATTAGAATAGAAGAAAATAAAGAACTCAAACTCACAGCGGAACGAATAAAATACATTAGATAACATAAACTTTGAAATACAATTTAGTAACTTTATATACATACCATCATCAGAGCACAACAGTTATTTCTAGAACAGTTATAAACACTTGTTTCCAGATACAAACAATTACACAGCGGAAAATATGATAGTCTATAGCTAACTGGTGAAGCCTTCTGGTTCAAGCTCCTCCAAGTGAATCTGAAAAATCCCGACTAGTTGACTGCCTGTACAAATTTTGGGTACCCAAGAGTTTAGGGAAAACAAAATATACTCTGGGTCAGTCATGAGACTGGTGTGAGTAAACTCCAACCATTTGTTTAACTTTCAAATCCTTTCGAAAGAAATGATAATCGTAAGACTGATCCATACATAAACACGAATGGTTTTTACCTTATGATAACCAAAAATATTTTTTTGATATCAAATCCAGTGATATTATAATAGTGTCTACAACAAATAAATAGAATCTAGTGGAGCGCTTGCATCTCACGCTCCATATATAATATAAAATCAAAAACCGCAGGGCGAACATGAGAAGGTATGGAACCACCTTCCGATAGTGTATCTCTAGAGGGGAATACACTGGGTTCAACAAGAACATCTTGCGACCCAACCCATACATGGCTGACCACTCATTTAACTTCACTGTATTGAGCATATTATAACCAACGGTTGTGATCAGCAACCATTACCGAAAGCATACAGCAGCGAATAGAATAAGAAGCAAATGAATTTTCTCTAGATTAGGTGATAATACCCCTAATGGGAATGACCCATATAGCCATGCTACCTGCCCTATTTATGTCATTTCCTGGTTGATGAGGCTTGAGGTCACGATTAACTCTCAGGAACATCTTGCCACCATTTCCTTTGAATGTCACGTGGTCAGACATTCGTCCATATACATTGTCCTAGGACTGGACAAACCGAAGGCACCATTCTATTAATCCATCTTAGGCAATTTCTACATAGGATCAACAGAAAAGCCCTTGCACTTTACTTTGTCTTCAGTTATCTTCAGCATAAGTTGATTCGTAACGCTTATGCCAATACATAGTGGTTTTCAGATATTAAACCCGATCCCGGTCTCTCCTTATTGACAACGGAGGTATAAAATAAATCAAAACTTTGATAGTCGATGGTTTGACTATCAAAGAACATCCATAGAATCAACGGTCCTATTTCCAAATGGAAATTCTACAGATCAACCATTAAACAACTCTGTGCCCCTTTTAATTAATTCCTTATTAAATTATCATTTCCAAATTCTCATTTCCCGTCTTCCATATCTTTTCCTCTCTTGATCCTTGGAAAAACATTTCCAATATCACAATTTCTTTATCAGATAAAATATCTCTTATTCCAGTTAGAAAATATTTCTATCTATTCACAAATCCTTATTTTCTATATTCAGAAAATATCCCTTATTAATACCGGAAAATATTTCCATATTTCATTTATTAATTCCTCGTTGACCAATTCCTTTCCTTTTCTATGCATAGAAAAAATATCTCATTTTATTTGGGGAAAACATTTTAAAATCCTTTAAATTAGCGTGGTGTTATAAAACATCGGTATTATAACTCAAACCATTAATCATTTATTAACTATCCATATTGCTAACCAATCTTCACTATCGAACCTTAACCATTTCTCCATCATTCATGAAGTCAATCAAGTTGGGGTATAATTACCTCTCAGACCTTAACTGAACAACATTATCAACTTTGAAATAGCCAAAGCTCACCACTTCAAACAAAATATCACTTACGCGACTCTCAAATTCAATCTAGAATGCATTTCCTTTACCGAAAAACATTGATTTTAACGGTAGCGTTATAATCATTGTTTCCAAATATTTGATTTATAAGACATTTATTATACGGCAGCACTAAAATCGCTGTTTAGATTTACAAAACATTTATTATAACGAAAGCGCTAAAATCGTTGTTTAGGTTTAGAAAACATTTATTATAACGACAGCGCTAAAATCGCTATTTGGATTTTTAACAATAGCGTTATAGTCGTTGTTACCAAATAATTGGTATATAAAATTATAACTTGTACTTATTACTTCAGTTAATAAGTAAATAAAAAAATAAAAAAATAATTAGATTTGATTCAAAATGGAAAGTAAAAATAACTACTTACCTAAATTAGATATAATTGAATTCCAATAAATAACTTTCTCTCTAATAATCTATATTCGATTATATTCCTATCTTCGGAATTTATCTTCCATTTCAGGTTAATTCAAATCCCAATTCACTGTTGGATTTATCCTCTCCAAATCATTACCGCATTTTATAATCATTCCAATCTACAAAACTTAATCACGCTTTATTTTATATTCCTAATTTTAAAATAAAACTCATCATTTTCTTTTTAAAAGATTACCCATTTTCCTTTTCATTCAATTTCCAATTTGGATTCTTATTTCAAAACTGAATTTCCTTTAGAGATATTTCATTTGCAAAACATTTCCTTCAAACCACTGTTCACTTTAATCGTGAATATATTTCTTGTATATATAACCAAATCAGTTTGATTTTGTACTTATAAATAATACCTTAAACCAAAATTCCATTTATAACTTCTATTCAAATTTTTCCATAACAATCTCATTTGTATTGCATTATTTAAAATCTCGTTTATATTTTTCTTTGTAATTTGCTAAGTTCAAATCTCATTTGAAATATTGGTTTCAAATCCGATTCCCACTTTTCCATATAAATTCAAATTCAAATTCAAATTTATATTTCAATTTATCCTAAAACAAATATTTTACTGTATTTATAAACGTCATTTATAACCATTCTTGTATTATCCATTTAAACCAGTTTCTATTTTCAAGTACATTGAGGTTAAATTTCTGTTTGGTAAATAAGTTTCCTTTAAGTTCAAATCTAATTAAAAATATCAAATCTCAAAATCGTTTCCCACTTTTCTATGTAAATTCAAGCCTGAATTTATATTCCAATTTATCCTAAGATAAATATTTTACTTAATCTATAAACATTGTTTAAATCAACTGCTTGTTTATTTGAACAAGTTTCTATTTCTGCTCCATTGGAAATTCGATTCCTATTTTGAAAATAACTTCTATTTTTAAATCCCAATTTCCTTTTCTACATTCAAAAATATTTTACGGTATTTAAAATACCAATTTCTAGGGCCAGGGTGATTCATAACGTATCCAATCACAAATTATATAACACTTCATATATAAAAATCAATGGAAAAACAGTAATTAAATGTTGAGGAATCCAGTTGGATCCGTCCAACCTGTTTCCCTGCACCCACAGATGTTAATCAACATTAATTTCACATAAATATGAAATATCATAGTAAACAGAACTAATAGTTGATCAACGATAAACTATATCAACCATTTAAACCAATTTTATCAACCATTCATCCAAACAACCATCACATAGTATAAAATTACTATAAATAAATTTAAAACTCGTTTATATAAAAATATAAACGAGGCAGAGTTATTGAGTTTACTCACCCGGTTTGCAATTGACAATTTTGCTTTTGTTTCGTTTTAAAATCAAACATGCATTTGACTTTATCATGAATTTCCAGTGGTTGTTGTTTCAGTGAATTCAGATCCAAAGCGTAGACTGCATCACTATGATTCCAACGTGACCGAGGGTACTTAATTCTGAAAATGTACACACCGGTTATAAACAATTAAGTTATACAATTTAATTAAACTAACAAATTACTTAATTAATTATCAACTTGATGTGTTGATGTTTTAATTAAATCACTTGATTTAATTAATGTAGTCTGACTTGTTATTTCTTCTTCTTCCCACGTTTTTAATCCCACTGCCAGCCAATGTCATCCCACTAACCGAACGTTGGATTCTCATTCCTTTCATTGCCAATTTACCAAACTCAGCTTTTGATATCCAAAACCCTGCAATTAACTCCTTCACTAAAGAAAATGCGTTTCCAAGTTGTCTTCTTCTTCTTTCCTACTGTTTCACCCATTTTATCACCACAACTTCTCCTTTAGAACACAGTCTTCCTTAATAACTCATCATAACCATTGTTGTAAAATCCAAGTAACATAGCCTTCCTTCCACCTTAACCCTTCTTCCACACATATCCAGTTCGACATGCCCCAGTACAAAACTCCACACCATTCACTATTGTGCTTTTATTTCTTGCTCCACTGTACCCATACATTCCAGTTCAAGAAATTAAAATGGATGACATTTATAAATTAATCATAACATTGAACTAAGTTCACAACTTACCCTGTTGCTCATCTGCTACCTCCTCATTACTTCCGGTACCCCCATTCAAATTTCAAAAAGAATCTGATCGTCTGGTGATTTCCCGTTCACCTCATAGTAAGAATAACATCTTCTCCTTCTTTGTTTTTTTCCCTTGGAGCTTCGATCTCCTGTAGCATCCCTATTCCCTCACGAATACCAAAACTATCACAATCATTGGCCTCCCAGTTTCCCTAGCTTTACACTAGACCCATGGATTTGAACTCGATCGTCATAAATTTCCCTCTTGAAACAATTACGGGTGTTGGAGGTGGTCATCGCAACACGCAAATCAAGACCAATGGCCACCCTACTCTGGAGATGAATGCTTCTCAACCCTTTGAACCCAACGCCACCCACTTCTCGACCCAATTCACCCCCTTGTTGCCATCGATTCAAAACTCTACAATGATACTATAGACTTGAAGCTCCTTGTCTGAGAACTCCATCGAACTCATATATAAATCTTTTCGTTGAGTAATTTTTTTTCTTTCTCTTTCTCAAAAGAAATCGAAACTGGAAGAAATAAAAAAGATCGAGAAAATTTATTTGGGAATATGACTTGGGGATGGTTTGACAGAATTGGGGATTTTGGGTGTGAGGCTTCATGAATTTATAGATAGAGGAATATTATATTATATTATATTATATTATATTATTCAATTTAATGAATGGATGCCTATCGCTATTTTCAATTACTGTTTATAAATTCGTATGATAACATACGAGATCCATTTGCGATAACAATAGACATATAGTTATAGTTTGACGTTGCGGTCCTAACGACACTTGTTTCGTTGAAATCCAACTCCATTCGGATAAACAGTGAAATTTTGAATATTAAAATCATCGATTGATTCACACTTAAATTTCGTACACTCACACAATAACTCCTATTGGTTTGAAACTTGAAATCTTACAATAGTTAAATATTCCGAACACGATGAAACAGGTTTCATCGAAAATGGAGGTCCTTTGAATAATATCACTTTTTAAGGGTCCAAATTAAATTAAAATAAATCAATTTTAAAATACCTCAATATAACAATAATAAAGTATTATAATCGGACATACTCGGGCAGAATTTTGTACAGTATTAACAGAAAATAGTTTCGGTTGAGTTTCAAACCAAATTGATACTCAACATATTAAAATCCCTTTTATTTTATATAATAATCATTATGTTTTTAATAACGAATTCCATGGCGACTATATGAAAGTTTGATTTGGATATAACTCACAATTTATAAGACGAAATTTAAAATTTTCACTTTCGTTAGAAAATATAATCAAATATATCCGAGTTTTCTTGTTTCATTGAATTCCGACCTATATTGGATTATGTATATTCAGTTGAAGTTTAAATCGTAAGTTACGAACTACCCCGACTATTTCGAGCTTGTTTTAAATTATATTATAAATTATAAGTTAAAACTTTGTTTTATAAATAAATTCGTTATAAAGTCCTTTTTTAAATTATCAATACAACATTTAAAACCAATTTAAATGGCTAAAAATCTAGGTCGTTAGATGAATTCTCAACAAGTATCGCAATCCGTCTATCCATATCCGACGCAAGATACTGTTGTAAATATTAGTCAAGGGTAACTCGAACTTTAGAATTCTACTATTGCATAATATAACCATTGTTTTGTGTTTGATAATAAAATTATTTTGTATCTTTCAGCTGTGTTCCAAATTATTTCCAGACAAAACTACCGCTAGGCCGTCAACAAGTTATCGTTCTTCTCCCATGCAGCGAACGCCCTCCGAATTGTATCACATGATCCAACAGTAAGTTACTTTATTATTGATATAACATTATGTTGCGTATCAAAAATTACTCAAAATTTTCTGCTTGCGTATTACAATTATCCAACACAAGCTACCGAAGCAGAATCGAACTTAGAACCAGATATTACCGACGTCGATATGGAAATAGATGAACCAGACATTGGAGAGGTAAATCCAGATCCTTCACTTGATAGCATGACCGTTGTAACCATTCTTGATGACACGACATGGGTTGATGTAATGTAAGTAAACAATGCTCCTTTAAATTATGATTTTGAAGTCAAAGACAATGCTTCCGAAGATAGCAATGATGAGGAGTCGGAGCCCGAGATACCATTAGATGATGATTTGTGCAATGCGCAAATCTTGGCTAGATTCGTTGTTGCTAATATGCAATTCAACAATGAAATTTTCTCATCGGCTTGTTTTCAAAATGGTTTCAAAGTTGGTATGATGTTTGAGAGCAAAAGTAAGTTCCTTCAACAACTAAGTGAATGGTCAATTTTGCATGTAGTTTTTTTAAGCCAATCCGTTCTAACAAAATGAAATACACTGCTATTTGCAACATCAATCCCAACTGCTCATGGAGAATACATGCCACTGACTACAAAAAATCGTAGAAAGGTTGGTGGATTATAAAAAAATACGCACCTGAACATAGTTGCATAAATCCAACAGTGAACTCCAATCATAAGCAAGCGACGTCCACGTTTTTAGTTTCGAAGATAATTCCATTTGTGAAATTGGATTTGAGTATTACTGCTTGCACAGTGCAAGTGTTAATAGAGAAACAACTATTTATAAAAATTGGTTATGTTAAAGCATGGAGGGCATTAAGCAAAGAAACTGAACGTATATATGGTGAATGGGCGGAGTCATACTCCACCCTACATCAGTATTTTGACGACTGATCAAAGCTAATCCGAGAAGTTTTGGGAATGTAGTAACAGAACAGTGTGGTGTATTTAAAAGAATGCTTTGGGCTTTTGGGCCTTACACTGAAGGATTTGTAAATTGTTGGCCTTTGCTTTGCATAGATGACACACATTTATATGGTAAGCACAAAGGTACGTTACAAGTTGCAACTGCAGTAGATGAGAATGATCAACTATACTCGTTGGCTTATGGGATTGATGAGGTCGAATCGAGGATAGTTCGGGTTGGTTTTTTGCGTGTATGCAAACATTCATCCATAGTGTTAACAATCGACCTATCACTTCCATTTTTGATAGAATAAAAGGAATATCGATAGCCTTGGAGTCTCATTGGAGATACCCTCACAAACATTGATTATGCGCAAGGCATTTAAAAACTAATTTTCAAGCTGCTGGATATAAAGATAAAAATTGACAAGTTTATATTATGCAGCAGCATGTGCTTCGGAGGTGACTGAATATCAACGAATTCGTGACGAAATTAAAATAACCAATGTTGAAGCACATAATTGGACTGAGCGTAGTTTGCGGGGAAAGGAATAATACTGAGCTTTGTATAAGGATGACGATGGAAGATCTCATGTCATGACGACAAATTCTTCTGAAAGCTTTAATGGTAAAATAAGAGGTGCATAATCATTGCTCATCAAAGCTTTAGTTGGTCGCACGTTCTTTTCGGTCAGTAGATTATTTTTGTAAACGAAGAGAGTTTGGTATGTAGCGACGACACAATTAACCCCAAATTGGAGGCAAAGATAACTGAAATGGCATGTGAAGTAAGACATTGCCGCATTGTCCGATATAGCGGAGGCGAGTAGGGAGTGATTACACATTTTGGCAATGAGTACAATGTACTAATCGATGGAAACATGTGTTCTTGTACATGCAACATTCCGTTACTGCAACACCTTCCATGCGAACATGTGATGATGGCTTGTTCAAATGTAGCCAATGGTGTTAATCGATTTCATCATGACTTTGCTTCAAAGTGGTATTCGGTCCAGAATTACTACGCAGCTTACAAACTAGAATTTCATTATGTTCCAGATAAACGATACTACTGGAGTGAATTTGAAGGACTAGTTGTATTGCTGCCAACAGTGCGTAAGGCACCTGAGAGACCTAAATCAACAAGATTTAAAGGAACCATAGATGAAATGCGAGCTCCAAAACGAATAGATGCAGTAAGTGCGGAGTGATAGGTCATAAAAGAAGTCGTTGTAATTTAGTAAATTAGGCTTTAATATTGTAGTTTATGTTTGAATGACTAGTAATATTGTTGTTTGTAGAAAAATTTCTTTCTTTCGTACATTGATGTTAATTTGCAATGAGCATATATTCATCACCTTCATTCGTACATATAAGCAATGCATATATTGACAAATACATTGTTGCAAACTACATTAGCATTTGGGATACATTGTTACATGCCATAAGTCCAAACTACTCATTGGGATATCGTGGGAGCTTGGACTCTAAGCCCGAGTTAAGTAATTTCAACAGAAAGTTTCCTTTTCCAAACATAATTTTTGTTCTGCCATCTCCATTTTTAGTCGTGCATTCTCATCCTGCATCTCCAATGCATACTCATGTCCTCTTCGGCACATTGGAGGATCAACCCACTCTCTATAGTTACAAATCGGAAGGTGTACGGATAAAGGAGGCTAATATCATAGCGACTACATTTGTAGATCCTACGCCCTGTACTAACGCTTCTATTTTTGTTCACAATCACGCAACAATCTGATATACAATAACAAATTTTTCTTGGTATGGCTCCCGATTGCTTGTGCTCGGCTTCGATTAACATATTTACCTCCATCCATCACGATGAAATAATTTTGTGGTGCTCCAGGGAGATGATCTGGGAGTTCAACCAATTTAGACATTTCCCTTTCAGGGAAAATTTCTTTACCCGGTCGATGAATAATTGGTGACATTGGATTTTGTGGTGGAGGATCAACATCCATCATGTCCTCATACGGTCCTGACTTCAAACTTTACTAATACATCATTAAAATGTCGTCGTTAATCTCCCATTGATCCATCTTACCTATGATGAAATAGAATTTAGGGTAGACCAATTGTATAACATTCAATCAATGAAAATACGAGGAAAATGTTAGTACCTTTGAGTTTGAGCTAAATCCTGCTAAAGAGAACAAGTGCACCAACCCATTCTATCTAATTTTTGAGTGGAAATGAAAAATGGATTATTGGGTTGTTCTTTGTGAAGATTTTAGTAAAGTTGGAGATTGGTAAAGTTGGAGGATGGAAAAGTAGGTAAAAATTGATTTACAAATGTAAATCAAAGGGTAGTTGGAGCCTGTGCTCGGGGCACAATCCTGAATTGCGCCCCACGTTTTTAAAAGAGGAGAAACAAATCATGGAGCTTATTTGCTCTCTGTTTACTTTAAGGCTCAATCCCAGATTGCACATGTAAGTAAACAGAGAGCAAATAAGCTCTCTGTTTGATTACAGGCGCAATCCCAGATTATTCCTGACAGTAAATAGAGCAAAGTTCTCTTTAATAACCTGCAACGCAATCTGGAAATGCGCTAGTGTACACGTATACCGACGCAATCTTGCGCCAGTTCGATCTGGCCAACTCAGCGCTGAGTTGGCCAGAAGTGGGCTAAATTTGTTATATTTTGTAAAACTGGGTTATTAATGAGAAAAAAGGGGCGAAAACGAAAACATCTTCATGCTAATTTCAGAAAAATATTACGCATATAGGCCAATTCAAAAAAGATTTTGCGGATATAGGTCACTTTTACCCCGTGGGGATAATTTAGGCGATTTTCTAAAAATCGCCTAAAGAAATCACATGAAAAAACCAAGGGAATTTTCAAAAATCGCCAACTAAATTATCCCCATCGGGCAAAAGTGGCTTATATCCGTAATAACTTTTGAAACTAACTTATACGGGTAATATGTTTCTAAAGTTGGCCTGAATGTGCAAATTTTCCTAATAATAATTAAAATATCTTTACTTCCACACAAAATCTTTGGTTATAAAAAAAATTCTCGTTTTGAACTGAACTTTGTAACCACCGCAGTCTATCCACCGCAGTCACTAATGTTTGTGAAGTCTCTATTAAAAAACCATTTTAGACTTCCGTCTAGTCTCACCTAGACGTTGTATAAGTACTTGGTCACATTGCCTATGTGAGACTTATTGTATTATCTAAACATATACTATGAACCAATTTAAATTACCGCCCATTATAAACATCGAAATATTTGTTTCAAGCGATTTGTCTCCATGTTGCTACCAAATCTATCCAAATTCATTAGATCTCATTACTGATTAGTTCATACTAAATAAAATATCAAAATATTATCCAAAATCTATAAGTTTATCAGAAAAGCCTAACTTCAAATAATCCTATATTAATCTTCACTTAGGTGATTTATCCCTAGTTCATTCTTACCACTGGACATCTGCTTAACAGTTTTTACAACATTGTTTAAGGTAGACCGTAAGCATGATCTAAGATTGCGTAGAGGTGCATATGTAAGTCATGGAGAATATTGAAACGTAGTGAATGAGAGTTACACCAATCATCTACATTGTAGAAGAAGATGTTGAAACCAAAATAACTTATGGTGAATTTATGCAGCATGCTATGGGTACTGCAAAATAATACAAGAGGTTGAAATGAAAACTTATTTAAACTATCTGATCTACTTTTTATTCACATTATATATTGAAGTATGATTAGAATTCTTTGGCCACAAGACATTTGAGCTTCGATATAGTGGACTTACACATTTTGGTTAGCTATGAATTATTATATTTTTATACGTAGTTTCTCTATCTCTGTGCCCTATTTGAATTTAAATGAATTTTCCAAGTGTACGCTAAAGTTATATTTGTACTTGAGATATTTAAAAAATATTAGAAATATGATTTCAAACAGGAAAAGATACACAAAAAATTGAAAAATACATATATCTAGTTAATCTTAGATTATACAAATGTCTATATTATGTTAGAATTTATACCCTAGAGGCAATTTATTTGATGTAATTGAATAACATCATATGTTATGCTTTAATTGAATAAATGATTTTATTTCTTTATATTTACTGTGTAATATAAATATCAACATAATAAAAGTCCTTAGACTAATGTACAAATTTATATGGTTTCAAGTAAGTGATTTGAACATGAGATTGTATAATTATGGTACGTGTCGTGGTTCTTAAAAATCCCTAGCCAAGTTGCATTGTAATATGACAATAATGAAACATTAAGACTGGTATGTTAATTGACTGATAATCGTATATCCTTGATCTTCAATATATGAGATATTAATATCAATGCATAAATACATGTAGAGAACAGTGTATTGGGCAGATCCAACATGAGAAATCTTCATGGCACGTAAATTAAAGTGTCATAAGTAATTCTCATGGTGACAATAATGTAATGGTACTCAGACCTGAAATCATTTTATTTTTATATAATAATTTTGTGCTTTGATATTATCAAAAGTTACTCTTAACGGGGTAGATGAAAGGTGATTATTTGGCACAAATTGAATCGATTAAAAAGTATGAGTGATCTAGATGGAATTTTACCCTACGATATATGTAGTGATATCCATGGACCTCTTGATTAAGTGAGACTATGAAACACATGGTTGTGCTCAAATATTGAATTATTTTATATAGTCTACTCGTAGAACAAGATAAAAAGGATTAAATTATAAAAATGATGATGTGTTCCATGCCTTGAGTTTAATCATGGATATAGTGGTTAAAACGATTAAATTACATAGAAACATTGGTCACTGACAAGGTTGTATCGAAGCATTGATTTTATTATAATTTGGGTAACAACGATGTATTACTAGACGCCGCTCACTGTTTATAATTTTAAATGTAATTTAAAATTATTGTCAATATTACAGTAACCTATAGGGTCACACACTAAGAATGTTTGAATGGAAGAACCGATTTTGAGTAGTTAAAATATTAAATTGTAACAACCTGGAAAATTGGAACCAATTTACAATTTTTATTTTAGCTATTTTAATGGATTTTAAATATTTAAAATGGTTTATTTTAAATAATAACGATTAAAAGTTTATTTTAATCAAAGTTAAAACATATAAATTTAATTTAATTACAAAATGAGTTAGAAATGGTGCGGTAGTTCGAAAATTCGATTTCTAATTTCAATTTAATATGCATAATTCATTTTAAATCAGAATTGAATGAAACTAGAAATATTTAAATCTGTTTAATTATATCTTTCTAACTAATGTAAGAAACTGAGATTTCATAATATAAATTGTAAGTTATGTCCAGTTTAAAATTTAGAAAAGTCGTTGTAGAATTTATATATATTTTAATATAATATATAGCCCTTAAAAATAGCCATTTTGCAAATGACCTCCGTTTTCGACGAAACCATTATTGTTGGATTCGGAATGTCAAATTATTGCTAGATTCCAATTTTCATAATTTTTGGAATCAATATGTGAGCGTGTCAAAAGAAAACGTGTTTTGTTAATTTCAGTCAAATTGAATCGACCAGAAAATGACCATTTTTCAAACGATCTCCAAATTCGACGAAATTAGTTTATTGTTAAACATAGCTAGATTTATTTTTCGGGAATTTTTGGAGTCAGTATGTGTCCCTAGTAAATTTAAATGTACGATCAAATTAAATAATTAAATGTTTTATATTTTAATTTAAAGAAAAGTGGGCTGAAACGTTCTAATGGGCTGACGGGACCTAGTCCATTGTGTCCGGAATAGGGGTATTTGGCTAGGGGCAACATTCGCTAGGCTGGAATTGGATTTAGCCGGGTTTTTTGAAATTTAGAAAATTAAATAATAAAATATTATAAGTACCTAGAGTAGAAAACCCTAATCTATCTTCCATTATGAACGTAGCCGCCTCCTATGGTTTCAAAGGCAGAAAAGCTCCAACATTCTTGACCAATTTTCTGTCAATCCTCTCATTAATCTCTAATACTTCTAAAGCAAATCATCTAGAGCTTGGCATGCTCTACAATTTCGACGGTCATGATCTGCTATTGTTAGTCGTAGCGCTCGAATTTGGTGAAGAAAGCCACCGACTTTTAGGGTGTTTTCCATCCACCAGGCGCGTGCGAGCTGGGCCCCTCGGCCAGCGATGGCAGCCCCTCCCATGCCCGACGCGATGACCCCCTCCGATCAATCTCCAGCGAAGCAAGGCGGCGGCGATAGTGAACCCTAGTTCACAATAGTGGATTTGAACGTGGACGACTCTTTACAGAGGAAGAAGAAAGGTTTAAGAAGTTTAATTAATTAATTAACTAATTATTTATCCAAATTATGTAATAAAATGTTGTAAAATTCATAACTTGTTCACACAGAATCGAAACCAAACGATTTTCATGGCGTTGGAACCGCAAAATCCAGATATACATGATGGAACAGCTTTGGACAAGAACAGAAGTAGTTGGAATTTCTAGTAAAATTAAACACTATTTAATTTTATTAGAATCAATCGATCAAGGTGAGATCTCTAATTTAAATCAAATTTAGTTGTTGTTTTCGATGTGAAATTTACATGTATCTGCTATTCAAATTCATGTGTGTAATATAGGATATTAGATTTGGTTGTTTGTGGATGAAATGAATTTATTGGATTGAAGTGTGCAGATCTAGAATTTACTTATTCAATTAAACAATATTTTATTGTATATATGAAAATAATGATATTCATTATTTTAAAATGGAACAAGTTTACAATAAAATTCACATTTTTAATTGAATGTACAAAATATGAAAAATATTCATATATGAAATGAAAAGTGTTTGAAACAATAAAAATCAAATTTTTATTGAATGTAGAAATATGAAAAATATTCATGGTTTGAAAAAGAAAAGTTATAAAACGATAAAAATTCACATTTTTAGTGTATATTAGAAATGAACATTATTAAGAATGAAAATATGTTAACATGAAAATTTACATTTTTATTGTATATATAAAATGATCATATTTTGTAAGTAAATAAGTCATTTAGTTAGAAAACATATTTTGTAAATAAATATATCATTTAGTTAGAAAACATATTTTGTAAATAAATATGTTAATTAGTTAGAATATATTTTAGGCAAATAAATATGTTATTTAGCTGGAATATGTTATGTCAAATAAAAATGTCATTTATTTAGATAATGTTATGTTAAACAAAAATTATCACTTTTATTTGTTTTGTTAAAATAGAATTGTCAACAAATTAAAAATATCCATTGCTTGATGAAAAATGTTTTTGCATTGAAATTTACATTGTTAATGTAAATGAATCATTAAATAAGATTCATTGTTTGAAAATGTTTTTACATTAAAATTTAAATTTTTAATGTAAATAAATCATTAAATAAGATTAAATATTTGAAATGAAAATATGTTAACATAAAAAAATTCACATTTTTGTTGTATACATAAAAATGATCATTGTTTGAAATTAAAAGATTACATTTTTAATGTAAGATAGGAAGATTAAAAAGGATTCAAAAGTGATAAAGATGTTAACATTAAAATTACATTTTAATTTAATAAGGATTGTTTAAAAGATCACACTTTGATAAGAAGATGTTAGCATTTAAAATTTCATTTTTAATGTAATAAAGGATTGATTAAAAAGATTAAACTTTGGTAAAAAAATGTGTTAGCATAAGAAAGTACGTTTTAATGGACAAATGGTTATATAAAAAGATTAAAGTTAGATTATAATATGTTTACATTAAAATGCTCATTTTTAATGTATAAAAGGAATCAATAAAAAGTTCATAGTTTGATAAAACTTGTTCACATTAAAAATCACATTTTAAATGTAAGTAGGAATCAATAAAAAAGATTTATTTTTGAAAAAAATGTTTTTGCATTAAAAATCACATTTTTAATGTAAGTAGAAATAATTAAAAAAAATCATTGGTTGATGAATATGTTGTTTGATAAAATGTTTTAACATAATAAAAATGTTTCAACAGTAGAAATGTACTTTTGTTTAATATTGACATTAACATGTTACAGGAAAATGTACATTTGGTTAGTATTGACATTAACACGTTAGAGAGTAGAAAATGTTCGTTTTTTTAATATTAACATTTACATGTTATAGAAGCAGAAAATGTTCATTTGTTTAATATTAACATTAACATGTTAGAAAAGTAGGAAGATGTACATTTGTTTAATATTAACATTATCATGTTAGCGATAGTAGAAAATTTGCTAGATTAAAACATTATCATTATTATGTTAGGGATATAAGAAATAATTCAAACTGAATTAGAATTGGTTAAATTTATTATCCAATGATTTATTTAGTTGTTGTCTGAAAACCCCACACGGGTATTAGGATGATATTTGACATTCACTAGTCTCAATATTTAGTTATATGTCAATCGATGGATTGACAGTCTGTGATGAACGTTATTTATTTATTTTAATGCTCACACAGCTGTAAAATTCACTCTGATTATGAATGGTTTGTTGAATGATAATTGATTGAGTCGCATTCCGATTCAGAATATCTTTTTTATAAAGAATATTTTAAAGTAAAGAACATTTGCATATAAAGAATACTTTAAAGTAGAGAACATTTTTATGTTAAGAATATTTTAAAGTAAAGAATCTTTTAAATAAAGAATATTTTTAAAATAACGAATATTTTGAAATAAATTTAGTGAAAAATGAAATCAAGATTTTTATGTCCATTCTTGGATGGATACAAAAATATAAAAATGTGAAGCCGAGTTAAGTAGCAAACGTTATTTTAACCCGAACGGGTTTATCGATCAATTTTATTTATTTTATAATGAATATCGAAAAGAAGTGATTTTAAAATCTAATATTCTGAAAATATTAATATTATAATTTGATAAAGATATAGAATATCCAATTTTGATTTAAATTCAAAAATGAAGTTGGAATCGATTTAAAATGAATTTATAAATATTTTATAAAATACGTTTTAATTGGAAATCGACGATACATGTTATATATATATAATGGCCTGAATAGAACGCACCGCGCAACGACCGTTCGCGAATTTCGACCAGTATCTTCAAATTGGTGTAATGAGAGATTCAACCGTCGGATTCTCTTAAAACTAGAACTGTTGGGTTCGTATCAAAAAGAGCTTTCCAATGAATATAAGAGATTTGAAATCTAACAGTTATATTTGGAATTATGTTCAAATCAATTTCAGAAAAGGTCGCTATGGATGCAGTTCGATGGCCGTTATTGGAAATCGACTGTACGGTCCTTAATAAAATTATTAAAAATATGGAAAAATTATGTAAAATCATAATAAATGATTTGAAAGGATTTTGGATGAAAAATTCCATATTTCAAAAGATAAAAATATATTTTTATAGAAATGAACTAGTTATTAACTAAAATAAATCTTTAAATTAAGATTTAATGGAGTTTTCCAATTAATTAACATTTAATTGGAACTAAATAAAATAGATCGGATTTTTGGGTTTGTTTTGAATGGTGTCTTCAATAACACTGTTCTTAAACCCCGTATGAAAAGAATAAATCTTTTAATTAAGATTATTAGAGTTTCCAATTATATTTAGTAATTGGAATAAATTGAAATGTGAATTGGGTTTATTGTGAACGGTGTTTTAAATGACATTTGTTCTTTAACCCAATTAACAGTGAAAATATATTTGGAATTTTTAAATCTTAAATTAAGATTTAAATGGAATTTTTTCCAAAGTAAAGTTTTCTAATTTAATATATTAAATTGGAATTGAATGGAATTCGATTTAATAATAATCGAGATGAGGTTCTGTAAAAGAAGACTGTTACTATAAATGGAATTTAAAAGGCTTTACCGTTATTTCATTAATATTATTAGTCTTATTCGGGAATTTATATCGATTATATATTTGTTCGATTTCTGTGAAAATTCCATATTTAATGGAAGATAATTTTGGGTTTATCGTGAACAATGTTTTTAAATAACATTTGTTCTTTAACCCAGTTGAAGATAAGATTAATTTCTTAAATATGAATAATCATTAAATAATGATTTTTGATATTAAAACCAAATTGGAGTTTTAATGAATCTTTAGAAAGAAGATTAAAGAATAAATTTAAAAGAATTTATATTTGATAAAATTAATGGGAACCTTTCCCGAATAATGTGAATATTTTATTGAAAAAATATTTTGAATTGGAATGAGGCATATGATGTGTTTTTATAGCACTTTATTATTGATTGTAAAATACACAAGTTGTTCGGAAAGACTGGGTTTAACCCATTCTGAATAATTACTACGACAACTAAAAGTCGAAGATGAAGATGGTGGTTGAAGACCGGAGGTCTTCACATCGTGTGGATGATTACTAATGTTTTTATTAGGTGGCATCCCAAGACAAGGTAATAAATGGTGATCGTCCAGATGCACTTGTAGATCAACGGATATGCGAGAACCTCTCTCCTATATTGGACATATGCGACGAGGAATAAGGTGCCTCCGTATTCGTTCAGACCCAGAACGAAACTTGTAAATGGATGGTATGTCTGACGTTGTATTCCTTTATGCTGTATTCGTTGATCTCTGCTAAATATATATATCTATTTGGTGGTGGAGAATTTATTTTCTTACATAACACCCTTCTCTGAGACGTACGCGCTTAGAGGTTATATATTGGCAGAAATCAATGGTATGGTATGGATTGACAATGTGGCATGCTAAGATGCAAATGATCAAGGCTTTTCTTGAAAAGCAGGGCCTTGTGGTTGATGATCAAAGCACAGCCCATTTAGGCATAGCTTTGTGTATAGCGTTACTTCGCGGGCTTCACACCCCGGTAAGAGTCAGAAACGGAACAAGGGAACGCAGGGAGTGCACACATTTCTTTCTATCTAGAAGTGGTATCAGGGTTACAAGCCCTGACATTTTACTTATGTGGATGATGGATTACGAGGCCTTTGTTATATTGGTCAATAGAGACCAATTGATAGGATCAATAGGACCGGGAAACGTGTGTTCAGGAATTTCCAATCCACTAAAGTATTTGTGGATCGGCCCTGCAGGATCCAAAGGTTCACCAGCGTCCAAATCCTGAGACATTTTCTATTGTGTCTCAAATCGATAAGGAGATCGTCCTTAGCCTTGACTCATGATGGAAATCTAACTTCCAATATGACATCATGTGGTTTTGATTGTAGAACTAGTGTGGCGACATAATAGGATGGGGTACTATGCCATCTATGATTGATACATTATGCTTGAAATTGTTTTTGAAACATATATACACTAATAATAATATCAAATCCGTTTTATCGTATCAAGCATTTTTGACCATTATAAGGTTGAACTATATCCTTCGGTTTGTGTTGCATTGTGTGATGGGACTTGAGTCTTATAATGGTTCATTTTCCTAAAAAGCATTGCGTTGTTTAACGATTTACTTTATTTATGCACTGGCAATCCAATGGAGTAAATCCATTCCGCGTTAGCGGCGTGGCCTTATGATTAGCCTTATTATTAAATTAGGTAAGTAAAATTTCTCATACCAATCCCATGACTGACTCGTAGTTTGTTTCGCTTGCAAACTGGTAGGCAGTTGTGTAGCTTATTTTGCAGATATATTGAGCAGATTCTCGATCGAAGCTTAGAGCTATGTCCAGAGTATTGATAGTCTTCCGCTGTATTAGTTTATTTGTTTCCGCTGCACAGTATTAAATTATTATAAATTAATCTTCTGCTGTAATATAATTTGATGTACTCTGATATATTCTGTACTCTAATGTAACATTATTATGATGTTTATAAAAGTTTTCTGTTATTTTTTCTGATGTGTCATATGCCCGGAGTTAGTGCATTCGAGGACTTTCAACTTTTGGATCAAACCTGTGTGTTTTATGGTCGATTCAGAAGGCGGGGATTGTCGGGTCATTACACAAATGGTTGATATTTCAAATTTGCGAGAGAAAAGGTAGTTCGTGTTTTCTTTGTTTTAATCTAGTTATGCTTATTTTAAAAGGAGGTCTCTCTCTCCTTTAAGACAAGTGATGAAGAAACCCAAATTAAGCAAATAGAAAATCTTCGGTCTTGGCTAGTACCTCCTAAATTCATGAGATGGTAAAAGGGGCGTTCGTGTGGATACCGTAGAGACGTCGTCCATCAGGGTAGCGTTCGTGATTCGTTGCATTGGGATTTTATCACCATTGTATATTTCTGCATTTTCGAAACTTGTATGCATTTCTCAATTTATTGATTTTGCGTGGACCCTAAATTATTGGTTTTGATAATTGATTTCCACTGCAAATTCGTTGATAAGACTCAACAATGGTATTAGGCAACTTGTAAAATGATTCTTTAAGTTTGATTTTTTATTCGATTTTGCATCTATAACTCTCTGCAAAAATTAATTGGTATTGTGAATTTGTTTTTCAAAAGCAATTCTTGTTATTGAAAACAATCACAAGAACTTTCTCTTATATAGATGGTGTTGAGAACGCTACTGCAATAATATGATTTGATTGTTATATGAATTCATTATGATGCATGAATTCTTATTACATAAATAATATTGAACACGCTTGCATATATTGTTTAGTTTTAATTTCCGAAACTTAACATGTAGACGGTATTAATTAATATTGCTTACTGATACTGTACATCCTTAATATATATTCGAACAGAGCTTATGCTTTGATGAATATTAATTAGATGTTTATTTTATCTTGGTACTTGTATTGACCACTCTGTTTAATTATTTTCATTAATATCTAAATTAATAAACTTAACTGATACGGAGAATTCACTTCAAACATGCTTTCTACTTTGATGTTGATCTTGATACCAAAATGACTTTCAAATCACTATACCAAAATGACTTTCAAATCACTATAACCACTTAAGAATCGTATTGAATTTGATCTTTAAAATTTAAGTTAGATATATTATTCACAGCTGAGACCCCTTGAGTTTCTTATATTTACATGATATAATGTTTGGTTCATAACTGTGTACTACATCTAACTCACTACTATGTATTTTATCATTTGTATAAGATAAAGTTCACTTTTGTGTACTATTTTTATACAATAATATCTGAATACTATGAATATAACTACAGTTACACACACCACGTAATATACATTTCAACAATATTTGAATACTGCAAATATGATTTGCAGTTACATTCACCTTTGTAATATACACTTCGAAATGCACTAAGTACTACAAATATGATTTGCTGATTAGATTTATTCTATACGATTACTCAGTTGTGTACTTCCAGTGACAAAAACCCTCAAAAATGTTTATATTAAGTTAGAATCAGATGTCTTCTAAGAAATAACACTCATCAATGCCATAATCAATGAATGTAGGTTATGGCAAAGCATTAATACACTGTTTATTATTATTATATGTTACAGAGTAATTATGATACTCAAACTATTTAAGATTGGGTCTAACTTAATTTGGAAGCCATAATAAGATTACGGGCTTAAAGACATAAAGCATGAAAAATCCATTAAATGGAAATGAACAAAATTTAACTCATTATGCTATCTAAGAATTATATAAATGATATAATGACATGATATGTCTACCTAAAAAAATATGCTTTGAGGATTAGCCAAAGCAAACTCAAGGAATAATTATTATGGGTCTTGGCTCACCAAAATATCTAAATAGACATATTTTATTGACAGAGAGGGCTGCCAATTTGTGTGCGAGCATATACTTATATGTATTTGTACGAGCATGCACTTATATGTATTTATATGAGCATGCACTTATACATTACTGTATGAATAGTCACTTTTATGAATAGTTACCAATCACGTCACAATATACATATGCATATGTGTGTGTGTGTGTGTGTGTGCCTCTCTCTGTGTGTGTGTTTTCTGCTCGAATAGTTACTATATCTCCTGTAGATATTTATATCAGCATGCACTTATGTTTATATATCTCCTATAGATATTTAGATTAGCATGCACTTATGTTTATTTGTCTCCTGTAGATATTACATATCAAACTATACAAATAGCTTATAATCGAGATCAATCCTTAAGAAAGAAAAATTAAATGGAATCAATTTCTTGACTAGCATCGAAATTTGAGGATTGTCCTCAAACAAGAAAGAAAATTATATGTACTTGATGGACCTATTCCATAGGCACTTGCAAATACAACAGCTCGAGCAGAGTTAAATGCCTACAAGAAGCATCAAGATGATGCTCTTGATGTCAGCTGTCTCATGCTAGTAACTACAACTCAAGGCTTCAGAAGCAACATGAGTTAATGGAAGCGTATGAGATGATTGAGCAACTTAAGAAACTGTTCGAAGGGCATGCTCGACAAAAAAGATACGACACAAGAAATGTAACAACCCGGAAAATCTGAACCAGTTTAAAAAATTTAATTTTTTTAAAATGAAATATTATAAATAATAACGACAACAAATTTATTTTGAAGAGAACTAGAATGTATATATTTATTTGAATCGATGTTGGAAAATAAATAATTTATTTTAATTATAAAACAAGGCCTGAAATGGTGCGACAGTTTGAAAATTTGAATTCGAACTTTGACTAACTATACAGGATGCAAAATGAAACGGATTTCAATGGAACCAAAAATATTTAAATTTTTTCAAGAATATCTTTCTAACGAATCTGAAAAATCGAAATTTCATAGCGGGAATAAAAAGTTATGGCCAAATAAATTTTCAGAAAGGTCGCTATGGAATTAATATAACCTGTGAAAGTAAACATTTTGCAAATGGCCTCCGTTTTCGACGAAACCACTTTTGTTGGGTCCATAACATCAAATTATTGCTAGATTTCAAATTCCATAATTTTTGGAGTTAATATGTGAGCGTGGCAGAGGAAAATGTGTTTGGGTAGTTTCAGTCAATTTAGATCAACCAAAAAATGACCATTTTTCAAACAGTCTTCAAATTTGATGAAATTAGTATTGTTAGGACCGTGTCGTCAGTATGAAGCTAGAAATAATTTTTCTAGAATTTTTGGGATCAGTATGTGTCCCTGGCAAATTGAAATGTATGTTCAAATCCATATTTGAATGTTTTATATTTTAGTTTGAAGAAAAACCGACTGAAACAGTCGAATGGGCCTACGAAACATATTCCATTGTGTTCGGAATGGGGGTATTTAGCTAGGAAAGACAGTCATTTGGTTTGAATTGGAGTTCTATGAGAAAAGGGTATTTCTTGATTTAGCTAAATTAAAAATTAAAATAAAAACCATCGTCCAATCACGTTTAACCTCACTTCATCGTTCTAGCCCGATACCTCTCGAATGAAAGGCGGAAAGAGCTTCCAGCCTTCTCTCCTTGTTTCCTCTCAAACCGCTCATTAAAATCAAGTGCCCCAGTTTACCTTTTTGTAGATCTCTCCATCCTCTTTAAATCCATATTGGGATTGTAATTTATCGCTCAGTATTTTGTGAGAACCACATCCTTGAACTGCGGGACTTCAAGGCGCCGCCACCGCCGTTAGGAGCCACCGAAGTGGACCCCACCCCCTGCGCACGTGCGCGACTCCTTCCCCTTCGACGCAGCACCGCCAGATCGTCCAACCGCTTCACGGGTTTCGCGAAAAATCCAAACCTAGTTTGGAACCATTTCCTGAAAGGTACGGCCTTTGTTTATTTTAACTGATTTCAACAAATAAAAGCATTGTAAACTTATAAAAATCATATCTTTTGCTATGTTGTCGAAATTCAGTGAAACAAGAGACATTGGACTCATGTGGACGTCTTCTACATTCTAGAAGAGACCGGAGAAATTTTGGGGCTTCCTACAATTTTTCGAGGAGTGGAACCCAAGGTGAGATTTCTAAATTCAAAATGATATGGAATGGCAATGTAAAAATTATATAATCGATATATAAGTTATATAAGCGTTGTACACCTCATGTATAAGTGTTGTATAAATTATATGTGTGATGTATAAGTTATATATGTGTTGTAAAAATCAAATGTGTGTTGAATGGAGTTGAAATGAAATTGAAATATATATATATACACACACACTCCCTTCGTCCACAGACCATGGACGATTTATATTGGTTGTGATTGTTTGTATTTTGGCTGACGTGTAATTTGGTTGATAAATGCGAATGGTTGATAATGATTGTTTGTGGTTGAAACAAAATTGGAATTTTTGTGGAAAAATTCATTGTGATATGAAAAAGATCGAAATATTTAGATTTTAAGGATAAGCCTCTTAGGGAACGCTGCGAGGCGTAAGGTAGTGCGAGGAGCCGTACTCGGGACGGTGCCGGTTTTAAACCCCCTACCGTTATGCTGCCGAAATTTTCTAAAATATTCATGTGTTTGATTTGTATTCACGTATTGAAATATATTCATGTGTTGGAAAAGTATTCATAGGTCGAATAAATTGTTTGAATGATAAAAACCAGATTTTTATCATGTATATGAAGTATATAAAATATTCATGTTTGAAATAAATTGTTTTAACAATAAAAATCACATTTTTATTATATATATGATTCGCTAGAAATATTCATGTTTGAAATAAATTGTTTTAACAATAAAAATCACATATTATTATATATATATAAAGTGTTAGAAATATTCATGTGTTGAAATAAATATCTATTGGGTAAAAATATTACTTTTATCAAATATGTGAAATGAAAATGGTTTGGAAATCGAAGAACGGATTATATTCATATATATGTAAATATAATTAAAATAAAACAAATAACGACGCTGCAGTTCGTATTTTGAAATCGTGATTTTAAACAATTATTGCGGGAGATCCGATCGTCTGATTTTCCCGAAACCGAAACCGTTGGGTCCGCTTTGAAAATATCTCCAACGATACCAAATTTGTAAAGATCCAATGGTTGGATTTTGTGAAATGTTAAATTCAAATCTGAATGAAAACAGCGCCAGAGTGGATTATATATATATATATATATATATATATATAATTATAATTAAATTAAATCGAATAACGACGTTGCAGTTCGTATTTTGAAATCGTAACTTTAAATGATTGTACCGGGAGATTCGGCCGTCGAATTTTCCCGAAACTAGAACCATTGGGTCCGCTTTGAAAAGATCTTTCCAATGGTATAAAATTTATAAGATCCAACAGTTAGATTTTCAGATATATGTAAATCAAATTTGAAGAAAAACAGTGCCATGGCCGCGTTATGGCCTGAAGCGTCATTTGAATAAATGGGCTATTTTTAATAAATAAAAATACTGATAAATCGTTATAAAATATTATAAACGATATGGAATGGAAATAAACTAAATTTACTCAGTTTATTGGATATTTGATGGTTGAATGTGTTTGACATGAAAAATACATTAATGATCTGAATTATGGATGTCAAATAATTTAACCATGGAAATGAATTGATTTGAATTATAATTATACGTGAATTATTTGAAAAGGCCGAGTTAAATATCATTTCAAATAATTGGTCGACGATTAGAAGTCGAAGATATGAAGACGGTGCAAGATCGATGACCTTCACATCGAATTGATGGCTACTGATGCCTTTGATGGGAGTTGTTGCACTAAAGGGGTTACTGTGGTAGTTGTCCGGGTGTACTTGTTGATCTTTCGGATGTGCGAGGACCTTTCTCCTATATTGGACATATGAGATGAGGAATAAGGTGCCTCCGGTTTCGTTCAGACCCAGAATGGGTAAATGGACTGTGTGTCCAACATTGGATTTCATTAAGTGTGATTGATATACGTCAGTTGCATGGCGTGAATTTCCTGTGTGGCATGCTGAGATGCAGTGATCAAGGCTTTTGTTGAAAAGCAAAGCCTTGTGGTTGATGATCAAAGCACGGCTTTAAATAGCATAGCTTTGTCTATAGCATTGATTTGCGGGCCTCACACCCCGGTATGAACCAGAAATGGGCGAGGACTTCAGGGAGGACATGCGTTTCCTTCTAGCTAGGAGTGGTGTCAGCATTTTGCAAGCCCTGACATTTTACTTGTGTGGATGATGGATAACGAGGCATCTCGGTTATTTTGGTCTCTTCGAAGCCAATGGTTTGGTTGAGATATGACCAGTTTACGCCCCATAGGGCGGGGAAATGCAGTGTTCAGGCATTTTAATCCACTCCGTATGGACCGGCCCTGACGATCCAAGGGCCCATCTGAGTCTGGATCCTGAGGCTCGGGCTACACAGTCTCGAAGCAGTAAGGACGATCCCTTGCCTTGGTTTGTGACGGAAATCCAATTTCCAAATACGACATCGTGCGGTTTTGATTATAATCCTATATATGGCGACATAGTATATGGTACCCATGCCGTCTATGATTGATACTTATGATTGAATTTTTTTTGAAACACTAGTAATAATATCAAATGCTTTTGTTTTACACGTATCAAGCATATTTTGGCCATTATAAGGTAAAACTCTATCGTCCGGCTTGCGTTGCATTGTGTGATGGGATCTGAGTCTTATAATGACTTCATTTTTGTAAAAAGCATTGCGATGTTTAAATATTTTACATATTTTAAAGCACTGGAAATCCAATGGAGTAAACCCATTCTGCGTTAGCGGCGTGGTCCTGAGATTGGTCTTACTATAAAATAAGTTAAGTAGATTTCTCATACCAATTCCATGACTAGCTCGTAGTTTGTTTCACTGGCAAACTCGGGTGCCCTATTTTTTACACAAGCAGCCTTGTATTCAAGTTTTAGCAGGCTCTCTCTGGATAGCTATGGAGCTGAAGATGGATACTATCACTTCTTTTATGCTGTTCATCTCCTATTTTGTATATTATGTTTGATTCCGCTGTAGACATTTTATATATAGCTGAACTGTATTTTTGTACTAAGTATGATCCTGTATACTGTGTAACTCTGATGATTATTGTTTATCCAGAGTATTCTGTTGTACATTATCTGATGTATTTATATATTTCTGTTATGCTCTTATCTGTTTATGTGTTATATTCCAAAGATTACCCTTGCCACCGTGGAATGGGGGTTTGGGGTTGTCACAATGTAGTATTAGAGCTTTGGTTAAGCTTAGTTCTGGAATATAAAATATTAACGAACTCGTCAGAAATAGAATCAGAAGTGTTCTATGTCAAATAACTCATTTCAGATAGGATCAGTAGTATCCTAGAATGAGTGTAGCAGAATGAAATACACCCCGATAGACACATTTACCTTCAAGTATATGTCTCTGTGCTTTTAAATACCTTTTCATTTAACCTGACACTTTGTCTGATATTTGCAGACATAGTAAAATGAGTGGCAGAAGAAGTAATCCTTTGGTTCGACAACCTAATGAGCCAGTTGTGCTTCCACAACCAGGATTAGATATAGAAGCTCTATTAAAGAGGTGTCGAAATCTGGGTGGAGTACCGTTCTCAGGCAATGAGTCCATTAGTCAAACTCAAGCTTGGATGCGCTCCGCTGAGAGGATTTTTGAAGGTTTCAAGCTGAGAGATGATTAGAAAAGATTACTGACATCTTGGGCACTCAAAGACGAAGCTTTAATCTGGTGGGAAACTGTCATTAAGGATAATCCAGAAGGTAATATTACCTGGGATAGATTTAAAGAAATTTTCAATGAAAGATTTATTCCTCCAGAAGCAACTGAGCGGTTAAATGATAAATTCTACTATCTGATACAAGGAGATATGACCATTCCGGAATATCATAAGAAATTCAGTGAACTTTCTCGTTTTGCCCCGCATCTAATTCAAGATCCTAAGAGGAAGAATCCGAGGTTTATTTACGGGCTTCAAAGAAAGTACCAAAGTAGTGTAACTGCGCATGTGCAATTTCCTTTTTCTGAAATGATATATATGGCTTACCAGTATGAAGATCTGGATAAGCAAGGTCTTTTGGGCGATGAAGAGGAAGTCAGTTCTAGCAGTAAAAGTAAATTCGAAACTGAAAGCCCAGAGACAAGTACAGAGCCTGAGGCAAGTACGACGTCTGGGGTCAGAAAGAAGCCAAGAGGCAATAGGAAAAAGGTTAAGTATGAGAAAGAACCAGTAACGACTGCCATATGCCTTAACTACAATCAGAAAGACCATTTGTCCAGAAAATGTAAATCTTTGAAAATGCGGAGAAAGAATGGATCTAAATCCAAGGAGGAGTTTCAAGAGAATAGGGGATGCTATAAGTGCCACCAGGCTGGTCATATTGCGAAGAACTGCCAGCTATTACAGAAATCTGAAAGGGTACATGTAAATGAAGTAGCAGAAGTTCCTGCATCCTCAGCCAGTCAAGCGAGGCCAAATGTTTTGGAAGGCAGGCTTATTGTCAAAAATATTCCAGTCAAAGTACTATTTGATACAGGCACGTCACAAAGCTTTATTGCAAGTAATGTGTTTAAGAAACTGGATTTGAAATTGAAAAAGCTCAAAGCACCCATGACTGTCCATAATCCGGTTGGGGGTTCCCTCGATCTTAGTTGGATTTGTGGGGTGCCTGTCTCTTTTTCGCATTATCGGTTCCCTACCATCTCGATCATCATGAATTTTACCGAATTCGATCTTATTTTAGGATTGGGTTGGTTAACCAAATATAAAGTTGAGGTTAAATGCGCCGAGAGAGTTGTTAAGGCAAAAACAAAATTCGGAGAGTATATAACCATACCATGTGAAGGTCCGAATTCAGATAGAAAAGACTTTTGGTCAGCTCTGGATGTTTCTCCTGCTCAAGTAGAAAATATTCCTGTCATTACAGAGAATACTCCGGTCGATATAAAAAATATTCTGATCATCAAGAATTATGCGGATGTGTCTGAAGAAGTTGTTAGCTTACCTCCACGTAAAGAAATCGATTTCAAAATCTCTTTAGTTCCAAATGCAAGGCCAGTAGTTCATGCTATTCGAAGAATGACCTTGAAGGAAAAAGAAGAGTTAGACAATCAAACTCGACAACTTATATGAAAGGGTCTGATCAGACCTACTTTCTCTGATTGGGAAGCAGCAGCGGTGTTTGTCCCAAAGTCAAACGGTACTCTTCGACTATGTGTAGATTATCGTGACTTGAATAAGCAGGCATCAAAGAATAAATATCCATTGCCGCGGATTGATGATTTATTGGATCGTCTGAATGGCGCACAACTATTTTCATGAATGGACCTAGCTACAGGTTTCCATCAGCTTTGTATTGCTAAAGAGTGTGTTCCTTTGACAGCATTCAGAGGTCCAGATTTATTCTACGAGTGGTTAGTAATGTCGTTCGGCTTATGTAATGCTCCAACTTATTTTGTCGATCTTATGAACAGAGTATTCAGAGAAGTATCGAATAAATTCGTACTGGTTTTCATTGATGACATATTGATCTTCTCTAAGTCAGAAAGCGAGCATGAAAAACATTTGGAACAAGTGTTAGATATTCTTAGAAAGAATGTTTTAAAAGCCAAATTTTCCAAATGTATATTATGGCAAGAAGAAGTAAAATTCCTTGGCCACGTTGTATCAAAACAAGGAATTTTTGTGGTGTTGTATATAATAGTGTTGTATACACAATTATATGATTTTTGTCTGATGATAACAGCTAAATAAATATTATTTTAAATGTGTTTGTTACTGTATTGTTCTATTTATACATAACAGACAGGAGTATAATATTTATATTTAAATAGAATACGACTGTACAGACATTCATATATTCATACAGTGTTTTATTTAAATTAAATATTATACTTCAAACATTCAAACAATACAACTATTAAAAACTCCACTATTTACAATTCAAATATTTTTGAATATTTCTGACATGGCTCATTTAACACATCACATAAATTGTACTATTAAAAGATTCAAACAAATTGAATTAAACAGCAAAAATATTTTTTATTTCAATCAATATTGATCATTACAAATAATAGTACAATTCTATTCAGTCATGTCTACAACCACTCTCATATACACAGATTTCTCGTTACATACATATTGACTCATATTCACTGACTTATATCAGCTCTGCATTCTCTATCTTCTGTCAGTCTAGTCTTCACAACTTCCAGCTATCAGTCCAGTCATCTTCATACCTGTCGCAGAAGAACACACACAGTAGACTGCAGAAAAAAAAATTCAATACAAACAAATAAAAATTTATTTGAATTTTATTTGCCTTAGAATTTCGGTGTGTTTCTCACCATTTTTCTAGACATGGTCTGATATGCAGAGACAGAAAAACTCGTCTGGATGGCTGCATATAAACACATGTATTTTTATACACGTATGCACTGTCTTGCCAATCCAGTGTGCAACTGAGGAGTAGCCACAAGGACCATCTCAACTCAGTGCAAATCAGTGTGCAAACGGTCGAGCCAGAAGTGCAAATAAAAATAAAAAGCCAGAATGATCGAGCACAAGGCATCAACAAGGACATGAAAAATTGTTTGAGACAGTAGCAATGTACAAGAAAATCAAATCATAATACAACAAGACAGTTCAGGGTTCATAATAGCTCGAGCAAGTTTCTTTAAAGACACCAGAAATTGAATTAGTGACATCAAAGCATGAACACACAACATGTCTTACATGAGCATAGCACAATGAAGATGCCATAGGTTAATACAAGCATGTAAATAGATGAGTACAAGTATCAACATGATAAGCACAAAAACGTACAAAGGTGAATAGCAGTAGTACAAGACAGGAACAACCACAAGACTAAAGGCAGTTCGACTACACAAGCATAGGATCTGTTCTGATCAAAAATAATTATGGCTGAACATATTGCAAGATCAAAATTATTACTGGGTCAAGGCAGCAGCAAATTGGTTAAGGCATGATCAAGCTCACACAATGGTGCATGGCTAAACAACTCATAAACAGGGTAACAATAGACATATAGTGGTACACACACATGTACAAGGTTCAAATGATAATCCAACACATGTCAGTTTATTAAGACTATATGGATTCATATACAAGGCCAAATTTCATTTTCAAGTGACATAATTCAAAGTGCAACATAAACAGTAGGATGCAGATCAATAAAGAACAACAAGTGCAGTTTCAAGTTCAAGTGAACATTTCAGATTTAATCAAACATGGGTGCATAGACGTATGGTAGCAAAAACAGCAAGAAACAAATCATGCTGCCAAGAAATAATAATTTGTTTCTTTAAGGTTTCTGATTCCAGAAATAAATGAGCAATCAATCTCAAGAATGCATGGCAATAATTCAGTCAAGGTCAAAAGTTTCAATTTAATCAAGCCAACAGGGAACAGATTTGTTTCCAGTTTTTATCTTCAATTCGAATTACTGATTTCCATAAATCTAGCAAAAGAATATCTGGCATCGATATTTTTATTATCAGTTTCAGGAAATCAATTCTAATTTTGGGACAAAAGTTTTTTATTTTCAAAAATTAAGCAAGAAGATTTCCAGATTTTATTCAATTAAGGCTCGACTCATTCAAGAGCAATATTAAAGTTTCAAAAATGATCAAGAATAACATACGCTTAAGTATTCAAGGCAAACCACTGTTTCAAACAGAGTTCAAAGTCAAGTATGCAAGGCATGGTCAAGTTTAGCATCTGTTCTTAAGCAAGAGAATTCCAAGCAGCAGTTTATCAAAGGAAATTCAAGTAGTAACTGTTCTTGTTATTGTTCAAGTATTCATGACAATCAAAGTGGATGGCATCAGTCTATAGTTTTGGCAATACAAAGAGAATGTCTATTCATATTTTAAAGCAGATTATTCGAAGCAATTTCAGTCCAAAAGTGTGTTGAGAAAGTTAATGAAGTTCCAGAAATCAATCCTGTTTCTCCCACAAAAATATATACGGCTATTATTATTTTTAAGGACAAATTCAAAGTAACGAAGTCACACATAAGGTTGAAGTTTTCAAATCCGTTAAAATAAGAAGCCAAAGATTTCAAAAGCCCAAAATTCTTATATATATCATGACCGAGTTTAATGGGAAATTAGAGATTCTTTATGGATCCCGAGTCCTATAAATAACACCCATATCATCATCGACAATAAACAATCCAAGTTCAAGCACAACAAAAGAAAAATTCCAATTTTAAAATCATACCAGGAAAAGGAGAGAACTTGGATCCTTCAAACTCAATTAAAGAAGAAATTGCGACTACAAATTGAAGAACATCAGAGACGATAAAGCATCAAAGGTCTCGTGCTTCAGAGATTAAGCAATTCATCAAGTATCGAATCAATTTGGGACGATTTCAGTAAACCCTAGTAGCCGCTGCCATTTACTTTCTTCAGAGACAAAAGGGAACGGGCCAGATAATGTGAAGCGGGTGAAACCATTCTAAAGAAGGCCGATCAAGTCTATTCAAAGGGACAAGGAGTTTTAAAAAGACTAGGGTTTAGATTTAGGGTTTAATTTTAATTTTAATTTTAATTTGTTTTTATTTCAATTGGTAATAAAATCGAGTATAGTTTTCTAGTTTGTCTCTAAAACTAGAGAGACGAATTACGGGAATTGTAATTCGGGGAAATCTGGTTTTGGGGATAGAAACCAGTGCAGGGTTTTGAGCCTAGGGTTAAGAACAGTTGGGAGCGAGTGTCGCGAGTTTACAGGGGATTGTAAGCGTAGAGATTATTTTAACTCCTAGTAGAAACCTTGGGGAATGCAGCAGTAGGCAGGGTTTTGCCAAAGCTAGGTATGTCTGTGTGTTATTTATTTTCCGCATTTATTCTGATTATTATATGTGCTGTCATTATTTAATTACTCAGTGAAAATCTACGATAAACCTTATTCACCCCCCTCTAGGGTTAATTTAGATCCTACAAGTGGTATCAGAGCAGGTATTTTATATTTTATTTTAACTCTAGAATCATGAATCTTTCTAATAATGCGTTTTCTGAGGGTCAGTCCATAGCTATGCCACCAATGTTTAATGGAACTAATTATGCATATTGGAAAGCTAGGATGAAAATTTATTTGAGTTCAGTCAATTATGATGTGTGGGATATTATTGAAATGGGTTATAGATCTCCCACTATTATTGTTATTGGTGTTGAAATTCCTAAATCAAAAGACAGGTGAGATGCTAATGATAAAAAATTATTTTTCAACTAATGCCAAAGCGATGAATGCTTTGATCTGTGCTCTTGATAAAACAGAGTTTAATCGAATTTCTCATTGTGAAACTGCATAGGAAATATGGCATATGTTGGAGGTCACACACGAAGGAACATTTCAAGTGAAGGAATCTCGCTCTTCTCAGCAACGAATATGAAAATTTCTCTATGCAACGAGATGAAGATATAAAAGAGATGTGTGGACGCTTCTCGTCACTAGTCTACAATGCAAAAGCTCTTGGCTAAACCTATACCGAAGTGGAATTGATCAGAAAAATATTGAGAGTGCTACCGATGAATTTTGAAGCTAAAGTGAAGGCGATACAAGAATCAAAAGATCTGACTAAAGTAAGCATGTAAGAGTTGATCGGAAATCTGATTACTTATGAGATGGAATTAAAAGCAAGAGAAGAATGAAAGGATTCTGAATCAAAAAAAAAGACGATCGCTCTAAATAATTTTGGTTAAAGTAATGATGATGATCCCGCTGAAGAGCTAGCCACGGTTTTGAAAATGTGGGCTAAAGGAAAATACAAGCCACAAAAGAAGAAAAATATCAAATCCGGAAATTCAGATAATTCAGACGATGAAGTGTTTTGCTACAATTGCAAGAAACCCGGACATATCAAACCGAGTTGCCCACAGCTCAAAAATGAAAAGAAGAAGATGTTCAGAAGAAGGCTTTTGCTGCTACATGGGATGATGAGACGACCCCAAACCCCGTACTGACGGCGGCAAGGGTAATCCATGGAATATAACACAGGAACCGATAATAGCAGAACAAAATTAAATAGATACACCAGATAATGAACAATAGAATATACTGGATAAAAGTAATCATTAGAGTTACACAGTATACAGGATCATACTTAGTAAAAATACAGTTCAGCTATACATAAATGTCTACAGCGGAAACAAACAAACTATGTACAATAGGAGCTGAACAGCATAAAAAGAGATAAATAATAGAATCCATCTTCAGCTCCAGCTATCCAGAAAGAACCAGCTAAACCTGAATACAAGGCTGCCCATGTAGAAAAAGGGGCACCCGAGTTTGAAAGTGAAACAAACTATGAGTCAGTCATGAGACTGGTATGAGAAATCTACTCAGCACATATATAATATGGCCAATCACAGGACCATGCCACTTTCGTGGAACGGGTTTACTCCATTGGATTGCCAGTGCTTTAAAACAAATCTTTCTTTTAAACATCGCTATGCTTTTTATAAAAATGAAGCCATTATAAGACTCAGTTCCCATCACACAATGCAACGCAAACCGGAGGATAGAGTTTTACCTTATAATGGCCAAAATATGATTGATACGAATAAAACAAAAGCATTTGATATTATGACTAGTGTTTATATGTTTCAGAAACAATTTCAATCATAACTATCAATCACAGGCGGCATGGGTACCATATATCATGTCGCCATATATATATATATATATATATATATATATATATATATATATATATATACAATCAAAACCGCATGATGTCGTATTTGGAAATTGGATTTCCATCATGAACCAAGGCAAAAGATAGTCCTTACCGAATTCGAGACTGCCTAGCCCGAGTCTCAGGATCAGAACGCATCGATCCTTGGATCGTCAGGGCCGGTCCACACGGAGTGGATTAAAATGCTTGAACACTACGTTTCCCCGCCCTTTGGGGCGTAAGCGAACCAACGAATGGCTCCATCGGACCCGGATCGTCCGATCTAACCGAGGCGCCTCGCAACAGCAACAACCACACAGGTGATAAGTATATAAATGTCAGGGCCGGTAGGTCACTGACACCACCCTAGCTAGGAAGAAACGCATGCCCTCCCTGAGGTCCTTCTCCCGTTTCTGGTTCATACCGGGGTGTGAGGCTCGCGATTTCACGTTATACACAAAGCTACGCCACACAGGCGGTGCTTTGGTCATCACCACAAGACTTTGCTTTTCAACAGAAGCCCTGATCACTGCATCTTAGCATGCCACACAGGCAATTCATGCCATGCGACTGATGTCCATCGATATACAACCTCTGAGCTCGTGCGTTTCAGAGAAGGGCGTTAAGCAAAAGAATAAATTCTCCGCCGCCAAACAGATGTATATTTAATAGAGATCAATCAACACTGAATAAAATCCAATGTCAGACACACAGTCCATTTACAAGTCTGTTCTGGGTCTGAACGAAACCGAAGGCACTAAATACCTCGCAAACCCATCGATCACCACATACGTCTGGATGATCACCACTCATTATCCATATTTCGGGATGCCTCCCAATCAGGACCTCGGTTACCATCCAAACGAGGTGAAGATCTCCGGTCTTCGACCACCGTCTTCATCTTCGAATTTCAATCATCGGTCAATTATTTGAAATGAGAATTAACTCGGCCTTTTCAAATAATTCACGTATATTTAGAATTTCAAATCAATTTATTTCAATGGTTAAATCATTCGACAACACCAATTTCGTTTTTTAATGAAATTTTCACACCAAACACATTCAACCATCAAATACCACATAAATCGAGCAAATTCAGTTTATTTCCATTCCATATTGTTTATGATATTTTATAACGATTTATCGCTATTTTTATTTATTTTAAAATAGCCAATTTATTCAAAACGACGCTTCGGGCCATAACGCGGCTGTGGCGCTGTTTTTCTTCAGATTTGATTTACATATATCTGAAAATCTAACCGTTGGATCTTCACGCAATTTACATCATTAGAAAGGTCTTTTCAAAACGAATCCAACGGTTCCAGTTTCGGGAAAATCCGACGGTCGGATCTCCCGGTATAATCGTTTGAAGTTTCGATTCCAAATTACGAACTGCAGCGTCGTTATTCGATTAAATATAATTATATTTTTATATATATATATAAATATAATCGTTTCTGGCGTTGTTTTTCTTCAGATTTGAATTAAACATTCCAGACAATCCAACCGTTGGATCTCTACAAAGTTGGTGCCGTTGGAAAGATTTTTCCAAAGCGAACCCAACGGTTGCGATTTCAGGAAAATCCGATGGTCGGATCTCCCGGTACAATTGTTTGAAATCACGGTTTCAAAACACGAACTGCACGGCTACGTTTCATTTTAATTTTATTTATATTTATATATTTATAAAAATATAGTTCATTCAACAATTTCAATATCGTTTTCACTTCAAAATTTCACTAACGCCTTTAAATTTTGGAAAATTTCGCCATAACCTCCTTTGTACGGGAGGGGCTGGGAAAATTCCCAAATAGCCACACGGGCGTCTCATGTCAAAAAGAAAAAGAAAAAGCCAAGCGGCTAGCCAACAGGCTCATAAAATCATCACCCAAACAAAATAGTAAATGTTTACCTATTTGTCGGGCACAAAATTTTATTCCTCTTCTCTAGCCCCTTTGCTATAACCTGTTCAATAAATATGCATGTACATATATACAGTTCTTGTCACTTATCATTTTCCATTCAACTTCATATTTGATTCCATTTGGTTTAAAAACACAATTCATTCTAATGTTGCATGCATAGGCGAGAATCATATCATTAGCTAATTAGTGAATATTTCGACTCATTGCATATTTATTTGAACGAGTTGCTATTTTTAACACTTCACATTTTAACAGTTCATGTATATAATAAAAATGTGATTTTTATTGTAAAACAATTCATTTCAAAACACTATTATTTTATATAGTTTATATAGGTGATAAAAATAGGATTTTCCTTATAAAACAATTTCTTTTAAAACGAGGTCATTTTACATAGTTCATACAGAGTATTAAAAAAAAGGTGATTTTTATTATGAAACAATTTATTTCAAAATATGAATACCATTCAACACATGAATTTCTGATCAACGAATGAATATCGATTCAACACATAAAGGTTTTCTATTCAACGAATAAATATAGTTTCAAAAAATGAAAATAATTCAAACACATGAATATTATTCAAAATTTCGGCAGCATAACGGCAGGGTAGTTAAAACCGGGACCGTCCCTAATACGACTCCTCGCTCTACCTTAAAACCTCGCGGTTTTTGACAATGGGAATCATGCATCTAGTTCGCACGCAGGCGGCATGTATATATTTATTTCATTTCCACAAACTAATCCTATGTGGTTTCAACCAAATATTTTTCAACCATAAATGGGTATTTTTCAACCACAATCAATCAATATCAACCACAAACAATCCCAAACAACCATTCGCTATCAATCAATTTTCACACCAATCACAATCAATAAATATCATCCATAGTTTGTGGATGAGGGGCGTATATATATATATATATATATATATATATATATATATAGCAATTCACTTTTATTTCAACACATATATAATTTTTTACAACGCATACATAACTTATACATCGAACGTACAACTTATACAACGCTTATACATGAGGTGTACAACGCTTATATAACTCATACATCGACTATATAATTTATACATCGTCGTTTTCCATATCGTTTATAAATCGGAAATCTCACATTGGGTTCCACTCCACCAAAAATAACAGAAGGCTCAAAAAAATATGCGGTCTCTTCTAGAATGTAGAAGATGTCCACACGGTCACGATGTTTCCTGTTTCATCGAATTTCGTTAACATATGAAAAAGATATGATTTTTCAAAGATGGACGTATTTCGTGACACTTTAGAATGTTGAAATCACTTTAAATTATTCAAGCCGTTACCTTTCAACTTGGGTTCAAAACTAGGTCGCGGATTTTCGCCTAATCCGTTGCTCGAGACCCAGATCCAGTTGTGCCACGACGTAGGCCTTCAAAAAGGCTTTCCGGCGGTGGCCACCACCCTCAGTTCGAACTCCTGCTGGCGGCGCTAGGAGGCGTGATGCGGGCCCACTTTGAGGCGGTGGTTCGCGATGATGGGGCGACGAGGGTGGACGTGGGCGGTGTTGATTTAAAGAGGAAGACAAGGGCTTCAGAAAGTTCAACAGGCGGAGGTGATGAAAGTGGCTGTGGCGATCGGGATTTGATCGGGAAATGGCGAAGGCTTATCGCCGTTAATCGCGATGTGGGGGGGGGGGGGGAGAGAGAGAGAGAAGACAGGGGGGGAGGGGGGAGGGGCTGACGTGGCCAAATAGGGATTTTTTTATTTATAAAGTTTTAAAATCCGAAAATACCCCTTGAACCCCATTCCAAACCCAACGACTGTCGTCCCTAGCGTTTTACCCCTATTCCGAACACAATGGGATATGTTTCGAAGGCCCATTCGACTTTTTCAGTCAGTTTTCCTTCAAATTAAAATATAAAATATTCAATATTTAATTTGAACGTACATTTCAATTTGCCAGGGCCACAAACTGATTCGAAAAATTCCAGAAAAATAAATTTGGCTATGTTTTGACGATACGGTCCCAACAAAACTTGTTTCGTCGAATTCTGGGACCGTTTGCAAAAAGGCCCATTTCTAGTCGATCCAATTAACTGTAATTGACCAAAACACATTTTCCTTTGCCACGCTCACATATTAGCTTCTAAAATTATGAAATTTGAAACCTAGCAATAACTTCACATCCCGGATCCAACAAAAGTGGTTTTGTCGAATTCCGAGGTCATATACAAAATGGCCAATTTCACGGGCTATATAAATTCCATAGCGACCTTTTTGAAAATTCATTCGGCCATAACTTTTGCTTTCCGTTATGAAAATTCGATTTTTCAGATTCGTTAGAAAGGTATTCACTAACAGATTTAAATATTTTTGGTTTCACTAAAATCCGTTTTGTTTTGCACCCGGTACAATCCTACAAAGTTTGAATTCAATTTTTGAAACTGCAGCGCCATTTCAGGCCTTGTTTATAGTTATAACTAATTATATTCGTTTTCAATTGTCGATTCAAACTCACTTTTCATCTCAATTATTTAAAATATTTATTTTAAATATTTAAAATCCATTATTTTAGCCAATTTAAATTTTTTAAATTGGTTCAGATTTTCTGGGTCGTTACAATCTCCCCCACTTAAAACTTTTCGTTCCCGAAAAGGAACAAAGTCGAAAGTGGTTTGATAAATAAGTGGTTTGATAAATCTACAATCACACAACACAACAACTAATCCAATTGTTTTCGACATTTCAAAACCATACAAATCAATTCCTATTCTCCTTTAAACTCATTCAGACTATAGAATAAATAGTGCACATTCATGGGAAGAAAATAGCAACAGAATAGAGCATTAAATGGTAATGCAAAGTATGGTAAATGTACCTTGCACCGGAGTCAATCAGAGATATCTATTCGGCATCTGGGATAGGCTTTCTGAATGCTCTCCTCTGTTTCCCAAGTACAATCTCGTGGATCTCCACTCCATTGCACTTTGACTAAGTGAACCTTCTTGTTCCTCAGCTCTTTGGTTTCTTTGCCTATTATCTTTAGCGTCTCTCTTCTCACAGCTAGTTCGGGAGTAATTTCAATATCCTGTTGAGCTGCTTCTTCCACGATCAAGTCTGGATCATGAACATGCTTTCGAAGTTGAGATATGTGAAATACATCATGAACTCCAGGCATCCAGTCAGGCAATTTGACCCTATAAGCGAGAGTTCCGATCCGTTCCAGAATAGGAAACGAACCAATGAATTTGGGCGCCAACTTTCCCGTTTTACCGAACCGGATAACTCCTCTCATCGGCGATACTTTCAAATATACATAGTCACCAACAGTAAAGGATATATCTCTCCTTCTTCTATCGGCATAGCTCTTTTGTCGGCTTTGAGCGGCAAGTAATCGCTTCTTAATAAAATCGACTTTGTCGGCAGATTCTCGGATCATATCAGGACCCAACACAAGTCTATTTCCGGGTTCGACCCAACAAGCAGGAGATCGACACGGTTTACAATACAATGCTTCGAATGGCGACATTGTCAGGCTTTCCTGGTAGCTGTTGTTATAAGAGAATTCAGCCAAATGCAGATGGTCTTCCCATGATCCACCGAAATCTATAACACAAGCCCGCAATAGATCTTCTAAAATACGATTCACCCTCTCAGTCTGACCGTCTGTCTGAGGATGATAAGCGGTGCTCAAGTTCAACTTCGTTCCCAGTTCGACTTGAAATGCTTCCCAGAATTTGCTAGTGAATATTGTATCTCTATCACTGACTATACTGAGCGGCACTCCATGTAGTCTAACTATTTCCCTGAAGTATATCTGCGCCAGACTCTGAGCAGTTCTGTTTGATCTGACAGGTATGAAATGGGCGGTCTTCGTGAAGCAATCTACGATCACCCAAATACTGTCATTTCCTTTTCTGGTTCTGGGCAAACCATCAATGAAATCCATAGAAATATGTTCCCACTTCCAACCAGGAACTTCTAGTGGTTGTAATAATCCAGCCAATTTCTGTTGGTCGCTTTTGACTAGCTGGCAAGTAGGGCATCGGCTAACATATAAAGAAATGTCCCTCTTCATCAACTTCCACCAGAAAGTGCATTTGATGTCATTATACATTTTTCTTACTCCCGGATGGATACTAAGTTTCGACTTGTGGCATTCATCCAGTACTTCCTTTCGAAGCTCAGGAATGTTAGGGACACAGATTCGACCTTTCAGCCTTAGAATCTCCTCGTTATCAACTTGAAAACTCGAGGGCTCGCCTTTCTGAATTATCCCTCTGATCTTCTGAACGAAGTGATCATCCTTTTGAAGAGCAGATATTTTATCTATCAATGAAGTCGTGATAATAAAACTGGCGATCATCTCATTCTTTCGGCTTAACGCATCGGCCACGACATTGGCTTTCCCTGGAGTGTATAGAATTTCAAAATCATATGCTGCAAGAAACTCCAGCCAACGTTGCTGCCTCAGATTCAGGTCCTTCTGAGTGAACAGATACTTTAACGACTGGTGATCTATAAACAGTTCAAATCTCTCACCCAGAAGATAGTGCCTCCAGATTTTCAAAGCGAACACAATAGCCAATAACTCAAGATCATGAGTTACGTAGTTCTTTTCGTGCGACTTTAGTTGACGGCTAGCATAAGCAATCACTTGGCCCCTCTGCATTAACACTGCGCCTAGGCCTTCTCTAGAAGCACCAGTCCATAGTTTTAAATCCTGGTTGCCATCGCTGATGGTTAACACTGGAGCTGTTGTTAATCTCAACTTTAGCTCTTCAAAAGCCTCCTCACTTTCTGAAGTCCATTTGAACTTAGAGTGCTTCTTTGTAAGCTTCGTTAAGTGGCCAGATATCTTCGAAAAGTTTTTAACGAACTTCCGGTAATAGCTAGCCAATCCGAGAAAACTGCGGACTTCAGTGGGGGTGCTGGGCTGTTTCCAATTTTGAATAGCCGTGATTTTACCTGGATCCACAGCGATTCCTTCTTTCGATACTACGTGGCCTAGAAATTTTACTTCATCTTGCCAGAATATACATTTGAAAAACTTTGCCTTCAATACATTCCTTCTGAGGATTTCTAACACTTGTTCCAAATGTTTTTCATGTTCGGCCTTTGATTTAGAGAAGATTAGAATATCGTCAATAAAAACCAAAACAAATTTATTCAAAACTCCTCTAAATACTCTATTCATCAGATCGACGAAGTAAGCTGGAGCGTTACATAAGCCGAACGACATTACTAACCACTCGTAGAATAAATCGGGACCTCTGAACGCTGTCATTGGAACACACTCTTCGGCAATTCGAAGCTGATAGAAGCCTGTAGCTAGGTCCATTCGTGAAAATACTTGTGCTCCAATTAATCGATCTAACAAATCATCAATCCGCGGCAATGGATAATTGTTCTTTATTGTCTGTTTGTTAAAATCATGATAATCCACACATAGACGTAGAGTACCGTCAGATTTTGGGACAAATACCACTGCTGCACCCCAATCAGAGAAACTAGGCCTTATCAGGCCCTTCCATACTAGCTGTCGTGTTTGATTGTCTAATTCCTCCTTCTCTTTCAAGGACATTCTTCGAATAGCGTGAACTACCGGCCTTGCATTGGGAATCAAAGCGATCTTGAAATCTATTTCTCTCTGCGGAGGCAAGCGAACAACTTCTTCGAACACATCCGCATAGTTCTTGACGACAGGAATATCTTTCTCCAGGTCGGGAGTATTCTCTGTGATTTCAGGGGCATTTTCTATTTGGGCTGGAGAAACATTAAAAGCTTCCCAAAAGTCTTTTCTATTAGGATTCTGACCTTCACAGGGAATAGTTATATAATCACCTGATTTAATCTTCGCCTTTACGACTCTGTCGGCGCATTTAACCTCAGCTTCATGTCTGGTCAACCAGTCTAACCCCAAGATAAGATCAAACTCTTTAAAATTCATGATGACTGCGATGGTAGGAAACTGATAACGAGAGAAGGAAACCGGCACTCCACAAACCCAACTGAGATCAATGGAACCCCCAACCGGATTCTGGACAGTCATTGGTTCCTTTAGCTTTTTCAAATTCAAATTCAGTTTCTTAACTGCATCCATGGCAATGAAGCTGCGTGATGCGCCAGTGTCAAACAGTACTTTGACTGGGATGTCTTTGACAGTTAGCGTGCCTTCTAAAACATCTGGCCTTTCTTGAATAGCTGAGGGCCCAGACGCTTCTGCTACTTCATTTATATGTACTATTTTGGACTTCTTAAATTGCCTGCAATCCTTTTGAAGATGGCCAATCCAATGACATTGACAACATTTTCTATTCTCTCGAAACTGGTTATCGGGTTTAAATCCCTTCTTTCGTTTCTTCGAGGTTTTACAATTTCTGGTAAAATACCCTGGTTTCCTGCAGTTAGAACAGGTGGCCATCGTTGCTAGTTCTTTTCCAGAACTGGCCCTTTCTCTATTTACTTTGGGCTTCTTACCCACCTCAGATATCGCACTGGCCTCGGGATTATCAGTTTCAGGCTCGTCTTCATTACTATAACTGACCCCCCCTTCGTTAGGTAACATACCCTTCCTGTCGAGATCTTCGTATTGATAAGCCATATAAATCATTTCTGAGAAAGGAAGTTTCACATTCCTCATCACATTATTATGATATTTCCTTTGCAGGCCATGAATAAATCTCATATTTTCCTCTTTGGATCTTGAATCAGATGAGGAGCAAAGTGAGCAAGTTCGTTGAATTTCTTATGATATTCTGGGATGGTCATATCACCTTGTATTAGATAAGAAAATTCATCACATAATCGCTCGGTTGCTTCGGGAGGAGTAAATCTTTCTAAGAAAATCTTTTTGAATTTGTCCCAGGTGATATCACCTTCTGGATTATCTTTAATAACTGAATCCCACCAAAACAAAGCTTCTTCTTTGAGTGCCCAAGACGCCAGTAATCTTTTCTGATCGTCTCTCAGCTTTAAACCCTCAAAGATTTTCTCTGCAGAACGAATCCAAGCTTGTGTTTCCATAATGGACTCTTTGCCTAAGAATGGTGATCCACCTAGATTTCGAAATCTCTTGAATAGAACTTCTATATCGGATTCTGGCTGTGGGAGCACAACTGGCTCATTAGCTGGTCAAGCCATACGATTATTTCTTCTGCTCCTGTCACTCATTTTCTAGTGCTTCTGCAAATGGCAGATCAAGTGTCAGGTCACAGAAAAGAAAATTTTCAAACATAGAGACAAATACTTCAATGTAAATGTGTCTACTGGGGTGTATTCCATTCTGCTTTACTTATACTAGGATATTACTGATCCTATCTGTATAGAGTTACCCGTCCTAGAACACTACTGGTTCTATTTCTGACGAGTTCGTTCAAATGTTATTTTCCAGAACTAAGCTTAACCAAAGCTCTGATACCAAATGAGACGACCCCAAACCCCGTGCTGACGGCAGCAAGGGTAATCCGTGGAATATAACACAGGAACCGATAATAGCAGAACAAAATTAAATAGATACACCAGATAATGAACAATAGAATATACTGGATAAAAGTAATCATCAGAGTTACACAGTATACAGGATCATACTTAGTAAAAATACAGTTCAGCTATACATAAATGTCTACAGCGGAAACAAACAAAATATATACAATAGGAGCTGAACAACATAAAAAGAGATAAATAATAGAATCCATCTTCAGCTCCAGCTATCCAGAAAGAACCAGCTAAACCTGAATACAAGGCTGCCCGTGTAGAAAAAGGGGCACCCGAGTTTGAAAGTGAAACAAACTACGAGTCAGTCATGGGACTGGTATGAGAAATCTACTCAACACATATATAATATGGCCAATCACAGGACCACGCCACTTTCGTGGAACGGGTTTACTCCATTGGATTGCCAGTGCTTTAAAAAAAATCTTTCTTTTAAACATCGCTATGCTTTTTATAAAAATGAAGCCATTATAAGACTCAATTCCCATCACACAATGCAACGCAAACCTGAGGATAGAGTTTTACCTTATAATGGCCAAAATATGATTGATACGAATAAAACAAAAGCATTTGATATTATGACTAGTGTTTATATGTTTCAAAAACAATTTCAAGCATAACAATCAATCATAGGCGGCATAGGTACCATATATCATGTCGCCATATATATACAATCAAAACCGCACGATGTCGTATTTGGAAATTGGACTTCCATCATGAACCAAGGCAAAAGATAGTTCTTACCGAATTCAAGACTGCCTAGCCCGAGTCTCAGGATCAGAACGCATCGACCCTTGGATCGTCAGGGCCGGTCCACACAGAGTGGATTAAAATGTCTGAACACTACGTTTCCCCGCCCTTTGGGGCGTAAGCGAACCAACGAATGGCTCCATCGGACCCGGATCGTCCGATCTAACCGAGGCGCCTCGCAACAACAACAACCACACAGGTGAAAAGTATATAAATGTCAGGGCTGGTAGGTCACTGACACCACCCTAGCTAGGAAGAAACGCATGCCCTCCCTGAGGTCCTTCTCCCGTTTCTGGTTCATACCGGGGTGTGAGGCTCGCGATTTCACGTTACACACAAAGCTACGCCACACAGGCGGTGCTTTGGTCATCACCACAAGACTTTGCTTTTCAACAGAAGCCCTGATCACTGCATCTTAGCATGCCACACATGCAATTCATGCCATGCGACTGATGTCCATCGATATACAACCTCTGAGCTCGTGCGTTTCAGAGAAGGGCGTTAAGCAAAAGAATAAATTCTCTGCCGCCAAACAGATGTATATTTAATAGAGATCAATCAACACAGAATAAAATCCAATGTCAGACACACAGTCCATTTACAAGTCCGTTCTGGGTCTGAACGAAACCGGAGGCACTAAATACCTCGCAAACCCATCGATCACCACGTACGTCTGGACGATCACCACTCATTATCCATATTTCGGGATGCCTCCCAATCAGGATCTCGGTTACCATCCAAACGAGGTGAAGATCTCCGGTCTTCGACCACCGTCTTCATCTTCGAATTTCAATCGTCGGTCAATTATTTGAAATGAGAATTAACTCGTCCTTTTCAAATAATTCACGTATATTTAGAATTTCAAATCAATTTATTTCAATGGTTAAATCATTCGACAACACCAATTTTGTTCTTTAATGAAATTTTCACACCAAACACATTCAACCATCAAATACCACATAAATCGAGCAAATTCAGTTTATTTCCATTCCATATCGTTTATGATATTTTATAACGATTTATCGCTATTTTTATTTATTTTAAAATAGCCAATTTATTCAAAACGACGCTTCGGGCCATAACGCGGCCGTGGCGCTGTTTTTCCTCAGATTTGATTTACACATATCTGAAAATCTAACCGTTGGATCTTCACGCAATTTACATCATTAGAAAGGCCTTTTCAAAACGAATCCAACGGTTCCAGTTTCGAGAAAATCCGACGGTTGGATCTCCCGGTATAATCGTTTGAAGTTTCGATTTCAAATTACGAACTGCAGCGTCGTTATTCGATTAAATATAATTATATTTATATATATATATAAATATAATCATTTCTGGCGCTGTTTTTCTTCAGATTTGAATTAAGTATTCCAGACAATCCAACCGTTGGATCTGTACAAAGTTGGTGTTGTTGGAAAGATTTTTCCAAAGCGAACCCAACGGTTGCGATTTCAGGAAAATCCGATGGTCGGATCTCCCGGTACAATTGTTTGAAATCACGGTTTCAAAACACGAACTGCACGGCTACGTTTCGTTTTAATTTTATTTATATTTATATATTTACATAAATATAGTTCATTTAACAATTTCAATATCGTTTTCACTTCAAATTTCACTAATGCCTTTAAATTTTGGAAAATTTCGCCATAACCTCCTTTGTACGGGAGGGGCTGGGAAAATTCCCAAATAGCCACATGGGCGTCTCATGTCAAAAAGAAAAAGAAAAAGCCAAGCGGCTAGCCAACAGGCTCATAAAATCATCACCCAAACAAAACAGTAAATGTGTACCTATTTGTCGGGCACAAAATTTTATTCCTCTTCTCTAGCCCCTTTGCTATAACCTGTTCAATAAATATGCATGTACATATATACAGTTCTTATCACTTATCATTTTCCATTCAACTTCATATTTGATTCCATTTGGTTTAAAAACACAATTCATTCTAATGTTGCATGCATAGGCGAGAATCATATCATTAGCTAATTAGTGAATATTTCGACTCATTGCATATTTATTTGAACGAGTTGCTATTTTTAACACTTCACATTTTAACAATTCATGTATATAATAAAAATGTGATTTTTATTGTAAAACAATTCATTTCAAAACACTATTATTTTATATAGTTTATATAGGTGATAAAAATAGGATTTTCCTTATAAAACAATTTCTTTTAAAATGAGGTCATTTTACATAGTTCATACAGAGGATAAAAAAAAGGTGATTTTTATTATGAAACAATTTATTTCAAAATATGAATACCATTCAACACATGAATTTCTGATCAACGAATGAATATCGATTCAACACATGAAGGTTTTCTATTCAACGAATAAATATAGTTTCAAAAAATGAAAATAATTCAAACACATGAATATTATTCAAAATTTCGGCAGCATAACGGCAGGGTAGTTAAAACCGGGACCGTCCCTAGTACGACTCCTCGCTCTACCTTAAAACCTCGCGGTTTTTGACAATGGGAATCATGCATCTAGTTCGCACGTAGGTGGCATGTATATATTTATTTCATTTCCACAAACTAATCCTATGTGGTTTCAACCAAATATTTTTCAACCATAAATGGGTATTTTTCAACCACAATCAATCAATATCAACCACAAACAATCCCAAACAACCATTCGCTATCAATCAATTTTCACACCAGTCACAATCAATAAATATCATCCATGGTTTGTGGATGAGGGGCGTATATATATATATATATTTATATATATATATATATATTTATATATAGCAATTCACTTTTATTTCAACACATATATAATTTTTTACAATGCATACATAAGTTATACATCGAACGTACAACTTATACAACGCTTATACATGAGGTGTACAACGCTTATATAACTCATACATCGACTATATAATTTATACATCGTCGTTTTCCATATCGTTTATAAATCGAAAATCTCACATTGGGTTCCACTCCACCAAAAATAGCAGAAGGCTCAGAAAAATATGCAGTCTCTTCTAGAATTTAGAAGACGTCCACACAGTCACGATGTTTTCTGTTTCATCGAATTTCGTTAACATATGAAAAAGATATGATTTTTCAAAGATGGACGAATTTCGCGACACTTTAGAATGTTGAAACCACTTTAAATTATTCAAGCCGTTACCTTTCAACTTGGGTTCAAAACTAGGTCGCGGATTTTCGCCTAATCCGTTGCTCGAGACCCAGATCCAGTTGTGCCACGACGTAGGCCTTCGAAAGGGCTTTCCGGCGGTGGCCACCACCCTCAGTTCGAACTCCTGCTGGCGGCGCTAGGAGGCGTGATGCGGGCCCACTTTGAGGCGGTGGTTCGCGATGATGGGGCGACGAGGGTGGACGTGGGTGGTGTTGATTTAAAGAGGAGGACGAGGGCTTCAGAAAGTTCAACAGGCGGAGGTGCTGAAAGTGGCTGTGGCGATCGGGATTTGATCGGGAAATGGCGAAGGCTTATCGCCGTTAATTGCAATGGGGGGGGGAGAGAAGACCGGGGGGGGGGGGGGGCTGACGTGGCCAAATAGGGATTTTTTTTATTTATAAAGTTTTAAAATCCGAAAATACCCCTTGCCTCCTACGAACCCCAATCCAAACCCAACGACTGTCGTCCCTAGCGTTTTACCCCCATTCCGAACACAATGGGATATGTTTCGAAGGCCCATTCTACTTTTTCAGTCAGTTTTCCTTCAAATTAAAATATAAAATATTCTATATTTAAATTGAACGTACATTTCAATTTGCCAGGGCCATAAACTGATTCGAAAAATTCCAGAAAAATAAATATGGCTATGTTTTGACGATACGGTCCCAACAAAACTAGTTTCGTCGAATTCTGGGACCGTTTGCAAAAAGGCCCATTTCTGGTCGATCCAATTTAACTGTAATTGACCAAAACACATTTTCCTTTGCCACGCTCACATATTAGGTTCAAAAATTATGAAATTTGAAACCTAGCAATAACTTCACATCCCGGATCTAACAAAAGTGGTTTCATCGAATTCCGAGGTCATATACAAAATGGCCAATTTCACAGGCTATATAAATTCCATAGCGACCTTTCTGAAAATTCATTCGGCCATAACTTTTGCTTTCCGTTATGAAAATTCGATTTTTTAGATTCGTTAGAAAGGTATTCACTAACAGATTTAAATATTTTTGGTTTCACTAAAATCCATTTTGTTTTGCACCCGGTACAGTCCTACAAAGTTTGAATTCAATTTTTGAAACTGCAGCGCCATTTCAGGCCTTGTTTATAGTTATAACTAATTATATTCGTTTTCAATTGTCGATTCAAACTCACTTTTCATCTCAATTATTTAAAATATTTAGTTAAATATTTAAAATCCATTATTTTAGCCAATTTAAAAAATTTAAATTGGTTCAGATTTTCTGGGTCGTTACAGATGACGAGGAAGGAGAAGTTTGTGAAAGTGATGAAGAAGAAGCTAATTTGTGTCTTATGGCTCAATCTGATTCGGAAGGTAGTGAAGAGGATTCTAGTGAGTTATCGAATTTTACCTATAAAGAATTAATTTTAATGTGTCACAACCTCACAAAAACCTTTGATTCTCTTGAACTAAAAGTTAAGAAATTGAAATCTGATAGGTCAAAACTAGTTCAGGAAAATAACAGTTTAGAAAGAAAATTTGAAAAGGTTAAGAATTCACCGTTTTCAAAATGCGAAAAATGTCAATTTTTAAGTAATGATCCTTTGAAATTCAAAACTGATTTTGAATTACTCAAAAGCGAAAATGGGAATTTGAAAAATGAAAATCGTGATTTTGAGAAGGAAATTGAAAAGCTTAGAGAATCTGAAAAACTTGATTTTGGAAAGCGAAAACAATTTGAAATTGAAATTTCTAAGTCCAATGCTAAAATCAAAGCACTTGAAAACGAAAATTTGGTTTTGAAACAAACTGATGCTGAAAAGAGGAAAATCGCTGAATATGTTGTTAAAAAACCAATTTTTTGTTTAGAACAAAAAAGGACTTGGCTTTGGATCTGATCAAGTTGAAAAACAAAATTCTAATGATTTTAAAATTTCTTTAAATGGTTTTTAAATTGATCAAATTGAAATTTTGAATTCTAATTATTTCAAAGGGGTTTTAAATCATGAAAGAAATGATAACTCATTTAAAAACAATTCATTTAAATCTGTTTGGATTCCAAAAAATAACAAAATGAATTTGAATAAATATTAATGAATTTGGGTTCCAAAGTGTACGTTAGTGGATAGTAATGGATTGTTATATAAATGGGTTTGGGTACCGAAATGTGTAAACAAAGATAAGAGTGGTAAAACAACATTTGTTAGACCACTCGATCATATAGACATTTAGGTACCGTGAGAGGCTAAGGAACAACTATGCTTAAGTGAGATAAAATTCAAAATTGATTCATATTATCAAATTATTTGGAGTTCCTTAGCCATAGATTCTGAGTTGGAGATTCATTGGATCACATCGTTTATGGTAAGTCAGGTATGATCTCCAAACACGTACTTTTATTCCTATTTAGTTTATTTCCATTTTTTGTTTTTATTTATTTTAATTTCTTTATATTTTACTTGGTTGATTTTGAAACCTTCCGTTATTGATTGATGAATTTCCTAGATTATAAAAAAAAAATTGATTTTCTAAAGTGATTTCAAATAATTATCTGATCGTTGACTATTTCTTGTGTTTGTTTTTTAAAAATTCTCTGAAAAAGTTTCACGTGTGATTCTTGCTTTGAAAATGATTTTGTGCTACTCTGATAATGAAATTGGTTTGATTCGTTTAAATATTTTAGTGACTGGACGATGGGTTAAAAAATCAGTGATTAAATATCTTTAAATTCCATAGACAATTTGAATTGAAGTGATTTTAAAATTGTCTAGGAGCAATCAACATTAGAAATATTAGAAAATTACATATTCTACTGATTGATTTTTTGAAACTGATTTTCAAACCTACATTGATATTATCAAAAACTCCTCTTGAAATTGGTATTTTTAATTTTACAATTATTTTTGATTATTTATTCAAAAATTGAAACTATTGATTAATTTGAACCGTTTTGTGACTCATCAAAATTATTAATAGATTTATGATATTGTGATGAGTTGTGACTATGGTATAATTCATAACTAGAGGAGATGTTACTTTAAATCTCGTGATGATTAGACATATTTTATAATATCTTTGAATTAGAGCTTATTTCACGACCATCTTCTATATTTACCATATTTTTGCCATCTATCATGGTTTTATTTAATTTGGAAAATTCAAATTATTTTTTAAAAAATATCTTGGAAATAAAAATAAAGAAAAGAAAATTAAATAAATAATTTATCCTTGGTATTCACTCCTATTTAAAAGTCCTCGCGGTTATGCGTGGGTGAATTACCTTAATCTCTATGTGCTTCCATTCTCACTTAAAAGACCTTTGGGCTGTGCATGGATGGAACTCATTAGAGAGGATAAAGTTAAGTTACTACTAACCCCATTTAAAAGACCTTTGGGCTATGCGTGGTTAGAAAGTGCTTAACATATTTTTGAGCTTATTTAAAATCTTTGAAATTCATATTTAAATATTCAATTGAACTCTCCTCATTCTATAAAATCCATCGTAAATCCATTCATTCTGAAAGTGAAATTTGCTTCTGATTTAAAGATTATTATGATTTTTGTTTGATTAAATGGGTTTTACGATATAAATTCTCTCTCTTAATTTGAATTTATATTTATAGTCTATATTTATTACTGTTTCAATTTCTATTATCCTTTTGATTATAACAAAAGAGAGGGAATGGTCAAGATTTTGATTGATGAGTATTTAATTCAAAAATATTTTAAGGTTGGAAATTAAATATCTAGAGGGAGAATGGTCAATTGGATTTCATCATTCATATTTTCCACATATATAGTGGGAGTTCAGTTGTAGGGGGAGCATACAAATAGGGGGAAGTAATATATTTCACGTTCAAACACAATCAAAATCTTTTATTTGTTTATCATCATCAAAAGGGGGAGATTGTTGTACATAACAGTGTTGTATACACAATTATATGATTTTTGTTTGATGATAACAACCAAATAAATATTATTTTAAATGTGTTTGTTATTATACAGTTCTATTTATACATAACAGACATGAGTATAATATTTATATTTAAATAGAATACGACTGTACAGACATTCATATATTCATACAGTATTTTATTTAAATTAAATATTATACTTCAAACATTCAAACAATACAACTACTAATAACTCCACTATTTACAATTCAAATATTTTTAAATGCTCCTGACATGACTCATTTAACACATTACAGAAATTATACTATTAAAAGACTCAAACAAATTGAAACAGATGGAATTAAATAGCAAAAATATTTTTTATTTCAATCAATATTGATTATTACAAATAATAGTACAATTCTATTCAGTCATGTCTACAACCACTCTCATATACATAGATTTCTCGTTACATACATATTGACTCATATTCATTGACTCATATAAACTCTGCATTCTCTATCTTCTGTCTGTCCAGTCTTCACAGCTTCCAGCCATCAGTCCAGTCATCTTCATACCTGTGATAGAAGAACACACACAGTAGACTGCAATAAAAATAAAGTTAAATACAAACAAATAAAAATTTATTTGAATTTTATTTGCCTCAGAATTTCGGTGTGTTTCTCATCATTTTTCTAGACATGGTCTGATATGCATGGACAAAAAAACTCGTCTGGATGGCTGCATATACACACGTGTATTTATATACACATGTGCACTGCTTCGCCAATCCAATGTGCAACTGAGGAGTAGCCACAAGGACCATCTCAACTCAGTGCAAATGGTCGAGCCAAAATTGCAAATAAAAATAAAAATCCAGAATGATCGAGAACAAGGCATCAACAAGGACTGGAAAAATCCAGAATGATCGAGAACAAGGCATCAAACATAATTATGGCCGAACATATTGCAAGATCAAAATTATCACTGGGTCAAGGCAGCAGCAAATTGGTTAAGGCATGATCAAGCTCACACAATGGTGCATGGCTGAACAACTCATAAATAGGGTAACAATAGACATATAGTGGTACACACACATGTACAAGGTTCAAATGATAATCCAGCACATGTCAGTTTACTAAGACTACATGGATTCATATACAAGGCAAAATTTCATTTTCAAGTGACATAATTCAAATGCAACATAAACAGTAGGATGCAGATCAATGAAGAACAACAAGTGCAGTATGAAGCTTAATCAAGTTCAAGTGAACATTTCAGATTTAATCAAACATGGGTGCATAGACATATGGTAGCAAAAACAGCAAGAAAAAAATCATGCTACCAAGAAATAATAATTTGTTTCTTTAAGGTTTCTGGTCCCAGAAATAAATGAGCAATCAATCTCCAGAATGCATGACAAGAAAAGGTCAAAAGTTTCAATTTAATCAAGCCAACAGGGGACATATTTGTTTCCAGTTTTTATCTTCAATTCGAATTACTGATTTCCAGAAATCTTGCAAATGAATATCTGGCATCAATATTTTTATTATCAGTTTTAGGAAATCAATTCTAGTTTGGGACAAAAGTTTTTATTTTCAAAAATCAAGCAAGAAGATTTCCTGATTTTATTCAATCAAGGCTCAACTCATTCAAGAGCAATATTAAAGTTTCAAAAATGATCAAGAATAACATATGCTCAAGTATTCAAGGCAAATCACAGTTTCAAACAGAGTTCAAAGTCAAATATGCAAGGCATGGTCAAGTTTAGCATCTGTTCTTAAGCAAGAGAATTTCAAGCAACAGTTTATCAAAGGAAATTCAAGTAGTAACTATTCTTATTATTGTTCAAGTATTCACGACAATCAAAGTGAATGGCATCAGTCTATAGTCTTGGCAAAACAAAGAGAATGTCTGTTCATATTTTAAAGCAGATAATTCGAAGCAATTTCAGTTCAAAAGTGTGTTGAGAAAGTTAATGAAGTTCCAGAAATCAATCCTGTATCTCCCACAAAAATATATACGGCTAATATTATTTTTAAGGACAAATTCAAAGTAACGAAGTCACATACAAGGTTGAAGTCTTCAAATCCGTTAAAATTAGAAGCCGAAGATTTCAAAAAGCCCAAAATTCTTAGATATATCATGACCGAGTCTAACGGGAAATCAGAGATTCTTTATGGATGCTAAGTCCTATAAATAACACCCATATCATCGTCAAAAATAAACCATCCAAGTTCAAGCACAACAAAAGAAAAATTCCAATTTTAAAATCATACCAGAAAAAGGAGAGCACTTGGATCCTTCAAACTTAATTAAAGAAGAAATCGCGACTAAGAACATCAGAGACGATAGAGCATCAAAGGTCTCGTGCTTCAGAGATTAAGCAATTCATCAAGTATCGAATCAATTTGGGACGATTTCAGTAAACCCTAGTAGCCGCTACCATTTACTTTCTTCAGAGACAAAAGGGAACAGGCCAGATAAAGTGAAGCGGGTGAAACCATTCTAAAGAAGGCCGGCCAAGTCTATTAAAGGGACAAGGAGTTTTAAATAAACTAGGGTTTAACTTTAGGGTTTAATTTCAATTTTAATTTTAAATTGTTTTTATTTCAATTGGTAATCAAATCGAGTATAGTTTTCTAGTTTGTCTCTAAAACTAGAGAGACAAATTACGGGAATTGTAATTCGGTGAAATCTGGTTTCGGGGATAGAAACCAGTGCAGGGTTTTGAGCGTAGGGTTAAGAACAGTTGGGAGCGATTGTCACGAGTTTACAGGGGATTGTAAGCGTAGAGAATTGTTTTAACTCCTAGTAGAAACCTTGGGGAATGTAGTAGTAGGCAGGGTTTTGCCGAAGCTAGGTATATCTGTATGTTATTTATTTTCCGCATTTATTCTGATTATTATCTGTGTTGTGATTATTTAATTACTCTATGAGAATCTGCGATAAACCCTATTCTCCCTCCTCTAGACTTAATTTAGATCCTACATGTGGAACCCAGTAAGATCACATCTATTCAAGATTGGAAGCAGCCAACTACACCCATAAAAGTCCGAAGTTTTCTTGGGTTGGCTAGTTATTATCGAAAGTTCATTAAAGATTTTTTGAAGATATCTAGTTCCTTAACGAAGCTTACTTAGAAACATTCAAGGTCCATTTGGACTCCAGAATGTGAGATAGCTTTCCAAGAGATGAAGTTAAGATTGACAACTGCTCCAGTGTTAACAATTATTGATGGCAATAAAGACTTGAAAGTCTGGACAGATGCTTCTAAAGAAGATCTTGGTGCAGTGCTAATGCAAAGAGACTAAGTAGTCGCTTATGCTAGCCGTCAGTTGAAGCCAAATGAGAAGAATTATGCAACTCACGATCTTGAATTGTTAGCCATCATGCTTGCTATGAAAATCTAGAGGCATTATCTATTGGGTGAGAAATTTGAATTACATACTGATCATCAATCATTGAAGTATTTATTCACCCAGAAAGATCTGAATATGAGGCAGCAACATTGGCTAGAATTTCTCGCAGCATATGGTCTTGATATTTTGTATACTCCGGGAAAAGCCAATGTTGTGGCTGAGGCGCTCAGCAGAAAGAATGTAACCGTCGCCAATCTTGTCATCACGCCTTCATTGATTGATAACATATCTGCTCTTCAGAAGGATGATCACTTCATTCAGAAGATCAAAGAGAGAATTCAGAAAGGCAAGGCCTCGAGTTTTCAGATTGATAACGATGGAATTCTGAGGTTAAAAGGCCGAATTTGTGTTCCAAACATTTCTGAGCTCCGGAAAGAAGTGCTGGATGAATGTCATAAATCCAAACTTAGTATCCATCCAGGAGTGAGTAATGACATCAAACTCACTTTCTTGTGGAGATTTATGAAAAAATACATTTCATTGTACGTTAGCCGGTGTTCTACCTGTCAACAAGTTAAAAGCGATCAACAGAAACTCGTCGGATTGCTGCAACCGTTGGAAATTCCAGGTTGGAAGTGGGAACATATTTCTATGGATTTCACAGGTAGTTTTCCCAGAACCCGAAGAGGAAATGACAGTATTTGGGTGATTGTAGATCGTTTTACGAAGACCGCCCATTTTATACATGTCAGATCAAGTAGAACCGCTCAGAGTCTGGCGCAGATTTATTTCTAAGAGATTGTTAAACTGCATGGAATTCCCATGAGTATCGTTATTGATCGTGATCCGATTTTTGCTAGTAAATTCAGGGAAGTATTCCAAGAAGAATTGGGGACAAAATTGAATCTGAGCACCGCATATCATCCTCAAACAGATGGCCAAACTGAGAGGGTGAACCGTATACTAGAAGATTTATTGCGGGCATGTGTTATTGATTTTGGCGGATCGTGGGAAGACCATTTGCATTTGGCCGAGTTCTCATACAACAACAGGTACCAAGCAAGCTTACAAATGCCACCATTCGAAGCATTGTATGATCGACCGTGCAGATCTCCCGCATGTTGGGTTGGCAATAGACTTGAATTGGGACCCGATATGATTCGCGAAGCTTCAGACAAAATCGATTTCATTAAGAAACATTTGCAAACAACTCAAAGCCGGCAGAAGAGCTATCCAGACTCGATAAGAAGAGATTTAGCATTTGCTGTTGGTGACTATGTGTATCTCTGGGTTTCTCCAATGAGAGGAGTAGTCCGATTCGATAAAACAGGGAAGTTGGCGCCCAAATTTATTGGTCCATTTCCTGTACTTAAACGGATTGGAACTCTCGCTTATAGAGTTCAATTGCCTGACTAGTTGCCTGGAGTACATGATATGTTTCACGTATCTCAACTTCGAAAGCATGTGCATGATCCAGAATTGGTCGTGGAAGAAGCCGCGCAACAAGATTTGGAAATTACTCCAGAATTGGCAGTAAGGAGAGAGCCGATAAAGATAATTGGCAAAGAAATTAAAGAGCTGAGGAACAAGAAGGTTCACTTAGTCAAAGTGCAATGGAGTGGAGATCCGCAGGACTGTACTTGGGAAACCGAGGAAAGCATTAAGAAAGCCTATCTCAATTGCAGGGTGGATATCTCTGATTAACTCTGGTGCAGGGTACATTTACCACATTCTGCATTTCCGTTTTGTTCTCTACTTTGTTGTTGTTTTCTTTTCATGGAAGTAAATTTTTTAATTATATAGTCTGATGATTCTAAAAGAGTATGTGAATTAATTAGTATATTTTTGAAACGTTAATCAACAAACTGATTGTTGTTTGTGTGGTGTGATTATGAATTTGATTAATCAAAATATTGGTATGATAATTAATTTAATCAATAAGAGAATGAGGGTAAATTTATCCAAATTGAATCAAATATTAAACTGATTTAAAAATTGATTGGAATACATGCATGTACATTATATATGTTTGAACAAGTAAATGGATTCACTGTTGAGTAAAGAATTTATTTGCGTGCCTGACAAATAGGTAAACCTTAATGAGTTGGATGCACAATTTTATTTATATATCAACTCCTGTGAATGCCATTGGATGCGAAGTGCTGGTTGTTCTGTGTGAAATAATAAACGTCGCCATAGGATAGTAACAATTAATTTTGAACTACAATGCATGGTATACTTCGCAAAAATAGCATACTTTATCATATACCACATAAGCATTTGGAGCTTATGTGACGAGGTTGAAGATTTACCATACGAGCGAGAGGCTTGTGTGGCGATGACTATATTACAGGTTGGACCGAAGACTGATATGGACTATATAAAATATAACGGTAAATTTCTAGATTAATAAAAATCCCACACAGGTTTAGAGATGATAATAAATGTGTCTCTCTGGCCATTAAGGCACAAAAACCATTTATAGGGTGACGAGAATTTATTCTCTGGAGTTATGATCTATACACACTCCCCTGTGGACACCGGAATAAATCACTATAAATATGTGTATGCATTTTAGGATTTATTGGGTACCTAATACGACCCAATAAATTTCTAAACCCCTCCCCGTACAAAGGAGGTTATGGCGAAATTTTTCGAAAATTTAGGGTGTTAGCCAAATTTTTGAAGAATTAGAAAATTCTTAGAAACTGAAAAGTTGAAGAAAGAAAGCCAAAATGAAAGCTGAGTCGGTTAGCTAAACAACTTCCAGCTTTGTTCCTTTTCGGGGACGAAAAGATTTTAAGTGAGGGAGATTGTAACAACCCGGAAAATCAAAACCATTTTTTTTAATTTGGCTATTTTAATGAATTTTGAATATTTAAAATGAAATATTTTATATAATAATGACAAGAAATTTATTTTGAAGAGAATTAGAACGTATATATTTATTTGAATCGATGTTGGAAAATAAATAATTTATTTTAATTATAAAACAAGGCCTGAAATGGCGTGACAATTTGAAAATTTGAATTCGAAATTTGACTGACTGTACAGAATTCAAAATGGAATGGATTTTAATGAAACCAAAAATATTTAAATCTATTTAAGAATACCTTTCTAAAGAATTTGAAAAATCGAAATTTCATAGCAGGAATAAAAAGTTATGGCCAAATGAATTTTCAGAAAGGTCGCTATAGAATTAATATAGCCCGTGAAAATAGACAATTATTAAACGACCCCCGTTTTCGATGAAACCACTTTTGTTGGGTCCGGAATGTCAAATTATTGCTAGGTTTCAAATTCCATAATTTTGGAGTTAATATGCGAGCATGGCAAAGGAAAAGTGTTTGGGTAGTTTTAATCAATTTGGATCGACCAGAAAATGGCCATTTTTCAAACGGTCTTCAAATTTGACGAAATTAGTTTTGTTAGGACCGTATCGTCAATACAAAGCTATAAATAATTTTCCTGGAATTTTTGGGATCAGTATGTGGCCCCGGCAAATTGAAATGCACGTACAAATCCATATTTGAATGTTCTATATTTTAATTTGAAGAAAAACTGACTGAAACAGTCGAATGGGCCTACGATACATATTCCGTTGTGTTCAAAATGGGGGTATTTAGAGAGGGACGATAGTCGTTGGGTTTGAATTGGAGTTCGTATGAGAAAAATGTATTTTTTTGATTTAATTAAATTAAAAATTAAAATAAAAACCATCGTCCAATCACGTTTAACCTCACTTCATTGTTCTAGCCCGATACCTCTCGAACGAAAGGCGGAAAGAGCTTCCAGCCTTCTCTCCTCGTTCCCTCTCAAACCGCTCATTAAAATCAAGTGCCCCAGTTAAACCTTTTGTAGATCTCTCCATCCTCTTTAAATCCATATAGGGATTATAATTTATCGCTTAGTATTTTGTGAGAACCACCTCCTCGCACTGCAGTACTTCAAGGCGCCGCCGCCGCCTAGGAGCCACCGAAGGGGACCCTACCCCCTGCGCATGTGCGCGACTCCTTCCCCTTCGACGCAACACCGCCCGATCGTCCAACCGCTTCACGAATTTCACAAAAAATCCAAACCTAGTTTGTAACCATTTGCTGAAAGGTACGGCCTTTGTTTATTTTAACTGATTTTGACAAATAAAAGCGTTGCAAACTTATAAAAATCATAATTTTTTTCTCTTTTGTCGAAATTCAGTGAAACAAGAGACATTGGACTCGTGTGGACGTTTTCTACATTTTAGAAGAGGCCGGAGAATTTTTGGAGCTTCCTACAATTTTTGGAGGAGTGGAATCCAATGTGAAATTTCTAAATTCAAAATGATATGGAATGGAAATGTATAAATTATATAATCAATGTATAAGTTATATAAGCATTGTCCCATGACTGACTCGTAGTTTGTTTCACTTGCAAACTCAGGTGCCCTATTTTCTACACAGGCAGTCTTGTGTTTAGGTTTTAGCAGGCTCTCTCTGGATAGCTATGGAGCTGAAGATGGATACTATCACTTCTTTTATGCTGCTCAGCTCCTATTATGTATATTATGTTTGATTCCGCTGTAGACATTTTATATAAAGCTGAACTGTATTTTTGTACTAAGTATGATCCTGTATACTGTGTAACTCTGATGATTATTGTTTTTCCAGTGTATAATGTTGTACATTATCTGGTGTATTTATATATTTCTGTTCTGCTGTTATCTGTTTTTGTGTTATATTCCAAAGATTACCCTTGCCACCGTGGAACGGGGGTTTGGGGTTGTCACAAGAAAGACATTATATCACTGCAAAATGGGTGAAAGAGAACTGTTGGTCCGCTTGTGTTGAAAATGATTGGATACATTGAGTATCTTAAAAGGTTTGGCTTTCCAATAACTCAAGAAGCTTAAACTAATATAATTTTGCAGTCATTAAATAACAGTTATTCTCAATTCGTGATGATTTATCTCATGAATGAAATATAAAAACCACTAACTGAATTGTCGAGCATGTTGAGAACTACTGAAAACAACATGAAAAAGGCAGAACTTGCGACCACGATGATGGTACAAAAACCACTAACTGAATTGTCAAGCATGTTGAGAACATGAAAAAGGCAGAACCTGCTGCCAAGATTTCTGTTGTATACTATATGTTTACATAATAGGATTGGGTATTATGCTAGTTAAGATTGATACATTTACCTGCGAAAGTGATTTTCACACTACACACTAATAATAATATCAACATCAAGCATTTTTTGTTACCATAAGGAGGAACCTCACCACGTATGCGTCTACATTGTGTGTGTACCGTGAGACCTTATGGTAGCTTCATTTTCCAAAAAGCATTGCGAATTTTTCTACATTGGTATTCATAAGGTAAAAACCCGTTGCATATTATATGGTATGGTCTGATGGTTTACCTCAACTTTAAAATGAAAATAACTATTTTTAAGTTTCTCACACCAGTCTCATGACTGACCTGGAGTTTATTGTTCTTCTACCTAAACCCTAGGAGCCCATAATTTTCCATATGTGTAACAACCCGAAAAATCAGAACCAATTTAAAATTTTTATTTTAGCAATTTTAATGAATTTTGAATATTTAAAATGATTTATTTTAAATAATAACGACAAGAGAACTAGAACGTATATATTTATTTGAATCGACATTGGAATATAAACATTTATTTTAATTATAAAAGGAATTGAAAATGGCGTAGTAGTTTGAAAATTCGATTTCAAATTTCAAATAAATGTACAGGATTCAAAATAAATCGGATTTTAGCGAAACTGTAAATAGTAGAATCTATTTGAAAATATCTTTCCAACGAATCCGAAAAATCAAAATTTCATAGCAGGACTAAAAAGTTACATCCAGTTGAAAATTCAGAATAGTCGCTATGGAAAATATAGCCCTTAAAAATGGAAGTTTTGCAAAATACCTTCGTTTTCGACGAAACCACTTCTGTTGGATCCGGGATGTCAAATTATTGCTAGATTCCCATTTTTATAATTTTTGGAATCAATATGTGAGCGTAGCGAAGTTAAACGTGTTTTGACAGTTTCAGTCAATTCTAATCGACTGGAAAATGACCATTTTTCAAACGGTCTCCAAATTCGGCGAAATTAGTTCTGTTAGGACTGTTTCATCAAAACATAGCTAGATTTATTTTTCTGGGATTTTTGGTGTCCGTATGTGGCCGCAGAAAATTGAAATGTGTGTTCAAATTCAATATATAGATTTATATTTTGATTTTGATGAAAACTGATCGAAACAGTCGAATCAGCTTACGAAACATATCCCATTGCGCTCGGAATGGAGGTAATCGGGTAGCGGTGACAGTCGGTGGGTCTCTTTGGAGTTCGTAATAAAAAGTTACTTTTAGGGTAAAATAAAATAATAATTAAATAGGATTATATAACCATAACCCTTTTCTATTTCCCATAACCCTAGACCGTCGTCTTTCACCCAAATTCAAAAATCGAACCCTGTCACACAGCTCCGCCCCCTGTCGCCGACCCCTGGCCACCCCCGCTCCTTCCTCCTTCCCCCTCCGCCTCTCGTTTCCTTCTCCGATTGAAGACCCACCAAGAACTTCCTCAAATCAGCATGGAGCCGCCACCCGGGGTGGGGGGCCTGCAGACCCCACCTCGCGTAGCCACCGTCACACGGACGGCCGTCCCTCTCCTCCTCCGCCTTTCCCACTCCCAAAACTGTGATCCCAAAGGGAAACCAACCCAAACTCAGCTCCTCCGACCAATGTGGGCCTCGCCGCCGCCACTGTACCACTACCGCCTTCCCCCAGTCGTCCGGCGTCGCTTGTGAGTGGTTATCATCATTTTTATTCATACATGCATTTAAAAACGTGATTTTTATAAATAAAAATTGGATTTTTACGAACAAAAATGTGTTTTTTATGATATAAAGATTGAAATTAAAAGTGTGATTTTTATATACATGGAAGAGTGATTTTTATTTACATACTAGTGAAGTAAAAATATAATTTTTAGCAAAGTAAAAATATAATTTTTAACGAAGTAAAAATATAATCTTTAGCGAAGTAAAAATATAATTTTTAGCGAAGTAAAAATATAATCTTTAGCGAAGTAAAAATATAATTTTTAGCGAAGTAAAAATATAATTTCTGTATATAAAAAAGCGATATGAAAAATGCTATGATTAATATAAACATCATATTTAAAATGTGATTTTTAATGTGAACTGCGTGGAGAAGACTGCGTTGATATTTCGGGCAAATCCAAACAGTTCAGAAGTTCAGAATAGAATGGAGGAGTGGATCCCAAAGGTGAGAACTTCTCACTTTTATTTTATTTTCTAGTTAAACTATCTACTAGGATGCAGATGGTACTTAGCAGCATGGACGACTTGTTTATTTGTTTGGCTATGTTGTGAAAATTGATTGTGTGATGTGGAATGGAATAAAATATTTTATAGTTGAAAATATTTTACAGTTAAAAATATAATTTTTAACGTGTATATGAATAAAATAAATATTCATAAACAAATCGGACGATTTGTTTAGGTACACTGATTTGACTGATATTGATTGGGATGATAAATTTTACACATCGCCCAACTGCACAAATAAATATGTGTTTGTTGTTTGAAAACCCCACACGGGTATTGGGATGATATTGGACATACACTAATCCCAATATTTAGTTGTATGTCGGTCAACTGATTGACAGGCTGTTGTAAGCGTCAAATATTTGTAATTGATGCTTAAGCAGTGTAGAATGAACTCTGGATGATGGTTGATTGTATTTGATTGTTGTTGTATACACGTGTTGTATGAAATCCATATAATCAAATTATATGGTAATTGGCTGTGTCTAATTCCAGTTCAGAAAGAATGAATATTTTAAAATGACGATGTTTTAAAATAAAGAATATTTTAAAATAATATTCAGTAATGGATCAAAAATGTAATTTTGATGTCCGATTTGGGATGGACAAAAATATACTTAAATATATAAAGCCGTGTTGATTGGATTGACGCCATTTTGACGTGAATGATATTTATATCGATTTTATTCATTTCTATAATGAATATCAAAAAGGAAATGATTTTGAAATCTAATGTTTTGAAAATACTATTATTTATATATCGATGATATGGAATATTCAATTTTGATTTGAAATCGAATATGAAGTTGAAATAGTTTTGAAAACAAATTTAAAACGATTGATCAAATATGTTTTAAATGGAAATCGATGAAATATATATTATATATATAATATAATGGCCTAAATAGAACGCGCCGCGCTGCAGCAGTTCGCGAATTTCGACCATTGACTTCGAATGGACATTACAGAAGATCCGACCGTTGGATTCTCCTAAAACCGGAACCATTGGGTTCATATCAAAAAGATCTTTTTAACGAATATTAGAGATTTGAAATCTAACAGTTGGATTTGGAATTATGTCCAAATCAAATTTGGAAAGGGTCGTTGTAAGTGCAGTTCGATGGCCGTTTGTTGAAATCGACTATACGGGCCTTGATAAAATTATTAAAAATATCAATAATTTGTGTAAAATCATAATAAATGATTTGGAAAGAATTAGGATGAAAAATATCATATCTGAAAAGATGAAAATAAATTTTTATCGAAATGAACTAGAATTATGAAATCCAATATTTTTAAATAAATAAATTGGATTGAAATGGTTTTAAAAATAACCGGAATTTGCAGTATATGAGTAGAAATAGATTTGAATCGAAATTATCTTCGAAATATTTCGATATTGGATTCCGTGATTATACGTATATTGTGAACGAATTTGGAAGATATATATCATTATTCCAATACGGTATTTGTTGATTCCAGAATTTGATATTGAATATAAGCCGATATATTTTCTATTCAGAGCCTTGTATTTAATATTAAATGTGATTTTGGATTTTTCATGAATGGTGTCTTCATTAACACTATTCTTGAACCCAGTTGAGGAAAGATTAAACCTTTTTATTTAGATTTAATGAAGTATACCAATTAATTAATATTTAATTGAAATTGGTCTTTGGATTTACCAAGAACGGTGTGTTATATAACACTTGTTCTTTAACCCTATTAACAACGGAATAAGATTTTGGGTTGTCGTGAATGGTATCTCTAATAATACTGTTCTTAGACCCAATGGAGTTAAGAAAATCAGAAACTAAATGGAAATTAGTTAAGTTGAATGGTTTTCTGGGTATTGATCTGATTTTAGTTTCGGTCTTCGGGGTTAATACTTAGGGAATTGTTCACTTGCTAATTTACGGTTAAAGGCTGATGGAACGGAATGTGATTTTGGGTTTATCGCGAACTATGTTTTAAAGGACATTGGTTCTTTAACCCAGTTAAAGACAGGAATAAGATTTTGGGTTGTCGTGAATGGTATCTTCAATAATATTGTTCTTAGACCCAATGGAGTTAAGAAAATCAAAAACTAACTGGAGATAAGTTAAGTTGAATGGTTTCCTGGGTATTGATCTGATGTTGGTTTCGGCCTTCGGGGTTTATACTCAGGGAATTGTTCACTTGCTAATTTACGATTAAAGGCCAATGGAATGGAATGTGATTTAGGGTTTATCGTGAACCGTGTTTTAAATGACATTGGTTCTTTAACCCAGTTAAGGACAGGATATGATTTCCTAAGTTAAACAATCATTAATATTATTTTTGGGAAGATTAAAACCAAGTGGAGCTCTAATGCATCTTTAATAAGATTGAAATGATATCCAAAGGAAGATTAAAGAATAAATTTGAAGAATTTATCTTTGATAAAATTAATGGGAACCTTTCCCAAAGTATAAAAATATTTGAATAAAGGAATATTATGGACTGGAATGAGGCGTATGTTGTGTTTTCATAACACTTGTTTATTATATACGCGAGTTATTCAGAAAGTCCCAGTTTATCCAATTCCGAATAAATGATTCGATGATGTGTTGAGGATGAAGACAGTGGTTGAAGACCGGTGGTCTTCATATCGTTTGGATGATAACTGAAGTCTTGATTGGGCTATACACCCAAGACGAGGTAATAAGTAGTGATCGTCCAGACGTACTTGGAGATCGACGGATATGCGAGGGCCTCTCCCTGTATTGGACATATGAAGGAGGAGTAACGTACCTTCGGTTTCGTTTAGACCCAGAACGAACTTGTAAAAGGATGTGTGTTTGACATCAAATTTCATTCTGTGTGATTGATAGACATCGGTTGCATGTCATGAATTGCCTGTGTGGCATGCTGAGATGCAAATGATCAAGGCTTCTGTTGAAAAGCGGAGTCTTGTGGTTGATGATCAAAGCACGATTTTAATATAGCATAGCTTTGCGTAGCGTTAATTCGCGAGCCTCACACCCCGGTGTGGACCAGAAACGGGAGAGGACTTCAGGGAGGATATGCGTTTACTTCTAGCTAGAAGTGGTGTCAGCATTTTACTAGCCCCGACATTTTACTTATGTGGATAATGGATTGCGAGGCGCCTCAGTTATATCGGTCAATCCGGGGCCGATAGTTTGGTCGTGTTATGACTGGTTGACGCCTCATAGGGCGGGGAAACGCATTGTTCAGGCATTTTAATCCACTCCGTGTGGATCGGCCCTGACGATCCAAGGGTCACTCGAGCTGATCTTGAGGGGCGGGCTGGAGCGTCTCAAAGCGGTAAGGACGATCCCTTGCCTTGGTTCATAGATGGGAATCCAACTTCCAATACGTGACATTTGCGGTTTTGATTGTAGAGCCTAGTATTGGAGACATGGTATATGGTACCCATGCCGCCTAGAATTGATACATTTATATTTGAAGTTATTTTAAACACTATGCACTTATAATAGTATCAAATGATTTGTTTTAACGTACCAAGCATGTTTGGCTATTATAAGGGAAAACCCTATCCCCGGCTTGCGTTGCATTGTGTGATAGGACCTGGGTCTAATAATAGCTTCATTTTTCCAAAAAGCATTGCGTTGTTTTGTTATATGCACTGGTATTCTTGGGAGGAAACCCGTTCCGTGTTATACGACGTGGTCCCTTGATATATCTTATTTAAAGTAAAGTTTTTAATAATTGTTTTAGTTATCATACCAGTCACATGACTGACCTGGAGTTTATTGTTTTAACATAAACTCTGGGTGCCCCTATTTTCCACACGGGCAGCTAGTAGTTTTGGTTTTGCATATTTATATTCACAGGATCCTGATTTACAGCTGGAATGATATTCAGAAAGCTCTGCATCCGTATATTCTTTTTAGTTGTATTTTGTATTATTTTCCGCTGCATTGTAACTTCTAAATCTCTGATGTTTAGTAAATGTGTAATATTTATTCATACTCTGTATATTCTTATATTCTGAGGAAATTGTTGTAATAAGCAATGGAATGTTCTTTTGTTTGTGTTCTGATTCGTCTTGTCTTTAAGGCAACCCGTTCTTCCTCTTCTCTTCGGAGACCAGGGAAGTTTCGGGTCCTTACAGTGGTATCAGAGCTTTGGTTTACAGAGCTCGGAGAACAAGACACGTTAGAACCAAACGAAAGAATTCATCAGAGATCGGATTAGTAATATCCAATGAGAATGACTTGTTAGAGATGGGAGCAGTAGTATCCTAGAATGATTCGGAAGAGAGTTGTCTTCAAATAAAGATGAAAACAATTTTTGTTTTGAAAATTTAAATCAATTATTCATGTTTGAATATTATTTTTATATTGATTTGGACAATCAGGTATGTAAAGATTTTGCGTATACATCTGATCCGAGTGTATTTGAAGTTTTAATATACTGGATAGATATAGAATCACACTGTAGTCGCCTGTAGATGTTCTGATGGTGGTTCGAAACATCATCAGAATTTATGTTCGAGTTTCAAAAGTGGGATATCTATATATTTCCAATTGACTGGTGTGAGAACCAAAATATAGTTAGAATATATTGTTGTGACTTGGCGTCAAAAACATGATTTTTGACTATGTATTAAAGTTATATGTTTGAAAACGATAATTCACTAATAGATTTATGGTTGTGTTGTTTGATTATTAGTTTAACTAATGAGATTGTTGAAACTAATATGTACATGAACAGTACATATAACCAAATTGTATCAAATATTGAACTGAATTGAAAATTGATAGAAATTGCATACATGTACATGTATATACATCGAACAGGCCATAGCAGGGAAGCTAAGCAGAGGAATAAAATTGTTTGCCCGATAAATAGGTAAATGTTTATTGTATTTCTTGGGGTTTTTGATGATTTTATGAGACGCATGGCTGTTTCTTTTTATTTTTGATTGGAGAGGCCTGTATGGCGATTTTGGGATTTTCTGAGTGCTCCCGTACAGGGGAGGTTATGGTAAAAAAATTCGAAAATTTAGGGTATTAGCCAAATTTTTGAAAAAATTAAAAGGTTCTTAGCAACTGAAAAGTTGAAAAACTTAAGCCGTAATGAAAATAATGAAAGTTGAGTTGATTAGTAAAACAACTTTCAGCTCTGTTCCTTTTCGAGGACGAAAAGATTTTAAGTGGGGGAGAATGTAACAACCCGGAAAATCATAACCACTTTAAAAATTTTATTTTAGCAATTTTAATGAATTTTGAATATTTAAAATGATTTATTTTAAATAATAACGACGAGATAATTAGAACATATATATTTATTTGAAACGACGTTGGAATATAAACATTTATTTTAATTATAAAAGGAATTGAAAATGGCACGGTAGTTTGAAAATTCGATTTCAAATTTCAAATTTCAAATGAATGTACAGGATTCAAAATAAACCGGATTTTAGCGAAACCAAAAATGGTAGAATCTATTTGAAAATATCTTTCCAACGAATCCGAAAAATCAAAACTTCATAGCGGGAATAAAAAGTTACATCCAGTTGAAAATTCAGAATAGTCGCTATAGAAAATATAGCCTGTAAAAATGGAAGTTTTGCAAACGACCTCCGTTTTCGACGAAACCACTTTTGTTGGATCTGGGATGTCAAACTATTGCTATATTCGAATTTTCATAATTTTTGAAATCAAAATGTGAGCATTGCGAAGTTAAACGTGTTTTGACAATTCTAGTCAATTTTAATCGACTAGAAAATGACCATTTTTCAAACGGTCTCCAAATTCAGTGAAATTAGTTTCGTTTTGACCGTATCATCAAAACATAGCAAGATTTATTTTTCTGGGATTTTTGGTACCCGTATGTGGCCTCAGTAAATTGAAATGTGCGTTCAAATTCAATATATAAATTTATATTTTTATTTTAACGAAAACTGATCGAAACAGTCTAATTAGCTTACAAAATATATCCCATTGCACTCGGAATGGGGGTAATCGGCTAGCGGTGACAGTCGGTGGGTCTCATTTGGAGTTCGTAATAAAAAGTTACTTTTAGGTTAAAATAAAATAATAATTAAATAGGATTATATAACCCTAAACCCTTTTCTATTTCCCATAACCCTAGACCGTCGTCTTTCACCCAAAATCAAAAATCGAACCCCATCACCGAAGCCACAGCCGCCACTTCGGCACGGTGCCACCCCCTGTCACCGAACCCTGGCCACCCCTGCTCCTTCCCTCTTTCCCCTCCGCCTCTTGTTTCCTTCTTGATTGAAGACCCACCAAGAACCGCCTCAAATCAGCATGGAGCCGCCGCCGGGGGGTGGGGGGCATGCTAACCCTACCTCGCGCCGCCACCGTCCCACTAACAACCGTCCCTGTCCTCCGCCTTTCCCACTCCTAAAACCACTTTCCCAAAGGGAAATCACCGCAAACTAAGCTCCTCCGGCCAATGTGGGCCCCGCCGCCACTATACCACTGCTGCCTTCCCCCATCATCTTCCACCGCTTGTGAGTGGTTATCGTCATTTTTATTCATACATGCATTTTAAAATGTGATTTTTACAAATAAAAATTGGATTTTTACGAATAAAAATGTCTTCTTTATGATATAAAGATTGAAATTAAAAGTGTGATTTTTATGTACATGGAAGTGAGATTTTTATTTACATAGCAATGAAGTAAAAATATAATTTTTAGCGAGGTAAAAATATAATTTTTAGTGAAGTAAAAATATAATGTTTAGCGAAGTAAAAATATAATTTTTAGCGAAGTAAAAATATAATTTTTAGTGAAGTAAAAATATAATTTTTAGCGAAGTAAAAATATGACTTTTAGCGAAGTAAAAATATAATTTTTACATATACAAAAGTGATATGAAAAATGCGATGATTAATATAAACATCATATTAAAAATGTGATTTTCAATATGAACAGCGTAGAGAAGACTGCGTTGATATTTCAGGCAAATCCAAACAGTTCAGAAGTTCAGAATAGAATGGAGGAGTGGATCCCAAAGGTGAGAACTTCTCACTTTTATTTTATTTTCTAGTTAAAATATCTACTAGAATGCAGACGGTGCTTAGCAGCATCCGACATCCATTGTCCGCAGACCATGGACGACTTGTTTGTTTGTTTGGTTATATTGTGAAAATTGATTGTGTGATGTGAAATGGAATAAAATATTTTATAGTTAAAAATATTTTATAGTTAAAAGTATAATTTTTGACGTGTATATGAATAAAATAAATATTCATAAACAAATCAGATGATTTGTTTATGTACACTGATTTGACTGATATTGATTTGGATAATAAATTTTACACATCGCCCAACTACACAAATAAATCTGTGTTTGTTGTTTGAAAACCCCATATGGGTATTGGGATGATATTAGACATATACTAATCTCAATATTTAGTTGTATGTCGGCTAATTGATTGACAAGCAGTTGTAATCGTTAAATATTTGTATTTGATGCTTATGCAGTGTAGAATGCACTCTGGATGATGGTTGATTGTATTTGATTGTTGTTGTATACACGTGTTGTATGAAATCCATATAATCAAATTATATGGTAATTGGCTGTGTCTAATTCCAGTTCAGAAAGAATGAATATTTTAAAATGACGATGTTTTAAAATAAAGAATATTTTAAAATAATATTCAGTAATGGATCAAAAATGTAATTTTGATGTCCGATTTGGGATGGACAAAAATATACTTAAATATATAAAGCCGGGTTGATTGGATTGACGCCATTTTGACGTGAATGATATTTATATCGATTTTATTCATTTCTATAATGATTATCGAAAAGGAAATGATTTTGAAATCTAATGTTTTGAAAATACTATTATTTATATATCGATGATATGGAATATTCAATTTTGATTTGAAATTGAATATGAAGTTGAAATCATTTTGAAAACGAATTTTAAAACGTTTTACAAAATAAGTTTTAAATGGAAATCAACAAAATATTATATATATATATATATATATATATATTATAATGGCCTGAATAGAACGCGCCGCGCTGCGGCAGTTCACGAATTTAGACCATTGACTTCGAATGGACACTACGGGAGATTCAACCGTCGAATTCTCCTAAAGACGGAACCATTGGGTTCGTATCGAAAAGAGATTTCTAACGAATATTAAAGATTTGATATCTAATGGTTGGATTTGGAATTATGTCCAAATCAAATTTGGAAAGGGTCGGTGTAAGTGCAGTTCGATGGTCGTTTGTGGAAATCGACTATACGGGCCTTGATAAAATTATTAAAAATATCAATAATTTGTGTTCATAATAAATCATTTGGAAAGAATTAGGGTGAAAAATTCCATATTTGAAAAGATGAAAATATTTTTTTATCGAAATGAACTAGTTATGAACTAGAATTATGAAATCCAATATTTTTAAATAAATAAATTGGATTTGAAATGGTTTTAAAAATAACCAAAATTTCCAATATACGAATTGGAATAGATTTGAATCAAAATTATCTTCGGAATATTTCGATATAGGATTCCGTGATTATACGGATATTGTGAAGGAATTTGGAAGATATATATCGTTATTCCAATACAGTATTTGTTGATTTTAGAATTTGATATTGAGTACAAGTCGATATATTTTCTATTCAGAGCCTTGTATTTAATATTAAATGTGATTTTGGATTTGTCGTGAATGGTGTCTTCATTAACACTGTTCTTGAACCCATTTGATAAAAAATTAAATCTTTTTGTTTAAATTTAACGAAGTATACCAATTAATTAAGATTTAATTGGAATTGAATTGAAATTGGTCTTTGGGTTTATCATGAACGGTGTGTTAAATAACACTTGTTCTTTAACTCGATTAACAATGGAATAAGATTTTGGGTTGTCGTGAATGGTATCTTTAATAATACTGTTCTTAGACCCAATGGAGTTAAGAAAATCAGAAACTAACTAGAAATTAGTTAAGTTGAATGGTTTTCTGGGTATTGATCTGATGTTGGTTTCGGCCTTCGGGGTTAATACTTAGGGAATTATTCACTTGCTAATTTACGGTTAAAGGCTGATGGAATGGAATGTGATTTTGGGTTTATCGTGAACCGAGTTTTAAAGGACATTGGTTCTTTAACCCAGTTAAAGAGAGGAATAGGATTTTGGGTTGTCGTGAATGGTATCATCAATAATGCTGTTCTTAGATCCAATGGAGCTAAGAAAATCAGAAACTAACTAGAGATTAATTGTAATAACCCGGAAAATCTGAACCAGTTTAAAATTTTTATTTTGGCGATTTTAGCGAATTTTGAATATTTAAAATAGATTATTTTAAATAAAATCGGCGAGAAATTTATTTTGAATATAATTAGAACGTATATATTATATACGTCGTCGTTAGAATATAAATATTTATTTATAATTATAAATAGAATTGAAAATGGCGCGGTAGTTCGATAATTCGATTTCAAACTTCAATTGAATGTACCGGGTGCAAAACAATCCGGATTTTAGTGAAACCAAAAATAATGGGATCTAATTGATGATATCTTTCCAACGAATCCGAAAAATCAAGATTTCATAGCGGGAATCAAAAGATATGTCCAGTTGAAAATTCTGAATAGTCGCTGTGAAATTCAGGCCCTTAAAAATAGTCATTTTGCAAACGACCTCGGATTTCGACGAAACCACTTTTGTTGGTTCCGTGATGTTAAATTATTGCTAGGTTTCAAATTTCATAATTTTTCGAATCAATATGTGAGCGTGGCAAAGGAAAACGTGTTTTGACCATTTCAGTTGATTTTAATCGACTGGAAATTGGCCATTTTTCAAACGGTCTCAGAATTCGACGGAACTAGTTTTGTTAGGACCGTATCGTCAATACGAAGCTAGAAAATATTTTTCTTGTTAGTATGTGACCCCGGTAAATTGAAATACGCGTTCAAATTCAATATATAGAGTTGTATTTTGATTTTGACGGAAACTGATCGAAACGATCAAATCAGCCTACGATACATATCCCATTGTGTTCGGAATAGTGGTAATTAGCTAGGGGCGACAGTCGTTGGGTCTCCTTTGGGGTTCAAATAGAAAGTCAACACTCGTGGAGAATAAAACGAAAAATAATAAAATAATATATATATTATCACTTAAACCCCCCCTTCTTCATTTTAATTTACCCGATCAAAATCTCTTTCCCTCACCCCCCAAATGAAATTCTTCAATCGAGGAAAAACCGCTGCTCCCCCAAATTGCCATCGCCCTCCTCCGTATCGGACCACCATCGTCGTCGAAGACCCACCCTCCGCTACCTCTCTGCCTTCGCTCAGCCCTCTATCGTGGACCTCGCGCACGTGAACCCCGTGACACCTTAACCCATCGCGTCACTCAATCTTCCTCACCACCGTCTGCTTCCACTCCTTGGGCCCACGCCCTCCACCGTGAGGTCTCCCCTTCACCAGACCAACGAGCGCGGCGCTCTACTAGAACAGGCGATAGGGGGGTTCGAACTTCAGTTTAGGGGAGCTAGTGATTTTCCCACTCGAACAAGGGTTGTGGCGGCTTCAGGTAATTAACAGTGAGGTCCATCTTTTTAATTACATAATTAGTTTAGCTAATTTATATTTTTATCTATAACAAGACGAGACTTTTATCTATAACAAGACGAGATTTTTATCTATAACAAGATGAGATTTTTGTCTATAACAAGATGAGATTTTTATCTATAATAAAAGAAAAGATTTTTATATAATAAAAGAAAAGATTTTTGATGTAGTAAAAGGTATATTTTTATATGTAAAGCTGAGATTTTCCATAACGAAAAGGTTTGATTTTTCATAACTAAAAAGATTATATTTTTTGGAAACATAAAGTTAAGATTTTTAACAAGATAGTATAATTTTTATATGAATTAGATAATGATAATATGATTTTTATAATATATAGATAATAAAAATTTGGTCTTTATTTATGTAGCAAAATAAAAATATGATTTTTATTATATATATGTTGAAATAAAAATGTGGTTTTTATTATTAACAGCGTGAAATGGTTGAGTTGGAATGTCGAACAAATCCGTGCCATTCAGAAATAGATAATGGCGGAGTGGAACCCCATGGTGAGAATTTCTCACTCAAAATCTATTTTTCTAGTTATATATATATATATATATATACTAGGATGCAGACGGTGCTTAGTAGCACCCGACACAATCGTCCACAGACCATGGACTTGTTTGTTTGGTTGCATAGATTAGTTAGATGATTTGATTTGAAATTGAATTGTTTGGTGAAATGAAATTGATTTGATTAATGTGTGAATGGCGTGGGCCTTCACTAGACCGGGGATAAGGCTAGGCTCGTCCCGTTTCTAGTATCGTGTCGTTATGCCGCCGAAATTTTCTAAAATATGTTAGAAAAATAAAATATCATTTTATTGAATAAATGAACTGAATAGAACATTCATAGGTTAAATAAAATATTTTATCGTTAAAAATATAGTTTTAACGTGGAAGTGAATAAAATAAAATATTCATTTACAAACCGGACGGTTTATTTATGTACACCTATTTGAAGGACATTGATTGGGTCGATAAATTTTACACATCGCCCAACTACACAACTAAAATCTGTGTTTGATTGTTTGAAACCCCACACGGGTGTTGGGATGAAATTTGAAGTTCACTCATCCTGATTGATTAAATATGTCGATCGATTGATTGACAGGCTGTTATAAGCGTTAGATATCTATATTTGATGTTTATACAGTGTAGTGCACTTTGGTTGATGGTTGATTATTTTGCAATGCTATTATATACGTGTGATGTATGAAAATCCATATAATTAACATTATATGGTGATTGATTGGGCCTCATTCCAATTTAGAAAATAAAGAATAATATAATATAAAGGTTCATGTGTTGACTGTACTCATCCGTTGAGATAAGTCATGTGTTGAACGAAATATTTTAATAATAAAATTTACATCTTTATCAATATAAAATAAAGGTTCATGTGTTGACTGTACTCATCCGTTGAGATAAGTCATGTGTTGAACGAAATATTTTAATATAGAAATATTTGAATAGGAAATATTTGAAAAAGAAATATTTGAAATAGAATATTTGAAAATAGAATGATATGAAGCCGTGTTGATTAGAAATGCGCCATTTTGACGTGAACGATGTTTATATCGATTTTATTCATTTTAAAATGAATATTGAAAAGTGATTTCGAAATCGCATATCTTGAAATGAAATTTGAATCAAATTGAATAGAAAACGAATTCGAATTGAATTCGAATTGAATATATAACGAATTTGACTTCGAATTGAATATAAAACGAATTGGATTTCAATTGAATATATAATGAAATCGAATTGAATAGAAAACGGAAATGAATGGAATATAAAACGATTTCAAAATGAATTGAATTGAAAACGATTTCGAAATGAATTGAATAGAAAACGAATTTGATTTCAATGGAATATATAACGAATTTGATTCGAATAGAAAACCAATTTGAATTGAATCGAATAGAAAACCAATTTGAATTGAATCGAATAGAAAACCAATTTGAATTGAATCGAATAGAAAACCAATTTGAATTGAATCGAATAGAAAACGACTTTGGAATTGAATTAAATTGAAAACGAATTCAAATTGAATTGAAAGCGAATTGAAATGAATTCAAATTGAATTGAAATTTGAATTGAATAGAAATGAATTTTAAAACGAATTTATAAAGAAGAATTCAATTTTGATTTGAATTGAAATGGAAGTTGAAATTGCTTTTGACACGAATTTAAAACTATTTATATAATTCTTTTTAAATAGAAATCGACGAAATATATATTATATATATTATATATATAATATAATGGCCTGAATAGAACGCGCCGCGCCGCGGCAGTTCATGAATTTCGACCATTTATTTCAAACGGACATTATGGGAGATCCGACCATCGGATATTATGGGAGATCCGACTGTCGGATTCTCCTAAAACCAGAACCGTTGGGTTTGTATCGAAAAGAGCTTTCTAACGAATGTTAGAAATTTGAAATCTAACGGTTGGATTTGGAGATACGTCCAAATCAAATTCGAAAAAGGTCGCTGTAAGTGCAGTTCGATGGCCGTTGATGGAAATCGACTGTACGGGCCTTGATAAAATTATTAAAAATAGTAATAATTTGTGTAAAATCATAAGAAAATATTTGAGAAGAATTGGGATGAAAAACTCCATATTTGAAAAGATAAAAATAGATTTTTATCGAAGTAAACTAGTTTTGAACTAGAATTATAATTCTATTTATTTTTAAATAAATAAATTGAATTTGGAAAGGGTTTTAAAAATAACCAGAATTTCCAATGATTGCATTGGAGTGGATTTGAATCGAAATTGTCTTCGGAATATTTCGATGTTGGAATTTGTGATTATACAGATGTCATTATGGAAATTTGAAAGATATATATTTATATCGTTATTTCCAATACGACATTTGTTAATCGTAGAATTGGATATTGAATATAAGCCGATAAATTTTCTATTCAGAGCCTTGTATTGAATATCAAATGTGATTTGGGTTTGTCGTGAATGGTGTCTTCACTAACACTGTTCTTGAACCCAGTTGAGAAAAGATTAAATCTTTTTATTTAGATTTAATGAAGTGTACCAATTAAATAATACTTAATTGAATTGATATTGATTTTTGGGTTTATCGTGGACAGTATTTTAAATAACACTCGTTCTTTAACCCGATAATTAATGGAAGGTGATTTTGGGTTTACCGTGAACCGTGTTTTAAATGACACTGATTCTTTAACCCAGTTAAAGATTAAAACTAAGTGGAGTTTTAATGAATCTTTAATTAGATTGAAAAGATCGAGAATGGAGTATCACCAGTTTTACTCCAGGCGATAGTTAAATCTTTAATTAGATTTGAACGTGAAATGGTAATTGAATTTACCGATAACACCGTGGTGTTAGATATAAAGTATTACCAGTTTTACTTCATGGGATGAATAGGTTGGGATTGGGAAATTAAAACAAATGATTACTTCGGTAAGGTGCGTTAATCCCGACTAGTTGAATCAAAATTCAAAAGAAGATTAAAGAATAAATTCAAGGAATTTACCTTGGATAAAATTAATGGGAACCTCTCCCTATGAATGTGAAATTTAGGAACTAACTGTCGGTTAGCCAAGCAGAATGGTTTTCTGGATATTGATATGATGTTGGTTTCGGCCTTCGGGGTTAATATTTGGGGAATTATTCTCTTGATTAATTTACGGTTAGTGACTGATGAATTGGAATGAGGCGTATGTTGTGTTTGTGTAACACTTATTTAAAATATACGCGAGTTATTCGGGAAGACCGGGTTTATCCCATTCTGAATAACTGATACGACGATAAGTCGAAGATGAAGACGATGGTCGAAGACCGGAGGTCTTCAGGTCGTGTGGGTGATTACTGATGATCTTGATTGGGCTGTACACCCAAGAAGATGGAAACAGTTGGTGATCGTCCAGGCGTACTTGGAGATCGATGGATATGCGGGGTACTAGGTGCCTCCGGTTTCGTTCAGACCCAGAACGGACTTGTAAATGGACTGTGTGTCTGACATTGGATTTTAGTCCGTGTGATTGATCTCTATTAAATATATATCTGTTTGGCGGCGGAGAATTTATTCTCTTGCTTAACGCCCTTCTCTGAGACGTACGAGCTCAGGGGTTATATATTGATGGATATCAAACGCATGGAGTGAATTGCCTGTGTGGCATGCCTAAGTGGCAATTGATCGAGGTTTCTGTTGAAAAGCAAAGTCTTGTGGTTGATGATCGAAGCACGGCCTTCGTGGCGTAGCTTTGTGTAACGTTTGCTTCGCGAGTTTCGCACCCCCGGTTGTGAACCAAAAACGGGAGAGGACCTCAGGGAGGGCATGCGTTTCTTTCTAGTTAGAAGTGGCGTCAGTGGTTTTACACGCCCTGACGAGTTTGACTTATGTGGTTGTTGCTGTTGCGAGGCGCCTCGGATTGATCGGTTGTTCTCGAACCGATGGAGGCATTTAGTTGGCTCATTTACGCCCCATAGGGCGGGGAAACGTAGTGTTCAGGCATTTAAATTCACATCGGTGGACCGGCCCTGTCGCTCCAAGGGTCACTCGAGCTCTGATCCTGTGGCTCGGGCTAGAGAGTCACGAATCGGTAGAGGACGATCCCTAGCCTCGGTTCATAGATGGAGATCCAATTTCCAAATACGTAACTTTGCGGTTTTATTTGTAAACCTATATATGGCGACATAGTGGCATGGGACGCTCATGCCGCCTATGATTGATACTTATGATTTGAAGTTGTTTTATACACTATGCACTTATATTAGTATCAAATGATTTGTTTTAAACGTATCAAGCATTCTTTGGCTGTTATAAGGGAAAACCCTATCCCCCGGCTTGCGTTGCATTGTGTGATAGGACCTGGGTCTTATAACAGCTTCATTTTTCTTTATTTAGCATTGCGCTGTTTGTTTTATGCACTGGTATTCTTGGGAGGAAACCCGTTCCGTGTTATACGGCGTGGTCCCTTGATTTACCTAACTTTAAAAATAAAGATTAATAACTGTTTTAGTTCTCACACCAGTCACATGACTGACCTGGAGTTTATTGTTTTAACCTAAACTCTGGGTGCCCTTATTTTGACACGGGCAGCTAGTAGTTTTGGTTTTTGCAGATTTATATTCACAGGATCCTGGTTTACAGCTGGAACGATATCCGGAAAGCTTTGTATCCGTATATCTCTTCTAGTTGTGTATTGTATTATTTTCCGCTGCTATGTAATTTATTGTAATCTCTGATATTTCTGTGTAATATTTATTTGTTTATACTCTGTATATTCTTGTATTCTGATGCATTGTTGTAATATACAATGAAATGTCCTTCCGTATGCGTTCTGTTGTGGCTTGTTCTCGAACTATTCGCTGCTTTCCTTTACGGGAAAGTTACGGGTTTTTACATTTGGTATCAGAGCTTTGGTTTACAAAGCTCAGAGAATAAGGCACATTAGAACCATACGAATGAATTCATCAGATGTTGGATTAGTAATATCCAATGAGAGTGACTCGTTAGAGATAGGATCAGTAGTATCCTAGAACGAGTGTGAAGAGTATATTTTTCAAATGAAAACAATTTTGTTTGAAAATTTAAAATCAATTATTCGTATTTGATTATTTATTTCATATTGATTAGGACAATCCAATATATAAAGATTTTGCGTTTGCGCCTAGCCAGCGTGTATTCGAAGTTTTGATATATTGGATAGATATAGAGTTACACTCTAGTCACCCGGGGGTGATTCTGATGGTTGATATATCATCATCAGAATTTATATTCGAGTGACGAACGTGTAATATCTATATATTTCCTATTGACCGGTGTGAGAACCAAAAATTAGATAGGGCTTATTGTTGTGATTTGGCATCAAAAATCTGATTTTGACTATGTATCAAAGTTATGAATTTCAAATGATAATCAACTAATTGATTGATGTTTGCGTTGTTTGTTTATCTGTTTTCTAATTTTTAACCATTATGCCTAATTGAACCAAATATTGAATTATATTGAAAATTGGTCGCATTTGCTTGCATATACATATACTTACATTGAACAGGTCATAGCAAGGAGGCTAGAGCCGAAGAATAAAATTTGTTTGCCCGACAAATAGGTACATGTTTACTACATAATTTACTGTTTTGTTTGGGTGATGATGATTTTATGAGCCTATTGGCTAGCCGCTTGGCTTTTTCTTTTTCTTTTTGAGATGAGAAGGACCGGGGAAGCTATTTGAAATTCCCCGATGCTCCCGGTGTAGGGTAGGTTATGGCGAAATTTTTCGAAAATTTAGGGTGTTAGCCAAATTTTTGAAATTTTGAAAATTCTCAGAAACTGAAAAGTTGGAGAATGGAAGCCAGATCGAACGTAGAGTTGATTGATCAAACCACTTTCGACTTTGTTCCTTTTCGGGGACGAAAAGTTTTAAGTGGGGGAGATTGTAATAACCCGGAAAATCTGAACCAGTTTAAAAATTTTATTATGGCAATTTTAGCGAATTATGAATATTTAAAATAGATTATTTTAAATAAAATCGGCGAGAAATTTATTTTGAATATAATTAGAATGTATATATTATATACGTCGTCGTTAGAATATAAATATTTATTTATAATTATAAATAGAATTGAAAATGGCGCGGTAGTTCGATAATTCGATTTCAAACTTCAATTGAATGTACCGGGTGCAAAACAATCCGGATTTTAGTGAAACCAAAAATAATGGGATCTAATTGATGATATCTTTCCAACGAATCCGAAAAATCAAGATTTCATAGCGGGAATCAAAAGATATGTCCAGTTGAAAATTCTGAATAGTCGCTGTGAAATTCAAGCCCTTAAAAATAGTCATTTTGCAAACGACCTCGGATTTCGACGAAACCACTTTTGTTGGGTCCGTGATGTTAAATTATTTCTAGGTTTCAAATTTCATAATTTTTCGAATCAATATGTGAGCGTGGCAAAGGAAAACGTGTTTTGACCATTTCAGTTGATTTTAATCGACTGGAAATTGGCCATTTTTCAAACGGTCTCAGAATTCGACGAAACTAGTTTTGTTAGGACCGTATCGTCAATACGAAGCTAGAAAATATTTTTCTGGAATTTTTCTAGTTAGTATGTGACCCCGGTATATTGAAATACGCGTTCAAATTCAATATATAGAGTTGTATTTTGATTTTGACGGAAACTGATCGAAACGATCAAATCAGCCTACGATACATATCCCATTGTGTTCGGAATAGTGGTAATTAGCTAGGGGCGACAGTCGTTGGGTCTCCTTTGGGGTTCAAATAGAAAGTCAACACTCGTGGAGAATAAAACGAAAAATAATAAAATAATATATATATTATCACTTAAACCCCCCCTCCTTCATTTTAATTTACCCGATCAGAATCTCTTTCCCTCACCCCCAAATGAAATTCTTCAATCGAGGAAAAACCGCTGCTCCCCCAAATTGCCATCGCCCTCCTCCGTATCGAACCACCGTCGTCGTCGAAGACCCACCCTCCGCTGCCTCTCTGTCTTCGCTCAGCCCTCTATCGTGGACCTCGCGCACGTGAACCCCGTGACGCCTTAACCCATCGCGTCACTCAATCTTCCTCACCACCGTCTGCTTCCACTCCTTGGGCCCACGCCCTCCACCGCGAGGTCTCCCCTTCACCAGACCGACGAGCGCGGCGCTCTACTAGAACAGGCGATAGGGGGGTTCGAACTTCAGTTTAGGGGCGCTAGTGATTTTCCCACTCGAACAAGGGTTGTGGCGGCTTCAGGTAATTAATGTGAGGTCCATCTTTTTAATTACATAATTAGTTTAGCTAATTTAGATTTTTATCTATAACAAGACGAGATTTTTATCTATAACAAGATGAGATTTTTATCTATAACAAGACGAGATTTTTATCTATAATAAAAGAAAAGATTTTTATATAATAAAAGAAAAGATTTTTGATGTAGTAAAAGGTATGTTTTTATATGTAAAGCTGAGATTTTCCATAACGAAAAGGTTTGATTTTTCATAACTAAAAAGATTATATTTTTTGGAAACAAAAAGTTAAGATTTTTAACAAGATAATATAATTTTTATATGAAGTAGATAATGATAATATGATTTTTATAATATATAGATAATAAATATTTGGTCTTTATATATGTAGCAAAATAAAAATCTGATTTTTATTATATATATGTTGAAATAAAAATGTGGTTTTTAATATTAACAGCGTGAAATGGTTGAGTTGGAATGTCGAACAAATCCGTGCCATTCAGAAATAGATAATGGCGGAGTGGAACCCCATGCTGAGAATTTCTCACTCAAAATCTCTTTTTCTAGTTATATATATATACTAGGATGCAGACGGTGCTTAGTAGCACCCGACACGATCGTCCACAGACCATGGACTTGTTTGTTTGGTTGCATAGATTAGTTAGATGATTTGATTTGAAATTGAATTGTTTGGTGAAATGAAATTGATTTGATTAATGTGTGAATGGCGTGGGCCTTCACTAGACCGGGGATAAGGCTAGGCCTCGTCCCGTTTCTAGTATCGTGTCGTTATGCCGCCGAAATTTTCTAAAATATGTTAGAAAAATAAAATATCATTTTATTGAATAAATGAACTGAATAGAACATTCATAGGTTAAATAAAATATTTTATCGTTAAAAATATAATTTTAACGTGGAAGTGAATAAAATAAAATATTCATTTACAAACCGGACGATTTGTTTATGTACACCTATTTGAAGGACATTGATTGGGTCGATAAATTTTACACAACGCCCAACTGCACAACTAAAATCTGTGTTTGATTGTTTGAAACCCCACACGGGTATTGGGATGAAATTTGAAGTTCACTCATCCTGATTGATTAAATATGTCGAACGATTGATTGACAGGCTGTTATAAGCGTTAGATATCTATATTTGATGCTTATACAGTGTAGTGCACTTTGGTTGATGGTTGATTATTTTGCAATGCTATTATATACGTGTGATGTATGAAAATCCATATAATTAACATTATATGGTGATTGATTGGACCTCATTCCAATTTAGAAAATAAAGAATAATATAATATAAAGGTTCATGTGTTGACTGTACTCATCCGTTGAGATAAGTCATGTGTTGAACGAAATATTTTAATAATAAAATTTACATCTTTATCAATATAAAATAAAGGTTCATGTGTTGACTGTACTCATCCGTTGAGATAAGTCATGTGTTGAACGAAATATTTTAATATAGAAATATTTGAATAGGAAATATTTGAAAAAGAAATATTTGAAATAGAATATTTGAAAATAGAATGATATGAAGCCGTGTTGATTAGAAATGCGCCATTTTGACGTGAACGATGTTTATATCGATTTTATTCATTTTAAAATGAATATTGAAAAGTGATTTCGAAATCGCATATCTTGAAATGAAATTTGAATTAAATTGAATAGAAAACGAATTCGAATTGAATATATAACGAATTTGACTTCGAATTGAATATAAAACGAATTGGATTTCAATTGAATATATAAAGAAATCGAATTGAATAGAAAACGGAAATGAATGGAATATAAAACGATTTCGAAATGAATTGAATTGAAAACGATTTCGAAATGAATTGAATAGAAAACGAATTTGATTTCAATGGAATATATAACGAATTTGATTCGAATAGAAAACCAATTTGAATTGAATCGAATAGAAAACCAATTTGAATTGAATCGAATAGAAAACCAATTTGAATTGAATCGAATAGAAAACCAATTTGAATTGAATCGAATAGAAAACGACTTTGGAATTGAATTAAATTGAAAACGAATTCAAATTGAATTGAAAGCGAATTGAAATGAATTCAAATTGAATTGAAATTTGAATTGAATAGAAATGAATTTTAAAACGAATTTATAAAGAAGAATTCAATTTTGATTTGAATTGAAATGGAAGTTGAAATTGCTTTTGAAACGAATTTAGAACTATTTATATAATTCTTTTTAAATAGAAATCGACGAAATATATATTATATATATAATATAATGGCCTGAATAGAACGCGTCGCGCCGCGGCAGTTCGTGAATTTCGACCATTTATTTCAAACGGACATTACGGGAGATCCGACCGTCGGATTCTCCTAAAACTGGAACCGTTGGGTTCGTATCGAAAAGAGCTTTCTAACGAATGTTAGAAATTTGAAATCTAACGGTTTGATTTGGAGATACGTCCAAATCAAATTCGAAAAAGGTCGCTGTAAGTGCAGTTCGATGGCCGTTGATGGAAATCGACTGTACGGGCCTTGATAAAATTATTAAAAATAGTAATAATTTGTGTAAAATCATAAGAAATGATTTGAGAAGAATTGGGATGAAAAACTCCATATTTGAAAAGATAAAAATAGATTTTTATCGAAGTAAACTAGTTTTGAACTAGAATTATAATTCTATTTATTTTTAAATAAATAAATTGAATTTGGAAAGGGTTTTAAAAATAACCAGAATTTCCAATGATTGCATTGGAGTGGATTTGAATCGAAATTGTCTTCGGAATACTTCGATGTTGGAATTCGTGACTATACAGATGTTGTTATGGAAATTTGAAAGATATATATTTATATCGTTATTTCCAATACGACATTTGTTAATCGTAGACTTGGATATTGAATATAAGCCGATATATTTTCTATTCAGAGCCTTGTATTGAATATCAAATGTGATTTGGGTTTGTCGTGAATGGTGTCTTCACTAACACTGTTCTTGAACCCAGTTGAGAAAAGATTAAATCTTTTTATTTAGATTTAATGAAGTGTACCAATTAAATAATACTTAATTTAATTGATATTGATTTTTGGGTTTATCGTGGACTGTGTTTTAAATAACACTCGTTCTTTAACCCGATAATTAATGGAAGGTGATTTTGGGTTTACCGTGAACCGTGTTTTAAATGACACTGATTCTTTAACCCAGTTAAAGATTAAAACTAAGTGGAGTTTTAATGAATCTTTAATTAGATTGAAAAGATCGAGAATGGAGTATCACCAGTTTTACTCCAGGCGATAGTTAAATCTTTAATTAGATTTGAACGTGAAATGGTAATTGAATTTACCGATAACACCGTAGTGTTAGATATGAAGTATTACCAGTTTTACTTCATGGGATGAATAGGTTGGGATTGGGAAATTAAAACAAATGATTACTTCGGTAAGGTGCGTTAATCCCGACTAGTTGAATCAAAATTCAAAAGAAGATTAAAGAATAAATTCAAGGAATTTACCTTGGATAAAATTAATGGGAACCTCTCCCTATGAATGTGAAATTTAGGAACTAACTGTCGGTTAGCCAAGCAGAATGGTTTTCTGGATATTGATCTGATGTTGGTTTCGGCCTTCGGGGTTAATATTTGGGGAATTATTCTCTTGATTAATTTATGGTTAGTGACTGATGAATTGGAATGAGGCGTATGTTGTGTTTGTGTAACACTTATTTAAAATATACGCGAGTTATTCGGGAAGACCGGGTTTATCCCATTCTGAATAACTGATACGACGATAAGTCGAAGATGATGACGATGGTCGAAGACCGGAGGTCTTCACGTCGTGTGGGTGATTATTGATGATCTTGATTGGACTGTACACCCAAGAAGATGGAAACAGTTGGTGATCGTCCAGACGTACTTGGAGATCGATGGATATGCGGGGTACTAGGTGCCTCCGGTTTCGTTCAAACCCAGAACGGACTTGTAAATGGACTGTGTATCTGACATTGGATTTTAGTCCGTGTGATTGATCTCTATTAAATATATATCTGTTTGGCGGCGGAGAATTTATTCTCTTGCTTAACGCCCTTCTCTGAGACGTACGAGCTCAGGGGTTATATATTGATGGATATCAAACGCATGGAGTGAATTGCCTGTGTGGCATACTTAAGTGGCAATTGATCGAGGCTTCTGTTGAAAAGCAAAGTCTTGTGGTTGATGATCGAAGCACGGCCTTCGTGGCGTAGCTTTGTGTAACGTTTGCTTCGCGAGTTTCGCACCCCCGGTTGTGAACCAAAAACGGGAGAGGACCTCAGGGAGGGCATGCGTTTCTTTCTAGTTAGAAGTGGCGTCAGTGGTTTTACACGCCCTGACGAGTTTGACTTATGTGGTTGTTGCTGTTGCGAGGCGCCTCGGATTGATCGGTTGTTCTCGAACCGATGGAGTCATTTAGTTGGCTCATTTACGCCCCAAAGGGCGGGGAAACGTAGTGTTCAGGCATTTTAATTCACATCGGTGGACCGGCCTTGTCGCTCCAAGGGTCACTCGAGCTCTGATCCTGTGGCTCGGGTTAGAGAGTCACGAATCGGTAGAGGACGATCCCTAGCCTCGGTTCATAGATGGAGATCCAATTTCCAAATACGTAACTTTGCGGTTTTATTTGTAAACCTATATATGGAGACATAGTGGCATGGGACGCTCATGCCGCCTATGATTGATACTTATGATTTGAAGTTGTTTTATACACTATGCACTTATATTAGTATCAAATGATTTGTTTTAAACGTATCAAGCATTCTTTGGCTGTTATAAGGGAAAACCCTATCCCCCGGCTTGCGTTGCATTGTGTGATAGGACCTGGGTCTTATAACAGCTTCATTTTTCTTTATTTAGCATTGCGCTATTTGTTTTATGCACTGGTATTCTTGGGAGGAAACCCGTTCCGTGTTATACGGCGTGGTCCCTTAATTTACCTAACTTTAAAAATAAAGATTAATAACTGTTTTAGTTTTCACACCAGTCACATGACTGACCTGGAGTTTATTGTTTTAACCTAAACTCTGGGTGCCCTTATTTTGACACGGGCAGCTAGTAGTTTTGGTTTTTGCAGATTTATATTCATAGGATCCTGGTTTACAGCTGGAACGATATCCGGAAAGCTTTGTATCCGTATATCTCTTCTAGTTGTGTATTGTATTATTTTCCTCTGCTATGTAATTTATTGTAATCTCTGATATTTCTGTGTAATATTTATTTGTTTATACTCTGTATATTCTTGTATTCTGATGCATTGTTGTAATATACAATGAAATGTCCTTCCGTATGCGTTCTGTTGTGGCTTGTTCTCGAACTATCCGCCGCTTTCCTTTACGGGGAAGTTACGGGTTTTTACATTAGTTAAGTTGAATGGTTTCCTGGGTATTGATCTGATGTTGCTTTCGGTCTTCGGGGTTAATACTTAGGGAATTATTCACTTGCTAATTTACGGTTAAAGGCTGATGGAATGGAATGTGATTTAGGGTTTATCGTGAACCGTGTTTTAAATGGCATTGGTTCTTTAACCCAGTTAAAGACAGGATATGATTTCCCAAGTTAAACAATCGTTAATATTGATTTTTGGGAAGATTAAAACCAAGTGGAGTTTTAATGCATCTTTAATTAGATTGAAACGATATCCAAAGGAAGATTAAAGAATAAATTTAAAGAATTTATCTTTGATAAAATTAATGGGAACCTTTCCAAAAGTATAAGAATATTTGAATAAAGGAATGTTCTAGATTGGAATGAGGCGTATGTTGTGTTTTTATAGCACTTGTTTACTGTATATGCGAGTTATTCAAAAATACCGGGTTTATCCCATTCTGAATAACCGATTCGACGATGTGTTGAGGATGAAGACGGTGGTTGAAGAACGGAGGTCTTCACATTGTTTGGATGATTACCGATGTCTTGATTGGGCTGTACACCCAAGACGAGGTAATAAGTGGTGATCGTCCAGACGTACTTAGAGATCGACGGATATGCAATGGCCTCTCCCCTGTATTGGACATATGAGGGATGAATAATGTGCCTCTGGTTTCGTTTAGACCCATAAAGAAATTGGAAAAGGATGTGTGTCTGACATCGGATTTCATTCTGTGTGATTGATAGACATCGGTTGCATAGCGTGAATTGCCTGTGTGGCATGCTGAGATGCAAATAATCAAGGCTTCTGTTGAAAAGCGGAGTCTTGTGGTTGATGATCCATGCACAGCTTTAATATAGCGTAGCTTTGTGTAGCGTTAATTCGCGATCCTCACACCCCGGTGTGGACCAGAAACGGGAGAGGACTTCAGGGAGGACATGCGTTTCCTTCTAGCTAGGAGTCGTGTCAGCATTTTACTAGCCCTGACATTTTACTTATGTGGATGATGGATTGTGAGGCGTCTCGGTTATATCGGTCGTTACGGGCCGATAGTTTGGTCGGGATTTGACCATTTGACGCCCCATCGGGCAAGGAAACGCATTGTTCAGGCATTTTAATCCACTCCGTGTGGACCGGCCTTGACATTCCAAGGATCACTCGAGCTCTGATCCTGATGGGCGGGCTAGAGCATCTCGAAGTGGTAAGGATGATCCCTTACCTTGGTTCACAGATGGGAATCCAACTTCCAATAAGTGACATTTGCGGTTTTGATTATAGAGCCTAGTATTGGCGACATGATATATGGTACCCATGCCGTCTAGGATTGATACATTTATATTTGAAGTTGTTTTAAACACTATGCACTTATAATAGTATCAAATGATTTATTTTAACGTACCAAGCATGTTTGGCTATTAAGGCAAAATCCTATCCTCCGGCTTGCGTTGCATTGTGTGATAGGACCTGGGTCTTATAATAGCTTCATTTTTCCAAAAAGCATTGTGTTGTTTTGTTATATGCACTGGTATTCTTGGGAGGAAACCCGTTCCATGTTATATGGCGTGGTCCCTTGATATATCTGATTTAAAGTAATGTTTCAAATAACTGTTTTAGTTATCACACCAGTCACATGGCTGACCTGGAGTTTAATGTTTTAACCTAAACTCTGGGTGCCTCTATTTTCCACATGGGCAGCTAGTAGTTTTGGTTTTGCAGATTTATATTCACAGAATCCTGGTTAAAAGTTGGAATGATATTCGGAAAGCTCTGTATCCGTATATTCTTTTCAGTTGTGTTTTGTATTATTTTCTGCTGCATTTGTAACTTGTAAATCTCTGATGTTTAGTAAATGTGTAATATTTTTTTCATACTCTTTATATTCTTGTATTTTGATGAAATTGTTGTAATAAGCAAAGAAATGTTCTTCTGTTTGTGTTCTGATTTGTCTTGTCCACAAGGCAATCCGTTCTTCCTCTTCTCTTTGGAGACCGGGGAAGTTTCGGGTCCTTACAACATGGAATGCCTTGTAGTTATGGTTTGCAAATTAGTCTTTGAGTCAGTTTTTAGAGAAGGTGCTGGAATAGGACTGGAGCTGTCATTTGAATCATGGTGAGCTTTTGTTTTTCCATTGTGTATCATTGTACTTTGATATCTCATTGTAACTCTGGTGTAAAATATTGTTATTGTAACGTCTCGTATTTTACAAATAATAATAATTTATTTAATTATTTAAATAATCATTTGGTAATTTAAAATTACCAGAATTAAGTAATATTGAATATTTAATTAATATAAATAATTAAGTAATATATTTATTTCCGAAATAGTCGGAAATAGTGGAATTCACAATATTGTGTGAATTGAATTGTTTATAAGAATTAATTCAGTTTAGAATTGGATTATAATAACAAATTTATTTATAAATGTCAGTTGAACAAATAATTTATATTTTTAATTATAATTGAGCTCGAAATGGCACGGCAATTCGTAATTTAGTGATTCGAACTTTAAACGAATATAAAAAATTCGTATTAAGTCTGATTTCTATGAAACAAGAAACGTTCAAGCTGGTGAAATATATTTTTCTAATGAAAGAGAAAAATTGATATTTCGTCATGTAGATTTAGAGTTACATCCAAATCAAATTTTAAAATAGTCGGTACGGAATTCGTTTATAATTTATAACGATTTATTTATATTATAAAGGGATTTAAATATAAATCGAATATCGATATAAATGGGAATTTTGAATTATCGAGTTACGGGTCCCAATATATTTATTTACGAGTTATATGATATTGTATGTGAATATATGTACAATAAAATTAATTTATTAATATTACGTTTAATTATTTTTAAATATATTAATATTTCAATGGGTTTATTTAGAGCTTTAAAAATAGCCATTTTTGCAAACCACCTCCGTTTTTGACGAAACTAATTTTGTTGGGTCCATAATATTAAATTTTTGTTAGATATCAATTTTCGTGATTTTTAGAGTCAGTATGTGGCCGTACGGGATTATTATGTGAAAAACAGTCAATAATTTGACTTTAAAAATACGATATGTTAGCAAACGGAGTCGGAATTCAATGAAACAAGTTTCGTTGGGTCCGTAATGTCGAAATATAGTTGTACGTCCACTTTCATTGAATTTGGATATTGTATGTGATCATAGGAATTTTTAAAGTGATAAACTGAGTCAATGATCATATATAAATTAATATAAATATGTGTGAAGCTTCTAAAATAAGCTACCTACACTATAAATACCCTACCACCAATACCCTAAACCTAATGCTTCATTTCCCTAGTCAAAATTTTATCCACCGTCCGTTTTTCATTTTTCAGTGAAATGTCCATCTTTTAAAATCCAAAACAAAACAAATAAAATTCCTAGAATCACGAAATAATTTTTTTTTGAATCCCTGCTATGTTCCTCTTCATTCTCATATAAATTTTAAAGGGTTCGATGCAGTTCTGGTTCGCACTCATTTTTCTAGCGTGTGTATTTTGAGCCTAGGGTTCGAAATTTCATCATGAATAAGGATTGCAAGTATTGGCTATTGTTTTTGGAATGTGTGAATGAAATAGCAAAGTTTGGCAACAAGTTAGGGGATTGCGTGATAAAAGGAGTCGCGACTTTTATACTGTGCGTGAGTATCAGTCTGAAAATTGAGATGCACCGGAGAGTATCGAGTTGGGGGAGAAGGTGATGAGTCGATGGGGGTTCGAAGAGATGAACTTCGGTGGTGGTGTTGGTTGGTTTCGTTGAAGGGGGAGAAAGAACAAGGCGTGCGAAGTTCGATTAATGGCGTGTGGTATATCCTGGGAGAAGGAAGTGATGAGCAACAAGTTATGGGGTTGATCGCTTTTTAAAAAAAGTAATTAAGATTTTGTTTAGTTTAATTAATTAAATATTGTTTAGTTTAATTAATTAAATATTTTATAATGTAAATATGGTGGAGAGGAGTATATAATCGGAAATAGCTTGGAATGGGGAAGTAACAGGCGATTTTGAATTTAGGGAGATGGAAGAAGTATGAGCAGTAGCGGATGTGGAAATTCAAGCGGGTATGGGCAGATTTCAAAGTAAAAGATGAGGCCCATAAGTTATTAAAAATCAAATTGCAAATTAATTCTTATCAAAACTTGTAATCATTATAACTTGAGCATACGATATCAAAATCAGATGCAACAGGATCCATTAGGATCGTATGGACGACCGCAACACAATGGAACTGATTCGGAGTGAATTGGAGCTCATTACAATTTGGAGCGAAATAAATTGTCTGATCTGAATCGACGATCGCTTATCATTATTTAATGATAACCGACCAATGTGAGTAAATCTCACTAACTCTGATCAGTTAATATTTTTATAATATATTTTTAGAATTGATAAATGTTGGTTGATTGTTGTGTGTTGACTGTTTGGTTGAACTACTAAGTAATTGGTTGAAATTATAGATCTAGTTATATATATAGCGTTAATTAAATATTGATTCTGTTTAGCAGAATATTTCATATTGAAATGAAATTGATGTTAATTATATTGTTTAACATTTGTGGATGCAGGGAAAAGGTTGGAGGGATCCAACTGGATTCCTCAATATTTATAATACTTTTTTTTTCATATACTGTGATATATAATCTGTGGTCGATTATGGTGGCACTGGTCTGGTTATTTGGTTTTTTAAATACCATAAGAAATACTGGAATGTAAAAAAGGGAATTTTCAAAGCATATATTGAAAATAAAAATATTTGGGAAACAAATAGAATTATAAATATAAGTATTAATATTTATTAAATGAATAGAATTTTATAAAAGGAAGTATTTATAAAATGAATAGAATTTTATAAAAGGAAATATGTGGAAAATAAATATTAAATGGAAATATATTTTTAACAGATAAATGGAGAAGATTAATTTATAAATAATGTTCTATAAATTAAGAAAAGTAATAATCATTGGATAAATTAAAATATAAGTTTGAAATTATAGGAAGAAGTAGAAATCGGTTTTAACACTAATATTATAAAGGAATTTGAACTCAACATTTATAAAGGTAAACTTAAATAAGATTTTTAAGTGTTAAAAGTTAAAAATAGGATTTATTGTATAAATAATTCTATAAATAGAAGTATGAATAGTATTAGGAAATGGGATATTATTTTTAAATACGAAATCAAACCGAATTGGTATATAAAAGAAATATTATTCACATTTGATGTGAATAATGGATTAAAATAGTTATTTTATAAATTAAAACATTTATAAAGAAAATTGGGTTTAGAAATAGGAATCCAAATGGGATTTTGAATGAGATAAGAAATAGGGTAAAAATTAAATAGTGGATTCTATTTAGAGGAAAATGGATTAGTTGTGGATTTATAAAAATGACTCGATAGACAGAAATTGAGCCTAGAATAATTTATATAAATTAAAATCGAGTTTTGATTTGATTAAAAAAATCTAGAATTTTGTAAAGGAATAATATTCACGTTTTAAATCGAATAATGGCTTTTAAAGCAAACGTTTTGCAGAATTAAAATAGTTATAAAAGAAATTGCTAAATTATTGGGAAGTGCTAAATTCAAAAATGAATTTAGAAATTGAGTTGACCTGAGATGGTAAAATATTCTAGAGTTTGTAACGTAAATCGAATATTGTTATCTGAAAGAGAGCTATCGAATATTGTTATTCAAAAGAGAGCTATCGAATATTGTTATTCGAAAAAGAGTTATCGAATATCGTTATTCGAAAGAGAGTTATCGAATAGAGACTATTCAAAAGAGAGTTATACGTTGAAATTCGATTATATCTAATGTAGGAAAGTACTGTTTACTTTTCGGTTTTTAAATCAAGATTTATTAATTTAATAAATTCGTTAATTAATATTTATTCAAATTAATGAATAAAAGTTATATTTTTTAGTTAGATATTTCAAAAGTAGGTATTATAACATTATCGTTATAACCTATGTTTTTCATAAAGAAATTGAGTTCGTGATCTGAATCCGAGAGTTGCGTATGAAATGATTTGATAAGAAGATAAGAAACATATTTAATGAAAGTAGAAACCGACTAGAGATTAATTATGTGGAACAGCTATCCGGGTATCGATCTGATGTTGGTTTCGGCCTTCGGGGTTTATACTTAGGAAGTTGTTATCTTACTAATTTATAGTTAGATACTGATAGATGTGGGAGGATAGTGATGCATGAATAGGGAATGTAAATGTTTTCCAATGTGAATAACGTTTATTTTCTAAATTTAGGAAATAAGGATTTATGAATATATGGAAAAGGGAAATGGGGAAATGAATAAATTAATGATAAATTAATTTAAAAGGAAAAAAGTTGATTGATGATTGATCGATAAAATTTCCATTTGAAAATAAGATTGTTGTGTGTATGGATGTTATCCTTTGATAGTAAAATAACCGAATATCAGAGTTTTGATCATTTTTCCATCGTCAATACGGAGAGACCGGGATCAAATTCATTATCTGAAAACCCCTTCGTATGGGCATTAGCATTGCGAATCAAATACGATGAAGATAATTGAAGACGGAGTTTATGCGAGGCTGTTCTGCCAAATCCTAGATAGAAATTGCCTAAGATGGGTTTACAGAATAGTGCCTTTAGTTTGTCCAGTCCTAGGACAACCTGTATGGAAGAATGTCTGACAGAGTATATTTAATAGATCGCATAAGTTGATCTCTTCAAACGTATTTACTTCTGGTGGCGGAGGAATTCGTTTCTCTTAGCTGTATACCCGTGGCATTTTTGGAGAAATCAATTTGTGATTTGGCGGGTCTGACGATGTGACATTCAAAGTAAATAAAGGTGTGATCTGTACGTTCTGGCCTCTAGCCTTACAACCGAGAAATGTTATAAAATCGGGTAAGGCGCATGCTAAGTGGTTAGCTGCCAATTAGGGTGTATTATCACCTGATCTAGAGAAAATTGATCTACTTCTTTAACCTATTTCGATCTTGTCCCTTTCGGGAAACGGTTGCTGATCCCAACCGTTGGTGATAATACATTCGGTACACTCAAGTGAAATGAGTGACCAGTCATGTTTTTGCTAGGTTATAAGATGTTCTTGTTGAACATGGTGTATTCCTCTCTAGAGATACGCTGTCGGAAGGTGGTCACATACCTTGCTAGTTGGAACCCATTACCCAATAAGCGCCCGCGGTTTTTGATTATATATTATGCATGTAGAATGCGAGATAAAAGCGTTCTGCTAAATGATTTTTATATTATGATCGATAGACACTATTGTAATATCAGAAGAGATTTGATAAAAAGAATATTTTGGAATGTTGTAAGGTAAAAACCATCAGCGTTTATGTGGGTATCGGTCTTACGATTATTCTTTCTTTTAAAAGGATATTAAAAGTTAAACAAATGGTTGGAGTTTACTCACACCAGAGACATGACTGGCCCAGAGTTTATTTTTGTTTTGTTTTGTTTTGCCTAAACTCTTGGGTGCCCAATTTTGTACGGGCAGTCAAGTAGTCGGGATTTTATAGATATTCTTGGAGAGCTTGGAGCAGGAGGCTTAAGGATTATATAACTAGTGTTTATTTCCGCTGTGTTGGAAATGTTGTACTTTGATAATGGTATTGTACACAGATACTAATTTTATTTCAAAGTTATGTTATATAATATATTTTATTCGTTCCGTTGTGAGATTGGTATTTACTCTGATGTGTATGTATGTTCTTCTTCTTCTATTCTAAATTTTTTTCTTTTTATTTCTCACCCTCTAACTTCTTTCTATTAATGTTCTGGTATTTTTGATTCTTGAATAGTTGACATTGGTATTTAAACCAAATTATTTAACAATGAGGCTTGGGTTTGAACGAATCTTTTTAGTAAATGTATTAGAGTAAAATAGTTTTGTTATGGTTAACTTATCTATTAAATAACATGCTTCAAGTTAATTCAATTAACTTAAAAGCAAGCTTTGAAATTCAATATTGGATTTTGAAGCTAATAAGTCGAGTATGACAAAGGAATTGACTTGAATAAAATAAATTAGGCAAAGTATGTTTTGAAATCCGAGAGTAAAGAAAGAATGGGTTTTAGAACTTATTTTAGGAATTTGGTCAACTGAATAGTTAGACATTAGAACTTCAGATAGTTAACTTCTATTATTTTAAAGATGAAGGTGATATCAAATCAAGGTTCGAGAGGTAAATATGTACGCCAACTTGAACGACTTCATTTTTTTTCAAAGAATAGTATTAGTTGAGATCGAGAGCAGATTTTGAAAATTAAATTATTATTTCCTTAAATTATTTGTTACTTAAAAGACAAAGTCATAGAGGTTTAAGTAAGTGTTTTGGGTCTTAGTAATCCATACGGTGAATTAGAAATGAGAACTCATCTTAATTGGTAATGAGATACATACTTATACTAGATGGCTAAGTGTGTGAATGTTTTAGTTATTAGAGATTTGAAATTTAGTTAATAAGAAATTAATCAAAAGAGGCTTAGTGATTACTATAGGACATAAGTCATTGATTGCATTGTGTGTGTTATTTGATAGTTAAATTATTAACTATCAAATGTGGACCAAAATCTTACTTTGGAGATATCTTGGAGAAACGCTTGAGTTATACGGCACAGTCATCCCTATTATCGATTCACTATGCGTATAAACCTTTAAGGATAAGGGGTAGTGAAATCCATCCACTAACGGTTAAGAGTAAATTCTGTAATCATCCCTGTCTATTTATATTTTAAAGAACTATAATTAAGTTTACATTAAAATATCGATAGTCTTTTCAAAGATACCTAGATCAGATCAAGGTTTCTCTTCGTGCGCATTAGGTGAAGGCGAAGTTTTCGGAATGCCATTTATGGCATAGGGACGTATGTTTCTTGGGGCACATGGTTTCTGAGGATGGACTAGTTGTGGATCCTGCCAAAGTGGTAGCGGTGCAAGAATGGAAGAACCCAAGAATGCGATAGAGGTGAGGAATTTTCTTGCATTGGCAAGCTATTATAGGATGTTCATTAAGGACTTCACATAGATTTCAGTGTCACTCACTCGTCTTACCAAGAATAACTTAGTATTTCTTGGGATATGAATTGTGAGGAATCTTTCCTGAGGTTGAAGAGGGCTCTCTCTAGTGCATCGGTTTTGGTACTTCTTGATGGCTCTAAGATATTTACTGTATATACAGATGCATGTGGAACTGCCTTAGGCACAGTATTGATGCAGGATGGTAAGGTAGTATGCTACGGTAGCAAACAGCTGAGGGTTCATGAGAGAAATTAATCTACTCTTGGTTTGGAGCTAGTTGTTATAGTGTTTGTGATTAAGTCTTGGAGGCATTATCTACTAGCTGAGAGGTTAATATTTTCACGTACCATTTGTCTTTGAAGTACTTCTGACAGAGGGACCACAATTTGAGGCAACAACGATGGATGGATTTTCTAGTAGCCTACGACTTTGAGATTTCTAATACCTAGGAAAGGGGAATGTAGTAGCAGATGCTTTGAGTAGGCAGAGGGCGTCGATGAGTCTTTATTCTTAGAGCATTAGAGCTTAGAGTTCATACCTACATTCGATTTCAGACCATCTATGGACTACACTCCGGGATTGTTGGCATCTTTTGAGGTGCAACTGATCTTAGTAGAGTGGACTAGTTTGAGATAACTAAGGATCTTGAGCTAATGGATATCCTAGACAAGCTCGAGTGGATAGTAGAGGTTGGCTACGACGTGATGGTAGGCTTTGTGTTCCCGGCATTGGTGATCTGACGAGGGCATATTGAATAAGGCACATCACTTTCAAATGACTATCCATTTAGGCAGTGATAAGATGTACAATTATTGAGATGGGTATTCTGTTAGGCTGGCATGAAAAAGGACGTGGTTGTTTTATGACGAGATGCATGACATGTTAGAGAGTAAAGGCAGAGCAAAAGAAACCTATTTCTCTGGCCATTAGACATGTCATTTTTGGAAATGGGAGAGCATGTCTATGGATTTCATTTGTGGGTTTCCTAGGTCGAGAAAAGGCAACACTAGTATTTGGGTTATTATAGACCGACTGGCGAAGAGCGCTCATTTCGTCCCAGTTAGGAGTAAAAGAACGGGTTCGTGGTTAGCTTCTATCCATGGGTGAGAAATAGTCCTACTCTATGGTGTTCCCTTGAGTATTGTGAGCGATGGAGACTCAATTTTCACTAGTGAGTTTTATAGGAGTCTGCAAGAGGATCTAGGGACACAGCTCGGATAGAGGACAGTTTATTATCCTCAGATTTATGGAAAATCTAAGAGGGTGGCCCGAACCTTACAGGAGCTACTAAGGTTGTGCATCTTGGATTTCAGAGGGACATGAGAGGAGCATTTACCCATGGTGGATTTTGCTTATAACAATAGCATCGGCATGGCATCCTTTAAGGCTCTATATGGACGACCCTGCGAATCTCCCTCAGTTGGTGGTAGTCAACGGATAGACTACTTCTTGGGCTAGATATTATTAGAGATACGTCCAAGAAGATTCATTTTATTAAGAGGAGGATGAAGGAAGCTCAAGATCTAAAAAAGACGTATGCAGATAAGAGGGGAACTTACCTTGAGTTTACCACTGGAGACTCAGTATTCGTCAAGGTATTGCTGTTGAGGAATGCAATGAGATTTTACTCTGCAGGAAAGATAGCACCATAGTTCATTGGACTATATCCAATCAAAAAAAGAGTGGGGAGGATGGCATATAGGGTCCAGCTACCAGAGAGCCTTTTGGGTGTTCACGATGTCTTTCATGTTTAGCATTCGAAAAACTGCTTATATGAATTAGTAGTAATAGTAGAGCCTTGTTCATTAGAGGATGTGGAGCTTAAGCGAGAGGCATCTGTTCGACGGGCACCTACGCGGATCCTAGACTTTGATGCTAAGAAGCTAATGAATAAGAAGGTAATGCTTGAAAGGTTCAATGGACTGAAAAGTCTAATGTAGCCACTTGGGAACCATATGAGAAGATATGTGTCTCTTATCCATACCTATTTGACGATACACTTCGATTTTGCTTTTTCCAGCATTAGTTTTGAATAAGTTATATCCTTTCTATCCTTTGAATCTTAGGATTTGAGTCATAGAAGGTAGGATGTGGTTGAAACATGTTATTAGAACATTTTATTTTTGATGTTTGCAAATGGACGTTGTGGATACATATATATACACACAAGGCATTAATCATCGGCTAATAGGACACTTGCTTATTCGTATGGATGTGTGCGCATTTTATATCATTTTATGGATGATATAAATGGTTGTTGTCATATAATTATCTCATATAAACGATGATTGAAGCACACATGTAGAACTATTTATTATCGTTAGAGCTTTTTGCATTGCATGGCACCAGCATACTTGATTCAAGAAGAGGTCAGCTGGAACTGTAGATCGCCTAATCTTTTGCAATAGTTAAGACATATACACTACACTATTGCATAAGTACATGAAATTCAATAGAAAATATAAGGACTATGGTTGTTAATGGATGGTGTATGAATAGTAGCCAAACCTAACATTTATTCTTCTCAAAACTAGGATATTTGGCCAAAGAATCAACTTTCATGTTTTCTTCCCTAGGATATGCATGTTGGTATAGTATTTAAGACCATTGAGTAAACTCTCAAGCCTTCGATATGCAAGGGCCAAGATTCTTTCCTTTTGCATAGTACTCTCACCGGACTTAATCGTCAACGACTTGTTTATCACTTAAAATCGGCAAAGCTTACTCTTAAACTCCTTTGTGCAATCACCGCCTCGTACGCTACTTTTTTCACAGTGGGAAATTATAGTCCTAAAGCATAGTGCACATATTGTCCTTTGAGGGCCTCTAACACGAATCCACCTCCTCAGTAGTAACCATTTGGCGCATTATCAACAAAAAACTTCCAGTGCAGCCGCGACCTTTATTTCTACTGTTTTCCATCTTTGACTATAAAATTTGCAATGGAATTGGCCAATGCTTGTCAATTGATTGCTCTTTGAGGATGACATGTCCAATCATTTATGCTCAGATTGATATTACAATTTAGTGGTTATCCAAAAATCTCAATGTAGAACAATGCTTGCTATAGAGGTTGGTTGATCAACACATTATTGGTTGAGCTTAGAAAGACGGTTGTAGTTCCATTGAAGCCATCAGTAAGCAAAAGCGAGTTTCTATAACTTCGAGTAGTTCGTTTCAGCGCCTATAAATCACTTACTGATGTGATATATGGGCTGTGATGGCCCGCCCCGCACCAGCGGACATTTCCAATGAAAGTGCGCCGCGCCTATGCCTGACCAGCACGGGACGGTCATCAAAGAAAGGAAAGAAAGGAATTTAAACTAACAAGGAACCTGTAGAATGTCTCGCAGCGTACGGAATAAAATATAATAATAAAATAGTTGACATAAAACAGGCGAGATAGTGCATAAGCTGAGGACTAAACCATAACCATCATACAAGCGGAAATTCAAAATATAGCTTATGTTCCACATCATCATTATTACAACTTTGGAGAACTATCTCTAAAGAAAAATAAGAAAGGTACACTACTAATGCCCAAAGTAGTGACCAGCAGCGACACAGGGAGAATATCTATATATATCATACGTGGGAGCCTCCTGCTCATCTCCGGATCAGCTACTCGTGCATAACCAGTTAACCTGTCTCTAGTCTGCCCATTTAAGAGCACCTAGAGTAATAAGAAGAGACATAAAACTCTGGGTCAGACAAAAGTTTGGTATGAGAGATAAGCAGCAAAACAGAACAATATCAGTTATACTAAACCATACCTGAACCTGGAACTGCAACCAAAGAGTTAGCACAACAAGATGTACAATACTCTAAGGTGACACTAACATATGGTGTAAAGATAAGGTGGTGGGGGTGTGCACGTCATAGTGATATCAAATAATCAAACATAGCAACCATCCTCACATCTCTCACTCAGTGCGTAAAGCATATGATATCCACCACTTTGATCACCTAAATCCTTGCTATCATCACTCTGCCCCATAGAGTCATAGCGACTCCACTGCACTGATCCACGTCCACTGGTCCTTGCTATGTCCACTCTGCCCCATGAAGTCATGACGACTTCACTGCACTGTCTCATAGCCATGCTACGATCACTCTGCCCCATGGAGTAATAACTACCCCACTGCACTGATCTGTAGCCAAACATCCGTCTTGGTGGTGAATCAAAGTTATGGACGTTGATAACCCCTTAGCATACGTCCTGCAGTATAGCCCAACTCATGAAGTTAACTCGTTGGTTCCCATCTGGATCCTGCGTTCTAATTCCTATTTGGACTTCCTTTGCATCTCGGGTTTTGGTCGAACTGGAGTTGATCTTCAGAAGAGTCGTTGCGTCGTAGTAGTGGGAGCTCGAACTCAGTTCGGTTCATGGTTATTGCCTCGGTTCGGTCGTGAAACTCTGTGGTACAGTTCGGTTCGGTCCTCAAAGTGCTCAACCCTAAGTTAGTTTGGTTCGGTGTTCCTCCATCTCCAGATCCCGGTTCGGTTCGGTGCTCCTGCCTAGGTTTGGTTCGGTCCTCTAGTTCTCCCGTTGGTCCGATCTGATCCCATTCCAAGCTCCGGTCCGATTCCAACTCCAACTCAATGTAAGTGTTGGCCTTCCTTCTTGCCATATCCCATTCCGATTCAGATCAACTCTTCCGGCCCGATCCCCTAGCCGATCCGACCCCCTTAGTCGATCCAATCCGGATTGCTCCAGAATTTCCAACAAGCTTGTATCGTCTATTCTCGCCATACGACGGCATTTTCAACCATTCTAACTTTACTAAACAATCATAAAACATACCAAACAGTCATAGCAACATGTATAATCAACCATAAACAGCAAAACAACAATTTAACATGTTTATACGGATCAAACATACCCAAAAACCCATGTTTTTCCCTTAATCCCCCTTAATCATGTTTAAGCATACAATTAGCAAAATTTATCCAAATTAGCCCAAATTTTTACCAGAGCCCTAAAATAATATTTTATAATTTTACAAATTTTTCCAGATTTTTCTGAGCTATAATTTCGCCAATTATCACTAATCACCCCTAATTAGCCGTAATTAGTGATAAACAATGCTATTCACTCACCTTGGCCACAAATAAGCTGTAACACCCTGCCTCTGCTAGGGTCACTCGCAAAGGAATGCATTAGCTTTAGAGGGGCATTATTGGTAAACATGCACAGAAATATCAAAAGACAGAACATATAACTTAGCGGAAGTAAAATCAAACTTTCATAAACATTAATAATTAAGGTCTAAAGCCTTTTACATCAGAGTACATCAAAACCTGTCTTGCAATAATAAAGAAGCATAAAGACTTTTTCATAAATTATTCCCCAAGTAAAAACAGTAAAGTAGCCATAGCCAAGGAAAGTCCAAGCCATCCATGATGACCTTCAAGCAGAAGAAGTCCGAACTAAACAGTAGTATTCCCTCCCTGTAACCTGGGGGGGAAACGGAAGAAAAGAGGCGAAACAAAACGGGTCAGTCAAAAAGACTGAGTAAGCCCTATCTACTATTAGCATAAAAACTAGTAAAGTTAACTGACATGAGAAACTGAGATGAACATAAGCATGATAACAAGATAGATAAGCTAAATCAAAATAACAGGATGAACTACTGAACTCAGATAAACTAAGGTGTCATGATAAATTACGATGTCAAGATAAAACAAGGTATCACATCGTCAGGTTTCTATCAAGTATAATATCCCCAAGATATCTATCACGTATAACGTCCCATGGTATCTATCCTGTACATCTGCTCTGCACCTACTATACTAGTATCCCAACTGTATCATGTGTTATCCGTGAATGACCCTTACTCAAAAGTCGTATAATGGTCCATGTCAACCTAATATATCGCATATATAGGTTACTCAACTCGTATGTTTTATTCCATGAAAGTGTTCAGTCCCTTGCCGTAGACCATACGAGCTTTACCATGAGGTTCTATACTACTTTAACGTAGTTCCAGGATCCTTAAGATAGGTTTGGACTGTTACCCTAAACCTAGCTAGGGTCTTCCAGCATGAATTATCGTTTGTACAACTAGGACTTATGCTACCTAGGGCTTCTAGGGATTACGCTTACCTATTGCACGTTTTCGTATCTCGGTTCTGGTTCAACCACCCAGGGCCACTGGGATTTACGCTAACCGTCAACCGCGCCCTTTTTCCCACGTATTCATCGTGAATCGTTTTCCATGACTGTATGCACATGTATCACATCGTGCCATCCGAGTCCTGTCACAGGGCAGACCAGGAAATACAGGAATCGGTCGGGAGCTTTCGACTTATCTGCCGATGCAGATGCTAAGGTCTGTTTTTCTATACGTGGCTATGGTCCCACGCGACCCCTCCCTCAACTAGTGAAAGACAAGACAGGATAAATCCTGTATGAGAACACAACACTGGCCAACCCACATCCAAGCCTTACCGCAACCATAATTAGATAGCAATTATGGTCTATTGGGTGTTCTCTGCCTTTCCGTACATACACGCTTGACCAAAGATGGTAGGTAGCCTGACGAAAATGCTATCTAGGGTACGACCGTGTATCGTCGACTATCCCCTATCCATCCCCGTCTTTAGGTTGCTCGTATAGCAACCAAGGCATACTCTTGGTTCTTCTAACGCAGACCTTAACCTCTCATGAGCCTAGTATGATCACCTGGCAGCTCACAGAGGGATCCCAAGAATATCCTCACGTTCCCCCGAAGCCGCTGCTTCGCTGCCCAGTTCGCTGGAGCCTTTATCTAAATCAGATACTTGCTCCTACTCGTATACTTAAACGATGACCTACCGTATCAGGTTACTCATTTATCTATGAACTGGTCCAAATTTCCTTGACTAAGAATCATTACTTAGTTATTCTTCAACTAAGGTTTACCACTTAGCCTTATTCCCGTTATCCTTGTTAACTACGGTTACCCACCTAATCCTCTGAATTAGGGTTTATATAACAGATTAAGTGTCACTTAAGTTCATGACTTAATCCCGTCTACAAATCATGTCAAAATTGGCTAAGTATCCAAGTTCGAGACTTAACCCGTCTACAAATCATGTAAAAATTGGCTAAGTATCCAAGTTCAAGATTTAACCCTACAAACCATGCTCAAGTTGGTTAAGTATATATTAACTTGACCCTATCAAATTACTTAGTCAAACCGGTCAAGTGTATTCAAGCGATTCATGACTTAGCCTTATCATGTTTTCACGTTATATTGGTTAAGTATGGGTTAACTTAACCTCAATAAATTCACGAGTTAGATTGGTTAAGTATAGATCACTTAACCACATCAAATTAACGAGTTAGATTGGTTAAGTTTAGGTCACTTAACCACATCAAATTAACGGGTTAGATTGGTTAAGTATAGGTCACTTAACCACATCAAATTAACGAGTTAGATTAGTTAAGTGTTTAACTTAACCCCATTAAACTACCAAGTGGGATTAATTAAGTCTAGGCTAACTTAGCCCCATCCGATTATCATGTTTAGACTAGTTGAGTCTAATCTTAACCCCATCCATTAACTGTATCATTCGGTTAAGTGTCATTAAGAAAACTTACTTAACCTTACCAAATTATCGTGTTGGATTGATTAAGTGTTGGTTAACTTAACCCCGTCCACTAGTCGTATAAAAATGGTTAAGTGTCATTAGGCAAATCAAGTTACTTAACCTACCCAACCTTGTCATGTTTTGTTAAGTATCATTAACCTAATCAATTTACTTAACCCCTTTGTCCATGTCATATTTGGTTAAGAGTCATTAATCAAATTAACTTAACCCTATCATGTGGCATTAATTACTTAATGCACCCCAACCTCTCACATTAGACTTTGTTGTGGTTACTAGTTAAGCCGGTCGGTTCCGGGTAGCTTTACACCACAACTTGGTCTAACCTCGGGTTCAAGCACAACATGACCAACTTCTCACATTGGGTCTTATTGTTTGCAACTACTAGTTAGGCCGGTCGGTTCCGGGTAGTTTTACGTTGCAAACTCAACCCAACCTCGAGTTGGCCACACTTATATTATCTAAGTGTCATGTTCATCATGTTTCCAAAACATGTTACAAGTTTTTCAAGCATTTGGGTAGACCTAACTTAATAGGTAAATTCCCAAAGGGTAGACCTAACTTAATAGGTAAATTCCCAAGCTTGTGTTTTTATGCATACTTACATGTCAACTTCCATGTTATATTTCAAGTCATGTTTTCAAGTATAAACACATGTCATATTTAACGTTACACATTGTCATGTTTATACCCATTTACCCACATCATGTTCATGTCATTATGTTTTCCCATAATGTGACCCCAACGCTTTTAAACTCGCATATACGTTCGCAACAACGTAATGGATTAAAAGAAGAGACTTGACAAAGGCATGACAAAAATGGATATTAAGCCACAAGTTAATCATGGTGGCAAATGAGGCACAAATGTGTTCATTAGCTTGCATGTTACATTCTTAAGCCTCAAAAACATGCATAAACCCAAACTTGGCACATAAACGAATCATGGTGACAAAAGACATGGAATGATGACTAGTAACTCGCATATATCATCATATAAGGGTTATGACTTCATATGCAAGTTGACATAAAGATTATGAAGGTTCTCATGTTGCATAATGCAACATTTCAACATAAAGGTTGTAGCTTTTAGCTCATGAGATCAAGATAATGACTTCATAAACTTGCATGACATGATAGCATGTATCATTCTCAATGATCAAACCCAAACTTGCAACATGAACATTTAACTTCATAGTTAATATCTAAGAGTAGGGAAAGGGCTTACATTGCTATGAAGGCACAAATCGATTAGATGAAAGATTGAGACAAAGCCTATGCATGTCATCATCCTAAAACCCAAAAATGAAAGCTCCAAATCAATCAAAACCCCATCTTTATGAACAAAGATCAAAGCTTTAGCCTTGAAATCAACTTGAGAGGCTCTCATACTAACATAGAAACTCTCTAACACTCTCATGATCATGAAACCTCTCATAGAAATGAAGTGGAGGCTAGGATTTTGAGTGGAGGCCATGAGAGGAGCAATTTTGCCATAGTTTAGTTGCATGAATGAATAATGAGAATTTAGGATAGGTTAGGGTCTTATTTATAGATTAGGCAAGTGTTTTAGGCCATAGGATTAAACCTAGATTCAATCCAAGCCATCAAAGCATGTCTTGGGGAAGAAGTCAAGTGTAGGAACCATCTAGGGCCTTTAGATTAAAGATAAACCATGAGAACCATCCAAATGCAAAATCTGCATTTGAGCGAATCGGCCCACGGGTTGACAGCCAAACACCCTGGATTAACCCCTAGTCGACCCAGCGGGCTCGGGTCGACCTCAAAAATCGGCCGGTTCGGTTATTCCCCTCTCCCAATTCGCTGTTTTGAACATTTTTGCATATTTATTTATTTAATTTTCAATTATATATATATATATCAATATATATATATATTTCTCTGCGCAACCCATTTCACTTAATTAAGTATATTTTAATTTGGGAATTTTTCGTGAAACTTCGCGAGGCCATATCTTGGTCATACGGACTCCGATTTTCGAAAACTCGGACTCTACTTCGCGTATTTTTCCGAGACGAACGCAATGGCATAGCTCGTTTCCCTTGATTAAGATTTTACAGTTTAATTCTGCCTCCATTTATGTTATAACAGGTTATTGAAAATACGGGTTGTTACATTCTCCCCACCTTTTAGGATTTCGTCCCCGAAATCTCCAAGTTAGGAAGAACATATCCTACCATCCATCATCCATCTACTCAAATCATCATCCACAAGCAACCATTGTCCTTAGATGATTTCTAATGCTGTATGAATATATGCAAAACGTGTGTGTACATGTTCCTTAGCTAATGCTAATGATCAGGCCTGAATAATCTTTCTAATGCAAAATATGTATAGTGCCATGAATCCAACATGTATGCAAATAGTCCTAGCCATATAGATACTATATGCGTGCACAATCATTCATTCATATGCGACAACCGCATGATAATACATTCGATTTCATCCATAAACAAGCATAAATACTCGTGCATATGCAATATGAAATGTGACCGAGTCGAGCTAGTATCTAATGTGTATTCGCGCATCCACGAGCAACCACTTGCAACCATATCAATCATAACATGTTTCAAATACATGTTTACATCCATAGGGTTCTACCTAGGATTCCCTGAAACAGGGTCGAGAAGATAAACAGGACAAACTCCTTACGGGGTTTGTAACAGAAAATAGGACCGAGAGGATGTCCACAAAAGATAGCCTACAAGTAAGCTCTACAGAAAACAGGGATCAAGGATATACTCCCAAAAAGAGATATCATGCGCGTATCTAGTCTTTGACCATCAAAGTCGTCTTTTAACTTCGCGATTTTGTAGCTTCTTATTCCTGTTTCCATAACATGAGCTGGAACTCATTTCTTCGTCGCCTCTCGTTCCACTTGCACTTACCCTTTTCCTAGAATACTTGACGCAAATATGACTGCGTTCTCATGATCTCATGCAAGCTTTCCAAAATTCACTAGTGAATCTCGGACCTCGTACCACAGGGTATTTCTCGTAGAAGAACTTCCTCTTGAAAGTAAACAGATGCCAACCAGGTTATCAAGCGCACTTACTAGGGTGATCTCTATAACCCATGCATAAATGAAGTAAACCATCCGTCTTATCGGCGAACACCACTCGATCGGGCTTCAAATTTCCAATAAAGGCATCAAGGGATTCTAAGTAACTAGTCATGACAGAACCTCAAAAAGGTTACACGATACTTCGAGGGTATTACCAAGGCTAGTCAAATGGTCTAACTACCCTCCTATCAAAAACCGAGAGTGGCACCCCCTACTGGATAACCACTTCATCCCTAGAATCCATCCATAGCTTATAAACATAAGCATTATTTCCAAACTCAACACTTGGCATAGACATTCCCAAATCCAAACAAGTCTTGTATAAATGGACTGATTCTCTAATAGGACTTTGAGACAAAAATGGGATTCTCTATTACGCTAGTACTTAAGGTGCAGAGACTCAACTATCGAAGCAGACTTAAATGATACGAACAACGAAGTCCTAACGGGATGATAGAGAAGAAAAGCTAAACCTTTAACAAGGTCGTTACCCTCCTTCCGAGGTACTCTAGAAATGAGAGCATACTACTGCCCTCCCGATGATCTTGTCCTTGTCCCATAATACTTAACTATCCACCCCGTTTTACCATGCCAAAGGTACTCTCTCGTCATGGGTTTCGTTGTTCATCTTTCTCCCTCCTTTGAGGACTAAGCCATAACAACAAGTTGCTCATCCTTAAGCCCGTATCCTTTATCCTCTTTCTCACTATCCTTCCTTATAACGCGGCCACTGGTCTCCCGAGAACCACCTCCATCGCATGGAAAGCACTTTCGTAGATAGAAAAGACTAGTCGCAGTTAAAACCACTGTGACTACAGATGGAGGAAAGAAAGGAAAAGAGATTCAATTAAGGAAACGAGGATAGTGCTAATGGCCTTTGGGGAATAGCCTTTTTCTTTTAAAAGAAAATTTTCTTGAAAAATGCTTCTTTTTAAACGATTTTCAAATAGTTTTCAGAAGGTCTTTAAAAACTTTTGCCCAGTCTGGTAACCTTCTGCTCTGATACCAATGTAACACCCTGCCTCCGCTAGGGTCACTCGCAAAGGAATGCACTAGCTTTAGAGGGGCATTATTGGTAAACATGCACAGAAATATCAAAAGACAGAACATATAACTTAGCGGAAGTAAAATCAAACTTTCATAAACATTAATAATTAAGGTCTAAAGCCTTTTACATCAGAGTACATCAAAACCTGTCTTGCAATAATAAAGAAGCATAAAGACTTTTTCATAAATTATTCCCCAAGTAAAAACAGTAAAGTAGCCATAGCCAAGGAAAGTCCAAGCCATCCATGATGACCTTCAAGAAGAAGAAGTCCGAACTAAACAGCAGTATTCCCTCCCTGTAACCTGGGGGGAAACGGAAGAAAAGAGGCGAAACAAAACGGGTCAGTCAAAAAGACTGAGTAAGCCCTATCTACTATTAGCATAAAAACTAGTAAAGTTAACTGACATGAGAAACTGAGATGAACATAAGCATGATAACAAGATAGATAAGCTAAATCAAAATAACAGGATGAACAACTGAACTCAGATAAACTAAGGTGTCATGATAAATTACGATGTCAAGATAAAACAAGGTATCACATCGTCAGGTTTCTATCAAGTATAATATCCCCAAGATATCTATCACGTATAACGTCCCATGGTATCTATCCTGTACATCTGCTCTGCACCTACCGTACTAGTATCCCAACTGTATCATGTGTTATCCATGAATGACCCTTACTCAAAAGTCGTATAATGGTCCATGTCAACCTAATATATCGCATATATAGGTTACTCAACTCGTATGTTTTATTCCATGAAAGTGTTCAGTCCCTTGCCGTAGACCATACGGGCTTTCCCATGAGGTTCTATACTACTTTAACGTAGTTCCAGGATCCTTAAGATCGGTTTGGACTGTTACCCTAAACCTAGCTAGGGTCTTCCAGCATGAATTATCGTTTGTACAACTAGGACTTATGCTACCTAGAGCTACTAGGGATTACGCTTACCAACTGCACGTTTTCGTATCTCGGTTCTGGTTCAACCACCCAGGGCCACTGGGATTTACGCTAACCGTCAACCGCGCCCTTTTTCCCACGCATTCATCGTGAATCGTTTTCCATGACTGTATGCACATGTATCACATCGGGCCATCCGAGTCCTATCACAGGGCAGACCAGGAAATACAGGACTCGGTCGAGAGCTTTCGATTTATCTACCGATGCAGATGCTAAGGTCTGTTTTTCTATACGTGGCTATGGTCCCACGCGACCCCTCCCTCAACTAGTGAAAGACAAGACAGGATAAATCCTGTATGAGAACACAACACTGGCCAACCCACATCCAAGCCTTACCGCAACCATAATTAGATAGCAATTATGGTCTATTGGGTGTTCTCTGCCTTTCCGTACGTACACGCTTGACCAAAGATGGTAGGTAGCCTGACGAAAATGCTATCTAGGGTACGACCGTGTATCGTCGACTATCCCCTATCCATCCCCGTCTTTAGGTTGCTCGTATAGCAACCAAGGCATACTCTTGGTTCTTCTAACACAGACCTTAACCTCTCATGAGCCTAGTATGATCACCTGGCAGCTCACAGAGGGATCCCAAGAATATCCTCACGTTCCCCCGAAGCCGCTGCTTCGCTGCCCAGTTCGCTGGAGCCTTTATCTAAATCAGATACTTGCTCCTACTCGTATACTTAAACGATGACCTACCGTATCAGGTTACTCATTTATCTATGAACTGGTCCAAATTTCCTTGACTAAGAATCATTACTTAGTTATTCTTCATCTAAGGTTTACCACTTAGCCTTATTCCTGTTATCCTTGTTAACTACGGTTACCCACCTAATCCTCCGAATTAGGGTTTATATAACAGATTAAGTGTCACTTAAGTTCATGACTTAATCCCGTCTACAAATCATGTCAAAATTGGCTAAGTATCCAAGTTCGAGACTTAACCCGTCTACAAATCATGTAAAAATTGGCTAAGTATCCAAGTTCAAGACTTAACCCTACAAACCATGCTCAAGTTGGTTAAGTATATATTAACTTGACCCTATCAAATTACTTAGTCAAACCGGTCAAGTGTATTCAAGCGATTCATGACTTAGCCTTATCATGTTTTCATGTTATATTGGTTAAGTATGGGTTAACTTAACCTCAATAAATTCACGAGTTAGATTGGTTAAGTATAGATCACTTAACCACATCAAATTAACGAGTTAGATTGGTTAAGTTTAGGTCACTTAACCACATCAAATTAACGGGTTAGATTGGTTAAGTATAGGTCACTTAACCACATCAAATTAACGAGTTAGATTAGTTAAGTGTTTAACTTAACCCCATTAAACTACCAAGTGGGATTAATTAAGTCTAGGCTAACTTAGCCCCATCCGATTATCATGTTTAGACTAGTTGAGTCTAATCTTAACCCCATCCATTAACTGTATCTTTCGGTTAAGTGTCATTAAGAAAACTTACTTAACCTTACCAAATTATCGTGTTGGATTGATTAAGTGTTGGTTAACTTAACCCCGTCCACTAGTCGTATAAAAATGGTTAAGTGTCATTAGGCAAATCAAGTTACTTAACCTACCCAACCTTGTCATGTTTTGTTAAGTATCATTAACCTAATCAATTTACTTAACCCCTTTGTCCATGTCATATTTGGTTAAGAGTCATTAATCAAATTAACTTAACCCTATCATGTGGCATTAATTACTTAATGCACCCCAACCTCTCACATTAGACTTTGTTGTGGTTACTAGTTAAGCCGGTCGGTTCCGGGTAGCTTTACACCACAACTTGGTCTAACCTCGGGTTCAAGCACAACATGACCAACTTCTCACATTGGGTCTTATTGTTTGCAACTACTAGTTAGGCCGGTCGGTTCCGGGTAGTTTTACGTTGCAAACTCAACCCAACCTCGAGTTGGCCACACTTATATTATCTAAGTGTCATGTTCATCATGTTTCCAAAACATGTTACAAGTTTTTCAAGCATTTGGGTAGACCTAACTTAATAGGTAAATTCCCAAAGGGTAGACCTAACTTAATAGGTAAATTCCCAAGCTTGTGTTTTTATGCATACTTACATGTCAACTTCCATGTTATATTTCAAGTCATGTTTTCAAGTATAAACACATGTCATATTTAACGTTACACGTTGTCATGTTTATACCCATTTACCCACATCATGTTCATGTCATTATGTTTTCCCATAATGTGACCCCAACGCTTTTAAACTCGCATATACGTTCGCAACAACGTAATGGATTAAAAGAAGAGACTTGACAAAGGCATGACAAAAATGGATATTAAGCCACAAGTTAATCATGGTGGCAAATGAGGCACAAATGTGTTCATTAGCTTGCATGTTACATTCTTAAGCCTCAAAAACATGCATAAACCCAAACTTGGCACATAAACGAATCATGGTGACAAAAGACATGGAATGATGACTAGTAACTCGCATATATCATCATATAAGGGTTATGACTTCATATGCAAGTTGACATAAAGATTATGAAGGTTCTCATGTTGCATAATGCAACATTTCAACATAAAGGTTGTAGCTTTTAGCTCATGAGATCAAGATAATGACTTCATAAACTTGCATGACATGATAGCATGTATCATTCTCAATGATCAAACCCAAACTTGCAACATGAACATTTAACTTCATAGTTAATATCTAAGAGTAGGGAAATGGCTTACATTGCTATGAAGGCACAAATCGATTAGATGAAAGATTGAGACAAAGCCTATGCATGTCATCATCCTAAAACCCAAAAATGAAAGCTCCAAATCAATCAAAACCCCATCTTTATGAACAAAGATCAAAGCTTTAGCCTTGAAATCAACTTGAGAGGCTCTCATACTAACATAGAAACTCTCTAACACTCTCATGATCATGAAACCTCTCATAGAAATGAAGTGGAGGCTAGGATTTTGAGTGGAGGCCATGAGAGGAGCAATTTTGCCATAGTTTAGTTGCATGAATGAATAATGAGGATTTAGGATAGGTTAGGGTCTTATTTATAGATTAGGCAAGTGTTTTAGGCCATAGGATTAAACCTAGATTCAATCCAAGCCATCAAAGCATGTCTTGGGGAAGAAGTCAAGTGTAGGAACCATCTAGGGCCTTTAGATTAAAGATGAACCATGAGAACCATCCAAATGCAAAATCTGCATTTGAGCGAATCGGCCCACGGGTTGACAGCCTAACACCCTGGATTAACACCTAGTCGACCCAGCGAGCTCGGGTCGACCTCAAAAATCGGCCGGTTCGGTTATTCCCCTCTCCCAATTCGCTGTTTTGAACATTTTTGCATATTTATTTATTTAATTTTCAATTATATATATATATATCAATATATATATATTTCTCTGCGCAACCCATTTCACTTAATTAAGTATACTTTAATTTGGGAATTTTTCGTGAAACTTCGCGAGGCCATATCTTGGTCATACGGACTCCGATTTTCGAAAACTCGGACTCTATTTCGCGTATTTTTCCGAGACGAACGCAATGGCATAGCCCGTTTCCCTTGATTCAGATTTTACAGTTTAATTCTGCCTCCATTTATGTTATAACAGGTTATTGAAAATACGGGTTGTTACATTCTCCCCACCTTTTAGGATTTCGTCCCCGAAATCTCCAAGTTAGGAAGAACATATCCTACCATCCATCTACTCAAATCATCATCCACAAGCAACCATTGTCCTTAGATGATTTCTAATGCTGTATGAATATATGCAAAACGTGTGTGTACATGTTCCTTAGCTAATGCTAATGATCAGGCCTGAATAATCTTTCTAATGCAAAATATGTATAGTGCCATGAATCCAACATGTATGCAAATAGTCCTAGCCATATAGATACTATATGCGTGCACAATCATTCATTCATATGCGACAACCGCATGATAATACATTCGATTTCATCCATAAACAAGTATAAATACTCGTGCATATGCAATATGAAATGTGACCGAGTCGAGCTAGTATCTAATGTGTATTCGCGCATCCACGAGCAACCACTTGCAACCATATCAATCATAACATGTTTCAAATACATGTTTACATCCATAGGGTTCTACCTAGGATTCCCTGAAACAGGGTCGAGAAGATAAACAGGAAAAACTCCTTACGGGGTTTGTAACAGAAAATAGGACCGAGAGGATGTCCACAAAAGATAGCCTACAAGTAAGCTCTACAGAAAACAGGGATCAAGGATATACTCCCAAAAAGAGATATCATGCGCGTATCTAGTCTTTGACCATCAAAGTCGTCTTTTAACTTCGCGATTTTGTAGCTTCTTATTCCTGTTTCCATAACATGAGCTGGAACTCATTTCTTCGTCGCCTCTCGTTCCACTTGCACTTATCCTTTTCCTAGAATACTTGACGCAAATATGACTGCGTTCTCATGATCTCATGCAAGCTTTCCAAAATTCACTAGTGAATCTCGGACCTTGTACCACAGGGTATCTCTCGTAGAAGAACTTCCTTTTGAAAGTAAACAGATGCCAACCAGGTTATCAAGCGCACTTACTAGGGTGATCTCTTTAACCCATGCATAAATGAAGTAAACCATCCGTCTTATCGGCGAACACCACTCGATCGGGCTTCAAATTTCCAATAAAGGCATCAAGGGATTCTAAGTAACTAGTCATGACAGAACCTCAAAAAGGTTACACGATACTTCGAGGGTATTACCAAGGCTAGTCAAATGATCTAACTACCCTCTTATCAAAAACCGAGAGTGGCACCCCCTACTGGATAACCACTTCATCCCTAGAATCCATCCATAGCTTATAAACATAAGCATTATTTCCAAACTCAACACTTGGCATAGACATTCCCAAATCCAAACAAGTCTTGTATAAATGGACTGATTCTCCAATAGGACTTTGAGACAAAAATGGGATTCTCTATTACGCTAGTACTTAAGGTGCAGAGACTCAACTATCGAAGTAGACTTAAATGATACGAACAACGAAGTCCTAACGGGATGATAGAGAAGAAAAGCTAAACCTTTAACAAGATCGTTACCCTCCTTCCGAGGTACTCTAGAAATGAGAGCATACTACTGCCCTCCCGATGATCTTGTCCTTGTCCTATAATACTTAACTATCCACCCCGTTTTACCATGCCAAAGGTACTCTCTCGTCATGGGTTTCGTTGTTCATCTTTCTCCCTCCTTTGAGGACTAAGCCATAACAACAAGTTGCTCATCCTTAAGCCCGTATCCTTTATCCTCTTTCTCACTATCCTTCCTTATAACGCGACCACTGGTCTCCCGAGAACCACCTCCATCGCATGGAAAGCACTTTCGTAGATAGAAAAGACTAGTCGCAGTTAAAACCACTGTGACTACAGATGGAGGAAAGAAAGGAAAAGAGATTCAATTAAGGAAACGAGGATAGTGCTAATGGCCTTTGGGGAATAGCCTTTTTCTTTTAAAAGAAAATTTTCTTGAAAAATGCTTCTTTGTAAACGATTTTCAAATAGTTTTCAGAAGGTCTTTAAAAACTTTTGCCCAGTCTGGTAACCTTCTGCTCTGATACCAATGTAACACCCTGCCTCCGCTAGGGTCACTCGCAAAGGAATGCACTAGCTTTAGAGGGGCATTATTGGTAAACATGCACAGAAATATCAAAAGACAGAACATATAACTTAGCGGAAGTAAAATCAAACTTTCATAAACATTAATAATTAAGGTCTAAAGCCTTTTACATCAGAGTACATCAAAACCTGTCTTGCAATAATAAAGAAGCATAAAGACTTTTTCATAAATTATTCCCCAAGTAAAAACAGTAAAGTAGCCATAGCCAAGGAAAGTCCAAGCCATCCATGATGACCTTCAAGAAGAAGAAGTCCGAACTAAACAGCAGTATTCCCTCCCTGTAACCTGGGGGGGAAACGGAAGAAAAGAGGCGAAACAAAACGGGTCAGTCAAAAAGACTGAGTAAGCCCTATCTACTATTAGCATAAAAACTAGTAAAGTTAACTGACATGAGAAACTGAGATGAACATAAGCATGATAACAAGATAGATAAGCTAAATCAAAATAACAGGATGAACAACTGAACTCAGATAAACTAAGGTGTCATGATAAATTACGATGTCAAGATAAAACAAGGTATCACATCGTCAGGTTTCTATCAAGTATAATATCCCCAAGATATCTATCACGTATAACGTCCCATGGTATCTATCCTGTACATCTGCTCTGCACCTACCGTACTAGTATCCCAACTGTATCATGTGTTATCCGTGAATGACCCTTACTCAAAAGTCGTATAATGGTCCATGTCAACCTAATATATCGCATATATAGGTTACTCAACTCGTATGTTTTATTCCATGAAAGTGTTCAGTCCCTTGCCGTAGACCATACGGGCTTTCCCATGAGGTTCTATACTACTTTAACGTAGTTCCAGGATCCTTAAGATCGGTTTGGACTGTTACCCTAAACCTAGCTAGGGTCTTCCAGCATGAATTATCGTTTGTACAACTAGGACTTATGCTACCTAGAGCTACTAGGGATTACGCTTACCTATTGCACGTTTTCGTATCTCGGTTCTGGTTCAACCACCCGGGGCCACTGGGATTTACGCTAACCGTCAACCGCGCCCTTTTTCCCACGCATTCATCGTGAATCGTTTTCCATGACTGTATGCACATGTATCACATCGTGCCATCCGAGTCCTGTCACAGGGCAGACCAGGAAATACAGGACTCAGTCGGGAGCTTTCGATTTATTTGCCGATGCAGATACTAAGGTCTGTTTTTCTATACGTGGCTATGGTCCCACGCGACCCCTCCCTCAACTAGTGAAAGACAAGACAGGATAAATCCTGTATGAGAACACAACACTGGCCAACCCACATCCAAGCCTTACCGCAACCATAATTAGATAGCAATTATGGTCTATTGGGTGTTCTCTGCCTTTCCGTACGTACACGCTTGACCAAAGATGGTAGGTAGCCTGACGAAAATGCTATCTAGGGTACGACCGTGTATCGTCGACTATCCCCTATCCATCCCCGTCTTTAGGTTGCTCGTATAGCAACCAAGGCATACTCTTGGTTCTTCTAACGCAGACCTTAACCTCTCATGAGCCTAGTATGATCACCTGGCAGCTCACAGAGGGATCCCAAGAATATCCTCACGTTCCCCCGAAGCCGCTGCTTCGCTGCCCAGTTCGCTGGAGCCTTTATCTAAATCAGATACTTGCTCCTACTCGTATACTTAAACGATGACCTACCGTATCAGGTTACTCATTTATCTATGAACTGGTCCAAATTTCCTTGACTAAGAATCATTACTTAGTTATTCTTCAACTAAGGTTTACCACTTAGCCTTATTCCCGTTATCCTTGTTAACTACGGTTACCCACCTAATCCTCCGAATTAGGGTTTATATAACAGATTAAGTGTCACTTAAGTTCATGACTTAATCCCATCTACAAATCATGTCAAAATTGGCTAAGTATCCAAGTTCGAGACTTAACCCGTCTACAAATCATGTAAAAATTGGCTAAGTATCCAAGTTCAAGACTTAACCCTACAAACCATGCTCAAGTTGGTTAAGTATATATTAACTTGACCCTATCAAATTACTTAGTCAAACCGGTCAAGTGTATTCAAGCGATTCATGACTTAGCCTTATCATGTTTTCACGTTATATTGGTTAAGTATGGGTTAACTTAACCTCAATAAATTCACGAGTTAGATTGGTTAAGTATAGATCACTTAACCACATCAAATTAACGAGTTAGATTGGTTAAGTTTAGGTCACTTAACCACATCAAATTAACGGGTTAGATTGGTTAAGTATAGGTCACTTAACCACATCAAATTAATGAGTTAGATTAGTTAAGTGTTTAACTTAACCCCATTAAACTACCAAGTGGGATTAATTAAGTCTAGGCTAACTTAGCCCCATCCGATTATCATGTTTAGACTAGTTGAGTCTAATCTTAACCCCATCCATTAACTGTATCTTTCGGTTAAGTGTCATTAAGAAAACTTACTTAACCTTACCAAATTATCGTGTTGGATTGATTAAGTGTTGGTTAACTTAACCCCGTCCACTAGTCGTATAAAAATGGTTAAGTGTCATTAGGCAAATCAAGTTACTTAACCTACCCAACCTTGTCATGTTTTGTTAAGTATCATTAACCTAATCAATTTACTTAACCCCTTTGTCCATGTCATATTTGGTTAAGAGTCATTAATCAAATTAACTTAACCCTATCATGTGGCATTAATTACTTAATGCACCCCAACCTCTCACATTAGACTTTGTTGTGGTTACTAGTTAAGCCGGTCGGTTCCGGGTAGCTTTACACCACAACTTGGTCTAACCTCGGGTTCAAGCACAACATGACCAACTTCTCACATTGGGTCTTATTGTTTGCAACTACTAGTTAGGCCGGTCGGTTCCGGGTAGTTTTACGTTGCAAACTCAACCCAACCTCGAGTTGGCCACACTTATATTATCTAAGTGTCATGTTCATCATGTTTCCAAAACATGTTACAAGTTTTTCAAGCATTTGGGTAGACCTAACTTAATAGGTAAATTCCCAAAGGGTAGACCTAACTTAATAGGTAAATTCCCAAGCTTGTGTTTTTATGCATACTTACATGTCAACTTCCATGTTATATTTCAAGTCATGTTTTCAAGTATAAACACATGTCATATTTAACGTTACACGTTGTCATGTTTATACCCATTTACCCACATCATGTTCATGTCATTATGTTTTCCCATAATGTGACCCCAACGCTTTTAAACTCGCATATACGTTCGCAACAACGTAATGGATTAAAAGAAGAGACTTGACAAAGGCATGACAAAAATGGATATTAAGCCACAAGTTAATCATGGTGGCAAATGAGGCACAAATGTGTTCATTAGCTTGCATGTTACATTCTTAAGCCTCAAAAACATGCATAAACCCAAACTTGGCACATAAACGAATCATGGTGACAAAAGACATGGAATGATGACTAGTAACTCGCATATATCATCATATAAGGGTTATGACTTCATATGCAAGTTGACATAAAGATTATGAAGGTTCTCATGTTGCATAATGCAACATTTCAACATAAAGGTTGTAGCTTTTAGCTCATGAGATCAAGATAATGACTTCATAAACTTGCATGACATGATAGCATGTATCATTCTCAATGATCAAACCCAAACTTGCAACATGAACATTTAACTTCATAGTTAATATCTAAGAGTAGGGAAAGGGCTTACATTGCTATGAAGGCACAAATCGATTAGATGAAAGATTGAGACAAAGCCTATGCATGTCATCATCCTAAAACCCAAAAATGAAAGCTCCAAATCAATCGAAACCCCATCTTTATGAACAAAGATCAAAGCTTTAGCCTTGAAATCAACTTGAGAGGCTCTCATACTAACATAGAAACTCTCTAACACTCTCATGATCATGAAACCTCTCATAGAAATGAAGTGGAGGCTAGGATTTTGAGTGGAGGCCATGAGAGGAGCAATTTTGCCATAGTTTAGTTGCATGAATGAATAATGAGGATTTAGGATAGGTTAGGGTCTTATTTATAGATTAGGCAAGTGTTTTAGGCCATAGGATTAAACCTAGATTCAATCCAAGCCATCAAAGCATGTCTTGGGGAAGAAGTCAAGTGTAGGAACCATCTAGGGCCTTTAGATTAAAGATGAACCATGAGAACCATCCAAATGCAAAATCTGCATTTGAGCGAATCGGCCCACGGGTTGACAGCCAAACACCCTGGATTAACCCCTAGTCGACCCAGCGGGCTCGGGTCGACCTCAAAAATCGGCCGGTTCGGTTATTCCCCTCTCCCAATTCGCTGTTTTGAACATTTTTGCATATTTATTTATTTAATTTTCAATTATATATATATATATATATCAATATATATATATATACTTCTCTGCGCAACCCATTTCACTTAATTAAGTATACTTTAATTTGGGAATTTTTCGTGAAACTTCGCGAGGCCATATCTTGGTCATACAGACTCCGATTTTCGAAAACTCGGACTCTATTTCGCGTATTTTTCCGAGACGAACGCAATGGCATAGCCCGTTTCCCTTGATTCAGATTTTACAGTTTAATTATGCCTCCATTTATGTTATAACAGGTTATTGAAAATACGGGTTGTTACATAAGCTATAGATCTGAAATATTATATGTTTTGGATCGAATTCTAATGCAACACAGCAGCTCCAACTCTGATTTGGTGTTTTTTCCCCTTGATTTGACGTAGCTTGGCTTAATCTTCAATTAGAAAGCGATTAGGAGCGATATGGGATGAAATTAGAAGGTGGAGGCCATGGCTAAGGTTAGAGAAATGTTTTACACGGCTGAAAAATGAAATAAAAATCATTTTCCTACTGTTCTCAGCCTCCCCATAACTCAAATCCCGAAATGGGTTATGGGCCCTCGTGCTAATCACCCTACTTAGGCCCGGTTAAGCTGTTTTTCACCTTCTAAACCTTGTTTCAGCCATATCTCCCAAACGGTGAGTCCGTTTGGCTAAGGTGACCACTCTACGGAAAGGTAAACCATCATCTGGATCTAATGGATGTGGTTTTAGATCAAAATTCCTTACCATCAGAAGTTATGGCCGAAACAAGATCAGCTATGGGCAAAACGGTCATTTAAAAATTGGCAAAAATCATGAACACGGGAAATGACCCCAATAGTTGTCTCCCAAAGTTAAATGGCTATACGACTTCACATGAAAAATAAATATATATTCTATGATCCTTTGATGCGTAGAATGCGAGTCATTACATTCTTCCCCCTTTAAGAAATTTCGCCCCTGAAATTCCTTAACTAAGAAACAAGTGAAAGGATCTCGCATGCCTACCAATCATTCACAACAATCGAACATACAAAACAGCAAAAAAGTCTATCCTAGTATGTGGAAAACTAAATTGCAATTAAAATCTTACCAGACAAAGAATTCTAGATACGTCTTCCTAATGCTCTCCTCTGTCTCCCAAGTACAGTCATTCTCATTCTCGCCCCACTGAACTTTGACTAGATCCACCGCTTTCCTTCGAAGTTGCTTCGTATCGTGCTCGACAATACGAATCGGCTTGCGGTTCCCAACCGCCTCGGGTTCTACTTCGATATCATCCAACTGATCAGGTGAAATAGTCATATCGGGGTCGTGCACGAATTTCCTTAACTGGGAAACATGAAATACGTTATGAACTCCCGCCATCTTATCTGGCAACTCAACTTTATGTGCCTAATTCTCAACTTGCTCGAGGATTGGGAATGGACCAATAAATCTTGGTGCCAGCCTTCCTCTTATTCCAAATCGAATAACATTCTTTAATGGAGAGATCTTGAAAAATAATAGGTCGCCAACGGAGAATTTTAGATCTCTTCTCCTCTTATCAGCATAACTTTTCTGCCTATCTTGGGTAGCCTTCATTCGCTGTTAAATAACCTTGATCTTATCTGAAGTTTCTCTTACCACATCTGGCCCAAGCATAAATTTCTCATCGGTTTCTAACCAACATGATGGTAAGTTGCACGGTCTTCCATGCAAAGCTTCATATGGAGCCATACCAATACTGGACTGATAACTATTATTATATGCAAACTCTACTAGATGCAAATGGTCATCCCATGATCCACCAAAATCTAATATGCAAGCTCTCAAAAGGTCTTCTAATACTCGATTCACCCTCTCTGTCTGACCGTCGGTTTGAGGATGGTACGCGGTACTGAGATATAATTTTGACCCTAGAGCCTCTTGTAAGCTCTTCCAAAACCCACTAGTAAACAACGGGTCTCGGTCACTCACAATGCTTTTAGGTACTCCATGAAATCTCACTACCCACATCATATACAGTTCTGCTAACTTAGCTGCTGTTCTATTCGACTTGACGGGTATAAACCTTGCACTCTTAGTCAATCGGTCCACAATCACCCAAATGCTATCATGACCCGATCCAGTCCTTGGTAACCCATCAATGAAATCCATTGAGACTTGTTCCCATTTCCATTCTGTAATTTCTAATGGTTGTAGCAACCCACTAGGCTTCTTTTGCTCAGCTTTAACTAACTGGCAGTTCATGCATTTGGATATAAACTTCCCAATGTCTCTTTTCATCCCTTCCCAGTAGTAGGTCTGCTTCATGTCTTGATACATTTTGTTACCACCGGGATGTATGGTCAGTTTCGATTGATGACATTCTCTAAGCACTTCATCTCTCAATCCATTGACATTGGGCACAACTAGTCTTCCATTCTTTTTAAGCCATCCATCTCGATCAAGCTCATACTTGTTCATCTCCTCGTCGATACCCATCTTTAACTTGGAGATGATTTCCAATAGGTTAGGATTGTCTCTCTGACTAAAACCAATCCGCTCAACCAAAGTGGGTCTGATCGTCAAACTTGCTAGCGTCTCTGGATCCAATTCGCACTTTGGTCTGAAATCGTACCCTGCGATATACTCCAGTTACCTCCATTCTAGAAATATAGCCCCTAATTGGCATGTATCCTACTCAATGCATCAGCTACCCCATTGCCCTTTCCTGGTGTATACACATTATCGAACTCATAAGAAGCCAAGAATTCTAACCATCTCTGCCGTCGGAGATTTAGATCATTTTGGGAGAAAAGGTACTTTAACGACTTATGATCAGTAAACAACTCGAATCTTTCTCCCAAGAGATAATGTCTCCACATCTTCAACGCGAACGCGATTGCTTCCAATTTCAAATCATGAGTAGGATATCTTTTCTCATGCTGATTTAGTTGCTGACTAGCGTAAGCTACAACCCTACCTCCTTGCATCAATACAGCAACTAGTCCGGTACCACAGGCATCTGTGTATACCATCATCTCTTCATTCCCTTTAGGAATGACTAACACGGATGCACATGTCAACTTTTCCTTTAGGCTCTTAAATGCATTCTCGCACTTTTCGTCCCAGATGAAAGCTTGAATCTTCTTGGTCAACTGAGTTAACGGTGCCGCTATCTTGGAGAAGTCTTGGATAAACTTACGATAATATCCAGCTAACCCTAAGAAACTTCTTACGTCTGTTGCATTCTTGGGCGTAGACCAACCTTGTACCATAGCAACCTTCGCAGGGTCCATGACAATTCCATTCTCTGAAACAACATGGCCTAAGAATCTCACTTCCCTTCTCCAGAAGTGACACTTAGAAAACTTTGCTTTCAATTGGTGTTTTCTCAACACCTCCATCACTATCCTCAAATGTTCCTTGTGTTCTTCCTTTGTCCTCGAGTAAACCAAGATATCGTCGATGAACACAAAAACAAACTTATTCAACTGATCCCTGAATACCCTATTCATAAGATCCACAAAATATGTTGGTGCATTGGTCAACTCGAATGACATGACCAACCACTCATAGAATCTAGACGGCGTCCGAAAGACCGTTTTAGCTATACTCTCAGCTTCCACCCTAAGCTGATGAAAACATATCGCGAGATCCAACTGGAAAACACTCTCGCGCCACTCAACTGATCAAACAAATCATCTATCCGCGGTAGATGATATTTATTCTTCCTCATCACCTTATTCAAGTCACGGTAGTCCACATACAATCGAAGGGAACCATCTGCCTTGGTAGCAAACACAATTGGTGCTCCCCACTCAGAAACACTTCTTCTGATAAATCCCTTCTTCAAAAGATCGCTTACTTGCACCCTGAGCTCTCGTTGTTCCCTTGGCGCCTTACAACGAAGTGGCATCACTATAGGTCTGGCATCTTCCACTAAATCAATCCGAAACTCAATCTCTCGATGTGGTGGAAGTCTGGTCACTTCCTTGAGGATGTCCGGATATTGGCCAGCCACAGACACATCTGACAACTCATCATGCGGGATGTCAACGGAATTTAGAAAACTAGCCATTACCCCATGACTAGGTAAACCAACAAACAATACTCTCCGCCCATCATCTGCTCTAACTGCCACCAAAAAGTCCTCACATTCTACCACCACCCCGTACCATTGGAGCCAATCGACTCCCAAAATAATGCCAAACCCAGTAAAGCCCAAAACAAAGCAATCATAAATAAAAATGCATCCATGACTCGATAAGACCACATTACGACAAATCATGCTAAGGCTAGTCGAACCACCAATCGGGTTTGTCACCGCTAAAGGTCTATCGACTATCTCGGGTTCCAATCCCAACCTATCTACCAGGTCACTAGATATGAAGGAACGGGAAGCCCCAATATCAAACAATACTCGAACAGGAACATCATAAACAGAAAGCCTTGAATGACGACATTCTTTCCTTTCTTCGTCGCGGTTGGGGCATTCGACGAAGAAGGAACAACATTAAGATCATATGCTTTCACAATCTGCTTCTCTTTAAGGGGTTGTGGACATTTATCCTTGTGATGTCCCACTTGGTCGTAATTGAAGTGCTTCCTGTCCGCTAACTTTGCTCGACATTCTTTAGCATAATGGTCCTTCTTGCCACAGCTAAAGCATTCAACATCTTTCTTGCTCTTTTTCTGACCATCCTTAGCTTGGTTCTGACTCTGCTTCCTTTTATTCAGAGAATTATTCTTGCCTCTACCGCTTGCTTGTGGCTTTGGCCCCTCTGCAAATGCAACAGCGACGTCAGTCTTGGGTTTAGGATAAAGGCTCTCTGACCTCAATGCTTTCCCCACAATCGATTCAAATGTCTCATCGATGTGGTCAATAAGCCTTTCCCCCAAGTACTGATCTAAGTCTGTTATGAACTTCTCATTCTTCTTCTCGGGAGTGTCAATAAGAGCTAATCCATACTTCGACAAAGTATGGAACTCAGCGTTGTACTCTAAGATTGCCCTACCATTCTGCTTAAGATCCAAAAATTTCCTAAACAATTCTGATTTCTGAGTAGCTGGGATAAACTTATCACTGAATCGGGCCTTAAACTGATCCCAAGTAACTTGATCCTCGGGAGTAGCTGCCTTAATAGAATTCTACCAATTCGTTGCCCGTCCTTGCAGCTGACGGGATGTTAGCTTTCTCTTTGTCGCATCCTCGATACCCAAGTCTTCGAAGATATGCTCATAGCTATCCAACCAATCCTGAACTTCTGTAGCCGATTCCGTTCCGTGGAACGACTTCCCACCAAGACTAGTGTAATACTTACAAAGCTTGGCGAAATTGGCTCTAGGCGCCTGCACCACTGCACCACCACCATTTGCAGCATTGGGAACTGCTCCTTGCACATTTCTAAGCATCTCTCTCATGAAGTTAGTGAACATCGTCCTCATATCAGCAGCATTCCCATTATTAGCTCCTCTACCAGTACTCCTAGCATATCGGCTCATCGTTCAATCTGTAAGGAGAAAACGATTAATCATCTCTTTAGTGGTGCCAGTGCAGTGCGACTTCATCCTTAAATATACTAATAGTATATATATAGCTTTTGAAAACCAAAATATCACAAATACGCGCTCTCATATATGTACTATCTCTCTCTGGTGTCTTCCCTAGGTTAACTATGCAACCTAGAGCTCTGATACCAAATGCGACGACCCGCCCCGCACCAGCCGACATTTCCAATGAAAGTGCGTTGCGCTTATGCCTAACCAGCATGGGACGGTCGTCAAAGAAAGGAAAGAAGGGAATTTAAACTAACAAGGAATCTGTAGAATGTCTCACAACGCATGGAATAAAATATAATACTAAAATACTTGACATAAAACAGGCGAGACAGTGCATAAGCTGAGGACTAAACCATAATCATCACAGCAACGGAAATTCAAAATACAGCTTATGTTCAACATCATCATTATTACAACTTTGGAGAACTGTCTCTAAAGCAAAATAAGAAAGGTACACTACTAATGCCCAAAGTAGTGACCAGTAGCGACATAGGGAGAATATCTATATATATCATACGTGGGAGCCTCCTGCTTGTCTCCGAATCAGCTACTCGTGCATAACCAGTTAACCTGTCTCTAGTCTGCCTGTTTAAGAGCACCCAGAGTAATAAGAAGAGACATAAAACTCTAGGTCAGACAAAAGTCTGGTATGAGTGATAAGCAGCAAAACAGAACAATATCAGGTATACTAAACCATACCTGAACCTGGACCAGCAACCAAAGAGTTAGCACAACAAGATGTACAATACTCTAAGGTGACACTAACATATAGTGTAAAGATACAGTGGTGGGTGTGTGCATGTCATAATGACATCAAACAATCAAACATAGCAACCATCCTCACATCTCTCACTCAGTGTGTAAAGCATACGATATCCACCACTTTGATCATCTAAATCATTGCTATGATCACTCTGCCTCATGGAGTCATAGCGACTCCACTACACTGATCCACAACCACTAGTCCTTGCTATGTCCACTTTGCCCCATGAAGTCATGACGACTTCACTGCACTAGCTCATACCCATGCTACGATCACTCTGCCCCATGGAGTAATAACCACCCCACCGCACTGATCTGTAGCCTAACATCTGTCTTGGTGGTGAATCAAAGTTATGGACATCGATAATCCCTTAGCACACGTCTCATAGCAAAGCCCAACTCATGAAGTTAACTCGTTGGTTCCCATCTGGATCCTGGGTTCTACTTCCTATTTGGACTTCCTTTGCATCCAGGTTTTGATCGAACTGGAGTTGGTCTTCAGAAGAGTCGTCGCGTCGTAGTAGTGGGAGCTCGAACTTGGTTCGGTTCGTGGTCATTGCCCCGGTTCGATCGTAAAACTCCGTGGTGCAGTTCAGTTCAGTCCTCAAAGTGCTCCTCCCCAAGTCAGTTCGGTTTGGTGTTCCTCCATCTCCAGATCCCGGTTCGGTTCGGTGCTCCTACCTGGGTTCGGTTCGGTCCTCCAGTTCTCCAGTTGGTCTGATCCGATCCCATTCCAAGCTCCGGTCCGATTCTAGCTCTAACTCAATGCAAGTGGTGGCCTTCCTTCTTGGTATAACCCAATCCAATTCAGTTCAGCTCTTCCGACCCGATCCCCTAGCTGATCCGATCCAGATTGCTCCAGAATTTCCAGCAAGCTTGTATTGTCTATTCTCGCGATATGACGGCATTTTCAACCATTCTTACTTTACTAAACAATCATGAAACATATCAAACAGTCATAGCATCATTTATAATCAACCATAAATAGTAAAACAACAATTTAACATGTTTATACAGATCAAACATACCCAAAAACACATGTTTTTCCCTTAATCCCCCTTAATCATGTTTAAGCACACAATTAGCTAAACTTATCCAAATTAGCCCAAATTTTTATCAGAGCCCTAAAATAATATTTTATAATTTTACATTTTTTTCCAGATTTTTCTGAGCCATAATTTCGGTAATTATTACTAATCACCCCTAATTAGCCGTAATTAGTGAAAAACAGTGCTAATCACTCACCTTGGCCACAAACAAACTATAGATCTGAAATATTATCTATTTTGGGTCGAATTCTAATGCAACACAGCAGCTCCAACTCTGATTTGGTGTTATTTCCCCTTGATTTGACGTTGCTTGGCTTAATCTTCAATTAGAAAGCGATTAGGAGCGATTTGGGATGAAATTAGAAGGTGGAGGCCATGGCTAGGGTTAGAGAAATGTTTTAGGCGGCTGAAAAATGAAATAAAAATTGTTTTCCTACTGCTCTCAGCCTCACCATAACCGAAATCCCGAAATGGGTTATGGGCCCTTGTGCTAATCACCCTAATTAGGCCCGGTTAAGTTGTTTTTCGCCTTCTAAACCTTATTTCAGCCATATCTCACAAACGGCAAGTCCGTTTGGCTAATGTTCCACTTTATGAAAAGGTATACTATCATTCAGATCTAATGGAAGTGGTTTTAGGTCAAAACTCCTTACCAATCAAAAGTTATGGCCGAAACAAGATCAGCTAGGGGAAAAACGGTCATTTAAAAATCGGCAAAAATCATAAACATGGGAAATGACCCCAATAGTCGTCTCCCAAAGTTACATGGCTATACGACTTCGCATGAAAAAGAAATAAATATTCTACGATCCCTTGATCCGTAAAATGCGGGTCGTTACATGGGCCTTTGTATTCATTCCTCCTCATGCTTGAGTGTTGCATTAAAATTGATGAGGAAATATTGCTAAATAAACGAACAAGCTTTCGACATCCACCAGTTTGGAAAGCATCGATGGGGCATTCATATGTAGGATCTAAATTAACCTAAAGGGTGGCTGAATAGAGTTTATACCAGTTTTTGTTGAGTAATTAAATAATATCAACACAGATAATAATTAGAGTAAATGCAGAGCTCGCTACCAACTGTTCTAAGCCTATGCTCAAAACCCTGCACTGATCTCTATCCCCGAGATCAGATTTTACTGAATTACAAACCTGTAATTTGTCTCCCTAGTTTTACAGACAAACTAGAAAACTTTAAACACATTTATAAAATTAAAATACTAAAAAAATAAAACCCCTAAAACCAAAACCCTAGTTTATAAATAAATAAACCCTTTTAGCACTTTTTTACTTGACCGGGCCCCGTTTTCTTTTGTGCTCATTTAATGGTAATCGGGTCCTCTTGCCTTTAATGGTGACCGATACTATCTTCAAATTAAGGTTTTAATTTCTGCCCCAAATCTCGACTTCAAAATCTCTGGAAATTAGTGTTCTAATGCTCTGATTAGTTGATGGTCTTGGTCGAAAGGTTTAGCCTGTTTATTGATCGAAAATCACCGAATCTATGTGAGTTCTTTTGAATTGATTTGTTTGAATCTTTTGCTTGGATTTTCGATAATTTCCAATGATGATGCTAGTGTGTATTTATAGAGTCTCGATTCCTAAATGATCTCTGATTTCAATTTTTGACTTGGCTGAGATACTGCGTAAATTTTGAGCTTGAAATCTTCGGTTTTGAATTAGCCCTTGATGTTGCATGTGAAATCTAGAGTTTGATCGAGTCTGAAATGTTCAAACTTTTAGGATTGCGCATTAATTCTTCTGAACTTACTGGAATTAATTGCACGATGAATTGGTTCCTTTATGAAAATATTGATAAAAAATCTATATGTTTATTTTTCTAGCAATAACAAACTTGAACAATCTTTCTGGGACATTGAATTTGACACTATCAATAGTGTATAATAAATCCCATATGTGTTTATTTTTCTGAAGATAAAGTCTTGGTGAATTTCTGGAATTAAAATTCCTTATTTTTGGCTTGACTTTTTTTTAATACTGCTCCATAAAAAAACTGGTATGAACAGATGTTATCCTTGATATGGTCTTGCCAAAAAAATAAGAATTGATGTTGCACTTGAGTCCTTTGCATTTGGCATGTTTGTGATTTTCTGGTACTTCGAATGTCCACAAGTATGAATGATGTTAAATTGAGCTGATACTAACACATTGATTTGCCATATACTTGAACTGATATTGCACTCGAGTTGGCTTTTATGATCGTGAACCATGTTGTTTCAATTCGAACATGTTACTGCTACATTTAACATTTGTTGCACCACCATTATATGCTTGTGCATATATTGTTATTCTTGTGCATGTCCAATATGTTGTTGATGAGCAATTTATTTGCTTATATACCTAACAATTTTGACTTGCTCCACCTTTGTGTTGAGTTGCTGGTGGACACTTGAACTTGAATATTTACAATGTGCACTGTGCTTCCCTGCAATGCTTTATGCATGCGTCCAATTGCTTTGTGAATCCTTGCTGAAATGCATTAGAGAACTTTGTCCATTTTCATTTTGTCGGCCTTGTGCTTGTATTCTGGGTTCGGCATCCTTATTACGCTGATTTTGACTATATTATGTTGCACTATATTTGTGCTACGACATTGTTCATATGCCTCTGTCTATATACATACAATGTATGTATGTATATATGTGAGTATTTCTTGGACTATGGCGTTGATTCTTAGGACATGTCCATTCACGATGTTTTGACCGTATTCCCCCTGCACAAAATATATGTGTATATACATACACATGTATATGTAGAATATATATATATATATATATATATATATATAAGCACTAGAGATATTGTATACCATGTGGTATTCACAGTGTATCACTGAATATCACAAGTTGTCTAAACACATATGGATATATATATATATATATATATATGTGTGTGTGTGTGTGTGTGTGTGTATCAGACGTAGCCTAGAAAAATGATGAGAAACACACATAAATTCTAAGGCAAAAAAATTTAAAATAAATTTTTATTTGCTTTTATTTAATCTATTTTTATTCCAATTTATAGTGTGTGTTTTTATTACAGGTATACAGGTGACTTGGACTGGATTGGATTAGAAGCATGTGAAGACTCAGTGTCAGTGTCGGAGTAAGTGAACGTACAAGTAATTGTGTATAAGTCTGTGTATGTAATCAGAGTGATACATAGTGCTGTGTAGTGATGAAAAACTATGTATGAAACCGATTGTAGACATGAATAAAATTGTACTAGTATTTGTGATAAACAAATTGATTGAAATAAAAATATATTTTTGTTCAATCCAATCTATCTATTTTATTTGAATTTTTCCAATCGTACGATTTCATATGATATATATATATATATATATATATATATATATATATTCAAGTGTGTCATGTCAAATCTAAACAAAAATATCCAATTATATTCATGTGAATTTTAAGTAGTGGAGTCATGAATATGTACTATTTCAAATGCTGAAATAAAATATTTGTTTAAATAAAATTATTGTCTGAATATTCAATTCTGTATAATAGTATTCTATTTAAATAAATATTTATTTCTGTACATGCTGTGAAATATATAATAGTAATGTTTACAAACATGTTTATGAAATAATATATATGTTAGTTATCATCAAACAAAAATCATATTGTTATACTCAACAATCTCCCCCTTTTGATGATGACAAATATATACAAAGATTTTGAACTTGATAAATGTGTTTGAATGTGAAATATAATACTCCCTCTATTTGTATGCCCCCTACAACTGAACTCCTCCTATATATATATATATATATGTATGTATGTATGTATATGTATATATGCATATATGAGTGATTTAAAAATTTAATCGAATTTCCAATATTAAAATATTCTTGAATTATTCACTCATCAATCAAAATCTTAACCATTCTCCACCTTTTGTTATCATCAAAAGAATAATAGAAATCGAAATATTGATGAATATAAACTAGAAATATAAATCCAAATCAAGAGGGAAAATATATATCGTAAGTCTCATTTAATCAAACAAAAATCATAATATTCTTCAAATTAGAAGCAAATTTCACTTTTCAGAATGATGGATTTACGATTGATTTTATAAAAATGAGGAGAGCTTTTAAAATTCAAATATAAGATTATAAATTTCATAATTTTCAAATAAATTTCAAATTTTAAGCACAAAATAATTCAAGCACTTTCTAACCACTTATAACCGACAGGACTTTTAAATGCGGTTAGTAGTAACTTAAATTTTTATCCTCTCTTATGAGTTCCATCCATGCATAACCGCGAGGACTTTTAAATGAGAATGGAAGCACATAGAGATTAATGTGATTCACACATGCATAATGGCGATGACTTTTAACCAAGGATAAAAAAATCAATTATTTATTTATTTAATAATTTCATCAAAAAATTTCTTTATTTCCAAACATAATTTAGACTCCCCACATAATATAAGACCACGACGAGTGGCAGAAATATGGTAGAAAATAAAGATGATCGTGAAATAAGCACTAATTCAAAAATATTAAAAAATCTGTCCAATCATCACGAGAATTTAAATAATATTTTCTCTTGTTATGAAATATACCATAGTCACAATTCATCACAATTTCATAAATCTGTTAATAATTTTGATGAGTTCCAAAATGGTTCAAATCGATCAACAATTTCAATTTTTGAGTAAATTAAAAAAAATTGAAAATATCAATTCATGAGGGTTTTTTGAAATATCAATGCAAGTTGAAAATCAGTTTCAAAAATAAATCAGTAGAATATGGAATTTTCTAATATTTCTAAGATTGGTTCCTCCTAGACAATTTTAAAGTCCACTTGTATGTATAACTCAAATTGCCCATGGTATTTAAAGAAATCTAGTCATCGATTTTTCAACTCATCGTCCAATCACCAAGACACTCAAATGAATCTTAACAAGTCTATTTCCGTTATCAGAGCAGCACAAAATCAATTTCGAAGTAAGAGCCACAAGAGAATTTTTCAGTGTATCTTAGCAAGCACGAGAAACAATCACTGATTTAAATCAAAGGCTAATTATTCAAAATCACTTGGTAATAATTTTTTTTTAGAATTCAAATTCGAAAATTATAATCCATGAATTTCAACAAGCAATCAAAAATAATTTCAAAACTCAATGATAGTCAGGCAAAATCAATGAAATTTTCACAATTAATCAATTATAGCTTTCAAGTAATACACTGAATTGAGTGCAGTTTTTCAATTAAAATCAGCATAAAAAAGAAAATAAAAACACGAGTTAAGAGATCATACCTAAATTACCATAATCGATGTGAACCAATGAATCTCCAACTCTGACTAAGGAACTTCAAATAATTCAATAATATGAAACAATTTGAATTTTATCTCTCTTAAGCACAATTGTTCCTTAGCCTCCCTCAGTACCTAAATATTTATAATACTGAGTGGTCTAACAAAAACGTTTTACCACTCTTAGCTTCGTCCATACATTTTGGTACCCAAACCTGTTTATATAACCATCCATTAGTATCCACTGAAGTGCCCTTAGGAACCCATATTTGTTTAATCTTATTCTAATTCATTTGTTATCTTTTTGGGATCCAAAGACGTTTAACTAAATTGTTTCTAAACAAGTTTTCGTTTCGTTTATGATTTAAAAATCCTTTGAAATAATTAGAGTTCAAATTTCTAATTCGATCGTTTCCTAAGTGGTTTGAAGGATTTTTAAAATCATTAAAATTTAGCTTTTCAACTGGATCAGTTGATCCAAAGCCGAGTCCTTTCATATTTTCTACAAAAATTATTTTTAACAACATATTCAACGATTTTTCTCCTTTAGAAAATTTTGCCAAGGTTGATTCAATTCATTGAATTTTAGATTTAAGATCACTATTTTCCTTCATTAAATTCGAACAATGATTTATAGCGATCATTCTCTTTTCAGCATCATTTTGTATCAAAACTATATTTTCGTTTTCAAGAATTTTAATTTTAGCGTTGGACTTAGAAATCTCAATTTCAAATTGTTTTCGCTTTTCACAATCAAAATTTTCAATTTCTCTAAGCCTTTCAATCTCCTTTTCAAAATCGCAATTATTATTTTTTAAATTCTGGTTTTTTACTTTCTAGCGACTCTAAATTAGTCTTGAAATTCAAAAAATCATCACTCAAAATCTGACATTTTTTCATTCTGAAATATACGAATTCTTAACTTTTTCAAGTTTGCTTTCTAATCTGTTACTTTCTTGAATTAATTTTAACCTATCAAATTTTAATTTCCTATTTTTTAACTCAAGAGAATCAACAGTTTTTGTGATATCGTGACACGTTAAAATCAAATCTTTATAAGTGAAATTTGATACCTTGCTTGAATCGTCTTCACCACTTTTCGAATCAGTTTGAGTCATAAGACACAAATTGGCTTCCTCTTCATCACCTCAGAAACTTCTTTTCTTTCCTCATCATCCCATGGGATGCAAATGCCTTCTTCTTTTTCTTCCTCTTCTTATTTTCATCGGCTTTCCATGGGCAATTTGATTTGATATGTTCGGATTTCTTGCAATTATAGCAAAAACTACATCGTTTGAGCTATCTGAATTTTCGGACTTGTTAGTTTTTGAATTCTTCTTCGACAACCTGTAATTTTTTTAGCCCACTTTCTTAAAACCATAGCTAAATATTCAACAGGGTCTTCATCATCACTTTCAACAGTATTATTTAGAGAAATCGTTTTTTTCTTTGATCCAGAATTCTTTTGTTCTTCTCTTACTTTTTACTCCATCTCGTATGTAATCAGATTTCCAATTAACTCCTCCATGCTTAATTTATTTAGATCTTTTGATTCTTGAATCGTCCTCACTTTATCTTATCTTCAAAATTCATCGGTATCACTTTTAATATTTTTCTGATCAATTCCACTTCGGTATAAGCTTTGCCAAGAGATTTTGCATTGTAAACGAGTGATGAGAAGTGTCCAAATATCTCTTTTATATCTTCGTATTTTTGCATAGAAATTTTTTCATATTTATTGCTGAGTAGAGCAAGACGAGATTCCCTAACTTGAGATGTTCCTTTATGTGTGACCTCCAACGTATGACATATTTCCTACATGGTTTCACAATGATATATTCAGTTAAATTCAGTTTTATCACAAGCACAGATTAAAGCATTCATCACTTTAGCATTAATTGAAAATAACTTTTTATCATTAGCATCCCACTTATCTTTTGATTTAGGAACTTCAATAGCATTAACAATCACAATGGGAGACATATAACACGTTTCATGTAATAACCCGGAAAATCTGGGCCAGTTTAAAATTTTTATTTTGGCAATTTTAGCGAATTTTGATTATTTAAAATGAATTATTTTAAATAAAAAGGACGTGAAATTTATTTTGAATGGAATTAGAACGTATATATTATATACGTAGTCGTTAGAATATTTATTATATAATTATAAATAGAATTGAAAATGGCGCGGTAGTTCGATAATTCGATTTCAAATTTCAATTGAATGTACCAGGTGCAAAACAATCCAGATTTTAGTGAAACCAAAAATAATGGGATCTAATTGATGATATCTTTCCAACGAATCCGAAAAATCAAAATTTCATAGCGGGAATCAAAAGATATGTCCAGTTGAAAATTCTGAATAGTCGCTATGGAATTCAGGGCCTTAAAAATGGACATTTTGCAAACGACCTCGGATTTCGACGAAACCAGTTTTGTTGGGTCCGTAATGTCAAATTATTGCTAGGTTTCAAATTTCATAATTTTTCGAATCAGTATGTGAGCGTGGCAAAGGAAAACGCGTTTGACCAGTTTCAGTTGATTTTAATCGACTGGAAATTGGCCATTTTTCCAACGGTCTCAGAATTTGACGAAACTAGTTTTGTTAGGACCGTATCGTCAATACGAAGCTAGAAAATATTTTTCTGTAATTTTCCGAGTTAATACGTGACCCCGATAATTTGAAATGTACGTTTAAAATTCAATATAGTGATTTAAATGTAAATTCAACGGAAACTGATCGAAACGATCAAACCAGCTTACGAAACATATCCCGTTGCGTTCGGAATAGGGGTAATTAGTTAAGGGCGACAGTCGTTGGGTCTCGTTTGGAGTTCGTAATGATAAACCATCATTGTTGGAATTAATTAATTAAATAAATAATATATAAATATAAGAGAAAACCCTAATTTCCTCTCATAACGTTCAGCCGCCACCCCACTTCAAGAACGACCAGAATTGCTCCCCGTTTCTTCCCCTATTTCCTCCTGATCCGCTCGATTCCAATCCTTGCTCATTAAAATAAAATCAAAATACATTCTGCCCTATTTAAATCAAGGGTGGTTCGATCAAATATGGTTTGCTAATTTGGGTGAATTTCCTCCTGGAAGGTTCGTCGTTCGAGGGTGATTTTTGTCGCTGTCGGAGCTGCGAGTTGACCATGACCGGGGGCAGAGGGTCGCTACTCTGGCGGCTTCGAGGTGGTATTGTTTGATCGTGTTCCTGCGCGTCGATGGGGTGGAAAACTGGAGCCCTAGGGTGAAGGGTTTGGGTTCGGCTGATTTGCGTGGTACAGGGACTAAACGGAGAAGAGCGAGAACAGTAGCGGCCTTATGATTTTGGATGGACGGCCCTGAATTTTGCAACGTGATTAAAGGGTAATCTCTTTGTTTAAACATGGTTATACATTAATTAGTTAATTGAATTGATTATGTATAATAACATTGTTTTAGAAATGATTATAAAAAAATAAATAAAATATTCATTGTTTTTGAAAATAAACTTTTACATTGTTTTTAGAAATAAAAATATATGATTTTTTATATATATTGAACTATCGAAAGGAAAATATGGTTTTTATATATTGAACTTCGAAAGAATATATGGTTTTTATATATTGAACTTCGAAGGAAAATATGGTTTTTATATATTGAACTTCGAAAGCAAATATGGTTTTATATATATTGAACTATCGAAAGGAAAATATGGTTTTTATATATTGAACTATCGAAAAGAAAATATGGTTTTTATATATTGAACTATCGAAAGGAAAATATGGTTTTTATATATTGAACTTCGAAAGGAAAATATGGTTTTTATATATTGAACTTCGAAAGGAAAATATGGTTTTTATATATTGAACTTCGAAAGGAAAATATGATTTTTATATATTGAATAGCAAAATAAAAATGTGATTTTGATATATTGAACATCGAAGTAAAAATTCGATTTTTATATATTGAATAGCGAAGTAAAAATGTGATTTTTACATATGTAGAGAATACGGGCAACGAAGATGCGATAGCGATGAAGATTTCTATCAATGAAGTGCCGTGGAGCTAGGATAGCTATCTGTGAGAATTTCTCACCTTTCAATTTCTTTTTTTCTAGTTATATATATACTAGGATGCAGACGGTGCTTAGTAGCACCCGACACAATCGTCCACAGACCATGGACTTGTTTGTTTGATTGCAAAAATTAGTTAGATTATTTGATTGAAATTGAATTGTGTGGTGAAATGAAATTGATTTGATTGATGTGTGAATGGCGTGGGCCTTCACTAGACCGGGGATAAGGCTAGGCCTCGTCCCGTTTCTAGTATCGTGCCGTTATGCCGCCGAAATTTTCTAAAATAAGTTAGAAAAATAAAAATATCATTTTATTGAATAAATGAACTGAGTAGAAATTCATATGTTGAAATAAAATGTTTTATCGTTGAAAATATAATTTTTTAACGTGAAGTGAATAAAAATAAAATATTCATTTACAAACCGGACGGTTTGTTTATGTACACCTATTTGAATGACATTGATTGGGACGATAAATTTTACACATCGCCCAACTGCACAAATAAAATCTGTGTTTGATTGTTTGAAACCCCACACGGGTGTTGGGATGAAATTTGAAGTTCACTCATCCTGATTTATTAAATATGTCGATCGATTGATTGACAGGCTGTTATAAGCGTTAGATATCTATATTTGATGCTTATACAGTGTAGTGCACTTTGGTTGATGGTTGATTATTTTTCAATGCTATTATATGTGTGTAATGTATGAAAATCCATATAATTAACATTATATGGTGATTGATTGGGCCTCATTCCAATTTAGAAAATAAAGGATAATATAAAATAAAGGTTCATGTGTTGACAGTACTCATCCATTGAGATTGGTCATGTGTTGAACGAAATATTTTAATAATAGAAATATTTGAAATAGAATATTTGAAAATAGGAATATATGAAGCCGTGTTGATTAGATTGACGCCATTTTGACGTGAACGATATTTATATCGATTTTATTCATTTTAAAATGAATATTGAAAAGTGATTTCGAAATCGAATATTTTGAAATGAAATTTGAATCAAATTGAATAGAAAACGAATTCGAATCGAATTTGTTTTGAATATATATACAACGAATTGAATCGAATAGAAAACCAATTTGAATTGAATCGAATAGAAAAGGACTTTGAAATTAAATTGAATTGAAAATGAATTCAAATTGAATTGAAAGCAAATTGAAATGAATTCAAATTGAATTGAAATTTGAATTGAATAGAAATGAATTTTAAAACGAATTTATAAAGAAGAATTCAATTTTGATTTGAATTGAAAAGGAAGTTGAAATTGCTTTTGAAACGAATTTAAAACTATTTATATAATTCGTTTTAAATAGAAATCGACGAAATATATGTTATATATATTATATATATAATATAATGGCCTGAATAGAACGCGCCGCGCCGCGGTAGTTCGTGAATTTCGACCATTTATTTCAAACGGACATTACGGGAGATCCGACCGTCGGATTCTCCTAAAACCGGAACCGTTGGGTTCGTATCGAAAAGAGCTTTCTAACGAATATTAGAAATTTGAAATCTAACGGTTGGATTTGGAATTATGTCCAAATCAAATTTGAAAAAGGTCGCTGTAAGTGCAGTTCGATAGCCGTTGATGGAAATCGACTGTACGGGCCTTGATAAAATTATTAAAAATAGTAATAATTTGTGTAAAATCATAAGAAATGATTTGAGAAGAATTGGGATGAAAAACTCCATATTTGAAAAGATAAAAATAGATTTTTATCGAGATGAACTAGTTTTGAACTAGAATTATAATTCTATTTATTTTTAAATAAATAAATTGAATTCGAAAAGGGTTTCAAAAATAACCAAAATTTCCAATGATTGCATTGGAGTGGATTTGAATCGAAATTGTCTTCGGAATATTTCGATGTTGGATTCGGGATTATACAGATGTTGTTATGGAAATTTGAAAGATGTAGATATTTATATCGTTATTTCCAATACGACATTTGTTAATCGTAGAATTTGATATTGAATATAAGCCGATATATTTTCTATTCAGAGCCTTATATTGAATATCAAATGTGATTTGGGTTTGTCGTGAATGGTGTCTTCACTAACACTGTTCTTGAACCCAGTTGAGAAAAGATTAAATCTTTTTATTTAGATTTGATGAAGTGTACCAATTAAATAATATTTAATTGGAATTGAATTGATATTGATCTTTGGGTTTATCGTGGACGGTGTTTTAAATAACACTCGTTCTTTAACCCGATAATTAATGGAACGTGATTTTGGGTTTATCGTGAACTGTGTTTTTAAATGACACTGATTCTTTAACCCAGTCAAAGATTAAAACTAAGTGGAGTTTTAATGAATCTTTAATTAGATTGAAATAATCGAAATGGAGTATCACCAGTTTTGCTCCAGGCGATAGTTAAATCTTTAATTAGATTTGAACGTGAAATGGTAATTGAATTTACCGATAACACCGTGGTGTTAGATATGAAGTATAACCAGTTTTACTTCATGGGATGAATAGGTTGGGATTGGGGAAATTAAAACAAATGATTACTTCGGTAAGTTTCGTTAATCCCGACTAGTTTGAATTGATATTCAAAAATAGATTAAAGAATAAATTCAAGAAATTTATCTTGGATAAAATTAATGGGAACCTTTCCCTATGAAGGTGAAATCAGAAACTAACTGTCAGTTAGCTAAGCAGAATGGTTTTCTGGATATTGATCTGATGTTGGTTTCGGCCTTCGGGGTTAATATTTGGGGAATTATTCTCTTGATTAATTTACGGTTAGTGACTGATGAATTGGAATGAGGCGTATGTTGTGTTTGTGTAACACTTATTTAAATATACGCGAGTTATTCGGAAAGACCGGGTTTATCCCATTCTGAATAACTGATACGACGATAAGTCGAAGATGGTGGTCGAAGACCAGAAGTCTTCACGTCGTTTGGGTGATTACTGATGATCTTGATTGGGCTGTACACCCAAGAAGATGGAAACAGTTAGTGATCGTCCAGACGTAGTTGGAGATCGATGGATATGCGGGGTACTAGGTGCCTCCGGTTTCGTTCAGACCCAGAACGGACTTGTAAATGGACTGTGTGTCTGACATTGGATTTTAGTCCGTGTGATTGATCTCTATTAAATATATATCTGTTTGGCGGCGGAGAATTTATTCTCTTGCTTAACGCCCTTCTCTGAGACGTACGAGCTCAGGGGTTATATATTGATGGATATCCAACGCATGGAGTGAATTGCCTGTGTGGCATGCCTAAGTGGAAATTGATCGAGGCTTCTGTTGAAAAGCAAAGTCTTGTGGTGATGATCAAAGCACGGCCTTTGTGGCGTAGCTTTATGTAACATTTACTTCGCGAGTTTCACACCCGGTATGAACCAAAAACGGGAGACGGACCTCAGGGAGGACTTGCGTTTCTTTCTAGCTAAAAGTGGCGTCAGTGGTTTTACACGCCCTGACGAGTTTGACTTATGTGGTTATTGTTGTTGCGAGGCGCCTCGGATTGATCGGTCGTTCTCGAACCGACGGAGTCATTTGATGGCTCATTTGCGCCCCAAAAGGCGGGGAAACGTAGTGTTCAGGCATAATAATCCACATCGGTGGACCGGCCCTGACGATCCAGGGGGCAGTTGTGGCTGTTCCTGAGACATGGTAGGCTAGATTGTCTCGAATCGGTTGAGGATCTTGCCCCTAGCCTCGGTTCATACCATAAATGATAACCCAACTTCCAATACGACGTCTTGCGGTTTTGATTGTAAACTTATATATGGCGACATAGTGTTATGGGCCATTCATGCCGCCTATGATTGATATTTATGATTTGAAGTTGTTTTATACACTATGCACTTATAATAGTATCAAATGATTTGTTTTAAACGTATCAAGCATTCTTTGGCTGTTATAAGGGAAAACCCTATCCCCCGGCTTGCGTTGCATTGTGTGATAGGACCTGGGTCTTATAACAGCTTCATTTTTCTTTATTTAGCATTGCGCTGTTTGTTTTATGCACTGGTATTCTTGGGAGGAAACCCGTTCCGTGTTATACGGCGTGGTCCCTTGATTTACCTAACTTTAAAATAAAGATTAATAACTGTTTTAGTTCTCACACCAGTCACATGACTGACCTGGAGTTTATTGTTTTAACCTAAACTCTGGGTGCCCCTATTTTCGACACGGGCAGCTAGTAGTTTTGGTTTTTGCAGATTTATATTCACAGGATCTTGGATTACAGCTGGAACGATATCCGGAAAGCTTTGTATCCGTATATCTCTTCTAGTTGTGTATTGTATTATTTTCCGCTGCTATGTATTTAAATGTAATTTAAATCTCTGATATTTCTGTGTAATATTCATTCATACTCTGTATATTCTTGTAATCTGATGCATTGTTGTAATAACAGTGAAATGTTCTTTCGTCTGCGTTCTGTTTTGTCGTGTTCTCAAACGATAGGGCATTTCGAACGGTCTGGGTCGGTTTAGCGACTGGTTCGGATCGAGCGAAATTCCTTGCCGTCACATTTCAATAATATCTCACACATCATAATCAACTGAACTCAAATAATTTTTATCCTGGCTTTCCAATAGGCATAATCAGTTCCATTAAACATAGGTGGCCTAGCTATGGAATGACCTTTAGAAAAAGCATTATTAGACAGATTCATGAATCTAGAGTTAGAAAATACCCGCTCTAATACCACTTGTAGGATTTAAATTAACCCTAGAGGGGGTGAATAGGGTTTATTGCAGTTTTTGCTAAGTAATTAAATAATATCAACACAAATAATAATCAGAGTCAACGCGGAAAAATAAATAACACACAGATATACCCAACTTCGGCAAAACCCTGTCTACTGCTGCATTCCCCAAAGTTTCTACTAGGAATTAAAACAATCTCTATGCTTACAATCCCCTGTAAACTCGCGACACTCGCTCCCAACTGTTCTAACCCTTTGCTCAAAACCCTGCACTAATCTCTATCCCCGAGATCAGATTTCCCCATAAAAACGTTTTTAAAATTAAAACACTAAAAAAATAAAACCCTAGTTTATAAATAAATAAATAAAACCTTTTAGACCTTTTTAACTTGACCAATCCTCTTTTTCTTTTGTTCTCATTCAATGGTAATCGGGTCCTCTTGTTATTTAATGGTAACCGATACTATCTTCAAATTAGGGTTTTAATTTCGGTCCCAGATCTCGACTTCGAAAACTCCGGAAATTTGTATTCTGATGCTCCAAATAGTTGATGGTCTTGGTCAAAAAATTTGGCCTGTTGATCGATTGAAAATCATTAAATCTATGTGAGTTATTCTAAATTAATTTTTTTGATTTTTCTGCTTAGATTTTCGATAATTGCCAATGATGATGCTGATGTGTATTTATAGAGTCTTGATTCCAAAATGTTTGATTTCGATTTTTGACTTGGCTGAGATATTGTGTAAATTTTGGGCTTGAAATCTTCAACTTTGAATTGGTCCTTGATGTTGCATGTGAAATATGGAGTTTAATCAAGTCTGAAATGTTCAAAGTTTTAGGATTGCGTATGAATTCTTCCGAACTTACTGGAATTAATTGCATTATGAATTGGTTTCTTTATTAAAATATTGATCAAATATTTTCTAGCAATAACAAACTTGAACAATCTTTCTGGAACATTGAATTTGACACTATCAATACTGAATAATAAATCTCGTATGTGTTTATTTTTCTGAAGATAAGGTCTTGATGAATTTCTGTAATTTTGATTCCTCATTTTTGGCTTGAATTTTTTTTAATACTGCTCCATAAAAATACTGATACGAACAAATGTTATCCTTGATATGGTCTTGCCAAAAAAAATAAGAATGGATGGTGGACTTGAGTTCTTTGAATTTGGCATGCTTGTAATTTTTTGGTACTTCGAATGTCCACAAGTATGAACTGATGTTAAAATGAGCTGATACTAACACATTGATTTTCCATATACTTGAACTGATATTGCACTTGAGTTGTCTTTTATGATCGTGAACCTTGTTGTTTTAATTCGAAATTGTTACTGCCATGTTTAACATTTGCTGCACCATCCTTATATGCTTGTGCATATATTGTTATTTTTGTGCATGTCCATTTTGTTGTTGCCGAGCAATTTATTTTCTTATGTACTTAACATATTTTGACCTGCTCCACCTTTATGTTGAGTTGCTAATGAACACTTGAACCTGAATATTTACAATGTGCATTGTGCTTCCCTGGAATGATTTATGCATGTGTTAAATTGCTTTGTGGACCCTGGCTGAAATGCATTAGAGAACTTTGTCCATTTTCATTTTGTCAGCCTTGTTCTTGTATTTTGGGTTCGGCATCCATGTTTATGCTAATTTTGACTACATATAAGCCATGACATTGTTCATCTTCCACTTTGTATATACATACATTGTGTATATATATGTATGAGTATTTCTTGGACTGTGGCATTGATTTTTGGATACATGTCCATTCACGATTTTTTGCATACCGTATGCCCCTGCACAAAGTATACGTGTATATACATATGCATTTATGTGTATACATGTATGTGTATAAGATATTTATAAAAATGTGAGCACTAGAGATATTGTCTACCTTTGGTATTTACAGTGTATCACTGTGAATATCACAAGCTGTCAAGACACATATGGATATATGTATATATATGTATATATATATAAGACCATGTCTTGAAAAATGATGAGAAACACACCAATAATTCTAAGGCAAATAAATTTGTATTTGATTGTATTTAAATCTATTTTTGTTTCAGTTTACTATGTGTATATTTATGATAGGTATACAGGTGACTTGAACTGGATTGGAAGCACGTGAAGACTCGGTGTCAACGTCGGAGTCAGTGAATATATATGTAATTGTGCACGTCTCTGTGTAGTGAAGAAAAACTGTATGTGAAATCGATTGTAGACATGAATAAAATTGTGTTAATATTAGTGATAAACAAATTAAATTGACTGAAATAATTTTTTTCCCAATCCAATCTGTCTTTTTATTTGAATTTTTCCAATAGTACGATTTCGTGTGATATATATATATATATATATATATATATATATATTCAAGTGTGTCATGTCAAATCTAAACAAAAATATCCAATTGTATTCATGTGAACTGTAAATAGTGGAGTCATTAATATGTGCTATTTCAAATGCTAAAATAAAATATTTATTTAAATAAAAATATTGTTTGAATATCCAATTCTATATATTGGTATTCTATTCAAATAAATATTTATTTCTGTATGTGCTGTGAAATATAGAATTATATTGTTTACAACAGATTTACAAAATAATATATATGTTTGTTATCATCAAACAAAAATCATACTGTTATACTCAACGTCATGTGCTCAGTAGTTCTTCGATTGTTGTCTTGTATTTTGGGCTCCATTTGAAATTCTTTTTCTCTTTATTTTATTCGACAAAGAGGGGCGTGCACCTATTGGTGCCCTTTTAAGATAAAGAGATTTAAGGACGTAATTTTCTTCTTTTAAGTTTCATACTTCTATCTTATTCTTTGGGATTCAACATTCAATATTGTTGTGATTTGCAATCAAATATCTTTGATGCCCCTTGCATTCATGACGAATTTGATTTTGTTTTCTAATGCAAATTTAAATGAGCACTTGAGTAGGTTCAGTCTCATCCTACTTTCCCAAAACTTCAAACATTTCGACTAGATCATCTAATTAATTCCTATATACACGAGAATTTACTAGCATGTCTTTTGTAAACATTCGTAGTCTTTTTTTTCCTGATTTGGCCCTTGAACATTAGAATTACCAATTTCTGATTTGTAGCTTCAGCGTTCTTGAGTATAATTGGCATAACACGGTAGCTGCGTATAGTCCATGATTAGTGTTGAAACATGTGTTTTATTGATATAGTTCGAGCAATAAAATTTGATTTTATTCCAAATAGGCATCCATGAATGATAATAATTTATGTCCCTCCACTCGATAAATAAGCCAATCAATTATGTGAAATGGGAAGTTGTTTATACATCAAGCTTTATCAAGATCTAAGTACCTTGTGCAAACTCGCAATTTCCCATTGGACTTATTCAATCATATAGGATTGGATACCCAATATGACGACCACCTCATACCTCCTACACTAATATAAGATGCTAGGATGATATGGGATGATCATCAAGGAAAATAACCTCGAAGAAGAAATTTTCATATAACTCACATCGCACGGATAACATATAGTAATAAAATATACAACAAGACATAGTAATGAAGTATAGCAGAGCAAAAAATCCCATCTCCTAAAACCTCAAATATCAAGTGTAGTACATCTCAGTATGTGAATATCTGAATACGCCATCCCTTAGAATCTCTCAAAAAAATAGCAGAATAATAATACTGTATAAGAAAATAATACTCCAGCCTCCTTCTCGTCACCATACAACATCAGCGCCACTAAACCTGCAACCTGCTACCCAATCTACTCATCGACAACGTAAATGAGTATACCAAGGTAATAAGAGAAAACATAAAACCTTGAGTCAGACAGCAGTCTTAGTGAGCGATAAAATAATTGTCAACAGTTTCACAGGATAACAAGGTAATAGACAGTTCAGGTCTCATCTGAGTCGTCCTTGCAACCACAGAGTTAACACATAATAATCTCATTATAATATGCTATAACATACAGAACTAACATGAGTCAGAACATAATTCTCAATTGTTTGATCCAAAAATGGCTCTAACACCCAAACTAAGGATGATTCTAAATGAAATAAAAAAAATGAAGAAAACACAAAATTTATAGTGGTTCGATGTTAAAGAGCCTACGTCCACTTTGAATTTCTCTAATTGATGATAAGAATGCAAGTACAATGTTTGTTTCCACTCACACAATGAATAATTTCACTCAATCTTCTCCAAAATGTGCTTCAAAAGGTGATTGTGATTCGAATAAAGTGATGAAAATCGGTTATGGAAGAGGTTTTGGTTTCTGATTTGCCAAAAGATCCTTTCAAATGAGGCTTGATGGTGTGTTTATAGGCAGAAATTTCCGCTTGATGGCCTTCGGTTCGGATACACGTGGCGTTCATCCCTTTCGGTTCGAAATGAGGAGTTGTAGGATGTCGCCAGCGCATAGCTTTAGTGGGAGAACGTGGGAAAGTAGTCGTGCAACCGCTCAACATCTTCTGGAGTCATGGGTTATAACTATTATCTAACTGCTTTCGGTTCGGATCGGAAGTGTAGAAAAGTAGAGGGGCAGATCGGATGGCTCCGAACCGATGCCGTTCTGGCTTCACACTATTGTTCTTTGCTCCGCAACATATTAGTTCACCTAGGAATTTCCGAACCGAACTGGGTTTTGGATGCTTGTTCTTCTAGTCAGCATCCTTCATTAATTACCTTTTAATCTTTGTGTAGCCTAGTTCACAAAGTAGGCTAACATTTTGCCTCCTCGAAGTGCACGTTTATTGAAAATAAAGTGTGCTTCGAAACAGTCTGTCCTTTGGTTTCTGAATTGGATTCATTGAATAGTTGCTTCCATTCACTTGTAAAGTCATGTTGCTTCATCAAGTCACATCTTTTGTTGTCTATAAATACGTGATGAAATGCAGAAATTGCTCCCATTATTCGAAATAACTTCAAGAACTTCCTTCAATGTTCAAGTAGCTCCTCCAGTTAAACTTTGATAATGCATATTTATTAACTTGTTGCTTCTTCTTTCGGGTTGGTCTTGCACGTTGAGTTGACTTAGGTAGTTACAGTTCGGATGAAGCTTGTCTGATCCGATTCGGGTTTGATCTCCTTCGCATCATAGAGCTCGAAGGCTGTGGACTTCTTTCCTAAGCAGGTTGGTCTGAGCATTGGGGGCCCATGAGAAAACAAAAAGCCCCTTATCTTTATAAATTTACAGAATTCCTTTCTCCCTTTTTCATTTTAATCCGATTTCACTCTTAACCCATCTCGAACCCTAATTCTCCAAACCTCCAGAATTCCTTTCAGATTCAAAAATTGAAACCCAAGGTGGGTTTAGGTCTCGTTTTTCCTTTGATTTAATCATGGATTTTACAATATTCATAATTGAACTATGCTTTAACTCACGCAAGTCCATGATAATTAACGTTGATATTGATTTTAGGGGTCTTTAGCTCGCTGTCATCGTTGTTGGTGGAGCTTTTCACCAACTCGGGGTGTCGGAGCTGATAAACCCAGTCATGGCATCGTGTGTAACAGTTCGTGGATGAGGCGTGGGTCTTAATGATTTTTTGATAGATATAGTAAGTTCTTGAGTGGGTATATGAGGAAGACAAATGATGAATTTGGAGGAGAAGAAGCGAATTGGTTTAGTGCAGAGGAGCTCGTGGTGTAGACGTTCAGGGGGAGAGGATTGGGTTAAGGATGAATGGACGAGGATCAGAAGAGCCAAGATGGGGTGAAGTTCCAGAGACATATGAATGAAGGAGAATAAGCTTAAAGTCATCAGGGCAGTTTGGTTCGGTGCTAACTGACTCAAACTAGGTTTCCCCTCTGAAGGTCCGTCCGACCTGAACCTAGTCGTGCTTAAATCCCCAATCCAATCCGCTTACAACATAGATACCCGAATTAATTCATTGATGACGAAATCATCCGAACCGACCCGTTAATTATAGATGCACCCGAACCGGTTCGCAGCTATGCTAGTATGATTCGACCAACTTAATCAAAATTAGATATAAATTGTGATTTCATGGACAGTTAGGATAAAGCCTTTTCGACTGAACTTTTGGATTATTGGTGAATACATTATTGTCTTGCTCATCTTTGCATTGCATTCCTTTATACAACTATCTTGTATTATTGCGTACACATTTGCACACTTTAGCTCACACACATGTACAGAGGGATACGGGCAATCTTACTCTGACTCCTGCTGTTGTTTCTTCAGTAGTTTAGCAGAAATGGCTGAGTGACACTCATCTAGATTAGCTGAAAGAAAAGATGCTACCAGATCATCGAGAATCCACCCATTGAAGACATATCTTCCACTTCAGATTCGGGTTGGAATAGTTCAGGTCCAGACTTTGAAATGGTCACTAATGAAAGTGATGTATCATCCGAGGGTAATGTCTCTTTGGGCGAGGAAGAAGAAGTAATCGAGCCCCGAATGAGCTCTGGAATGTTACTATTTTCGAACTTCCTAAGGATTTGGTCGAATCAACAATTGACAATGACAAACTCATGTGGATATGTCTAAAGCACGGGATTCTTCGAAAAGATACAAAGTTTCCCCCAAAAACAGATCGTCCCCATAACCCGTCGGAATGGTACATGGCTATCACCAGATTGATGTGCCTAGTTGGGGCAATTCCTCCGTTCCTGCCATTCGTCGTCGATTTTCTGAGACAACTGCAGATTGCCCCCATGCAACTTCATCCCAACTCTTATGCTTATTTGTATACTTTATACATAGCGTACCAAGAAATTTTAGGTGTAGAGCTTACTTTCAAGGATGTTCATTTCTTTTACAATTTCAATCATCGAACCAATGACAACCCATCTTTTGTATACTTTGAATCGGTGCCAACAAGGAAAATTATCACCGTTCCGTTTAGCAGCAAAGCTGGGGACCCGAAACCTGAATGGTTTTATATTAAGCAATAACCCGGATGTGCCAGAAGATGGCTTCCTGATCCTTTAAGTTTTAGTCCCAGCCTTTATCATAAATTAATCATTGCTTTTTTTCATTCGCAATTCCTAACCCACCACAAGAGAAGCATCCGATGCAATTTGATCATTTAAATCAGTTACTTAATGGTGATAAAAAATTCTTGACAATCAAGGACTGTTTAGTAGATGAATATCTCCATCGGCATCGTCTAATTGCTATAACTCATAGCATAGGCCACGGGGAAGGGCCCATACTTGTACATACCTCCAGTTGAAGGGCTAATCGATACTCCACTTAAGAGGGGAAAAAGCTCCATAGATCCAACAACACCCCTTAGGGATCCTCCTTCTCCCTCCACGACTCAAGATGATATTTTAGCAAACATCGCAGAAAAAGATAGGGACAAATATATTACTCCCGAGGATGTTGCTACTCCTGAAAGACCGATATCTTCAAAAGAGTTTTCGTTAAATACTCCTCAAGGAGAAGCTACTATTGAGGATGATTCTACATTTCAGAGTTTAGGAAATATTCCCTTGCCCAAGACTTTTTACACCTCAGAGGATTTCAGAACGGATCCCTTAATCTTTACTTCCTCAGAAGAAACCACTCCTGTGAAGGCTAAAGAGACCACACATACTGACCTAATTTCAGCTCTGGTTGGTTGGGGGGAATATGTATCACTTAGGATGCGCACAACATATTGGCGCTGCATATCACAACACTTATGCTTTGTGCAAACATTAGTTCTAAACTCTACAGACTTTGTTTTGCAGGAACCATGGTACGTCCTCGTTACAATATTAGGAAGATCTGTTCCAGCGTGCCCAGACACGATTCCAACACTGAGCTTGATCATTGTGAAAGACGCGACAGGGACGATATGAGGCATTATGATTCCAACCATCCTCATTCCTTGCGCTCTCGTTCTCCTCATCGGTCCGATCCGGACAAGTACAAGAGACAACAAAGTCGTCATGAAGGGGGCAAACAACCTTCTAAAGATCCGACTCTTCCCAAAGAGAAGGCTCCTCAAGAGAAGCAATTATCTAAGCAATCTGACTTACAGGATAAGTCTAAAGTTCCTGAGAAGAGGACAGGCAAAGGAGATAGGTCCATGGTACCTGCCAAGCGAAGGAATATTGAATTATCTGTATCAAAGCCCGTGTGGCGTTTGTTCCCGCGCTTGAACCTATTCCTCGGAATTGGGCCGATGATGCTAAAGAAAAAAAATCGACTTGGTGGATAAGTAATACACAGAAATGTATAAATATTCGCGTAAGCTTTCTAAGATTATCAAGGATCTCATTGCTGATATTGGCCACATGAAGGAAATGGCCAATTGTGATGCAAGCATTTTGAAGAATTCGGAGAACGATTTGTGTAACACCCCACATCCATTAATGTCACTCACAAAGGGAATGCCTTAACTTCAATGGAGCATTATGGGTACTGGAATAGAAATATTACAAGACAGACATATATAAAACAGCGGAAAGTAAAGTGGAAGTACTTAAAATCATTTATTAAATATAAATGTTTACAATAAAAGCCCATCAACTTCCAATACCCAATTAAATAGTTAAAATATCTGTCTTGCTCAAAAACAAAGAAGCATAAAAACAAACTATAGTATTCCCCAATAAAGCAAAGCAAGCCATAGCCAAGAGAAATCCAAGCCATACATGAAAGAGCCTTGGAGCTTGGTAAGATCCGAACTAAGCTGTATTCCCACCCTGCGAACCTCGGGGGGGGGGGGGAAGAAAAAGAGGCGAAACAAAATGGGTCAGTCATAAAGACTGAGTAAATCCTAGTGACTTTCAGCATAAAACAGGTAAAGATAATATGGCATGAGTAAACAGAAAGTAAACATAAGCATAATGACAAGATAAGCAACAGGTAAGATAACTAAGGATAACATGATGTGATTTTTGTCAAGTAACATCGCAAGGTTCCCATTCAAGATAAACTAAGTATAATTTCGTAGGATTCCTATCAAGCATAACAAGATTCCTCTGCTTCGCCATTAAAATATTTCTATGAGATCTATTTGCTCTACACCACCTAACTAGCATCTTTACAAGTGTCTTACATGGAATGTTTCGTATTCCTACTAGTACTTCAACTAGTGTCCTATGTAACAAGGATCCTTACCTCCTACTAGTGTCCCAACTAGTAGCCCGTGTTACATAATAAGGTGATCCCACCCACTACTTAGAAATCATAATACTAGTCTTATGTACCCCTAGCTGACTACATAGGTGCCGCCTGCCCCTATCTCCACTAGGTGTACCCACCAACCCCCATGCGATCGGCTCCCTAACTCGTAGATACCCGTGCTGACCCCATAGTGGGGTGTATCATTTCCCAAAGTGGCAACCCGATACAACGGAGATGCATGGCTTCTACCTACACGATGCAACGTCTTACCTAACAGCCCGGGCCCACACATGCACATGACCCCGTTGGACTTACGTTGCCATCGCTTAACCCGTTTTGACCTCTTACAATCAAACCCAGTATGCGTGTCCCGTCCTCGACATGGGTCGAGCTCACAAAGATACGTAATGGGCTACTGGTCTGAAAAGGGTCCCCTTTCCTCGACACAAGCTTCCCACCTATGCTTGGTCCCCTCTAGTAATTCTTACTTAACCCCTTCTTATTCATGTCCACTTACATGCTTAAATTTTGGTTAAATATACACCAGTTATGTCTTACATGTTACCCATGTCCTTCATTTAACCCCTACCTCATCCTCATGTCTTAATACATGCTTTATCTTGGTTAAGTGCTTATAAGTTATATTTTACATGTCATTCATTTTACCCCCAACGTCTGGGTTTAACCAAGCACCTTGGCTTTATCTGCCATTAGACCCTATGTCTATCCATTAACTATGCGCTTGTGCTACCTCATCAGTCTAATCATTTAACTTGGTTATTTCCATTCATACCAACCTTCAACTTTGCTTATTAGTTCAATTCTTAACTTGAACTATATTAAGTTCATTAATAAGCCCATAACATGTTATTCCTATGATTCATACATTAACCCCCGTTATGGTACAATAACATGTTCTTATTCAATCTTTACAACCAAGTACCCCTTAACTTACAAACAAATTGGAGAGAGAGAATAGTTCCCTAAATACCAACCCCGAAGACCGGAATCAACATCAGATTGGTACTCAGAGGATTATCCAACCTAACCAATGTTTTGTTCCTTTTTATAATATAATTTATGTCGCCTTTAATTGTAAATTCATTCTTGTCTTTACATATTGCTTAATTTGCAATGAAGCACACCTTTCCTTATTACGTAAGTTATCTCATCTTGTCTTTTGTTCCCCATAACTTTCTGCATTAATTAAGATTTACTTAACCCAACTATTCATGTCATAACGGTTAAGTGTCATTAGCCTAATCATATTACTTAACCCACCCATTCATGCCATATTGGTTAAGTGTCATTAGCCTAGTCATATTACTTAACCCACTCATTCATACCATATTGGTTAAACGTTCTTAGTTTACTTAACCCTTCCCACTGGTCTAATTACCATGTTATGTTGGTTAAGTACTACTATTCGTGTTCCCACATGTCACCAACTTAACCCCCATATCCCACCACATGTTTTCTTTGGTTAAGTGTTATTTAATTTATTACTACCGCAACCCCGTAGGACCTCTCACATTGGGCTACCATTTATGGTTGTTGGATTTGTCGGGCGGGTCCGGGCAGTCTTATACTATAAATGAGTCCAACCTCGTGTCCATACAGTTGTCACGCATCTAATTTTCAAATTAGGTTTTTAAGGTAACCATCCCGTCCGTCGGATCAGTTAGGGATAGCCAGGGAGGGCAAGAAACTTGTATTTTCCAAACCCAAGCCTAAACACTATCCTCTCTGTCACCCTAGAACATTCAGGTATATGTGTCATTAATCTATTCATAAATTCACTATAAAGTTATGCCAATTTATAGCCTTTTATTTACACGTAAATTATTCCTAATTTACTTGCTTCATAATTATCCTCTTAATGTACATTATCAGCATTTATTATTATGGCCCCTTTTCCATAAATCAGACATAATTATACCATTTTTGCCAAGCCTAATGTACATGTCAATTATTCACAATTATGGCTAGATTCAAAATTATGCTAATATACTTATTATGCCAAATTAACTTAATTTAGCCAACCCAATTCTGATTTAATATTCTAATTTATAGCCTGTGCCTAAAACAAGGCTTACTTACCAATACTAAATGTAATATGTCAAATTACACAATCCATTATTCATGTCAAATTACCAAATTTACATTTTAATAAGCATGTCATAACGCACATTCCAAATTATGCCAATTTACATATGTTCAACTTATGTCGAATTACATAATTTCCAAGTTTATGTCCAATCTACCCTTATTAAGTTTTATGACATATATCAAATTTTTGCCTAATTTACATAACCCAAGACCCATGTCAAATTATATATGCTAATCCAAATTTAGCAATTACCATGACGATACCCAATTATCCAATTTCATGTTAATGGTAGTAATACCCAAATATCCAATTTTTATGTTATGCCATCAATTCCACCCAACACATATGTTCAATTAGGCAATATTCCACTATTTTCCCCGTATTCAATCGTAAGCAAATCGCGATTTAGGCCTAGATCCGAAATTGATCTAGGTTCATCAAAAGAAAATAAATAGGGGAAGTTATAATTGGTATAACAATAGGTACAGAGAGAAAACTGGCATAAAAGATAGATCTTGAGAATAATCTCAACATGAACTGATTTACAACAGGCTGAATAAACTTGACATGAGAATGAAGATAGCAAAGCCCAAAACTCAAGATTCAAGAGGAAACAGAAATAGACTTGAATCAATGAACATGCTTACATCCAATTACATTTTATTCCATGGCCATATTATAATTAAATATTTAGATCGGAAAGTAACTAGAACTTACATATCGTGGTCTAAGAAATTGAGATCTAGAAACTAGTCGTCGAATTGTTGAGGCGTTGGATCTTGATTTGATTGTAGTAGCACATCCCCAAATATGCAATTCCTAGCCGTAGTCTTCAAGCAATAGTCCTCTTGTTTTATTTAATTTTATTATTTAGATTTAGAGGAGGAAGAAGAAGTCATGTCCATCCAGAATTTTAGCAGCATAAGGTTAGAGAAGAATGGTGCAAAGAGAAGGAGGCCAGGAGGCTGTTTATATAGGATTAGGCAGACGAACCTAGACAGAAAGCGAGACTAGGAACATCAGGATGCACCCAGGCGCAAAAGTGGGCTCGGGGACCAGGTCGACACCCAGGTCGACTGCCCAGTCGACCTAGTCTGGGGGGGGCGACTGCCCAGTCGACCTGGGTACTGGGCGGGAAATTTCCCACCCAGCCTTTTCTGGGTTTTGAATTCGAAATTTGAATTCGAGCTGTTTTCGATTCTGAAAATCCTGAAACTTCAGAGGGTCATATCTCTCTCATGCGGACTCCGATTCTCGCAAACTCGGACTCATTTTCAAGCAGAATTTCGAAGCGAACACAATGGCGCAGCCCATTTCCCTTGATTATTATTTTAAAATTTAATTCTGCCTTGATTTATGATTTTAATATGTTATTAAAATTCGGGTTGTTACATTCTCCCCTCCTTAAAGGATTTCGTCCCCGAAATCTTCAAGTTAAGCAGAATGTGTTCTACCATCCAATCATCCATTTACTCAATCATCAATCACAGGCATTCATTGTCCTTAAAGGATTTCTAATGCTATATGAACATATGCAGAAAGTGTGTGTATATGTTCCTTATCTAATGCAAATGATCAAGCCTGATTGATCTTCTAGATGCAAAGATATGTTTAGTGCCATGAGTCCAACATGTATGCAAATAGTCCTAGTCACATAAACACTATATGTGTGCACAAACATCCATCCATATGCAACATCCGCATGATAACACATTCAATTTCATTCACAAACTAGTGTAAACATCATGCATATGCAATATGAAAGGTGACTGAGCCGATCTAGTGCCTAATGTGCGTGTATATGCATTTGTGAGCAACCACTAGCAACCACTTGCAACCATCAAACATAACATGTCTCAAACACATGTTTACAACCAACTGTTCCTACCTAAAGATATAGTCGAATGATAGAAGCAAGTAAAACTCTGTGCCCATTAGGCAATGCCAAAGCTAGAAATCTACATCACATATATACTGATTAGGAGAAGAACTCCCTAAGCACCAGCCCCGAAGACCGAAATCAACATCAGACTGACACCCAAAGAAATTCTCAACCCAACCAATATATATGTGATTCTAGAAACTAAGCATGATGGACTCCTTTTTGGTCACAAGAAATCCCTTCCTAAAACCAACCCATATCCTATCAAACCCAAAAAGTTTAATCAACCAAACGGACACCCTCAAGCCCCAACATGTATTACTAACAGATGAGTCATACTCCCTATGGGGTTTGCAACAGAAATGGGTTTGAGAATAGGACCGAGAGGATATACATAAAAGATAGCATGCAAGTAAGCTTTGCAGGAAAAGAGGGATCAAGGACATACTCTTAAAAAGAGATATGATGCCCGAATATAGTCTTCAATCTTCTAAGCCACATTCCCTTGAGCTTAACTCCATTGTGCTTTGACCGACTTTAACTTCACAATTTCATAGCTCCTTGATTCTTATTTCCAAAATACGAGTTGGAACTCATTTCACTGTTGCCTCTCGTTCCACTTTCACTTATTCTCCCTCTAGTACACTCGGTCTCAAACATAACTGTGTACTGAGGGTTCCATGTAAGCTCTCCAAAATTCACTAGTGAATCTTGGGTCTCTTTCACTTACTAGAAGGTATTCCACATAGATGAATTATCTCTTGAAAATAAACAAATGTCAACCATGTTGCTAAATGTACTTACTAAGGCGATTTTCTACATCACATGCATAAGTGAAATGAATCATCCGCCTTAGTGGCGAACACTACTCGAGCGGATCAATAAATGTATCTAGAGATTCTAGGTAACTAAGCATGTCAAAAACCCTAAGGGTTACACTAGACTTCGAGGGCATTACCGAGGCAAGTCAAGAGTCTAACTACCCTCCTTTCAAAACCGAGAATGGCACCCTTATTGGATAACCACTCCATTCCTAGAATCCACTCCTAGCCCAAAAATCATAAGCATTCCTTCTAAGCTCAATACCTAGTATAGACATTCTCAAATCTAAACAAATCATGAATAAATGAGCCAATTCCCCAACAGGATTTGAGACAAAAATTGGGATCCTCCAATACGCTAGTACTAAGGTGCAGAGACTCAACTATTGAAGCAGAATTAAAAGGATGCGATGTACAAAAACAAAGTTCTAGCGGGTTGATAGAAAAGAAAAGCTAAACCTTTAATGGTAACATTACCACCTCCCTTAGGTACGCTAGTAGTGAGAGCATACAATGGCCCTCTCGACGATCCTGTCCTTTGCCCTTATCCTATAATACTTAACTACACTCCCTCCTTACCATACTAAAGATACTCTCTCTTGTCATGGATTTCACTATTCTTTCACTTTGGCCTCTTTCCTTTCACCTTTTTCCTCCTTCGTGGATTAAGCTATAGCAACTAGTCTCTTGTTCTTACTGTCCTAGTATAGTTTGTTGACAAGTCCTTCGAAGCTACCTCCAACGCACAGCAACTCTACACAACTTGAAATAAGATTAGACGCAGATGGAACTACTGCGGCTACAGATGGAGGTTGGGCACTTCTTTACCCTCCGACATATGTCGGATGCCTACGAAAATATGGTGAAAAGAGAGAGAGGAGAGATTTCAAGAGGGAATCAAAAGATAGTGCATATGGCTTTGGGGAATATGCCTTTTAATCAAAACAAAATTTTCTTGAAAATTTGCTTCTTTGTAAATGTTTTGAAAACTTGTTCAGAAGGTTTTTGAAAACTTTTGCCCAGTCTGGTAACCTTCTGCTCTGATACCAAATGCAACACCCCAGATCCATTAAGGTCACTCACAAAGGGAATGCCTTAACTTCAATGGAGCATTATGGGTACTGGAACAGAAATATTACAAGACAGACATATATAAAACAGTGAAAAGTAAAGTGGAAGTACTTAAAATCATTTATTAAATATAAATGTTTACAATAAAAGCCCATCAACTTCCAATACCCAATTACATAATTAAAATACCTGTCTTGCTTAAAAACAAAGAAGCATAAAAACAAACTGTAGTATTCCCCAATAAAGCAAAGCAAGCCATAGCCAAGAGAAATCCAAGCCATACATGAAAGAGCCTTGGAGCTTGGTAAGATCTGAACTAAGCTGTATTCCCACCCTGCGAACCTGGGGGGGGGAACGGAAGAAAAAGAGGCAAAACAAAATGGGTCAGTCATAAAGAATGAGTAAATCCTAGTGACTTTCAGCATAAAACAAGTAAATATAATATGGCATGAGTAAACTGAAAGTAAACATAAGCATGATGACAAGATAAGCAACAGGTAAGATAACTAAGGATAACATGATGTGATTTTTGTCAAGTAACATCGCAAGTTCCCATTCAAGATAAACTAAGTATAATTTCATAGGATTCCTATCAAGCATAACAAGATTCCTCTGCTTCGCCATTAAAATATTTCTATGAGATCTATTTGCTCTACACCACCTAACTAGCATCTTTACAAGTGTCTTACATGGAATGTTTCGTATTCCTACTAGTACTTCAACTAGTGTCCTATGTAACAAGGATCCTTACCACCTACTAGTGTCCCAACTAGTAGCCTGTGTTATAAAATAAGGTGATCCCACCCACTACTTAGAAATCATAATACTAGTATTATGTACCCCTAGCTGACTACATAGGTGCCGCCTGCCCCTATCTCCACTAGGTGTACCCACCAACCCCCATACGATCGGCTCCCTAACTCGTAGATACCCGTGCTGGCCCCACAGTGGGGTGTATCATTTCCCAAAGTGGCAACCCGATACAACGGAGATGCATGGCTTATACCTACACGATGCAACAACGTCTTACCTACCAGCCTGGGCCCACGCACGCACATGACCCCGTTGGACTTGCGTTGCCACCGCTTAACCCGTTTTGACCTCTTACAATCAAACCCAGTATGCGTGTCCTGTCCTCGACATAGGTCGAGCTCACAAAGATACGTAATGGGCTACTGGTCTGAAAAGGGTCCCCTTTCCTCGACACAATCTTCCCACCTATGCTTGGTCCCCTCTAGTAATTCTTACTTAACCCCTTCTTATTCATGTCCACTTACATGCTTAAATTTTGGTTAAATATACACCAGTTATGTCTTACATGTTACCCATGTCCTTCACTTAACCCCTACCTCATCCTCATGTCTTAATACATGCTTTATCTTGGTTAAGTGCTTATAGGTTATATTTTACATGTCATTCATTTTACCCCCAACGTCTGGGTTTAACCAAGCGCCTAGGCTTTTTCTGCCATTAGACCCTATGTCTATCCATTAACTATGCGCTTGTGCTACCTCACCAGTCTAATCATTTAACTTGGTTATTTCCATTCATACCAACCTTCAACTTTGCTTATTAGTTCAATTCTTAACTTGAACTATATTAAGTCCATTAATAAGCCCACAACATGTTATTCCTATGATTCATACATTAACCCGCGTTATGGTACAATAACATGTTCTTATTCAATCTTTACAACCAAGTACCCCTTAACTTACAAACACACTGGACAGAGAGAATAGTTCCCTAAATACCAACCCCGAAGACCGGAATCAACATCAGATTGGTACTCAGAGGATTATCCAACCTAACCATTGTTTTGTTCCTTTTTATAATATAATTTATGTCGCCTTTAATTGTAAATTCATTCTTGTCTTTACATATTGCTTAATTTTCAATGAAGCACACCTTTCCTTATTACGTAAGTTATCTCATCTTGTCTTTTGTTCCCTATAACTTTCTACATTAATTAAGATTTACTTAACCCAACTATTCATGTCATAACGGTTAAGTGTCATTAGCCTAATCATATTACTTAACCCACCCATTCATGCCATATTGGTTAAGTGTCATTAGCCTAGTCATATTACTTAACCCACTCATTCATACCATATTGATTAAACGTTCTTAGTTTACTTAACCCTTCCCACTGGTCTAATTACCATGTTATGTTGGTTAAGTATTACTATTCGTGTTCCCACATGTCACCCACATGTCACCCACTTAACCCCCATATCCCACCACATGTTTTCTTTGGTTAAGTGTTATTTAATTTATTACTACCGCAACCCCGTAGGACCTCTCACATTGGGCTACCATTTATGGTTGATGGATTTGTCGGGCGGGTCCAGGCAGTCTTATACCATAAATGAGTCCAACCTCTTGTCCATATAGTTGTCATGCATCTAATTTTCAAATTAGGTTTTTAAGGTAACTATCTCGTCCGTCGGGTCAGTTAGGGATAGCCAGGGAGGGCAGGAAACTTGTATTTTCCAAACCCAAGCCTAGACACTATCCTCTCTGTCACCCTAGAACATTCAGGTATATGTGTCATTAATCTATTCATAAATTCACTATAAAGTTATGCCAATTTATAGCCTTTTATTTACACGTAAATTATTCCTAATTTACTTACTCCATAATTATCCTCTTAATGTACATTATCAGCATTTATTATTATGGCCCCTTTTCCATAAATCAGATATAATTATACCATTTTTGCCAAGCCTAATGTACATGTCAATTATTCACAATTATGGCTAGATTCAAAATTATGCTAATATACTTATTATGCCAAATTAACTTAATTTAGCCAACCCAATTCTGATTTAATATTCTAATTTATAGCCTGTGCCTAAAACAAGGCTTACTTACCAATACTAAATGTAATATGTCAAATTACACATTCCATTATTCACGTCAAATTACCAAACTTACATTTTAATAAGCATGTCATGACGCACATTCCAAATTATGTTAATTTACATATGTTCAACTTATGCCGAATTACATAATTTCCAAGTTTATGTCCAATCTACACTTATTAAGTTTTATGACATATATCAAATTCTTGCCTAATTTACATAACCCAAGACCCATGTCAAATTATATATGCTAATCCAAGTTTAGCAATTACCATGACGATACCCAATTATCCAATTTCATGTTAATGGTAGTAATACCCAAATATCCAATTTTTATGTTATGCCATCAATTCCACCCAACACATATGTTCAATTAGGCAATATTCCACTATTTTCCCCGTATTCAATCTTAAGCAAATCGCGGTTTAGGCCTAGATCCGAAATTGATCTAGGTTCATCAAAAGAAAATAAATAAGGGAAGTTATAATTGGTATAACAATAGGTATAGAGAGAAAACTGGCATAAAAGATAGATCTTGAGAATAATCTCAACATGAACTGATTTACAACAGGCTGAATAAACTTGACATGAGAATGAAGATAGCAAAGCCCAAAACTCAAGATTCAAGAGGAAACAGTAATAGACTTGAATCTATGAACATGCTAACATCCAATTACATTTTATTCCATGGCCATATTATAATTAAATATTTAGATCGGAAAGTAACTAGAACTTACAGATCGTGATCTAAGAAATTGAGATCTAGAAACTAGTCATCGAATTGTTGAGTCGTTGGATCTTGATTTGATTGTAGTAGCAAATCCCCAAATATGCAATTCCTAGGCGTAGTCTTCAAGCAATGGTCCTCTTGTTTTATTTAATTTTATTATTTAGATTTAGAGGAGGAAGAAGAAGTCATGTCCATCCAGAATTTTAGCAGCATAAGGTTAGAGAAGAATGGTGCAAAGAGAAGGAGGCTAGGAGGCTGTTTATATAGGATTAGGAAGACGAACCTGGACAGAAAGCGAGACTAGGAACATCAGGATGCACCCAGGCCCAAAAGTGGGCTCGGGGACCAGGTCGACACCCAGGTCGACTGCCCAGTCGAACTGGTCTGAGGGGGTCGACTGCCCAGTCGACTCCCCAGTCGACCTGGGTATTGGACGGGAAATTTCCCACCCAGCCTTTTCTGGGTTTTGAATTCGAAATTTGAATTCGAATTCGAGCTGTTTTCGATTCTGAAAATCCTGAAACTTCAGAGGGTCATATCTCTCTCATACGGACTCCGATTCTCGCAAACTCGGACTCGTTTTCAAGTAGAATTTCAAGACGAACGCAGTGGCGCAACCCATTTCCCTTGATTCTTATTTCAAAATTTAATTCTGCCTTGATTTATGATTTTAATATGTTATTAAAATTCGGGTTGTTACAATTTGGAAGACGCACAAGCTTAGCTTGCTCTCGCCCAACGGGATGCGGACAATTACAAAAAGCAACATGAAGAACTACAAAAGCGTTATCACACGCTCTTGGACTCCAATAGTCAAGAGCACATGGATCTTAAGAAGCAAGCTGAGGATCTAAGTCCAAAAGTGTTAGAGTACAATTAGCTTGCACTTCCCTCGAATAAGAGAAGGTTGAGTTAAAGAAGAAAAACACCGATTTAGCAAAGCGAAATGCCGAACTGGAAGCCAAATTACTAGAGGCTGAATCTAGAGCAGTGTTAACCGAGGGGAATACAAGCATTGCCCTCAAATCTATCGAAGATGTTCAAGAAAAAAATTCTGAGGCACAAAAGGAGTTGGACGGTTATGGTGAGCTGATGATAGAATTCTTTGATCAAGTGATCCATCCTCGGGATATTTCTTTGATTGAGGATTACCCTACGACTCTGGTTTATGTATGAGACCAAATCATCAAGTGGGAAAAGAAAGAGCTCAAGGTGGACTCCATCAATGAAAACAAGATCTTGGAGAAATGCCTTAAGGGTGAGGAGCCGGCGTGTTTGGCCGAAGGGCATCGACTTATTGTTGTCGCTATGGAGGAAGAATGGCGTCAGGCCAAAGGAAAAGATATCATCAAAGCCAGTTCTTCTTCTTCTGCTACCCCCGTGGCTACCGGAATAGAGGGATACGATCCCGAAAATCCGAGAATTCCTGAGGCGTCCCTTTTGTCTCCTATACCAGAATCAGCATCGGAGACTCTAGTCACCCCAATTGAGAAGTCATCCGAACGTATTTCTACCTTTTCACCTCAGTTTGTCAAGGCCGTTTCGACTTGTTTCCATATTACTGGTCAATCAATTGAGGATCCCTCGTTTTCCCCTGAGTTAACAACTGTCACTTCTAGTTCTGTAGGTACTAAGCTGACCGAAAAGACTGATGGACAACAGAATTCAACTACCGATGAGAATTCTGTCAAAGAGACTCAGGAGAAATGAGATGAGGTTGCTACTGTAAAATCTGGGGGAGGAACTAAAGGCGAGAAGGAGGAGGTTGTCGATAAAGATCTATGCCACCTAATACCGAGACTCCTCACATAGAGGAGATGATAGATGCTCTGAAAGATGACGGCGGCGACGATGAACATAAAGAAGATGTTGATGTTGTTGTAACTGGGGATTCAGAGAATGACGACGATCTAAATTTGGCTGAGATGAAGGCCAAACAAGATAAGTGTATGCAGTTGAAAACGAAGGAAATGGATCCCAAAAGTTTTAAACCTCTTGCGACATTACCTTCTGAGTCAAGGTTAGTTGTTAGACTTTCAACTAGATCAATTACCGAAGAACTAGCTAAGAAATCTTCTATTATCCCAGTGCTCCAGTTGTAAGTAAGAAGAAACCAAAGTGGATTTAGACCGATGCTGAAAAAGAGGAGAAAGAAAAACTTAAAGCTGCCAAGAAAGCGAAGTCCACTTAAAGTCCAAATGAGAGTCGGTTCTATTTTCATTTTGCCTGTTCTTTGGTCTGCCATTGTTGTAGCGAGTGCGGCCCTCACCTTTGTTTATTAGTTTTTTTGTACAGACCTGCACTTGTGTTAATAAGATAGTTCGCTTCCCACTATGTCAAATGCTTGTTAGTTCATTATTTAAATAAAATGCAAATAAACAACATGTCATATTTAAAGTCATTACTACTAGATGATAGACAATAAATGTTCGAGATGTGTATGTATATGCCCTCTGTCAATCTTGAATAAAAGGCCTGGCTAAGGCATTCTTCGAGATTGGTTAGTCTTGACACTCGGTTGCTCCCGACTCTCTGGTGGGGTTAAGTTTCCTTTGTCACTGATGCTTATTCTTTTAGCATATTTATACTCTCCTGTCGCATAATCAGGTTAGAGTTTCATCAAGACGGTCTCTTATCGGGTACACCATCATGCCTTAGAGGACGTCATCTTACCATCCTTTATACCCTTTCTCAATTCATGAGAGTTAGAGTTGGTAATGTCATCTTTCTGTTCCTTTCATTCTATTATGCGAATGGTCGTTTCGTTCTCCCCTGCACGTGCATTGCCCTTAACTTTTTAAGTTTAATTTAATATTTAATATTCTATAATTAGAGCAGAATAATTGCAAGGAATAATTAAAACAGTGCAGGAAAATAAATGACACACAATATTTTTGTAGTGGTTCAGCTAAGTCGTAGCCTACATCCACTTTAAAATCTTTTGTTCATATAAACAGACTTTTCTAGGCAAGTCATGCCTTTTTATATGGCCTATGAAACAAAATAAAATAGTACAATCCTCAAGTCAAATATCGCTGCAAATGCTGAGCGTTCCAAGCTCTAGGAATTTCTTCTCCATCCACGGTCGTTAACTTGAAAGCTCTCGTTTCAAGTTTTCGCTGGATGGTGAATAGTCCTTCCCACTTTGGGCCTAGATGAGCGGGGGGTGGAAAGACTCGCTTCAGCACCAGATCTCCAGGTTCGAAAGTCCTAAATCGAACCTTTCTGTCATAATAGCATGCCACTTGACATTGATGCCTCGAAGCATGCAAATCCGCTTCGTCCCTCTTCTCTTCAACCATGTCTAGGGACTCTAAGAGGAGTGCTTTGTTCGTCATTGGGTCATAATATGTCACCCTGTGAGAGGGAACTTCAAGCTCCACTGGAATTACCGCTTCTGAGCCGAAGGAGAGTGAAAAAGGGGTATTACTAGTAGTCGTCTTAAAGGTTGTTCGATAGGCCCACAAGGCCAGCGGCAATTCATTAACCTACATGGCTTTCGCTCTCTCTAACCGCTTTTTAAGAATGTACTTAATGACTTTGTTTATTGCTTCGCCCTATCCATTTGACTGCAGATGAGCTACAGCTGTATATCTTTTATTAGTTTTATACTTCTGACAGAAGTTTCTAAATTCCATGTTGTCGAATTGGGTTCCATTATCAGTTATGATGGTCTTCGGTATCCCAAATCGACAAATAACATTTCTGACCAAAAGCTTATCACCTTTCTTGCCGTGACCGTGGTTAAGGGTTCAGCTTCCACCCATTTCGTGAAGTAATCCACAGCCACAGACGCGTATTTAGCTCCTCCTTTTGCAATTAGTAGAGTCCCGATGATGTCTAATCCCCACATCACGAACGGCCTAGGACTGACCATCGATTTGAGATGTCTTGGGGGTGCTTTCGAAACTTTGGTGAATCTCTGACATTTGTCACAGCATCGTGAATGATCAGCTGCTTCTTTATCACGGTAGGCCAAAAATAACCATACCGTAATACTTTCTTTGCCAGAGTTTGACCCCCAGTTTGATCCTCACTCTCACCTTCATGTGCCTCTTTCAGTACATGTTTGATGTCATTGTGTGCTATGCACCGTAACAAAGGTATAGAGAATCCTTAACGATAGAAGACGTCTTCCTGTAAAACGTATCTTGTAACTTTATGTGTTACAGCTTGTCTCTGGCTCCTTTTTGATGGAAGTATTCCACTTTTAAGGAAGTTTTTAATTGGTATCATTCACGACTCCCTTTCTGTCTCAGCTTCTAAGGCTAATTCGACTTCCATTTGGTCAAAGATTGGTGATTCCAATATATCTGTTGGAACCATTTCGGTTTCCTCAGGGTTTTAAGAACTTGCTAACTTAGCCAGTCAATCTGCCTTCTGATTTTGTGCTCTGTAAATGTGTGTTATGCTATAACGCTCTAGGTTTCCCAGTAATTCTTTTACTTTTTCAAGATAAGTATCAAGTCGAGGTCCCCTGGTTACAAATTCCTTCCAAACTTGGCAGACAACTATTTTGGAGTCACAAAATATGTCCAATGTTTTTACCCCTAATTCCTTGGTTAGTTTTAGCCCGGCAATCAGGGCCTCGTACTCGGAATCATTGTTGGTGGCGGAAAACTCCAATCGCAGGGCCTAGTAAATGGATCGTCCTTTACGAGTGGTTAAAACAACTCCAGTGCCGGGCCTTCAATCATTCTTGGCCCCGTCCGCATATAATTTCCATGGACTAAGCTCTAACTTATGCTCTGAAGTAACAACTTTGTCATCCACTGTTTCTTCTTCGGGAATCGTAAATTCTACTATGAAGTTGGCTAAAGCCTGCCCCTTATTGACCTCCTTAGTTGAAAATTCAAATCAAGTTGGCTCAACTCAACATTCCACTTAAGTAATCATCCCAATGCTTCAGGTTTATGTAATACTTGTCTTAGAGGTTGATCAGTATATATGACTATCGGGTGAGCTTGGGAATAATTATTCCAAAAGCAAGCTTTTCTATTCTCGGGTAATTGCGTTCCACAGATGCTAACTTCTTACTTACGTAATATACTGGCCTCTGGACCTTGTCTTCTTCATACACTAAGGCTGTGCTGATAGTATGAGATGACACAGCCAGATAGACGAACATATTTTCATGATCCACTGGCTTTGACAATATCGGGGGTTTCTCCAATAAGTTCTGGAAGGCATCTACAAGTCTGGAGTCCATTCGAAAATTATGTTTCCTCCGTTTGATTAAATCGAAGAATGGGACACACTTGTCTTTGGTTTTGGAAATGAATCTGCTTAATGCGGCGACCTTCCCTGCTAGGCTTTGAACATACCTAATCTTTCATGGCTCTTCTATGTTCGTTATTGCCGCTATCTGCTTAGGATTAATTTCAATCCCTAGAAAATTGACGATGAAACCGAGAAATTTTCCAGATGCTACCCTAAATGAGCACTTTCAGGGGTTCAACTTCATCCCATACCTCCGTAAGATAACAAACATCTCCGCCAGATCTTTTGTATGACTAGATGATTGCCTGGACTTCACTAGCATGTCATCTACATAAACTTCCACGGTTTTTCCAATTTGGTTGTAGAACATTTGATTTACCAGGCACTGATACATGGCTCCGACATTCTTTAGTCCGAACGGCATCACCACATAACAGTACAATCCCAAATCTGTTATAAAACTTGTGTGTTCTTGATCCGGCACATGCATAGGGATCTGGTTATATCCTGAGCATGTGTCCATAAAGGAAAGAAATTCATGTCCGACTATTGAGTCCACTTGCTCATCGATCCTAGGAAGTGGGAAACTATCTTTTGGACAGGCCTTATTCAAATCCAAAAAATCAGTGCACGTTTACCATTTCCCATTTGATTTTTTGACCAAAACAGGATTCGATATCTAGTCGAGATACCTTGAATCTCTAATGAACCCATTAACTTTCAACTTCTCCACTTCTTCTTTTAGGGCCGCCGACCTCTTCGGGCCTAACACACGCCTCTTCTGTTTAACGGGTGGATGCTTTGGATTAATGCTCAATGAGTGACTCATAATGAAGGGAGATATCCCACACATATCAGATGGGTCCAGGCAAACACATCCAAATTTGCCTTTAAGAAGTCAGTCAATTCCTTTGCTTGGAGTGGATCCAACTGGGATCCGATCTTCAATACCTTCGTCGGATCAACATCGTTAATGGGGATATCCATAGTCGTTTCATTAAGGGTCGCCTTCATGTCCCCAGGCTCTTCATCCTCTCTGGGATCTATGTCCTCAGGCAGTTCTCTAGGCGACTCCCTCGGGGATGGTCCCTTTAGTTGCTATGCTAAACCCTCCCTTACAGGGGAGGTGGTACCTTTAGCTTCAATGCTTAATCCCTTCATCAATGTCTTTAGTTCAGCCATGTAACAGGCTCGTCTAGTGGCTTGATCACCTCTCATTACTCCAACTCCTTCTTCGGTTGGGAATTTCATCAATAAGCACCAATGCGCAATGCAAGCCCTGAATTCCACGAGGGCTGGTCAGCCTAAAAAGGCATTATAAGGTGATTCAATGTCCAAAACTACAAATGGGAGAATTCTCACTCTCTGGCGATCTCCTTGTTCCAATGTCACTGACAATTCTACATACCCCATTGAAGCAGTCGATGCTCTATTGAAGCCGCATATCCAACCCTCACAAGGCTTTAAGTCTTTTAGTTCAAGTTTAATCTGATAAAATGCTTTTTTAAAGAGAATATTAACCGAAGTCCCATTATCTACCAATAATTTGTGAACCAGAGCTGGACTGATAGTGGTAGTGATTACCAACGGGTCCTCTATGGGTGATTCAATTCCAATATCATCTCTACTACGAAATATGACATCATCTGACATCGTTTTCTGTTGCTTCATCGGGGAGATGTCTTCGAGTTTACTGCATTCTCCCACTCCAAGTTGCTTAACCGCATTAACATATTGGTCCATAGCCCTATAACTATGGGCAGCGGGGTGAGCTCCTCCTACTATAGTATTGATAAAGATTCCTTTACCTTTTTGTTGAGAGATGGGCTTAGGAGCAGGTTAATTTTGATTCGGGGCTTGCCCCTTGTCTCTTGGAGTAATCTTGTATTAATCTAATTTTCCTTTTCACAGCAGCTTTTCGACAATGTCTCTCAAATGCTGACATTCATTAGTAGAATGTCTGTGGGTTCCATGAAACAGACAAAACTTTCTAGTAGTCACCTCCTTCTCCGTAGAGTCTCGGGGCGGAGGCTTTTTATATTGTAAGACGTTTTAAGTATCCAAGTAGATGTTTTCCAATGTGTCATTCGGCGGTGTGTACTTTTCAACAATTTGGAATCGAGGCCTTTTGTCTGAGTTATTTCCTCGGTTCCTATTCCTCCTATTGCCTTTTCTATTATGGTCGCTGCTTCCTTCGTTTTTGTTGCCAACACTTACCTCGACTTCCCCCGAACTGTCACCGGACTGCTTTACAACAACATTACTTTGAATATCTTCTCTCGAGGTTCCATCGGACTTTCTTTTTCGATTGGCGTATATCTCTTCTCGTCGTAGACAGATATTTGCCTTTTTTGTAGAAAGCCTCCCTAGTCAGTGGTGGCTTCCCAGCTAAATAACCTCCAAATTCAGTATCTAGATCAACTACTACGATCAAGGCCATCAAAATAGTCGGTTCGTGGGGATCTCTTATTTCAGTAACTGCTAAGTTGAAGCGGTCCAAGTATGATTTCAGAGAATCTCCAGGGGCATGTTTAATTCTGGATAGTTCGATAACACTTTTAGCTCTGTGGGAATGGAGTCAGAACTATTTCATAAAAAGCTCGCTTATTTCTTGAAAACTCAACACCAATCGCGGGGAAGTCGAGTAAACCACATTAATGCTACATCCTTAGATATATTGGGATGGCTTTACATTTTACAGCATCAGGTGCATGTGCAGCTTTCATATACCACACATATCTCATCAGATGTTGTTTTGGATCTGTTCTTCCATTATATCGATCCATCTGTGGAAAATTGAATCGGCGAGGGAATTGGAAGTTCAGGATGTCATTAGCAAACGGAGTATGACTACGCTCAATACCCGAATCTATATTGGTATATCGACGGCGATCGGCCATAATTTGACATATCATTGCTTCTACTTCCGCATTAGTTAGAGTCGGTTCAGGTTCCCTGCTCCTTTCTCTTCTCATGCGCCTATCACCTACTTCTGGTGACTCTCTTGGGTTTCGATTGGTAACCAGACCTCCTCGCCTCCTGCGGTCCTGGTCATTCACAGAACGAACTGGTTGAAGGAGTTCCCCCTGACTGGGATTGGTAATATTTGGATCCCTCGGGAGAACGTGTGATCCTCGCATTGGTAATAGCATCGGTTTCCTCAAACTTGGATCGTCTCACGGGATCCCAAAGATCTGAATGACAACTGGTCAAGATTTTCGGGCCTTTCATATGGCCCCCTTTCACGTGGGCGTTCTTCATAAGAAGATGATGAATGTTCCATAGTTGGATGACGAACCGAAGAGGACACCCTATGTATGCAAAGTTCACTTATCTCCCTGCCCATATCCCTCATGTTTTCGCACATAAGAACGCTATCCGGTTTATGAGCTTCAAGAGCATCTCTAGTACTCTCAAGCATATCATGCAAATGCGAGAAATCTCGGTGGGTGACAAGTGCATTGGGAGTGGGCTGATCCTCAGCTGGAACGGGCGGTAACAGAGCAATTATAGGAGCTCGAGTAGAGTTTCCAACCTCAATTGCATTCGGTTCGAATCGGCCCGAAGTTGTTCCAGTGGTTCGGATCGGAGGAGGGGCTCCAACAGCGTTCAGGGAACTAGATCGGATAGGGTTTTTGTCGTCGGGTTGGTTCGGAGCGTCTTGGTCGGGTCGGATTGGAGAAAACCTGTTGGATCGGTTAGCTCCTAAACTCTGTCCTCTTGATCTGGTGACCACCATAGCTTGCTGATCATCACCCATCTCACTTTCCCGTGCATTTTGCACTTCTTTTCCTTTTCCCTTAGTCCTAATGTCCAGTTTGTCGAGATCTTTTTTGAAGAGAATTTCAGAAATATCGATTGCACATGCTATCTTCTTCGGACATACAAACCCAAATAGTAGAATAGTAGCCCAAAATGTAGAGAATTTGAGAAGTTCTCAGTAAAGCATCAAAATGTTAGATCCAAAAATGGCTCTAACACCCAAACTAAGGATGACTCTAAATAAAATAAAAAGAAAATAAAGAAAACACACAACTTATAGTGGTTCGGCGTTAAAGAGTCTAAGTCCATTTTGATTTCTCTAAGTGATGATAAGAATGCAAGTACAATGATTGTTTTCACTCAATTACACTCACACAATGAATAATTTTACTCAATCTTCTCCAGAATGTGCTTCAAAAGGTGATTGTGATTTGAATAAAGCGATGAAAATCGGTTACAGAAGAGGTTTTGGTTGCTGATTTTCCAAAAGATCCTTTCAAATGAGACTTGATGGTGTATTTATAGGCAGAATTTCCCCTGGATGGCCTTTGGTTCGGATACATGTGGCGTTCATCCCATTCGGTTTGGAATGAGGAGCTGTATGATGTTGCCAGCGCATACCTTTAGTGGGAGATGTGGGGAAGTAGTCGTGCAGCCGCTTCGCATCTTCTGTAGTCGTGGGTTATAACTGTTGTCCAACTGCTTCCGGTTCGGATTGGAAGTGTAGAGAAGAAGAGGGGCGGATCGGATGGCTCCGAACCGATCATGTTCTGGCTTTACACTGTTGTTTTCTGCTCCACAACATATTATTTCACCTAGGAATTTCCGAATCAAATCGGGGTTTGGATGCTTGTTCTTCTAGTCAGCATTCTTCATTAATTACCTTTTTAGCTTTGTGTAGCCTAGTTCACAAAGTAGGCTAACACCAATCCTGCTTCTTTCAATGTCCTACAGTGATAGCCTACCTAGAAAATAAAAGAGAACATATAAAAGCAACCACAACATCCATAACAAGAAATAACCTAGCTATCACCAATTATATCCTCGATTGCATCTATATTGAATGGTTGACCATTATCATCCATCAAGGGTAATGGAAACCACGATTCTAGTCAGACTGCCATATGTCCTACGTACATTTGCCTCCTCAAGACAACTAGATCGCTCCCCAAGCAATCCAAGGTACTTGATTTCTTAGATCCTAACAGGCATCCCCACGATACCGTTGCATTGAGTCTGCTAGAACCTTTGATAATCCATGATTCCTTGGCACTTCCAATATTCAAGCCATCCTCGATAACTCCATCCTTTAGTCCATATCTCACTCGAAATAATCTGTTATCTCTCATGTTTGAGTCTTAATCGAGATAATTGATCATCTTATGAGCTCGACTCCTGCTCTATTTGATCCATCATATTGCTTCATCATCCCACAATCAACAACCCATCAATTAAACTTCGACCATCCCCGCCTTGAGTTCACGATCGAAGAAATATCACCTTGTTGATTACTACTTCCATCCCACAGAAGCGTTCACAATTTAACTTCACCAACGAGCTCCAAAAGGCCAGTGCTTCACAACCCCAAGTCTTGACCCCTAACTCTCAATCCCAAGGATCAGTACCAATCCATCGGCTATCGACTGGTATCAGTCAATCCACTTAGCCAATTTTTGGCTAAGTGTTGGATCAGTGCACTTTCCTCCTTGAGTGCTTCCCTTTGGTCCAGTTTCACAGAAAAATTCTTTATCTGTGAATTTCCTTTTGATCCATCAACGGAACTTAAGCGACCAAGCTTCGATCCATCCAATCACACCAAAACTTGCACATGATCTACCTATTACCTCTGGAATAGATGCCTTAAGTTTCAGCACCCCTCGACCAATCGCCACGGATTGATACCACTCCATAGTGCATGAAACAGTGCCGATCAATAAATTTAGCTCATTTCATGATGAATTTTTTAGGCATCATTACGACCCCCCTCCCAGAGCTCCTCCACCAAGTTTCGTCTGAATTCGGTCGTCTGAACATTTGATTGCTCTGCTTATCCATTCTAAGCCTACGACTCTCAATTCTAAATGGCTAAGTCAATCATAATCATAGAATTCAATAATCCAGATAGTAATTCGTATAGTTTCAATCATGATGAATCATACAAACATGAACATATATGAAAACGGCACAAAAATCATGGATCTAGCATAATTAGGATCTAAGTAGACATTAAAAATGATCAATTTAGTGACTTACCAGTTTATATGATCAAATTAGATCATCTTAGGGTTTCTAATACTAAAAACTAACATAGGAGATTATATTTTAGGTGATAATAACATGAATGATGTGAAATAATCATAAATTAAGCCATAATATCCATAGGATGAATGTGAAAGAGATCTATCACTTACCAAAACCTAGATTCGATGAACTACTGATGAAATCTAATTTGGATTATGAAGAGAAAGTGAAGAAAAACCCTTGATTTGATGCAAAACAATGAAATCCAATCTTCTTGGATGTATATCTAGCTTCTAGGTTTGATTTAGAATGAAGAGACGAACAAATTAGGGATTAGGTTTGAACCCGGAGAATCACAGACACAACAACAATGTTTTAATGAGATGAAATACCATAAATTTCTCCCCAAACCCCTTTATTTGTAGCTACTGGTCATTTTCTTAATGGGCTTGCTAATCAGCACACTAGCAGCTAATCACCAGTCTTGCAGAAACCATATCTTAAAACAGCGATTTATCCTAAGTCGATGGTCATATCCTTAATGTGACCACTCTATGGAATCGTCAATCACAATTTAATCCAATGGGACCTATTTCAAAACCTGATTCAGCCTTATCAAAAGTTATATCTAAAATAGTAAGCCCAAGAGAAAATGGTCGCAATTAAGTTCTCTAAAACTCATGGACAAGTCTCACATTCCATTGAATGACATATTAAAAATCTGAGAATGATATGACTATTAGGGATTAAATAAAATTATATTATGATCCTTCGAAACATAAGATACGGGTCGTTACAGTCGATCCTCCTTAGGAATTTCTCCCCTTGAATTCTAAGTAATCATAAAGCATTTGGCATACGTACCATCCACGAGCAACTAATCTACCATGCAATCTATTCATCTGACAATCCTTGCATCCAAAATCTTACCCTGTCATGTGGAACTCTAATAGTGCAAGATACAATGGTACAAGTAAGATACGATATATAGGACATACCACTCAGAGGATACTGGATGGGTCGCTGTCATACTCTCTTTCGTTTCCCATGTGCAATCGTCGTCATTCTCTCTCCCTTGTACCTTGATTAGCTTAACAACCTTCCTCCTAAGTTGTCTCTGTCATTCCCAACAATCTGAAGCATCTTGCGAGGTCTAGAAACTTCCGAATCTATCTCTAAGTCTTCAATTTGATCAGGAGATATCACTGAACTTAGGTCGTGCTGGAACTTCTCTAGATATTATGCATGAAACACATTGTACACAACCACCATCTTTTTAAGTAATTCCACTCTATAAGTGAGCTTCATAATATGCTCGTCTATCGCAAATAGCCCAACAAACCTTGGCGCTAACTTGCCTTTCCTTTCGAATCGAACAAGAACATTTCTAAGAGGAGAAACCTTAACGAACACCCCGTGTCCAACTGAGAATTCCAAATCCTTTATTCCCTTATCGACATAACTCTTCTGGTGATCTTTGGTTGTTTTCATTTGTTGTCGAATGATCTCAACCTTATGCGTCATCTCCCTTATCATTTCAGGCCCAAGCACCAACTTCTCTCTAGTCTTTAGCCAACAAGATAAAGAATTACACTATCTACTGTACAACGCCTCATTGGTACCATACCAATACACGACTAGTAGCTATTATAATAAGCAAACTCAACTAGATAAGATGGTGTTCCCACGATCCTCCAAAACCATTACTCAAGCCCTTGGAAGATCTTCCAATACTCGTTTGACTCTCTTGTCTGACCATCTGAGGATGATACGTGCTTAAACATAGCTTGGTTCCCAATGTCTCTTGCAAAATCTTCCAGAATCCAGTGGTAAATGAAGGATCCCTATTGCTTATGATATAGTTGGGTGTTCCATGAAATCGAACTACCCGCTTAATATATAACCCAGCCAACTTAGGTGTCATTCTAGTCCATTTGATAGGAATAAACCTTATGCTTTTGGTCAAGCAATCCACGATAACCCATATACTCTTATTTCCAACCCTAATCCTCGGCAATCCATCAATACTTGCTCCCATTTCCATGTACGAGCTTACAATGGAATTAATAATCCACTTGGCTTCTTCTGCTCATCTTTAACTAACTAATAGTTCATACACTTCGAGATAAACCTCCCGACATCCCTTTTCATGTCTTTCTAGTAGTAAACCCCTCTTCATATCTTGATACATCTTGTTACCATTGGGATGAATAGTCAATTCGAAGTGATGACATTCTCGTTCTCTCGGAACCTCATCTCTCAATCCACCTAAATCAGGAACAACCTGTCGTCTGTCGTTGCAAAGCCAACCATCACGATCGACTTCGTAATCCTTTATTTCCTTGGGTTTCACTCTCATCTATAATCTCAATATGATCTCCATAAGCTTACAATCTTGCTTCTGGCTTTCTCTAATCCTTACGATGAGAGTCGTCTAATCGATAAGCGTGCCAACCTTTTAGGCTCTAATTCACAACGAGGCCTGAAATCAAATCCAACCAAATAATTGAGATGCTTCCATTCCATAAACATGACTCTCAGACTCGCATGTCTTCTTCTTAATGCATCGGCCACTGAATTACCTTTTCCTGGAGTATAAGCTATACCAAAATCGTAAGACACCAAAAAATTTAACCATAGCTATTGCGAAGATTCAAATCCTTTTAGGTTAAAAGTTACTTCAAACAACTTGTGATCCATAAACAACTTGAATCTGATTCCCAACAAGTAATGCCGCCAAATATTTAGAGTAAACACTATCAAAGCTACCTCCAAATCAAGAGTCATATAATTCCTTTTTTACGGCTTCAGTTGTCGACTCATGTAAGCCACAACTCTATCCTTCTGCATTAGTACTGCTCCAAGTCCAGTACCACATACATTGGTATACATAACCATCTCATCATTCCCACTCGAAATAACCAATATCGGAGCGCTCATTAATCTCTCTTCTAATTTTCCAAACGTACGCTCACAATTTGCATCCCATGAGAAGACCTGATTCCTCTTTGTCGGTCTAGTTAATGGCACAGCGATCTTCGAAAAATCCTTTATAAATCGCTGATAATATCCAGCTAAGCCCAGAAAACTCCTAACATCTATCACATTCTCGGGTCGATCCCAATCCTGGATTGTTGCCACTTTAGCGGGATCCACCGCTATTCCTTGTCCCGATACGACGTGGCCTAAGAATCCCAGTTCTTCCTTCCAGAAGATGCACTTTGAAAACTTAGCTCTCAACTAATGCTTTCACAATATATCCAAAACAATCCTCAAGTGTGTATTTTCTCTTGCTCGATGCTGGAATGTACCACTATGTCGTCTACGAACACAAGTACAAACTTGTTTAACTGATTTCTGAAAATTAGATTCATAAGATCCTCAAAATATGCTAGGGAGTTAGTTAATCCAAACGACATCACCAACCTCTCATAGAATCTGGATGGTTTCCTAAAAGAAATCTCTAGCAAAATATCCCTAGCCACTCCCAATTGGAGAAATCATGTTGGCAAATCCATTTGGGAAAACACATTTTCTTTGTAAAGCTAATCAAAAAAGTCTTTGATTCTCGACAACAGATTAAAAAATTCTTTGATCACCTTATTCAGCTCATGATAATCCATACATAATCGCAATGATTAATCAGTCCGGGTCATATATATAATTAGTGCACCCAGCTTGGATACACTTATCTGAATGAAACCTTTTCCCAAATGACGTTCACCTACACCTCTAACTCGCGATGTTCCCTTGGTGCAATCCGCCTAAGGGGCATAACAATTGGCATGATGCCATCCACTAAATCAATTTGGAACTCAATCTCTCGTGCAGTGGTAGTCCTTTAACCTCATCAAATACATCAAAAAACTCTCGAATGATCGATACTAGTGATAATCCATTCCGTGGAATCACAAGCGAATAAAAAAAGCTGACTTTGACTCCGTCCTCTCATAAGCAGTGTATCACAACAGTTCTCCCTTCACATTCCCTATTGTCACCTTAAGCCTCTCGCAATCCACGTTCCCCATTGTTATCTCGATCCTTTAGCAATACATTATAGTTGCATATCTCTTGAGTCAGTCCATACCTAGAATGATTCCAAACCCAACGAAGTTCGAAACAAAACAATCACACACAAAAGAGCAAACATGCTTCGACAAGACTAGACCATGACAAAGCATACAAAGACTAGAGAACCCCCTACTGGGTTAGTCACAACCAATAGTCTATCAACAATCTCAGGTTCTAAACATAACTTGCAAACAAGCTCACTACAGATAAAAGAATGCGATGCTCCAGTATCAGGCAAAACTCGAACTGAAACACCTCGGATAGAAAGCATAACTTGCATAATAATAATCTTCCCCTTTTTCATAGCAGTCGGGCACATAGAGGAAGACGATACAACATCCAACACATGCTTTCATCACGTGCTTATCCTTTGGTGGTTCTGGATAGTTCTTCCTTAAGTGCCCAGACTTTTCTCAATTATAACACTTCCTCCCCATCTTCAAAACCTTACAATCCTTAGAATAGTGGCCCTTCTCATGATAGTTAAAGCAGGTAGCCTAAACCTTAGGTTTCTTCTAGCTATTGTCCCTTTGATGTTGTTGTTTTCTTTTACCATTCCACTTTTTTCTTATTCACACGGCCTTGTTATGGCATCGAATCCTCCTTACTCTCAACAACAGCCTCATCCTTTTTTGGGAACAAATTCTTCTTCCTTAAAGCCTTCTCGACTAGCGTCTCAAATGGATCTTCGATGTGATCCACCAGCTGCTTCCCAAGACTCTCATCCAGACCCATGATAAACTTATCGTTCTTCTGATATGGATTCTTGATATTTGAATAAGCTTACTTCGACAAGGCTTCGAATCTGGTTACATACTTAGTGATAGGCCTTCCTCCTAGCTTTGGCTCACAAAATTTTAAAGAGTACCAACTTCTAGACCGTAAAAATGAACTTCTCTTCGAACTTAGTCCTAAACGGATCCTAAGTGATATGGTGCTCTAGAGTCTTGAGTGTAATAGAAATCCACTAGTCTATTGCTTGCCCCTGAATCTGCCTCGACGCGAGCTTCCTTTTAGTTGTATCGTCGATCCCTAAGTCCCCAAAGATATGAACACAATTATCCAACCAATTATGAATCTCAATTGTAGGTTCTGTACCAACAAATGGCTTATCATCCAGAGAAGTATAATCCTTCGACAACTTAGAAAAATCAACAACCCTAGGTGTCTACACAGGAACACCACCCTCTACTACCGCTTCTGAAGTGGGCATCCTTCTCATGAATGCTGCCATCATGGCCATGAACATAGAAAGATAATCCGGTGTAGCAGTCGCAACCCCCGATTGACTAGCCTCGCCTACCCCTCCAGTAGCAGGCTCATCTCTAGCAACGTGTCTCAAAGTTTGATGACTCATTCTTACTTTGAAACAAGAATGATTAGTCCATATCAGGGAAAGGCCGCAATGGTGATCAAGTGCTTATTAACCTACTACATGATACTATATATATATATATATAACATATTGATCATCTATTAAAAATTACAAGTGCGTCTCTCATGCGCCTTTATGCTAAAAAATTGGGTGAAATTGACTAACCCAAGCTCTGATACCAAATGCGATGACCGCCTTATACCTCTTACACTAATCTAACATGCTAGGACAATATAGAACGATCATCAAGGAAAATAACCTCGAAACAGAACCTGTCATGTAACTCACATTGCATGGATAACATATAATAATAAAGTATACAATAGGACATAATAGTGAAGCATAGTAAAGCATAAAATCCCATCTCCTAAAACCTCAAATATCAGGTGCAGTACATCTAACTACATGAATATTTGAATATAACATGCCTCACTACATCCCTCAGAGTCTCTCAACAAAACAACGGAATAGTAATATAGTATATGAAAATGGTACGCTGGCCTCTTGCTCGTTACCATACAGCATCAACGTCACTAAACCTGTAACCTGCTACTTAGTCTACTCATCGACAACATCAATTAGTAGCCCAAGGTAATAAGAGGAGACAAAAAACCTTGAGTCAGACAACAGTTTTAGTAAGAGATAAAATAACTATCAACAGTTACATTGGATAATAAGTAATAAACAGTTCAGGTCTCACATGAGTCGTCCCTGCAACCACAAAGTTAGCACATAAAAATATCATTATAATATGTTGTAACACAAAAAATAGACATGAATCAGAATAAGATTCCCAATTCTGCTTCTCTCTAATGTTCGACAATGGTAGCCTACCCAGTGAAAAATAGAAGAGAACATACATAAGCAACCATAGCATCCATATCAAGCAAGAACCTAGCTATCATCGATTAGCCTCTAATGCATTGATATTGGATGATTAGCCATTGCCATCCGTCAAGGGATGATGGAAACCCCAGTTCTAGTCAGACTGTCGTGCATCCAACATATGTTTTCCTCCTCGAGACAACTAGATCACTTCCCAAGCAATCCAATGTACTCGATCTCTCAGATCCTGATAGGCATCCCCATAATACTCCCACTTTGAGTCTGCTAGAACTTTCAGCTATCAATAATTCCTTGGAGTTACTAGTCTCCAAGCCCCCCTCGACAACTCCATCCTTTAGTTTGAGCCTCATTCGAAATAATCCATTATCTCTTATGCTTATGTCCCACTCGAGTCAATCCATCATTTTATGAGCTCGAGTCCCACTCGAGTCAATCCATCATCTTACGAGCTCGAGTCCCACTCGAATCGATCCATCATTTTACTACCTCATCCCACGACCAGTAATCCAACGGTTTACCTTCGACCACCCCGCTTTGAGTTCATGATCAAAGAAATATCAACTCGCTAACAACTACTTCCATCCCATAGAAGCTTCCAAAATTTAACTTCACCAAAGAGCTTCACAGGGCCAGTGCATGACATCTCTAAAGCCTCGACCCTCAACTCTAAACCCCTTCGGATCAGTACTGGTCCAACGGATATGGACCAACACAGGTCCATCCACTTAGCAAAATTTTGGCTAAGTGCTGGATTGGTGCACTTCTTTCCTCAAGTATTTCTCTTTGGTCTAGTTTCACAACAAAACTCCTTCCTGACGATTTTCCTTATCAATCCATCAACGAGAACTCGAGTGACCAAACTTCGAACCAATCAAATCACACCAAAACTTGCATATGATCTTCTTTTACCCTCCAAAAGCCACGTCCCCAATTTCAGCACTCCTCAACCAATCACTATGGATTGGTACCGATCCATAGTGCATGGATCAGTGTCATTCCATTATTTAGCGCATTTCACGATGAAATTTTCTGACAGTCATCCTAATACCCTTTAGAGCTACTCAGCTAAGTTTCAGCTGAATCCGATTATGTGAACCTCTGATTCGCTCTTTTTATCCATTCTAAGCCTATGACACACAATTCTAAACAACCCAATCAATAAAAAGCATACAAATCAACGATTTAGATAATAATTCAAACAATTTCAATCATGATCAATTATATAAACATGAATATATATGAAATATGGCATAAAAATTCATGGATCTAGCATAACCAGTATCTAAATAGACATGAATCATGATTAATTTAGTGACTTACTAGTTTATATGATCAAATCATATGATCATAGGGTTTCTAATATTGAATTAACATAAAATATCAGTTTTTAGGTGATAATAACATGAATGATGTGAAATAATCCTAAATAATGTCGTATTATCCATAGCATCCATGTGAGAGAAATATATTTGTAACAACCCAAAAAATCAGAATCAATTTAAAATTTTTATTTTGGCAATTTTAATGAATTGGATTATTTAAAATGATTTATTTTAAAGAATAACGACGAGAAATTTATTTTTGAATAGAATTAGAATGTATATATTTATATAAATCGAAATTAGAATATAAATATTTATTTGAATTATAAAAGGAACTGGAAATGGCGCGGTAGTTTGAAAATTCGATTAAATTTCAAATGAATGTACAGGATTCAAAACAAACCGAATTTTAGTGAAACTAAAAATATTAGAATCTAAATGAAGATATCTTTCCAAAGAATCCGAAAATTTGAAATTTCATAGCGGGAATAAAAAGTTATGTCCAGTTGAAGATTCAGAATAGTCGCTATGGAAATATAGCCCTTAAAAAAAGCGATTTTGCAAACGACCTCCGTTTTCGAAGAAACCACTTTCGTTGGATCCGGAATGTCAAATTATTACTTGGTTCCAATTTTCATAATTATTGGAATCAAAATGTGAGCATAGCAAAGTAAAACGTGTTTTGTCAGTTTCAGTCAATTTGGATCGACCAAAAAGTGGCATTTTTCAAACGGTCTTCAAATTTGATGAAATTAGTTTAGGACCGTATCGTCAAAACAAAGCTAGATTTATTTTTCGTGAATTTATGGGATCAGTATGTAGCCCCGGTAAATTAGAATGTGTGTTCAAATTCAATATATAGATTTATATTTTTATTTTGATGGAAACTGATCGAAACAGTAGAATCGGCTTACCGGACATATCCCATTGTGTTCGGAATGGGGGTAATTAGCTAGGGCAGTAGTTGTTGGGTCTCGTTTGGAGATCGAATGAAAAAGTTGTTTTTTTGGGAAATTAAAATAATATAATTATAAAACTATATAAAAACCTTACTCCCTCCTCCCCGTTTCTTCTAATCGGTCAACGCCCATTCAAAATCGAGAAAAAAAAGGAAAACCATCGCATCCCCGTTCCTTCCTCCAGCCCCTCCAATGTTGATGTCGTGCCCCTATTTTCCACACGGGTAGCTAGTAGTTTTGGTTTTGCAGATTTATATTCACCGGATCCTGGTTTACAGTTGGAATGATAATCGGAAAGCTCTGTATCTGTATATTCCTTTCAGTTGTGTTTGTATTAATTTTCCGTTGCAGTAATGTATTTAAATCTCTAATATTTATCAAATGTATATTATTTGTTCATACTCTGTATATTCTTGTACTCTGATGTAAATTGTTGTAATAAGCAATGAAATGTTCTTCTGTTTATGTTTTGATTCTTCTTGTCCTCAAAGCAATCCGGGGTTTCCTTAATGGGGAAGTTCGGATCGTTTCCCTATCACTGACCAAAACCAAGATCCGGTGAATTAATGATGAAATATAATCTGGACGGTGAAGAGACAGCAAAGAAAAACCCTTAATTTGATGCAAAACAAAAAGATCTGATCTTCTCCAATGTATATCTTTCTTCTAGGTCTGATTTAGAATGAAGAAATGGAGAGATTAGGGATCAGGTTTGAATCCAGAGAAACATTGACACAACCCTGATGTTTGAATGAGAAGAGAAACCCTAATTCTCTTCCCAAACTCCTTTATTATAACTCCAGGTCATTAGCTTAATAGGCTTGCTAATTAGCCCATTAGCAACTGATTACCCTATCCTGTAGAAAACAAAACTTATAACAACGATTTCTCCTAAACCACTAGGCCAAATCCTTAACATGCACACTCTACAGAATCACTAACTAACTGTCCAATCCAATGAGTCTGATTTTAGCACTGATTCAGTCCCTATCAAAAGTTATAGCTAAATTAGTAAGCCTAAGGGGAAAATGGCCACAATTAAGTTTAGTAAAAACCATGGATATGTATCACATTCCAATGAATGACATTAAAATCTGAGAATTGTATGACCACTAGGGAATTAATTATAATTATCTTATGCTCCTTTGAAATGTAAGATACGTGTTATCACACCCAGTTAGGATATGTTGCGTCTCTCATAAATATGATCATCATAAGTTTAATATAATCGATCCCTCCCGATCTTAACGTCGTCTCTTTTGCTTAATTGGAGTGAGCTATTGTTAATATTAAATGCATGAATCGAAAACTTCGATGATATCTCATGCATGTCAGCATGATTCCACATGAACACATCTAGATTAACATAAAGCAAAATGGTTGGTTCTTTTTGCATTTTAGCATTGAGCAATGATCTAATTATAAGTAGACATTTTATGTATAATCATGGAAATCCAGATAACTATTATCCTTCGCCTACTTCGATGGGTAATTTTTTTGCAATAGGTTACTATGTTTATTAGTCCCTAAATCTTTAGTTGACAAGCTATTGCTTCCTTTGCGGCTCATATGCTCGATGGCCTTACAGGATGGGATATATATTTAAGCGCCATCATCAATCGGAATTCTTTTAACTGTAGTGGGCTGATATTGACTGTAATAACAAGTGGACTGAGAGTGGGAGATTCAGTGACTTTAAAGTCTCTTCCTTGGAATACCATTTCATCATGGAATGTCTTTTTCTACTTCATTGGAGTTCCATTATGACAGTTGGGCAAATTTTCACTTTTAGCATGTTATTTTAGTTTATTCGCATACCTTTCATCTTACCCTATCTTTTTTGAGTAGGACGAGTCCGTTAGATATCATATTGGGAATTTATTTCTTGTTATTTTTCTTGGGGATCGGTTGCTTGATCGAGGTTGGCACATTGGTATTGTTTGTCCTCATGCAGTAGTAATGGATTCAGTTCCAACGGCTTTTGCATGTATTGCTAGAGCTTGTTCTTTTTTGGTAAGTCTTTGATCAGATTCTTTAAGTAATGGCATTCACCAAATAATATTCTTGTGTTTCATAGAAATGAAAGTACTTCCCATAGTGTTTTTTTTTCTTCCATTGCTACTTTGACTATTAGATTCAGATAGCATTCAGCTGCTCATGTGGATGAGAAGGTATTTTCCAAGTTGTTGTTCAAAGGCATGTAATCCTTTAGCAATGAACCCTTAAACCTCTTGCTATCCCATTCACCCTTCCCTTTATTTTGATTCTCTTTTTTAATTCTTAGCTTACTTGCATCATTGTAACGATTTCCTTCTTGTTTAATAGCAAAATTACTTTAAGGGGTTTGATTTGAATTTTCAATAATGGAACTTCTTTCAGCGGCTTTCGGCACTTCAAGTATAAAAACCCATAGAACTTTCTATGAAACTTTTCCAAAATTCTGGGTTCTTTTATTCTAACCAATATTCCAAAGTCAGTTTCTTTATTGATGGCATGTGGTGTTATATGAATCATTTTCTAGTATGGGTGACCGTAGTGTTAAATCAGTTCGAGAACACTTTTAATGACTCCATAGACCTTGTAATAATTCAGACAGTGATATAACGTCCTTAGATTAAGTAGTATGAAATCAAAATTATTCCTTAAGCCTCCTACTAATTCTTGGAAACATGAGATAAACTTAGGTGGAATTTTTTTGAAATATGGAGAAGCAATTCCTTCCAGATAAATAGGATAATATATGCATTTTATAGCATCAATTGCACTTGCACCATCCATGTGTTATTCATATTTATACGCGAGCAACTACAAGTCTGTAGTTGCATTATAAGCCATCACCATGGAAGGATTATACTTCTTTGGATATTCAACATCCAAAATTTATTGGATAAACGTAGCGAAATTTGGAGCAAGGCTTCAATCATTTTCCTTATCCTTCCTAGTTATACTCACTTGCATTAACCTTTTGATCATACCAAAGTTATATTCCTTGCATATGTTATTTTCAACAGGGCGATCTTTGGAAGCAACCCAGAGTGCTTTACTTTGCAAACAACCCAGACAAGCTATTTAAGACTTAGATCTCCGATATTTAGTAGAGCCATTTTGAGATTTAAATCGCACTAGAGTAGGTTTTGCAATTGTTGCCTTGGACTCCAACGTTCATTATAATACCAATATTTCCTAAGTTTTTCTCTCGACACTCATCAGATATAGACAATCTATCTAAACCTTGGGCAACATCGGCATGAAGACTTCAATATTCGTCTAAGCTAAAATTTATAGGGAGTTTCGATCTTTTGTGTTCGCCTATTTACTACATTGTGATGTTTCTTTTGAAATTTCATAACTTCTGGACTTGGTTTGATAACACTTCACATTGACTTGACTTAAACTATATTCTGAGTTGAATGAGTCATTTGGAACTTGATCTAGATAAATCAAATTACCACCAAATATGGAGGGTACGTTAATGGGACTAAATGGAGCATAGCAGAAGTGACTATGATGATTTGCACCATGTAGGTTTGACTTATAGGGCATGAATCAATGCTGATCCAAATACTAGGAGTATTTTCTTGGTCATTTTCCTTAATGTCATTTCTTGTGTTCTTTTGAGGCTTCCCATGTTTCGAATCATTTTGACTATGTTTTGATGTTCAAACTCCTTTAGAATCATGTTCGAATAAAAATTAGGATATTACATCCCTCCTCATGCCTTCCAAGTAGTACGTTACTTTTATATCTCCACACATCTGATTACCGCTAGGATGAATTTCTAATCAGGAAAGATGGCGCTCTCTTAACATTGTATCTCATAACTCGTTAGTACAAAGGGAAAACAATCTTCTATCACTACTAATCCAACCTTCTTTATCGAGTTCATACTACTTGAGGCCTTTAGAAACTAATCCTATGTTTATCCTTTCCATATCCCTAGTATTCTAATATCTCGTTTCTTGTAGTACCAATTTTTTCTATAATAGTAGCTTTATTCAATAACCTTGCTAACATATAAGGCTCAAGCTCGTAATGTGACTAGAAACCAAATCTATATATTCTTTATGCTTCCATTCCAAGAATATTGATCCTAACACAACATTTCTTCTACTAAATGTACGCGAAACTACATTTCATCTCCAAAAGGTATAGGAAATGTCACGGTCACAAGAGGCCAAGAACTACAACTGTTATTATTGCCGAAGGTTGAGATCCTTCTAAGTGAAAGGCGCTTCAAGGATTTATGGTCCATAAATAGCTGAAGCCTTTCTTCAAAATAAACAGTCCTCTATATCTTCAAGTAAAAAATAATTTCCACTAATCCCAAGTCATGATTTGAGTAACTCCTTTCTTGCGGCTTTAGCAATCAACTAGAATAAGTGACAACTTTTGTTTTTTGCATCATTATTGCTCTCAAAACAGTACCACAAGAATTTATGTATAATATGAGTTTTTCATCACCGCTTGGAGTATTCAATACAGTTTTAGTCGTCAACCTTTCATTTAAAACCAAAAACGCATGCTAACGCTTATCATCCTATACATAGATCTGATTCTTCTTTATCAAGTTAGTCAACGGTGTTGCTATCTTTGAGAAATCCTCTATGAAGGGTCCATAAAATTACAGAGATCAAAGGAAACTCCTCACTTCCATGGTATTCTTAGGTTGAATCCAAATTTGGATCACTGGCACTTTTGTAGGGGCCACTGTTACGCCTTATCCTAATATAACATAGGCTACGAATCTCACTTCTTCCTTTCAAAATTGTCACTTAGAAAACTTCCTTTTCAACTTATGCTTCCTCGATATCTCAAGAAAAATCCTCATGTATGTCTTGTGCTCTTCTTCAATCTTATAATAGATCAATATACTATCTAACAAGCAAAGCACAACCTAATTCAGTTAATCTATGAAATATCTATTGATTAGAATAAAGAATTATGTTGAAATGTTATTCAATCCAATGACATCACCAAACACTCTTAAAAACCTCGATGACATATCAAATGCAGTAATTGGCACCTTTCCTTTGCTATTTAAGTTTAGCAGAGTCTCCTTACCAAATCCATTTAGGAAAACAACCTTTTTGCTTGCGCCTAACCGAACATGTCATCTAACATGAAAGTGGATACTGGTTTATCCTTATCACCTTACTCAGCTCACATTAATTCACATACAACCTCAAAGAGTCTTTTGTCTTAATTGTGAATAATATAGGTGTAACCCGCCTATGTACACTTCTACAAATGAACTCTTTCCTTGACCCATTCATTTGCACCTCAATTCCTTTAGATCTTTAGGTGTCATATGCCTTAAAGGCATAACTATAGGTATGGGTTCCTTCATGAAGTCGATCTCTCTATGTAGCAACAATTATGTAACTTCCTTCAAGACATCGGGTACTCTCTAGTGATGGGAATGGATAAAAACTCATCCTGTGAAATTTCTGGTGAACACCAAAATACAACCCAAAGCCAGTCATTTGACATGAATTGTATCACTATCACGTTCTCTTTCACATCCTCGGTTGTAACATCTTTCTTCATGCAATACATCACTGCCAAATAACTCCTAACTGATCCATCTCCAAGATAATACCAAACCCAATGAAATTAAGAATTAAGCAATCATAGACAAGAAAGTATCCATGAGCCAATAATACTAGTCCTTGACATACCATGAAAAAACAAGTATAGCCTCCAAAAAAGTTCATTATAATCGAGAATTATTCTACATCTCAAGTTCTAATACTATTCTATACACCAAACCACTGCAAATGTAAAAATGTAAAGCCTAAGTGTCAAAAACATCTCAAATAGAAAGCATGCCTTGCACCATAGCTTCCCTATTATCCTTCACTAACCGAGCATTCGAAGAAGTTAGGACTACATCTAAATCATGTGCCTTTACATTCTATTTACCCTTAATTGGTTTCGAGCGGTCCTTCTACAAATACCCCAATTTATCACAGTAATATCATTTTTTTAGTAGCTTTAAAGTCCATGATCAAATGATCCTTTTCCTTATATCTAGAGCGAGTTAATTCAATCTTTCCCTTATTCTATCTCCTTTCCCATGAGGTTTCTCCCTCTTCGTGTTCCATTTTTTTTATACCTTAACTTCCTTACTGTAGCTTTGGGTCTTCCTTCTTGGTAGCAACAACAATTACAAATCTATTCGTTGGGTATATATTATCATAACGAAGTATCTTTTTTAGACACTTCTAAATGGTCAGTCTGTGTGATCAACAAGCTTCTCCCAAAGATAGTCATCCAAAAGTAAGGTTAACTTCTTATTTTTTCTTAAGGAAGTTCCTATGATTGACATTCTATACTTGACAAAGCATCAACTCCTCTACTTACTCAGAAGGACTTAACTTTTCTTACTTCATCTCAACAAACTTCCTAAATAGAATTGACATCTAGGCAGCCATTATAAATTTCTGTTCAAATTGATCTAGGAAAATCGATCCTTTGGGGTTGCAATGGTGATAACATTTAAAAAATTTATAGCCCTTCAATAATGTTGCCTACAAGACAACTTCCTCTTCATAGCATCATGTACCTCCATGTTGATAAAAATGCGCTCATAATATTAATGCAATCTCAAACCACTGCAGTTTATTTTGTTTTAAGGAATGAATTCTGTCTAAGAGCATAGTAATCTATGTAAAATTTAACAAAATAAATTCTAGGAGCTTGCATATGAGCACCCCCATCTTTATTCACCCTAGGAGTAATCTAGAATATTCTTATCATCGACGTTAGATAAAGCATAAAAATCAAGTATGGAAGCACCCCCCATCCTTCCTCTAGTGCTAGCAGTGTTCCTATTAGCATTTCTAGTATTCTAATTCATTCTTATATGTAAAAACAATGATTAGACTCTTACAAAGTGAAATTGCAAAAGGTGGTGCCTAATTGCAAGTAACTATATGAGAGAGTATTATTGTATAGCTTCAAAACCAACATGTAATAAGTATGTTTGCTCTTGCACATAGTCTCAATCCAGTCTAAGGTAATAACTCCTATCTTATATCTATTGGATCCTCAAATACATTTTGGTTAATCAAGTAGCGAAAGGTGTGATACAAAATGCGAGACTGCCTTATATTTCTTACACCAAATGGGCATAAGAAATGCCATAACCATGTTGGGCCCAAATATAGAATGGTCATCAAAGAAGAAAGAAAAGCAAATAAAATTGTCATACGTCTCACAATACATGGAAAAAATATAATATCGATATTAAAAAAAAGTAGTGAATAATAATGAGGTGAAATATTATCTCAGTAGAATAACATATTTATATACAAATGATATATAAGATGTATACAACGAGTCCTCACTACGTTAAATCACTAAACACAAGAATGCAAAGTAAGCAATACTTTCTAAGCTCTCCAGTGTTATCCAAAGGAAAGCATCCACAAAAAAGAGTAAAATACATCATAGATCGTTCAAGCTTATCCCATGAACTGCATTGTGTTACATAGACTACTCATATGGTCCAATCATGTAAGAGTGTCCAAGATAATAAGAAGAAAAACATAAAATCTTCGGTCAAAAAATAGTTTGTTGTGATCAGTATAAAGCACACCTAACATTTCCTTACAACTACAGAGTTAACACATAAAATAAAATATACTTAGCTACTTAAAGGAAAGAACATATGATATTGTACACTATATATGATAGAAAAAAAATCCAAGTAGCCCTTCTCTTACCTTCTCTATAGTAAATAAAGGTGATATCTTACCCAGGAGAGAAACCTTAGAATCCATCAAACAAACCCTAGCTATTGCCCACTATATGCTCTTAATATATCATAATTTATATATCCATCTTCAAATGCCAGGGACTAATGGAATTCCTAGTTCTTATTGTACCCACGTACCTTTGGAGTTTGAAACTAGGTATGTGTCACTAAGTCCGAAGCTAGACGCTAGACCTAACCCAATGGTCTGGGTATTTAGACCAATACTATTAGTCCATGTGAAACTCTACTATATCATAACCCTGCTTTGAGTATATTAAATACACTTCGAATTATCAACAATTCTTTGGAACTTCCCCATCATTTGAGCCTCCTCGGCTCTATTAACATTCCTACTCCCTTAATCTAATCTACTGTTCATAGCTTCGTCAATATTGAACTATCAATTTCAGTTCCTACTCCACATAAGATTCATCAACCAAAGAAACATAGCTTCATTGTGTTATTATATCACCATCCTTCTTAGTTTGAATGTGCCACTACCCCAATATGACCTACTGCTATCATATATCCATCTTTATGAGTCGCACATACACTGGATCCTAACCTATGACAAGGTACTCAGTTATAGAGATGGCTTATTGCCCGAGCATAATATATCCAAACTCCTCCAGTTCTTTCTCATCCTCAAGTGCCTTCATTCCAGACGCCATAGATCCTGATTTATCAACCATAACACTAAATTCTTCTCTTCTGTGCATCTACCTTTAAACCATAGAAGCTTGCTCAACCAACCCTTCCATACTAAGCCAATTTTTAAAACCAAAACGTGAAACCACTCCCTGAATCATTGATGTTACGCCCTACCTTGAAACCAACACTAAAAAAGAGCATTAACGAGTAATGTCGTCTGCTAGTACATAAAATAAGGCACGTTAGGAGTGACCATCCCTAATTTTATACTAAACGAGTATCGAATACATCAATTGGGTGTATCAAAATTTCTTTTCTTACCTAGACTAGATCGACGTATTCAATTTGTTGAATATAATACTATGGTCTCTAATGATCGATTCAGAACAAAACATAAATCAGTAAATACCTAAGATCACAACTATATATACAGATACATCAAGAACTATGTATAATGATATACACTAGAGTGGTTATATAAAACGTTGTAAATACAACGTGTCCCATAAAAGAATACAACATATTACAGCCATAGATAAACAACCAGACAGTTAACCCAAAATACGCCTAAGCATCCAAAACGAGTGATAGATAAGCAATATCAGTAGTTGGATAAGTAGATATCTACCATATGCATCAATCTGAAATAGCTCTGTCTGACCCAAATATAAAATACACGGGCCAGTCTAGCTAAAACATATCGGTTTGATTATATTAAGTGAGAAATGTAAGATTTCACAGCTAATAATTTCTTTTAAAGAAAAGGAAAAATATAACTTAGATCAAGTAGGAGTACATGAGGTTACTTTAGCTAAAACGACATATAAAGGTTTTGTGTAATAGGAAATGACAACAGGTATAATGTTTTCATCAGAATTTGTTTCTTTAGCCCTAAGGCTAAGCTACATAAATAAATAGAATCTCAGTAAGACCCAAAATAACAAGATGGAAACATACACAACATCAATGGCGTTATAAATGTAATCGCCATAAATAATCAATATAATAGCTCTACGGCTATGTAAACACAACAACAACCATAGTGGTTGCAAACATTTGAAACTACCAAAATTTAACAAAGCATAGTGATCCATATTAAATATGGAAAGCTGAAGAAACAAAATAAATGCATCATCAATAAGTGGCAAAAGCTTGCCATGTACTTTATTTTAAGAGAACCAACGACCCTTAATTGATACCTAACAGCCCAATAACCCAATTAAGAGACCCAATAGCCTCATCTGAAAACACAATAGCTTTATATATACATATATGTATTTATATATATTGGACCCAACATTCTCATTAATAGGTTAAAGACCCAGCAGCCTCCATTAATACACCAAAAAGCTTTATATGAATGTAAATATGCATATAGGACCCAACATCCCCAAGTACTGTCAATAATATCAAGGTTTCTCACAAACTCCAAAATAGTAACCCAAATAGTGGTAACAATACGTCTCATGTCGTACGTTCTCACTTATCAGTTTACGACTGGATAACCTATTCCACATAAATATTGCTTCAATTGAACAAGTTTTGAGTTAATAAATATAATTAACTTGCATGTCCCATACAACATAGCTAATATATCTTTTATATCACTTCCTCATTCTCTCGAATATTGCAAAAAAGTGTGTGATTTCATGTATATAATATGTATTGAGAAAACAGGGTTTTCAAATCGATTTTCAAAATCATTTGGAAATTTTTCTTTGAAAATTCCTTTCTATTAGAAATTATTTGTATGTCAAATAACTTTGAAACAATTATAAATTTTGTAAAACAATTTTAAAAACTTATCTCAAACAACGATTACTTGAATATAAAAATAACTTTTTAAAACGTTTTGCATACGCGTGCACAATGTGAGAAAAATCATGGAAAAGAGCAATAAAACGAACAACAACACTGTATGTGAAATCATTTCGCTCCGACTTACGGATTTACTATAATATTGGTTTTTGAAAATCTATATAGAATCACTCATCAAGCTGCACGGGACGAGGGAAAACTCGGAAGAAATGATTAAAACAGTGCATCAACACTTAAGGAAAATAGTACGGGACTTAGAAAAATAAAGGCACGACATAACAAAAGAAGACTACTAGTTAGATTGACCCAAATTTTGCATAGATGACCCTAGATCGACCTAAATTTGACAAATGTCGACCTACCTAGACGTGAATTCCTAGTAGTATTTGCATGCTTCAGGCTCATTTCAACGCAACTTCTAACAATGTTTCAAGTCAAATGAGACTATAAAATTTTCCAAGTCACGAGTTCAACAAGCAAGCGACATTCCCAAAAAAGGACAAGATTCTAGCACAAAATGAAAGAGTTACATGCTTTCAAAGTAGGACTGAAACACTATTTGGACTATAAGCTAACAGAAATCGAAAACTATGTTTATAGTGAATCAAATTCGAACCAAATTTCGGTATTTCAACTGAGTCTCTTATTTCAACAATAATGTACGTGAAAACTCACCTTTACGACGAATTCACAAATTTATAGCAAGAATTTAAAGGCAAAGCAATGATTTTATTCTTAAGGAGGCTGGAGAATGCCTGTAGGAAAGCTTACTGTAACATGCAAATCAATTAGTAAGATACGGTAACCAAAATGAAAAATTGATCGAATTAGTTCCTGATTTTTTTTATAGAGTTTACCAATAGTATTAAGGATTAGCAAATTTCTTTCTAATTTAGATAGAGATTTTGATTTTTATGTTGAAGATTTGACAGGAATTTTGAATTTTCACTTTGCCGTAAAATAAGAAAAATAACAGAAGCAGTTCTTCCTTTTGAAATGTTACATATTATGTAATTTTGAAAATCCAGATCTTTCTTTCATTAATTTAATTAGGTAAGGAACTAGATTAAGGCCCAGTTAAGTCAATAGTAATTAGTTTAGACCTTTATTTGTTAATTTACACCCTTTGAACTTATTTTTACCATATATTAACATGTTTTAAGCCTTTTTCTCCATTTCTACGTCAAATCTTCACAATTCAACATTGTTTCATGCTTATAAAATTTGTACACCAATGTCTTAAACCCCATTAAATTATTTTAAACAATGTTTGTTATATAATTACAACAAAGATTTACATTTCTATATCAATGTCCAGTTTTATTCTTTTTACGAGTAAGTTTAGAATTTTGATGTTAAAATTACTCAATCAATCCAATAATACCACTCACTGGTAAATAGCGCAAGACATCTTCGTGAATCTCCATTATTTGAATATTGAACATCATAACCACGAATAGGAATGAAATGGCAATAGCTCCTATGTGAACTACTGTGGAGATCATAGCTGAGAAGTCGAAACCTAACAAAAGAAGTAAACTAGAAGTGTCACGAAAGACTAGGATGGGAAACGAAACGGAATGTACCGGATTTTTTAGCACGTACAACCATCAAACCAGAGACCAAAGCAGGGCTCGACAAAACAGAAAGTATCATGGTACATCATCCTTCCCAACAATTGAACTTGAATGCGTTTTCTTACTTCAACATTCAAGTCGATCTATTACGACCAGTGTGGTTGTTTGTATTTCATTTTCTTCTAATCGAATCGAGTAGAGCTAATCATCCTTTTGCCAAAGTAAATTCCAAAATTTTGATGAGGAACATTTGAGCACAATTCCAATTTAAAGTTTTAGACTTTATTTTCCACATTTCTGTTCTTATTTGACAAGCCAATACCGAGTTGAGTCATTTTTTGTCTTATTCAATTTTATCCATCCATAAATCTATTTAATCACCCAATTTACACCAAGTTAATCCAAAACTTATTTAAGTTATCAAAATGATCAATCTTATGATCAGTTGATTTATTTTCCAAAGTTCAAAATTATTTCGCTTCATCGCCACATTAATATTGGATTGAATTGCATCTTTAAATATAGTCCATCCAAACTTTCCTATTTATACATTTTTAACCCTAAACCAAGTTAAATTTTAATTAAAATTTTAGAAAACTATTTTATATTTTATATGGGTAATTGAAAAATCAGGTTTGTTGTGATTGTCCTATGATCTAAAAGAGTTTTTGATCCGTAGCTTTATTCCCTATGACAAGATGCCAAGTTAATACTTCACTTGCGAGTTAACATGCCTCATCGCGTTTTGCTATAGAGACTATCTTCCAAGTTCCATTTAATTCATCAGCACTTAACTTCCGATATGCTCAATTTTCCTATCTAATAACCTATGCGATCACAACACTAACACAAAAATTAATATATATTACCTAAACAAACATGGTAGTGATTTGTACAATCAAAGTCATGTAGTTTCTTCCAATTCAAAAATGAAAATCATTCAATCAAATGAGCAATCACTTCATAATCATAGTTCTACCTAGAATCATGGATTTGTATGCATATATAAGATGAGATATAATCTAACTTTAGATCATATGCATATATACATGTAGTTATGTTATATTAGGGTTTAATTTTAGTGTTTGAGTTAGACATAATCAAAATCATGTCTAATATAAAATTTAAGCATGTAATCACAAAATCTAACATGTAATCCTACGAAATCAAGGGATAACTCATAATCACTCAGCAATCACAAAAATTGAGAAAACATAGGGTAGATCTAACCCAAACAGCAGCAAATCAATCTTAAAAGCAAGAAAAATGATGTGCACAATCTTCCAATCAAAGATATTATATATAATCAGAAATTATATGTGATTTTGAATGAAATCTAGATAGTATGGAGATGATTTAGATTGAGAGAGAAACTTGTCAATAATTTATCTCAGTTCATATTAATAGGCTACAACAGTTAGACTAATAAGTCTTCTTATTAGGACTACTAATTACACACTGACTCTAGGATATAGTTTTGAACTTTAGCAGACATAACTTTCTAACAATAAATCCGATTTTTTTACATACCGCCCAAAGAAATGGAATTTACCATCTTGAAACAATAAAACATGTTAGAGCTTCTAATTCAGCTTATATCAAAAGTAATAGCTAAAACAAGATTGCTAGTGGTAAAACTTCCATATAAACAATGGGAAAACATTATGAATGTGTACTATGTCCCCAAAGAGTCAAGCCCCAAAATCGTAGAGCTATACGATTTCATACGAATTAAGTAGAATTATCTTATGAGCATTCGATATGTAAAATATGGGTCACTGCACTTAATAAAGAAATTTGTTTTATGTTGCTTATTGTTTATTATCATGTGTCATTTAGTTTTATTGATGTTTATGGAATTAGTAATAGTAGTAAGAATCATGCGTGTGTGTTATGACTTAAACTCGTATTACATGATATATATTGTTTCAGTAACTAATTAAGTTATAATAAGATAATTAATCGATTTGAGCTCTTCAATATATATTTGTGGAATAAAAGTGGTACTTATTCCAGTAGTACACACATTTTGCTATCTTGCGAGTTTGAATTCATGATCACTAGAACCATATTCAAAGGCATCATACCACTTGTAATTTGTGTTAATTATGTCCTTGATAAGTTACAAATTTTGATTAATTTTTTATTTTATTTTTTGGAATAATAACGGTGTAGTAATCAAAATCCAATTCGATAATCTTTTAGAATAGTAGAAATTTACAAGAGATAGAAAATTCTCCATATATTCTTCTAATTAGATAGTTTTGCACTTCCATGACCAAAATGATAGTTTTGCACTTCTTTGACCAAAATGACTACTTATTAGTTTTGCATCCCTATTTTGTAATCAAGTTACAAAGTTGGTCCTTTACATCCTAATTCTTGTGGCTTACTTAATTGCTTCGCTTTTATTGCATATATTACATATTTTCACTACCCCAGTCCATTTAATTTTAATCTTTTAAGTGCTTTTTTTATAGATTGGTTAGATTTAAGAATCGTATTCATTGTTACATTGAATTTTTTTAATGATATTTCATAGAAACATAAGCTCTTTTAGAAATCATTTTTTTAACGAAGCTTTCTGCTGCCTTTCTAAAAGGTAGATGTATCTTTAATTGTAAATTAAATTAACTATTACCTTTATTAAGTAAGTTATTGTAAACTATAAGAGTTATCATATTTTTCAAAGATAGTCAATTTTTTTTATTGCAATTCATTGACTTTTAAGCATCTTGAATAAGCTTTACTTCATTATGTGGTTTTTTGTTTTTGAAACAATACATTTGACATTTCTATAACAAGAAGCGATTAATTGTGTACGTGTTAAAACCTAATGTAATTTTGATTGTATTTGAGTAGTGTAATTTTTATCTACACTATGGTAAGTAGTTAAATTAGAGCTACGTTAATTAAGTTTACTACGTTTTAATCAAACATTTTAACTACATCAACGGAATGCAATTAATAGAACCATATTAAAGTAGTTTTGAACTGCTTTAATGATGTAGTTTTAATAACATTATTTTGATGCAACTAAACTATTCATTTTGACGCAGTTTTAACTATATCTTCTTAATATAGTCAAAATAACTGTTGATGTATGCAGTTTCAACTGCATCATAGCATTTTATGTAGTTAAAATTACATATGAAAATTCAACCAAGATGCATAATACAATTCTCCAAGTTGAATTGTAAACATATTACTTTCAAAGATACAGTTAAAAATATCAATTTATATGTTTGTTTGATCAAGATGAACTATATGTGTTTGTGTGTGTATTCAATTAAAAGATATTGAATTTGCTAAAATTCGAATTTGAAATTTGAAATTTTTACATATATTCGATGTCCGTTAATTGAAAGGTATAAAATTTATGATTAAACACTGAACACAGCCAGTTAAATCAGTGGTTTTTATAAAGTTATGACAATTTAATTGTTGAAATACAACATGCTATCAAGTGTTAATATTGAGCAATTTTAGTCATACCATGATTAAATAAAAAATATTGAATCTTTCCTTCTTCTTTCCTCGAGCCATCAATGGTTTCACTTCCATTTTTCACTCCCCTACATTCATCGCTTCCTATCACTATTCAACAGTCTGCCCTTTCTATCAATCCACTGCCACCACCCATTCAACCAGGCTTGACCCAACTCCAACCTCCTCTCTCGATGCCACCCTACGCGATCCCTTGAAGTTAGCCAAATGGTCATCCGTGTTTGCTGCCAAGCCAAGAAATGTTGAAGATTTAAGTTCCACCTCCATTGCTCTTCGATTTTTTGGAAAGAGACTGTTGCCCATGGATGATATCATTCAATTGGGTGTGGATACGTGGAAAGTGTACCTAGTCGGTTTCTTTTTAGAAAAATTCATGTCCTACAAAGCGGTGTTAACCATCTCAAATGTGTCTGGAAACAGAGTGGTTCTATCAAGGTCAAGTCAAACGACAACTTATTCTTCTCTCATATTTCCAGTGTAGAAGATAGGAAGAAAAATGTTGATCCGGACCCAGTCATCATCAGAAATAAACTATTCATCATTCAACCGTAGGAAACGTCTTTAAGAAACACATGTTCATGTATAAGAAATGTACATGTATGGATTAAGTAAACCAATATTCCATTATATGCTTTGTCACTGTAGGATATTAGGAAGCTTGAGACACAAGTAGGGAAACTTTTGTGTATGGATACCACTACTGAGAGATTTGAGAGGTTAGAATATGTGAAGTGCATGGTAGAAATTATGCATGATAATGACATGCCTGATGTTTTCCTAATTCAACTTATTGATGGATCTGAACACCTGGTTTATGTTCAGTATCTTCGAAAACCATAACTTTGTACTCTGTGTAAAGTCTTCGGACATAATAATGCTAATTGTCCAGTAGTAGTAATAAAGTCGAACTACTCCCCGACAAACTTGCATATGATAGTGTTAAGGTAGTTACTAGTGACACCAAAGTAGTTAATTGTGGTGTGGATTTGTTTGCAGTTGCCCCTCTAGTAGGTAAGAAAAAAGTTTGAAGGAAAATCATCAGGAAAAACTATAGAATCAAAGTTCCTAGTAAGTGTATTAAAGGTAAGGAAGTGTCGCAAACTGTTATGCACGGTCTTGTTTGAGTGTTGAAAGTGCCGAAACCTACTATGATAGTTGATCCCTCAATTTTCAACTATGTAAAATCTTTTAAAACTAATATGGTTACTGATAATGGCATGGGCGCTTCCAAATGCTTTAGTGTTTTGGAATAGTTTCGCGAAGTAGATAATAACTTGAATGTAGAGCAGGGACATAAAGAAGATGAAATTGTAATAAGGAAGATCAGCATAGTAAATAAGAGGGCAATATTATTCAGACTGGTAGAAGTGTGAAACATAGTGATGTTCATGTGATGGATAATCAATGTAATATGGACAAAAGACGGAGTGTGGACTTTCTTGCTTCACATTCTAAAATGGGAGAGCTCTTGTCAGATGTTTTGAATTTTGACAATAGTAAGACTGGTGGTAATGAAGAGAATTTGCAAACAAGTGATGTGTTAAGTGGTTGCACTAAGGTTGGTGGTAATAAAGAGAAGCTACAAACAAGCGATGTGTTTAATGACAGGACAATTTCTAGTGAAGTCAAAGAAACTCATGTGAACTTAGTCGTAGCCACCAGTATTTATATTTCTAATGCATTTCAGTTCAAACTCGGTTTCCTAAACAAGCAAAGTCCATTTAAAAAAGACGTAGTGCTAGAAATATCCCCCTCTCCTTTTAGCAAGGCTCTAGATATGTTTTTAAATGCAAATGGTTCCTCCATCGAGAAAGCAGTTTCTTCTTTTAAGAAGAAATTAAAAAATAACTAAGCTAACCCATATGCACATCTAGTTCCACGTGCTGCCTACAAAGCATCTCCCTAACTAGCTTCAACTGTAAATGTAGGTTGTTCAAACTCACCCTTTCTGCTTCTCTTCCTGGGCACAAAGCACTCAATGCTCCTGTCACTCGAAGCAAAAAAGAATGACCTCTTGAAAGGACTTCATTTCACCAATGATTTATTGGTCTAGGTGCTGACGCCAAAAAATGGTCGCCAACATCAGAGAGTTCCAAAATTTTGGAACTTTTTTCCAAAGTGGAAAAGTGCGCGAGATGCAGTAATAATGTGCGGGAAAGTAAAGGACACAGTTTTTTATAGTGGTTCGGTCCCGTGAGGGGCCTAGTCCACTTTGAAGGCTTTGCCGATTTTATTTCACTATTGTTAAAGTATAAGTAAAACATCATTACAAATGAAGTTACAATGATTAATGATATTCACTTAATCCTTATCGTCGAGCTTCCTTGTTGGTCAGGAGCAGTCAAAGAGATGTCGATGTTGTGGCGGAGCCGGGAGGTTCCGAGGTCCAGAGAATGTCGGGAGTTGTCGTGGTCTAGAGGGAGTCGGGAGTTGCCGAGGTACAGAGGGAGTCGGGAGGTGCCGAGAGGTTGCCGGAGTCGAAGGATCCGAGAGTTATCGGGAGTTGCCGAGGAGGTGGTGGAGTCGGGAGGTTCCGAGAGTTATCGAAGTCGGTTCCAAGGTTTGGAGAAAGTATCCTAGAGGATGTATCCCAGAGGGAGAAGGAAGTATCCCAGAGTAGGGAGAAGGAAGTGTCCTGGAGGAGGGAGAAAGAGGTATCCCATAGGAAGTTTTCTTCTTTGTGTGAGAATGGAAGGTGTTTAGGAGGTTTGGGGTGTACCGGGAAAATCTGTGCCCAGGGTTTACTTAGAAATCAAGAGGCTCAAGGTGTACCGAGGAATTCTATCGTCCGGGGTGTACCGGGAAAATATGTCGTCCGGGATGTATCAGGAAATCTGAAGTTCGGGATGTACCGGGAAAATTTGGCATCCGGGGTGTACCGGGAAAATCTGTCGCCCGGGATGTACCGAAAAATTTGGAGTTTGGGGTCATCTTCTTCCCCAATGGCCTTGCTGCCATTAATGAGGGGTCTCCAAGGTCCTTCCAAGCTCTCAAGCCAAGAAAATGCCAACCCTTGTATGTTGGCAAAAAATATTTAATCAACAAACAAAAAAATGGCTTCCTCATCCTCCTAACCTAAAACACTGCTTCTCTTTGCTCAGCCACATCCTCCGTCGTCCTCTCAGTTCATCTCTTTAAGTTTACAACCTTCTCCACTTGACATTGATTCCCTACCAGTTCACCATTTCCCTTCTGAACCAGACAATGCTCACAACCAAGCTTGTATGCACCCATTACCACCGCAATCTCCACTATCTTATGCTCAGGTTGCAGCTTCTCGACCACGTCTTCCACCAATCCTCCCCAATTCCCCCACTAATATACATCGAATTCTACCAGCGTTCAAATTGTTTTAGGAGACATTGAAGTTTTTGAATTTTGAATGACGGTGTCTCAAATGCGCTGTTAGGGGACACATGGCGAAACAATGTAGGAATGCATTGATATGTTATCATTGCTCCTTTTTTGGTCATACAAGCTCACAATATCCCAATAAAAAGATATCAACTCTTCAAAACAGAAATGCTAACATGTTGATGCATCCCAATGTAGCTCGAAGAACGAACCGCCGCAAGCCAAGCCGCTTGCAAAATCAGAGAAAGAGGTCCCACAGGTCTACTCAAGTCCCTAATCGTAATAATAACCCTAATTCATTTCACCCTCACTTCAAATCTAATTCACTTATAAATTCCAATAAAAATCCCTCTTCATCTTCTGATCTCTCTTCTAGTTCCAACCGAGAATTTCTTCTTCTTCTAGAAATGGCATATGCTTACCTCTATCTCTCAACTACTACCATTGATGGGCTTTGGTCCATCGAAATGCTCACTCGCGCCCTTAAATCAACGTTTGGACAAGATCATGAATGGCCAATTTGGCACATCTCAGATAACTCCTTTCTCATCAATTTCCCTGACGTCGCTACCAAAAATCATGCCTTGCACTTAAAAATTCCGACTAAAGAAGATGGAGTGGTTCTCCTTCAACAAGCCACCACCCGTGAAGAAACCCCAGAACCCCCTTTTGAGAATGCAACATGGGCTAAGATTATTGGCTTCCATGAATTTTATAGGAATAGCTCAGAAGCAATTAGAGAAGCATTAAAGCCAATGGGTCGTCTTATTCATACAGATTCATGTGATTGGTCATATGTTGACCATCGCTTCTTATACGTAAAGATGCAATTTTACGAAGGCATCTTGACCCCATGTACCTATGTAGCCCACCTGAGTGATCATGCTGTTAAACTCTGAATTGATCGCTAGCCACATGCATACCCTTGCCAACGCCCGGAAACGCTCCTCCTGGGGATAGACTATGAATATGATGGCTATATTTTCCATCCTTTAGCTCAGCAGGACGATCGTATTGAAGTTGACAGTTATGATGTGATGTCATATGAAGCAGCGAGAAAAGTCCCAGTGGCACTTACAAATCAATAACAAGACCTTGCCATGGTGATGCAACACAAGGATGACATCGTGGTGCCTCGATGGAACCCATTGGCAGATCTGGATCTTTCGGTCCCCTTACATCAATAATGGCTACCAAATCAGGAGCATCAAGAGCAAGTGCATCAGGAGGGTCAAGGTTCAACGTCTCCACATGTTTCTTCGTCTACAATCAGAAGGAGTGCCATAATCAGCAGAGCTCACTCTCTTCCTCTAGGCATATCGGGTAGCTATTTTGAAACTTTGTTACTTCTTCGGGTAATAAAGCCTTAAATAAAAATTTAGCAAAATACATGGGTGTGTGTTTGCATGATAAACATTATTCTTCCATGCAGACCCTAGAACTGCAGCCTACTAACCACTCTAAATGAAGATAGTTTCATGGAGTGTCAGAGGGTTGGGGGACCCCACAAAAAATCATGTTGTCAATCTAATAATCTCCCCACTTCATACTGATACTTTATTTCTACAAGAAACCAAAATCTCTAACCCACCCAATTCACTTATTCGTCAATTATATGGACCCTCTTATTTGGTTGGTTACACGTAGATGCTTTTAATACTCGTGGAGGCTTAATAACAGCGTGGAATGATCACGTGTGGTGTTTAATCCATTCTCTTACTCATCCATCTATCCTACATGTGTCCCTCCGTCACATTTCATTAAACACTATTTTTCATTTCACTAATGTTTATGCACCAACTGACTTACATGGCAGAGTTGAAGTATGGCAATATTGCCATAACCTATCATAACATATAAATGATCCTTGAATTTTAGGAGGAAACTTCAACACTACTCGCTCTCTTGTCGAACACAATTCAGGCAATGCCTCCAATGACTCTATCCCCTTTAATTCTTTTATTCAATCTTGTTCGCTTATTGAACCCCCCTCCCCCCATAAACAACCATCGCTTTACATGGTCTAATAGAAGGGAATACCCCTCACTGGCTAGGTTGGACCATTTTTTCTTTAATCTCAACTGGAATGACCTCTTCCCTTTATCTTTGGTTAATGGTCTAGCTACCACCATTTCAGATCACTGCCCAATTCTTTTAAACACATGTTCAGGCACTCCTGTCAAACACCCATTCAGATTCGAGACTCTGGCTCTTAGAACCCTCTTTTGATAACTTTTTCAAACATATTTGGGGTCAATTATCATCACACCCGTCTGCTATTGTCAGGGTGGTTTGCAAAAAAATTCTCTACGTAAACTAATTCGTCCATGGGATAAAATTATCTGGAACTCTCTCAAATCCAGAATTTCATCCACACAAGATGCCATCTTCAACTTAAATATCACTGAAGAACTCCGTCCATTATCAGAATCTGAATGTCAAAACATGAAAGAATATGAGGAGGAATTAGATAGACTAATCAAGCAGGAAGAAATTGGATGGAAACAAGGATCTAAAACTAAATGGATAAATGAGGGAGACAAGAACATTGCTTATTTTCATCGTATGGCTAATTATCGTTGTCATGCTTCTTTAATATCAGAAATTATTCATAATAACTCCATTCTGAATGACTCAAAGGAAATCTACCATCATTTCACCAATTTCTACCGAGACCTTCTTGGCTCTCCTCCACCTCCTTCCCCGGTAATTGATTGTCATAAATTATATCCTTTCCCACCTCGCATAGCCATTGGTCACCCCTTCACTGAAGAAGAAATTTAGGAAGATTTAAAAGACATGGCAGATGATAAGGCTCCAGGGCCTGATGGCTTCAACCCAGCCTTTTTCAAGCACTTTTGAGCCATCATAAAGTCTGATATAATTAGGATGTGCTCAGAATTTTACTCTAACCCATCTATAATTGCCAAATTGCACTATGCTAATATCATCCTCATACCTAAGTTTCCTAGAGCATACACCCTCACTTCATTTAGGCCCATTAGTCTCCTCAATACAACATTCAAGATCATCACCAAAATCTTAGCTAATATGCTACAATCCCATATTGACTCACTAGTTGGTAGTGAACAATCTGCATTCATCTCAGGGAGAAATATACTTGATTGTGTAGCATCCACCCAAGAAGTCATATCTTTATGTCATGTTTCTAATACCCCTGGCATCCTCCTTAAATTTGACTTCTCAAAAGCATTTGACTCAGTTAATTGGAATTTCGTTCTTGCTGTTATGGCCCATAGGGGCTTTACTTTGAAATGGTATAACTGGATTAGCATAATCCTAAACACTAGCTTCTCCACAGTTTGTATAAATGGGGAAATAGGAGGAAAAATCAAATCGAAAAGAGGTTTAAGACAAGGTGACCCCCTTTCACCTCTAATATTTGTACTAATAACTGTTGTATTCAATCAAATGGTGAAACTATCCCTCTCTCATAACATTTTTTCAGGAATCTCACTCCCAAATTCAAATTTATGCACATCCAATTTGCAATTTTCTGATGACACAATTCTCTTTGCCTATCCCACTACTCCAAATATTCATTGTCTCAAAGTTCTTCTCTATACATTTGAAATGGTGTCAGGACTTTCTATTAACTTCAATAAAAGGTCCATTATCATGCTGGGAAACTATATTAATCTTGGTCCTACTATTGTTGAATGCCTTAACTGCAAGCTTGACTCATTCCCAATTAATTATCTGGGTATCCCTCTCCGCCCTACCAAGCTCCACAAATCTGATTTGCTTCCCTCATATCTAAAATTGAATCTAGACTTACAAGCTGGAAAGCCAACTCCTTATCCCCAGCCGGTCGTTTTATCCTTGTCAAACATGTCCTCTCATCTATACTAACCTACTATATGTCCTTCCACAAACTCCCTACCTGGGTAATTAATAAAATTGATTCAATTTGCAGCTCTTTTCTGTGGAATGGTGACAAAATGAAAAAACTAATCAATTGGCAAACTGTTTGTCTCCCTTTGAATCATGGTGGTCTTGGAGTTCTTAATCTCTCTGCTTTTAATTTTGCGCTGCTTGCAAAATGGTTGTGGCGCATTTCTCACAAGAAAACATTATTTGGAAAGATTAGATCTTGTTTCGTCTTTATAACTCAAACCCTTTTCGTATTCTTCACTTCGGACCATCAGCTAGACCGTCATCATTCTGGAAGGGAGTTTTATCTTCCCTTATCATAACCAAACCCCTTTTTCATGTGAATGTTAACAATGGTGAATCATGTTTATTTTGGATGGATACTTGGAATGAGCAGATCCCCTTTTCCAATTTATTTCCTAATCTTGCCTCATTAAACCAATCCAACCATTTAACTATTGCAGAGGCCTGTGAACTGGTCCAATGGGCTTTCTTCCTTTAACACTCTTTGGGCTAGCCACACTCAATGAAATCACTTCGATTGGTTATATAACTAACACTACTCGTTTATCAAATGGACCTGATTCTTTCATATGGGCTTTGGGCCCATCCAACAAATACTCAGTGGCAGTCTGCTACAAATACTTAACCACCTAGGCCGCTGTTTCTCCTTCTCTCGCATCTGGAAATGTCACCTTCCTCCTCGTGTCATCTTCTTTCAATGGCTCCTCATCCATAACTGCATCAACACCAAAGACAGACTCCGCCGCTTCAATGTCAATGTTGACCCTATTTGTGTACTCTGTAATTAACAGAATGAATCACTTCACCATCTTTTCTTTGAATGTGACTTCTCTTTCGTGGTATGGGCTATAATCAGTTCATTCATGCATGGTTCCATCCCTTCTATCCCTTTTTCTTTGAATATTGGTAGCACAACCCCCATAATCCCAAACTGGATTCCCTAATGGCTCTTTTCTCTTGGAGCATTTGGTTAGAACGAAATGCTTATGTCTTCGTCAGACCCAAGAAACTCTTGATGGGAACATGTTATCACATCTTGCATCTTTTCAAACTATGGACAGGCACAGCTAGGCATGCATGCTTCAGGCTCTCTCTTCCCATGCCTCAGTCACCTGGATCGCAAGGTAGCACCTCCCTCTTCCCTTACTGATGTCATACATGGGTTTATCTCATCAGTATGGGTCTTTTTGGTTGTTTATTTATATGCTATGATCGCCACTATTTTATGTTCGTATTTTATACTATGCTCTCTTTATTGACCTTCAAGGTCTAGACCTTTTATGTCACTGGTTGGGCCTGTCAACCATATTATATTACTAGTTATTTACATTACGCGTAAATGGCTCTGTAGCTTCACGCTACACATCCGTCTTCCTCAAAAAATGCCAATCTTTATAGGAAGTGGAGTAGGTGAGATATTAGAGTAGGTAATTAAAAAAGGAGTGGGAAAGGGATAAAAAGGAGTGGGATTTTGCGTCCTAAGTGTGGGATGCGAAATTCGCATCCCAGAACTGCATGAACTACAAGAGTCGCATCCCTCCTAAAGCAAAGCTCCAAAGCATCTCTTAGGCAATCGCATCGCATCGCATCCGGGAACGCGATCGCATCGCATCCGGGGACGCGATCACATCGCATCCGGGGACGCGATCGCATCGCATCTGGTGGATGCATTGTTAGCGCAACCGATGGATGCAGTGATATTGCATCCCAAGGGATGCGATGTAACCGCATTCTGAGGGATGCGATGGAACTGCATCCTGAGGGATGCGATAACATCGCACCTGATGGATGTGATAACATCGCATCTGATGGATGCGACATACAAGGAGGCGGTGATAAGCCGGTGAGTTAATGCGAGGCATGGTGATGCGAGGCATGGTAATGCGAGTCGCGGTGATGCGAGGCATGGTGATGCGAGACATGCTGATGCGAGGCTTGGTGATGCGAGTTGCGGTGATGCGAGTCATGGCGATGGGAGTCATGGTGATACGAGGCATGCTGATGCGAGGCATGGTGATGCGAGTCGCAGTGATGCGAGGCACAATGATGCGAGTCACGGTGATGCGAGGTATGGTGATGCAAGTCGCGATGATGTAAGACATGGTGATGCGAGTCGCGATGATGTGAGGCACGATGATGCGTATCGTGGTGGTGCAAGTCCCGGTGATGCGAGCCTTGGTGATGCGAGTCGCGATGATGCGAGGCATGGTGAAGCGATTTGCGGTGATGCGAGTCGCAGTGATGCTAGGCATGCTGATGCGAGTCACAATGATGCGAGGCATGGTGATGCAAGGCATGGTCATGCAAGTTGCGGTGATGCAAGGCATGGTGATGCGAGTCGCGGTGATGCGGGGCATGGTGATGCGAGTCAAGGTGATGCAGGGCATGTTGATCGTGATCTTTTCGTTGAGTCGTATATCGGGGAGTGCGCTGCTTCGGAGCAGTTGAGACGCTTAGTTGAAACCTGTTGGTAAGAGTTTAGGACTCCAACATTGTTAAGAGGTTTGACTCACTTGAGCCTTGCCGCTTGGGTTAGAACCTATCTATGGCATCCAATTTTTGCTTCCTCTCTTCTCTTCTCCAGATGGAAAATTAACTTAAAGCATGGAGGATAAAAAAAATCTGCTTTTTTACCTTGGATGTCCGAGTTGTCTTTGGGTTTTCGGGAGAAGGGAAGAGAGACATGGAAAGTGAGAGGGTTTTCGGGATGGAACTCAAGAATGTGGATAGGCAGAAATCGTCAAGTAAGTGCGGACGCATGATTAGACTTGTTTGGACTGACAGCCCGGATGTTCATGTAAGTTGTGGACACATAATTGAGCTATTAGTTTCAGGATCTGATCCGTAACCCAATCACTATGTAGTCACATCTCGACTCGAGCATAACAATGGTGGTTGGTGATTGCCCTGGCGATTGTTGTTGAGGCTGAGGGTTACCATCGCTTTCCTAGGTGCTTGTTTTTGAGGAATCCCACCGCTGATGGAATGTTGGAAACATCCTGGGCCTAGACTTTGGTTCTGGATCGCCTTCTCCGCGAGGTGGAGGTGCTTCTTAAAGTTCGTCACTCCGACAGTCGCGGCAAAGGCGAAGCCGTATGGGAACTGGTGGGTATCCACCTTGGGTCCTGCGATGGCTAAGTCAGTGCGAGAATTGGTCGAAGGTTGTCCCCGAGCCCGTGTACCCCGGTGTCTCACGAGTGCGTCACTCCTACGAAGACAAAAGGAAGGAAAGGTGGAAGCGTCTCTGGAAGGTGGAGGTCCATGATTGGTGGCAACCCGCCTAGTGCCGAATCTCGCTTTTGCTCCTTAAAGGCATGGTGTGGTTTTTATGTACACACGGTCATTAGAAAGAAAAGATATTATATATTTATTTTGTTTTGGATGTGTGAAAAAAAAAATATTAGTTAACTTTATCTAAAATCGCAATTCATGTTAAGCGTTCAAATGTTTATCTCATGTTTTCCAACATCCTGTACTTGCACAAGCGTACTTGTTATTACACTTATAAAAATGTGATTGGTCATCCCGCTCTGGAGAAGTCACCACTCGTGCGGAGATCGCGTGTTGGTTCCATTGTTGGGTTTCCTTTGTTCAGGAGGCCCGAGCCAGGTACCCTATCTCTTGGACTGCCTGGAGTTCGTTTGTCCAAAGTTGTGAGAAGGCATGGACATCGTGATTCGTCTGATTTTGGGCACTCCCATCATTCCTTCGAGTTTAGAGCGCAAAGGCGTCGTTCCTTCGCCAAAGGGTGCCCGGATCCAGACTCATTGCGTCAGATGGTGGCCGGTGGGATGCCAAGTCTAGGGACTTGGGAACAAAACGATTTTTACTCGGACTCGTCATTTGTTGAGGTTCGAGAGGTACCCGGATCCAGACCTAATCGGTCGGATGGAGCCATGGGAATGGTCGGTATCGCACTAGCTTAGATAGTGGGCTGCTTCGAAGCCCTGGGAATTGGGAACGGAACGATTTATACTCGGTTTTATCGTTGGTTTGAGATTCGAGTAGAGTTATTTATACCCGATCGCATCGCAGGCTCAGGACTCTAGTTGGCCTCCGATAGAGCTCCAGTCGTGCCCCCAGTTAATTGGAGGGTTTCTAGAGCAAAGAAGGAGGAAGAAGGTTACAACATGGCGAAGACGAGGCATTTTTTGAGGAGAGGGTTCGTTTTCCATTCCGACCTTATCCCCAATAAGGAAGGCTAAGGTGGTGATGAGCCACGAGTCGACACCTTTGAAGATGACCTTAGAGATCCTCGCGTCTTGTGGTGGCAGATATAGGACTAGTGGAGGGCTGGTAACCTCGGGCCTGCTTCCGAGCGTGATTCCGGTAGTACTCCCGGCATGCCCCCAGGTGGCCAGAGTATCAAATGGAGAAGAAAGGCTATGATACAGTGAATATGAGGTGCGTTTTAGAGAAGAGGGCTTACTTTTCATTTCAAATTCACTTCCAATGAGCGAGCCAGTGGTGGTAATGAGTCACAGCCGATATCTCTGATGATGACCTTAGAGATTGTTGTATCTAAAGGATGGTCGCAAGGCTAGTGGAGGACCAGTAACCTTGGGCCTGATTCCGAACGTGCCTCTAGTAGTACCTCCCGACATGCCCCTAGCTAATGGGAGGGTGGTCGGAGCATTGGATGGAGGAAAAAGTCCATGGCATAGCAAAGAGGAGGCGTTTGTTGGAGGAGACAACTTGCTTTCCATTCCCGTTTTGCCTCCGACAAGGGAGGCGAAGGTGGGAATGAGTTGCAAACCGATATCCCTGGAGATATCTCATAGTCCACCACACCATGGAAGTTGCGGTACCAAGTGCCCGAGTGTCATTACTCGGTGCCACTCTCGGGGTTCTGTTGAAACTCCACTCTCGAGAGACTCGAGTCGGGCAAAGTTCGGGGGCGTCGTTGGTTCGCCGAGTGTTGCCCGGATCAAGGCACTTCCAGTCGTATGGACCCAAATGAGTGGTCGATGTTGCACCTATTCGGTAGGTGGACTTCGCCCAAGTCCGGAGACTTAGGTATGGGGTTGTTCATCCTCGGTCTTGATGAGCTGAGGAGACGATCATGAGGTATTCATTTGTCGGCTGAGGCCCTGCTTAGTTGGAATCTTTGATGAGCGTTGAGTGGCTTGGAGATTCCATGTGGTGGATCCTATCGATGATGCTCAAGGTGACCCTTGCGGATGAATTTCTCGTTGTTGTCTTGCGAGTGGCGACAACTGTTTGTGTCGTGCCCATTGATGATATGGAGCCAACGGTGTATAGAGTCCCTTGACGTGCTCGTTGGGCCCTTAGGCCTTGACTTTTTGTAGCGCAGGACACTATGAGTTGCAAGGTAGATGTCCTCGGGGCTGTCAGTGGGAGGATTGTAGTTGCGGAAAGACGGAGGTCGAAGACGCTTCCTCTTATTGTTGTGACTACCTTTGACATTGTCGGTGTGAGAAAGATTGTGCAAAGCAATAGAGTTAGAGTCGTTGGAGCTCTGGGCTTCGTCTCGAGGTGACCTATTGAGGTGAGAAGCTCGATTCTTTTGTGCGATCTCTTGGCGTAGGAAGTAGTTGGCTTTCTCGAATCTCCAGACTCTTTGGCTGCTTTCGATAGATTTAAGCTCTAAATTCGGAATCAGATGCCACGCCCTTTGCAAGATGGACGAGTACGGTTCGAGGGGCAGGTTCCTCGACTTCGGCCAAGGCAGTGTTGAATCTTTCGAGGCAACTTTTGAGAGTTTCACTAGTGCCTTGGTAAATGTTAGAGACTGAAAGGATGTCTTTGGGTATTGCAAAGTGCATCTTGGATTGCACGACCAAACTCCCGGTGAGTTAGTCGAAAGTCTAGATGGTTCCTGGCGGGAGTCGAGAGAACCATGATAGAGCTACGTATTGGATAAGGACAAGGAAGCACTTGCACTTTGCGACGTCGGTAACGTGTGATGGATCCATGTGCCATTCATGGTGGTTAATGAAGTTTCGAGGATCATAGTTCCATGAGTAAGGAGTGAGTTTTGACATGTTGAAGTGCTTATTTCATTCGGCATTAAGTATAGCTGGAGTAAAGGGGTTACTCCTTGTATTGGTTACCAAATATTGTTGGCGTGCCCGGCGATTCCCTCAAGATCCTACGGATCGTGTCAGCGAGAATTAGAAGTTGGGTTCCTGCCGTATCATGGCGGCGTGATCCGGTTGATGAGTTTGGACCCTAGGGTGTCCTCCTGAAGGAAGGTCTTCGTCGTTCTATGAGTCTCCAACCTCGATTGAACGATTTTGTGGAGGTTGGTTAGGGTGAACTTGGGCCTAGTTGGATGTTAAAAGCATAGGCGATAGGTCTGGACTCATGGCAGTCTGAATCTGCGTAGTGGGGGCTCGAGCATTGTCCCTTAGTCGAGATTAGCCGGGAATGATCGGGATGGCGTGTTTGCTCTCTGATGGTGATCCTGATATTGTTGGGGCTAATTCTATGACGAGGGCTTCGGTTGTTAGGAGGAGAGGCAGATGTGAAGCTCGAGAAGACACGGTTCAGTGGAGGTTGGATCCTACATGCCGTGAAACGGGCAATGTCTCGTTGAGCGTGTCATTGGAATCGTTGGATCAACTACCTGTTTTGCCTGAAGTGAGCTTCGAGTCGTCGCTCAGTTTCTTCCATTCTTTGGGTAAGCGCAATAACCTACGCTTGAGTCACCAGGGCCTCGGGATAAGAGGTAGTGCCATGTCAACAGTGGCTAAGATATTGGAATACGGTCGTTGATGGACCGGAGTGCCTTGATTATCGTTAAATGGTCCATCAATGATATATTTTCCCTTTCTCGCCATTATTGAGAAGTTTGCTCGGTGGACAAGATGGAACCCGAGTAGCACAAACAAACTTGTGGTCGAGAATCAGTGGTAAAAGTTGACTTCGTCGAGTTTGAGCGAAGGTGTTGGTTGATGGAGGCCAAGCTCCCTAGTCTGGTTGAAGGCGCAGAATGCCTCGTTAAGAAAATTGTTGAAGCCGTTGTGCTAATCCAATGTTCTAGTGGATTTGTCGACAAGGCATCATTGAGTCTTGCCCAACTTTCTTGATGTTTCGTCGAATTGAGCTCGATTGGCAAATGTGCCTGATTGAAGCGCTAAGGTTGGTCGGAGCTTCAATGAGTCGAGGCTGAGGAGAAAACTCTGAATGAGAATCAACAGTGGAAGGTCCGGCCATGGGGTTCTTTCCTTAGCTCTCCATTGCCGATAGGCTTGGTCAGTAAGTCCAAGAGAACTAAAGTAGCATTCTAAGTCTTGATGACCGAGTAGAAGGAAAGGTGAGGTTTTGATTCCTCGAAGGAACTGACATAAAGTTGACCGCAGATGCCCGCTTTATGCACATTCTTAGTGAAAGCACAAAAATGTTGACGCTAAAAAATGGTTGCCAACATCCGAGAGTTCCAAAAATTTGAAACTTTTTGTCCAGAGCAGAAAAGTGTTCGAGATGTAGTAATAATGTAGGGGAAAGTAAAGGACACAGTTGTTTATAACGGTTCGGTCCCGTAAGGGCCCCAGTCCACTTTGAAGGCTTTGCTGATTTTATTTTATTATTGTTAAAGTACAATGTAAAACATCATTACAAATGAAGTTACAATGATTAATGATGTTCACTTAATCCTTCTCGTCCAGCTTCCTTATTGGTCAAGAGTAATCGAAGAGATGTCGATGTTGTGGCGGAGTCGGGAGGTTCTGAGGTTCGGAGAATGTCCGGAGTTGTCGTGGTCTAGAGGGAGTCGGGAGTTGCCGAGGTCCGGAGGGAGTGGGGAGGTGCCGAGAGGTTGTTGGAGTCGAAGGATCCGAGAGGATGTTAGGAGTTGCCGAGGAGGTGGTGAAGTCGGGAGTTGCCTAGGAGGTGGCAGAGTCGGGAGGTTCCAAGAGTTGGTTCCAAGGTTTGGGGAAAGTATCCCAGAGGAAGTATCCCGGAGGAGGGAGAAGGAAGTATCCCAGAGGAGGTCTTCTTCTTTGTATGAGGATGGAATGTGTCTAGGAGGTTTAGGTGTACTGGGAAAATCTGGTGCTCAAGGTGTACATAGAAATCAGGAGACCCGAGGTGTACCGGGAAAGTCTGACGTCCAGGTTGTACATGGAAAATCCGTCGTCTGGGGTGTACCGGTAAATCGGGAGTCCGGGGTGTACCAGGAAAATCTGCCATCTAGGGTGTACTGGGAAAATATAGCGTCCAAATCTGGAGTCCGGGGTGTACTGGGAAAGTTTGTCATCCAGGATGTACCAAGAAAATCTGGAGCCTGGGAACATCTTCTTCCTCAATGGCCTTGCTGCCATTAATGAGGGATCTCCAAGGCCCTTCCAAGCTCTCAAGCCAAGAAAATTCCAACCGTTGTATGAACGAGCATGGGGGTATTTATAGGAAGTGGAGTAGGTGGGAGTAGGTGAGATATGAGAGTAGGTAAAAAAGTAGTGGGAAAAAGGATAAAATGGAGTTGGATTTTGTATCCTAAGTGTGGGATGCAAAATTCGCATCCCATGTGTGCACGAACCGCAAGAGTCGCATCCCTCCTGAAGCAAAGCGCCAAAGCATCTCTCAGGCGATTGCATCGCATCCGAGAGATGCGATCGCGTGATGCGATCTTGTTGCATCGCATCCAGTGGATGCAATGTTATCACATCTGAGGATATGGTGATACCGCATCCCAAGGAATGCAATGTAACTGCATTTTGAGGGTTACGATGGAATCGCATCCTGAGGGATGTGATAACATCGCACCATATGGATGTGATAACATGGCATCTGATGGATGCGACATACAAGGAGGCGGTGATGAGCCGGTGAGTTGATGCGTTGCAAGATAGAGCGAGGCATGGTGATGCGAAGCACAATGATGCTAGGCATAATGATGCGAAGTGCATTGATGCGAGGCATAATGATGCGAGTCGCGGTTATGCTAGGCAAGGTGATGCGAGACATGCAGATGCGAGGCATGTTGATGCGATGCATTCTGATGCGAGTCGCGTTGACGTAAGGCATGCTGATGCGAGTCGCAGTGATGTGAGGCATGGTGATGCAAGGCGCAGTGATGCGAATCGCGATGATGCAAGGCATGGTGATGCGAGTCGCGGTGATGCGAGACATTGTGGTATGAGTCACAGTGATGCGAGGCATGATGATGCGAGTCGCGATGCTGCAAGGCATGGTGATGCAAGTCGCGGTGATGTGAGGCATGATGATGCGAGGCATGGTGATGCAAGGCGCGGTGATGCAAGGCGCGGTGATGCGAGGCATGTTGATGCGAGGCATGCTAATGCGATGAAGCCATTATGCGATGGAGCCATGGTAATGCAAGGCATGTTGATGCGAGGCATGCGGATGCGAGGCAATGCTGATGTAAGGCATGCTGATGCAAGGCATTGTGATGCGAGGCAATTTTGATGTGAGGCATGCTGATGCGAGGCAATGCTGATGTGAGGAATGGTGATGTGAGGCATGTTGATGTGATCTTGGTATCGAATAATGCGATATGTTAATTTTGAGAAGTTGTCGGGGAAAGGAATTAGAGCGAATCACATCAGAGTGATGTGATATTTTGAGATGGGGATACTGGAAGTGGAGTGAAGGGGATGCCAGTTCCCTGATGTTGCCATGGTAACATTGCAGGTGATCCGCATATGGTGATCCATACTTTTGAGTTGATCGGGTTGTGTTGCTTGGCCGTTTGAGGTGATCGGAGCATGCCAGGCGAGCTATCTTCATTGCTGATGAATCTCGCATCTGAGGGATGCGACATTCTGCCAATGGCCCGACTCGAGTCTTTTGGTGCCAGGACCATGATTCGCTTGATACGATCACATAGTTATGAGTGAGTTCACTTGATCAGTGACTTGTATTGCTCGAGACCAGTTTGGCGAGCTGTGGCGACTATTCTTGCACAACCCTATCTTGGCTTGATTCCTAAAGATTTTGGCAACACTTCATGGCCGTTGAACTGCGCGACGGGCTGAGTCGTGTGGGCCTGGGCTACTTCTGGTAACTGAACCAAAAATCGGTTAACAGAATATGACATATTAAAATAGTGAGTTTGGTTTGGACATGTAGTTGTGGTTGTGTAATTTGCTTGTAATCGGGACTAATTGTTTAAGTCCTTCTCTTCCCTGCGTGGAAGGTTTTTTTGTTGTAGCAGATACGCACTATGTATATCTCATGTATTTATTATTTTGATTAAATAAAATGTGTTACGGATTACTCAAAAAACTGCTCGGCCTTGCCAAAAAAATAAAAATATTGAATTTATTAAAAATTAGATTTGATTTTTTATACGTATGCAATATCCATTGTATGGAAGATATGAAATTAATGATTTAACAGTAAATATAGCCTGTTAAGCCGATGACTTAAGAAAAAGTCATGACAATTTTATTATTGAAGTATATAACATGCTATGAAGTATTAATATCGAGCAATGATTTGCAGTTAAAGTGCTCAGTTGATTCAATGCGGTGGAGATGCTAAATGTTGGAGTGGAGATAAAGCGAGGACATAGAGGGATACAGCGGACGACTCTAAAATAACAAATAAAACTCGTACTTAATGCTTTTACAAATATATAAATGATAAATCAATATTCAGTTTAATTATAATCAGTACATTCTTAATTTTATATAAAAACATGTCCATATGTATGTAAATAAACGTAAAAATTTAATTAGCTCAGTTAAATTTAATGGAATATTTTAGTTTTTTTATAAAAATATATGTTAAAAAAATCCAGTCGTAAACAAATTTAATAATTTTTATAATGCAAAAATGTCATTTTTCAATTCATTTTCTTATAGAAGTTATAATGGAATATAGCTGAAACAATGGGATATATCAAGGATATCAGAATATAGTGGGGCTTAAAGCGGAAAGACAATTACAAAGGCTATTTATAAATAATGTAGTGGTAGAAATCCGCTGCAGCAGATAATGGGATAATAGGGGGCATTAACTGCACAGAAGCAATGTTAGTAGTACCATGATTTCCACTGAAAAAATATCCAACTAAAAAAAGATAACATTTATAATCCAACATCAAGTTACCCATTCATCGTATATTTCTAACTCCTTGAATTTCTCAAATTCAAAAGTCTGAAGCTTCAGTCGTTAATCAAATTTTTAATCACAATTAATTATAATCTAGTTTATATGATGAGACGAATGTTCATGAATGAAAACATGTTTAAGTTAATAGGATTTTCTCATTGGTTGGTAATTCACGCTGCATAATGAAACATATTTAAAAAAAGAACTTACTTGAGCTAAAATTTTACAAATACGTGGAATTATAGATTTAACCAAGGGTTACTACTTGAAATTGGTTCACTCTGAAAACTAGCTTTTCGAATTGAATATGTGAATAGAAATACATAACAATTTTTATTGTGTTATATTCGTCGTACCGATTTGGTATTTTTAATCCATATATGCAATTTTTTTATTCTCCTATGAATTAAAATCATTTTTTAATCTAATTTTGTTATTTACTGAACAAATAAAATAGTTAAACTTGGATATTACCGTAATGTCGTCTCCTTACGGTGTTACTGAATATCATGGTTCCATTTTTCTACATTTCATTTTAAATTAAGGTTAAAATTGAACAACTTTTGCAAAAATTAAAACTTGATTTTTTTTAGTCAGAGTTTGGTTAGCGAATAATGGTATTGTTATTCGCACTCCAAATTTGGTTAAGGGGTTGCCAATTTTAAAGGCACTCCAGTCATATTTAGAATTGTTATGGGGAGTATTGAACACAAAAATTAATATATAAAAATACCCCTACTTTACTTCTCTGAATCGCTTCCTTTTCTAGGGAATTGTTATCGACACTCCAAAAATAGTTAAGCGGGGACACGATCGAAAACAAAATTTGGTATACACCCACCGTTTTTCCTTTTTTTTCTTCATTTTCGATGGCCTTTTGCTTAATTTAAGGGTGAAACTCAACCATACATCCCCGTCGCATTCCTGAATTAATGCGACAAAGCCTTGACAAATTTCATTTGTGTCCCCCTTAACCATTTTTGGAGTGTTAATAGCAACACCCAATTCAATCAAGCTAATTACCAAAGTAAGGTTAGTTTAGTCATATTATTATTTAGTTTTAAGGGGTTTACTTTCGAATGTCCTCCCCTTAGTATATCTATCTATTATATTATATGAAAGCATGATCTTTCCCCAAAGACCTTTTAGTTTCACTTTTACTCAAAAATCAATGATAATGCCATCTGTCCCACTAAACAATCGTCCGGTCTCGGTTTCACTTACCATTGCACGACTTCTCGTTTTCAGTTCCACTAAAAAAAATACCTCGATGACATCTGTCTCAACGTATAATTAGCGCCGTTTGATTCATGGTCGGTAAAAGGACATTAAATGACCGCCATTCTCCTTACCCTTCTAACCCTAACCCCAAAGTAATTTCGAGCCAATCATTTTCCTCCTCCCATCTAATGTTTCTCTGTGGTTTCTCTCAGCTCCCACGGATCTCTTCCCTATCGAATGGAAAATTTAAATCATTTTTAACCATGTTTTACCCTTCTTTGCTTCAACTAAATCGCGATGCTGATTATAGGCAAATCCGACCACCAAAATCACCGCCTGGTATTCCCAGCATCATAGGAGATGCAATATATCGCAAACAAAATGCGGTTTGTAGTAAATGTCAGGTAGACTTCACTCTAAATTTCATATTCAGTTTTCCTTTTTTTTGTTTTATTTTCCGGCTTCTTCATTATGCGATTGTATCACTATTCTCTTGGCTTGAAGCTATTTATTTTTTTTTCCTCAGTTTTGTCAATAAATGTTTGCTTAGCATATATGGAGTCTTGAACATAAATCCTTATACAGTGAATGTCTTCTCTGGCATGTTTCTCTGTAATAAATAAATTGCACTGTATTAATTGACCTTATACAGTGAATGTCCCCGTTCAATTTTTCATTGATCGGTCTATAGCGTTTCCACAGTTGACATAAATATCAGGTCATCGATTGTCATTTGGGTAGCATATATATTTTTCAAATTAACATTTCTATACCTTGTATGGTTATTCACATTTCTATTGTATTGTTTTCATTAATATTCTCAAGTCAGAATTTTTTTTTAATATAAATTTGTGTTCTTTTTTGTTGCAGCTTCAAGCTACACAGGTAGTGCTGAGTTAGCAAAACATGATTAATACATTGATACATAAAATTGTACGCTGGTTAGTCTTTCATCAATTTTCCTTCATTTCTTTTGCTTGAATACTCATTGGCATAGGTAGATTTTTTGGGTTAAAATTGTGGTTTTCATATCTGTTTTAATATAAATCTTAACCTTATCCCGTAAAATTGGTTTGCAAAATTATTCAGACTTTATTGTCAGGAAAAGATAATTCAGTCTTATAAGATTAAGTTCAATTTAGAATACTCTATGAATGCTAAAACCACAATTGAGAAAACGATTTGGTCTACTTGGATCTACAAATTAACTTTTGTCACGTTCTAGGTATAATAAACATGAAATATAGAGAAATTTGAGTTTAGGTTAAGACTTAGAGGTTCAAACATGAAAATCAATTCTAGAGTACGTACAAGGTATGAATTTTTCTGAATCTAGGATTTTGAAATGTAGGCAATCTTTGGTTTCCTTTTAGCCATACAAGCCTTTCCGCTGCAACTTGGGCAGCACTTGATCACAATTGGGATCAATTATGCCATTCTTTTTATTAGTCGGCTATCATTTTGTTGCAGAAAAGATGTATCTATTATTTGGTAGTTTTCTTTTACATACGTATATGTGATACTCTCATTCTTATCATATTGCAATATGCATACAAATTTGGATTTAAAAAACTTAACTATTATGCGATTGTATCACTATCCTCTCGCCTTGAAGTTATTTATATTTTTTTCTTAGTTTTGTCAATAAATGTTTGCTTAAGATATATGGAGTCTTGAACATGTTAGTAAATCTTTTGAGAGGCTAATTCCTCTTTCTCCTTAATTGAATTTCCATATTTATACATATTTTCTTCTCCTGCATGGATTAGTTTATATATTAATTTTGTTTAGAGGCCAATTTAAAACATGGAGCGTGCACAAATATGAATGATGCTATGGTTAATCATAAAACAAAATCAAGCATAAATGTAAATTAGTAGTAAATTAATTACTCGAAACCAAAAAAAAAAGGAAAATTTAATTTACTGCCTATGGCTACCTTTTATTCAATTTGTTTTAAGTTTCATTACAAAGAATATACTTCGACAACTTTATTCATACTTGCATGGCATATAAACAAAAACATAACCAGTAATCTAAGCTTTTAAACTTAAACATATAGCTGTTTAAAACAATAACAGGGCAAATAAGAAACTCTGAGGAAAAGACATTGGGCTTTTTACATGAGATCAGAGAAGAAAAATTAGACTTTTCACACCGTAATGTTATATTTTGAGCAAGGTAGCAGTTAAATTGTGGTTTTACTGGTATTTTGAATTATTTAGATCTACTTATCCTGTTATTGAGCTATGTATTGATGTGTCATACTGGAAGTTTTTTTTGTAATGAAATATGATCTACTTATCATGTTGTTGAGCTATGGATTGATGTGTCATACTGAATATTATTTTTGTAATGAAATATTAAACTTCATATATCTACTACTATCCAGAAACGTATGCAACATGTGACATTAGCTTACAGTAATTTAAATGAAAGAAAACCCAAAAGTTCATTTCTCGCACTAAATAATTAATTCTAAAATGCTAATTTTCCTCAGATCATTAAATTTTGCAATCAAAATAATAATAATAATAACTTTTCCCTTCCAATGTTATTTTGATTAGCAAAATTTTCCCTTTTAATCACTAATTTTCTTCAACGATGATCTATACATACATATATACAAACATACATATAAATATGGTTGACTGTTTAAGTTGATTATTTTCACCCCTATTAATGTTACATTGTAAATGGTTTGGATTTTAATTCGGTTCCAGTTTTTTTTTTTTTTAAAGACGCTATATTGTTACCGCTTAAACTATCCTCAAACAGCGTGTTTGAGATGTTATAGAGAGTTGTTGAGTAGGCAAACCCTTTTATTTAGTACTCGATTTTGCAAAAATGATTAGGCCTAGGTTTTGGCACATTCTGTTTTATATTTATATTGTTAAGGGTGATTTTTTTTTGTTTCCAGTGTATGCACATCCAAATCTACTGGTTGTTTTCTTATTCAAGATTGATACTTGGTTAATAATCTTTAGAAACTTATGAGTGCATGACAATTTTTTTTAATGATTGCATTACACACAATGTAAGTTTAATCATGAGTCATTCACATATACATATGTGTAACAAACAAGCCAGCAACCTATTGAAGCTATTATGTTAATAAATTTCATTAACTTACCATCTTATAACATTAGTACTAAAACTTCTCTAGAGAAAAAAAAATAATACCTTTATTTTTGACCAAAATATTGGTCCTATCGTGGACACGTGTTTTCTATATGCTCATTAATGTTGAAGTCCTATTCAAGATGTGGTTGCCACAACATCTAGGTCTATGGTACACTGTGTAAATGCTTTTTATACGACTTTCATAAGCAATAATTTAATGTCTTAGTCAGAAGGCACATATACAACTTATTTGTACTCTAGAAATGCATAGGTTTAACATTAATTGTTGTTTATATTTATTCATCTATTAATTTAGCTTCTTGATTAGTATTGTCGTTTGGTAAGGTTTCGAGATCACTCAAAATATTGGCTATAAGTATGTCCATATATAATTACGAATTGTAATTTGATTTGTTTTTTTTTGGTTACCTAGAGAACTGTAAAATATACATTTCCCACTAATTCAGAATAATGTTTTGTACAAAAAAAAATGATTAGGCATAAATTTGATTCATTCGGTTGTGTGTGTGTGCGCGCATGCGCGTTATGTGAGGAGGAACATTTACTTTATACCATTTCCATTCCATTAATTTTGAAAGATTATGTTTTAATTAAATTTAAAGGTAATGTACCAATATTTGCGTAAACCAATTTACGACATTTTGACACTTGCATGAGTGTATACTCCAGTTCGAAAGGTTAAAGCGATTACTTTTATTATACTGGGTTAGTTTATCCATCTTTACAGTTTCGGTAAGTTATTATTTAAATTTTTTATCTATGATGAAAATTGTAAATGTTCCTTTGGATATTTCAATTTGCCATCCGATATGCTGTAGTTGCAAACAAGTTTTTGTCTTGCATGAAAAATAATTTTATTTATTTGGGGACTACGGACTTGCACACATCTTTGCATATGGTGATGACAAAATCACTATATTTTATTATTCATGCATTTTTTTGTTGTATTAAAATCCTTTCCATTCAAAAAATAAATAAAAAACACAGTCAATTTCTACTTTCAGCTTATGTAACATTACTATTTTTACATAGATTTCTTTCTAATACGTTTATCTATTTTTGCTTCATTACATTTTTGGTTTTTTCATATATTACGTGATATTTATTTTAGTTTGATTAAAATCTAAGCGTATGCAAAATGGTACAAAACTCAATTATAACTGGTTCGTTATTGTAGTTTATTTAAAAATCTAGGCAGACAACTGCTTTTTTTTTTTAAGTTCGACAACTAGCTTCAATAACCTTTAGAGGTGAACATGATGAATTTTTCTATGAACTTTGATTGCAGTACAGTGTTAACAGTTAATCTGCCACTAACCAAGACCAATGAATATCCTAGAATGAGTTCAACCCTTCCAAATACCGCAGTGTAAACTATACCATTTTCTTCCTTAGAATTATAATATAGATGACAATATTTGAATGTTTGTAAGATTGCAGACTTTGAGTTTTCTAAGTTAATTTTCCCATTGCTAAGTTGGCATTCTATCATAGCATCACTGGAATAACAGGATTATTAGTTTTCGAAGAAAAAACTGATACATGTTAGTTTATGTATTGCATTTTTATCCTGAAATTTTGGTTTTCTGACTGCATTAAGTTGCACTTAAATTAGACAAATTGTTGATGCAACATTCTATGGCACGAATTATGAGAATTTTTTTCTCCAATGTAGCATGTTCATCATAGTAAGTTTTTCATTTTTGAACTACATTTTCTTTTCTATATTTATTGCTGAGGGTAAAAATATTTATAATTGCATTTTTATCCTGAAATTTTGGTTTTCTAACTGCATTAAGTTGCGATTAAATTATACAAATTGTTGATGCAACATTCTATGGCACAAATGATGAGATTTTTTTTCTCCAATGAAGCATGTTCATCATAGTAAGTTTTTCATTTTTGAACTACATTTTCTTTTCTATATTTATTGCTGAGGGTAAAAATATTTACAATTGCTTCTTCTTTTTCATAATTTTGAGTTGATTCTATTTTAGATCATGATATTAAATTTATGATTAAATTAATTTTCAAACATGAAAATGATCAGTTCACGGTACTATGATAAGTATCCCTCGAGCGATGCTGATTTACAAGTCCACGTTATATCTGACATGGTTTTTTTGTTACATTTGCTGCCTAAAGATAATATTTTCTTGATTTTTCTATTATAAAATATTAGCATAAGGGCAAATGTAAGCTCTGTTTATTTTTTATTTTTATTTTTGTACGTTTTGGGTTCGGTTTGGTATGGCCCAATCCATAATTCACGCATGTCACCTACATCAGAAATCTAAAGGCAAGGTTTTTACAAATGTTTTTTTTTCTTTTTGAATTTGAGTGAATTTGAATTATCAAATTGTGAAATAATAATTTAACTAAGTATGACAGTTAGAGATCATCAAAAAACTTTATAAATAAATAATTACAACCTTAATTCGAATTGAATTTATTATTCATATTACTGATGATAATATGAGTATAAACCTTCAATATTGCAGCAATCATTGTAATATGATGATTGTATAATACTATGTTCTTCCAATATAAGTATGAAAAAGTATTATATATATATATATATATATATATATATATATATTTGTGTGTGTGTGTGTGTATGTGTGTGTGTAGTCTGTGTGTGTATGTTTATATGTATGTTCTTTATTTTTTTAACCAAACAGTTGTTTTTTGTATTTCCAGCATCAAATTCTTTTTGTTTAGACTAGGGCTCGAACATAGGGAATAATCAATTTTTTTTTTTTGAAGATTTTGTGTTTACTTAATATGCTAACAACTTAAGGCATGGTGACTGCATGCCGTAATTCCTCAAGTTATTATTTATCTATTTGATATGTTTCGTTGTTTCGCATGTGTTATATTAACCTCCTAAATTTGACAAAGGAATCAAAATTCCATTTTATGGTATTCAACAAGAAATACTTGGTTATGGTGCTTCTTCCTGTAAACATGGTGTTACTTTCTCCCTATAAATTGTGTCCTAAACATTCTTTGTTTTAGTTTCTAATTTTGACCAAGACAAAACAACGATGTATTCTTTCTTTAGTTTTGTTCATTATTCAATTATTCATAGTTTCCTTTTAATTAGAAGAACAGGGATATAGTGTGAAGGACAAAAATACCGAAAAATTTGCCCAAAAGGACAAGAAGCAAAAAATTTGCTCAAAAGGACAATTTGTAGTGCAAAATGAAAAAACATGGGACCCCTTGAATTTCACCATTTGCACTGAAAGTTGTCCTTTTGGGCAAGTTTTTTGCCTCTTGTCCTTTTGGGCAATTTTTTTGGTGATTTTGTCCTTGTGGCAAAAATCCCCAGATTAGAATAACAAATTAATCAACATTAGCCAGTTAATATTACTTTCTATTCTACATAAATTTTCAAGATGCAAGAAAATTGTCAGCAACTGTAGTGTTGTGCAAAAATGGCTCTTATCGAAGTTTAACCAACTTAAATACATGATGTATTTCTATTGTAACATTTTTCACATTATGATGGTCAATTTTATGTTAATTTTTCCTTGGTGTATGTACCTGGTCTCAATACTATTGGAACATAGTAATTAAAATATATTTCTAAAAAAATCATCAAGGCTTAAAGTTGCTTTCAAGTAAAGAAATCATCTAAATGTTTGTTTTCTGGTAGGTGCAAATATCATTTTAATTGATTTTAGTATTGCGAATTTAATATTTAATCAAATTGACATTTCAGCGTTACAGTGACTTACTAGGGGTTATTGCATTTGATGCTCATCCCGTTAGAACTAACTATACATATTGAGCTTATGGCAGATAATTTTGATTGTATGATTGATTCAATAGGTAAGGCAAATTGGATGTGTGAATGATCTTATATTCAAGTAGTTATTGTTGTGTTTACTGTTTAGCTTCCGTGGATGTCTACAATACGGAAATTGTATTGATCAGTGGGCTTCTAAAATAATTCCAACCTGAGGCAGATGCAATTTTTTTTTAATTTCATTTTGTTGTGAATTTTTCTTTCTGTAAATGCAGTATACCATGCTGCACGTGAGAAGAATTTCACTATTTTTTTACATTACTACTATTGCGATTGTAATGGGTGATTGTTTATTTTGATCGGCTGTGTGGAAGCATTTCTACTTACAATGTACTTTTTATACTATTTTGCAAAATATTTTCTGCTCTGTACTTTGAAATATTTGCAGTGTGAACCAAAGATATGTCTTCATGTCAATTAAATATAATTCAATTCTCTCTTATGTGTACTTACCATTGTAGTAGTTTGGGGATCTATTTTCTACCATTCTTCATTTGGGGCTGAGCTAAGCTGGATCGTCTGTTTATGCATATTGATATCGTCGCCAGTTAGTCCAGCCCATCGTAATTTCTCTGGCCCAATTGCTTTGCGGAGCCATGAATGAGGTACATCTGAGTTTGCCAAAGCCCTCTCAAAGCTAACAGATGTAGAAGTCTACACGATAGGACATAGAAAACAAAATTATCCAATCTTCCCTTTATTATATTTAAACTGTTATGATATTGTTAGGTCCAAGAAATAATATGAATTTATAGAGAGAATATTATTGTTTAATTTTTTTTATTATCAGACATATTTTATTAAGATGCCATTTAACAATATATTTAATATCTTATTTGCAAGCGTTGTTTATTTTTTATATTTTTCATTTAACACAAAATTTACAGCAAATTTAAAGATAAGTCCAGGTGCGTAACACGGGTTCACACTAGTTTTTTAAAAAAAACTTGAGTCACCACTTAATCAAATTTGGAGTACGAATAACAAGTCCCTAATTTTAAACGATACGTGGGTAATAGTTTGGTCTGAATAGAAAGACTTCTAGCGTTGGATGTAGGATTAGCGGTCACAATGAAGCAAAACAACAGTGGTCCACAATGTAAGAATAGCGGTCAACAACATTAAGTAAATATATCTACTTTCAATTTTCAACGGGCATTGTTATTCGCACTCTAAAATTGGTTAATGGGTGACTCATTTTTATATTTTTATTTTTAATTTACTAAAGGGAGGACATTACAAAGTGACCATCCCTTAAAATTAAATTATAATATGACCAAACTGCCCTTACCTTGATAATTGAGGCATGTGTTTATCAGTTGTTACCGACACTCCACTTTTGGTTAAGGAGGGACTCGGTTGAAATTTAGCAAAGTGTTGCCGAATTTATCAATGGAATTCGGCAGGGGTATGTCGAGTTTAGGTCTGAAAATTGAAGAAGAGCCACCAAAAATGATTAAGATGAAAAATGGTGGGGTGTACCGAATTTTCATTTTAGGACATGACACCCTTTAATTAAAATTGATGTGTCAATAACAACACCCGAAAGATAAAGTAGGGGTATATTCGTATACAAATTTTTGTGTTCAATATGCCCCATAACAATTTTAAATATGACTGGAGTGCCATTAAAATTAACAACCCCTTAACTAATTATGGAGTGCGAATAACAATGCCCTTTTCAACCCATTCAACCTCCCTAATTTTCAACATTCACCAGTCAACTAATTCTGTTTCCATCACGATGAACTCATGAAAATATCTTCTTCTGTAATAACCTAGATTTTCAGAACCAATTTAAAATTTACATTTTTGCAATTTTAATGGATTTTGAATATTTAAAATGATTTAACTTAAATAATAACAACTAAAAATTTATTTTAAACGAAGTTAGAACGAATAAATTTATTTTAATTATACAACGAGCCTGAAATGGCGCGGTAGTTTGAAAAATTGATTTCAAATTTCAATTGAATGTACATGATTCAAAATAAAGCGGGTTTGGGTAAAACCAAAAATATTTGAATTTGTTTAATTAGATCTTTCTAACGAACGTGAGAAATTCAGATTTCATAGCGAGAATTAAAAGTTATGTGCAGTTTAAAATTCAGAATAGTCGCTATGGAATATATATATATATATATATATATATATATATATATATATATATATTAATATATATATGCATAAAGCCCTTAAAAATAACCATTTTGCAAACGACCTTCGTTTTCGACGAGACCACTTTTGTTGGATACGGAATGTCGAAATATTGATAGATACCAATTTTTAAATTTTTTGGAATTAATATGTGAGCATGGTGAATTTTAACGTGTTTGGTAATTTCATTTTGAATTTAATCGACTGGAAAATGACCATCATACGGTCTTCAAATTCGACGAAAGTAGTTTTGTTAGGACCGTATCGTCAAAACATAGCTAGATTTATTTTTCTGGAAATTTTGGAGTCAGTATGTGTCCCCGGTAAATTAAAATGTATGTTGAAATCAATTTTGAACGTTATATTAATTTATATCTTAATTTTGATAAAAATTGATTGAAACAATCGTATTGGCTTACAAGACATATCCCATTGTGTCCGTAATGAGGGTATTTAGCTAGGGGTGACTGTTGTTGGGTTCGATTTGGAGTTAGAATGAAAAAGTAACTTTTTGAGATTAAATCATTATAGAAAGTCAACACTCCCTCTCTCTCTCATTCAATCGTTCACGGGAAAAAAAAGGAGAAAAGCAAATCCTGTCGCCTCCCCCCCCCCCCCCCCGCTTCCGTCACTGCGCCCCTAACGTCGCCGCCTTCTCCTCCTCTCCTCTCTCTCCTCCTCCTCTCTTCAAATTGAAAACCATAGCCCATAAATCCCACCGCCACCGTGGGCCCCTCCACTGTCGCCGCCACCCACCATCACCACCCCCCACGTTAGTCAGGCCCCACACTGCCCCCCCCCCCCTCAATTGTATTTTGGTTTGTGTATGGCGGGAGCCAGTATCAGGAGAGGGGTAATGCTAGACATTATTCTGGTTTTAATATCGCATCGTTATGATGCCGAAATTTTCTAAAATAAATGTGTATTCATTAAAAATGTCATTTATAATGTATGAATGAATTATATAAAATATTCATGTGTTGAATAAAATGTTAGAACAATAAATAAAATATTATTTTTATTGAATAAATGAACTATATAAAATAGTCAAGAGTTAAAGTAAATATTTTATCGTTAAAAATAAAAAAAATTAATGTATATATGAACGACATAAAATTCTCCTGTAGTGAAAATAAATATTCATAAACAAATCGCACGATTTGTTTATGTACACTCATTTAATTGACATTGATTGGGACAATAAATTTTACCCATCGCCCAACTGCACAAATAATATTTAGTATTTGTTGGTTGAAACTCCCCACGAGTTTTGGGATGATGTTTGGCGTATACTAATCCCAATTACTTAGTTGTATGTCAATCAATTAGTTGACAGACTGTTGTAAGCATTAATTATTTATATTTAATGCTTATGCAGTTGGGTAATGCACTCTGGATGATGGTTTTATTGTATATCATTATTGTTGTGTACATGTGTGTATAAAATCCATATATAACATTATATGGTAAATGACTATGTCTGATTCCAATTCATAAAGGAACAACTATTTTAAAATAACGAATATTTTAAAATAATATTCAGTAAAGAATTAAAATATGATTTTTATGTCCGATTTTGGATGGACACGAAATATTGAAATATATGAAGCTGTGTTGATTAGATATGCACTATTTTAACGTGAACGATACATATATTGATTTTATTTATTTTTATAATGAACATCGAAAAGGAAATTATTTCAAAATCTGATATTTTGAAAATATTATCATTTAAATATTGTAATGATAAGGAGTATTCAATTTTGATTTAAAATTGAAATGAAAGTGGGAATCGTTTTTAGAACGAATTTATAAAAAAAGTTTTAAATGGAAATCGACAAAATATAATATATGTACATTATTTATTTATTTATTTAATGGCCTGAATACAATGCTTGCGCCGTGGTCGTTCGCGAATTTCGTCCATTGACTTCGAATTGACATTACGGAAGATCCGACCGTCGGATTCTCCTAAAACCGGAACCGTTGGGTTCATATCGAAAAGAGATTTCCAACAATTATAAGAGATTTGAAATCTAACAGTTGGATTTGGAATTATGTCCAAATCAAATTTTGGAAAAGGTCGTTGTAAGTGCAGTTCGACGACCGCTTATGGAAATCGACTGAAAGGGCCTTAATAAAATTATAAAAAATATTAATAATTTTTGTAAAATCATAATAAATGATTTGGAAAGAGTTGGGACGAAAAATTCCATATTTGAGAAGATAAAAATATATTTTCATCGAAATGAACTAGTTATTAACTAGAATTATAATCCAATTATTTTTAAATAAATAAATTGGGTTGAGAATGGGTTTTAATATAACCAGAATTTCCAATACATGAATCAGAATGGATTTGGAATGGAAATAATCTTCGGAATATTTCGATATTAGATTATGTAATTATACGGATATTGTTATGAAAATTTGGAAGATATATATATTGTTATCTCCAATACAATATTTGTTGATTTCAGAATATGATATTGAATATAAGCCGATATAATTTCTATTCAGAGCCTTGTATTTAGTATTAAATTGGATTTTGGGTTTGTCTTGAACAGTGAGTTAAATAACACTGTTCCTAAACCAAATGAGTAAAGAATAAATCTTTTATTTAAGATTTAGTGAAGTTTTCCAATTAATTAATATTTAATTGGAATAACATTGTTCTTAAACCCATGTGAAAAGAATAAATCTTTTAATTAAGACTATTAGGGTTTCTAGTTAATTAACATTTAATTGGAATAAAATGGAATGTGAATTGGGTTTATTATGAACTGTGTTTTTAATGACATATGTTCTTTAACCCGATTAACAGTGAAATGAGATTTGGAATTTATAAATCTTTCAATTGAGATTAACGGGATTTTCCAAAGTGAGGTTTTCCAGTTTAATATATTAAATTAGAATAGAATGGAATTCGATTTGGTAATAATCGAAGTGAGTTTCTATGGAGGAAGACTGTTAATATATATATGGAATTTAAAAGGCTATGCCGTTATTCCATTTATATTAATAGTCGGATACAGAAATTGATTTTCATTATATATTGATTTGCTTCTCATGAAAATTCCATAATTAATGGAATGTGATTTTGGGTTTATCGTGAACTATGTTTTAAATGACATTGATTCTTTAACCCAGTTAGAGACAGGATTACATGTCTAACATTGTATTTCGAACTGTATTGTTGATCTCTGCTAAATATATATCTATTTAGTGGCAGTGAATTTATTCTCTTGCTTAACATCTTTCTCTAAGACGTACGAGCTTAGAGGTTATATATAGGCAGAAATCAATGGTACGGTGTAGATTGTCGATGCGACATGTTTGATTTCCCAAAGTTAAATAATCATTAATATTGATTTTTTGGGAAGATTAAAATTAAGTGGAGTTTTAATAAATCTTTAATTAGATTGGAATGTGAATGTGATAATTTAAATTATCAAATTTGGGAAATGGTCGAGAATGGAGTACCACTACTTTTACTCCAGGAGATAGTTAAATACTTAATTAGATTTGAACATGAAATGGTAATTAAATTTACGAATAACACCATGGTGTTAGATATGGAGTATCAACGGTTTTGCTCTGTGGGATGAATAGGTTGGGATTGGGGTAATAAAAGAAATGATCGCTTCGGTATGGTTCGATAATCCCGACTAGTTTGGATAAACCGTAATTTGGTTTGAATTGATATCCAAAGGAAGATTAAAGAATAAATTTAAAAGAATTTATCTTTGATAAAATTAATGGGAACCTTTCCCTAATGATGTGAATATTTGAATAAAAGAATATTCAGAATTGGAATAAGACGTATGTTATGTTTTTATAGCACTTGTTTATAAAATACACAAGTTATTCGGAAAGGTCGGATTTATACCCATTATGAATAACTGATTCAATGATAAGTCAACGATGAAGACGGTGGTTGAAGACCAGAGGCCTTCACATCGTTTGGATGATTACTGATGTCTTGATTGGGCTGTACACCCAAGGCAAGGTAATAAGTGGTGATCGTCCAGACGTACTTGGAGATCGACTGGATATGCGAGGACCTCTCTCCTGTATTGGACATATGGGACGAGGAATAAGGTGCCTATGGTTTCGTTCAGACGCAGAACAAACTAGTAAATGGTGTGTGTCTGACATTGGATTTTATTCTGTGTTGATTGATCTCTATTAAATATATATTTGTTTGGTGGCGGGGAATTTATTCTCTTGCTTAACACCCTTCTCTGAGACGTACGAGCTCAGAGGTTATATATCGATAGACATCAGTTGCATGGCATGTATTGTCAGTGTGGCATGTTGAGATGCAAATGATCAAGGCTTCTGTTGAAAAGCAGAGTCTTGTGGTTGATGATCAAAGCACGACCTTAAAGGGCATAGCTTTGTGTATAGCGTTAATTCGCGAGCCTCACACCTCAGTATGAGTCAAAAACGGGATAAGGGACCCAATGAGGACACGACGTTTCTTTCTAGCTATAGGTGGTGCCATGGTATGGAGCCCAGACATTTATTATATTTTTACTTATGTATATGATGGATTGCGAGGCGCCTCGGATATATCGGTTACTACGGAGCCGATGGGTAGGTCCTATAGGACTGGGAAACGTGTATTCAGGAATTGTCAATCCTCAAACATAAGGGAGGACAGGCCTTGGAGGATCCAAGGGTCTACTGTAGGAGATCCTGAGGCAATTGCTAAAGTGTCTTTAAGCTGACGAGGAGTACATCCCTTACCTCGACTCATGACAGAAATCCAATTTTCAATACGTGACATTTCGGTTTTGATTGTAGAGCCTAGTATGGCGATATGATATATAGTACCCATGCCATTTATGATTGATAAATTTATATTTGAAGTTGTTTTATACACTACGCACTTATAATAGTATCAAATGATTTGTTTTATACGCACCAAGCATGTTTGGCTATTATAAGGGAAAACTCTATCCTCCGGCTTGCGTTGCATTGTGTGATAGGACCTAGGGCTTATAATAGCTTCATTTTTCCAAAAAGCATTACGCTGTTTATAACTGTTTACGCACTGGTAGTCTTAGGAGGAAACCCATTTCGTGTTATATAGCATGGTCCCTTGATTTACTTTATTTTAAAGTAAATTTTTAAATAACTGTTTTAGTTCTCACACTAGTCTCATGAATGACCTAGAGTTTATTGTTTTAACCTAAACTCTGGGTGCCTCTATTTCCACACGGGCAGCTAGTAGTTTAGGTTTGCAGATATTATATCCATAGGATCCTGGATTTAAAGCTGGAGCTATATTTGGAAAGTTCTATATCTGAGTATTTATTTCAGTTGTTTTATGTATTATTTTCCGCTGCTTGGTAATTTGAATCTCTGATATTTATCTAATGTATAAATTTATTCATACTCTATTATATTCTTGTGCTCTGATGTAATTATTGTAATAAGCAAATGAAATATTTTGTCGTTTTATGTTCTGATTTGTCATGTTCTCAACTCAATCCAGGATTTCCCGTAAGGGCGAGTTTGGGTCATTTCATCTTCCGTTTCCAAGAGTTCTATAGATGGAAGAATGCTACGCAAGTGTCTGATTTTCCATCGCCATGTTGGATTAGACGATAAAGTTACAGACCTTTGTAAGCCAACCAACTCCGAAATTAATGATGAACGTGAGCAGTTTGATGAAATGCTCCATGCAAATCCAAGGCCTGCAAGCTTTAAGTTTGACATTTTTTCCACAAGAATCGTTCAAAGGAGAAATAAATCTCTTTATCCTCTAATCTTATCATTTTATAATAACATGAGGCTGAATAATGTACCCCTAAACGCAGTTGGTTATGGGATCATTATCAACACTAGTGTTCTCATGAATCATATCAAAGTTTTGTAACGACCCAGCGGTTTTCGGCCTGGAAAATCGATATAAATACCTTTACCGTATCTCATACCGATCCTCCAAACACCGAAACACTGGAGCGTCTAGAAAGAAGTTAGAAGGTGAGATAAGAAAGAAAGAAATATTAGAATAGGAGAAGAAGAAGAATCAACACAGAGTCTCACATCGCAGCGGAACAAAATATAATACAGAAATAATGCTTTACTGAAAATTTCAAAATACTTACAATATCAGAGTACATCAACATCTCTGGACAGTTATAATAATCTGTCCTCATATATATAATCACACAGCGGAATATTATTCGTCTGAACATCTTCAGCTCGTCTCTGGACCCTGCAGTACCTGATAACCTGAACCTGTACACCTCGGTCTAACCCGAGCATTTACAAAACACCGGGTCAGTCTGGTGGACCAGAGTGAGATAAACTCGCACAGCATTAAGGTATCACACAACTTGATTTTAGAGTAAAAATCCTTTTGAAAGAAAAAGATAATCGTAAGACCGATCCACACATAAATACGGACGGATTTTACCTTACGATAACCCAAACCAGTTTTGAAATCAATATCTTGAATCTGATATTATGATAATGTCTAGATACAAATAATTAACAAATCTAGAGGAACGCTTGCATCTCACGCTCCCTGTATATAGTATACAATTGAAAACCGCGGGCGCTTATTGGATATTGGGTTTCCAACTTGACAAGGTATGGGACCACCTTCCGCACGTGTATCTCTAGAGGCGAATACACAGGGTTCAACAAGAACATCTTGCAACCCGGCCCTCACATGACCGACCACTCATTTCGCTTGAGTGTATCGAATGTATATCACCAACGGTTGGACTCAAACCACCGTTCCCGAATGGGCAGAATCGATAGATTTAGAAACAAAAGGAATTTCTCTAGATAGGTGATTATACACCCTAATGGGAGCGACCCACATAGCCATGCTGCCTGCCCGATTTTTGTCATCTCCCAGTTGATGAGGCTTGAGGTCAGAACACATCTGGTCATCACACACTTTGAATGCCACATCGTCAGATCCGCCAGATCACACTTGATTGACGTCCACAAACATACTCTAGCTATCTGGCTAGAGAATAACCATTTCTCCGCCATCAACTATGGTACGTTTGGAGAAATCAACGCATGTAAATCCCTTTGGAAATACTCTGTCAGACATCCGTCCATACAAGTCATCCAGGAACAGGATGAACCGAAAGTACTCTCCTACCGCATCCAAAATAGGAATCACCCCATGGATCAGTAGCGATAGCCCTTGCAATCCACAGATCCCAACCACGACAGAACCCCAGAATATCTCCGGCGCGAATCAGAGATTGTAAGTGGTTCTTCCGCTTCATGAAGATCTATGGTCTTCACATGCTCCATCTCGATCGTCGCTTGATCTTCTTATACTTTCGTATTTGTTGGTTGGAATGGTTTTCGAATATACATTCGATCCCGGACTTTCCATACCAACAATCGTAAAGGTCAGACTTGATAGTCGGTTATTTAACTATCAAGTAACATCCATGAAAACAAAAGAAATACATTCACTGGTCTAGTACTCAGCATCACTTGGCCTTTAAAGTCATCGCCCAATTTCCTTTTGATTCCATTACTAGGGAAATCTCATTTCCGTTATCTTGGAAATCTTATCGCACACTCTCGTCATTACCAACTAGTATTATCTTTGGGTCGTCCCGAAGTCGTTCAAGTTGGGTTATTTTAATTACCTCTCGGACCTTGACCAACCACGTTCTTACCTTCAGGTAAATACGAGTCGTAATTTAAAAACCCGATATTAATATCTCAATTTCCATTTCCAAATCTCATTTACCAAGCTCACTTTTAAATCTTCTTTTTGGTAAATCTCTTTCCAAATTTCATTTGGTTTATCTTAATTTCCTTCTTAAGTATTTTAATTCAAAAACGACACTTAATCTCATATTCCATTTATAAATTCTTATAAAATTCCAGGTTTAACATAAACCATTTTCATCTTCGCCTCCCTTTACTTAATTCAAAACATTAAGTAAAAATTCCCTTTAACCTATCGTATTTGGCTTGGAGCCCTTTATTTATTTATAAAGAATCCGAGTTCCAATCTATACCTGTTCATCTTTTCAAACTTACTTGGTTAATTCAAACCATAACCATTTCTTTAAACCCTTTTTGGTTTAATTCCTCTTTTTAAATTAATGAAATTAATTTAAATAACTCTTTTTAATCATTTACAATTAACCAAATATCTAGTCACCAGATAATCCCTGTCCTTTATTTAAAGTCCTTATCGATTTAAGAATTCATCTTATAAAACAAGTTTCCAATAAACTTTAAATAAATAATAATTTAATATTTTATTTCCTTTTGAATAACTTCCAATGTAAAAATCTTTCAAATCCAATTCCCGTTATAAAATATACTTATAACTTCAAATCTTATCGATTCACTGCTTATAAAAATCCATATTTTATAACTGTTTGACTTTTGGGTCCAGTGATGCTGATTACCCAACCAATTCTAGACATTGGTGAATATTAGAACAGATATGGAAATATGTTTTGACGACCATCAAAATCAATCATTCGTCATTCTTATAATGACCATCAATTCAAACAACAATCCATTCAACCAATTCAAACAAATTCAAACACGTTTTATAAACGTGATCAAACCAAGGAGTTACTTTGTTATGGGTCATCCCCAACAGTGTATATTTCTAAATTTAAACCATCGTTGATCAACAGTATATACACCTAACAGTCAACCACAAACAAGCAGAACACGCAAAATAAAATACCCAGTTTATATAAAATATAAACTAGGAGGCTGAGTGAGTTTAACTCACCTCGGTTGGAATTTGTCGATAACCGGACTGTTCTGATCAATTAGACTGACGTTTTAAATTTGAATAAAATTTCAGATGCTTCAGATCCGGACTGCGCCTGCTCCATCTCGAGGTGCTCGCCTCCACGGTCCCAGCGCATCTGACCGTCTGTAAATCCGACAACGTACGAGAGAGAAATCATCAAAACAAGTTTATAAAAGAATTTTAAATTTAAACTTTGGATTTTCTTTTTAATTAAAGATGGGCTTTTTCCTTACCCTTGGCCCAAAACCCGAACCCGCTTTGCTTAAAACCCTAACACCTCGTCCCCTTTTCATTTTAAATCGGCCGCCACCCAAAAAAAATACTCCAGAACGAACGAGAAAAACCCTAGTCCCCTTCGATTCTCTTGGCAACTCCGAGCTACACGGCGTCGCAACCCCCTACTGCCTCCTCAACCCTCCTCCAATGATCCTCCATCCACTGTCGAGCCACCGAGACCTTTCAGAACCCCACGAGCGAACCCAGTCGAGGTCTGGTTCTTCAACTGCGGCGGCTTCGAAAGCTAAGTTTTCCTATACTTGATTTCTTTATTTGTTGTACTATTTTGCTTTGATATTGCGTATGGTTTCGAATGGGGTTTGAATTTGTTTACTGTGTTGGTTCGGTTTGCATTTGGATGATGAAACATACTACTTGTACCCATATTTATAGTTGCGGTTTGATCTGTCTATCAATGGCTATGTGTTGTTATGTCAATCGAATTCAAATCTAAAAATTTAGATTTTTAGGCTCGGATTTCTGATATAGGATCTTAGTTGTACTTAGATAGGTTTGGGCTATAAATTGTTACTTTGATTACAGACATTCGGATCTGTATTTGGATTTTGGTTCGGATTTTTGGGTATATGATTTTGTTCACCGTGATTGACTCGAATGGATTTCTGATGTTACTGGTAATGGTAGTTGATGGGTTGCGTGATGTCTTATAACAGTGATGGATTTTATGTGTCTGTTTGCTTAGATCCTAGGTGCTATCCTTCTTGTTTTAGCTATGCCGTAAGATCGAACTTGTTTGCGATGGACTTGGTCTGCTTGTGATATTCGACAGTAAAAAAAATGTGGATTTTATATTGGATTGCATGTTCTTGTTTGCTTAGATCCTTGAACTGTTTATACCTAGATTTTGATGGACTGTGTGTGTGGTCAATTCAGTTATTAATATTTCAATAGCACCTTGTCTGAGATTTGGCATACAAATTGGTATTTTTATATACAGGAACATACCTAGCTGTTCATACTGGGTACCCTGTTGTTTCCTGTTAGGTTACACTTTGTTTACTCACATGTTTTGTTTGAGATTAATTATATGTATATTCCTGTTCATATTGTCTTCTCATGGTAGCTGTTGAATTGTTATGTGGGTTTATATCTTCATGGATCGAGTGTTCTATGAATTGTTTATGTCGTATTGTCAATTCATATTAAATTTCAGTAGATTTTCTTTGTACATTTCCTGTTTCGATTTACTGTTGAATTCCCTTTTTTTTCTTTCTTTTTTTCTCTTTTGATTTGAAATCTTTTCACTATACACCTATACCTATACATAGCTACTCATAGCTGTATTTACTTTCCTCTCTCTCAGGTTGGTTTGGTGGTGAGCAATGGTGACGGCAGCACCTTAAGCAGTGAAGATTCGGGTTGGATTTTCAGATTTGAATCTGTATTTTTATATTTGAATCTGCACACTCCCTGTACGATTTGTTTTGTATATTTACTTTGGGACTGATGTATATAATTTGGCCGAAAAGGTTTGTATAAAACTATCTGATAAAATATATACTAACTGTTGTTATTTTCTTTTCATTATACACTGTTTATTCACTATTAATATATGTTTCTTTTGCTGTTCTATTTACTATAGAAGTTGATGTATAAATATATTAATGTATTTTATTCGTTTGATCTCCCTGTTCTACAATGTAGAAATATATGTCTGGTTCTTTCAGCCATATTTTATGTGAAAAAATAAAATACATATCTGTTTTATGGTACAAGCTTATGTTCAGATTCTAATTCTATTCTAAATATATCAATATATATATTCGAACTCTAATCTAAATTAAATAAATTCGATAAAAATCCATTATATTTTAAATAAAATATATAAACAAATTTAAATATTCGAATTTAAATGGCCGAAAATTCTGGGACGTTACATTCTTCCCCCCTTAGAATAATTTCGTCCTCGAAATTGCTAAGTAAGAAGAATATCCTCCAACCAAATTATTATTTTCGCATTAAACTCAAAATAAATTCCGAACTCTAAAAAATTTCTATAATAATTAATTTTTTTCTTTCCAACACCTTCTCTCCAAGGCTCGATCGACATAGCCAACTGCTATTCTAGGCCTCACCCTCTTTGAAACCTCCAAATCCAATCGGCAATCCACTATTTGAATCCCAATTTATTAATCCAATAAATTTTCAAACCCCAATTCATTCACTCAATCTGAATTCATTCTTGAATTGGTTTTACCTAACCATGTTCAGTTTCATTTCTCATATTTGCTTCAATTGACTAATTGATTTTTCTAATCAATTCAACTTTATTTCATAATTCAAATTTGATTTCAAATCAAATCAACTAGAACAAACAAACACTCCACATTAATATAGGAAATAAATTCCTTTTTCTATATAAAATGTACGTTGGGTAAAATTATTTCATTTACCCTCTTTTAAAACATACTGCGTCGGTTTATCGTACTTGAGTGTTTAGAAACCCCTATCGATACAGTGGATCAAACTGATCGACCAGAACTCATAAACAACCCAACCAATAAATCCCCACAATATAAAACAAATTTTTATAAAATCTACAAATACGTTCACTCGTATATATACACTCACACTCAGTCTAGGGTATTGCTAACCCCATCTCTACTGAGTCACGCCACAGAGCCAAGGTTACTACTTAACCAATAGCTCTGATACCACTGTAACGACCCCGAGATTCGAGTAGGCTTTTCAACCATCCTCTCCTCCCTCGGCACTGGGCTAACCTCCCAGCGTGGCTTACAGAGATACCTCAGAACTGCTTTTACGGCCAGCCTCTCGACTCGACCAACCCACATTGTCGGGAGATGTAGGGGTAAGAGTCTCCCGTTCGCCACCTAACGCGAAGCGAGAACTCCCTATCATCCGTACCAATTAAGCAACCAGCTCTGATACCACTGTAACGACCCAGCGGTTTTCGGCCTGGAAAATCGATATAAATACCTTTACCGTATCTCATACCGATCCTCCAAACACCGAAACACTGGAGCGTCTAGAAAGAAGTTAGAGGGTGAGATAAGAAAGAAAGAAATATTAGAATAGGAGAAGAAGAAGAATCAACACAGAGTCTCACATCGCAGCGGAACAAAATATAATACAGAAATAATGCTTTACTGAAAATTTCAAAATACTTACAATATCAGAGTACATCAACATCTCTGGACAGTTATAATAATCTGTCCTCATATATATAATCACACAGCGGAATATTATTCGTCTGAACATCTTCAGCTCGTCTCTGGACCCTGCAGTACCTGATAACCTGAACCTGTACACCTCGGTCTAACCCGAGCATTTACAAAACACCGGGTCAGTCTGGTGGACCAGAGTGAGATAAACTCGCACAGCATTAAGGTATCACACAACTTGATTTTAGAGTAAAAATCCTTTTGAAAGAAAAAGATAATCGTAAGACCGATCCACACATAAATACGGACGGATTTTACCTTACGATAACCCAAACCAGTTTTGAAATCAATATCTTGAATCTGATATTATGATAATGTCTAGATACAAATAATTAACAAATCTAGAGGAACGCTTGCATCTCACGCTCCCTGTATATAGTATACAATTGAAAACCGCGGGCGCTTATTGGATATTGGGTTTCCAACTTGACAAGGTATGGGACCACCTTCCGCACGTGTATCTCTAGAGGCGAATACACAGGGTTCAACAAGAACATCTTGCAACCCGGCCCTCACATGACCGACCACTCATTTCGCTTGAGTGTATCGAATGTATATCACCAACGGTTGGACTCAAACCACCGTTCCCGAATGGGCAGAATCGATAGATTTAGAAACAAAAGGAATTTCTCTAGATAGGTGATTATACACCCTAATGGGAGCGACCCACATAGCCATGCTGCCTGCCCGATTTTTGTCATCTCCCAGTTGATGAGGCTTGAGGTCAGAACACATCTGGTCATCACACACTTTGAATGCCACATCGTCAGATCCGCCAGATCACACTTGATTGACGTCCACAAACATACTCTAGCTATCTGGCTAGAGAATAACCATTTCTCCGCCATCAACTATGGTACGTTTGGAGAAATCAACGCATGTAAATCCCTTTGGAAATACTCTGTCAGACATCCGTCCATACAAGTCATCCAGGAACAGGATGAACCGAAGGTACTCTCCTACCGCATCCAAAATAGGAATCACCCCATGGATCAGTAGCGATAGCCCTTGCAATCCACAGATCCCAACCACGACAGAACCCCAGAATATCTCCGGCGCGAATCAGAGATTGTAAGTGGTTCTTCCGCTTCATGAAGATCTATGGTCTTCACATGCTCCATCTCGATCGTCGCTTGATCTTCTTATACTTTCGTATTTGTTGGTTGGAATGGTTTTCGAATATACATTCGATCCCGGACTTTCCATACCAACAATCGTAAAGGTCAGACTTGATAGTCGGTTATTTAACTATCAAGTAACATCCATGAAAACAAAAGAAATACATTCACTGGTCTAGTACTCAGCATCACTTGGCCTTTAAAGTCATCGCCCAATTTCCTTTTGATTCCATTACTAGGGAAATCTCATTTCCGTTATCTTGGAAATCTTATCGCACACTCTCGTCATTACCAACTAGTATTATCTTTGGGTCGTCCCGAAGTCGTTCAAGTTGGGTTATTTTAATTACCTCTCGGACCTTGACCAACCACGTTCTTACCTTCAGGTAAATACGAGTCGTAATTTAAAAACCCGATATTAATATCTCAATTTCCATTTCCAAATCTCGTTTACCAAGCTCACTTTTAAATCTTCTTTTTGGTAAATCTCTTTCCAAATTTCATTTGGTTTATCTTAATTTCCTTCTTAAGTATTTTAATTCAAAAACGACACTTAATCTCATATTCCATTTATAAATTCTTATAAAATTCCAGGTTTAACATAAACCATTTTCATCTTCGCCTCCCTTTACTTAATTCAAAACATTAAGTAAAAATTCCCTTTAACCTATCGTATTTGGCTTGGAGCCCTTTATTTATTTATAAAGAATCCGAGTTCCAATCTATACCTGTTCATCTTTTCAAACTTACTTGGTTAATTCAAACCATAACCATTTCTTTAAACCCTTTTTGGTTTAATTCCTCTTTTTAAATTAATGAAATTAATTTAAATAACTCTTTTTAATCATTTACAATTAACCAAATATCTAGTCACCAGATAATCCCTGTCCTTTATTTAAAGTCCTTATCGATTTAAGAATTCATCTTATAAAACAAGTTTCCAATAAACTTTAAATAAATAATAATTTAATATTTTATTTCCTTTTGAATAACTTCCAATGTAAAAATCTTTCAAATCCAATTCCCGTTATAAAATATACTTATAACTTCAAATCTTATCGATTCACTGCTTATAAAAATCCATATTTTATAACTGTTTGACTTTTGGGTCCAGTGATGCTGATTACCCAACCAATTCTAGACATTGGTGAATATTAGAACAGATATGGAAATATGTTTTGACGACCATCAAAATCAATCATTCGTCATTCTTATAATGACCATCAATTCAAACAACAATCCATTCAACCAATTCAAACAAATTCAAACACGTTTTATAAACGTGATCAAACCAAGGAGTTACTTTGTTATGGGTCATCCCCAACAGTGTATATTTCTAAATTTAAACCATCGTTGATCAACAGTATATACACCTAACAGTCAACCACAAACAAGCAGAACACGCAAAATAAAATACCCAGTTTATATAAAATATAAACTAGGAGGCTGAGTGAGTTTAACTCACCTCGGTTGGAATTTGTCGATAACCGGACTGTTCTGATCAATTAGACTGACGTTTTAAATTTGAATAAAATTTCAGATGCTTCAGATCCGGACTGCGCCTGCTCCATCTCGAGGTGCTCGCCTCCACGGTCCCAGCGCATCTGACCGTCTGTAAATCCGACAACGTACGAGAGAGAAATCATCAAAACAAGTTTATAAAAGAATTTTAAATTTAAACTTTGGATTTTCTTTTTAATTAAAGATGGGCTTTTTCCTTACCCTTGGCCCAAAACCCGAACCCGCTTTGCTTAAAACCCTAACACCTCGTCCCCTTTTCATTTTAAATCGGCCGCCACCCAAAAAAAATACTCCAGAACGAACGAGAAAAACCCTAATCCCCTTCGATTCTCTTGGCAACTCCGAGCTACACGGCGTCGCAACCCCCTACTGCCTCCTCAACCCTCCTCCAATGATCCTCCATCCACTGTCGAGCCACCGAGACCTTTCAGAACCCCACGAGCGAACCCAGTCGAGGTCTGGTTCTTCAACTGCGGCGGCTTCGAAAGCTAAGTTTTCCTATACTTGATTTCTTTATTTGTTGTACTATTTTGCTTTGATATTGCGTATGGTTTCGAATGGGGTTTGAATTTGTTTACTGTGTTGGTTCGGTTTGCATTTGGATGATGAAACATACTACTTGTACCCATATTTATAGTTGCGGTTTGATCTGTCTATCAATGGCTATGTGTTGTTATGTCAATCGAATTCAAATCTAAAAATTTAGATTTTTAGGCTCGGATTTCTGATATAGGATCTTAGTTGTACTTAGATAGGTTTGGGCTATAAATTGTTACTTTGATTACAGACATTCGGATCTGTATTTGGATTTTGGTTCGGATTTTTGGGTATATGATTTTGTTCACCGTGATTGACTCGAATGGATTTCTGATGTTACTGGTAATGGTAGTTGATGGGTTGCGTGATGTCTTATAACAATGATGGATTTTATGTGTCTGTTTGCTTAGATCCTAGGTGTTATCCTTCTTGTTTTAGCTATGCCGTAAGATCGAACTTGTTTGCGATGGACTTGGTCTGCTTGTGATATTCGACAGTAAAAAAAATGTGGATTTTATATTGGATTGCATGTTCTTGTTTGCTTAGATCCTTGAACTGTTTATACCTAGATTTTGATGGACTGTGTGTGTGGTCAATTCAGTTATTAATATTTCAATAGCACCTTGTCTGAGATTTGGCATACAAATTGGTATTTTTATATACAGGAACATACCTAGCTGTTCATACTGGGTACCCTGTTGTTTCCTGTTAGGTTACACTTTGTTTACTCACATGTTTTGTTTGAGATTAATTATATGTACATTCCTGTTCATATTGTCTTCTCATGGTAGCTGTTGAATTGTTATGTGGGTTTATATCTTCATGGATCGAGTGTTCTATGAATTGTTTATGTCGTATTGTCAATTCATATTAAATTTCAGTAGATTTTCTTTGTACATTTCCTGTTTCGATTTACTGTTGAATTCCCTTTTTTTTCTTTCTTTTTTTCTCTTTTGATTTGAAATCTTTTCACTATACACCTATACCTATACATAGCTACTCATAGCTGTATTTACTTTCCTCTCTCTCAGGTTGGTTTGGTGGTGAGCAATGGTGACGGCAGCACCTTAAGCAGTGAAGATTCGGGTTGGATTTTCAGATTTGAATCTGTATTTTTATATTTGAATCTACACACTCCCTGTACGATTTGTTTTGTATATTTACTTTGGGACTGATGTATATAATTTGGCCGAAAAGGTTTGTATAAAACTATCTGATAAAATATATACTAACTGTTGTTATTTTCTTTTCATTATACACTGTTTATTCACTATTAATATATGTTTCTTTTGCTGTTCTATTTACTGTAGAAGTTGATGTATAAATATATTAATGTATTTTATTCGTTTGATCTCCCTGTTCTACAATGTAGAAATATATGTCTGGTTCTTTCAGCCATATTTTATGTGAAAAAATAAAATACATATCTGTTTTATGGTACAAGCTTATGTTCAGATTCTAATTCTATTCTAAATATATCAATATATATATTCGAACTCTAATCTAAATTAAATAAATTCGATAAAAATCCATTATATTTTAAATAAAATATATAAACAAATTTAAATATTCGAATTTAAATGGCCGAAAATTCTGGGACGTTACAAGTTTCTTTTGGCATTTCCAGATCCATGGTCAAGTTTTGCAAAAATAGTAATCCTGTTATTTTTAATAATCTGATCAGAGGTCTTTGTTTGAATAAGAGAGTTAATGAAGCAAAAATCTTGCATGAGAAAATGATTCTTTTTGGATGCAAACCAGATGTCTACACTTACAATGCTCTCATCAAAGGTTATTGCAGTATTGGAAAATCCACACCAGCTTTCAGATTGATAGATGACATGATGATAAATCTTGTCTATCCTGATGAACACACATGCTCCATTATTATAGATAGGCAATGTAAAAATGGTGATATGGAGAAGGCATTGATGTTGTTAATAGACATGAGCAAGTGTGATATTAAACCAAATGTTGTTACCTACAATACTCTTATAAATGGTTATTGCAAGCACGGTGATATGGATAGAGCATCGAGGATACTAAAAGAAATGAATGAAACTAATGTTAAAACAAATATTTTTACTCTTATAAATGGTTGCTGCAAACATGGTGATATGGATAGGGCACCGAGGATACTAAAAGAAATGGATGCAAATAATCTTAAACCAGATGTCTATACCTACAATGCTCTTATAAATGGTTACTGCAAACATGGTGATATGGACATGGCTTTGAGGTTGTTAAAAGAAATGAATGCATATGTATGAAACTAGATGTTGTTACCTATAATGGTCTTTTAAATAGTTATTACCGTCATAGCAAATGGAATCAAGGTCATAAAGTATTAAAGGAAATGTTTGATAAAGATGTCTCACCAAATGAAGTTACATATAATAAAATCATAAACTCTTATGTTAGGCATGGGGAAACAGCTGATGCACACAATTTTGTAAAAACAATGTTTAAAAGAGGTGTAAAACCAGATATAATCACTTACAATACACTACTGCATGGATATTCCCTTGAGGGACAACATGAAAAGGTATGTGGCTTACTTGAATCCATGAAAACTGATAACTTTCAACCTGACCTATATTATTATAATTCATTGATTAATGGATATGTTAATAACAATATGGTGGATGGTGCATTAGTTTTATTTAAAAAGATGCAAACCAAAGGACTGGAACCTGGTGTGGTCACGTGCAACACATTAGTTGGTAGACTTCTGATATTTGAAAGGTTGAGTGATGCTCAAAACATCTTAGACCATATGATTAATAAAAATATAGCACCAAATGTGGTAACATATAACTCTCTTATATCTGTTTATGGAAGACTAGGTAAAGAAAAGATGGCTTATGAAATTCTGGATGAAATGACAGATAAAGGAATATCACTCGATGTCGTTGGATTCAATTCATTGATTGACATGCATTGCAGAAAGGAATCAGCAAAAGAAGCTCGTGGATTATTGGATGCGATGACCACAAAAGGCACGGAACCTGATGTTGTAACATATACTACATTGATTCATAGATATGGTTTGGTTGATGAATTAGTGAAAGCCATTAAAATATATGATATGGTGCTTTTAAATGGGCATACTCCCAATACATTTAGTTATAATGTGTTAATTAATTTAAATTTCAAGCATGGAAGGATTAATATGGCTAAAAAGATTTTCAACAAGATGACACACTGAGGTATCTTAAAAACTGTTATAATTTACACTTCTATGGATAGCTGTTAGGCGTGCATGCTAGAGCGTAAAAGCATTCGTTCTCACACGATATTTTCTGGTGATCGTGTTAACACGCCTTTGAACTCGTCAGAGTCAGAGACGGCAGAGCGGTCGATGCACCGCTGAAACTCGTGAAAACGTGGTCACAGTAAGTTTCAGCGCATGGCAATTGTGTTGTTTCAATGCACGGAGCATTTTAGAGCTCGTGACCCAATTCGATTTCTACCTTAATTCGAAAGAACCCTAATTCTGCGATTTCTAACCTAGATGATGAAATTAATGGAGTTGAAGTAGTATATTTAAGATTCCTGACCTTGAAATTGATGGATTTATGTTGGAAGACTGATGTTATGATTCTTTTGCTGCAATTTTAAGGTTTATGTAAAGAAATAGTGAATGGCTTACTTTGTATTGATATCTTTCTTTCATATATATATATATACAACATTAAAGAACTGAGCTGGCAGTCACTGAAAATAAGGAAACTCATTGTAATCTATATCCTAAACTCACGCATATACCTCCCCTCCCCCTCCAGGTGGAGCATGCGGATCATAAATGCCCAGCTTGGAAAGCAAAAAATGAAATTGACGTGTTCCCAAAGGCTTGGTAAAGATGTCGTCAAGCTTAATTGTGGTAAGAACATATGAAGGAAGAACAGTTCCATCTTGGATTGCATCACGAACAAAGTGTCAGTCAGCTTCAATGTGCTTTGTCCGTTCATGGAAGACATGATTTTATGCTATATGTAAAGCCGACTGGCTGTCACGGTAAAGATCAATAGCAGCAGTATGTTGAATCCCTAAGCTGAGAAGAAGACCTTTCAACCATTTCAATTTAGAAGTAAGAGCAGCCATAGATCTATATTTGGGCTCCGCTGAAGAACATGCCATAGTAGGTTGTTTTTTAGTTTTCAAAGAAATCGTGGAATGACCAAGAAACACAACCCAACCAGTCGGAGAGCGACGAATAAGAGGACAATGTGCCCAATCGAAATCACACTATCCTATCAAAGAAAGTGAGCTATCAGTTCGAAGTAAAATACCTTGTTCGGGAGGACCCTTCAAATAGCGAACAACGCGTAAAGCAGCTTCCTAATGTTCATGTCTCGGTTCTTGTAGAAACTGGAATAAAATATGGATAGAGTATGCCAAATCCAGACGTGTGACTATTAAGTAAATCAAACATTCAACCAAACGATTATAAGGTTCTGGATTAGATAAAGAGTCTCCTGAAGCATGAGCAAGCCGATAGTTTTTCTCAATGGGAAAAGATGCTGGCTTGGCACCTAGAAGACTTGTCTCAGAAATAATGTCAAGGAAATACTTACGTTGACAAAGAAATATACCATTAGAATTTCGTGCCACCTCAATTCCAAAGAAATATTTAAGAACCCCGAGATCCTTCATATGAAAACACGTGCTTAGATACTTCTTAAAGGTTCTCAAAGAAGCGAAATTATTTCCAGAAATAATCAAATCATCAATGTACACCAAAACATTGGTCTGAGTAGCACCCTTATTATAAGTAAAGAGTGAACAATCAACATAGGGCTGGAGAAAGCCATAGTCTTTAAAGGCAATGACAAGCTTGGCAAACCAACATCTCAGTGCTTGTTTCAAGCCATATAATGACTTCCAAAGATGTCAAACCATATCAGGTTGAGAAGATCCAAAACTAGGAGGAAGCTTCATAAAGACTTCCTCACTGAAATTCCCATGCAAAAAAGCATTATGCACGTCCATCTGATGCAGCTCCCAATTTTTAGATGCTGCAATGGCAAAGAAACAATGAACTACAATCATCCTTGCAACGGGTGCAAAAGTCTCATTATAAACAATCCCAGCAGTTTGATGATTACCAAAAACAATCAAACATGCTTTAAGCCGCTCAATGCTGCCATCGTAGTTGTATTTTGATTTTGTAGACCCATTGACTACCAAGAGCACATTTACCAGGTGGTAACTTTTCCATAGTCCAAGTACCATTATCCTCTAAAGCACTAATTTCTGTTTGCATAGTGCGACGCCATCCTACATCTCTCATAGCTTCTTTAAATGATTTCGGTTCACAACCTGTTGTAACGATGGCAAGGAATTGTCGATGGCTAACAGAAAATTTTGCACAGTTAATATAATGTGTTATAGGAAAGGGCATACCTAGGGAAGCAGATGTCGCGGGTGAACTTGGAGAAAGAGTAGATGGACTTTTTGTGAGGATAGTGTTGGTAACATAGTCACGAAGTCGAATGGATGAAACCTTTTCACGGAATCCATGTCCCATGCGAGGTTCATCGGTATCTATAGGTTGTCGGTATGAAGATGTTGGTGTAACTGGAATTTGTTCAACATTTGGATCAAACCATGATTCTTTGGCTGCAGGAGAAATTATGGTAACAGGCTCTAAAGTGGTACTTGTTAAGCTCTAGGTGGTGATATGTAGTGGGGAGGATTCAGTAATAGGCTCTAGCGCATTTGCAGGTTTTGAAGTGGTTGTTGTAGTGCTTTGGGTAGTGGTATGTAGTGGGCAAGATTCATTTGTAGGCTATAGTTCATTTGCAGGCTCTCTCAGAATATCAAAATCATCATCACTCAAATTCATGCTTCCAATATTATTTTCCGAATGAATAGTAGAAGGATCAGGTTTAGCAAATGGAAATTGATTTTCAAAAACTTAACATCTCTAGAAACCAAAAAAATTTTATTTTCTAGATCAGAAAGTGTCCACCCTTTCTTACCAAAAGAATATCCAACAAAGACGCATTTTCGACTTCGGCTAGCAATTTTATCACTCTTAGCTCGTTGATTATGGGCATAACATAGAGAACCAAATACTCGCAATTCATCAAAAACTGGCAAAGTATTAAATAAAATTTCATAAGGTGTTTTATTGTGAAGAACACTTGAAGGTGTTCGATTAATCAAATGAGAAGCTGCTAAGACACATTCACCCCAAAAATAAAGAGGACGATGACTTTGAAAACACAAGTCCCTTGCCACTATTAAAATATGACGATGCATATGTTCAACTCTGCTATTTTGTTGTGGAGTCCCCACACAAGAGATTTGAAATAAAATCCCACTTGAAAGGAAATAATCTATCAAATAATTTAATTCCGTTCCATTATCACTCTGAACAATCTTAACTTTTTGTCCAAATTGTCGATCAACCATAACCAAAAATGACATCAATTTTTTAAATACCTTTAATTTATCAATCATCAAATGCAACTATATAGCTCGAGAAAAATCATCCACAACAATTAAAAAATAGCGAGCCCCACAAGAAGAAATTGTATTGTAGGGACCCCATAAATCGCAATGAACAATTCAAAAATTCGGGAGGCCTTATGATCACTAAGAGAAAAAGAATCACGAGATTGTTTGGCACGAGGGCACACATCACACACCTTGTTTAATCTATCACTAGAATTACATAAGAAAGGTAATGACTTTACTACTTTCTTTGAAGGATGTCCAAGACATCGATGCCAAAGTTCCAACAAAGATGAAGATTCATCCACTGATATAGCCTGCACTGTAGATGTAGATTGCATTGCAAGTGGTTGCTGGAAGTAGTAAAGTCCATCTCTCTGTTCACCCGTTCCAATTAGCTTCCTCATATGATGGTCCTGTATAACACACATATTAGAGACAAATTGTACAAAACAGTGCATGTCATCAATGAGTTGTGTAACCGAAATTAAGTTGCAACACAATTTAGGAACATAACGCACTTTTTAAGATACAATCCATCCAAGGGCCTCACGCTTCCCTTTTTGGTAGCAATTATTTTCTGGCCATCAGAGAGTCCAACAGGACATGCAGCAATGTTATGAACATCACACAAATATGATTCATTCCCGGTTACATGATTAGAAGCACCAGTGTCAATTATCCAAGAAATTTTAGAAAACTCACCATGTAATCGATCACTAGTGGATTAAGTATTACCAAATATAGTGGTTATAGTCTTCCATTGTTCTGCAGTCAACTCAGGAAGAGAAGTAGGACCGCTTGACGTGCTAAATGTAGCAGTAAAAGAATTTCTTTACCCATTGACCAAAGCTCCAACCGTAGTGTTGCTGCCGCCTACTGTCACCACTTATACAGTAGTTCCTCTACCCTGACCTGCCATAGGCGAGCCTGTACCACGGCCACCACCTCCTTTGCCACGAGCATGAGTCGCTCCTTGAGTGCGAGGTCTATTGCCCCACCATTCTGGATACCCAAGAAGCTGAAAACAAGTAACAATATCATGTCCAGATCGATGACAATGAGATCAGAGCAGCCCAAATTTGCCAATCTTGTCTGGTTTTTCCTGACCACGTCCTCTTGGAAGAACAACAAAGCCCACCACTTCTGGTAAAGATTCTCTAGCATGAGTAATTCCACAAACATGTAATTCTTGAGTGAGCTGTTGATAGGCCCGATCAAGAAAGGTAAAGGTTCTTGAGACAACAAAGTATTGTGTAATTGAGCATAAAAGTCGGAATTCAAACCCATCAAAAATTGATGAAAACGCTCATTGCTTCGTCGTTTTTCATGTTCTTTATCCAAGTTATATTCGCAATTTCCATACTTACATGTAATAATATGTTCTTGAGCCAATTCATCCTACAAAACCTTTAGCTTTCCAAAATATGTATAAACAGACATGTTCTTGGATTGCTCACACTTGGCTAAATTAGTTTTTAAATGTTGAATGTGGGGTCCATTAACAACAGAGAAGCAAACCCGTAGTTCATCCCACCACTACAAGAGAAATAGTGTTTTCCAACGGCTAGGGGCTACTGGAGGCCGTTGAAAACCCCTTTGGAAGTCGTTGATATATGGATCAACGGGTTCCAACGAATTTCAATGCAACCAATGCCTTTTTTCCAATTGCTTCCAACTAATGTAGCTTGCCACATGTCTCTTCTTTCTGGCCAAAAGGTAGTTGGAAATTGTTGACTATTGGAAATGAATGAGCAAAGAAAGAGGGAATTGGGAAGAAGAAAAAGATAGCAACATTTAAGTCCCACATCATGGAAATATTAACAAAATCTCTCCTAATATATTAGAAGCCAATAGGCTTATGTAAAATAGAAAGGAGAGGGATTATATGAGGATGTGGGCTTGACCATGACATAATAATACATTAAAAATGTCAAAGATAAGGCCTTGGGGCTCTTGCGGTCTCTTGATTGAATATGGCCGATGGTTGCTGATTGGGCTAGTGCACTGACATGAGAATATTTTTTCTCAGAATTTTAAAGGTGTGTCCGTTTAGTCTGGAATTCGAAATGAATGTCTGTTAGCTGAATAAGTACAACCATTTGAATTCTAAATGCACGTATATTAATAACTGGGTGGTTAAAGGGTCGCAACCTTTCCAATTCTGATGGTTACTAATGCAACAGGCACTCCTCCTTGCCTTTAAATACACTGCCCAAAACAAGACATAATTCACTTTTTTATGTCGCATTGTTTCTTCTTCTTAAAAGTAATTCTCTAATTCTAGTTTCTGTAATCTTCTTCAGTTCGTCAAAACTCCATTTGCTGGCATTACGCTGCGGAGTTGGTCCATTTTATCCTGGGAAACAAATTGCAACCACGCCAGCCAGTGCATACTACGACCATATTGTTTCAAGGAAACATAATATTTTCTAGACTTAGACAATACTGGAAAAAGAATACTTTCTATATTCCTTAATCGATTGCACAATCAGTTACGCTTTCTATGATTATTGTAAACAAGTTTGACGTGACAATTGTAGCATTATTATTGAGCAACATTGATTGTTGTTACTGTTTAATTTGCAATACAATCATGTATTGACAAAAGAAATATAACTTTGTAATACAATCGTGTATTTACAAATTTTCTAACAATCTTGAAACAAGACTTTTCTTATTTGAACGTATGCTAATTTGGAAGATTGTAATCATATCTTCTCTTCATAAAATTGCTATAGACTCAAGTATTCTTTGTTGTTGATTCAGTTATTTTCGTGTATTTATTTCTCGATTAAATCAACCTGAGTTTCATGTTCAGATCTAAAAACATTGTATTTTCAACAAGTGGTATCAGAGCCACTCATGGTTAATTCTATTGAGAAATCTTTGTTTTTATTTAAGACGTGAATTATTGAAACATTTGAATCCTAAGATACACTGAATATGTTTGGATCTGTACTGATTATCTAAAAATTCATTTTTTTTCCTTTGAATCAGTGGTTGCAAACACTTCAAATATCAAATGATTCATTTATATTCAAACACTTCATCATTTAAAGGTCACATATACATTATAAGACTTTTTTCTTCTGAAATTCGTAACCTGTGTGAATTAAATATGAAATTCTAATGTTGCTAGCTGGCAGCTGACTCTTCATATTCAAAATGATTTATGCTTTAAAGGTCCATTTAATAAATCATTTTAGCTTGTAACGCATGACATTTTAGCATATTAAAATCTTAGTGTGAATGGTATGAATTATATTATGAAATTGCTTTTTTGGCTTGCTTTCCATGGTTTGACTTTTCAATATTTCCGTGTAGCTTGCAATTTTTTTGGGGTAATGTTAGCATTTGATGTGTTTAAACAATACAAAATGGAAGATGAGAATCAACTCAACAAGAAAATGAAAAGCAAAATGGAAAGAGGAAATCAAATAAAAGTCCCATATTATGAAATATGAGTACCCACCTCTCTATATTGTTATATAAATAAAGGAGAAGGAGGCTTGTAAACAGGTGTGGCTAAGCCAAGACACAATATTATATTGATGTCAAATTGGGCCTAGTTCCTTGGGATTCCTGGAGTCCATGACACAATATTTTATTGATGTCAAATTGGGGCTTGCCAAATAACTTTCGAGGAGAAGCTATTCTTTCATGAAATCATATTTTAGATAAAATATCCTGAAAGAAAACTTCTAAGTCTCCTCATGAACTTTGGAAAAACAAACCACCATCCTACAAATACTTAAAAGGGTGGGGGTGTCTTGCCAAAGTAGAGGCACCAAAACCAAAGAAGTTCAAAATTGGACAAAAAATTGATTGTGTATTCATTGGATATGCACTAAATAGTGTTGTATATTGATTTTTGATACACAAATATGAAATTGATGATATTCAAGAAAATACCATCAATGAGTCGAGAAATGTTAGGTTTTTCGACCATATATTCCCCTTGAAACAAAGAGACAAATGGAGGATGGAGTTCCTTATTCTCTTGAGAATACTGAACAAAATAAAACTCAGGAAAGTAGTGCTGAGCAGCAAATGGAGGAACCAAGAAAAAAGTAAAAAAGTCAAGGAACTTTAAAAAACCCTTTGGACCGAACTTCTATACCTTTATGTTAGAAGATGACCCACTGACATACAAACAAGATGTGTCTTCCAGCGATGCCCCTCATTGAAAGAGGCGATTAACAACAAGATTGAATCCATTATGTCCAATCATACATGGGAGCTGGTTGATTTACCTCAAGGGTGTAAGACCTTAGGTAAGAAATGAAAAATAATGAAACCTGATGGTTCAACAGACAAGTACAAAATGGCAAATGCCGATGAACAAACTTTTATGGGCCATTTATCTACTTCAAAGGTGGAAGGCAAAGGAAAGGTTGTGTTGAAACTAACTTCTGAAAGGAACTAATGATTTCAGGATCATCACTAAGCAATCATGGTTTCAAATTAATATTTGAAGCTGATAAATTTGTACTTTCCAAGAACGAAGTGTATATTGGAAGAGCATATGCGTGTGATGGTTTGCTTAAAGCAAATGTAACCACTATTGTACCACGCACTGATATAAATAAAAGTGAATATTTTTCTTTTATTGTTGAATCTTCTAACATATGGAATTCTAGATTTTTTTAGAGGAAGCATATGGCATTCTAGATCAGAGCATGTGAACTTTGATACATTGCAAAAATTGATTAATCTAGAATTTATACCAAAATGCAATATAAATTCCAACTATAAATGTAAAGTTTATGCAAAAGGAAAATTGACAAGAACCTCGTTTCATCATGTTGAACGAGGGACCGAACATCTAGACTTAACACATATTGATGTATGCGATTTGAAAATGTGTCAAACTAGAGATGGAAAATTGTATTTTATTACATTCATTTACAAATGTACTAGATATTGTCATGTATATCTCCTTAGAAACAAGGATAACGTCAATAAGAATGCTTATTGCAATTGCATCCATATGACTTAGAAATACATCCAATGGATGTTAAAACTGTACCTTTGAATGTTGAATTAGAGGAAGAAATCTATATGAAACAACTTGAAGGATTTCTGAGCCAGAAAATGAGAATAAAATTTCAAATTGGTAACAAACACTTTATGGTCTTAAGCAAGCTACAAAATAGTGGCATGAGAAGTTTGATAAAACTATGTTATCAAATGGATTCACAATAAATGAATCAGACAAATGTGTGTACATAAAACATAAATATATTTTATATGGCATTGTTTGTCTCTATGTTGATGACATGTTTCTCCTAGGCAATAACAAGGCCATAATAACATATACAAAGGATATGTTATCCCTAGATTGGATATGAAAGACCTAGGACTAGCTGATGTGATATTGGGTGTAAAAATTCTAAGAACGCCACAGGGAAAGCATTATCCCAATTGCATTACATCACCAAAATACTTGAAAAATTCAAGCAATATAATATAACTATTGCAAAATCACCAGTAGATATGAACCAAATTTTGGTAAAGAACACTGGTGATGGTATCTACTAGCTGGAATACTCTCGTATACTAGGAAGTATCATACATGTTATGAACTATACTAGGCCTGATACCGCATATGCTGTAAGCAAACTAAGTAGATTTACCAGCAATCCTAGTAAACATCATTTGAAAGCGATAATCAGGGCTCTAAATATCTAAAGTATACGCAGAGCTATGTTCTATACTATACAAAATATCCTTCAATAGTGGAAGGATACAAATTGGATCATTGGATTACATGATACAAAGTCTACAGGTGGATATGTGTTCACATTAGGAAATGGAGCAATTTTATGGAAATCATCCAAACAGCCTCGTATCACTAGATCTATGATGGAATTGGAGTTAATTGCACTAGATAAGACTGCATAATAAGCATAATGGATTTGAATCTTCTTAGAAGACATTCCTAATTGGATCAAACATATGCCTCCAACATGTATACATTGCGATAGTCAATAGTACACTATACATTGGTAAATCTAGGCATATTCGTCGTAAACATAAAAAGATAAGACAGTTTCTCTCTAACGGAGGTTATCACAATAGATTACATTCGATCTAAAGATAACTTAGCAGTTCCACTTACAAAAGGCTTGCCAGGAGAGAAAGTTCAAACCTTATCGATGGGAATGGAGCTAAGGCCTATAGACTAAATGTTTTTCTAAAATGGAAACCCTACCTAATTGACTAGAGATCCCAAGATCTAGGTTCAAAGGGACAACGAAGTTTAAGAGAAACTTGATGGCAGTATTATACACAAACCATTTATATGATAAGTCAGTGCATTATATGTTGAATTAGGATAAGTATTTGTACTTTTAATGATGTCTGTATTTGAGGAATTAGAGAATACTCTTTACAGAATCACCTACGTAAGTGCAAAGGCGCCGCTTCAAAGAGAATTATGAGGCCAATTTCTCTAAGCACTTATGAGACCAGGAAGGTGTTCAAGGAAAAATCGAACCCATACAGAGAACGAAGGGTTATAAGAAACATTTATCGTGTGTAATCTACTTTGGAATTACACAAAAGGCTTACAGTTAAAGGATAGTCTATGTCTATTGATTCGCCTGTAATTCAAGTAGGTAATCACTATGAAAGTTCAAGGCCCATGTGCTACTTTAACTGATATGAAAAATGGTTCGTAAAACTAAGATCGATTTCTCATTCATGTGGGGGATTGTTGGAAATGAATGAGCAAAGAAAGAGGGAATTGGGAAGAAGAAAATATAACAACATTTAAGTCCCACATCATGGAAATATTAACACAATCTCTCCTAATATATTAGAAGCCAATAGGCTTATGTAAAATAGAAAGGAGAGGGATTATATGAGGATGTGCGCTTGGCCATGACATAATAATACATTAAAAAATGTCAAAGATATGGCCTTGGGCCTTAGGGCTCTTGGGGTCTCTTGATTGAATATGGCCAACGGTTGCTGATTGGGCTAGTGCACTGACATGAGAATATTTTTTCTCAGAATTTTAAAGGTGTGTCCGTTCAATCCAGAATTCGAAAGGAATGTCTGTTAGCTGAATAAGTACAACTATTTGAATTCTCAACGTACGCATATTAATTGAATATGGCTGACGGTTGCTGATTGGGCTAGTGCACTGACATGAGAATATTTTTTCTCAGAATTTTAAAGGTGTGTCCGTTCAGTCCAGAATTTGAAAGGAATGTCTGTTAGCTGAATAAGTACAACCATTTGAATTCTCAACATACGCATATTAATAACCGGGTTGTTAAAGGGTCGCAACCTTTCTAATTCTGATGGTTACTAATGCATGCGAACAGGCACTCCTCCTTGCCTATAAATACATTGTCCAAAACAAGACATAATTCACTTTTTTATGTCACATTGTTTCTTCTTCTTCTTAAACGTAATTCTCTGATCTGGTTTCTGTAATCTTCTTCAATTCGTTAGAACTCCGTTTGCTGGCACTACACTGCGGAGTTGGTCCATTTTATCCTGGGGAACAAATTACAACCACATCAGCCAGTGCATACTACAACAATATTGTTTCAAGGAAATAGAATATTGTCTGGACTTGGACATTACTGGAAAAAGAATACTTTCTGTATTCTTTAATCGATTGCACGATCGGTTATGCTTTCTGTGATTATTGTAAACACAATTTGACGCGATAATTATAGGATAACTATTGAGCAACATTGATTGTTGTAACAGTTTAATTTGCAATACAATCATGTATTGACAAAAGATAAAACTTTGTAATACCATCGTGTATTTACAAAAATTCTAACATTGACAACCGTTGGAAACTCGCCGTTGGAAACCGTTGAACGTCGTTGATTATTATGGACCTGTAAGCCTTTGGAACCCGTTGCATCATTGGAAATCTGGATGCTTTTTTCCAGATTTCAGAATTGCCACTTCCAGCCACACACAACATATATAATCATCGAATCTGCTCCATTTCGAGCATATAACTCAGGGTCTCAACCATATATACACCTAGACACGGTATAAAAGAAAAATTAAACACAAAATACATAACATTAACCAATATTTACATAATACAACAACCAAACGTCGCCAAAACAACATGAACATGTCCAAACCATCATAACCAACACCACATCCAAACCATACCATCATCAAACCATCATAACATCATGTCCAAACCAGCATAACAAATATATGCAACCATCATCATGTAGCAAGCCTCACCAACTCTCAAAACATAGATGTCATCAAAACAAGCTAACCTGATCAACTCTCTCCACCAGAAGATGAAGGTGGCGTACTGTGTTGGGCAATGTACTCCACCAGCCGCTGGTTAAGTAGGTCAATCTGCTCTTCACCGCGATGATCATGCTCATGAAGCTTTGCAATCTATGCTTTTAGCTGTGCAATTTTTTCCTTGTCTTGAATCCTCTGATATGTCTACTGAGTGTTCTAAACTATATATAATTTAAAATTTTCGTTATTTCATAATAGCTCGAGTACATTTGAGTTTTTATTATAAATTTTAGTATTACCTCTAGATTTCCAAAACCATATTGTCTGTTTTGGGTAGGTGGATCCATGGCAGCATCAAATATTATGTCCTCATCGTCCTTAGTCAACTCACTAATCCCACTAGATTCTAGTAACTACGCCCTTTGTTCCTGAAATTTCTCCTGTTAAACAAAAAACAAATGAATTTAGATAACACTACTTTAATTGAATTAAAACTCTGCCTTATTAACTATTATATACTTACATTTCTCTCACGCGCCTTATCATCATGGTCCCAACTGTACGAAACTGAGACTGTGTCGTCAGTCTGACTCAATGCATGTGTATGCTCAAAAACATCCCAGTATGACACAAGAGCATACGCGCTCTCTCCTAAAATAAGCATGCATGCTTAAATTTAAATCAACTATTAATTTTAACAAGTTATAAATTAAAATTTTAAGCTGTGCAATTAATAAATATACCAGATCCTCGCGATGGTGCTGAAATGACTTGGACCCACCTCGATGTGTAACCAGATTCTTGCTCTTGTTAGCTGTATTTCTCTCAGACTGGGCCTATACATTTAAATTTAAAAAAAATGTATTATTCTTAATCACATATTAATTGAATAGAATAATTTGAATTAAATATGCAGTAAATTTACCAGAAACTCCTCATTATTATTCCAATAAGTATATAGCGCATCCCACACCGTTTCGCACATCCAAGCCGGTCTTTTCCCACCTAATTTTAAGGTGCTCATTGTTTCTCTCTAATTTCTTGCCATTTTACTGTTTCAGTGGCGCTTGACTAGTTCCAAATCTGTCTCTTGGAGATCCACGGAACACTGCATTTTTTTTAAAACAGCACACATATGAATTTATCAAATAAGATCATGATTACTTAACGTAATAAATGTTATATCATACATACGTACAAAAAAATCCTGCCATATGGTCTCCTTGACAATGTCAGGTATCCACGTCCATTTGGGCCAACATGCATTCTTGTGAGCCTGGTAAGCGTGTTTTGATATCTTCAAGACTGTGTTGGAAGGCTTCAACTCAAAACCCTTGTGTTAAATGAAAAAAACATGGCTACTAGAACAAAATTTTAAATAATTTATTGTACTTAAATTAAATTTATACTAAAAACTTAGTATTTACCGTTTTGTTGGCTTTTGGCTTAAGCCAGAACACAGGACGGGATAACTCCGACGGACCACCCTCATCGCCACCTAAATGACCTTGTGACGTCATACCTGTTACAGAAAACAACACAACACAACATAACATAACATGAAAGAGCTATATAAAAACATGGTATGAGATAACATGAGTACTTGATAATAGAAATGCCATAACATAAATACCACACTAGATGACAAGTAAGAAAGTAGGGAAGGCTATGATTCTATATGTTACTTGTTAATAGAAATGTATGGTTAACATTACAAGTCTGAATCGTAGAAGTGTTAAATATGAGTTTGATTCATAGATATGTCTAGTTAACATATGAGTTTGATTCAAAGAAATGTCATAAAAATAAATATAAGTTTGATAAATAACATATTTTTTATTTAAGATATGTTACTTGTTAATAAATAACATAAAATATATATTTAAATGTGTTAACAAAAGAAATATCTATCAAATCTGAATTTGATTATTGCTATGTAAAAATAAACATTAAATTACCTTTTTAAAATGAGAATTATTGGTTAGTCGTCCTCATCACTTTCAGATTCTGACTCTATTTCCTCCTCCATATACGGTTCATTTGTAGTCTCAAATACATCAGTTAATGCATTTGATTCAACATTCAAAGGTCCAAAATCTGTTTGATCATCGGTTATTACTATTTCTGTATTTTCCTTGACATTTGCTTGATAAGCTTGGTCATCAAGAATATTATGTCCGTCAAATGTAAATCTTGCCTTTTTTTTAAAACAGCCCAAAATCTATTTTTCTCTTCTCATAGATGGATAAGGATCATAATGTACATGAAGAGCTTGTTTGGCAAGTATAAAAGGAATGTACTTATAATAACGGGAATTATGTCTTACTTCTATAGGATTATATTTTGGGTGCACGTTGATTTTAGAACCTGGAACGTTGCTGAACCAGTTGCATTTAAAAAAAATACTTCTTCCATGGGTTGTGTGAAATATGTCAATTGCAGAATCTGGTTTAGCACGCCATAAAAATCGTGTATATGGTCGTTTGGATCATCACTACCTTTGATAAATACACCGCTATTGTTAGTTAATTTTTTAGCACTATAATATCCATTGATAAAGAATATTGGATATGTCTTGACATTTCTTTTTGGTCCTATTGCCAAATGTTTCAATCTTTCATCCACAACACAATTTGTTGGATCAAAAACATAATTAGTAAACCAACTAGCAAATTCTTTATGAATATCGTCGTTTGGATACTGTGATTCATAACTGCTGCAATTGTAGGACAAATATTACATATATGATTAAAAATACAGTACATGTATACATAGATGTATAAGTTCATTACCTAACGAATGGTGCAACTTCAGTGCAATTGAGAAGAATATATGTGTGTGTTGCCTTAAAATCTTTATCATTCAGTTGTTCTTCCACATATCTACCAGAAGGCCGACCATGTTTTTTAAAAATAGATAAAATTACTGGATAGTCATCTTGATCAATCCCTTCATCATTACGTGTAGTACTTGCAAATGATATGTTCACATGATCACTAAAATAATAAAAGAAAAAAAATGAAGTTTTTTATTCGATATATGATTTGCAAATAGAACCTTCAACTTGAGCTTTCTGCCTTACTTTTTACTTTAGATGATTTAAATACCTATTTAGAATTATTGTAATTTTTTAAATACATTTCATTAACCAAAATTTAATTAACTAAATATTAATATACCTTTCAAATGGATACTTCATCCGTATTAATAGGCCCTCAAAGACATGCTTCTGATGGAAAATGAATAGGTAAATGCTCCATAACATTGAAAAAACCTAGAGGAAATATTTTTCCCAATTTGCAGAGAAATGTGGGGATTTCTTCCCCTAGTTTACGTAGATGATCAATTTTTAATGTAGTAGAACAAAGCTCTTTATAGAACAAACTAAGCTCTGTTACAACAGTTCAAAATTTTACGGGCAATAGTTCTTTGAAAGTGACGGGCAATAAATTTTCCATCATAACATGACAGTCGTGGCTTTTCATCATGCTAAATTTACTATTTTTATAGTCGACATATCTATGAAGATTGGAAAATATACCATCCGGGAAACTTAATCCTTCCATCTGTTCTAAAAATATTTTAACTTGATTACTATCCAGTTCATAGCACACTTTCGGTTTTTTAGTGTCATTTGGCTTTATATGAAGCTCCAGACGATTACATATTACTTTATATCACGTCTTGATTTCAAATCATCTTTCTTTTTCCTTTGACATTCAAAATTGTATTGATTACATTATCAAACATGTTTATTCTCATTATGCATCATGTCAATATTATGACGAATCAGAAGATCTTTCCAATAAGGTAAATCCCAAAATATGCTTTGTTTCCACCAATTATGAATCGTTGATTTACCTTGAATTTCTATTTGTACTCCGGTTTCATGAATTTTGGGAAAATCTTGTACAAGTTCATAAATTTCTTCACTTGTCCATACTTTAGGTGGTCGCAAATTTTCATGCCTATTAGCTGTAAACAAATTCTTATCTCTTCTAAAAGGATGATTAATATGAATAAAACATCTATGATAGTCAAACCATGAAATTTTCTTTCCAATAGGTAAAGAAAATGCTCTTGTTTCTTCTATACAGTATGGTTAAGCTAGACAACCAGCCATACTCCAACCTGAAAGCATTGCATAAGCAGGAAAATCGCTAATTGTCCACAAAAGAGCAGCATGCATATGAAAGTTCTTTTTGGCGAAATATCATATATTTACACCCCTTCATACCATAATTTTTTTAATTCTTCAATCAATGGTTATAAATAAACATCAGTTCCTTGTGTCGGATCATCAAGACCAGGGACGACAATTGTAAGAAACATATAGGGAGTTTTCATACACATCCACGGAGGTAAATTATAAGGTGTTACAATTAGTACCCAGGATGAATATCTAGAACCAAATTGATAAAATGGTGAAAACCCATCCATACATAGAACAAGTCTAACATTACGACTCTCAAATGAAAAATTGGGATACTTTTGGTCAAAATGCTTCCATGCTTCTCCATCGGATGGGTGTGTTAACTTGCCTTCTTCCTGTGTTCTCACACTATGCCATCTCATATGTTGCGTAGTTACAGAAGATGCATATAACCTTTGAAGACTAGGAATAATAGGTAAATAATGCATACGTTTATACGTGACTTCTTGGTTTGTATCTTTCCTGATTACGTATTCTAGAATTCTTAAGGTTGATATCTTCCTTCTAAAATAGCATGCAACACTTTAGACATGTATCTATTTTTTGATATGGTAAACCAAAGGCCGACATCAATTTTTTTACTTCATAATAAGTTTCGCACATTAAATTATTGGAAGGCATATGCCGCTTCGCAGCTTGTACAACAGCAGTAAATTCAGTTTCTATGAGGTTATATTCAGATTTCATCGCAATGTATTCAGCAGTTACTGATAATTGAATTCCGCTTTCATAGCCTTCCCAACGGAGTTTTTTCGCAGCATCTAATAAATCATATATTTTTTTGGCTACAATATTTGGTTCTACTTTATCACTAGCATCATCATCATTACCATCGTTATCATTAAACTGTTGAACCGGTAGCATAGAAAACGTGCAACATCTTCAACCATTTGTTCTAGGAGATTCGTTTTAGCAATTTCATTATTCACTACCTCCTCAACTTGTATAGAAGTAGATGCTAACGGTTCTCCATGACGATCCCAAACTAAATAGTTCGGCATAGAAACATACTGGCACAAATGAACTCTAACAATTTGCAGTATCAAATACTTCAATATCTTGCATCTACTACATGGACAACGGATTTTGGTGTCATTTCTATTTTTACTTAAAGCGAAATCCATAAACACGCTGACACCATTAATAAATTGTTTGTTTATTGTACCATCAGTTTCTCTTCGTTTGTACATCCAACTTCGATCACTAAAATAATCACTCATTTTTCCTAAGTACATATAAAATTAGAAAGTATGATAAAATAACGCAAAACCAAAAAGTACATATAGTATAAAGTTTAGTTAAGCAGATGAAAATCCATTGTTTCAAGTAGCTGAAAATACATTTTTTAAATAGACAACACTTCTATTATTTTTATAACATCAATAGTTGAAATAGATTCACAATTTTTTTGTCCGATCACTAAATTCTCAAAATTCCATTATAATTATATATGCGGTCACAAATTCGTATCCAACTCATGATAAAATATTAGTATCTAGTTTCGTTTGAAAAGCTCAAATATTAAGATTGTATTATAATCAAAACATTTCTTTTACGTACTAATTATAATGATAAAATCTGCATTGATATTTTGTTAAAACAAATTTAGTGCTGAATGCATGTTATGTTAATTGATCATTTACTGGTGGGTCATCCTACCTCCCATTACAAATACAATATCATAATTAAATCGTGTAAATCTTTTCAATTTAAACTATTTAACAAAATTTCGGTAGCACTTCCCTTTAGTTCCCTGAACAGTACACAATTGCGTGTACACAGGGAACATAAAGGAAGTGCTTTCGAAATTTTGAGAACTGTTTAAAATGAAATGATTTAGGAGATTTAATTTTGTTATTGTGTTTGAAATTTGCCAATACAAAGGACAAATCCAACAAATATTGTATATAATGAATATAAATGTCTGTTTCATTAATAAAACGAACATTCACATAACGATTATATACAATACTTATCAGACGGGACCGAAAAACCTATCTAAGGCTTTATGAATATAACATATTAGGATTTGGTTTTTTCATGATTTTAGGGATTTTTTTCAACTTCGATTTTGAAATTTCAACTTCAAAAATTCGTGAAATCGAAGTTGCAGGTTTTTTTTAAATATATGTGGCGCACATTTTTTTAAAAAGTCGCGCAAAAAAGCCCTAGGCTCAAGCGTTGCGTCTTTGTGCGCCTTAACTACTATGAATTGTACGTATATGAATTTTATTACATATACATATATTTTCAACATTAAATCAAACTATATAACTGTACATTATATACAAAATTAAATGTTGTTTTCGCTAATTTTTTATAAAATATAAACTTAAATTTTTTCATTTCCACTACATGTTTCGACAAATCAAATGTCATTTTCAATGAATTAAGGCTCAACCAACTAAACAAATACATAGATTGATTACCAACTATATATACATACAACACTATATATATGCATATATACATATACAACTTGAACTAATTAAACCTAGATTAGCAACATAATCAAATAAGTCTATGAATACAAACTCATTAACATAAACTAATTAAACCCTAGATTAACAACTAATTAATTTATAAATAAAACCCTAGATTAGCAACTTAAATGATTAAACCATACATTAGCAACTAATTAACAACAATAGACACACAAACATACAATCTAATTATGCTTAAATTATTGTACACTACTACAAAACAGGTCATTTGCGACGGTGGTTTAAGCTTATTTGCGACTGTTTTACAACCGTCGCATATGCGACCGTCGCAATATGTTTAAAATTTTTGCGACAGTTTTTAAACCGTCGCAATATAAAAGGTCTTGCGACGGGTATTCTATAATAACAGTCGCTGTAGTATAATTCATTAGCGACGGTTTGTTTTACACCAGTAGCAAGAAACCGATATTTTACTTCTTAGCTTTGACCTTGTGCGACAGGTTTTAAAATTACTAACGCGATATGTTTAGCATTTGCGACTGTGTTTCATTAACAACAGTAGCAAATTACTTCTAAATTCAAATGTCTAATGCAACCGCATTTCATCTCAGCCATTATGATTGTCAACTATCAATACAGTTCAACATTTCATAGCTTATAAGCAATTCACAAAATATATGAAAACGAGACATACACAATTGACAATATCTTAAATCATTTGAAAAGAAAGCACTTAACATTGATAATCATACGACAAAAATAGTTTGCATGAATCATAACTAGTCATATGCTAAGCTCCAACATAGAATACTTATTTCACCAGAACAAAATGGATCATCCAGCTGAATTAAAACTTAAAATAGCATAATTTATCTTCAGGATGGTTGACTTGAATTAGCATCTGTCAAAAAACCAACATAACATTATTTAAACTGCAAGTGAAAATATAACGATCATGTAAGCACAATTTCAATTGTAATTCAAAAGAAATGAAGGTATACTAGTAAGCACAAAATGATCAAGAAATATTATAAACATAAAACAAGCTCAATGAGTGTAATTAGTGCTAAGTAATTAATAAATACCTTTGCGAGAATGAAGTCCCAAAATTCTACTCCATTGTTCTCAGTGCAGTGGTGAAAACTATGAACAAAGCATACAACACGGGAGTATATCAATAAACAAGTAAAAAAAGCTTTACTGCAAAATGAATGTTAGGCTTTGTTTGCTAACTCAGGCTGATAGGACAGCAACACATTACATCATATTAGCGCAAAAAACTGGCAATTCAAACCCTTATTACATGTTTTAAATTTTTCATGCAGTAACAACTAGATAATAATGAACTGCTTATTTTAAATAAACATGTATACGCTGGTCCCAAAATACATCAAACATACATGCTACTTAAAATGAATATTATACAAATGTATGCAATACAACGTCGAAGGGTAAGGCATTAGGTGCGGTGGCGAACAATTTCAGGGAGATGGAAGGTGAGTACGCGGAGTACTACGAGAAATACTATAGTGAGAAGACTTGGCTGGTCTAACCGCCATTAGGAAATGGAACATACAATAGGCTAGTTTATTTGTCCTCAAGAAGAAGAAAAAGTACCTTGAATTTTTCCTAGCAGCCTGCTTCCTCATATCCTTGATGCGTTTCTGAATTTATGCTTTCTAAACCAACAATATAGGACATCAAGGATCTTCAGACCTGTTGACAACCAGTAAAAATATTATAGTTTATAAATTTATTTTTGTAAAAATGGAATGACCCATGTTTATGCTACTTAAAATAGAAGGTGCATCTCTCAACAGAAAATTAGACAAATGACTGAAACATATTCTAACAACAGAGTATACGAGCATGTTCTCCATGATGCACAACAAGTTTTCACTGACATAGGACGAATGCCGATAAAATTTTCCAATTGAACTGGGGCATACTCTATCAATAGCTGACCTGAACTTATATGGCAAGCTTTATGCTCCATTCATTGCTACAGAAGGGTGGGTTAGGCAAAACAGAATGAAATTGGTGAACAAAATGAACTGCAACTGATGGCGTTTGTGGTTTGAACAGTGATTATGCAAACAAAGACTGAGTGCTATAACAAAAAGCAATTTTAATGGGATTTAGCTGAAAATCCTTAAGCTAAACTAGAATGAAATATGGTATTATTGTTTATTTTTTACATTTCTAACAGTGAAATAAATGTCATTATTGAAAAGGAAATGGATTGACATCTAAATGTTCTAGTGGAAATATGTAACCACATCCATGGCAGCATGATACCTATCTCAAATACTACTTATTTTTAGCAAAAATGTACAAACTGATGATAATTATACACAGGAACTATATTAAAATATTGTGACTGTGATTTGAAGTATGTTTATTTTTATATGTGTACAAGCACCCATATTTTTACATACAATTATCAGTTACTCTAACCACAGGTTCAACTTTTTTTGATCTTTCATAATCCAACAACTGCAACAGAATAGTTCAAGAAGAAACTAATCAAATTCTACTTTATTTGATTTCCATAGTCCTATAATCCATAAGTAACCAAACTCATCTGAGAATGTAATTACATATTCTGCTACATTGAGTGGTAACGTCAGATTTGAGTGGTAGTTAAGCAAATTATCTAACTACATTATGCTTATTTTTTCATGCTGATGTTGTCCTTGGCAAAAGGTTATTCCTTGTTCAGGTATAAGGAAAACACCATGATTTTTGTTTGAGGCACCAAAATATATTTACAATAGAATGGAAAAGTTGTATTGAGATGTAACAAAGAATGCAGATACCATAGAAGCAAATTATTTGCCTTGTTCAGCCATTGTTTGAATGGCATCACATATTTGTTCTGTAATGTCAAAGAGTGTATGCTTTGAGGCAACCGCTTCTTCGCCTAGGATGACCTATTGTGAATAGCACATAGTCCATTAATATATTGAATTTTCTTAGATGATCCAAATATATTAATCACTACCCATAGATGCAAATGTTTACTATATATACATGCAAAGTATCAATTTGATAACGATAGAAAGTTATTTTGCAGGTGAGATATCTGCAAGTATCAAAGAAATCACCTAACTATAGTCCACAAAGAGGGGTTCGCTATGTCACTCAATCTAACATGTATGTTGCTCGCATTTGAGAAAAATAGTGAAATTTTGAAAAGCAGTTGGGATGTTAGGTTAACTTATATGTAATAATAAAAGGGTCTTTATACACTTTGAAGATCAGATGAGTTCTCTCTCTTTTGATACTTGCACACGCATCGACAAATTTTTTTCCATTAAGATCAAAAACTAGAATTATAGGTCTGCAAAAAAAAAAAATCTCTTAGACATTCAATACACTAGTGCAATGCGGAATTAGAACTCAACTTATACGTAACAGCCATGAAATTCAAAACAATAAATGATGAAAAATACCTTGAACAGGGATCTTTGCAATCCTAAAGTCATACCAACTGATAAATCGAGCAGACAAGATGCAATACCAATGATCTATCCCGCATAGCTACGAGGAATGTCCATGGTTTTGGCGACAAGATATAAAGTTACACTAGGTGCAGCAATGGGTATTACATACTTGCATGATGACTGCACACCACATAAAATTCATAGATATGTAAAATTATACAATATACTCTTAGTTTTAAATACGAAGACGCAATTGCACGCTTGCACTAGCAAGCCATATTGCATAGTTGCTTGCTGGTGCAAGCTTGCACCAGCAAGAAGTTTGATGTTCCATAAAGATGTTTTATACTCATTTAAAATTGTGTGTAGTTCACTGTTAATGGACAAGGATTAATTTACAATAGTTAATGCTCATAGTAAATACTCTGAAACAAACAATTAGTATGTTTAATGTCAATTTTTAAGATCAACAAATAATCAATATGTTCAATATTGATTGTTAAAGGGTGTAGAATTTCAAAACTACGTAACCCTCATCCAATCCAATGCAATTGCATGTCACAAATTTTGTTCATTTTTGTGTCACAATGCTGAAAACTCTCTACGTTGTCAACATAGACTAGTTTGCTCATACTTCGAATGCCCTGCAATCTAGATTTGGATTGCCGAATTTTCTTACAAAATTGGAATGAGATTCTTCATGAGAAAATATTATGAATCTATGATGCTTAGACCTAATAAATATTGAATATTAAAATGCTCTAACCTGATGTATATTGGACAAAGTTAATAAATTAACACTTAGTAGATATCATCCAAAAGTGAAGTAACAGACTTATACCCATGTATCAATGGATGTTTGATCACCGTTACAACCACTAAACAAAATCATTTCCCCACCTTTGAACCTTTCCAAGCCCCATTTCTTAGGCGATGGCTTCCCAAATATGCTTTCCATTCCTAAATAAAAATTAAATATGACAACCACTAAACATTAGTTTTAAATATTATTTGATTTTTGCAAAACAAAAGTGAAAGTCGATAATAAAAAAATTATGGAATGCAATATGACATAGTGGGCAAGTAAAAACAAAAGCTGTAAATTCAATGCTTAGTTCATGCACCATACTAAATTCATACATTGAAAAGGCTGCGTCATGAATACTAAATGTCAACTAAAATATAAGGAAGTTACATAAACCAAACAAACCAAAACATTAAATGAATTCTTCTTTGCAATTTACTGCTAGTCTCAAAATATAATTTTAGAAGGGCTCTCATTCATTGATATTGACACAGGTTTGGGATGTCATTCCCTTGAGTTAATGGCCATGCAATTAAAGCTCTAATAAACTAAATATTTCCAAGTAAAAAATTACGGAATGCAATATGACATATTTGGCAAGTAAAAACAAAAGTTGTAAATCAATTCTTAATTCATGCACCATGCTAAATTCATACATTGAAAAGGTTGTGTCAATGAATACTAAATGTCAACTAAAATATAAGGAAGTCATATAAACTATACAAACCAGTCAAACAACCTGCAACCACCAAAACAACACGCAATTCCTCATCCACTAGCAACCCATTCAGTTTAACCTGTCGTCACTACACAACACACTTCATACCAATAACATAACCAGCCAAATAACATTGCCACCATCATTAATAAAATAATGATGCAAATAGTCTGAAGCAACATTTTGGACATCTTACTTAATGTCCATAACTAATGTAATTATTATTCTAAGGTTCAAAAAACAAGTTTATCAAAAGATAAGATACCTTCAAGATGCTTTTTCCACACTCCATTTTTAACATTGTATTTATGTCCCTAAGGATAATACAATCTTATATGCTTTCAATCTCTCAAAATTGTCCTTCCCTGCTGTGGAAATATCAAACCAAACATAGTTAAATAAAGTAAAGTTTCATTTATACTTTGTGCATCAAATTAACTCGATTTTCTAACCAAGCATAGCTCAGGTTTTTAATTGAGCTACAACTTCTAACTTAGCTAAGCTCAGTTTTTGGAACTAAACTTCCCACTAAATTTTAATGTATGTTGTGCAACCAACTCACAATTATTAGTCTGAAGAAGGGTCCCATCTTCCTTGCATTTTTATTTCGTTTTTCGTGCATCAGTTAAACTATATTTTCCATAAGTTTCTACCTACAATTTATAAGTAGTGCTTATTTTCATCAAACATTGAAAGAAACAAATGTATACCTGATAATCTTATCATGTATATAACAAAAAGAATCCAGTCTTTAGTTTAAAAAAAACAACTACTAGACCATGTACCCAAAATAACATCTTGATTTCATATCATCTGTCATCTTAATTTATGTTTTCTTAGCAAAACCTGTATTATTAATGAGTGCCTACCCTGTGCAGAACATTAAACAACCAACTTTATTTGCTTGAGAAGGTAATTTAAAATAAATTCTCAAATGGAAAACTAACTTATGTATTGCTTGTGCTACGCGCGCACACAGGCAACTATAAAATTCTACACTAGTTTTTTTAGTGAAACTCTTTTCATATGTTCTTCCTATTTTATACTCAAACACAATACATTGTAGCATCTTTACTTTTTCAATTTAACTTCACTTTTCTTTTACAGTTTAGGGCTAAAAAGTGTTGGACTAAGTTCAGGTAAATAGTGAACATAGAAACTGTGTATGTCAAAATATACTTGATTCCATGTATCTTGAAGCTAAAATAAGTAAAATATTTTCATAATCTCTAGAATGGTGATTAACCTTTTTCCTTAAATCTAATATCTTTAGTGGAATACTGAATTACCAACCGCCCAGCTGGTTCAGTAGAAAATTGCAATGACAATTGAATTACCAACCGCCCAACTGGCTCTTAAATTGACACTGAAGCTAATGTTACATCCTATTATGAATGACTTGTTTTAGAAAACAAGTTGGTAGCATTCAAGTTCATTTATTTTACAGAACTATGTAGATATAAATCAAGGGAACCATATAACTAAGGACAGACAAGTATTTGGTTCCTATACTTCACAAACCTTAAGTAAAATAAATTATTTTCTAGTACTAGTATTGCATTAAGCACGGAGACCATGTCCGTCGCCTTGATGCTTATTAAAATCACAAAGAAGAAAAAGAACCCCCTCCCTTCGAATTACGCAACAAACCTATCACAACTTGATTATCTGAATACGTAACCTAAAACTGCCATGCTATAGAACTCCATATGACACAAATTTTACTTTTCTCATTTATGCACTCATTACTGCAAAATTCCAGTTCGGTAAAAATACATCGGCAAACAGATTTAAATCATCATTCGACATTTTATGTTCAAACAAAGCCACCATTAAACCTTTAAATCTGCTAATGTGATCTAAAATATCAAGTTTTCTAGTATGGGAATTCATACCCCTCACATTCAAAAAAATAAATGACATTAATTAGATAAAGGGAATTATTTGCGGTATTACAATCACTATAAGGATCACTCACTTTACTCTGCTTGTTATGCTTGTTTTTTCCTTTTGCTTGTTTTATCATGTCTAACCATGCAGGGTTATTTACAACGCCATCTGATTCTAAATCAGAGCACATAGCAGCTTCGGGCTGATCCATGGGCACCATGTGTCCAGCATCATGCATATACAGCCAAATAATGACTGTAAACTTACGTCCACCGAAAATTACAGGTGTCCAAATATTTAATACCAATACAATTTATAGTATATGTTTCACATGGGATAGTGTTGACTGCCAAATACATCCTCATGTGTAAGGGTATTGAGTGCATTAGTCAAATAGTTGATTTAGTACTACATCTACCATTCAAATAAAGTAATGACAGAAATACATGGAGTAAATAAAAAAAAGTAATGACAGCAATACACGGCTTAAAAGAAATGATAAGAGTAAAAATATCATAATGCCAAAATAATGAAAGATGCATTTCTTTAAAATATCATATTGTTTGCCTCAAGTTTATTTATCGTTTTAATGGTTAATCTGCTATTTATACTTTATTCCTGCCTATGGAATACTTATTTGCACTTTATCAAGTTTTTTTAATTACCAGTTCTCTATTTATACATTATTCCTGACTATGGAATCCTTATTCGCACTTTATCAAGTTTTTTTAATTATCAGTTCTCCGTCACTTTCAAATAATAAAATGGGTATGAAATGAAAATCTCAGTGAAAACTCTGTTAACATTAAAATTCTATTAAAAATAAATATATATTAAGTTCAAAATTAAAATCATCTCAAAACCGAATAATCATGTGAATGTTCAAAATGCAACCGCTGGTAGAGGAAATCAAAGCTGAATTAATTTTAAAATATTTCTCGAGTCGAAGCGTAATGTTATTAGTTAAATCAAGGACCTGAGGAAATAATTACTACGGAAAGAATGGAAAATGGCTTAGAGTTTGAGTAAAAATTTTATACATTGTTCATTTGATGTACAGTTATAATTAGTAAATTCGTTGTAGTCATTTGCCTAAATCTTAACATTAAACTATATGCACCCAACCTCTCAATCGAATAGACAAAGTCCACCCAATCCCTGCTTAACTTTTATCCAGATACATTAATTAATTAAAATTAAAAGATCATGCTCTAGAAGTTAGAAACCTCTTTTAGATGGGAAATGAAAAATTAACACGCCATGGTAACCCAAATACAGGATTGAATTTTTTTTGGGACTTCCAAACCCTTTCAGCATATAATTTTCCACAATACATATCAGTGCACAGTGCTAATCAAGATAGTAATAAAGGTAGATTTTTCAGTTTACATTTACCAGTTTTTCTCCCTTTTTGCTTGATGAATGCTATAAAAGGAATAGTGTGCTAGAAAGTTCCGGTAAATTTTTACAACTAAATGCATGGTTCAATAATATATATAATGTGAGAGAACTCAGAAAAGTGGAAGGAGCCTAACAGTAACAAACATGATTTGACCATGCACAATCTGTAGGAAGTTTCATGAATTTTCACTGGACGTTTAGCATCACTGTCTCAATACAAGGTAACTGTCAATTCATGAGAAATGGTACATGGTAAAAATGTAAAAAAAATAGTAAAATAAGTATTCCACTTATTAACATTTACAGTTAAGCGAGCGAAAGAATTCATGAGAAAATTATAAATCTATTTCAAAGACTCAATGTAAATGCTTAAGAAAAAAATAAAACAATAACTTTGAATAGCTAATTTTGGACATATCAATAAATCAAGCATTGCATTATGCTTTAAAAGCTTGTATAATATACAATTGTGTCAATTTTTTTACAGTTGTCAATATTTAATTACTTTCTTATTTTAAATGTTCAACAGACAACTATGTAAAATAAAAGGTTCGAAACACAAAACTATAAATTTGGTAAAAGAAAAGGAAACAAGGCTTAACGAAATTGTTGTTTATAATATTCACAGTTAATTCAGCCAACCACAAAAATAGGAAGCTTGCTATATAATTGCTGATAGAAATAGAATTTCTTTTGAGAGTGATGCCATTTTGGAAAGCATATAGGTTACGACGGAGAGGGAAATACTTAGTATCATAGAGGGACTATTAGGAAGGAGCATGTAATAAGCAGGAAGCAGCGAAGTTACTTTCCAAATGCTTAAATGTTGGAAAGCTACGACTTGATAGATAATCATGAATGATTACCAATTTTAATAAATGTGACCCAATAAATAATATATGTGAATTTTGATGCAAATATCCCTGTCCAGGACTCCCAAACCAATCAATTACATAAGCAATCTAAAACCTCGTGAAGGCTTTATTGCACTTACAAGTTATAGTATCAATTGTATACTTATAGCCAAAAAAGAATAATTTTACCACTGATTATTATCAACAAACCACGTCAAAATCGTTTTATTTCTTTTCACCGGGCCTTTTTTTTTCTTTAAATCAGCTAAATCCAACTTCTAATGTACAAATCAGAACTTTCTATATTATCTTTTTTTCGGTTTTCTGAATAAAGCCATATATTCAAAAAAAATACTCAAACCTATTATGTTTTTTGTTTTGACTGTTTAATGCAATCGAACACGTAACTCATTATTCAGAATTCAGTATTCAGTAATTAACATGCAGACATCAAAGTTCAGCAATCAAAATCTAAAATTTTGTATTTTGAACAATCAAAAAAAGCTTAATTTGCGAATAAGGATCACTTCTAAGAGCATCTCCAACAGTGTTAAGGGCCGTAACGTTACGGCCCGTAACATTACGGGAGATATCTTTGATATCTCCTAACAGGCGCGAGCTGATAAAATCAGCTCGCGCCTGTTCCCGAGCCTATATATGGCTCGAGAGGGGGGGGGGGGGCTGTTTGGTTATATTCATTTAATTTTAATTTCCTCCTTTTTAATTTCTTTTTTAATCGTTCCAACGTCGGGATGCCGCCACGCGTGACGAAGAGCGGGAGACGCACAGTTAGAGTTATGCCAGACGACATGTCTGGTCCAGTACACCTTCCTCCACCAGAGGGGACGACGATTGAGGACTTATGTATCCTCCACGAGATGCCACAGGGATTCACCCATCGATCAGTTACCGCGCTGGACACCGTTCAGGTATTAGTTTTACTTTATAGTTTTACGTTATAGTTTAGTGCATGTACGTTCTATGGTCTAGTAGTTTGAACGTCAATAGTCATTTAAATAGTATACATTATTGCGCGTACTAGTTAAATATTGATTTAGCTGTTAAATAGTCTTTTAACTGTTAAAACTTTATCATGTAGTAGTTTGTTATACGTTAGTAGTACGAACTTTAATACTCATTTAACTGTTAAATAGTCATTTAGTGCATGCACGTTATCGTTTAGTGCATAGGCGTGCTTGGTTTTATAGTCGTTTAACTGGTATTATTTTAATAGACTCGGTATGTAAACGTTCGCGGGAGTTGGGCGAAGTTTGTAGCATCAGCCTTAGACATATTACCTCTGGATATTCGAGAGAGACTATTTGGTAGTCCATTTGGACGTTTTTTACGTATTATACCTCCCCAGTCCTTCGATCGACCTTTGGTCGAAGCCTTATCAGAGAGATGGTGGCCTACGACACACACCTTTCACTTCCCGGATTTTGGGCTAGGTATCACCCCAGCCGATTTTTACATGCTTTCGGGGATTGAGATAGGCCTTCCAGATAGAGTCATACCTCCATTTGATTCCCAGTTTGAGTCACCCGAGTCGTACATACAGTATTTGCCAGGTTTGGATGCGGCTCGTGCAGCTAATGGTGCCGTTCCCTGCACATATTTACTTGATTATATTATTGCGCATGTAGATGCGGTAGATTTCCACGACATACTGTACAGGGCTACCATTTTATACCTCCTTGGTTCGACGTTCTTTACGAACCAACAGAGTTCGATTAGGCTTGGCTACCTTGCAGCACTAGTCGATTTAGATCAGCTGCATATGTTTGATTGGGGCTCTGCCATACTCGGTTATCTATACACCGCTCTTGACTCCTATGCTTTTAGAGAGGTTCAGCAGATATATGGTTTTTGGTACATGTTGCCGTGCTGGTACTACGAGTACACGGCCAACATGCACCCACACATACAGCCCACCGCCAGTCATGCCGCTGAGGCCTTTTTCCCACGGATGCGTAGATGGGAGAGTTTGCACGTAGTTCAGCGTTCTCCTTCTGGTGTGAGACACGACTTGATGGAGGCTCGTACCCAGTTGGATATGAGGGAGAGGGGGAACATATTACGAGCACCTTGGGCTTCTTATTGGATGTTACTTGCAGCCGGTGGCCCAGTACCTGATGCCCATCCATTAGTCATTGCATGCAGCTTATCTACTCGACGTGTCCTCTTCTTCCCACCGGCCCACCTTCCTGTTTGGTACTTGGGAGACCGATGCTATTACCAGATTACCGGTGAGTTGCGCGTACCCGTAGATCCACCTTTGCCACTTGATATGTTCGGGCCGCAGCGTGTTATAGGGAGACAGTATGTGGCTGGATTGAGACAGGCAGGATGGGTAGATACGACCGACTTTCACTTACCCGACGCAGAGTTTGGTCCTTACTGGGTTCGGGTAGCTCCTAGACGGTACTTGCTGCCGGATTATGTGCGGGGTGTGAACTCCGATCACATTGGACCCCGATTGGTCAGTGGTAGAGTTCACCCTCTGCCGTTTACTTTCGACCCGACCCCTTCACAGATATCCGACCCTCCGCAGGATTTTGCTCTCGCCGATACATTCCAGACATATGATCTTAGCGGGACACAGATATCCCTGCCTATTGTTTACCCACCTGCATACATGGTGTATGGTGTCCCTACTGCTGGATTATATCCGTCACATGAGGTAACATTTGTACTTGTGAATTTACGTTGTATGTTATATGCTGTAGAAACTGATTTTATATGTTCTATATATGCAGTATGCACCCAGGTTGGACCAGCATAGGATACATATCGCGGCTATTCAGGAGATGGCGTTGCAGTATACTCAGTCCATGTATCAGGAGCACCAGGCGATTGTGCAGGGATTGCAGGAGCAGATATATGACTTACAGGCCAGATTAGCTGCAGCAGAGGGTGGGGGGACAGCAGCATCAGGTACCATTGTAGGGTAGTGTACTGGTGGTTCAGGAGGAGGTGGTTCTGGAGCAGGTGGTTCTGGAGCAGGTGGAGGAGGTGGTTCTGGTTCTGGAGGAGGAGGAGGTGGTGGAGGAGGTGGAGGAGGAGGAGGTGGAGCAGGTGGAGCAGGTGGTTCTGGTTCTGGAGGAGGAGGTGGAGCAGGTGGAGGTAGTGATGACGATTTTACGTATTATGACCCGCCTGATAGCGGAGACGACATGTCTTTGGATGGTGGTGATGATGATGCCGCAGATTTATCATGATTTATATTTCTGTATGTCGCGGTGTATATATGTATGGCTCGATGTATGTATGTATATATGTATGTCTCGATGTTTTGGACTGTATGTTATTTTTCTATGTGTTCTGCGATATGTTATTTTGTATGTGTACTGTTTGCTACTTTCATATGTTCTGTGTAATGTATGCTTGTTTTATTGCAAACCGTTACGTTGCCAAGTTTTGGTACTTTGGCAAGTGCCAAGTGCCAACTTTGGTACTCTGCCAAGTGCCAAGTTTTGGTACTTTGCCAAGCGCCAAACCTGGTACTTAAATGTTTACATGTTTAAATAACGACGGTAGTGGACGACCCATAGTTTTTAACTCCTTTTTTAACTCCTTTTTAACTCCTTCGGGTGCGTAAATGTTTAAATCCTTCAATAAACATACACTTAAACCAATAAAGAGACACACAAACCAATAAACATACACTTAAACCGATAAAGAGACACACAAACCAATAAAGAGACACTCAGACCAATAAAGAGACACACAAACCAATAAAGAGACACTCAGACCAATAAAGAGACACACAAACCAATAAACATACACTTAAACCAATAAAGAGACACACAAACCAATAAAGAGACACTCAGTCCAATAAAGGAATCCAATAAAGAGACACTCAAATCAAACCTTATATATAACAGCAACATTGTCATACATATCTCAAATCAAAACTTACTAACAAATATAAATGGATTCCAGTTTTACAAAATGCTTGCTGGCTTTTGCTAGCGATTCAGAGGAAGATGAAATCCTTCAAGAGGAAGCAGAAGAAATACAAGAAATACGGGACCTATACCGTGAAGCGTACGGTTCATCGTCCACAACTAGAGGGGGATCGGTTCCTGGAAGGAGGTTTATACACCGAAATCATGCTAAATACCACAAGTCTTTGATGCAAGATTACTTCGATGAGGATTGCACTTACGGGCCTGATATGTTTCGTCGAAGATTCAGGATGCGGAGAAACCTATTTCTTCAGATATTGGCTGGTATTCAAGGTAACAATGATTACTTTAAGTACAAACATAATGCATCGAAGACACAGGGATTGTCCGGTGAACAAAAAATGACGGCAGCTATGAGAATGTTAGCTTATGCCACTCCAGCCGATGCTTTGGACGATGCATACCGCATAGCAGAGAGCACGGCACTAGAAACACTTGAAACTTTCTGTCAAGCAATTGTGGACGTCTACGGAGAAGAATACTTACGGTCTCCAAATGAAGCAGATGTAGTGCGAATCAGAGAGATGCACGAAAGCAGGGGTTGGCCGGGAATGTTAGGAAGTCTGGACTGTATGCACTGGGAATGGAAGAACTGTCCTAAGGGATTACAAGGTGCGTACAACGGCAAGGAAAGACGACCAACCATCATTTTGGAAGCTGTGGCATCGTACGATCTGTGGATATGGCACGCTTTCTTCGGAATGCCCGGGTCTAATAACGACTTAAATGTTGTGGAAAGATCTCATTTGTTCAATGATCTTGCTAAAGGCCAGGTACCTCCTTTAACATTTACCCTAGGCCAAAATATTTACAACCATGGCTATTACCTAGGTGACGGCATTTACCCGAAATGGAGCACCATTGTTAAAACATGTCCAAATCCATTAACTCCTAAACAAGTCATGTTCGCGGCGATGCAAGAGGGACAAAGGAAAGATGTGGAACGTGCTTTCGGTGTTTTACAATCTAGATTTGCAATGATAAGTAATCCATGTCGGCTATGGCGTAGGAGTAAGATGTCTACAATCATGTTTGCTTGCATCGTTCTTCACAACATGATTATAGAAGATGAAAGAGATATGGATGAAGATCAACGTCACTGCGATTACGAGGGTGCTTCGCTACCACCTCCAGTATTCCGACAAAACCAACCACTAACAGAGGAGGACTTCAACGTTCATTTGAGCCGTCAAGTTATCTACAGAGATGCAGAACTCCATAACCGGCTACAGAAGGATCTTATGACTCATTTATGGAACCACCACGGCGATACCTAGTTATGAAGAACCATTACCTGAATGTGTTTTATTTTATGTTTGTCTGAACTTATCGATTATGTATGCAGTAAAGATGTTCCTAAGTTATTAATCATCTATTGTACGAACTCCTTTTCTACTATTACTTCTCTTGTACGAACTCCTAAGTTATTAATCATCGATTATGTTTCATTTCCTAAGATGTTCCTAAGTTATTAATCATCGATTGTGTTTCATTTTCTATTATACAAACTCCTTTTCTTGTATTCGTACGAGTTATTAATCATCTATTATTATGTTCCTAAGTTTATTTTACAAATTACATATCGGTTATGTTTTTGTATACGACAAACTAGGGTAAAACGTTAAAAAAAAAAATTGGTTTTGCTCTTAGTAATCAAATATTATTATTATGTTTCGAAGTTTATTTTACAAAAAAATTAATGCATTTGGTATTGTATATGGTAAAAATAGTTGGGAAAAAAAAAGGCCACGAGCTGATTTTATCGGCTCCTGAAGTCGCGAGTTGATAAAATCAGCTCGCGACATCACGAGCTGATAAAATCAGCTCGCGCGCCCTATTCCGAACTCTGAATCCAGCCCGTAACATTTGCCTTCATATTACACCGTGTAACAACTGTTGGGTGCAAAAATAAGGGATATTACACCCCTTAACATGAATTTCCTCCACTGTTGGAGATGCTCTAACTAACAAGCGATTCGATTTCAAGTACCTGCTTTCAACCTTAACCAACACATTGTATTCTCTACTTTAGGTACTCATTCATGTTGTGCAATATATGTTTGAGAATCTCCATCCTAACTATCAGCCAACATAATATTGTTGTATACATCGATCTGTGTGAAGCTACTATTTTTTCTCGGACCGTGTTATAAATTGTAAGAACTGCTGTTGAAATATATAAATGTTGAGTTTACAGTTTGTTGTTGAAATTTTAGACAAAACTTCACCACTTCTAAAAGTAAGGCATCTACATGGATTCAGGCTCAGGAAAATTCATATACAAAATAAAGTAGAGTACTGTTGCTTCTTATTAGAGTAACATTCAACCCAAAAAAACAGAAAAATATTTTCTCAACTGTTCTTCCTCAGTAAATCAAGTTTACATAAACTCTATTTGTTTGCTTGCTTGCTTAACCAAAGAGATGGAAAATCACAGTGAAACCAAAAAATATTGTAGTTTAAAAAATAATGGAATTCTGATGATGTCAGAATATAAATACATGGAACATTCCCAAACAACTTCCTGGCTATGCCATATTTGGACAACAAAGACTTTCCCAACAATAGCATCTGAAGTGTAATAGTCAAAGAAAATCAATACCCCTTTAGCAATCAACATAATATCCACTAAAGTTACTACTTGTGTAACAATCAATAGTAAGTGAGAAACTATGAAATTAAGTCTAATAAATAAACAATAATTTAGTAAATTACCTGAATCCAGTTTCAGGCGCGACAGGTGAGACCGAGTAGAGCCGGTGGTAGCGTCAGTAGAGTAGGAGCGTGATGCTGATTTGAGTAAAAGGTTAGCTGGATCGATTTTGGAGAGGAAGAAGCAGATTTGAAAGGGAAGAATTGAATTTAGGGTTGAAGATGCCGTGCGTGAGAAAGAGGAAGTATTTGATGAAGAAAAATTGGAGTGGTTAAGCTTTCACACGGACATAAGTTTTTGCTTGCTTAATGAATCAAGAAAAGTCGGTTTGATTATTTGTTTATTAATTTGCTACTGTCGTATATGACAACAATCGCAAATTATTTTTCAAATTATTTAACTCCAATTCACTAATAGCTTGCTACTGTTTTTAAGGAAAACCGTCGCAAATTGTAAATATTTGCTACTGTTTTCAAACAAAACCGTCACAAATTTGTCTTTTACATAATTTCCCTGACAACCTGCTACGGTTTGTAACTAAAACAGTCGCACATAACCATATGTGCTACTGTTTTTAGCTAAACCGTCGCAAATAAAGCGACGCAAATAAGAAGTTCTGTACTAGTGATACTTAGGGTATTAAACAAAATTAGGGTTAATTCATACCTTAAAATCAGAGAGAATCAGAGATTAGAGAAGAGAAGAGAGTGCCTTGAATGAGTTGGAGAGACCCTAGGTGGTTGATGGCGTGGTGTGGTTGATTTCAGAATTAAGGGGTGAAGATTTGGAGGATTGGGGAAATTTTTCGTGGGATTGAAGAATGGGGAAGGAGGAAGCACCTTCGGTTGTTTTCTGCTAAACCATGTAACAATTACCAACGGCTTCCAACGGGGTTACAATCAACGACCTTCAACAGTGTATTTTTTACTCCGTAAGAAGATACAACATACGGCTTCCGCTGGAAGCCGTTGGTCAACGACCGTTGGAGGCCGTTGGAACCTTCCGTTGTTATACTGTACAATTCTAGTAACGCACAAAAGTTTAGCATCATCATAAAATGAAATAGTAGACTTAACCTCTTGATCAGTAGTGTTCATTAGCCATGAAACAAGCATAGAGTGAATGGTAAGCCAATCCTATGTTGTGAAAGGTGCTTTGGGTTCCATAATCATGTCATCGATGAAGCCGTATTTCCGGCGGGATTATAAAGCTAGGCACACAGGTCTTGTCCATTTATCATAATTGTCATCTCGAAGACGAACTGGAGTGATGAGATGTAACAACCTGTATTTTTATAACCTGTTAAACCAAGAAATCAAGGCAGAATTAAATTTTAAAATTAGAATCAGGGGAAACGGGTTACGCCATTGCGTTCGTCTCGAAAATTTACATGAAATAGAGTCTGAGTTTTCGAAAATTGGAGTCCGTATGAGGGAGATATGACCCTCCGAAGTTTCAGGAATTTTCAGAATAAAAAACAGCTTGAAATTTGAATTCGAAATTTGAATTCAAACCCCAGAACAGGCTGGGTGGGAAAATTCCCGCCCATGGACCAGGTCGATCTGGGGGTCGACTATAGTGTCAACCTCCCAGGGACCAGGTCGACCATAGTGTCGACATGGGGGTCGACCTGCCTCCCGAGCCCACTTCCTGAACCTGATGCATTCGTATGTATTTGACCTCGTTTTCTGTCCAGATTCGTTTTCCTAATCCTATATAAACCCACCCCTAGCCTCATTCTCTCCACACCATTTCATTCTGTCCTTATGCTTCTTCTGAAACAATTAAATTAAAGAGAATGGCTACTTCTTCTTCGTCAAGACAACATCTAGGAATTGCGAATTGGGGGTTTTCAACTAGAACAAGGCTAAACAAGTAGAGATTCAACAACTGCAACAACCGTTTCTAGAATCAAATCTCTGCACTCTAATTCTTGATCCGTGCTCTGTAAGTTCTAGTTACTTTGAGATTGAAACTTGTTAAATTTGATATGGACATGGAATAAAAGGAAATTGGACCTAAGCTTGATTATCTATTTGGATCTGTTCTTGTCTCTTCTTGAATCTAAAATTTTGGGATTATTTCTTATCGACTGAATCATGCCCATTCATGTTGTTGGACCTAGTTTATTATTCAAACGCTAGATTGTAACATAAATTCTTGGATCTTGACTATGGGGAATATTGTCTACGACGTTGAAACTATTGTTAATGACATAAGACTATGACTATGCCTATGACTGTGGACATAAGATTTTGCCTATGCCTATGACTATGATGAATAACATGAGACTGTGCCTATGACTATGACTGTGAACTTGAGACTATGCCTATGCCTATGACAGTGAACATAAGGCTATTGCTTATGACTATGACAAGGACAATTGAGGCTAATCACCTATGACTCTTGACTATGAGAATTATTACCTATGATTATGAACATAAGGCAATTATCTATGACCATGACTTTGAAACTATTACTGTTAATTGCCCATGACTATTTGCCTAGAACTATTTTTGATAATTATCCATGACTGTTGTGATTAATCGCTTATAATTCACAACTATGAGATTTTTACCTATGACCATGACTATGACTACTGGGGTTAATTGCCTAAGACTATTATAGTTGATTGTTCATGCCCATAACACTATAGTTGAAAACCATGTTGTACACCGAATTGGCATTTTTGTTGGATTGTATGCTTAGGGTGTGACTTGCTTAGTTTATTCGCAATTATGTACACCAAAACCACTGGATACATTACCCTTGTATTTGGCTTGCTTTTGCATGCCTATTATTTTATGTTAGCATTTATCATGACCATCGCCTTATCTTGCTAGATTTGAAATCCTATATGCCAGTGAAGTTGTAACCAATTATCTCAAGTTATATCATACTAGTCTTGTAACCCCTTTTATCGCTTTATGCTAGTCCCTTTTGCCTATCATAGTTTTGATGTTATTCACTCTATTTCGAAATTTGGATTTATTTGTAGTATAGATCGATTCGCGTTCACGTGCGATGAGAATACGATTTGGGTAGATTAGGCAAAACATGAATTGGTTATAAACATGAATTATGAACTCGATAATAGGCAAAACTTGAAACATGGACATTGTTATAACTTGAATATGGATGCGGGCATGAAACTTATCCTTGAAACTTGACATGAACTCGACGTGAAACTTGAACATGGACATGACATTAGAATAAACATGAAAATGGCCAACTCGAGGTTGGGTTGAGTTTGCAGTGTAAATCTGCCTAGAACCGCCCGACAAATCCAGTTACTGCGAACAATAGGATCCAATGTGGGTAGTTGGTCATATCACACCTGAAAACCCGAGGTCAGACTGAGTTGTGGTGTAATTCTGCCCAGAACCGCCCGGCATATCCAGTGACCACAACAACAGGTTTGATGTGAGAGGTTGGGGTGCATTAATGAATTAATGCCACATGATAGGGTTAAGTCATGTACCACTTGAATATACTTAACCAATTTGACACGATGATTTGATAGGGTTAAGTCATGAACCACTTGAATATACTTAACCAATTTGACACGATGATTTGATAGGGTTAAGTCATGAACCACTTGAATATACTTAACTAATTTGACACGATGATTTGATAGGGTTAAGTCATGAACCGCTTGAATATACTTAACCAATTTGACATGATGATCTGATAGGGTTAAGTCATGAACCGCTTGAATATACTTAACCAACTTGACACATGATTCGTAGGGCTAAGTCATGAACTTGAACGACAACACTTAGCCAATTTGACATGACATGTAGACGGGTTAAGTCTCGAATTTAAATGACATTACTTAACCTGCTGGACGGAAACCCTAGTTACGCGGTCCTTTTCAGCAATAACCCACTTGATGTATCATGGTACTCTGGAACTAGGCAGGGTGGGGCACGATTACTGGGCTGATTGTAAGCGACCAAAACGACGCCTGAGTTGGTGCGCCATTGTAGTTTCAGGCGGACTTTTGTCGTTCACGTAGTCCGGAGTTGAAAAAGCAGGCATTGGGCACCAGTAGGTTTACACTATGCGTGCTTGATTCGTGTCGGTGGTTGGCACCCTAGGGCCTGATACACCCTATGGTGGACCTAGCACAGGTGACTACATTTTGTGATTGGGCCGTATGACACGGACACGTGAACGAGCTAGGACTTGTAGGGAGCCGATCGATTAGTAGATCGTTACGTGTAATTCGTTAGGTGGTGTAATCCCTAGTGGTCCTAGGTGGCATAAACCCTAAATGAATCTAGTAAACGTTCAATAGGTAGTATAATCCCTAGTGGTCTTAGGTGGCATAAATCCTAGTTGAACACGCGATAGTTCATGATAAGGAAAACTAGCCAGAACAAGGGTGGCATTCCAAACGATTTCAAGAATGGTGGCACTATGAAGTAGTATAGAAATGCATGATGAAACCCGTACGATATACGGCAAGGGACTGTACATATACATGGAAAGGATGATACGGGTTGGGGTACTAGTACAGTTGGTGCATGGAATGTTAAACATGCGATGCTATACGTAGCTTATCTTGTTACCTTAGTCTTTCTCATGACTTAGTTTATCTTGTTACCGTAGTTTATCTTGTTATCTTAGTTTAACTTGCCTATCTTGTCATCATCCTTATGTTTACTTTCAGTTTATACATGTCATGTTACTTTTACTTGTTTCTATGCTGAAAGTCACTAGGACTTACCAGTCTGTATGACTGACCCGTTTTGTTTCGCCTCTTTTTCTTCCGTTTCCCCCCAGGTTCTCAGGGAGGAAGCACTACTACTTAGTTTGGACTTTTTTCTGCTTCAAGATCATCGTATATGGCTTGGACCTTTCTTGGCTATGGCTGCTTTACTGTTTTACTTGGGGAATCATTTATGACCATGGTTTTATGCTTCTTTACTATTGCAAGACAGATTTCGATGTAATGGATTTAATGGCATTTTGATGTAAAAAGGCGCTAGACCTTTCTTGATTCTTAAAGCAATAAAATTTGGTTCTTCTTCCACTGTTTTATATGTTCTGTCTTGTAATATTTCTGTGTATGTTTTCCTATATAATGCTCCACCAAAGCTAGTGCATTCCCTTTGTGAGTGACCCTAGCGGAGGCGGAGTGTAACATTTGGTATCAGAGCAGAAGGTTACCAGACTGGGCAAAAGTTTTTAAAACCATTTGAAATTATTTTCAAAACCATTTACAAAGAAGCATTTTTCAAGAAAAATCTTGTTTTATTTAAAGGCTATTCCGCAAATCCATATGCACTATCTTTTGATTCTCTCCTTGAGTCTCTTCTCCCTTTCTTTTTCACCATAGTTTGTAGGCATGCGACACATGTCGGAGGGCAAAGTAGTGTCCAACCTCCATCTGTAGCCGTAGTAGTTTTACTTGCGACTAATATTATCTCAAGCTTTGTAGGGTTACCGTGCAATGGAAGTAGCTTTCGAGAAACTTGTCAACAAGCTATACAAGGATAGTAAGAACGAGGATAAAGAATACAAGCCTAAGGATGAGAAACTTGTTGATAAGGCGTAATCCACGAAGGAGGAAAAGGTGAAAGGGAAGAGGTCAAAGTAAAAGAATAATAAAACCCATGATAAGAAAGAGCATCATTGGTATGGTAAAAAGGGACATGTAGTTAAGTATCATAGGAGAAGGACAAGGGCAAAGAACAAGATCGTCGAGAGGGCAATTGTATGCTCTCACTACTAACATACCTAAGAGAGGTGGTAATGTTTCTATTAAAAGTTTAGCTTCTCTTTTCTATCATACCGTGGAAACTTTGTTTTATACATCGCATCCTTTTAATTCGGCCTCGATAGTTGAGTCTCTGCACCTTAGTACTAGCGTAGTAGAGGATCCCAATTTTGTCTCAGATCCTATTGGGGAATCGGCTCATTTATTCATGACTTATTTGGATTTGAGAATGTCTATGCTAAGTGTTGAGTTTAGAAATAATGCTTATGTTTTTGGGCTATGGGTTGATTCTAGGGATGGAGTGGTTGTCCAGAAATGGCACCATTCTCGAGTATGAAAAGACGCTTGACTTGCCTCGGTAATACCCTCGAAGTCTAGTGTAACCCTTAGGGTTTTACCATGCTTAGTTACCTAGAATCTCTTAATACATTTATCGATCTGCTCGAGTAGTGTTCGCCACTAAGGCGGATGGTTCATTTCGCTTATGCATGAGTTATAGAAAATCACCTTAGTAAGTACACTTGGCAACATGGTTAGCATTTGTTTATTTTCAAGAGATAATCCATTTATGTGGAATATCTTCTAGTAAGTGAACAAGATCCGGGATTCGCTAGTGAATTTTGGAGAGCTTGCACGAAACCATGAGTACGCAGTTATGTTTGAACCGGGTATACTAGAAAAAGAATAAGTGAAAGTGGAACGAGAGGCGACAGTGGAATGAGTTCCAACTCATATTCTGGGAACAAGAATTAAGGAACTATGAAATTGTGAAGTTAAAGATGGTCAAAGCACAATGGAGTTAAGCTCAAGGAAATGTGACTTAGAAGATTAAAGACTAGACACGCGCATCATATCTCTTTTTAAGAGTATATCCTTGATCCCTCTTTTCCTGTAGAGCTTACTTGTATGCTATCTTTTAAGTATAACCTCTCAGTCCTATTCTCAATCCTATTTCTGTTGCAAACCCTATAGGGAGTATGACTTATTTGTTAGTAATACATGTTGGGGCTTGAGGGTGTCCGTTGGGTTGACTAAACTTTTTTTTGGGGTTTTATAGGATATGGGCTGGTGCTTAGGGAGTTCTTCTCCTATTCAATATATATGTGATGTAGAATTTCAGCTTTGACATTGCCTAATAGGCACAAAGTTTTTACCTGCTTCTATCATTCGGCTATATCTCTAGGTAGGAACAATTGGGTGAAACATGTGTTTGAGACATGTTATGATTGATGGTTGCAAGTGGTTGCAAGTGGTCGCAAGTGGTTGCATGACACATTAGGCACTAGATCGGCTCAGACACATTTTCATATTGCATATGCATGAGTGTTTATACTTGTTTATGGATGGAATTGAATGTGTTATCATGTGGATGATGCATATGGATGGATGTTTGTGCACACATATAGTGTTTATGTGACTAGGACTATTTGCATACATGTTGGATTCATGGCACTAAACATATTTTGCATTTAAAAAGACCAATCAAGCCTAATCATTTGCATTAGATAAGGAACATATACACACACTTTCTGCATATGTTCATACAGCATTAGAAATCTCTTAAGGATAATGGATGCCTGTGATTGATGATTGAGTAGATGGATGATTGGATGGTAGGATACATTCTTCTTAACTTGAAGATCTCGGGGACGAAATCCTTTAAGGAGGGGAGAATGTAACAACCCGTATTTTTATAACCTGTTAAAACAAGAAATCAAGGCAGAATTAAATTATAAAATTAGAATCAGTGGAAACGGGTTACGCCATTGCGTTCGTCTCTAAATATTACATGAAATAGAGTCTGACTTTTCAAAAATCGGAGTCCGTACGAGGGAGATATGACCCTCCGAAGTTTCAGAATAAAAAACAGCTCGAAATTCGAATTCGAAATTTGAATTCAAACCCCAGAACAGGCTGGGCGGGAAAATTACCGCCCATGGACCAGGTCAACCTGGGGGTCGACTATAGTGTCGACCTCCCAGGGACCAGGTCGACCATAATGTTGACCTGGGGGTCGACCTGCCTCCCGAGCCCACTTCCTGAACCTGATGCATTCGGATGTATTTGACCTCGTTTTCTATCCAGATTCGTCTGCCTAATCCTATATAAACCCAACCCTAGCCTCATTCTCTCCACACCATTTCATTCTGTCCTTATGCTTCTTCTGAAACAATTAAATTAAAGAGAATGGCTACTTCTTCTTCATCAAGACAACATCTAGGAATTGTGAATTGGGGGTTCTCAACTAGAACAAGACTAAACAAGTAGAGATTCAACAACTGCAACAACCGTTTCTAGAATCAAATCTCTGCACTCTAATTCTCGATCCGCGCTCTGTAAGTTCTAGTTACTTTGAGATTGAAACTTGTTAAATTTGATATGGACATGGAATAAAATGAAATTGGACCTAAGCTTGATTATCTATTTGGATCTGTTGTTGTCTCTTCTTGAATCTAAAATTTTGGGATTATTTCTTATCGACTGAATCATGCCCATTCATGTTGTTGGACCTAGTTTATTATTCAAACGCTAGATTGTAACATAAATTCTTGGATCTTGACTATGGGGAATATTGTCTACGACGTTGAAACTATTGTTAATGACATAAGACTATGACTATGCCTATGACCGTGGACATAAGATTTTGCCTATGCCTATGACTATGATGATGAACATAAGACTATGTCTATGCCTATGACTATGACTGTGAACATGAGACTATGCCTATGCCTATGACAATGAACATAAGGCTATTGCATATGACTATGACAAGGACAATTGTGGCTAATCACCTATGACTCTTGACTATGAGAATTATTACCAATGATTATGAACATAAGGCCATTATCTATGATCATGACTTTGAAACTATTACTGTTAATTGCCCATGACTATTTTCCTAGAACTATTTTTGATAATTATCCATGACTATTGTGATTAATCGCTTATAATTCACAACTATGAGATTTTTACCTATGACCATGACTATGACTACTGGGGTTAATTGCCTAAGACTATTATAGTTGATTGTTCATGCCCATAACACTATAGTTGAAAACCATGTTGTACACCGAATTGGCATTTTTGTTGGATCGTATGCTTAAGGCGTGACTTGCTTAGTTTATTCGCAATTATGCACACCAAAACCACTGGATCCATTATCCTTGTATTTGGTTTGCTTTTGCATGCCTATTCTTTTATGTCAGCATTTATCATGACCATCGCCTTATCTTGCTAGATTTGAAATCCTATGTGCCAGTGATGTTGTAACCAATTATCTCAAGTTATATCATACTAGTCTTGTAACCCCTTTTATCGCTTTATGCTAGTCCCTTTTGCCTATCATAGTTTTGATGCTATTCCCTCTATTTCGAGATTTGGATTTATTTGTAGTATAGATCGATTCGCGTTCACGTGCGATGAGAATACGATTTGGGTAGATTAGGCAAAACATGAATTGGTTATAAACATGAATTATGAACTCGATAATAGGCAAAACTTGAAACATGGACATTGTTATAACTTGAATCTGGATGCGGGCATGGAACTTATCCTTGAAACTTGAAACGAACTCGACGTGAAACTTGAACATTGACATGACATTAGAATAGACATGAAAATGGCCAACTCGAGGTTGGGTTGAGTTTGCAGTGTAAATCTGCCCAGAACCGCCCGGCAAATCCAGTTACTGCGAACAATAGGATCCAATGTGGGTAGTTGGTCATATCGCACTTGAAAACCCGAGGTCAGACTGAGTTGTGGTGTAATTCTGCCCGAAACCGCCCGGCATATCCAATGACCACAACAACAGGTCTGATGTGAGAGGTTGGGGTGCATTTATGAATTAACGCCACATGATAGGGTTAATTCATGTACCGCTTGAATATACTTAACCAATTTGACACGATGATTTGATAGGGTTAAGTCATGAACCGCTTGAATATACTTAACCAATTTGACACGATGATTTGATAGGGTTAAGTCATGAACCGCTTGAATATACTTAACCAATTTGACACGATGATTTGATAGGGTTAAGTCATGAACCGCTTGAATATACTTAACCAATTTGACACGATGATCTGATAGGGTTAAGTCATGAACCGCTTGAATAGACTTAACCAACTTGACACATGATTCATAGGGCTAAGTCATGAACTTGAACGACAACACTTAGCCAATTTGACATGACACGTAGACGGGTTAAGTCTCGAATTTAAATGACATCATTTAACCTGCTGGACGGAAACCCTAGCTACGCGGTCCTTTTCAGCAGTAACCCACTAGATGTATCATGGTACCCTGGAACTAGGCAGGGTGGGGCACGATTACTGGGCTGATTATAAGCGACCGGAACGATGGCTGAGTTGGTGTGCCATTATTGGTTCAGGCGGACTATGGTCGTGCACGTAGTCGGGAGTTGAAAAAGCAGGCATTGGGCACAAGTAGGTTTACACTGTGCGTGCTTGATTCATGTCGGTGGTTGGCACCCTAGAGCTTGATACACCCTATGGTGGACCTAGCACAGGTGACTACATTTCGTGATTGGGTAGTATGACACAGACACATGAACGAGCGAGGACTTGTAGGGAGTCGATCGATTAATAGATCGTTACGTGGAATTCGTTAGGTGGTGTAATCCCTCGTGGTCCTAGGTGGCATAAACCCTAAACGAATCTAGTAAACGTTCAATAGGTAGCATAATCCCTAGTGGTCCTAGGTGGCATAAATCCTAGTTGAACACGCGATAGTTCATGACAAGGAAACCTAGCCAGAACAAGGGTGGCATTCCAAACGATTTCAAGAATGGTGGCACTACGTTGAAGTAGTATAGAAATGCGTGATGAAACCTGAACGATATACGGCAAGGGACTGTACATATACATGGAAAGGATGATATGGGTTGGGGTACTAGTACAGTTGGTGCAGAGAATGTTAAACATGCAATGTTATACGTAGCTTATCTTGTTACCTTAGTCTTTCTCGTGACCTTAGTTTATCTTGTTACCGTAGTTTATCTTGTTATCTTAGTTTAACATGCCTATCTTGTCATCATCCTTATGTTTACTTTCAGTTTATACATGTCATGTTACTTTTACTTGTTTCTATGCTGAAAGTCACTAGGACTTACCAGTCTGTATGACGACCCGTTTTGTTTCGCCTCTTTTTCTTCTGTTTCCCCCCAGGTTCTCAGGGAGGAAGCACTACTACTTAGTTTGGACTTCTTTCTGCTTCAAGATCATCGTATATGGCTTGGACCTTTCTTGGCTATGGCTGCTTTACTGTTTTGCTTGGGGAATGATTTATGACCATGGTTTTATGCTTCTTTACTATTGCAAGATAGATTTCGATGTAATGGATTTAATGGAATTTTGATGTAAAAAGGCTCTAGACCTTTCTAGTTTCTTAAAGCAATAAAATTTGGTTCCTCTTCCACTGTTTTATATGTTCTGTCTTGTAATATTTCTGTGTATGTTTACCTAGATAATGCTCCACCAAAGCTAGTGCATTCCCTTTTTGAGTGGCTCTAGCGGAGGCGGTGTGTCACATGAGATCTCCAGGTTTATCTTGTGACCCAAGAAAAAAAGAGACATATGGTCATTTCAAGAAGATATAGATAAAGGTGGAGTTCCAGTAGTATCTTTACCATCACCCATTGCTGGATCTGTATCTTAGCCATGTGACTCTGATACCATGAAGAAATAGTGAATGGCTTACTTTGTACTGATATCTTTCTGTTATATATACACAACACTAAATAATTGAACTGGCAGTCACTGAAAATGAGGAAATTCATTCTAATCAATATCCTAAACTCACGCATATACAAAATAACTAAGTAATATCTCAATATTATTTTATGTAATAGCTAATGAAAATATCATGTTATGGTTATTTTTCTAGAATTTTAATTTTGATCTTCTTTTTGTGGGAGCTTACGATTCATGCTACGATCCCACAATTTACAATTTTTATATACCCCAACGCTCTCTGGTGAGAAATCGAGTTTGACAACATTGCTTCTATGTTAGATGGTATGCATGGTGCTAAGAGGGTTGAAGAGGCAGAAGAAATTTATGAACAGATGATTAATGCAGGGGTTGCTATGAATGATTGCACTTGCGTGGTAATGTTAGATGGTCGATGCAAGAATTTAAGGATTGATGAAGCACTAGAATTATTTAATTCGATTCATTTTTAGAAGTTCGAACATGATATCTGGATGTATAATATTTTAATGTTTGGAGTGTACATAGCTAGTGAAACAAAAAAAGCTAAGGATCTATTTGACACCATACTTCCTCTAAAACTTAGGCCAACTGTCATTACATTTTAAATTATAGCTCAATGTCTCATTAACGAAGGACTATTTGATGGAGTTGATGAGTACTATTGAAAATGAAGAAATTTGATTGCTTCCCAAACTCGCGTATGCTTAACCGTATAGTTAAAGCCTTGGTTGAGAAAGGTGAATTGATGATGGCTACTGATTATTTAAAAATGTCAAAGAAGCAAGGGTTTACTCCTGAGGATAGTACTGTTAAAAAGTAAAGGCGGTTGATTCAAATTCTATAGAGAATTTCACTTTATCTCATCAGTATTAATACAGTGTAACTGGGCTAATACATAAGGCCCAACATAGTCCAAGTTTTATTGCTCTTTATAAACCGTTATATCTGTATTATATAAATAGTTCCAAGTACAACAGACCTTTATCAATTTTACAGAAATACAAGTTCTCATCATCTTTACATTTCATCAACTCTGTATCACTGTTTCTCATCAGAAACTAATTTCGTATCAGAGCAATCCTTGCTTAACGGCATTCACTGGTAAACCTTCTAATCCTCATTGTGGGTTTGATTAAAGATATCCATCAAATCATATTTCATCACTTGGATATCTGAACTCATCAGAGAAAGCTTTCTTCATTTGAGTTCAAGATTCTTGATCAATAAGTGTCTCGTGCCTAATCTTGCGGTGGCTGCATCAAGAATTGATCGCAAATCTTTTACACGATAAAAACCATCATTTCTGCACTGATCAAGAAGATCAAAACCTACCATACAATCAATAAAACCCCTTTAGATTTGTGCCTGTTCTTACCTAAGGCTCATATTCGTTATCATCACAAGGATTTCTCAAGACTGTGCAACATTTTTTGATCATTTCAATACTAAGTTGCCAAAATTTGATCCTTACCTGTTTCTTGAAGCCATCTCCTCATCATGGTTGATCTGTGGAGGTGAAACTTCCAGTTAAAGAATCATTCCACTGTCAAAAACCGCTGAGAAACTCGTTAAAACCATAATAAAACCTCAAAGACAATTAATCACGGACAAGCTTGACGAAAACAACTTTTGTGACAGCCCGCCCCGCACCAGCCGACATTTCCTCCGAAAGTGCGCTGTACACATGCCCGACTAGCACGGAATGGTCTCCAAAGAAAGGAAAGAAGAGAATGAACTAATAAAGAACCTGTAGAATGTCTCGCAGCGCATGGAACAAAATATAATAATAATATACTTGACATAAAACAGGTGAGACGGTGCATAAGCTGATAAGTAAAACCAACATCAACATCAGAGCAGCGGAAATCCAAATACAACTTATTACAACTTTCCAAATTACTGTCTTTAAACAAAAGAAATAAAGGAAGGGTGCACTACTAATGCCCAAAGTAGTGACCAACAGCGACACAGGGAGAATGTCTATATATATCATACATGGAAGCCTCCTGCTCGTCTCCGGTACAGCTACTCGAGCATCACCAACTAACCTGTCTCTAGTCTGCTCGTGAGAGCACTTAGAGTAATAAGAAGAGACATAAAACTCTGGGTCAAACAAAAAGTCTGGTATGAGCGATAAGCAGCTAAACAGAACAATAACAGGTATACTAAACCATACCTGAACCTGGACCTGCAACCAAATAGTTAGCACTACATACCGTACAATACTCTAAGGTGCCACTGAACAGATGGTGTAAAGATAAAGGGGGTGGGGGCGTGCATGTCATAGTGATGACAAACAAAGCAAACATAACAACCATCCCCACATCTCTCACTCAGTGCGTAAAGCATACGATGTCCACCACTGTCAATCACTAGACCCATCGAAGTAGTGACAGAGTTCGACTTGTACAACTACTGCTACTACCAAGCTTACCACATGGAGTCATGACCAATCCTTTACAAATGACCCCACTTCATTAGTCTATAGCTCTTTAGTCGTACCTAGGCCACTGTGGCCCTGAATCCGTTCACGTACTCCCTACACATAGTGATTCAAAGTTACAGACATCGACAACCCCTTAGCACACGTCCCGCAGCAAAGCCCAATCATGAAGTTAACTCGTTGGTTCCCAACTGGATCCAGAGTACAAACTTCCCACTTGGACTACCTTTGCATCTCGGGTTTTGGTCGTCACCTTCTTCTCCGGATCGGTTTGGCTTCCCCTTCTCTTCACTCCGGATCGTGCTCTCTAAGGTCATTCAGTTCGGATCCACTTCTCCACCTCGTAACGGTTCGGATCAGCTATGGTCATCACATCGAGTCGGATCAAACTCCTCCAGCGGTTCGGATCGGGATCCACACCTCCTGGCTTCGTGGAAAACTCCTCTAGTTCGGTCCTTCTTCCCAAGCACTCCGGATCGGGTCGGGTCTCTCAAGCTTCTCCATGGTGCATCGCTTCGGGTCAGAGTGGCATACGAGAGGCGGATCGAGTCCAGATCGTCTTGCGGATACAATAGCTTGGAGGGTGGTTCGGTTCGGGCTCCTTCCTCCAATCTGATCCGGATCGGCCAGATTCCTGCACTTTTTCCAGCGACTGTTTACGTCATTCGATGGCGTTTTCGACCAATCTAACACTTCTAGACAATCACATTTCATACCACATAGTCATAGCAACATGTACAATCAATCATAAACACCAAAACAACAACTATAGCATGTAAAATGGATCAAACATACCCAAAATCCCATATTTTCCCTCAAGCATATTTAGGCAAAACTAATCGTAGGATTAACAAAATTTAACCAAATCAAACCAAATTTCCAACAGAGGTCTAAAACATTATTTTCGAATTTATAAATATTTTTACAGAATTTTATCATGTTTAATTTCGTTAATCTTCACTAGTTACCCTTAATCAACCGTAATTAGTGCAAAACTATGCAAATCACTCACCTTGGCCACAAATAAAACCTTTAGAATGAAACTCTACTGTTTGGGCGTGAATACCAATGCAACGCAGCAGCTCTACCTCGATTCTTATGCTAATCCGCCTTGATTTGATGTTGCTAAGCCTAATCCTTGGTTAGAAAGTGATTTGGAGGTTGGAGGCCATTGTTATGGTTCTTAGGAGCTAAGTAGCGGCTAGAAAACTGAAATGAAATGAAAACCTAACTCATTTCAGCCTCCCCATAACCCTAATTCCGAAATGGGTTATGGACCCATTCACTAATCACCCTATTTGGCCCGGTTAAGCAGTTTTTCACCTCCCAAACCTTATTTCAGCCATATCTCGCAAATGGTAAGTCTGTTTTTCACATGTGACCACTCTATGGAAAGGTGAACCATCATCTGAAGCCAACGGAAGTAGTTTCAGGTCAAAACTCCTTCCTAATCAAAAGTTATGGCCAAAACAAGATCAGCTATGGGCAAAACGGTCATTTAGAAATCGGCAAAAATCATGAACATGGGAAATAAACCCAATAGTTGTCTCCCAAAGTTACTTGACCATACGACTCCGTATGCGAAAGAAATAAATATTCTACGATTCTATGATGCGTAGAATGCGGGTCGTTACACTCTCCCCTTCCCCCCACCCCCCCTTAAGAAATTTCGTCCCCGAAACATACAAAGGATCTCGCGTGCCTACCAACCATATACAAAAGTCAATCATGCAAAACAAATAAAACAAGCCTATCCCAGCATGCGGAAAAACTAAATCGAAGTTAAAATCTTACCAGGCGAAGAGTTCTGGATACGTCTCCCTAATGCTCTCCTCTGTCTCTCAAGTACGTTCATTCTCATTCTCACCCCACTGAACTTTGACTAACTTCACCGCTTTCCTTCGAAGTTGCTTTTCCCAACAATGCGCATAGTCTTGCGGTTCCCAACCGCCTCGGGTTCAACTTCGATATCATCCAACTGATCAGGTGAAATAGTCACATTTGGGTCGTGTACGAACTTTCTTAACTGGGAAACATGAAATACGTTGTGAACTCCTACCATCTTCTCTGGTAATTCAACTTTGAATGCCAAATTCCCAATTTGCTCAAGAACTGGGAATGGACCAACAAATATTGGTGCTAACTTGCCTCTCCTGCCAAATTGTATCACGATCTTCAACGGAGATATCTTGATAAACACCAAGTCGCCAATGGAGAACTTTAATTCTCTTCTCCTCTTATCGGCATAACTCTTCTGCCTATCTTGGGCAGCCTTCATTCGTTGTTGGATAATCTTAATCTTAGCTGAAGTTTCTCTTATTACATCGGGTCCAAGCAAAAACTTCTCACCAGTTTCTACCCAACACGACGGCGAGTTGCACGGTCTTCCATATAAATCTTCAAATGGAGCCATACCAATACTGGATTGATAACTATTATTATATGCAGACTTTACTAGATGCAAATGGTCATCCCATGATCCACTAAAATCCAATATGCAAGCTCTCAAGAGATCTTCTAACACTCGATTCACCCTCTCTGTCTTTCCGTCGGTTTGAGGATGATACGCAGTACTGAGATGCAGTTCTGATCCTAACGCCTCTTGTAAGCTCCTCCAAAATCCACCAGTGAACAACGGATCTCGGTCACTCACAATGCCTTTGGGTATTCCATGAAATCTCACTACCCACTTTATATACAGTTCCGCTAACTTAGCTGCCGTCCTGTTTGACTTGACGGGTATAAACCTTGCACTCTTAGTCAATCGGTCTACAATCACCCAAATGCTATCATGGCTCGATCTAGTCCTTGGTAAACTATCAATGAAATCTATTGACACTTGTTCCCATTTCCATTCTGGAATTTCTAATGGTTGTAGCAAACCACTAGGCTTCTTTTGCTCATCTTTAACTAGCTGGTAGTTCATGCATTTGGATATAAACTTCCCAATGTCTTTTTTCATCCCTTCCCATTAGTAGGTCTGTTTCATGTCTCGGTACATCTTGTTACCACCGGGGTGTATAGTCAGTTTTGAGATGACATTCTCTAAGCACTTCATCTCTCAATCCATTGACATTGGGTACAACTAATCTTCCATTCTTTATAAGCTATCCATCTCGATTAAGCCCATACTTTTTCATCTCTCCGTCGATTCCCATCTCTAACTTTGAGATGATTTCCAATAGGTTAGGATCGTTCCTCTAACAGGAACCAATCCGCTCAATCAAAGTGGGTATGATCGTCAAACTTGCTAATATTTCTGGATCCAATTCGCACTTTGGTCTGAAATCATACCCAGCGATGTACTCCAGTTGCTTCCATTCCAGAAACATAGCCCCTAAACTAGCATGTCTTCTACTCAATGCACCAGCCACCGCATTGCCCTTTCCTGGTGTATATGCGATGTCGAATCATAGGAAGCTAGGAATTCTAACCATCTTTGCTGTCGGAGATTTAGATCCTTTTGAGAGAAAAGATAATTTAACGATTTATGATCGGTAAACAACTCGAATCTTTCTCCCAAGAGATAATATCTCCACATCTTCAATGCAAACATGATCGCTGCCAATTCCAAATCATGGGTAAGGTATCTTTTCTCATGCAGTTTTAGTTGCTGACTTGCATAAGCTACAACCCTACCTCCTTGCATCAATACATCACCTAGACCTGTGCCACATGCATCCGTATATACTGTCATTTCTTCATTCCCCTTAGGAATGACTAACACTGGTGCACATGTCAACTTTTCTTTTAGGCTCTTGAATGCATTCTCGCACTTTTCGTCCCAGACGAAAGCTTGATTCTTCTTGGTCAACTGAGTCAACGGTGCTGCTATCTTGGAAAATTCTTGGACAAACTTACGATAATATCCAGCTAACCCCAAGAAACTTCTTATGTCCGTTGCATTCTTGGGCATAGACCAATCTTGTACCATAGCCACCTTCGCAGGGTCCACGGCAATACCATTCTCTGAAACAACATGGCCCAAGAATCTCACTTCCCTCCTCCAGAAATGACACTTAGAGAATTTTGCTTTCAACTGGTGTTCTCTCAACACCTCCATCACTATCCTCAAATGTTCCTTGTGTTCTTCCTCTGTCCTCGAATAGACCAAAATATCATCCATGAACACGAGGACAAACTTATTCAACTGATCTCTGAATACCCTATTCATAAGATCCACAAAGTATGCTATGGCATTAGTCAGCCTGAATGGCATGACCAACCACTCATAAAATCCATACGGCGTCCGAAATGTCGTTTTAGCTATACTCTCAGCTTCCACTCTAAGCTGATGAAAACCTGTCGCGAGATCCAACTGAGAGAATACTCTCGCGCCACTCAACTGATCAAACAAATCATTTATCCATGGTAGAGGATACTTGTTCTTCCTCATCACTTTATTCAACTCGCGGTAGTCTACACACAAACGAAGGGAACCATCCGCCTTGGTAGCAAACACAACCGGTGTTCCCCATTCATAAACAATCCTTCTGATAAATCCCTTCTTCAAAAGATCGCTGACTTGCACCCCGAGCTCTCGCTGCTCCCTTGGTGCCATATGACGAAGTGGCATCACTATAGGTCTGGCATCTTTCACTAAATAAATATGGAACTCAATCTCTCGGTGTGGTGGAAGCCCGGTCACTTCCTCGAAGACGTCCGGATACTGGCCAGCCACGGGCAACCCTGACAACTCACTATGCGGGATGTCAAGGGAATTTAGAAAACTGGCCATTACCCCATCACTAGGTAGACAACCAAACAATACCCTCTGCCCATCATCCGCTCTAGCTGTCACCAAAAAGCCCTCACAGTCTACCACCACCCCGTATCTTTGGAGCCAATCGACTCCCAAAATAATGCCAAACCCAGTAAAGCCCAAAACAAAGCAATCACAAACAAACATGCATCCATGACTCAATAAGACCACATTGCGACAAATCATGTTAAGGTTAGTCGAACCACCAATCGGGTTCGTCACTACTAAAGTTCTATTGACAATCTCGGGATCCAATCCTAACCTATCTACCAGGTCACTAGATATGAAAGAACTGGAAGCCCCGGTATCAAACAAAAATCTAACAGGAACATCATAAACAGAAAGCATACCTTGAATAACGACATTCTTTCCCTTCTCCGCCGCAGTTGGGGCATTCGACGAAGAAGGAATAGCATTAAAAGCATATGCTTTCACCATCTGCTTTTCTTTAGGGGGATGCAGACATTTGTCCTTGTGATGTCCCACTTGGCCACAGTTGAGGCACTTCCTATCCGCTGGCTTGGCCCGACACTCTTTGGCATAGTGGCCCTTCTTACCACAGCTGAAGCACTCAACATCTTGCTTATTCTTTTTCTTCTGGCCATCCTTGGTCTGATTCTGATTTCTCTTATTCTGAGAACCATTCTTGCCTCCACCGCTTGCTTGCAGCTTTGGCTCCTCTGCAGATGCGACCTCAGTCTTCGACTTAGGATAAAGACTCTCTGACCTCAATGCTTTCCACACAATCGATTCAAACGTCTCATCGATGTGGTTAATAAGCCTTTCCCCCAAGTACTGATCCAAGCCAGTTATGAACTTCTCGTTCTTCTTCTCGGAAGTGTCAATGAGGGATAGTCCATACTTCGATAAAGTATCGAATTCTGCATATACTCCGAGACAGCTCTGCCATTCTGCTTGAGTTCCAAGAATTTCTTAAAGAACACTGACTTTTGAGCAGCTTGAATGAACTTATCGCTAAAGCGAACCTTAAACTACTCCCAAATAATCTGATCCTCGGGAGTAGCTGCCTTTATAGCATTCCACCAATTCATTGCCCGTCCTTGCAGATGACGGGATGCTAGCCTTCTCTTCATCGTATCCTCGATACCCAAATCTTCAAAGATACGTTCGCAGCTATCCAACCAATCCTGAACATCCGTAGCCGACTCTTTTCCGTGGAACGGCTTCCCACCAAGACTAGTATAATCCTTATTCAGCCTGGCGAAATCGGCCCTAGGCGCTTGCACTATTGGACAACCACCATTACCATTATTGGGAGCTGCCCTCTGCACATCCCTAAGAATCTCTCTCATGAGGTCTGTAAACATCGTCCTCATGTCAGCAGAGTTCCCATTATTGGCTCCTCTACCGGCACCTCTTGCGTATCGGCTCATCGTTTAATCTGTAAAGAGAAAACGATTAACCATCTCCATAGTGGTGCTAGTGTAGTGCGACTTCATCCTTAGCTATACTAATAGTATATATATAGCTTTTGAAAACCAAAATAATCACAAATACGCGCTCTCATATACATATACTATCTCTCCCTGATGACTTCCCTAGGTTAACTATGCAACCTAGAGCTCTGATACCAAGTGTGATGGCCCGCCCCGCACCAGCCGGCATTTCCTCCGAAAGTGCGTTATACACATGCCCGACTAGCACGGAACGGTCGCCAAAGAAAGGAAAGAAGAGAATGAACTAATAAAGAACCTGTAGAATGTCTCACAGCGCATGGAACAAAATAAAATAATAATATACTTGACATAAAACAAGTGAGATAGTGCATAAGCTGATAAGTAAACCCAACATCAACATCAGAGCAGCGGAAATCCAAATACAGCTTATTACAACTTTCCAAATTACTGTCTCTAAACAAAAGAAATTAAAGAAGGGTGCACTACTAATGCCCCAAGTAGTGATCAGCAGCGACACAGGGAGAATGTCTATATATATCATACGTAGAAGCCTCATGCTTGTCTCCGGTACAGCTACTCGAGCATCACCAACTAACCTGTCTCTAGTCTGCTCGTGAGAGCACCCAGAGTAATAAGAAGAGACATAAAACTCCGGGTCAGACAAAAAGTCTGGTATGAGCGATAAGCAGCCAAACAGAACAATAACAGGTATACTAAACTATACCTGAACCTGGACCTGCAACCAAAGAGTTAGCACTACATACCGTACAATACTCTAAGGTGCCACTGAACATATGGTGTAAAGATAACGGGGGTGGGGGTGTGCATGTCATAGTGATGGAAAACAAAGCAAACATAACAACCATCCTTACATCTCTCACTCAGTGCGTAAAGCATACGATGTCCACCATTGTCAATCACTAGACCCTTCGAAGTAGTGACGGAGTTCGACTTGTACAACTACTGCTACTACCAAGCTTACCACATGGAGTCATGACCAATCCTTTACAAATGACCCCACTTCATTGGTCTATAGCTCTTTAGTCGTACCTAGGCCACTGTGGCCCTGAATCCATTCACGTAGTCCCTACACATAGTGATTCAAAGTTACAGACATCGACAACCCCTAAGCATACGTCCCGAGCAAAGCCCAATCATGAAGTTAACTTGTTGGTTCCCAACTGGATCCAGAGTACAAACTTCCCACTTGGACTACCTTTGCATCTCGGGTTCTGGTCGTCACCTTCTTCTCCGGCTCGGTTCGGCTTCGCCTTCTCTTCACTCCGGATCGTGCTCTCCAATGTCATTCAGTTTGAATCCACTTCTCCACCTCGTAACGATTCGGATCGGCTGTGGTCATCACATCGAGTTGGATCGAACTCCTCCAGCAGTTCAGATCGGGATCCACACCTCCTGGCTTCGTGGAAAACTCCTCTGGTTCGGTCCTTCTTCCCAAGCAATCCGGATCGGGTCGGGTCTCTCAAGCTTCTCCATGGTGCATCGGTTCGGGTCGGAGTGGCATACGAGAGGCAGATCGGGTCCAGATCGTCTTGCGGATACAACAGCTTGGAGGGCGGTTCGGTTCGGGCTCCTTCCTCCGATCCGATCCGGATCGGCCAGATTCCTGCACTTTTTCCAGCGACTGTTTACGCCATTCGACGGCGTTTTCGACCAATCTAACACTTCTAGACAATCACAATTCATACCACACAGTCATAGCAACATGTATAATCAATCATAAACACCAAAACAACAACTATAGCATGTAAAATGGATCAAACATACCCAAAATCCCATATTTTCCCTTAAGCATATTTAGGCAAAACTAATCGTAGGATTAACAAAATTTAACCCAATCAAACCAAAATTCTAAGAGGTCTAAAACATTACTTTCGAATTTATAAATATTTTTCCAAAATTTTATCATGTTTAATTTCGTTAATCTTCATTAATTACCCTTAATCAACCGTAATTAGCGCAAAACTATGCAAACCACTCACCTTGGCCACAAATAAAACCTTTAGAACCGAAACTCTACTTTTTGGGCGTGAATACCAATGCAACGCAGCAGCTGTACCTCGATTCTTGTGCTAATCCGCCTCGATTTGATGTTGCTAAGCCTAATCCTTGGTTAGAAAGTGATTTGGAGGTGTTTTAGAGGTTGGAGGCCATTGTTAGGGTTCTTAGGAGGTAAATGGAGGCTAGAAAACTGAAATGAAAACCTAACTCATTTCAGCCTCCCCATAACCCTAATCCCGAAATGGGTTATGGCCCATTCACTAATCACCCTATTTGGCCCGGTTAAGCAGTTTTTCACCTCCCAAACCTTATTTCAGCCATATCTCCCAAATGATAAGTCCGTTTTTCACATGTGACCACTCTACGGAAAGGTAAACCATCATCTGAAGCCAACGGAAGTGGTTTTAGGTCAAAACTCCTTCCCAAACAAAAGTTATGGCCAAAACAAGGTCAGATAGGGGTAAAACGGTCATTTAAAAATCGACAAAAATCATGAACATGGGAAATGACTCTAATAGTCGTCCCCCAAAGTTACATGACCATACGACTTCGTATGCGAAAGAAATAAATATTCTAAAATCCTATGATGCGTAGAATGCGGGTCGTTACAACTTTCTTCTATGGAAGCTTCAAATAGAAACTGCCATACAAGGCTACGACCTCGAAGGATATATCTATGGGACATTGCCAACTCCTCCTCAGTTAGTCACTGACAAAGACAACAAAATAATCACTAATGAAGATTACAATCAATTATATAGACAAGAAAGACTGATTAGTGCTTGGTTATTATCCTCAATTAATCCAAATCTCTTATCTCAAGTAATTGGATGTAAAACCGCAAATGATATTTGGGTTACTATTGAAAAAAGCTTTAATTCTCAACCTTCAGCCAAGTCCTTGCTCTATAGAAGACAATTACAAAATTGCAAAAAGGCAAACTTGAGTATGAGGGAATATATTGCCAAGGTTAAAAACATATGTGTCATGTTTCTTTCTTCAGGTTGCAAAGTTGATGAATCAGAACATGTATTGTCATTATTAAATGGTGTAGGCAACGAATATGAAGCTGTTATTGCTGTTAGAACATCCTAGAAGGAAACACCACCCCTCGATGATCACTACTACAAAAGTGGGCATATTCGACACAAGTTTTATGTGGCCTTAGATCGAAAAAGTGTTGCATTTTCCCCTTTTTTCAAATAGGCAACATCGGAAGGGCGTGGCATCCGCGGTCGTTGCCTTAGCCCTCTAAGGCAACGCTTTGGCACATCTACTGCTAGAGAAAGAAAGTGTTGCATTATAGACGTAATGTAACACTATTTGCACGTAATGCAACAATATTCAGCGTTGCTTGAAAATTAGTTAGATCCTGGCTACCAGGTCACGATAGCGGCGACCACGTCAGCTTTCCATGTCAGCTGTCTACGTGTCACACGATTCGTTAGCTGCACACGTGTCACATGCCACGTCCGCTGTGGCGTCTACGTGCTATGTGGACTTACTACTATTTCATGTAATTCAACACCATTATCTTGAAATACAACATCAGGAAAAAAACAAGTGCAACAATAAAAGAAGGCAAATACAACACTTTAATTATAAATTTTGCAATATCAGTTTTGTACATAGAAGAAACACATCTGTTACATTAATCATCACATTCAAAGCTTCCAAAACATTCATCATCACATACCATTCCAATTCTTCAAATATAACACATACGATTAATTACATAATTTAAAAGTAGAAAAAGTGCCAACACACATACCACCTTAATACAAGTGCCAACAAATACGATCAGTGTGCATTCTACAAAGTAGCAATGCCATAAACCAGAAACTGTATCTCTCCATGTCATTTCAGGTCCTCCACTTGCCGGTTGTATCTTCCCTTGTCATTTCAGATCCTACAATTTGAATTTACAAGTTATTTGATAAGCGCATATGTGCTGTGTGCATCTGTGCATTTGGCCATCTAATTAACTTATAAATCTTAGCGAGTTACGCATACAATTATAACAGTTGATCATTCACCATTGGTCACTCGTGCCACATCATAATTGAGTATGCTTCGTCTTCTGTGCAAATATTTCCAGTTCACATATTTACCTGACATCATCCATTGGGTCCCTCTCGCACATCCTTTCAAGCTTCAAAACATCATCATCTCCATATCCCCTAAAACCCAACCTTCGAAAGTTCAAAAAAAAAAATCAATAGAGGACTCGTCTCTATACATCACACCCACTGTTCTTAAGGGAGATTGGAATTTAGAAGTTGTGCATGACGTTCTTAAGGTGACTCTAAATCATAATTCGTGGCTTATACGGGTAATACCCAATAACTCTTTTCTGGTATCATGCCCATCTTACAGTAAGAATGACCATGCGCTAATGTTGAAAGTTTTTACAAAACCTGGTGGTGCTATTTACTTGTAAGCATGGTCTGATGAAGAATTTGAGCCTGAACCAACATTAGAAGTGGAATCATGGGCCAAAGCTAATGGCTTTCCCAAGTTCCTAAAAAGTAATGTTCCTGCTGTTGAAGAAATAATGAAGCCAATAAGATGTATGCTTGCAATAGACGACTGTAACTGGTCTTAGTATGACCATACATCTTTCTAGCAGAAAATGCAATTTTATGAAGGCATTGACAATATCAATACTTTTGCTGCTCAATTCAGTAACAAGGTTTACCTCATTAAGGTTCATCGTTGTACCCATGCTCATCCTGGAACAAGGCCTGAACTTCTTTTTGTGAGAAATAGGGAGGAATAGGTGGTTCCATGTTTGCATCATTACGAATTGGAATGGGAAATGGATTCAGATGAAAGATTTGACGCAATGATACAAGAAGCTACCGTGCTACCCCCTGCCAAGCTTATTTCCTGAAGCCACCCATGACATACATGTTGATAACCAATCCCTAATGAACCAGAGGAAAGATCAGTGGGTAGATATAGAAATTGATCAGGAATTTGATTAGCCAAACTACCTCACCCCCTGTCCTGATGCTGCGAGTCCAGCACATGTTGTGGGTCCATCACATATGGCTGCTCACTTCGGACTGGCTCTCCCACAGCCACAAAGCCCTAATGTAACGACCCAGAAAATCTGAACCAATTTAAAAATTTTAAATTGGCTAAAATAATGGATTTTAAATATTTAAAATAAATATTTTAAATAATGGCGATGAAAACTGAGTTGAAATCGACATTTGAAAACGAATATAATTAATTATAATAATATATAGAATTGAAAATGGCGCGGTAGTTCGATAATTCGATTTCAAACTTCAATTGAATATACCGGGTGTAAAACAATCCAGATTTTAGTGAAACCAAAAATAATGGAATCTAATTGGTAATATCTTTCTAACGAATCCGACCAATCGAAATTTGATAGCGGGAATCAAAAGATATGTCCAGTTGAAAATTCTGAATAGTCGCTATGGAATTCAGGCCCTTAAAAATGGACATTTTGCAAATGACCTCGGATTTCGACGAAACCACTTTTGTTGGATCCGCAGGGTCAAGTTATTGTTAGGTTTCAAATTTCATAATTTTTCGAATCAATATGTGAGCGTGGCAAAAGAAAACGCGTTTGACCAGTTTCTGTTGATTTTAATCGACAGGAAATTGGCCATTTTACAAACGGTCTCAGAATTCGACGAAACTAGTTTTGTTAGGACCGTATCGTCAATACGAAGCTAGAAAATATTTGTCTGGAATTTTTCTAGTTAGTATGCGACCCCGGTAATTTGAAATGTACGTTTAAAAATCAATATAGTGATTTAAATGAAAATTCAAAAGGAAACTGATTGTAACGATCAAATCAGCTTGCGACACATATCTTGATAGCACGTTGAGACGACCCGAATTCCCGTTCTCACGGAAACAAGGTTATCTTTTGGAATATAACACAGAAACAGATAATAGCAGAACAGAATTAAATAAATACACCAGAATGAACAACAAAATATACTGGATAAAAGTAATCATCAGAGTTACACAGTATACAGGATCTTACTTAGTACAAATACAGTTCAGCTATACATAAATGTCTACAGCGGAAATAAACAAAATATGTACAATAGGAGCTGAACAGCATAAAAAGAAATAAATGACAGAATCCATCTTCAGCTCCAGCTATCCAGAAAGAACCAGCTAAACCTGAATACAAGGCTGCCCGTGTAGAAAAAGGGGCACCCGAGTTTGAGAGTGAAACAAACTACGAGTCAGTCATGGGACTGGTATGAGAAATCTACTCAACACATATATAATATGGCTAATCACAGGACCACGCCACTTTCGTGGAACGGGTTTACTCCATTGGATTGCCAGTGCTTTAAAACAAATCTTTCTTTTTAACATCGCTATGCTTTTTATAAAAATGAAGCCGTTATAAGACTCAGTTCCCATCACACAATGCAACGCAAACCGGAGGATAGAGTTTTTACCTTATAACGGCCAAGATATGCTTGATACGAATAAAACAAAGGCATTTGATATTATTGCTAGTGTATATATGTTTTGAAAACAATTTCAAATCATAACTATCAATCATAGACGGCATTAATGCCCCATACCACTATGTCGCCATATATAGGTATACAATCAAAACCGCACAGTCACGTATTTGGAAATTGGAATTCCGTCATGAACCAAGGCAAAAGATAGTCCTTACCGAATTCGAGACTGCCTAGCCCGAGCCTCAGGCAAGTACTCTGTCAAGCCTTAGGATCGTCAGGGCCGGTCCACCGATGTGGATTAAAATGCCTGAACCATACGTTTCCCCGCCCTTTGGGACGTAAACGAGCCAACGAATGACTCCATCGGACCCGGATCGTCCGATCAAACCGAGGCGCCTCGCGACAGCAACAACCACATAAGTCAAACTCGTCAGGGCGTGTAAAACCACTGACGCCACTTTTAGCTAGGAGGAAACGCATGCCCTCCCTGATGTCCTCTCCCGTTTTAGGTTCATACCGGGGTGTGAGGCTCGCGAATTCACGTTATACACGAAGCTACGCCACACAGGCGGTGCTTTGATCATCACCACAAGACTTCGCTTTTCAACAGAAGCCCTGATCACTGCATCTTAGCATGCCACACAGAATAAATCCTATGTCAGACACACAGTCCATTTACGAGTCCGTTCTGGGTCTGAACGAAACCGGAGGCACTAAATACCTCGCAAACCCTTCGATCACCACGTACGTCTGGACGATCACCACTCATTATCCATATTTCGGGATGCCTCCCAATCAGGACCTCGGTTACCATCCAAACGAGGTGAAGATCTCCGGTCTTCGACCATCGTCTTCATCTTCGAATTTCAATCGTCGGTCGATTATTCGAAATGAGAATTAACTCGGCCTTTCCAAATAATTCACGTATATTTAGAATTTCAAATCGATTTATTTCAATGGTTAAATTTCTCGACAACACCAATTGTGTTCTTTATATAGTTTTCACACCAAACACATTCAACCATCAAACATCACATAAATCAAGCAAATTTAGTTTATTTCCATTCCATATCGCTTACGATATTTTATAACTATTTATCGCTATTTTTATTTATTTTTAAAATAGCCATTTTATTCAAAACGACGCTTCGGGCCATAAGGCGGCCGTGGCGCTGTTTTTCTTCAGATTTGATTTACACATATCTGAAAATCTAACCGTTGGATCTTCGCAAAATTTACATCATTAGAAAGGTCTTTTCAAAACGAACCCAACGGTTCCAGTTTCGGGAAAATCCGACGGTCGGATCTCCCGGTACAATCGTTTGAAATTTCGATTTCAAAATACGAACTGCAGCGTCGTTATTCGATTAAATATAATTCTATTTATATTTATATATAAATAAAATCGATTCTGGCGCTGTTTTTCTTCAAATTTGAATTAAACATTCCAGACAATCCAACCGTTGGATTTTTACAAGGTTGGTGCCGTTGGAAAGATTATTCCAAGGCGAACCCGACGGTTGAGATTTCGGGAAAATCCAATGGTCGGATTTCCCGTACTAGTCGTTTGAAATCACGGTTTCGAAATACGAACTGCACGGCTTCGTTTCGTTTTAATTTTATTTATATTTATATAGTTATATAAATATAGTTCATTCAATGATTTCTATATCGTTTTCACTTCAAAAAATTTTCTAACACCTTAAATTTTGGAAAAATTTCGCCATAACCTCCCCTGTACCGGGAGCGTCGGGAAATCGCAAATAGCGTTCCCGGTCCTTCTAATCTCAAAAAGAAAAAGAAGAAGCCAAGCGGCTAGCCAATAGGCTCAAAATCATCACCCAAACAAATCAGTAAATATGTACCTATTTGTCGGGCACAAATTTTATTCCTCTTCTCTAGCCCCTTTGCTAATAACCTGTTCAATGAATATGCATGTACATATATATACAGTTCTTATCATTTATCCTTTTCTATTCGACTTCATATTTGATTTCAATTTGGTTTAAAAACACCATTCATTCTAATGTTACATAAATAGGTGCAAATCATTTCATTAGCTAATTAATGAATATTTCAACTCATATATGTTTAGTTTGAACAAGTGGCTATTTTTAACACTTCGCATTTCAACGATTTATGCATACAATAAAAATGTGATTTTTATTGTAAAACAATTCATTTCAAAACACTATTTTTCTATATAGTTCATATAGTCGATAAAAGGTGATTTTTATTATCAAACAATTTATTTTAAAATATGAATACCATTCAACACATGAATTTCTAAACAACGAATGAATATCAATTCAACACATGAATGTTTTCAATAGTTTCTATATATAGATAAAAATGTGATTTTTATTATCGAACAATTTATTTCAAAATATGAATACCATTCAACACATGAATTTCTAAACAACGAATGAATATCAATTCAACACATGAATGTTTTCAATAGTTTCTATATATAGATAAAAATGTGATTTTTATTATCGAACAATTTATTTCAAAATATGAATACCATTCAACACATGAATTTCTAAACAACGAATGAATATCAATTCAACACATGAATGTTTTCAATAGTTTCTGTATATAGATAAAAATGTGATTTTTATTATCGAACAATTTATTTCAAAATATGAATACCATTCAACACATGAATTTCTAAACAACGAATGAATATCAATTCAACACATGAATGTTTTCTATACAATGAATAAATATAGTTTAAGCATATGAAAATAATTCAAACACACAAATATTATTCAAAATTTCGGCAGCATAACGGCAGGGTAGTTACACCGGCACCGTCCCTAGTACGGCTCCTCGCTCTACCTTAAAACCTCGCGGTTTTTGACAATGGGAAACATGCATCTAGTTCGCACGCAGGCGGCATGTATATATTTATTTCATTACCACAAACTAATCCTATGTGGTTTCAACCAAATATTTTTCAACCACAAGCGGGTATTTTTCAACCACAATCAACCAATATCCATCACAAACAATCCCAAACAATCATTCAATTTTCACGACAATTTCAACCAATAAATATCGTCCATGGTTTGTGGACGAGGGGCGTATATATATATATATATATATATATATATATATATATATATATATATATATATATATATATATATATTTATATATAGCTATTCACTTTCATTTCACACATATATAATATTTTTTAAATTAGAAATCTCACCAATAGCTATCCAACTGCACGACACTTCACTTATAGAAATCTTCGCCTATTTGTCGCTTTCACCCGTATTCTCTGCATATGTAAAAATAGATTTTTTTACTATGCTATTCAATATATAAAAATCGAATTTTGACTTCGCTATTCAATATATAAAAATATGATTTTTACTTTTGCTTTCAACATATAAAAATATGATTTTTACTTTTGCTTTCAACATATAAAAATATGATTTCTACTTTTGCTTTCAACATATAAAAATATGATTTCTACTTTTGCTTCCAACATATAAAAATATGATTTCTACTTTTAACAAAATCCGTTTTCTAGTTTATAAATCATTTAAAATCAGTTTTTATATTCTTTAAAATTTCAGTTTTTAACTTTTCAAGAAAACCAGTTTTTTAAATATTTTTATAAATCCCAGTTTTAAACTTTATAAAAATTTCAGTTTTTAATTCTTTTATAAAAAATGCAGTTTTTAGTTTCTTTTAAAAAAAAAAAACAGTTTTTAAAATCTTTTAAAAATTCAGTTCTTTAAAATCTTTTAAAAAAACAGTTTTACTTTCTTTTTAAAAATCCAGTTTTAAATTGCTTTTAAAAATAACAGTTTTAACTTAAAAAAAAAAAATTCAGTTTCATAGAATTTAAAAATAAAAATAAGAATAAAAATACTTACAGAGGAGCGGGGGGGGGGGGGAAGGAGATCGGAGGCGCTTCGAGGTGGTTCGTCGATGTAGGGTGGTGCTCGGTGGTTTGAACGCGATGGAGGCTCCTGGCTTCGAGGCGGCGCTAGGGCTTCGGACGGCTTCGGGGGGGGCTCTTCGTCGCGCTTGTGCGGTCGGGGAAGGGGGGGGGCTGCTCTGCTCCAGTCGGCGTTCGCCTGAGGGGGGGGGTCTGTCGATCGTCTTAGGGTTCTTTTTTTTTTTTGTTTAACTGAAGAATGAAATCGGGGGGGGGGGGGGGCCAGGAAGAAGATAAAGGGGAGGGAGGAATTAAAAATTATTATTATTTTTTATTATTATTTTATTATTTAAATTTGCAAAAGGGTTGACTTTTACACACGACCTCGAAACGAGGCCCACCGCCTGTCGTCCTTAGCGTTTTACCCCCATTCCGAACACACTGGGATATGTATCGCTAGCTGATTTGATCGTTACAATCAGTTTCCTTTTGAATTTTCATTTAAATCACTATATTGATTTTTAAACGTACATTTCAAATTACCGGGGTCACATACTAACTAGAAAAATTCCAGACAAATATTTTCTAGCTTCGTATTGACGATACGGTCCTAACAAAACTAGTTTCGTCGAATTCTGAGACCGTTTGTAAAATGGCCAATTTCCTGTCGATTAAAATCAACAGAAACTGGTCAAACGCGTTTTCTTTTGCCACGCTCACATATTGATTCGAAAAATTATGAAATTTGAAACCTAACAATAACTTGACCCTGCGGATCCAACAAAAGTGGTTTCGTCGAAATCCGAGGTCATTTGCAAAATGTCCATTTTTAAGGGCCTGAATTCCATAGTGACTATTCAGAATTTTCAACTGGACATATCTTTTGATTCCCGCTATCAAATTTCGATTGGTCGGATTCGTTAGAAAGATATTACCAATTAGATTCCATTATTTTTGGTTTCACTAAAATCTGGATTGTTTTACACCCGGTATATTCAATTGAAGTTTGAAATCGAATTATCGAACTACCGCGCCATTTTCAATTCTATATATAATTATAATTAATTATATTCGTTTTCAAATGTCGATTTCAACTCAGTTTTCATCGCCATTATTTAAAATATTTATTTTAAATATTTAAAATCCATTATTTTAGCCAATTTAAAATTTTTAAATTGGTTCATATTTTCTGGGTCGTTACACCTAACGAATAAGTTGGAAGTTCCATAGCCCCGCAAAGCCCTGATCTGGTATGAACTGATGCTACTATAATGTCATTTTTTGGATGTGTATGTATTAAGTTAACTTTATGATCCTTTTGGATGTGGATGTGTATGTCATTTTTTGGATGTGTATGGTATGAACTAATGATGCCTTTTGATACTTGTGCATGTATGGTATGAACTGATGTGTATTGTATGGACTGATGCTGCCTTATGATACTTGTGCATGCGTGTATACCTGTGCGTGCATGGTATGAACTGATGTGTATTGTATGGACTGGTGCTGCCTTATGATACTTGTGCGTATGTGTTAGATACGGGTATTTGTATCACAAAACCTCAGTGCAAACACACCGCAGTACTACACATGTATTTGTACGAACTTTATGGTACAAATACACCACAGTGCAAACACATCGCAGTGCTACACATGTATTTGTATCACAAAACCTCAAGCATACAATTGTATGTCATTATTTGAATGTGTATGGTATGAATTGATACGTAGTAAGGCAAAATACATTTCCAAAATCGAAACAGTGAAATTGGTAGTTTCCAAAATCAAGTGGAAAATACCTGTGCATGTTAGATACGGGTGAATGACTCATTCGGATCAATAAATTGGTAGCCTCAAGCACACCGCAGTGCAAACACACTGCAGTGCTACACATGTATCTGTATCACAAAACCTCAAGCATACAATTATATGTTAATGTAAATGAACGCAAAGTGCAAATCAATTTCGATGGTAAAGTCTCTATTCCTTAACTAGATCAACCTCTATAATAAACCAATGTCTTTTTCATGCCAATAACCCGGTTCTCATGGCCCAAAATGGTACCACTGAGTTAGGTGAAACCAAAATCCAAGTAGCAAACCCACCGGCGCCATCTCCTTTTTTTTGTTTTATTGCTGGGTATAGTTTTCGAATAAACCTCAACATAATCCCAAATCCCAAATCAATGGTCAAAGCGTAACTAATTACTCATAATCTAATCTTTCACCGACTAATCACTCATAAGCGAACAGGTTTTCCTAATTTGGGATGTCCAAGCAACTAATTACTCATAAGCGAATGGGTTTTACAAAATGTAACAAATGAACTAATTACTCATAATCCAATCTATAATAAGCGCAACTAATTAACAGTGATATACAAACTGAACCTGAGGGAAAAACTGGTGATGCCAACGCCTTGAGCAATCAAAGCTAGAAAGCGTTTCAAAGCTTCAACCTTTTCAGAATAAAATTTTCTCTCGAGGAGAGGAGCGATACTGACACGAATTTAGGTTTAAATTTTTGTCAATAGTAAAAAGGGGGAAAAAAGATTAGATTATAAAGATGAAGAACGATTTGTGACTAGATTGTTTTTACATTATTCGTGAAGGGAGAAGATCGCGCCAAAATTTCATTAAAAGAATGCAATGACGTGTCTGTCAATGATTGGATGATGGATAACATTTAGAATCATCAGAACCATAGATGGTTTGAACCGTTGGATTAATCTTGCATCTACGGTTAGGGTTTTTATACGTTGATAAAGCAGATCGCTGAGCTGGATTGTATATATGTAATGCTATGCTTTTAACTGGTGTTGCACGTCAAACCACTAGAATTCCCACCACAACAGTGCATTCACGTATAATGCAACAACATATGAATATTGTTGCAGAAGATCAAATAAATCATAGCTTTCGCCATACTTTTCATGCAATGCACACAAATTAGTGTCGAGTATGTTCACTTTTGTAGTAGTGGATGTTCATTCTATATTACTCTTACACGAAGCCAGAATTGATATTAAGAACACTAATGATTCCGACTATTCACCAAATCTAGTAATGAGTAACAGGGGAAGGGGACAACCCTACAGAGGCAACAATCCTAATCAAAGAGGAGGCTACCCCAATGGAGGAAGAGGAAGGGGTAAATGGAATAATAGTAACAACAAACCAAAGTGCCAAATCTGTGAAAAAATGGGACATACAACAGTTAAGTGTTATTTTAGGTATAATTCAAACTTTGTGCCAAACCAGAATGGCAATAATCAGAGAAGCACAAATACTAATGCTAACATAGCACATACTCTAGGTGATACATCAAATCCCTTGGATAACAGCAAAATCAACAATCAAAGTGATAGTTCAAGAATTGATAGCATTCAAGATGATAATTGGTATCCTGACTCAGGGGCCACTAATCGCATGACCAATAATATTGATAATCTCAATCAAGGAAACATGGAGTACAGAGGTAAACAGTCAATAAGCATGGGTAATGGTAAGTGCATCAACATTTCTCATATTGGCAGTAGTATAATTCAAGGAAAAAGATAGCTATTTTTACACAACCTACTCAGGGTGCCAAAGATAAAAAAGAATTTGATTAGTGTATCACAATTTGCTATAGATAATAATGTATTCTTTGAGTTCTTTCCTAAGTACTGTCTTGTTAAAGATATTCTAACTAATGAAATTTTACTATAGGGTGATGCTACAAATGGGCTATACAAGTTCAGAATTAATACAAGAGAAAATCCTGTAGTACTGAGCTCATGTTACACATCTGTAATGCAAAACAGTTGTAACAATGCAACTCACTACACCAGAAAATATCTTTGGTAGCGTTTGAAAAATGCTACCAAAGCATTTTGGTGGCGTTTTAATAAACGCTACTACAGGTCCCGCAACTAAAAGTCTGATTTTTTTGGTTGCGTTTTCATAAACGCTACCAATTGAATAGGGTGGCGGCGTTTTTCAAACGCTGCTAAAGATCTATACGTGGGTCTTTTTTTGCTTTTTGTAGCGTTTATTTTATGCAACTAATTTTTTTTCGTTACATTTATTTTGTGCCACAAAAAATTCATATACTTCGTATAGTTGCGTTTTCCAAACGCTACTGAAGATCTATGTGGGTCATTTTTTGTTTTTCTGTAGCGTTTATTTTGTGCCACTAAAATTCAAATGGTATGTTACATTTCTTTCAGTACATTTCTAAAACGCTACCAAAAGGTATTGATTGTTTCGTAACATATTTTAAATGCTAATATATATGTTGCTGGCTTTTATTATTTCCAGCAACTAGTTACATAATAGTCATATTAAAATTATCAACAATCGTATAAAATTCTGATTTAAAACAACAATCAATCAATCATATTCAAATAACTAAGAATATATTATCACATAAGTATTTTCCATAACCATTTAGATAATAGTTATTTGACAAAATCAGCAAATTCACATACCACAAGCATTCAAAAACAAGTTTACATAATAAGTACTAACAAATACCATAATACATACAAAAATTAAAGTCGTGTCCATTGCCCATTGGTCTTCACTTCAAAAAGCTAAGTACCTGTAAACATTATTAATTGGTTATTATTAAAACAAATACATAAACAATATTAATAGAACTCAACCATGAATAATTTATTCCGTTGCAAAATTCAGATATGCACATAAACAATATTAACTCTGCGCTCCTTTTATTTCACACAAACTCAGCCTACACTGTTAAATCAAGGAAATAATTAATATATGCAAATTTGAGACCTAAACTTGTTGGTTTTGTTTGAATCGTGAAATAATTGATATATACGTGTTTTGTTCATAAAAAGTAATATTTTTTCTCACACAAGATTTGACAACATATAATGCCTTATATGTGCTCCCTTCACAATGTATCAAATTAAACTGTTGATGCCAAGTCAAAATCAGAGGTTATTTTACTGTAAGTCATAAAATACAATTGAATTGAAAGTGGACTCAAATTGTGAGTACTAGGTCCAAATGTGGTTGCAAATATTTATAGACCCTTTTTCAAATATTTGCAATAAAAACTACATATATTTGCTCATCAAAAGCTGTAAACATACGCACTTTTCAGTGTAAACAATTGGTATGTAGAAATTTCCATTTTCTCCGTAGATAATTACAGTTCTTGGTGCAAATAAAAAACAACAAATTTGAAACACCCCACCTCCGTTAAGGTCACTCACAAAGGGAATGCCTTAATTTTGGTGGAGGCTTATAAGTAAAAGACACAGATAAAACACAAGACAGATATAAACACATATAAATAAGCAGCGGAAAAACCAACAGACTTTTATTATCATAAATACGTGTTCATACAGAACATTTCCAACATTGTCTCAAAACAAACTTCCAATTATTACAATCATAATACTGTCTTGATTTTAAAAGTTAAAGAAGCATGAAACATAAATAAAGCTGCATAATCCCCATAATTGATATCCAAAGCCATGGTCCAAATGAAAGAAATCCAAGCAATACGTTCTCCCTCTTCAAGCTAGATAAAAAACTGACTAAGCTGCGGTGTTTCCTCCTTGTGGACCTTAGGGGGGGGGGGGGGGGACGGAAGAAAAGAAGGCGAAAGGAAAATGGGTCAGACATAAGTCTGGTAAGTCTAGCTATATTCCTAGAATGTTAATAATAAAAAGATCATGACTTGCATAAAGTGAGAACAGGACGATATCGGGGTAATAGACTATCCTGGAACTAGATAAGGTGTCCTAAAATGAACATCCCTTCGCACCCTATTTTAAATCTCTATCTCTGCACCTACTAATTCTTATACCAACAGGCACCCCGTGATTAGGGTGAAGTGATCCCTTTCTCTTTCTTTAAAAGATCGGCTCCTACTCGTATATTCACATATGTCCTACGGCCCTATATGGTAGATACCTATGCTGGTCCCACCATGGGGTGTATCAAGTCCAATGGTGGCGGCCCCTACACAATTCTAGCATGCATAGGGTATACTACTAATGCTCCAATGCCTTGACTTGTCTGCTCCAAAGTGTGTGCATGCCCGCACTCTGTTAGAACCCACACTGTGCACCAACCGCCATCGCTTTTTACCGCTTACAATCACCCCAGTAATCGTGCCCCACCCTGCCTAGTTCAGGGTACCATGATACCTAATTGGGTTACTGCTATAACGGGTCCCCGTTACTAGGTTTTCTAGTCAAACATGTTAAGTGGTTAAGTGTATGAATGAACCTAACACCCATCCATCCAAATTATTTAACATGTTGAATATGGTTAAGTATTTGTTAAATTGACTTAACCCTATCAGTCCTAACTCAGCTCTAATTGTCTTATTAGAGCACCAACCTCTCACATTAGACATATATTGTTGTGGCTGCCTATATGCCGGTTGGGTCCGGGCAGTCTTACGCCACAACTCAGTTTAACCTCGGGTCTTTATTGGGCCCCATGCCTTAACCTCTCACATTGGATAGCTATTGTTGTGACAACTGGAAAACCGGGCGGGTCCGGGCAGGTTTACGTCACAACTCAATCCAACCTCGGGTTAAGCGCGTTCGTATTTTCTAATTTACATTTTAATTATGTAAATTATTCAAATTCAAATTACTGTCACATTCATTTCCAATTAATCTCATTAATTAAGGTAATTAATGTCTTTTTATGCCATAAATCACTTATGTGATTAATGACCAATTTATGGCAAGTTTTCCTAAAATTATCATTTTAACCCAACGTTACCCCGTCCAATATTAGGCTAACCATCTCAGCCTAATTTAAGTTCGCATGATTTTTGGTGTAAAGTATTAGGCTAAAAACTTAGCCTAATTTAATATACGCAAATTGGCATAAATTAGCATAAACATGACAAGGGTATAACTTTGGTATTGATGGCATAATCAATATGAACATAATAGGGTGTACTTACAAAATAACTAACATGAACATTTTTAGGGGTGAACTTGCAAAATAACTAACATGAACATTATAATGTCATGGGTATAAACTTGCAAAAAGACTAACATAAACATTATAATGTCATAGGTATGAACTTGCACTTATAGGCTAACTCAACATATATGTGTTTTTAACATAGGCCATATTAACAGCATACATGAGAATTAGCAATATGAACTAATCCATATACATATGTTAATTTGCAACATAGGCAAATCAACATACGTATATCTGAGTTAGCAACATAGGCTAATCAACATACATATGTGTTAATTAGTAACATAGATTTAAACATACTTGCAAATTAATCCCAACATATGATAAGTGTGAACATGGCATAAGTTTTGCATAAACATGAACATATAGATTTGACAATTGGCCGCATAACTTCACTACATAAACTTGCATAATAAACTACACAATTATCATAAGATGTTACAATCCAAGTCCATGCTTATACAAATAATCTAATCCAATAATCCCAAATTTAACATGATAATAGAATCAAGTCACTGGCATAGATTAATATTATAAAACATAATAAACATCATACTTAATAATTCTCAATTCAACATGATAATAGAATCAAATCACAAACGTATATTAATAACATAACGAATATCGTACTATTATCATTTCATCGCAACACATTATATTCATATTAATTCGCATTCTAAAAATGTAGCTAAACTTACAATCGTAGGCGGTCTTGTTTTCTGAGTTATGAAATTATGAATTTGCAAAGCTTTCCTTTGGGAAGACGTTGCTTTGATTCTAATTTGTTGTTGCTTTTTAATCTTTTAGTTTGTATTCGCTATGTTGTTCGTCTCTTTCAAGTGGAGGCTCCCTCTAGTTCTCAGTAGACAGCATGTTGGCTCCAATTCTTATTCTTTTTTTTTTTTGTGAATTTTTAGTTTGAGACCTAGGGTCTTTTTATAGAGTTGCAAGTTAATTTGAGCCGTCGATGAAGCTAGGGTTAACCAGAGCCGTCCGTTGTAAAGAGAAGCCAATTATGTTCACCATTTCTTTCTTAATGTACATTTACTATTATTTGTCAATCCATATAAATACGTATGCATTAGATACATCTCCCCTTTACACATTTATTATTATTTTTGTATGCACATTAGATACATCTCCCCTTTACACATTTATTATTATTCTTGTATGCACATTAGATACATCTCCCCTTTACACATTTATTATTATTCTTGTATGCACATTAGATACATCTCCCCTTTACACATTTATTATTATTCTTGTATGCACATTAGATACATCTTCCCTTTACACATTTATTATTATTCTTGTATGCACATTAGATACATATCCCCTTTACACATTTATTTTTGTATTAGCAAATTTAGTGTTAACAGAAATACGGGGTGTTACATTCTCCCCTCCTTAAAGGATTTCGTCCCCGAAATCTCCAAGTCTAGGAGAACATATATCCTACCATCCAAATGTCCATCTACTCATTCATCAAACACGAGAGTCCATTGTCCTTAAAAGACTTCTAATGCTTCATGATCATTTGCATCGTGTGTGTACATGTCCTTATCTAATGCAAAAATCAGGCGGTCTACTGATTCAGTTGACCTCCTTAATGCAAATTATGTAAGTGTCATGAATCCATTATGTATGCAAACTTTTTCCTATTCATAATTCTACATGAGTGCGCAATCATTCAAACAAATGCGACATCCATATGACAACATATTAAGCTTCCACCATATACAAACATAAACACATATATGCATATGCAATATGAAGCGACTGAGCCGATCTAAAACCCCAGATTGTGTGTGTATATGCATCCACGAGCAACCACTAGCAAACATTTGCAACTACTTGCAACCATCATCCATAACATGTTTCACCTACATCTTTACATCCAAAGGGGTTTCCACCTAAGGATAAAAGGGTAAGGTCGGGGAGATATACCTAAAAATATAGATACTAACATGACTTTAAGGAAATAGAGAGATCAAAAATGTACCCTCAAAAAGAAAAGGGTAGGCTGTGCGTATTCTATCCTCAGTTTCCCAAGTCATGTCTTCCTCGGCGTCGCTCCACTGAACTTTGACGAGTTTTACTTCGCGGTTGCATAGCTTTTTCACTTCAGTTCCTAAGATGCGAGTTGGAACTTTCTTCACAGTTGCTTCGCGTTCTACTTCAGCTTCTTCTAGAATGTTTGGCTCTACCACTTCCGCCGACTCATGTAGATACTTCCGGAGGTGAGAAACATGAAAGACGTTGTGAACTATGGCCAGTCTCTCGGGTAACTCTAACCTGTTGGTCATCTTCCCAATCTTCTCGATGATAGGAAACGACCCTACAAATCTTAGTGCTAGCTTCCCTATGGATCCAAAGCGAATGACGTTCCTTAAAGGAGATACCTTAAGGAAAACCCTGTCCCCAACCTCAAATTCAAGGCCGGTCCTTTCTTGTTTGCGTAGGATTTTTGTCTGTCTTGGGCTGTCTTCATTCTTCTCCATATTAAGTCTACTTTCTCTGAAGTCTCTTGGATCATATCTGGTCCAAGTATGAGCTTGTCAGTAGACTCCCACCAACAAGTGGGCGATCGGCACGGTCTTCCATATAAAGCTTCGAAGGGCACCATCCCGATGGTGGCTTGGTAGCTATTGTTGTAGGCAAATTACACCAAAGGAAGATGGTCCTCCCAAGTCCCTCCAAAGTCAAGGACGCAAAGTCTTAAATGGTCTTCCAAAATCCTGTTCACCCTTTCCGTCTAACCATCAGTTTGGGGGTGATAGGCCGTGCTCAAACATAAATGTGTGCCTACAGCTTCTTGTAGACTCTGGCAAAACTCGCTTGTGAAGATAGGATCTCTGTCGCTAATAATGCTGGAAGGTATTCCATGGAGTCGAACTATCTCCTTTAAGATAAAGAGATGCTAGAGACGAGGCAGTCCTTCTACTCTTGACAGGTAAAAAGTGGGCGCTTTTAGTAAGCCTATCCACTATTACCCAAATGCTAGTGTTGCCTCTTCTAGACCTAGGAAGCCCATCAATGAAGTCCATTGAAATGCTATCCCACTTCCACTGTGGGACCTCTACAGGATGGAGCAGACCGTCAGGCTTCTTCTGCTCCGCCTTGACTTGTTGGCAAATCATGCACTTAGAAACAAAATCTGCCACGTCCTTCTTCATGCCACTCCAAAAGAAAACTCTCTTTATGTCCTTGTACATTTTGTCCCCGCCTGGATGTATTGTCATCTTGGAATGATGTGCCTCCTCAAGAACTTTCTTCACCAACTCCTTTGCCTGTGGGACGCATAGTCTTCCATCCCGTCTTAACCACCCTTTGTCGTCGATGGTGTATCTATCGAGGTGACTAGAAGTCTCACCCCTAACGAGCTTATCAACCACTTCTACAAGTTGAGGGTCTTCTCGTTGTGCAGCCCCTATTGAGTCTAAGAGAGTGGGCCGCACTTCTAGCGATGCTAACAGACCGGGTACAAAATCAGAGGAGGGCCTAAAGTCAAAACTGGCTATAAACTCTAGGCTTCGCCTTTCAACAAATAGCGGGCTCAACGTTAGCTTATTTCAACTCAAGGCATCTGCGACTACGTTGCCCTTGCCAGGAGTGTAGGAAATCTCGAAATCATACGAGGCAAGAAACTCCATCCACCTTTGTTGCCTTAAGTTAAGGTCCTTCTGCAAGAAGAGATACTTCAAAGATTTATGGTCAGTATAGAGTTCAAATTTCTCGCTGAGGAGATAGTGGCGCCAAGACGATGGCGGCCAACTCAAGGTCGTGGGTTGGGTAGTTCCTTTCATGAACTTTCAACTATCTTCCGCCATAAGCTACTACCCTTCCTTCTTACATTAGGACAGCGCCTAGTCCTGTCCCGCATGCATCCGTGTATACTGTAAACATTTTGCCTCCATCCGGCAAGGTCAGAATCGAGGCTGTTGTAAGAGCCCTTTTTAAGCGTTGGAAAGCAAACTCGCAATCCAAATCCCAAGAGAAAACTAGATTCTTCTTTGTTAGACTTGTAAGAGGAGCTGAGATTTTTGCAAAGTCTCTGATGAACTTCCGATAAAAGCCTGCAAGCCCGAGGAAGCTTCGGACCTTGGTTGCATTCCTTGGTGCCTTCCAATCTTGCACTGCTACTACTTTTGCGGGGTCTACAGCTAACCCCTATTTGGACACTATATGCCCAAGAAATCTCACTTCTTCTTTCCAAAAGTGGCACTTGGAGAATTTAGCTTTTAATTGATGTGTTCTAAGAGTCTCCATGATTGCCTTTAGGTGTTGAGCATGCTCTTCCTCATTTTTTGAGAAGATCAAAATATCGTCTATGAAAACCACCACGAATTTATTGAGGAAATCTCTGAACACCCTACTCATTAGGTCCACGAAGTAAGCGGGTGCGTTTGTCAAGCCAAAAGGCATGACAAGCCACTCAAAGAATCCGTCTGGGGTTCTGAAAGCTGTCTTATCGATGCTATCATCAGCTACCCTTAGCTGATGAAATCCGGTTGCCAAATCAAGTTGGGAGAAAACCGATGCTCCTACAAGTTGGTCAAACAAATCGTCAATTCTGGGGAGAGGGTGCCTATTCTTTTTAGTCAGCTTGTTTAGCTCCCTATAGTCAACACATAGACGGAGTGAACCATCCGCCTTTGTAGCGAACACCACTGGAGCGCCCCATTCTGAAATGCTCCACTTAATGAACCCCTTTTCTAAAAGCTCTTTAATCTGCTTACTGAGCTCTTTCCTTTCCCTAGGAGCTATCTGCCTAACAGGCAAAGCAACGGGCTTCACATTGTCAACAAGATAGATGCGGAAGTCTATTTCCTGTTTCGGAGGTAAGGCCTTCACCTCATCAAAGACATCCGAATATTCTCGGACCACCTTAGCTGACTGCAAATTCTCAACAGAAGCGTCAAGCGATTCAAGATAACTAAGCATAACCACATTCGAGGGATTACAAGTAATTTCCAGAGTGTTACCGAGTTGGGTTAAGAGCCTAACCACTCTTTTCTCAGAATCAAGGATGGCACCATTACTGGATAGCCAGTCCACGCCCAAAATCAATCCATACCCCGAGAAGCCCAAAACAAAGGTACTACATCTAAATTCTACACTTAGAATAGAGATTTTCAAATTCATACAGATCATTGACAAATAAGCTGGGCCTCCAATTGGATTGGAGACAACCAAGGGATCCTCTACCATACTAGTTTCTAGGTGCAGAGATTCTACTAAAGCAGATGAAATAAAGGAGTGTGATGCACCAGAATCAAATAAAGTGCGAACTGGTTGATCATAAAGATAAACTACACTTTCTACAGAAGTATTTCTACCTCGCTGTTGCAGAGGAGGTGCCTCCAGTGCATGAACTTGTCCACCCGAAGTGGATGCAACTTTCTGCGCCTGCCCTCGCCTCTTAGGGCAGTCCTTAGCTATGTGTCATGTTTCTCCACAATGAAAGCAACCACCATTCATCTTTGCCTTCTTCTTCCTGTAGTCTTTCACCACATGTCCAACCACACCACAGAAATTACACTTTCTTGTTTCGCGAGCTTTGTTGTTTTTCCCGCCCTTCTTAAAGTCTGTTTTCTTAGGCTGTAAAGCTTCTTTCTTCCCCTGAGACCCTTCCGCCTTTATCTCCTTCTTGCGTTTATCCTCCTCATGTAGTAACGCCATCTGTACCAGCCTTTCATATGTAGCTCCTATAGGTACATGGGTCATGGTCAGGCTATGAAGCGGCTCATTCAGTCCCTTGACAAAGCGGAGAGCCTTCTTGTGTTGGGTGTTGACTAGGTCCAGTTCGAACCTAGCCAGCTGATCAAACTGGTTGACGTACTCTTTGACGGTCATACTTCCTTGCTTAAGGGATAGGAACCTCTCCATTTGAAGACTTCTATCAGCTTCTGAAAGGAATTTCAGCTCAAATCTAAATCTGAAATCTTCCTACGTTTCTACTGGTCTTTCTGCATTGGTGACTTCCCACCAGTAGGAAGCCTCTCCTTTGAGCAACCACACTGCCAGTCTTACCTTCTGCTTGTCTTCTACCTCGAAGATAACGAAAAGATCTTCGGTCTCTTTCAGCCAGTTCCTGGCTGCTACGAAGGACTCGGTTCCATGAAAGTCTTTCCTACCCATAGCTTTAAAATCTCTACAAGTCTTGGCAAAAGCATTTCCTCTCGGAGGAGGAGGAGGAGGAGGGCGGATTTCAGCAATTGGGGGAGGAGGAGGAGGAATTGCTGCAGCTGGGGGAGAAGATTCGCTAGGCCCGCCTCATTGGCCCTAGCTTCCAAGTACCTTCTAAACCAACCAGGTACAGTCACACCTTCTGGAAGGTTAAATTCTCCCGACATGCTGAAACGAAAAAGGAAAGATTCAAAACGAAGGATAGATAATTCACATGGCTTTGGGGGATTATGCCTTTCTAAAACTATAAAACAATTCTTTTTCTTGAAAAATACTTCTTTAAATTTTAATTTGAATATAGTTTCAAAAACATTTTATCTGGTCTGGTAAACCTATGCTCTGATACCAAGTGAAACACCCCACCTCCATTAAGGTCACTCACAAAGGGAATGCCTTAATTTTGGTGGAGGTTTATAAGTAAAAGACACAGATAAAACACAAGACAGATATAAACACATATAAATAAGTAGCAGAAAAACCAACAGACTTTTATTATCATAAATACGTGTTCATACAGGACATTTCTAACATTGTATCAAAACAAACTTCTAATCATTACAACCATAATACTGTCTTGATTTTAAAAGTTAAAGAAGCATGAAACATAAATAAAGCTGCATAATCCCCATAAATGATATCCAAAGCCATGGTCCAAATGAAAGAAATCCAAGCAATACATTCTCTCTCTTCAAGCTAGATAAAAAACTGACTAAGCTGCGGTGTTTCCTCCTTGTGGACCTTGGGGGGGGGGGGGGGGGGACGGAAGAAAAGAAGGCGAAAGGAAAATGGGTCAGACATAAGTCTGGTAAGTCTAGCTATATTCCTAGAATGTTAATAATAAAAAGATCATGACTTGCATAAAGTGAGAACAGGACGATATCGGGGTAATAGACTATCCTAGAACTAGATAAGGTGTCCTAAAATGAACATCCCTTCGCACCCTATTTTAAATCTCTATCTCTGCACCTACTAATTCTTATACCAACAGGCACCCCGTGATTGGGGTGAAGTGATCCCTTTCTCTTTCTTTAAAAGATCGGCTCCTACTCGTATAATCACATATGTCCTACGGCCCTATATGGTAGATACCTATGCTGGTCCCACCATGGGGTGTATCAAGTCCAATGGTGGCGGCCCCGACACAATTCTAGCATGCATAGGGTATACTACTAATGCTCCAATGCCTTGATTTGTCTGCTCCAAAGTGTGTGCACGCCCACACTCTGTTAGAACCCACACTGTGCACCAACCGCCATCGCTTTTTACCGCTTACAATCACCCCAGTAATCGTGCCCCACCCTGCCTAGTTCAGGGTACCATGATACCTAATTGGGTTACTGCTGTAACGGGTCCCCGTTACTAGGTTTTCTAGTCAAACATGTTAAGTGGTTAAGTGTATGAATGAACCTAACACCCATCCATCCAAATTATTTTAACATGTTGAATATGGTTAAGTATTTATTAAATTGACTTAACCCTATCAGTCCTAACTCAGCTCTAATTGTCTTATTAGAGCACCAACCTCTCACATTAGACAGATATTGTTGTGGCTGCCTATATGCCGGTTGGGTTCTGGCAGTCTTACGCCACAACTCAGTTTAACCTCGGGTCTTTATTTGGCCCCATGCCTTAACCTCTCACATTGGATAGCTATTGTTGTGACAACTGGACAACTGGGCGGGTCCGGGCAGGTTTACGTCACAACTCAATCCAACCTCGGTTTAAGCGCGTTCGTATTTTCTAATTTACATTTTAATTATGTAAATTATTCAAATTCAAATTACTGTCACATTCATTTCCAATTAATCTCATTAATTAAGGTAATTAATGCCTTTTTATGCCATAAATCACTTATGTGATTAATGACCAATTTATGGCAAGTTTTCCTAAAATTATCATTTTAACCCAACGTTACCCCGTCCAATATTAGGCTAACCATCTCAGCCTAATTTACGTTCGCATGATTTTTGGTGTAAAGTATTAGGCTAAAAACTTAGCCTAATTTAATATACACAAATTGGCATAAATTAGCATAAACATGACAAGGGTATAACTATGGTATTGATGGCATAATCAATATGAACATAATAGGGTGTACTTGCAAAATAACTAACATGAACATTTTTAGGGGTGAACTTGCAAAATAACTAACATGAACATTGTAATGTCATGGGTACAAACTTGCAAAAAGACTAACATAAACATTATAATGTCATAGGTATGAACTTGCACTTATAGGCCAACATATATGTGTTTTTAACATAGGCCATATTAACAACATACATGAGAATTAGCAATATGAACTAATCCATATACATATGTTAATTTGCAACATAGGCAAATCAACATACGTATATCTGAGTTAGCAACATAGGCTAATCAACATACACATGTGTTAATTAGTAACATAGATTTAAACATACTTGCAAATTAATCCCAACATATGATAAGTGTGAACATGGCATAAGTTTTGCATAAACATGAACATATAGATTTGACAATTGGTCGCATAACTTCACTACATAAACTTGCATAATAAACTACACAATTCTCATAAGATGTTACAATCCAAGTCCATGCTTATACAAATAATCTAATCCAATAATCCCAAATTTAACATGATAATAGAATCAAGTCACTGGCATAGATTAATATTATAAAACATAATAAACATCATACTTAATAATTCTCAATTCAACATGATAATAGAATCAAATCACAAACGTATATTAATAACATAACGAGTATCGTACTGTTATCATTTCATCGCAACACATTATATTCATATTAATTCACATTCTAAAAATGTAGCTAAACTTACAATCGTAGACGGTCTTGTTTTCTGAGTTCTGAAATTCTGAATTTGCAAAGCTTTCCTTTGGGAAGACGTTGCTTTGATTCTAATTTGTTGTTTCTTTTTAATCTTTTAGTTTGTATTCGCTATGTTGTTCGTCTCTTTCAAGTGGAGGCTCACTCTAGTTCTCAGCAGACAGCATGGTGGCTCCAATTCTTATTCTTTTTTTTTGTGATTTTTAGTTTGAGACCTAGGGTCTTTTTATAGAGTTGCAAGTTAATTTGAGCCGTCGATGAAGTTAGGGTTAACCAGAGCCGTTCGTTGTAAAGAGAAACCAATTATGTTCACCATTTCTTTCTTAATGTACATTTACTATTATTTGTCAATCCATATAAATACGTACGCATTAGATACATCTCCCCTTCACACATTTATTATTATTTTTGTATGCATATTAGATACATCTCCCCTTTACACATTTATTGTTATTCTTGTATGCACATTAGATACATCTCCCCTTTACACATTTATTATTATTCTTGTATGCACATTAGATACATCTTCCCTTTACACATTTATTGTTATTCTTGTATGCACATTAGATACATCTCCCCTTTACACATTTATTATTATTCTTGTATGCACATTAGATACATCTCCCCTTTACACATTTATTATTATTTTTGTATGCACATTAGATACATCTCCCCTTTACACATTAATTTTTGTATTAGCAACTTTAGTGTTAACAGAAATACGGGGTGTTACAAAATTTGCCTGAAAATAATCACATAATCTAACCACGTAATTGAAATCATTGTAGCCAAACGAATTGGTATGTAGGAGGATACGTCATAATCAATGTGCAGCACAATTAAATTGAAATCATTGTTGCCAAAGGAATTGCTGGTTTTCCCCAAGTATTTACTGTTTAAATTTTCTTTCAATATTTTACAGTGGAATAGTGGCATAACAAAGTTTCAGATTGAAAGTGTTCTCTTACTGTTTATTGCTCATGCGTAACTCAGAGAGCCTAAATTGGTGATGGTTATGGTAATAAGATAAAAGCCTAAATTGGTGATTGTTATGGTAATAAGATAAATGATTAAAGGTCGAACCCTGTTGTCTTAGTGGATTATCAATTTTATTTTATTTTTGAAACTAAAATGTGTGATCTTCTGAATAGAAGAGAGCACACATATTATCAATTTTATTTTATTATGCATATAAGATTAGCTCTTGCTTTTATATACCGCAAGTTTTACAGTACAACCAGACCATGATAGAGAATAAATTCATCTAAATTCAACTAATCTTAAGTTATAAAATTTAATATTTGTTAAGCAAATATGCTTACCTATATGTTCTTCTACAGGTTCATTTTATACTGTATACCAAACACACGTAGAAAGAAACATAGATTTTCCACGGTCTTAGCAGGAAATCATGATCTTAAATAGTGTGATTTTATATTTGTTCTTTATTTTTATTTGAAACCATTTGATTATATACTTGCATCTTTAATGTTTGCATTCTGGAATGAGTAAACTTTACAATTGAATTTATTGGGTGTGTGCTAAAGTCTATGAGCTTGGGAACTACTCATTTAGAATTTTCTTGGGTGTGTGCAAAAGTTAAATACAGCTCCTCCACCGACCAAACTGTAGTTCCTTCAACTGCACTGCCTCAGTCCCACATCCCCTCTGTGACCATCTAGCATCGCAGCACAATCTGCCATGACACAAACCACAAACACATACCCACTCATCTACACATACCCACCTACTGCTCCAAAACTGCTACCCAGACCCTTTTCAATCAATTCAGTCAAAACGTACTCTATACAGATTTTTCTACGCTTCCGACGTACCCTTTTTTGTGCTTCAGTTTTCGCCATTTCAAATTGAGAGGTGGCCTATCGAAATTTCCTATCAAAGTTTAAAGTTTCATTAATTTATGTTCAAATCTGAATAAATTTAAACTTATTAACTCATTGGTTAATACTAAGCAGTTTTCAAGATTCCCTTCTGATTGGAATCTTACATTATTTACTAAATAGACTGGTTGATTTACATGAATTCTTAATCAACGGTGAATATCATCATTTTGGACTGTAAAAAAAACTTTAATCTTGATTTATTTGGCAGTAACAAAGTACAGTTGCATTTGAATCGAAACTGTTTGCATATGTTATTTGAATTTACAGAACAGAAGAATCCTACCAATGTGCTTTATTTCTTGGTTCCTGCGTATGTGCATGCATGATGCATTGTGCGCTCGAATTATAAAATTGGAAGATTCATCAAAACCCTTGCTTTATTAAACCTCCCGGTTGCTAAAAATTATTTTTTCTTCTGTTCAGTTCGTCCCTACATTAAGACCATTAGAGCATCATCCACCCATCCATTTTTACCCAGTTGAATCTGAGATGTCTTTTGCAGCAATAAATTGATGCAAATTCACATTTAGTTCAGTACGCATTAAATATTTTAGCTCATATTAAAATTAAAGTTATGGGTACGTTTTGTGTAGAAAATTAAATTTGTTTTTTAAAAAGGAAACTTATTCTACCTTCAAAACTCTATTTATTAATACGTAGCTCCATTTTTCAATATAGACAATTCACCATATAATCAATTCAATCACAAACATCTCAACCCTACACCAAGTTCAACCACACTGCGAACCAAAGCACCCCTCCCACTCTGTCAAAATCATCTCAACGCCATAAACTTTCTGATACACATCAACTTTCTGTGTAGATGATGTTAATTTTTCCATATAATATTTATCACATTAATTTTGTACTATGATTTGTTGGTTGCGTGCTTAATTATGCTACAAATATCTGTGTGTAATTTCAGTATTGGGATACGTGATTACCCGATAAGCACCACTGTATATATCAATATATACTGATTAATTTGCTTTTATGTTTATGGGAGAATAAAAATATGAACTATAGGATGACTTTTATGATTATTAATTGGTTAATGTTGATTAGTTAACTAGCTTGCGTTTGCTTGTATATTATCCATAGTATGTTCTTTACAGATGTCTAACTACGTATATTTTAGGTGGCTTGATGAGTAAACTTCAATGTTAGCGGTTATCTTTATCCATATGGCTTTATGATGGTTATTTTAATAGTTCTGTCAAAGGATGACTGAGTTTAAGTGAACAAAAAAAGGATATGAATATAGAGACTAATAACCAAAAGATTACTGAGTTTAAGATTTGAACACAAAACCTAATACCTCAAATGATGTGAGCATATTTAAAGCAGTAGAAGACGATGTACTTTTTGTTGAAATCCATGAATATTATATGGAAAAATCAACATCATCTACACCATTTCAACCTGACAGCACCTACGTGCATCACCTTCTATGAACTTCAACCATTCAATTCCTAAGCAACAATTCAAGTCCTAAATCAATGATTCCTTTTGCGACTATACACACAAAAGGGACGAAGTGTTGTAAAGGGAACCACGTTTCTCTGTTTCTATTACCATATAAGATGAAAATATGATGGCCGGATGTTAAAAAGTAAAACAAAAAACATGTATTCGGCTCTAGTCCTAAAGCAACAATTCAAGTCAAGCTCTATTCAGTCCAACAATAATAACACAATAAGCAACCCAAATCTTAACACTACCAACAATAGTCATTTTAATATTGGAGTATTCACTTATCATATTGGTGGAGTATCATTGTTTATGTGCAGTCTAACAAACATAGTTCATATACTATTATTGTTAAACTGAAAAATAAAACTTACTAGAACTTTATTCTGCAACGACATATGCCACCGACCAAGCTACGGTAGTTCCAAAAGCATCTTCCATATATGTACACTCCGATGTAGGTCTCCATAGCAATGCGTCATTAACTCTAACAAAGTCCACCCAAACTGTTACCGCATCTTTTCCTAATGGAACAGAGTGAACCATTGATGTCGGATCAGTAGAAAAGATAGTTCCTTCAGCCACTACTTGTCCCGTGTAAATACACCCAATCTTTTTCCATCGATGATATAGGCAATCAAAATTCTCAAGCTTTGATGTAGAATTTGTTTTTCTGTTTTAATCAAACAAAATATTACATATTTCATAATTTGAATTTCTATTATCCAAACTAACTGCAAAAATGAAGATTGATGTAAATTAAACTTACTTCAAAAGCAATCCAGCTCACAAAGAGACTTGTAACATCGACACAAAACCTACTCAAAAACCCGGGTTCTTTAGATCCAGCTCACAAAGAAGCACTAGAAATCATACTGGAAATCACAAAGAAGCTTTCTAGTGTAGCTGCACTATAAACCGCTTTCCTATAGACTTCCTATAGACTACAGCTATACTCCAGCATAATGAGCAGTTGCCGGTTGTTATTCACAATCGCTACAAATCTGTTGTTTATAATTATCATAAACAGCAGACCTGTAGATATTGTGAACAGCGACGAGTGAGCAGTTGCTCGCTACTCTTAACAACAGCAAGCAGCAGCAGCTTGCTCTTGTAAAAAAGCAACTGCTTGTTGCTGTAAATAGCAATGAGTAGCTGCTGAGCGGCTTTAAACATATTTGAGAAGAGCAATGAGTCATTAAACATGTTAAACTTTAAAAGTTGATGTTGACAACTAATTAATCCCAGTGATCAAATCTCATTTTTATACACTGAATTCTTAGAATATACAGTCTAATTTTTTTTTTAAATTTGTGTGATATGATTTAATATGCCTAAACACACATAAAAGGCATAATAACATGCAAATAAGGCTACGTGCATCAAGAAGACTATGTTTTATAGATATCGATTTAATTTAAGTAGAAAGGTTAGGAAATAACCAAAATATTAGTTAATTTCTCCTTTAAATTTTTGATATTTAAGTATTGTTTGATAGCCCAAAGTCACACTGTAACATGCCACAGAAGGAACAGAAAGCTCTGCATTTTGGTTTGTTCTTGGTAGTAACAGGGCTTTAAAATGTTTGTAGTAAACAGGGCTTTAAAATGTTACACAATATATTGTTGGACAGCCTCACTTGTAGACATGTTCATTTAATGAAGGTTTGTTTCTACCACAGGTAGCCACACTATCAACCGATCACACTTACTTTTACATCCTTTTTCATTATATTTTAATTTTATCTATATAATGAGCCACGTATTATTTTTTATTAATGTTAATGTGGGTAAATGTTAACTTTGCTATATGACAGAAATTTCTAATCTTACATGAATATGTTTTTCTCTTTAGTACTATATTTTAAAAATCCATCAGCTTTTCGTAAAAAGGTAAAACATTTTTCTAATTTCCCACTTAATAGGTTTCGCCATGGCTACGCAGCCAAAATCCCTCGTTAAGAATCGGTGATTCATCAGATGCAGGGTAAAGGAAGGAAAATGTAAAGCGTATCAAAAGAGCTACGTTTGCGGATAGTCATGACAATCAAGTTATCATGATCAGTCAAAATAAAGAAATAAAGTCGAGGACAACAATTGATCCTGTTAAATACAATGGCGGTAATGATGAAAAATAGAATACTACAAAGGCAAAACGTATTTTCAAGTCAAAAATTGTTTCATTACCACAGACTGAAATGAAAAAAGATGTAATGCTGCTGGTAGGCAAGCCTTCAGTGTTGCCAGTTGAAGATGTAGGTGGTGCCTTGCAATTATTACAATTATGCTTTTGAGAAATTCGACATGAATAGTGGTCAAGCTGATTCTATACTACAAGATATTGCTAGCAAGTTCTCCATGAGCCTCAAGGGACACTATGCATTTGGTCAATTCCTTATAAACTTGCTTTCTATGATCTCTGAGAATGTGAAAACAGATGGGGATGCATGGCTTGAATTATTAAAAACATGCATTGAAAAGTCTGAGTGAAGAACGAAGGATCTGGATATGGACTTAATCGAAATGGGTGCAAGGGGAATTAATTGTCTCGATCCATCTAGAAAATTATTTATATTGAATTTCTTTGCGACGAGGTTCTACTCACGGATGAGTAGTGAAAGTTCATAGAAGAAGCACAAACAAATCTTCGGGAGGAAAGAAGAGAAATCAAAGAGAAATTGGCTGAAGCAAAGAAAAAGGAGAAGCAACTACAACAAGATGTTAAAGATCAAATTACTAAAGCTATGATTTCAGCAAGCGATGGGACCCCTCTTTCTTTATCTGAGTTTGATAAACTTCTATTGAAACTTCGAGGAAAGACGGATAAAGTGCAGGTTGAAGTCATTACTTCTCTTGCACTTGTTTGTAAGAAGAATCGATATTCTGATGCTGCAAGGATTTAAACCTTGGCATTGGCTGGTAATGGGAAGATATTTTGGAAACTAAGCTGTTATAACAGCGGTGACAGTATTATTCTTCAAGAGATTGGAAAGTGGAACTCTGTCACCTCACAAGATATATGGTTTTCTTATGTCAAAGATGACAAAGATATGGTGGAAGAATACATTGATTCTTTAAGGAACACAGTACTAGAATTTGTCTCAGATAATGATGAAGGGGATGAGGGAATGGAAATTTAGCTGCATTTGAAAGGTTTGCTGCTTTGCTACCCTGAAGCATTATTTTGGTTATTTTGAATGCTTCTTGCATGACATACTTTGTATGTAAAACCAGTTTTAATTGTAGTAACCTAGTAGGTAAAGCAGATGAGGGTCTACATTTTTGTGCACTTAATTATCATCTGTTATACATTATGCATGTTATAATTACAGCTAACAGTAATATATGTAGGAATCGCAGTAATATATTATACATTATGCATGTTATCTTCGGATTTAGGAATCTTAACCCGTTTCCCAAATATTAATAGCTCTGTATTATCCAAACATAACTTGATTCAAAAGCAGGATAACATTTGTACCAAAAATATATTTCATCTTAAACAATATCATGCTCACAGATCCATTGCTTTTTCTTTGATTTATCACACCAATTTTCACTACCTTTTAAGCTGACACACCCACTGACCTAGTTTTCAACTAAAATACATCCATTGTATTTTGTACTGAACAAGCCAATAGATTGGTGATTGAAAACTTCAAACAAGAACTTACAGTACAAAGTTTTTGCCATTTAATAACTAATCATCTTAAGGTCAAGCACCTTGTTTAATTTTAAAAAGTTTATTAACTCTCGCAAATTGATTTGGGCATTGTAAAATAAACAGCTGACAATGAAAGTAACGAAAGCAATAATCTTTACATCGATTACCTCGATCTGTAGATTCAGGCCATGTGAACAAAGCGGACGGAAGCGGTTTCGACGACCAAAGTGGATGTGAGATGATGGCGATGATTTGATGATGACGAGCGATGATTCTACGTATAATTTGATGACCGAAGTGGAAGATGTAGGACAATTGATTTAGCGAGAGGGAAATTTTGGTCGAAGGAGGGTGGTGATTTACCGAGAGAGAAATTTTGGTGGAAGGAGGGTGGAGAGAGGGAAATTTTGGTGGGAGGAGGGAAATTTTGGTGGGAGGAGGGAAAAATGAAACGCTAGATAGAAAGAGGCGGGTATGAAAAACGTAACTGCCTGTAAGCAAAAGGACAACCCGATTAAACAAAAAAAAAACCTGAAGCCTACAATATACAGTTGCTCTTATGCATAAACGCCGCCAATAAATGTAACTAAAGCCAGGATTTCTTGTAGTGACTACTTTTGATAATTGGCATTACAAACTTGGTCATCCTAGTGTAAAAATAATGAAAAGCATATTCAGTAAAAATAACATTGCCTGTAATGATGTTTCTATATCTTATATTTGTACCTACTGTCAAATGGGTAAGAACCATAAGTTACCATTCAATTATTCTTTAACAAAGTACTCCAAATCATTTGATTTTGTTGCATCTGATTTATGGGGACCTGCCCCAATAAGCACAGACTATGGCTACAAATATTATATTTCATTTGTAGATGCAAACACAAGATAGACATGGATATATTTTTTAAAAGCTAAGTCTGATACACTTGACACCATCATCAAGTTCATGAATATGATAGAAAATCAGTTCAATACTAAAGTTAAAATTGATTAACATAGAAATGTGTTTATTTTATGCTCTTATATCTTATCTTTTGTATATAAATAAATATTACTTGGGTATTGTTTTGTTACTTTTACTGATATTCCAACCCAGCCCGCATGCAACCAGAAAAGTAGAGAAATGGAGATCAGATTGCTATATATTTACATTTTGAAGAATTATAGATGAAGATCCCACATCTAGTTGCTGTTGGACAATAAAATGATTGATAAAAAGGCCATGCACATCTCAAATCAATGGAGACTTGTCAAAGAACCAAGAGGAAAAGAAGAAAGACCAAAAATTTAATAGATTTAACTAAGGCCCATTTGAGATTCTCATTGTAAACTAATTAGTGATGTAATGGCTAGGCCCATTTGTAATTAGGGTTAGGGTTTGGTATATCTCCTATAAATACGCTTGTAATATCATTGTAGCCACCATCCTATCCTATCCCATTTTTCCTCTTCTTCTCCATTAATAAAGTTTCTAGTTCTCTTTTATTTTTCTATATTTTAATTTTCATAGCAACTAGCTCCATCTACACAATTAGGTTTGGTAGAGTACTGATTGTATTTTGCACACCTTTTCATTAGTGATTGACCGTCTGATTAGATTCAGCGGTAATCCTAATTTTAATTCCTGTCTGTTATTTTAAATTTCTACAATTTCAATTTCTGTTCTTTTTACTGCTTCTTTAGGTCAATTGGATCGAATATAGATTTGATTAGATTCAGATCTGATTCAATACAATAATAGTTTAAATTGCAGTTTCAATTTCGTTTGCTTTCAAAACCAACCTCGAAGATTTGCCTAACTCGCCCACGAAATTCTATAAATAATAATTTTTAATTTTTCCTCCCTGTGTTCGACCTGTATGCTACACGCCTGTACGCTTGCAGTAATTATTTCATAAATCGTGCTTTTCTAATCTATAGGAAAGCGTCGATCAAGTTTTCGTTCACATATATCATCGTACATATGATTTTCGATCACATATAGTGGCTAAACTTCATTTCATTTTACAAATAATTTTATAACTCATTCACCTTTGGGTACGATCTTTCACATTCAGGAAACGTGTTTACAGTGTGGACACTGTTTACTTCTAGTGTGGGGGGAGTCTGCATTTCATTCATTTTCGTTTTTCTTTGTTTTTTTTCTTTTTATTTTCAACCATTTAAATAGGACCATCATACATTTTAGATTGTAGAAACATGCCATTTTCAGCCAAAATGGAAAGGAAAAAAAATGAAAAATAAAAGAAAAAGAACGAGTACCACCTGATTTCACGGTGGATGATCAGGCTCATGAAGATCGATAAGGTCATCGTCTTCGTATTGCTCGAATTCCAAAAATGGTTTCAGTCGTAGACCGCTTACTTTGAAGACTTTTCCATCCTTGGTATTTTCAATTTCAACTGCTCCATGAGGATATACTGTTTTTACAACATAAGGTCCAGTCCATCGAGATCTGAGTTTTCCTGGAAATAAGTGAAGTCTAGAGTCGTATAAAAGAACTTTTTGTCCTACATTAAATTCCTTACGGAGTATATTCTTGTCGTGTTGGGCTTTGGTTCTTTCTTTAAAGATTTTCGCATTTTCATATGCTTCATTTCTTAATTCCTCTTATTCTGAAATTTGTAACTTCCTATGTGCGCCGGCCTTTTCTAAGTCAAAATTCAAAAGTCTAATTGCCCAAAGAGCACGATGCTCTAATTCAAGAGGTCAGTGACAGGCCTTCCCAAAGACTAACCGATATGGTGACATTCCTAGATTGGTTTTGTAAGCAGTGCGAAATGCCCAAAGTGCATCAATCAGTTTTAAGGACCAATCTTTTCTATTGGAATTCACGGTTTTCTCAAGAATTTGTTTGATTTGTCTATTGGAAACTTCTACTTGCCCACTAGTTTGTGGATGGTAAGGGGTCGACAGCTTGTGTGTGATTGAGTATTTCTTGAGCAAGGACTCAAAAGCACGATTACAGAAGTGAGTGCCATTATCGCTAATGATAGCTCGAGATGTGCCAAAGCATGAAAAGATGTTTTCTTTGAGGAATTTGATAACAATCTTGTTGTCGCTGGTTTTGGTCGGGATGGCTTCAACCCATTTTGAGACATAGTCAACAACAAGCAAGATGTAAAGATTCCAAAATGAGTTAGGGAATGGTCCCATGAAATCGATGCCCCAAACATCGAATAATTCAATCACTAAAATGGGGTTGAGAGGCATCATGTTTCGCTTAGTGATTCGACCCGTTCTTTGACATCGATCACATTTAGAGCAAAATTCGAAAGCGTCATGGAAGAGTGTGGGCCAATAAAAACCACTTTGCAATACTTTTGCAGCAGTTTTTCTTGCTCCAAAATGACCGCCACAAGCATGGTCATGTGAGAAAGAGAGAATACTTTGGTGTTCATGATCGGGTACACACCTTCGAATGATTTGGTCTGGACAGTATTTGAAAAGATATGGGTCGTCCCAATAGAAGTTTCGAACTTTAGAGAGCAATTTTTGTTTATCTTGTTTCGACCGTTCAGCGGGTGTTTGCTGTGTGACAAGATAATTCACAATGTCAGCGTACCAAAGGGTGTTAGAAATGGAAAGAATTTGTTCGTCCGGAAAATAGTCATCGATTTGGGTGTCGTCAACATTTTCATGCACAATTCGAGAGAGATGATCAGCTGCAACATTCTCAGATCCCTTTTTATCTCGTATTTCTACGTCAAATTCTTGAAGAAGAAGGATCCAACGAATCAAACGGGCCTTGGCATCCATTTTAGAAAGCAAATATCGTAAGGCAGCATGGTCAGTGTACACTATGACTTTGGATCCTATGAGATGGTCTGAATTTCTCAAGAGCGAAGACAACTGCTAAAAATTCCTTTTCAGTAGTTGAATAATTCAATTGGGCCTCATTTAAAGTTTTGCTAGCATAGTAAATGACTCGAGGGAGTTTATCGATTCGTTGGCCCAAGATGGTCCCAATCGCAAAACCAGAAGCGTCACACATAAGTTCAAATGGCTGAGTCCAATCAAGGGGTTGAATAATGGGAGTTATGGTCAAAATTAACTTAAGGGTTTCGAAAGATGTTTTGCATTCATTGGAAAATTCAAACTTGATGTCTTTGGCAAGTAAATTCGAGAGAGGTTTTGAAATTTTCGAGAAATCTTTAATGAATCTTCTATAGAATCCCGCATGGCCAAGAAATGAACGAACATCCTTAACAGACTTAGGAGGAGGTAGATTAGTAATCAAATCAATTTTGGATTTATCGACTTCAAGGCCATCTTTTGAAACGACATGACCTAGAACTATCCCCCTTTTTACCATGAAATGACATTTTTCCCAATTAAGCACGAGTGATTTCTCCTTACAAAGTTTTAGGACGAGTTCTAAATGGGTGAGGCAATGGGAAAAAGATGATCCATAGATTGAAAAATCATCCATAAATATTTCCAAGAATTCTTCCACCATATCAGAGAAAATACTCATCATACACCTTTGGAAAGTCGCGAGGCATTACAAAGACCAAAAGGCATGCGACGATAAGCAAAGGTTCCAAAGGGACAAGTAAAGGTGGTCTTATGTTGATCCTCTAAAGCAACAGGGATTTGGTTATAGCCAGAGTATCCATCGAGAAAACAATAGTACTCATGACCCGCTAAGCGTTCGAGCATTTGGTCAATAAAAGGCAAGGGAAAATGGTCTTTTCGTGTGGCTAAGTTGAGCTTTCGATAGTCGATAAACTCACGCCATTTTGTTTTGATTTTTGTTGGGACGAGCTCATTACTTTCATTTTTGATCACTGTGACTCCCGACTTCTTTGGTACAACTTGTACTGGACTCACCCAAGTACTATCAGAGATGGGATAGATGATATTATTGTCTAGACATTTGATTATTTCCTCCTTGACCACTTCTCTCATGTTTGGGTTTAATCGCCTTTGAGCCTCATGGGTGGGTTTAGCCTCATCAACTAAATGTATGCGATGTTCCACAATTGATGGGCGCTAAAAACTTGATCGACGCTTTCCTATAGATTAGAAAATCGCGATTTATGAAATAATTACTGCAAGCGTACAGGCGTGTAGCATACAGGTCGAACACAGAGAGGAAAAATTAAAAATTATTATTTATAGAATTTCGTGGGCGAGTTAGGCAAAACTTTGAGATTGGTTTTGAAAGGAAACGAAATTGAAACTGCAATTTAAACTATTATTGAATTGAATCAGATCTGAATCTAATTAAATCTATATTCGATCCAATTGACCTAAAGAAGCAGTAAAAAGAACAGAAATTGAAATTGCAGAAATTAAAAATAACAGACAGGAATTAGAATTAGGATTACCGCTGAATCTAATCAGACGGTCAATCACTAATGAAACGGTGTGCAAAATACAACTTGTACTCTACCAAACCTAATTGTGTAGATGGCAGTAGTTGCTATGAAAATTAAAATATAGAAAAATAAAAGAGAACTAGAAACTTTATTAATGGAGAAGAAGAGGAAAAATGGGATTGGATAGGATGGTGGCTACAATGATATTACAAGGGTATTTATAGGAGATATACCAAACCCTAACCCTAATTACAAATGGGCCTAGCCATTACATCACTAATTAGTTTACAATGAGAATCTCAAATGGGCCTTAGTTAAATCTATTAAATTTTTGGTCTTTCTTCTTTTCCTCTTGGTTCTTTGACAAGTCTCCCTTGATTTGAGATGTGCATGGCCTTTTTATCAATCATTTTCTTGTCCAACAGCAACTAGATGTGGGATCTTCATCTATAATTCTTCAAAATGTAAATATATAGCAATCTGATCTCCATTTCTCTACTTTTCTGGTTGCATGCGGGCTGGGTTGGAATATTTGTAAAAGTAACAAAACAATACCCAAGTAATATTTATTTATATACAAAAGATAAGATATAAGAGCATAAAATAAACACATTTCTATGTTAATCAGATACCTCCACACTTATCTTTTACTCGTCCTCGAGTAAAACAAAAATTAAAAACTAACTAGATAGGTCAAACTTTCGTAGGAAACATGATTGCATTAAGCGTATGCAACAAGCCGTTAAACCTCTAGGTGTCCCTAGTAGGACGAGTGATGTCTCGTGAGGGTTTTCAGCGGATACTACCCACAAAATCCAAATGCAGTATGGATCTAATGTAACTACATGAATGCAAAAGTCTTATGCAATTGAGATTTTTTTTTTGAAAACACGACTTATTTCAGGAAAGTGGTACAACAAATAAATTAACAATTCCTAGTCAGTTGATTTTATTTTAGATACCTCAACTTGTCACAAATTTTCAATATAAATCAAGTTTTCAAATGTTAAATTCCAGTTTGGCCAGTTAGTTCGGTCGATAACATAGTGCAGCCATGAAATAGATTCTTAGTTTGCTTGGCACAATTTGCAAAGTGGTATTATTATTTTCTCATGTATGGCTAGTCAAATCAATAAGGTCAAGAAGTGTTTGGGCATCATCGCTTATTCTTTATTCTATAAAATTTTAAAATTTATGATTAAGTACGTACACCTAACTTAGAAGACCAAGGTTTACCACCCATGCACTGCCTCGCGGACTAACGGAGAGTGGGTAAAGAGCTTGCCAGATTGTGCAGACCGACTTTGACTTTGTCAACAACGTGTCGGTAATCCTTACATGTCCAATCTCATAAAATGAGACCAAGATATTCCAACGCTGACTTTGTCAACAACATGTCGGATATAGCTTGGCGGGTTTGCACACCAACGCTAGATATACAAGCAATGTTGGATACCCTTGGATTACTATTATTATTGAAATTATAAGCACAAAAGAGAGTTACGCAGATTCAACTTAACACAACTTAGTTTTAAAGATTTAAAAAGCCAATATAAGTATTTTAAGTCCTCCACTTATTTAAACAAAGACTACAATATAGAATAGATTTCATGGCCATCACCTAAGAATCTCCCTATGTACCGGTTACACTATTATCCCTAAAAATTAAACTTTTCATTATATTTCATATTCGATCTAAGCTGAGAGAAAAAATACTATTAACTGATTAACAATCTTTAACTTATTTTGTTGTATCAATCTAAAATGAGTCATGTTTCAAAAAAAAATTTGGCATGTTACTACAATCTAAAATGTATGATGGTCCTATTTAAATGGCTGAAAATAAAAAGAAAGAAAAACAAAGAAAAATGAAAATGAATGAAATGCAAAAATCATACAGTCAAATGGTGGGTCTGAATTTAAGACTCTGGACAACTATTTTAAACACAAAGGAATCATTCATAGAATTACTTGTCCATACACTTCAGAGCAAAACAGCTTAGTCGAGAGAAAACATAGGCATATAGTCGAAAATGGTTTAACATTATTATGACATGCCTCATTACCAATCAAGTTTTGGTCAGAGTCATTCAACATTGCAGTTTATTTAATTAATAGAATGCCTACAAAAGTATTGAACGACACCAGCCCATTAGAAAGTTTATATAATGTTAAACTAGATTGCTTAAGTTTAAAAACTTTTGGATGCTTATGTTTTCCCTATGTTAGACCATACAATTCAAATAAGTTAGATTTCAGGTCTAAGCCTTGCACTTTCTTAGGCTATGCTGTTAGATAAAAATGTTATAGATGCATTGACGAAAGAGGAAGAATCTTTATCAGTAGACACGTGATATTCAATGAGAATATCTTCTCTTATAGTAATAGTAGTGTTAAAACATCAAACAAGGTCTATAATGACAAAACACATGTACCTGAGATTCCAATATATGGTGATATTGTGCCTTCCCTTACAAGTAGAACGGCTAATGATGCTCATATTATCGATAATATGATTGATAACCAGCACAATACCAATAATGATGAACTACCCAGCCTCTCCGGTCCTGTACATGAAGAAAATGAAGGCGGTTATGAGCATAATCAAAGCAATCAGGATAACACTGCAAGCACTGAAGAATCTGATATCATAATACCTGAAGAAAGGAGTAGCCATGACCAACAATCGCCTAGTTTACCTGAAACAACTAGTCACCCAATGATAACCAGGTCCAAAAGTAGGATATTCAAGCCAAAGATATACATTGCAACAACCACTGATTAGGAGCCATGTACTTTTGAACAAGCAATTAAATCCAAGCACTGGAGAGCTTCCATGGATGATGAGTACAATGCACTCATCAACAATAAAACATGGGAGTTAGTCAAAAAGCCAAGAAACAAAAATCTAATTGGTTGCAAATGGACATATAGAATCAAGAAGAATCCTGATGGGACTATAAGCAGATACAAAGCAAGACTTGTTGCTAAAGGCTACACACAAAAGTATGGGTTTGACTACAATGAAACCTTCTCACCAGTAATCAAACCAGCAATAATTAGACTGATATTTATTATTGCATTAAATAATCATTGGAATATAACTCATCTTGATGTGAATAATGCCTTTTTAAATGGAGTATTGCAGGAGGAAATCTACATGATGCAACCTCAGGGATATATCAAAGAATCAGGACACGTATAGAAACTCAAAAAGGCTATATATAGCTTAAAACAATCCCCAAGCGTCTAGTTAGAAAGACTGAAGTCAACATTAACCAATTTGGTCTACCAATATGCTAAATCTGGCAACTCTCTCTTTTTTAAAATCCATAACAGTACTACTGTATATGTTCTGATTTACGTTGATGACCTTATTGTTACAGGTAATGATAAAGGTGAAATTAACAAGTTAACTCAGTATCTGAATACAGAATTTTCCATCAAAAACCTTGGTGAAATTACATACTTTCTGGGTATAGAAGTGCAAAGAAGATCTGAAACAGAAATGACATTATGCCAAAAGAAGTACATAACAGAACTACCGATTAAAACAAATATGATAGAGGCAAAAGCTCAACCTACCCCACTGATTTCTAATCAACACTACTCAAGAAACAAGGAAGAAGCCATGAATAATATTAAATAATATAGAAGTGTCGTGGGTGCACTACAATATGCAACCATAACAAGCCCAAACATAGCATTCAGTGTTAACAAGGTTTCTCAGTTTTTACAGGATCCAAAAGAAGAACACTGGAAAGCAGTGAAAAAGATATTGAGATATCTAAAGGGCACCATTGACTATGGGCTTGCATCCAGATGGGGGAAATGGGCTAAGCATTACAGGGTATACAGACTCAGACTGAGCAACAGACCCAGATGACATGAAATCCATCACTGGGTACTGCATTTTCGTTAGACACAACCCTATTTCATGGAGCTCAAAGAAGCAATCTACTGTTTCAAAGTCAAGTGCAGAAGCGGAGTATAGAAGTATCGCTAGTGTCATTGCTGAAATAGTTTGGATACAATCTATACTATAGGAACTTAAACTCTTAAATAATGCTAAGGCAACTATATGGTGTGATAATCAGAGTTCTATATACATGTCATCTAACACAATCCAACATGCTAGAACAAAGCATATCGAGATAGACATCTATTTTATAAGAGAATATGTATGAGATGGAAAGCTTCAAGTTAATTTCATAATGTTTTACCATCAGAAGGCTGATATCCTCACCAAGGCACTGTCAGCGAAGAGCTACGTACGATTACGAGATTAACTGAAGATCCAGAAGCAACTTCTCCAGAATCTCCAGCCTACAAGCATCATCAGTTAAATCCGTCACCAATCGAAGAGTCAAGCTCCAAATTCAAGCCTCAAAATTTCAATTTAAACAATTCACAGGCCTCAAATCTCTCGAACGAACATCAGAGACAAGCAATTCGAGCTCGCTTCAATACAACCAGAAGGAGACCAGCAATCGAGAGCTCTACAACAAAATCACCCACTTTATCTTCCATAAAGCAAATTCAAGAGCCGTAACCTAACCCTAGATTTGAGAGGGTGTGTTGAAAAGTAAAGTCGGCTGATTCAAATGCTATGGAGAATTTCACTTTATCTCGTCAAGTATTAATACAGTGTAACTGGGCCAACATTTACATAAGGCCCAACGCAGTCCAAGTTTTATTGCTCTTTGTAAACCGTTATATCTGTATTATATAAACGGTTCTAATGTACAACAGACCTTTATCAATTTTACAAAAATACAAGTTCTCATTATCTTTACATTTCATCGATTCTGTGTCACTGTTTCTCATCAAAAACTAATTAATACAATTGAACTATGCATGCTTAAGATTTCAGCAAAGGAAGGTTACCGTAAGTATGTGGATTTGCTTCCAAAGTTCACCCTGTGTAATGCAGAGCCAACTCACCAAATTAGTACTGACTCGTAAGCTTTGAAACTTGATAACACAAAAGATGAAGAAGACGTGATCTGATGTGGTATGATTTCAGCATACAGATTATTATCTCGAAGCATGCCGATACCATTCAACAGTTCGATTTCAGTGAGTTTAAGTCATTGTCTTTTCTCAGCAAATTATTTTATCATATGTATACCTATTTATAATGCTCATTATATAGTTTCTGATATAATTTTATATGTGTGTTTATTTAGTCTGAAGTGTATCAAAATTTAGAAGATGCAGTAAATGAAGGAGAAAACGATGCAGGTAGGATAAGGTCAGTAGTTGTGGATGATTGGAAACTTTGAATTGAATCTCTTTTCATTCTGAGAATGCATTTGTAGGGTTGTCAATTTGTTGCCCTTTTTTTAACTTGTGATTGATCCATGCATTGTTAATGTATTATGTGGATGCTTAATGTCAACAGCCCTTTGTTATCATAGCATGAAAAATCTTGTCAGTATGATCACATTCGTTGCCTCATTTATTTTTGGGACAAATTTTCAATTTTTATCTTAAAATAATTACAGGCTGTTGTAATAGAACAACAACCTGCATTAGCATTCAACTGGATTTGGATCCAACGGCAATGGCAGCAGTCAAAGAATCAGAAGTATTAATTGTTTGTATCCGAAGTCCTAGAAGATTCTGCAGCTCCTTCGTCTAACAGAGATATTTAACGGGTATTCATGAAGGTGACTAGGGCTGTTATGGTAATGGTAACCGTTAACAATACAAAAAAACCATTACCATACCGATACGATTGGTAAGCCAAGAATCAATACCGATAATTTACCATTACCGCTGGTAAAATGCTCATTGGTATACCGATAAATTGGTAAACCGTTGACTGGTAATGGTAAATTTACCAATACATAAAGGTATTACAACATTAAAATTTTGATAATGATAAAAAGTAAATATTTTTTTACTAATTCTAACTCCATTAACGTTTATATAAATATTTAAACTTATTTTAATTAGCATAGAAAATTTACTTGGCTCATCACAAGATATTTACAACAATATGATATAATAATTTTGTCAATCTTAAACTTTGAAGTTAATAAAGCCAAAAAGAATTATCATCCTAAATAAATCTATAAGTATCTGCATAAAATATGATAAACATTCAAGAAAACAAAGGTCGGAATTCATTAAAATAGCAAAATAATAATATGATTGGTAAATTTACCGTTACCACAGGTATTGACTTTTTTTACCGTTATCTTACCATTAACAATGGTAAAACTTACCGTTACCATACCAATAGAATTGGTATACCGATGCATCTCGATATTTCTTACCACTGGTTTGGTACTGGTATGGTAATGGTAAATTTACCATTACCATAACAGCCCTAAAGGTGACCAAGGCTACCATGTACATGCTGCAAGAAGTTGAACCATATGTTATTTATGGGCATCCCAATTTGAAGAGTTTGAAAGAGCTAAGTTACAAGAGAGGACATGGGAAACTCAACAAACAGAGAATTGCTTTAACTAATAACTCAGTTATCGAGTAGGCTACTGGGAAACATGGAATGATCTGTATCGAAGATCTGGTTCGTGAGATAATGACAGTTGGAAAGCACTTCAAGGAGGCCAACAACTTTTTGTGGCCATTCGAGATGAAGGCGCCATTCGGGGGCCTCAAAAAGAAGAGAGATCACTATATGTTGAAGGTGGAGATGATGGTAATAAGGAGAAGTACATCAATGAGCTCATCAGAAGGTTGAATTGAGTTCTATTTCATCTTCTTTGCTAGGGATAATATGCTTATCCAATGTCAGTTTGGAATGCTTCCTATAATATGTTGGAAATTTTAGAGGAGGAAGAGAAATATATTATGAGAAACAAGAAATTTTTAATACATTACTTGATATGCGTCATTCTTCTTGATTGATACAAATGAGTGATTACATCCTAATTTATATAAGTAAGAATCTCTAGACTTTTCTTTTTCTAGACTTTTCTTCATTTTACATATTTGTTTAGTCTAGACTCTTCTCTAATCTTATTTTGATAACTCTAATATTTATTACCATATATTTTGTGCTTCCCTAAATACAAGAATAAATTTTGTCACATAATCAATGTTTCCTTAAAAACCAAGTTTATTTCCAGCATCCCCCCGTAAACTTGGTTTTATTACTCCAAACAGATTCCTTTGTATCTCACGTGTTTTGGCAGAAATGAAGAAATTATCCAAATTTTCTTTTTCCATTTCTTCCTTTTTCCCAATATGAAGATCTTCGATGCAATTTCTTCAATGGTGCTCCATTCATTTTGTCCTCCACCATTCGCATAAGACATTCCAAAAAGTGTGTGCTCTAGCCTCCATCTTATTCCGGTGTCATAAACTTTGAATGAGTCATATATGACATCTTTAAATTCTTTAAAAAATTCACTTTTACAGTATTTGATCAATTCAATGTCTTTGTTTGTTTTCCAAATTTCTTCAAAATTTTGCTTATGCTTCAAATTTTCACCTAGCTCTTCAGTTTCTCCTTGTTTCTTCTGTTCTTCATTTTCGTTACCTTTCCATTCACACTTTTTGTCATTGGCATCATCTTTATCTACTTTATTTCCTTTTATATTTAATTCTCTGACAAAAATCTTCTTCACTTCATTGATTTTGTATGCTCTTCTAATTTTATATTTTCAAATTTCTCTTTGCTTTCTTCTTCGATTACTAGTGACCTTTTACTTTTAATTTCTTTAATCACGATTTCAGCACTCTCTTGTCCATCTTTGAAGTCTTCCTCGTGGTTTGCTTCCCTATTGATAGCCTTAGCCTTTTCTTCTGTTTTGTTCTCCGCTAGTGCCACATCAAGAAGGTCAGCAGTATTCTCCACTACAACTTCTTTTTACTTCTGCGCCTCCTTTTTCCTCTCCTTCTTCTCCTTCTCTGTCTCATCCATCATCTCTTCTTCCATAGGCTCTGGCACAGTCTCTTCTTTCTTCTTCTCTTGCTCCTTCTCGTTCACACTCTCATTATCCTTCTTTTCACCTTTCTCATCAATCAACTTATCTTCATTCATGATCTTTGCATTATCTTTTCCGTACACCTTTTTCAATAGATTCCATGAATCTTTTGTACACCTTCCTCTAAAAATGAGATCCGAAGCTTTTTCATCAACGTTCTCAGCAATCACAGAAAGAGTACGGTAATCATTCCGTTTTAATTTCGCAAAGGCTTTCTTGTCCATTTGCGACATGCTTTCGACATCTTTACGCCATTCATAGTCATTTTCAACAATTTCCCACAGACCTTTGGAGATTAGCTCCTCTTTTTTCCTACTGCTCCATTCCTCAAAATTCTCTTTTGTGACAACAAATGTCGGAAGAAATAGAAATGCCATAATTTCGACTAGGCTCTGATACCACTTTGTTGGAAAATTTGTTTAGCTCTGATACCACTTTGTTAGAAAATTTGCGTTGCTCTGATACCATTTTGTTAGAATTTTATAGGAGAAAGATGAATTGTAAAAAGAGGAATAATTTTTTTGTGAGAAGAAGGAAAAAAACTTTTTACTACTTAATATAACTTGATTACATGATATACTATTCTTCTTGATTGATGCAAATGAGTGATTACATCCTAATTTATATAAGAGAGAATCTCTAGACTTTTCTTTTTCTAAACTTTTCTTCATTTTACATATTTGTTTAGTCTAGATTCTTCTCTAATCTTATTTTGATAACTCTAATATTTATTACCATATATGTTGTGCTTCCCTGAATACAAGAATAATATGTACATATCTTGGATTTTCCACTACAACAAAAGTCAGTTTTGACTGCATAATTTCTCATTTAATCCTGAAATGCGGTCAAAGTAATTTGCAAAACAAACTCCTATGTGTAACAACGCTGAGGATACCGCAATACTCACTAGGGTTAAGTGTTAATCCTTTTAGCTCTGGTTCATTTCTTCTACCCCAAAAAATCATTGTCCCCTTCTCTCAGTCAAAAAGAAAGAAGACCTTATTCCCTTAAGGTCCTATTTCAAGGTTGCATAGTTCATTTTTTTTAGGGTCTCATCCTAGTTGAATAAATTGAAGGTTCTCGCAAGTTCAATCGAAAAGGATTCAGCCTCTGCATTTATCGATTTTCCTAGTCCGTTAGTTATTGTGAGCTGAGTCAAAAGACAAATTGCAGGTATCATGAATCTCGTCATAAGTTGAAAAAAATTTCTTGAAAATTATGAAATTTTCTTCTCTAATAGGAATATGCATAAAATAGCTAATGCTTGAGATTTTCATGGCTTTTTTTGTAACATAACTTAAGATAATGAGTCTGTTAGATATTGTTGAAGTCGATGTTGGGGATTTTGGGGTTTGAGACGATAATGGAGGAGAATAAATGCCGTACTTCTGACTTCAAGGATTTGCGGAGCAAATTCTTTCAGACAATAGTTCAACCCACCAGGTACAAACAGGTTAACGAACTATTGACTTCAGGATTCAATGAAGCCTTGATACAGCGTTATCGAATTCAAAGTTTGTACGACTTTGATTCGACCAAGAACACTCTGATTTAATGTTTCTGATGATGCAATGTAGATTATAAAATAGAAGAGGAAGTAGAATACGGTAATTCTGCAACTGTTTCAGAACTGAAACACTATACAAGTGTCTCAGAAGGAACTGTTTTGCAACAGTTTAATGGCGTTGCAGAACTGATGAAGAAGAAATAAAGAATTCGGTGATTTAGAAACAGATTTCTGGCGTTGTATATATAGGTGATGAGAGGAGATATCCATTAGCAAAGCGTTGCAATTGTTGAATCGCAACAGCCATTTCTGTTCGATTCCGAAAATACGCATCCTTTCAGTTTTGCAACGCTTCTGAAGCGTCGCATCCCCTTTAGGACGAAACCGGTCGACCGCCCAAAAACCACCGGTCGACCATTTCAAACAAAGAATAAAACGGTCGACCGGTGAGTTTTGGCCAGTCGACCGATCTGTTTCATCGGTCTAATGGATCACGAGACCCCAAGAGCCCCAAGGCCCAAGGCCCATCTTTTGACATTTTAAAGATTATTATCTATGCTAAGTTCATGCTCAAGGCCCATTGCCTTATTCCTCCTTCTCTTCTTTCTTTTGATATCATGTATCAAGCTTTTACCTATATAGTGACAAACTCTTTTATATTCTACAATATGGGACCAATCCCTACACCTTATCTTCTTCCATTCTTGCTTCCCTCTCCAAAAACAAACCCATACCCAAACTAATTTGAAAATTTACAACATTCTCCCCCAATTTTCGAGATAAAATGGACGGCTGAATCACTAGTGTGACTTCCTACATACCCAAGTGGGATCAAGCCTATGTAGTTTTATGATCAAGTTTTGCATCATCGTGGAAACAACACATAAATAAAAGTATCTTTTGGATTTGAACTTTTACTTAGTGTAAACCATTCAAAATTCTATCGAGATTCAATGGTGAACGAATCTTGAACCAAGTATCCCATAATGATAAAACCGGAACAATCACAAATGTTGTATTCTTTAGTTAGAGTGTTCTGTATTGCTCAGCACGTTAATGGCCATGTGCTTTAATCCTGGTTCATGAGCCTACTTAGAAAGCGGTCTTACTTTCCTAGGAAACGGCCAGATTTCCATACTCATATAGGTAAGTCACTTAAAGTGTTTCTGCGAGACACCTTTTAGGGTTTCTAGACTTATTAAGGATATTTATCCATCCTTTGTTCATGCAGAATCCAACACTAAACATTATGGGATTATTGATTTAGTGTTCCATAATCATTTCCTTAACTTGTTGGTACCCACTGAACTTTGTCTATCCTTTTCAAGACACAAGTTGGGTTTCTGTTAAGGATGATCAATCTTCATTCACAGACCTTAGTCCCATTTCCTTTGACTTTATAGAAACCATAGCCTTTGGAAGACTCTTCGTAAGTGGGTCAGCCAAGTTTTTCTTTGTTTCTATGTAATCAACAGTTATAACTCCATTTTTGAGTAACTGTCTCACCATGTGATGTCTACGACTTACATGTCTAGATTTTCCATTATATGTTTTATTAGAAACATTATATATCGTTGCTTGATTATCACAGTTAATCAAGACTGCTGGAGATGGCTTCTTCCATAATGGGATTTCTACTAACAAATTTCTAAGTCATTCCGCTTCTTTACATGCCTCTGCTAATGCAATCAATTCTGACAACATAGTTGAATCAGATATACAGGTCTGCTTCTTGGAAGCCCAAGACACAGCAGCGCCTCCTAATGTAAATATCCATCCAGTCGTAGACTTGGATTTCGATTCTACATTGTTCCAGGTTGCATCACTATATCCTTCTATTACAGTAGGATATCCTTTATAAGATAAACCAAAGTTGATGGTTCCCTTCAAATAAGCTAAGACTTTGGAAATGGCTTTCCAGTGTTCGAAACCCGGATTACTCGTAAATCGACACAATACACTTATAGCATGTGCGATATCTGTTCTAGTGCAATGCATAGCATACATAAGACTCCCAATAATACTGGAATATTCCAATTGAGAAATGGTACGTCCAGTGTTCTTTTCTAATTTTATACTTGGATCTAAAGGAGTTGGTGCTGGTTTGTCATCATAATGATTATATTTCTTTAGGAACTTCTCAATGTAATGAGATTGAGTTAATAATAACTCCCCCGTTTTCCTAATGATTTTAATTCCTAGAATTACATTAGCCTCTCCCAGATCTTTCATATCAAATGTAGAAGATAGAAACTTCTTAGTTTCATTTACACAGGATATGTTGGAACCAAATATCAGCATGTCATCAACGTATAAACATATTATAACATAACCGTTGTTATCTGATTTGCTATAGATACATTTATCTGCATCATTAACAATGAATCCAAATGACAGTGCAACTTTATCAAACTTCTCATGCCATTTCATGGGAGCTTGCTTCAGGCCATAAAGAGATTTAACTAATTTACAAACTTTCTTTTCTTGGCCTGGGGTTATGAAACCTTCAGGTTGTTTCATGTATATCTCTTCTTCTAAATCTCCATTTAGAAAAGCTGTCTTTACATCCATTTGATGTATGACCAAGTTATGAATTGATGCAAGTGCTATTAAACAACGTATTGAAGATATGCGAGCCACAGGAGCATATGTATCAAAATAATCTACTCCTTGTCTTTGTTTATATCCCTTAGCAACTAATCTGGCTTTAAACTTATCAATGGATCCATTTGTATTCAACTTTTTCTTGAATATCCATTTACATCCTATAGGTTTAGCACCAGGAGGTAAATCGCTTAATACCCAAGTTTGGTTTAACATTATGGAATTCATTTCATCATTGATAGCTTCTTTCCAGAAATTAGAATCTCTAGAACTCATAGCCTCAAAATAAGTTTTGGGATCATCATCGACGTTCATTACATATCTTGTCACATTAAGGACTTCGTCCTTATTGCGTTCTACGAGATATGTTATGAAGTCAGGACCATAGTCCTTCTCTATTCTCGCTCTTTTACTTCTTCTGTGTTCAGTACTATCATCTGGTACTGACACTTCCTTGCTGTTTTGAGCAGGAGCATATTCATCATCATTTGTATCATTAGTCTCAGTTGGTTCTGGACTAGATGATCTCAATGGATTCTCAATAGTTTGATTTTCAAAAAATTATACATCTACAGATTCTATGACTTCTAAGGTATCAAGAATCATAAATCTATAAGTTATACTATTAAGAGAATATCCAATGAAAACACATTTAAAAGCCCTATTACCTAACTTTGGTCGTTTAGGGTCTGGTTTTCTAACATATGCTAAGCAACCCCAAACTTTAAGTCTAGTAAGATTAGGTTTTCTATTGAACCATAATTCATAAGGAGAAATATTATTTTTCTTAAGTGGTACTCTATTTAAAATGTAACATGCAGATAACATAGCATCACCCCATAGGTTATAAGGCAAATTAGAACATATGAGCATGGCATTAACCATTTCTACTAAAGTTCTAATTTTTCTCTCAGCAACACCATTTTGTTGTGGTGTATAAGGGGCGGTACATTGGTGAATGATACCATTTTGTTTGCAAAACAATGTAAACTCATTTGAAAAATATTCACTACCACGATCTGAATGTAACACTTTAATTTTAATTCCTAATTGTGTTTCGACTTCTGCTTTGTAAATTTTGAATTTATCAAAGGCTTCATCTTTTGATTTCATTAGATATACATAAACATATCTAGAATAATCATCAATAAACGTTATATAGTATTGGTTACCACCATAGGTGATATGACTTTTCAAGTCACCCACATCACTATATACCAAATCAAGCAAACTAGTTTTCCTTTCAACAGATTTAAAGGATTTTCGATGTATTTTTGCTTGAACACATATCTCACATTTAGAAATGGATTCGAAATGACAATCAGAAATTAATCCCAATTTATGCATATTTCTAAGTGACTTATAATTAACATGTCCTAATCTACTATGCCATAAATTAACAGAGTCAACAATATAAGCAGAAGATTTCTTTATTAGATTCAACTTAATCATGCTGTTACAAGAATATCCCTGTCCAATAAATTTGCTGTTCTTGGACAACACTAACTTATCAGACTCATACACCATCTTGAATCCTCCTTTGTTAATAAGGTATCCAGAAATCAAATTCTTACACATATCAGGTACATAAAATACATTGACCAAAGTAAGAATTTTCCCAGAGGTGAATGTCAATTCAATAGTGCCTTTTCCCAGAACTTTGCTTGCAACTTTGTTTGCGCTAGTTACTTCGCTGGATTCTCCGTTATTCTCATCGTAAGTCTTGAACAGATTACGGTCTTTGCAAATATGAATCGTTGCTCCAGTATCGAGCCACCAATCATTATCAATTCCACTAACGGAGTTCGCCTCTTGTACGACAGCCACAAGCTTTTCTTCGACCACATTCGCTTTTTGTTGTTTCTTCCGAAGACGACAGTCTCGGGCATAGTGGTCGGGTTTGTGACAATAGTAACAGTCACCCTTCTTCTTGTTCTTGGAATTATTACCTTTCTTTTTAAACTGTGTCTCATTCTTAGGCTTCAACTTATCGTTCATTTCAACATTATTAGCCTTAGATTGAGACTCAGTTTGTGAATTATCATCTAGTTCGCGTTTACGAGAATCCTCTTCAATACGAAGATGACGATGTAAACCGTCTAGATCGTAATCAGTTTCCGCATGTTTTAATTTCTTCTTATAATCATTCCAAGAATTCGGGAGTCTCGAAATAATAACTCCAACAACAAATGATTCAGGGAGATCAATACCGGCATCCTTAAGTTGATTTACTAACAGTAGTATTTCACTAACTTGTCCAATTATGGACTTGTTAGTGACCATTTTGAAATCCATAAAATTGCATATAAGAAATTTCTTATTACTTGCCTCAGAGATGCGATATTTGCTTTCTAGCGCAGTCCAGAGAGCCTTTGCGGTGTCCAAGGTCCTGTGAGCATTGTATATCGGAGTAGATTGTGCATTCAGAATGTGACCTCTGCATAGAAAATCTTCCTCTTTGCGCTTTGCCCTTTTTGCTTTTAGTTCCGCACTATCCTTATCTGTTTCCTCCGGTATTTTCTCCAATCCATCTTCGAGAATATGAAATAACTTGACTGTGATCAGGAAGAATTTCATGGTCTCTTGCCAACAAGTGAAATTCTCTCCATCAAATCGCTCTAACTTCGTCAAATGCTGATTCATTACTTGTAACGCGCTCAAACCTTCCATGGTTGAAAATATTGTCTAAAAATTTGTTGGGGATTTTGTGGTTTGAGACGATAATGGAGGAGAATAAATGCCGTACTTCTGACTTCAAGGATTTGCGGAGCAAATTCTTTCAGACAATAGTTCAACCCACCAGGTACAAACGGGTTAACGAACTATTGACTTCAGGATTCAATGAAGCCTTAAAACAGTGTTACCGAATTCAAAGTTTGTATGACTTTGATTCGACCAAGAACACTCTGATTTAATGTTTCTGATGATGCAATGTAGATTATAGAATAGAAGAGGAAGTAGAATACGGTAATTCAGCAACTGTTTCAGAATTGAAACACTATACAAGTGTTTCAGACGGAACTATTTTGCAATAGTTTAATGGCGTTGTAGAACTGATGAAGAAGAAATAAAGAATTCGGTGATTTAGAAACAGATTTCTGGCGTTGTATATATAGGTGATGAGAGGAGATATCCATTAGCAAAGCGTTGCAATTGTTGAATCGCAACAGCCATTTCTGTTCGATTCCGAAAATACGCATCCTTTCAGTTTTGCAACGCTTCTGAAGCGTCGCATCCCCTTTAGGACGAAACCGGTCGACCGCCCAAAAACAACCGGTCGACCGGTTTCAAACAGAGAATAAAACGGTTGACCGGTGAGTTTTGGCCAGTCGACCGATCTGTTTCATCGGTCTAATGGATCACGAGACCCCAAGAGCCCTAAGGCCCAAGGCCCATCTTTTGACATTTTAAAGATTATTATCTATGCCATGTTCATGCTCAAGGCCCATTGCCTTATTCCTCCTTCTCTTCTTTCTTTTGATATCATGTATCAAGCTTTTACCTATATAGTGACAAACTCTTTTATATTCTACAATGTGGGACCAATCCCTACACCTTATCTTCTTCCATTCTTGCTTCCCTCTTCAAAAACAAACCCATACCCAAACTAATTTGAAAATTTACAACATTCTCCCCCAATTTTCACGATAAAATGTACGGCTGAATCACTAGTGTGACTTCCTACATACCCAAGTGGGATCAAGCCTATGTAGTTCTAAAATCAAGTTTTGCATCATCGTGGAAACAACACATAAATAAAAGTATCTTTTGGATTTGAACTTTTACTTAGTGTAAACCATTCAAAGTTCTATCGAGATTCAATGGTGAACGAATCTTGAACCAAGTATCCCTTAATGATAATACCGGAACAATCACACATGTTGTATTCCTTAGTTGGAGTGTTCTGTATTGCTCAGCACGTTAATGGCCATGTGCTTAAATCCTAGTTCATGAGTCTACTTAGAAAACGGTCTTACTTTCCTAGGAAACGGCTGATTTCCATACTCATATAGGTAAGTCACTTAAAGTGTTTCTACGAGACACTTTTTAGGGTTTCTAGACTTATTAAGGATATTTATCCATCCTTTGTTCATGCAGAATCCAACACTAAACATTATGGGATTATTGATTTAGTGTTCCATAATCATTTCCTTAACTTGTTGGTACCCATTGAACTTTGTCTATCCTTTTCAAGACACAAGTTGGGTTTCTGTTAAGGATGATCAATCTTCATTCAAAGACCTTAGTCCCATTTCCTTTGACTTTATAGAAACCATAGCCTTTGGAAGACTCTTCGTAAGTGGGTCAGCCAAGTTTTTCTTTGTTTCTATGTAATCAACAGTTATAACTCCACTTTTGAGTAACTGTCTCACCATGTGATGTCTAAGACTTACATGTCAAGATTTTCCATTATATGTTTTATTAGAAACATTATATATCGTTGCTTGATTATCACAGTTAATCAAGACTGCTGGAGATGGCTTCTTCCATAATGGGATTTCTACTAACAAATTTCTAAGCCATTCCGCTTCTTTACATGCGTCTGCTAATGCAATCAATTCTGACAACATAGTTGAATCAGATATACAGGTCTGCTACTTGGAAGCCCAAGACACAGCAGCGCCTCCTAATGTTAATATCCATCCAGTCGTAGACTTGGATTTCGATTCTACATTGTTCCAGGTTGCATCACTATATCCTTCTATTACAGCAGGATATCCTTTATAAGATAAACCAAAGTTGATGGTTCCCTTTAAATAAGCTAAGACTCTGGAAATGGCTTTCCAGTGTTCGAAACCTGGATTACTCGTAAATCGACACAATACACTTATAACATGTGCGATATCTGGTCTAGTGCAATGCATAGCATACATAAGACTCCCAATAATACTGGAATATTCCAATTGAGAAATGGTACGTCCAGTGTTCTTTTCTAATTTTATACTTGGATCTAAAGGAGTTGGTGCTAGTTTGTCATCATAATGATTATATTTCTTTAGGAACTTCTCAATGTAATGAGATTGAGTTAATAATAACTCCCCCGTTTTCCTAATGATTTTAATTCCTAGAATTACATCAGCCTCTCCCAGATCTTTCATATCAAATTTAGAAGATAGAAACTTCTTAGTTTCATTTACACAGGATATGTTGGAACCAAATATCAGCATGTCATCAACGTATAAACATATTATAACATAACCGTTGTTATCCGATTTGCTATAGATACATTTATCTGCATCATTAACAATGAATCCAAATGACGGTGCAACTTTATCAAACTTCTCATGCCATTACATGGGAGCTTGCTTTAGGCCATAAAGAGATTTAACTAATTTACAAACTTTCTTTTCTTGGCCTGGGGTTATGAAACCTTCAGGTTGTTCCATGTATATCTCTTCTTCTAAATCTCCATTTAGAAAAGTTGTCTTTACATCCATTTGATGTATGACCAAGTTATGAATTGATGCAAGTGCTATTAAACAACGTATCGAAGATATGCGAGCCACCGGAGCATATGTATCAAAATAATCTACTCCTTGTCTTTGTTTATATCCCTTAGCAATTAATCTGGCTTTAAACTTATCAATGGATCCATTTGTATTCAACTTTTTCTTGAATATCCATTTACATCCTATAGGTTTAGCACCAGGAGGTAAATCGCTTAATACCCAAGTGTGGTTTAACATTATGGAATTCATTTCATCATTGATAGCTTCTTTCCAAAAATTAGAATCTCTAGAACTCATAGCCTCAGAATAAGTTTTGGGATCATCATCGACGTTCATTACATATCTTGTCACATTAAGGACTTCGTCCTTATTGCCTTCTACGAGATATGTTATGAAGTCAGGACCATAGTCCTTCTCTATTCTCGCTCTTTTACTTCTTCTGTGTTCAGTACTATCATCTGGTACTGACACTTCCTTGCTGTTTTGAGCAGGAGCATATTCATCATCATTTGTATCATTAGTCTCAGTTGGTTCTGGACTAGATGATCTCAATGGATTCTCAATAGTTTGATTTTCAAAAAATTCTACATCTACAGATTCTATGACTTCTAAGGTATCAAGAATCATAAATCTATAAGTTATACTATTAAGAGAATATCCAATGAAAACACATTTAAAAGCCCTATTACCTAACTTTGGTCGTTTAGGGTCTGGTTTTCTAACATATGCTAAGCAACCCCAAACTTTAAGTCTAGTAAGATTAGGTTTTCTATTGAACCATAATTCATAAGGAAAAATATTATTTTTCTTAAGTGGTACTCTATTTAAAATGTAACATGCAGATAACATAGCATCACCCCATAGGTTATAAGGCAAATTAGAACTTATGAGCATGGAATTAACCATTTCTACTAAAGTTCTAATTTTTCTCTCAGCAACACCATTTTGTTGTGGTGTATAAGGGGCGGTACACTAGTGAATGATATCATTTTGTTTGCAAAACAAAGTAAACTCATTTGAAAAATATTCACCACCACGATCTGAATGTAACACTTTAATTTTAATTCCTAATTGTGTTTCGACTTTTGCTTTGTAAATTTTGAATTTATCAAAGGCTTCATCTTTTGATTTCATTAGATATACATAAGCATATCTAGAATAATCATCAATAAACGTTATATAGTATTAGTTACCACCATAGGTGATATGACTTTTCAAGTCACCCACATCACTATATACCAAATCAAGCAAACTAGTTTTCCTTTCAACAGATTTTAAGGATTTTCGATGTATTTTTGCTTGAACACATATCTCACATTTAGAAATGGATTCGAAATCACAATCAGAAATTAATCCAAATTTATGCATATTTCTAAGTGACTTATAATTAACATGTCCTAATCTACTATGCCATAAATTAACAGAGTCAACAATATAAGCAGAAGATTTCTTTATTAGATTCAACTTAATCATGCGGTTACAAGAATATCCCTGTCCAATAAATTTGCTGTTCTTGGACAACACTAACTTATCAGACTCATAAACCATCTTGAATCCTCCTTTGTTAAGAAGGTATCCAGAAATCAAATTCTTACACATATCAGGTACATAAAATACATTGACCAAAGTAAGAATTTTCCCAGAGGTGAATGTCAATTCAATAGTGCCTTTTCCCAGAAATTTGCTTGCAACTTTGTTTGCGCTAGTTACTTCACTGGATTCTCCGTTATTCTCATCGTAAGTCTTGAACAGATTACGGTCTTTGCAAATATGAATAGTTGCTCCAGTATCGAGCCACCAATCATTATCAATTCCACTAACGGAGTTCGCCTCTTGTACGACAGCCACAAGCTTTTCTTCGACCACATTCGCTTTTTGTTGTTTCTTCCGAAGACGACAGTCTCGGGCATAGTGGCCGGGTTTGTGACAATAGTAACAGTCACCCTTCTTCTTGTTCTTGGAATTATTACCTTTCTTTTTAAACTGTGTCTCATTCTTAGGCTTCAACTTATCATTAATTTCAACATTATTAGCCTTAGATTGAGACTCAGTTTGTGAATTATCATCTAGTTCGCGTTTACGAGAATCGTCTTCAATACGAAGATGACGCTGTAAACTGTCTAGATCATAATCAGTTTCCGCATGTTTTAATTTCTTCTTATAATCATTCCAAGAATTCGGGAGTCTTGAAATAATAACTCCAACAACAAATGATTCAGGGAGATCAATACCGGCATCCTTAAGTTGATTTACTAACAGTAGTATTTCACTAACTTGTCCAATTATGGACTTGTTAGTGACCATTTTGAAATCCATAAAATTGCATATAAGAAATTTCTTATTACTTGCCTCAGAGATGCGATATTTGCTTTCTAGCGCAGTCCAGAGAGCCTTTGCGGTGTCCAAGGTCCTGTGAGCATTGTATATCGGAGTAGATAGTGCATTCAGAATGTGACCTCTGCATAGAAAATCTTCCTCTTTGCGCTTTGCCCTTTTTGCTTTTAGTTCCGCACTATCCTTATCTGTTTCCTCCGGTATTTTCTCCAATCCATCTTCGAGAATATGAAATAACTTGACTGTGATCAGGAAGAATTTCATGGTCTCTTGCCAACGAGTGAAATTCTCTCCATCAAATCGCTCTAACTTCGTCAAATGCTGATTCATTACTTGTAACGCACTCAAACCTTCCATGGTTGAAAATATTGTATGAAAATTTGTTGGGGATTTTGTGGTTTGAGACGATAATGGAGGAGAATAAATGTCGTACTTCTGACTTCAAGGATTTGCGGAGCAAATTCTTTCAGACAATAGTTCAACCCACCAAGTACAAACGGGTTAACGAACTATTGACTTCAGGATTCAATGAAGCCTTGAAACAGCGTTATCGAATTCAAAGTTTGTACGACTTTGATTTGACCAAGAACACTCTGATTTAATGTTTCTGATGATGCAATGTAGATTATAGAATAGAAGAAGAAGTAGAATACGGTAATTCTGCAACTGTTTCAGAATTGAAACACTATACAAGTGTTTCGGACGGAACTGTTTTGCAACAGTTTAATGGCGTTGCAGAACTGATGAAGAAGAAATAAAGAATTCGGTGATTTAGAAACAGATTTCTGGCATTGTATATATAGGTGATGAGAGGATATATCCATTAGCAAAGCGTTGCATCCCCTTTAGGACGAAACCGGTCGACCGCCCAAAAACCACCGGTCGACCGATCTGTTTCATCGGTCTAATGGATCACGAGACCCCAAGAGCCCCAAGGCCCAAGGCCCATATTTTGACATTTTAAAGATTATTATCTATGCCAAGTTCATGCTCAAGGCCCATTGCCTTATTCCTCCTTCTCTTCTTTCTTTTGATAACATGTATCAAGCTTTTACCTATATAGTGACAAACTCTTTTATATTCTACAATGTGGGACTAATCCCTACACCTTATCTTCTTCCATTCTTGCTTCCCTCTTCAAAAACAAACCCATACCCAAACTAATTTGAAAATTTACAACAGTCGGAATTGAACAATCAGGAATGCATCCGAACTGCGATTAAGGAAAAGAAAAAAGAAAAAAGAAAAAAGAAGCTAATTGGCATTTTTAATGCAAAGTTGTTGCTGAAGAATGCTAGTGAGGATGTAGTTCATTTTTGCACTAGCTATCTTGTTAATAAATATGCTGGTGACCGTGTACTTGCTTGTTTCTCTAAGTCGGTATCAACGTGGGTATATAAACAGATGAAGTATGTTATAAACTATTTTTGTTACTTGGTATAGTTTCCAATGTGTAAATAATGTACTATTTGTTTGATAAACTATTGTGTTCAACTTTGAATAGAACATAAAATAAAAAATGACTTTGAATAATTGGATGCTTTTACATAGAGCTAAAGCACTAGTAAGTTAACCATGATTTATAAAAATAGACCAAGTTAATCATGTTTTATAAAAGTTAACTAAGTCTACAAAATTATCTAAATTTTATAAGACTTCAAATAAGTTGACGAGATTTTATCAAATTTAAGAGTTAAAGTTTTGATGACTTCTGATGATGGGAGACAACAAGCTGAAGAGTTACTGAATTTAGCCACATTTGAAAGCATCATATCTTTTTCGATTGAGTGGTGTATAATTTTAACATAAACTTAATTTAATTGCCCGGATTAGTTAATTTTCTTTTAATTTAAAGCTAATTGGCAATGAATATAGGAACAAAAGGTTATACGAAAAATAAAAACTAACACATAATATTAGTCATCTGCCATCTAGTTTCACGGTACAAAAAAAATATAGTGCATACCTGAAATTTGTATAACCTTCTTCAAGCTTGTACAATTATGGTGAAATCTGAAGTCTGAGTGTAAATATAGTTTTGACTGTCGATCTTCAAACCTCATTTGAAGTTGGGTATGTCGATGCCAGTAAACAACAACGCAACTTATTCCATTAATAGTTGCAACAGGGCACATTGATTTGAGAAAATCTATGTGCCAATTATTGATGAGAGTATGAGAATTTGTACTTTCTATCTTACCAACTGCAAGGTAAAACATAACCAATTACACTCACTTGTTATCGACAACAATATTTCCATATATCTTCTTCTTAAATATTGATTATAGTCATTTATAGTCTTCTACGATTACTCTTAATAATGTCGATTGTAATAATTTCTTACATCTAGATGATCTAATTTTAACTATATTGAGATATATTGCAACCTCTATCTAACATTTCTCTAACGTTGTCTACTCTAGTCTATACAAAATGTCATTATCCATTCATTTCATCAATGTCTATTCTAAAGTATATGTTTGCGTCTTAATAAGAAATCAATTGTATTTTATTACAATATTCTCTATATTATATTTTTTGGTAATGAATGCTGTAAAAACGAAAGCTCCGATACCAGTTTGTAGAATTGAGAAGAGGAGGACTTATTTAGATTAGGAGGAGGAGTTGGATATACAAACAAATTTTGTTTTACTTTTTATAATTCAACTTTCCATTACAACACTTGCAACAATTTCTTTTTCTTATCCTCACTCACTTTCTCTCACACTTCACTCTTTTCTTTTCTCTTTTCACTTTCTCACTTCACATAAAAAATGACCACCCATATTTATATAGTGGTCTACATGACCTTACAACTCCAGTAGACATCTTTTCATCAATAGACATGACCCTTCATAAATAGACACGACTCTTTATTTCAACCGACACGACTCTTGACGAACGAACATGACACTTAACAAACAGATATGACTTTTGACGAACGGACACCACTCTTCACGAATACACATGACTTTTCACTTCAACGGACACGACTTTTGATTTTAAAGACACTCACGAATAGACATGACTTTTGAAACTAAAAGACACTACCTTTTCACTAATTGACATAACCATTCACCTTTTTTATTTCCCACTAATCTTTCATTTAATGTTTACCCAACAAAACTCCCCCGTAAACTTTGAATGCTTCTACCGCCCATCATGCCAATCATTTTCTTGCATTTGTTGAGAAGTACTTTCGGTAGTGGATTTGTAAAGATATCCGCAGCTTGATCCTGACTTGTCACATGCACCAGTTCCACGCTTTCTTTGTATCTCACATGTTTTGGCAAAAATAGTAATATGATAACTGCAAGCTTGGTATGAGGCTCGATGAAGCACCAGGTCTTGTCTTTGCTTTCATGCCACTGAATTTGTACTCGATAACCCTCTGGAACAACAGCTTTGAAGATTCCATACATTAGTTTAAGATCCACATCATAAAGAAATAATCTCATACCCTTGCAAAATTCTTGTGTATGGCCCTTCACTTTTTGTCCAGTGCCCTTCAAAGACTCCTTTGCTGCTTCTTTGGTATCTCTGGCCTTCTTTTCAGCATAATCTTTAGCTTGCATTCCTTTCTCTCCTGCATAGTCTTTTGCTTTACTTCCAACTTCCATCGTCGTTTCGCAAACGTAGTCCTGTGCGCTTTTTACCTTATCCCCGCTTTGTTTAGAGTAACCAAATGTTGTTTGTTCGGTGCTTACTACTGCGTCTTTCGCTTTAATGCCTCCTTGCTTAGCGTAATCCAAAGCAGTTTGGCATGCGTTTACGGTTGTCTCTCTCGCCTTTTCTGCCCCTTTCTTCACATAATCTAAACTTGTTTTGCCTGTGCTTACAGTTGCGTCTTTCGCTTTTTCTGTTCCTTGCTTCGCGTATTCTAGAGCAGTCTCCCCTTCATCGTCCACCTCTACCTCGTCACCATCTAGGTCAACGACTTTGTTTTTCTCTTCTTTTACATCATCATCTTCTTCTTTGCATATCTCTTCCTCGGGTTCTTCTTCTTTATACTCATCAACTTCTTCCTCTTCTTTCTCTTCTTCGGGTTCTTCTTCTTTATACTCATCAACTTCTTCCTCTTCTTTCTCTTCTTCAACCTCTTCAAAATTTTCTTCCACTTTTTCTTTTATCATCTCTTTCTTTACTTCTTCAACCTTCTCCTCTTCTTCTACTTCTGGTTCTTCGACCTCTTCTTCATCTTCTTCTTCTTTTATTTTTGTTTCATCCTTTCCATACACCTCTTTCAATAATACCCACGAATCTTTCGCGGTTTTCTCTCCATTAATATGATACCATGCTTCTTTATAAACGTTGTAAGGACCCGCATTTTTAGGGATAATAGATAATTTATTTAATTATCTAAATATGTTTTAGAAATTTAAAATGGTCGTTTAATTCAATTATATTGAATATTTATTTAAAAATTAATAATTAAATAATATATTTAATTTTTGAATTTATCAAAAATAGTGAATCGACAATATAATGTGAACTGGACAACTCAAATAATATATAAATCAGTTTATATGGAATTATATTGACGAATATAATCATAAACGACAGTTTGAACGTATAATTTATATTATAATTATAATCGAGCTCGAAATGGCGCTGTAGTTCGTAATTTGGCGATTCAGACTTTAAACGAGTATACAGAAGCCGTTTTAAGCCAGATTTCAGTGAAACAGGAAACGCGTGGAGCTGGTGGAGTATATGTTTCTAGTGGAAGAGAAAAATCAAGATTTCGTCGTATAGATTTTGTTTTATGTCCAAATCAAATTTTAGAAAAGTCGCTGTAGAATTCCTTTATATTTTGCAACGCTTTATTTACGTTATAAATGGAATTTCTATATAAATTGAATATCGATTTCACACTGGAATTTGAATATCGAGTTATAAACTCTAATATGATTATTTTAGAGCTGTGGTACATCGTATGTGAATATATACGATAATATTTATTTTTAAATATTTAATTTGATTATTTTTAAATATATTTATATTTAAAACGGTCTATTTAGAGCCTTAGAAAATAGCCAGTTTTGCAAACGAACTCCGTTTTCGATGGAACAAATTTTGTTGGATCCGCAATGTCAAATTATTGCTAGATTCCAAGTTTCGTGATTTATAGAGTCTGTATGTAGCCGTACGGATTTTTAGAGTGAAAAACAGTCAATTTCTGACCGTTAAAAATACGATGTGTGAGCAAACGGAGTCGGAACTCGACGAAACAAGTTTCATTGGGTCTGTAATGTCAATATCTAGCTGCATGTCAATTTTCATGATTTTTGGATATCGTGTGTGACCACAGGAATTTTAGAGAACGATAACGAACAACGATTGCTTAAATAGAAATTAAATAATCGAATTAAAAAATATAAAACTTCTCTATATAATACCTCATTCCACCCTTAACCCTAATAACCTCTTCTCGCTGGTCAATAATGCGCCGTCAACCAAGGAAAAATCCAACAGTGCAAAAATCGATTTAAAAAAAAAATTCCAATCAATTTAAATAAAAGTCTAAAAATCATGGAAGTCTTGTATCTGAGTTTGTTTCAGCCTAAGCTTCGTTCTAATACCAATTTCTTATGGTTCGGTCAATGTTGGCGACGTCCTTTTGTTTGAACAGTAGATTAGGGTTGGATTTATTTTGCCGATGGGTTATCGATTTGGATTTATGAGTTGATTCTTGGATTCATTGATTTAAACTGCACCTTGTGGCAATTTTTTTGTGATTTTCCGTGAGTGAAGATGTCGCTTGAACTACTGTAGCTCGGCGGAAGAACCTGGACGACGCAAGGAGCAAACCGAAGTCGAGTTGGGTGTTTTTGGTTCGTGTAGAAGGAGATTTCGAAAGCAAGAACTTTGGCGATTTTTGTTTGAATGATTGTGGGAAGATGGAGTGGGGATTGTGGTTCAAATTGTCGGCTATGGCAATTGCGAAGAGGAGCAGCGTGCTGTGTAGTGCGTTGAGGAAGAAAGGGGTGAGCGGGCCGGGTTTTGTTTATAGGAGGTAAGGCCAACTAATAAATAAAATCCATGTTTATTCTATTTAAAATATGTACAAACTCTGAAATGCTATATCTCGGTCATGCAAAATCAGAATGACGAACCGTAAGTTGCATTGGGACCGTATGGACGGGCACTACCCAATGAGAATGACCGCGTGTGAAACGGAGCCAGTTACAATTTATGGTAAAATAAATTGTCCGTCGCAGTCAAATGAACGCATATCGTTATTTAACGATCATCGAACCAAGGTGAGTAAATCTCACTAACTCCGAATGCTTTATATTTTTATAAAGTATTTTTAAAATTGATAAATATTGGTTGAATTGTTATGTATTGACTGTTTGGTTGAACTGCTAGTCAGTTGATTGAATATTTCGATAACGATATATATATAAATCGTATCGAAATATTGATTCTGTTTATCAGAATATTTTATACTCATGTTATTGACGTTGACTGACATCTGTGGATGCAGGGAAACAGGTCGGAGGGACCCAACTGGGTTCCTCAACATTTATTTAACGCTTTTCATATATTTTGATATATGATGTGTTATATCATCCGTTATTGATTCTGTGTGTTTGGATGATGACCGATCATTTTGATTTGATATTTTTACGCCATAAGTGATACTGAAAAGTGAAAAGGGAGATTTTCAAAGTATATTTGAAAATAGAGTATTTATATATAATCAATGGATTTTATATATGAAGGGAAAAAGGGCTTATAAAGGAAAATCATTTTTTTGTAAATCAACGAAATAGAGGAAAATATTGGTAAAACCAATATAGAAGAATATTTGTAAAATAATTACAAATTAATGGAACAAAAAGAGAAACATTTGGGAAATAGTTACAAATGAAATTAGAAAAAAAATATTTGTAAAACATTTACAAATAGATTAAAAGGAAATATTTATCTAGAGAAATAAACTGAGTTATAAAAAGGAATTATTTATTTAGAAAATAAATAGAATATTGAAGTACTTGAAAATGGATAAAAGTTTAATAAAGGAGAATTTTACACTAGGAAGAATTTAGGCCCGTGCTTCGCACACGGGCAAACAGAATATGAATTCGAAGTGAGAATTTAAGAGAGATCTGTTTTAACAGATAAAGTGAGAAGGTTAATTTATAAATAAAGTTTTATAAATTAATTTAGTTATTTATCTTTGGGTAAATAGAGTATATAAGTCAAGACTTATATAGAGAAGTAAAAATCGATTTCCACATCGATATTTGAAACTGAATATGTATGAAAGAGAATTTATCAAATAAGAGTTATTTGAAGTAAAGCTATCGACTATCAGTTTATTCGAAAGGGAGTTTATTGAATATTTGTTATTTGAAATGGGTTGATCCAAGAGAGTTAATCCAATAGAACAAATTGATTGAGATCAACCGTTAGAGTTAAACTATTAGAGTTGAACTGTTAGAGTTAAACCGTTAGGGTTAAACCGTAGAGTTAAACCGTTGGAGTAAACATTTAGAGTTAGTTAGTTAGAGTTAACCAATTAGAGTTAATCAGTTAGAGTTAATCGATTAGAGTCTAATCGAACTAGAGTTATCCAAATATAGTAATCGAATGAGGGATGATTGAATATTAGTTATTCAATTAGATTTGCTCGAATTTAGTTATTCAAGATAGAGTTAAACCGAAGTAGTCATTAAAGATAAGTTATCAGTAAGCACGGCTGCTAGCGTAATTCGCAGGGCTGTAGATAGCCTAAGGCGGACGGATGTTTCCTGAGGGAATCAGGCGTAACCATTGTGATCGCTGCGATATAGAGTCGAGCGAATGGTGTTAAATCAAATATTAGTTAATTAATAGAAGTAATTGAGTCCAGTCCGTCATGTTGAGTTAAATAAGTCGAGTTGATTAAGTTAGGTTAGTCAAGTCGAGCTGATCAAGTAAGTTGGTCAGGTTGAGTTAAATCAAGAGGAGTTAATCAACACCGAGTTATCCAAATAAGAGTTAATCCAGTAAGAGTTAATAGAATAAGGGTTACAGATTAGAGTTAACTGAATAGGAGTTAATAAAATTATGTATTCGTTTATTTATTCGAGTTAGAAAATAAAAGCCATATTAAAGTTATTATATTTCGGATGCAGGGAATTATAACACCATTGTTATAATCAAGTGATTTCTGAAAATGAAGTGGATTCATAAATCGAATCCGAGAGCAACGTAAGAAAGTGTGTTAAAATATTGGAAAGTTGAACTTTGTTTATTTCGAAGTTAGAAATGTCGTTCAGTTAAGGTCTGAGAGGTAATTATACCCCAACTTGATTGACTTCAGTTTTAACTAAGAAGTGGATAAGGTCCGAGAGTGAAAGCGGTTAAGTGGATTTAGTTAAAGAGTGTAAGGGTTTATGTTGGCATAGCGATGTTTATTCAAACATCTGTTCAAGCCCAAATGAAGGAGATTTGGAAATGTTTTCCAAATGAGAGTTAGAAATGTTTTCTGAATATAGAGAACAAGAAATGGAAATGTTTTCCAATGTTATTGTCGTATATTCTCTAAATATAATAAATAAGAAATGTTAAATGTAAGTGAAAAAGGAAATGAATAAATGAATGAACTAAAAAGATAAATATTGAATGATGATTGATCGATAGAATTTCCATTGGAAATAATATCGTTGTTTGCACACCGACATGTTTTACATTTGATAGTTAACTCACCGACTATCAAAGTTTTTGACCATATTACGTTGTTAATATGGAGAGACCGGTTGGATTATTATCCGAAGAACCACTCCGTATTGGCATAAGCGTTGCGAATCAAGTATGTTGAATATCGTGAAGACAGAGTGAAGTGCAAGGGCTATTGTATAAGTCTTAGATAACAGTGCCTAAGATGGATGTACTGAATAGTGCCTTCGGTTTGTCCAGTCCCAGGACAAACGTAAATGGACGAGTGTCTGACAGAGTATATCCAATAAATTACGTAAGTTGATCTCTTCAAACGTACTTACGTTTGGTGGCGGAGGAATTCGTTTCTCTTAGCTGTATACCCGTGGTATTTTTGGTGAAATCAATGTGTGATTTGGCGGGTATGACGATGTGGCATTCAAAGTAATGGAGGTGTGATCTGTCAAAAGATACGTTATGACCTCAAGCCTCATCAACCGGGAAATGACAAAAATCGGGCAGGCAGCATGGCCATGTGGGTCGCACCCGTTAGGATGTATGATCACCTATCTAGAGAAATTCCTTTTGTTCTTAAATCTATCGATGCTGTCCCATTTCGGGAGGCGGTTGATGATCCCAACCGTCGGTGATATACATTCGATACACTCAAGCGAAATGAGTGGTCGGTCATGTGTGGGCCGGGTTGCAAGATGTTCTTGTTGAACCCAGTGTATTTGCCTCTAGAGATACACGTTCGGAAGGTGGTCCCATACCTTGTCAAGTTGGAATCCAATCCCCAATAAGTGCCCGCGAGTTTGATTGTATATTATATATGTAGAGCGTGAGATGCAAGCGTTCTACTAGATTGTAAATTACTTGTGATTAGACATTATTATAATATCAGATAAGATATGATTTCCAAAAGTGATTTGGGTTATCGTAAGGTAAAAACCGTCCGTGTTTATGTGTGGATTGGTCTTACGATTATCTTTTCTTTTGAAAGGGATTTTGAAAAGTTAAACTAAATGATTTGAGTTTACTCACACCAGTCCCATGACTGACACAGAGTTTTATTTTGCTTTGTTTTCCCTAAACTCTTGGGTGCCCAAATTTGTACGGGCAGTCAAGTAGTCAGGATTTTACAGATATACTTGGAGTGCTTGGAGCAGGAGGCTTCAGGACTTATATAGCTATTGTTTATTTCCGCTGTGATGCAAGGGTTGTACTCTGATAATGGTATTGTATGCATATACTGCTTTAGATTTCAAGTTATGTGATATATTATATTTTATTCGTTCCGCTGTGAGATTCGTGTGACTCTGATGTTGTGTTCTTCTTTTTCTTCTTCTATTCTAATTTTCTATCTTATCTATCCTCACCCTCTAAATCCTTTCATTAACTATTCGGTAATTGTCGACCCTTGATGTTCGATATGTGTTGTATATCGGATAATCAAGGTCGTCTTTTCCCGGGTCGTTACAGTGGTATCAGAGCTGAAGGTTAAGTGATTACCTTGGCTCTGTGGCGTGATTCAGTAGAGATGGGGTTAGTAATACCCTAGACTGAGTTTGAGTGTATATATACGAGTGAACGTATTTGTTATTTGATATAAAATGATTTTATATTGTGGAGACTTAGTGGTTGAGTTGTTTATGAATTCTGATCGATCAGTTTGATCCACTGTATCGATAGGAGTTTCTAAACGCTTGAATACGATGGACCGACACAGTATGTTTTGAAAAAGGGGGTAAATGAAATAATTTTACCCAAATTATATTTTAATATAAGCAAAGTATAGATATTTGGAATATTATAGTATATTGGATGTGTTGGTTGTTATTATAATCGAATAAGATTATAAAATGTGAATTGGTTATGTAAATAACCAATCAGAATTTATACAAGTGAAATACATGAAATCAGATGAATTAAATCTGAGTTTAAATCTGAATTTAAATCAAAATTCTGGAAATATGAAAAAGTATGTGTAAATGAATCTGGGTTAAATATATGTGAATTTTAAGATCCTGGGAGATGTTAAATTTGTTACAAGCATTGAAAGGGATATTTTGAAATGGATTTCAAAATGAAAGTGTTTAGAAATGATTTTGAAAGTGATATAGTATTGTACTCACTTCGATAGCTGGAAAATAGATTCCGATGATGATCCGGACACCATCGGTGTTCATTTTCGAGTTTCAAAGTGACGGATTACCACCAAAAGATTTTGTTTTTGAATTGTTTTGAGAAAACAAGTTGTTTTGAAATTCCTGAAAAGGGTATTTGATTTTTTAAAAAGGCAAAGTTGTTTAAAAACTCCCAGAAACAGATTATTTGGAATAAACCCAAATTAAATAGAAATTTGTGAAGGCAAATTTGAAATAGGAATAAAGCCAGTTAAGGGGTAACTGAAATTGAAATAGAATGGTATCAAGTAGAATTGGACTGGATTATAGATAATCTAGAATAGAAATGAATTGTCGATTAAGGATTTGAATTGAGATTGCAATGATTGGAATTTGGCTTGGTTGAGCGAATGGTTGTGTTGGGGATGAAAATGGATTGGAAATTGATTGGGATGATATTGGTATATGCTAAATTGATAGCAGAGTTGAATGCCCGACAAAATGGTACACATTTATATTGATATGAGTTTGATGAGGTTTATGAGCCGAATTGGCAAGCCACTTGGCTGTATTATTTTCTTTTGGATTGGAGAGGCCTGTGTGGCAGTTTGGGGATTTTCCCGATGCTCCCGGTACAAAGGAGGTGCTGGCGAAATTTTTCAAAAATTTCAGGTGTTAGAAATTTTTAGAATTTTTGAATTTTCGTTTATAGAAGTAAATTAATAAATTAATTAAAATAAATTGGTTTAGTGAAACTGGAGTAACCAAATAAATTTAACATAGTTACAGGGTTCATACTTCTACCTTAGCAATTTCGAGGACGAAATTATTTTAAGGGGGGAAGAATGTAACGACCCGCATTTTTAGGGATAATAGATAATTTATTTAATTATCTAAATATGTTTTAGAAATTTAAAATGGTCGTTTAATTCAATTATATTGAATATTTATTTAAAAATTAATAATTATATAATATATTTAATTTCTGAATTTATCAGAAATAGTGAATCGACAATATAATGTGAACTGGACAATTCAAATAATATATAAATCAGTTTATATGGAATTATATTGACGAATATAATCATAAACGACAGTTTGAACGTATAATTTATATTATAATAATAATCGAGCTCGAAATGGCGCTGTAGTTCGTAATTTGGCGATTCAGACTTTAAACGAGTATACAGAAGCCGTTTTAAGCCAGATTTCAGTGAAACAGGAAACGCGTGGAGCTGGTGGAGTATATTTTTCTAGTGGAAGAGAAAAATCGAGATTTCGTCGTATAGATTTTGTTTTATGTCCAAATCAAATTTTAGAAAAGTCGCTGTAGAATTCCTTTATATTTTGCAACGCTTTATTTACGTTATAAATGGAATTTCTATATAAATTGAATATCGATTTCACACTGGAATTTGAATATCGAGTTATAAACTCTAATATGATTATTTTAGAGCTGTGGTACATCGTATGTGAATATATACGATAATATTTATTTTTAAATATTTAATTTGATTATTTTTAAATATATTTATATTTAAAACGGTCTATTTAGAGCCTTAGAAAATAGCCAGTTTTGCAAACGAACTCCGTTTTCGACGGAACTAATTTTGTTGGATCCGCAATGTCAAATTATTGCGAGATTTCAAGTTTCGTGATTTGTAGAGTCCGTATGTAGCCGTACGGATTTTTAGAGTGAAAAACAGTCAATTTCTGACCGGTAAAAAGAAGCTGTGTGAGCAAACGGAGTCGGAACTCGACGAAACAAGTTTCATTGGGTCTGTAATGTCAATATCTAGCTGCATGTCAATTTTCATGATTTTTGGATATCGTGTGTGACCACAGGAATTTTAGAGGACAATAACGAACGGCGATTGCTTAAATAGAAATTAAATAATCGAATTAAAAAAATATAAAATTTCTCTATATAATACCTCATTCCACCCTTAACCCTAATAACCTCTTCTCGCTGGTCAATAATGCGCCGTCACCCAAGGAAAAATCCAACAGTGGAAAAATCGATTTCAAAAAAAAAAAAAAATTCCAATCAATTTAAATAAAAGTCTAAAAATCATGGAAGTCTTGTATCTGAGTTTGTTTCAGCCTAAGCTTCGTTCTAATACCCATTTCTTATGGTTCGGTCAATGTCGGCGATGTCCTTTTGTTTGAACTGTAGATTAGGGTTGGATTTATTTTGTCGATGGGTTATCGATTTGGATTTCTGAGTTGATTCTTGGATTCATTGATTTAAATCGCACCTTGTGGCAATTTTTTTGTGATTTTCCATGAGTGAAGATGTCGCTTGAACTACTGTAGCTCGGCGGAAGAACCTGGACGACGCAAGGAGCAAACAGAAGTCGAGTTGGGTGTTTTTGGTTCGGGTAGAAGGAGATTTCGAAAGCAAGAACTTTGGCGATTTTTGTTTGAATGATTGTGGGAAGATGGAGTGGGGATTGTGGTTCAAATTGTCGGCTATGGCAATTGCGAAGAGGAGCAGCGTGCTGTGTAGTGCGTTGAGGAAGAAAGGGGTGAGTGGGCCGGGTTTGGTTTATAGGAGGTAAGGCCCACTAATAAATAAAATCCATGTTTATTCTATTTAAAATATGTACAAACTCTGAAATGCTATATCTCGGTCACGAAAAATCAGAATGACGAACCGTAAGTTGCGTTGGGACCGTATGGACGGGCACTACCCAATGAGATTGACCGCGTGTGAAATGGAGCCAGTTACAATTTATGGTAAAATAAATTGTCCGTCGCAGTCAAATGAACGCATATCGTTATTTAACGATCATCGAACCAAGGTGAGTAAATCTCACTAACTCCGAACGCTTTATATTTTTCTAAAGTATTTTTAGAATTGATAAATATTGGTTGAATTGCTATGTATTGACTGTTTGGTTGAACTGCTAGTCAGTTGATTGAATATTTCGATAACGATATATATTTAAATCGTATCGAAATATTGATTCTGTTTATCAGAATATTTTATACTCATGTTATTGACGTTGACTGACATGTGTGGATGTAGGGAAACAGGTCGGAGGGACCCAACTGGGTTCCTCAACATTTATTTACCGCTTTTCATATATTTTGATACGATATGATGTGTTATATCATCCGTTATTGATTCTGTGTGTTTGGATGATGACCGATCATTTTGATTTGATATTTTTACGCCATAAGTGATACTGAAAAGTGAAAAGGGAGATTTTCAAAGTATATTTGAAAATAGAGTATTTATATATAATCAATGGATTTTATATATGAAAGGAAAAAGGGTTTATAAAGGAAAATCATTTTTTTGTAAATCAAAGAAATAGAGGAAAATATTGGTAAAACCAATATAGAAGAATATTTGTAAAATAATTACAAATGGAACAAAAAGAGAAACATTTGGGAAATAGTTACAAATGAAATTAGAAAAAAAAATATTTGTAATACAAATAGATTAAAAGGAAATATTTATCTAGAGAAATAAACTGAGTTATAAAAAGGAATTATTTATTTAGAAAATAAATAGAATATTGAAGTACTTGAAAATGGATAAAAGTGTAATAAAGGAGAATTTTACACAAGGAAGAATTTAGGCCCGTGCTTCGCACACGGGTAAACAGAATATGAATTCGAAGTGAGAATTTAAGAGAGATCTGTTTTAACAGATAAAGTGAGAAGGTTAATTTATAAATAAAGTTTTATAAATTAATTTAGTTATTTATCTTTGGGTAAATAGAGTATATAAGTCAAGACTTATATAGAGAAGTAAAAATCGATTTCCACATCGATATTTGAAACTGAATATGTATGAAAGAGAATTTATCGAATAAGAGTTATTCGAAGTAAAGCTATCGAATATCAGTTTATTCGAAAGGGAGTTTATTGAATATTTGTTATTTGAAATGGGTTGATCCAAGAGAGTTAATCCAATAGAACAAATTGATTGAGATCAATCGTTGGAGTTAAACTATTAGAGTTGAACTGTTCGAGTTAAACCGTTAGGGTTAAACCGTAGAGTTAAACCGTTGAAGTAAACATTTAGAGTTAGTTAGTTAGAGTTAAACAATTAGAGTTAATCAGTTAGAGTTAATCGATTAGAGTCTAATCGAACTAGAGTTATCCAAATATAGTAATCGAATGAGGGATGATTGAATATTAGTTATTCAATTAGATTTGCTCGAATTTAGTTATTCGAGATAGAGTTAAACCGAAGTAGTCATTAAAGATAAGTTATCAGTAAGCACGACTGCTAGCGTAATTCGCAGGGCTGTAGATAGCCTAAGGCGGACGGATGTTTCCTGAGGGAATCAGGCGTAACCATTGTGATCGCTGCGATCTAGAGTCGAGCGAATGGTGTTAAATCAAATATTAGTTAATTAATAGAAGTAATTGAGTCCAGTCCGTCATGTTGAGTTAAATAAGTCGAGCTGATCAAGTAAGTTGGTCAGGTTGAGTTAAATCAAGAGGAGTTAATCAAAACTGAGTTATCCAAATAAGAGTTAATCCAGCAAGAGTTAATAGAATAAGGGTTACAGATTAGAGTTAACTGAATAGGAGTTAATAAAATTATGTATTCGTTTATTTATTCGAGTTAGAAAATAAAAGCCATATTAAAGTTATTATATTTCGGATGCAGGGAATTATAACACCATTGTTATAATCAAGTGATTTCTGAAAAAGAAGTGGATTCATAAATCGAATCCGAGAGCAACGTAAGAAAGTGTGTTAAAAGATTGGAAAGTTGAACTTTGTTTATTTCGAAGTTAGAAATGTCGTTCAGTTAAGGTCTGAGAGGTAATTATACCCCAACTTGATTGACTTCAGTTTTAACTAAGAAGTGGATAAGGTCCGAGAGTGAAAGCGGTTAAGTGGATTTAGTTAAAGAGTGTAAGGGTTTATGTTGGCATAGCGATGTTTATTCAAACATCTGTTCAAGCCCAAATGAAGGAGATTTGGAAATGTTTTCCAAATGAGAGTCAGAAATGTTTTCTGAATATAGAGAACAAGAAATGGAAATGTTTTCCAATGTTAATGTCGTATATTCTCTAAATATAATAAATAAGAAATGTTAAATGTAAGTGAAAAAGGAAATGAATAAATGAATGAACTAAAAAGATAAATATTGAATGATGATTGATCGATAGAATTTCCATTGGAAATAATATCGTTGTTTGCACACCGACATGTTTTACATTTGATAGTTAACTCACCGACTATCAAAGTTTTTGACCATATTACGTTGTTAATATGGAGAGACCGGTTGGATTATTATCCGAAGAACCACTCCGTATTGGCATAAGCGTTGCGAATCAAGTATGCTGAATATCGTGAAGACAGAATGAAGTGCAAGGGCTATTGTATAAGTCTTAGATAACAGTGCCTAAGATGGATGTACTGAATAGTGCCTTCAGTTTGTCCAGTCCCAGGACAAACGTAAATGGACGAGTGTCTGACAGAGTATATCCAATAAATTACGTAAGTTGATCTCTTCAAACGTACTTACGTTTGGTGGCGGAGGAATTCGTTTCTCTTAGCTGTATACCCGTGGTATTTTTGGTGAAATCAATGTGTGATTTGGCGGGTATGACGATGTGGCATTCAAAGTAATGGAGGTGTGATCTGTCAAAAGATACGTTATGACCTCAAGCCTCATCAACCGGGAAATGACAAAAATCGGGCAGGCAGCATGTCTATGTGGGTCGCACCCATTAGGATGTATGATCACCTATCTAGAGAAATTCCTTTTGTTCTTAAATCTATCGATGCTGTCCCATTTCAGGAGGCGGTTGCTGATCCCAACCGTCGGTGATATACATTCGATACACTCAAGCGAAATGAGTGGTCGATTGTGTGGGTCGGGTTGCAAGATGTTCTTGTTGAACCCAGTGTATTTGCCTCTAGAGATACACGTTCGGAAGGTGGTCCCATACCTTGTCAAGTTGGAATCCAATCCCCAATAAGTGCCCGCGAGTTTGATTGTATGTTATATATGTAGAGCGTGGGATGCAAGCGTTCTACTAGATTGTAAATTACTTGTGATTAGACATTATTATAATATCAGATAAGATATGATTTCCAAAAGTGATTTGGGTTATCGTAAGGTAAAAACCGTCCGTGTTTATGTGTTGATTGGTCTTACGATTATCTTTTCTTTTGAAAGGGATTTTGAAAAGTTAAACTAAATGATTTGAGTTTACTCACACCAGTCCCATGACTGACCCAGAGTTTTATTTTGTTTTGTTTTCCCTAAACTCTTGGGTGCCCAAATTTGTACGGGCAGTCAAGTAGTCAGGATTTTACAAATATACTTGGGAGAGCTTGGAGCAGGAGGCTTCAGGACTTATATAGCTATTGTTTATTTCCGCTGTGATGCAAGGGTTGTACTCTGATAATGGTATTGTATGCATATACTTCTTTTGATTTCAAGTTATGTGATATATTATATTTTATTCGTTCCGCTGTGAGATTCGTGTGACTCTGATGTTGTGTTCTTCTTTTTCTTCTTCTATTCTAATTTTCTATCTTATCTATCCTCACCCTTTAAATTCTTTCATTAACTATTCGGTAATTGTCGACCCTTGATGTTCGATATGTGTTGTATATCGAATAATCAAGGTCGTCTTTTCCTGGGTCGTTACAAACGTTCTCACTCAGCACCATAAAAGCTTGAAGATCTTTCTTTCTCAAGCTTGTAAACGCCTCAATCTCTTTCTTTGTCATGTTTTTAGCGTATTTTGGTCATTCATAGCCACTCTCAACAATCTCCCATAGTCCTTTGGAGATCAACTCTTCTTTTTTTCTGTTACTCAATCTTTCATAGTTTTCCTTTGTGAGAACGAACGACATAAATAATAGAAATTCCATTAATTCGACCTAGCTCTGATACCAATTTGTAAAAACGAAAGCTCCGATACCAGTTTGTAGAATTGAGAAGAGGACTTATTTAGATTAGGAGGAGGAGGAGTTGGATATACAATCAAATTTTGTTTTACTTTTTATAATTCAACTTTCCATTACAACACTTGCAACAATTTCTTTTTCTTATCCTCACTCACTTTCTCTCACACTTCACTCTTTTCTTTTCTCACTTCACATAAAAAATGACCACCCATATTTATATAGTGGTCTACATGACCTTACAACTCCAGTAGACATCTTTTCATCAATAGACATGACCCTTCATAAATAGACACGACTCTTTATTTCAACCAACACGACTCTTGACGATCGGACATGACACTTAACAAACAGATATGACTTTTGACGAACGGACACCACTCTTCACGAATACACATGACTTTTCACTTCAACGGACATGACTTTAAAGACACTCACGAATAGTCATGACTTTTGAAACTAAAAGACACTACCTTTTCACTAATTGACATAACCATTCACCTTTTTTATTTCCCACTAATCTTTCATTTAATGTTTACCCAACAAATGCAACATGCATAGACTAACAATGGATGTGTGTGGCTGTGTTGGCATGCATGTGTGGCTTTTTCTACCGTTTTATGAACATGGATAGGCAGTTAGCATGCGTGTGGCTTTGTTGTATGGCTTATATTTTGGAGAAATTGAAGTTGTCTTCATTTCCCCATGTATATCCTGAGGATAGCTATATATTTCTGTTATGTAGCATGGACTTGCAATCAGATGCTTGACTGCTCAGTCCCATGCTTGGACATTTCCATTCTTCACAAAATTACATATGTTTCATAAGACAACAACCCTCCAAAGGTAGTAGGTTTTATGCTTAATAATCAATTCAAAAAATAATAAATTGCCGTTTATTTCGTAAATCATTCAGCACTCTTTTATTGTTTGGTTATCTCAAAATGAACCAAATTTTAATGGAGATCATTTTTAAGTACGATATGAATAAATTTATTTGTTATAAAAACGACATGGTGGAAACTTATAATATGGAAAGGTTTCTAAATTAGCGCCGAAAACTTAGTGTAAAATGTTATAGTGCATGTATATGTATGTATGTATGTATATATATATATATATATATATATATATATATATATATGTGTGTGTGTGTGTGTGTGTGTGTGCGCGCGCGCGCACATGCGCATATAATATTAAAGGTCTGTGCGTATCCTTTAGGGAATGAAATTGCAATTTATTAGGTAGTTACACACATTGTAACCTACACACATTCCAGGGAAAGAATTTGATCTATTCAAGTCCAAATGCAATTACATCATTTCCCAGTATGTACCATAATTTGATCTATTCAGTTCAGAGCATACCCTTTCTTTGGAATACAAATCCATAAAATGAATGATCAGTGAATATGAGAACTATGTACGAGTTGAGTTCATCTTTCATAAAGGGAAGCTTTTGAAAGCATACCTGAACATAATAAATCTTTTTCCAAACATTTGCTAAGAAACTTTACTGTTACATCCATTTATTTATTTATTTTTACTTCAGTAATGTCTATTTATGTCAGTGGTCTTCAGAAACTAGCATCCCCTTTAGTTAGCTTCATATGTGAAACAAATTGCAAGGGAAAAAAAAATCATTTCATGCTTCTACTCCCAATCAGCTCATGATCTCTCCCTGCTTGCTAGAATCGAAGATGCGTGGACTCAGCTCTAGAATTTGATAGCATGGTCTGCAAATGGATGCTTGGCATCATGGCACATATAGGGTAAATTTGTTGTTTTGTTTATTAGTACTACATGATTTGCAATTTCAATTAACCAAGGTTCTACAAAGTTGGTTGCTAGCAATAGATGTGCAAAATATTACATCAGCAAGAGCATAGTTAATGAATTATTTTGGTTACGGCAAAGCATACATAAACTAAGCTTTAAGATGTATTTAATCACATTGTTTCCAACACAGTTTCAAAATAAGGTTTCTGAAGCAGTTACAGGAAAATGCTCGTGTGCTCTTTCATTTTCATTGTGATATGCTCTTTCTTCTACTGAGTATACGATAGAGGGTTATCCGGTATCTCCTTCTAAAGTTGATGACAAGGTCAAGATTTTATTGTCTTCTTGATTTTCATTTTCATTTGCTATTTTTTGTGCTGACTCACCAAAGGTGTGTGTGTTTTAACTTGTGCTTGTTTTTTGTCGCTTTGATATGATGTTTCACTACCACTATCTAACTTCTCGTTTGATATATTATCAACAGATTAAGTTTTTGATTCATTTTAGTCAAGAAAATGGCAAGATTGCTAAACAATGGGGGTACTCGGATGGAATTACAGCTAATATATTATCCCGTGCTGCCTTAAACAATAAAACTAAACAAAAAGAAGAGGACACGTGATCTAGGTAATATTTTTTTTGCATAATTAATCACATCCTAAGTGGAAAAAAATAAACCCTGAGCTTTTTAGTTTAATGGCGACCTCCGGTCCCTCAAAAAACTCTAATCTCAGATCTAAAATCGCCAATAATTCGGACTCCGATCAAAGGTCAGCTATGCCTCTAGATTTACGATCTCCAGGACGACATGCAACTCTTGAGAGATCTTTTGTTCAAAGTAAATCTTTATATCCAGATCTAAAATCTTTTAAGGATTTTCCAGATCTTAGTTCTAGAGATCTAAATTCTGCAAATCCGGTTAATCATAAATAGTCGAAAGCTTGGATTGATATTGTTAAGGAAAATAATTTTCATCAATCCTCTATTCAGCTTAATTTTTATGAACCCTCAACTAAGGAAAATATGAAAACCGCTGTTATAAACGAGGAATTAACCTATACAGCGAGAGAAAGATGGAAGAATTCTATCGTTTACTATGTCTTTGGAAGTGAACCATACTATCATTTTCTTAAGGATTACATAGATAGAACTTGGAACTTGAAGGATAAATTTCAATTATTCTCTAGAGAAAATGGATTTTATATTGTTAAATGTGAGAATGGAGAAGAGTGTAATAGGGTTTTATCTGCTGAACCTTATTACTACAATAAGAGATTAATAATTATGAAAAAATGGGTTTCAGGATTGAAATTAAATAGAGTGTTCCTACATGCATTACCTATTTGGATACGATTTCCTAATTTAGACTTAAGATTTCTGGACTATTGGAGATATTAGTAGAATAGCTTCTTTAATGGGTTTGCCTTTGAAACTGGATAACTCAACAGAAAATGTAGCCCTTATATCATATGTTAGAGTATTAGTTGAGGTGAATAGTGATTTTCAATTTCCTGAATACATTCCTATTCAATGTTTTAATGGAGATGTTGTATGGCAAAAAGTAGTTTATGAATGGGTACCTACTATTTGTTTTGAATGCGAAGTGTTTGGTCATACGAATGATGTTTGTAAATCTGTGAAAGTTTGGGCTCCTAAATTAAACTCAAATGTAATGAATGAGATGGACATAGATGACACTGCTCTCCCTCAGAAAATGAACATAATTGAAAGTTTTGGAAAAAGAAATTCACTGGATATCATTTCAACATCTATGAGGGTAGGTGAAGATAAGGATGCTCCAGCTGTTGAGAAAAATTGGGAAGACAGGTCTGAGAAGGTTAATTTGCTTGAAAGAGTAGATGATGGTGATAAGCGGGATACAGGTGAAAATAAAGTTAGTAAGGAGTATGTTAATAACAATGTACATATCCCTCTCTTTATTACTGGTGAAAAAGTAGATACTGCTAAGATGACAGAGTTTGGCGTTCCCCCCGTCGTTGATAAAAAGCAAGAAGGAAATAATATCTTTATCTTACAAGATAGTATAATGGATGACTCGGACTGTTCTTCAATTAGTCGTAGTAGTTTCAAACGAAGAAAAAGAGACAAATTTAAAGGGAAAAGGAGACAATGTGATTATTGGAGATGACCCACTTGTAGAAATCAACCCTGAATGGCCTAAACTAGTATCACAAATTAACATTAGATCTAAGTCAATGAAGATAAGAGAGGAAGGTAGTACAACATGAGTGAAAGGTGGTAGTTTTTAGTCCTGTTGTTTAGTTCCGTGGACTCAGTGTTGTGTTAATGGAGCATCTTTGTTTTGCTCTGCTTTGTTTCTTGGTGTGCTTCTTTGCTGCATGGCAATGTTTATTGTTGTCATTGAGTATGGTGTGATCTACTTCTGTTTGCCTTCTGTGGGATTTCTATTCGATTGTTTGGTGCAGAACCTGTATATTTCAGTTGGAGCTGTGAAGTTGGATAGTTCTATGTTTCTGGAGCTTCTCTATTGGAGTTCTTTTAATGTGCAAAGTTTCATCTTCCTTGGCAATTGGTTTCTGCAGATTATTAGTCAGTGCTTCCTGGCTTGGTTCTTGAAGCTTTATCTGGTGTTTTTCTTTAGTGTTTGTTCTTGGGGACAATTAACGACAAAGACAAAATTAAGGGCTTTTTTATTTATAAGGACAACCCATTAAAAATTTAACCAAAAGAACAATACATTAATTATATTTTAATTCCCTAAATCACGTGCCCTGTTTCTTCTTCCTCTCTCCTATCTCGCATGATGTTTTTTCTCGTTCTATTTTCCTCCAATGCAGTTTTTTTCTTAATGATTTGATCTTCAAACATCTCTCTCGTTCGATCATCTTCAGAATTGTTCAAGCTCCTCTATTAATTCGATTTGCCCTAATTTTATCGTTTCAATCGTCTTCGTCGATTCATGAAGGTGTCGTGGATTTTGATTCGTTTGGCAGTAAATATGATTTCGTGATTTCCTGATTTCGTGAATTCGTCGTAGAAAATCGAACGAGAGCGATGAACGAGAAAAAAATCGCTGGAAAAAACTTTTTTTTATGGTGAAATTAACAACATTTTTTAGGTATCAGTTTGCTATTTTTTTAGGTATCAGTTTTCGTGTTTTAACAGTGTTATGCTTTTTTGTTTATAATTTTGATGCTATATCAGTTTTGTACTTGTACTATTGCATTAGATTTGCAACTCAATCGAAATTATGTCATTTTAATCAATCAAAGTGGGATATAAACATTTTTTTATTAGTTTTACTTTAAAATATCAAAGCAGTTTTTAAGTATTAGTTCTATATTTTTTTAGGTATCAGTTTTATATATTCTAGTTGAATTTAAATCATAGCAGTTTTTAGGTATCAGTTTTATATTTTTTTAGGTATCAGTTTAATATTTTCTAGCTGAATTCACATCATAGCAATTTTTAGGTATCAGTTTTATATACTTTTTAGGTATCAGTTTTATATTTTCTAGTTGAATTTACATCGTAGCAGTTTCTAGGTATCAGTTTTATATTTTCTAGTTGAATTTAGTATTATGTTGGTATAAGTTTTGATTGTGTATGAAATACTTACAGATACTGCATGCTGCTGGAATTTACTTGAATTCAAGTCTGAATTGAGTACAAGTAAAAGTAAATGCATGAATGCATGCTTGGAATGGGAAGTAGTGTTCTATGTACTTAGATTGTGTAGGAAAACAATGTATCTTATTAAATCAGTTATGTATCATTGTAGGTATCATACGATACAAGTGGGTATTATTGTGTATTACTGAGAATAATATCATTTTTTTGATAATTGAATTGAATTGATTGCTATTATTTTTTTAATGAGTAGGTATTATTGAGAATAAATATTATTTTTGTGAGATATGAATTAAGTTGGTGGGTGTTTTTTTTACCAGTGAGTACCAATTGGAATTAATGTTGTGTATCAAAAAAAGTCATTTACCAAAGCAAACAACACAAATCTACCTACTTGCAACAGTTCTCATATACTAAACCATAAAACTGATACCTAAAAAAATACAAAACTAATACCTAAAAACTACTATAATATTTAATGACAAAAGTAATACAGAAAATGTTCGAATCACAATTTGATTATTTAAAATGAAATAAATTCGTTTGAGTAGCAAAACTGATGCAGCAGTACAAGAACAAAAGTAAAATAGCACCAAAACTATAAACAAAACAGCATAACACTATTAACACAAGAAAACTGATCCCTAAAAGAATAGCAAAATAATACCTAAAAACTGCTGCACTAATTTAAAACTAAAACTAATGCTAAAAAATGTTACATCACAGTTTGGTTGATTATAATGAAATAAGTTCGACTGTAATACATAGATAATGCAACAATACAACTACAAAATAAATACAACATTAAAAACCCAACAAATGAATATAAAACAGTGTTAAATAAACAAAAACGATACCTAAAAAAAAACTGACACCCAACTGCTGAAAAGTTGAACATTAAAATTGGAGAAAAAAAAAAAAAACCATGAACCACCTTGTGAAATAAAAAACCTAAGAAATGAACATTAAATTATAATGATTATAGCAACCAAAAAAATTCAGTCGAGATTGATTTTTGAGATCGATTTCGTGCCGAATTTGCTGTTTCGATTGATGTTTGGGGTTCAATTATACAACATGCCGCGGATTTGATTTCGTTCGATTTCCAGTTGAGATGATTTCGTTAATTTTGATTTGCTGATTTCGTTAATTTCCGCGGATTTGAAATCAGAGAAGAGAGAAAGGAGAGACGAAAAGTTTTAGGGTTGTATCCTTTTGGATAAATTTTTAAGCGCGTGTCCTTATGAATAAACTATTAAGACCGATTGTCCTTGTCATTAGTTTCCTGTTATTCTTATGTATTAAGCATGTTATCTTGGGTGCTTACTGTTGTATTGGGTCTGTTTGGCCTGTGTTGTTTGTGTGTGTTTTTGTTTTTGAGCTGGGTTTCTTCTTAGATGTATAGTATTCATTTTCAGTTTGTGTTGTAATTTCATACCCAGCTCAAATCTCTTGTAATATTTAGTTTTGTAATAAAGTACCCCTTCGTTCAAAAATAAAAAAAATATTTTTTTAATTATATAATAGGTTGCCAAATGATACAAATGGAAAGAAAAATTTTCTCTTGTCTATAAAGGGTAAAAACGTAGTGCAGATCGAAGCATTAAATCTGATCTCCAGTCAATTTAAAATTAGTTTTCTTACCTTCATAATCTTTGAGCATGTGTTTTGACCATTGTTCAAAATATCGGCCGGTACCCCGAAATTTCGGGGGTACCGTACCGGTATCGGGTCTCAGCGAGCCGGAATTAAGCCTCAAATTCGGTCTCGGTGTTCTTCAAAAAAAAAAAAAAAACGTCAAAACCCTAAATCGAAGCAATTGACAAGGAAGATAAGCGATCGACAAAAAAAAGCATAATCGTCGGATCCCAGAAGGAAGCAGTTGAGTTGACAAAATAGAGAACAGTACCTTGAATTTCTCTCTGTAGTAGGAAGTTTTCAAAGATGAGAAGAGGAAGTTGAGCACGGAGAAGTCGAAGTTGTGCAGAAGGATTAATCGAACAAATGATAAAGTTTCTTTTCCGTCGTTTTAATCTGAGCTTTTCTTTTGAAGTCAAATGCCCTAATTTATGCGTCGCAGCTGGAAACGTGGCTAGATATTGTATACAATATATGAAGTGGCAACAAATTGGGCTGTTTTGGGGCGTTATTCAATTTATTAAGTATGTGGACCTTTTTTCTTCAGTTTATTAGCACTAAGCATCTTTATCGCAAATTTAACTTGCTGGTAGGCAATGAAATTTTGTTTCACTATTGCAAATTTAGTAATAAATGACAAAAAACCGAATTTTGAACAGAAACCGAAATAAAACCAAAAATTCCGAAATTTACGAAATCATCCGAAATTGACAAAAATTCAAATGACCGAAACCGAGTTCGAAACCGAGTTCTCGAACCTTGGTTTTGACAAGAATCTAAATTTTTGGTTTCAAATTTAAGTACAACACAGTGGAAACAAAAAACCAAGATGCGTTTTGGCAAAAATGAAATTTATGAAAAGTGAAGCTAAGAAAGTGACAGTGCAAAGAAAGTGTAAGAATTATGCTTAAAAAACTGATATATGTAAAGCTTCAATCATCAATATGTTGAATAAAATTTTAATTTTATGGACTTCTATATGGATGAATACTCAAAGTTTTGTTTATCAAGCAAAATTAAATGTAGGAACATTTTCAAGTAATTGTGTGTAATTTAGATAAATGCTTGGGTAACCATATATAGTAAGGGGATTGTTAAAGGGACTCCACATTTGGTTAAGGGGGTTAATTTTATGGGGACTCCAGCTTAATTTTTTTTGTTAAGGGGGGTCTAGATTATTTTTAAAAAAAAGAAAAAAAAGACCTAAATACCCTGGCTTGTCACTTATGTTAATACCTAACGTAGTAGATTCAACGCAAAATACAAAAGCGTGCTTCCAAAAAAAAAATTTGCAAAAAAAAAATCATTAACAAAATAAACAACATTATAAAATACGCAGCACATTAGATCAAAATTTTCGATTTTGCATTTAGTTTAAATTGAAAATATCAATTCCAATATGAAATTACAATTAACTACTTGATTTAATGTCTTCCAATCTCCCATGAAATTTTCTTGTGTCTCCATTACATTAATTATGTTCATTCTTTATTTTTATGTGCAGTGTTAAATTGCAAGTATTAATTAAGATTTAGGTTTTATGATGTTTATTAATGAGGATTATAGGGGTTAATATCGGAATTTTAATTAATATGTTTAAGGGGAGACTTATTTATTTTGCACCTCCCATTACAATTATACACTAAATTAAAATTGATCCTCCCCATAACCAAATATGGAGTCCCTTTAACAATCCCCTATAGTAGTATATTTATTATAATATAAAGAAGGTTTGCTTTACATTTACATGTTGTGTGCATTTAATCTTTATCAAGCATTATATGTTAGTTTTCAGGTCTTCAGATGGTATATTCATTTATTTATTGAAAAGCATGGATACTTTTTTGGATAAGTGTATCTTTAGATGATTGCATGCTCCTAGTCTCCCTGTTGCACCAATTTGCATTTAAGGAAGAAATCAATCAAACCATCCTGTAAATATATATATGGTATAATTGAGCATTCTTCAAAGAAGTTTTGTACGTTTATTTAAAAACAATGGAAATATTTTATTTTATTTTATGTTGAAAAGATCATTTTAGAAGCGTTTTTAAAAGATTTTAAACTTATGATTTTTTAAAACTTCAAAACTCTGAATAATCATTTTAATTAAACTAAAATATACTTTCAAAATAATGAACAAAATTTGATTAATGTTGATGAATAAAGATGTTCTAGTTATCCATAAGCAATATACACAATTCAACCATAATCAATTTCCCACTGTCAAATATCATTTTTTGTGGATTTCTTCTTGTTCCTATGTACCCTCTTATATTTTCTAATTGTCTCTCATGTTATTTATTCATATTTTTCGTTCTTAATGCTGCAGAATTACTGATTTTTGGCCTGGAAATTCTGATGCTCAAAGAGACTGAGACAGTAAGGAATGAAGTCACTAATTTTTTAGAGGGAAATCACATTTCAACTACAATGTCTGTAATGTTTGGAAGGCAGGTAGACAATTCTGTTGGACTGTACTCAATTGAAAATCAAACCAGCTAACTAATAATTTTGTTCATAGCAAATACAGATTTATAGGGGTACCTTAAAGCTGTAATGGAATGGTAGGATTTGACTTTGAATACTTGTGCGGTCGACCCATAAGCGTGAAATAAAAGTGATAAAAGTAAGATATTTTTTTAAATTGTGTTAATGGTTTCAAAATAGTTATTGACACTTCTTAGGTTAGGGAAGAAAAATATATTGCAGTTGCTAGGAATTATCACACTGTTTTCATATCTGGAATCCCTATTATTGAGTTTGCGAATTTGAGACAAGGTGCTCGTTAGTGCAGGATACTATGTTGGAAATAAATTAAACTTGCATTAAATATTGCATGTGTTAATTGCAATATAATTTCCTGATTTGCTTATTTGGTTATATTAGGTAATGTATTATTGTGATCTTATCTAGAATTATCCTTTAGGTAAAGATAAACATGTATAAATAAAGATATGTATTTGCAATGCATGAAATCAAGCAATCAAGCAAAAACAAAACAATAAAATTTGTCTTCCCCAGAACTTCTTATCTCTTTCTCTCTAAAATATTTTCTGCAAATTGGTATCAGAGCCTTTTTCAATCAGAATGAGCAATTCTATTCCCCTCGCTTATATTCCTCAATTAACCAAAGAAAATTACGGTAAATGGAGTATCCAAATGAAGGCCCTTCTTGGATCTCAAGAGGAATGAGACATAGTTGAAGATGGGTACGAAGAAGTTGAAAATGAAGGAGAATTAACAAATGCTCAAAAAGAAAATCTGAGAAAGTCAAGGAAGAAAGACAAAAAGGTCTTGCTTTGGATCTACCAAGGAGTACAAACATATGAAACTGCTTGGGAGAAAATAGAAGCTGCCACAACAGCAAAGCAAGTATGGGAAATTTTAGCAAATTCATTTAGCGGGGATGAAAAGGTAAAAAGAGTTCGGTTACAGACTGTTCGAGGGGATTTTGAAGGCTTGCATCAAAAAGAGTCAGAACCTGTTTCAGATTATTGTTCACGGGTATTATCTGTAGTAAACCAAATAAAAAGGAACGGTGAAACTATGAATGATATTCATGTCATTGAAAAAAAAATCCTTCGCTCTCTTGATTCCAAATTTGACTACAAGGTGGTAGCCATTGAAGAATCCAAGGACTTGGACGCCATGACCATTGATGAACTCACAGGCTCATTATAAGCTCATGAAGAGAGGTTAAACAAGAATAAGAAAGAAACAAGTGTGGAGCAAGCACTCCAATCAAAGTTATCTTTAAATGAGAAGAACAAAGAATCCAAAGATCAAAAAAGTAGAGGACATGGTCATAGAAGAGGAAAATTTTTTAGAGGTCCACTACACCATAATGGCCATTTGGCAACACTTATTTTTTTCAACTGCTAACACTTATATGTGTTGTGGACTAGTGACACTAATATGTGTTGCTATAGTAAAAATGTGTCACCAAAAATATGCCAACACTTATTTGTGTTGATATGCTTGGTCAACCGTTATTTTCTGAGGGCAAAATGGTAAGTGCTCACCCATTAACCTAATCGCTGCCTCAGTGCTTTCTCCCCAACGCTTATTCCTCTGAAGGCCGCGTCCATAGCAAATACGAAAAATAAACTTTCTCCCTAACGCATGCCTCAATCCTCTCTCTAATCGATTATATTATCAGCGATAATTTTTTATTTCTCAAATCGGTATTAGTCTCTCAAATTTCTCTAATCGATTCTGTTATCCTCTCTTTACCATTTTTGATTTCTGCATCAACTTGTGTAGGCCACGACTTCGAATTGGGGCTTCTAGGGTTCACGGCTTCTGGGAATCACGGCTTCTAGGAATCACGATAATAGGTAAAAAATTCGATTTCACTTTCGTTGTCTTTGGACTAAGATATGAAATTTTGCTATAGATTTCTAAAATAAAATAGATATAGCCTTACTGAATGTACAATAAATATATTATTATACTTTATATATCAGATTTGATGTCAACCTGTAAGATATTATGAGACAGTTATCAACATTGGTGGGAACTTATTATTATGTTGTATGTGTGAGCTCTGTTTCGTTCTATTATAGTCAGATACTATAGGTGACCTTCCAGCTGTTGGAAATGGAGCATCCAAAGCCTTCAATTGATGTATTATATTTCTCTCATATCACATATTTTGGTTTAAGTAAATATCCTTTTGTTATTTCTTTTCTTTTTAAAACGTTAACAGGTTCAAGTACTTGCACTATGGTTTCGCCGAAGTGACACTGTTGTTAAGATGGTTAAGTTGGGTATACTATCTATATTTTATAAATTTACAGCACACATGAATGCTTTTAGTAAAATATAACTGGGTACATTTCAATTTGTTAAACTAGAATGAACCATTGTGCTATAGTTTATTCCTACCAATTTCTTCGACAAAGAAATGTATTTTAGCTGGTCTTGACGTATTGAACTCCTGTTGGTGATTGTTACTGATATCCACGTACTGATTATTTGAACCTATTTAGCTTAAAATCATAGACACCATATTCATTGTTAGGCCGTGAATATTCAAGTTCCTGCGACAGCTTATTATTATGAGTTTACAATGTTAATGTGGGCCGTGAATACATGAAACTCTATTTAGATTACAATAACATTGGTGGGATTAAACTTGCATTAATGTTTGTTGCAATCAACATGAGGATTTAAGGTGAATCTCTGTGGATGCGTTTAGTATTTGAATCTTGTAGGTGTGGCCATTTGATACAGTATTGCTGCTTCCATCAGCGCAATGTGAGTTTTCAAAATTTTATGATATAATTAACCTTAATGTATGTATGCTTTGAATAAGAAGTCTGTAATTAGTTTTTATGTTTAATAAGCACGAAGACTTTTAGTAAGACCAACAATCTCGAATACCTGATATTTGATTATAACTTTTTTGAATTACATTAATTAGTAGTTTTAAGTTTTAACTTCCAACTTTTTATATGGCAATAAGTATTGAATGACGATAAGCAAATTACTAACTGATTAAATTATACAGGCCTATTGAGGGATTAAACTGTTTTTACAAGAAAGGACATGATAACACTTGCAAAGCAAGAAGCACAAAGTACACGTTGATATTTGGAATCATCGAGCTCATCTTCTCGCAAATTCCAATCTTTGATCAAGTTTGGTGGCTTTCGATTATTGCAAATTCCAATCTTTGATCAAGTTTGGTGGCTTTCGACAGATTGTGCTTCAAATCTTAATATATTTCATAAATTTGTCGTTATACCCTTCTCCCTTCTACAAATGTCCAACTCAGCCAGTGAATTCATAATTGCTGTGAATAAAATGGAAAAATCTTTAAACACTTCTTAACTAGAAGAACTCTCCTCTGCTTTTCTTTTTCAATTAGAAAGTAATGGCCTCTGCATCGTGTTTGTCAACTGTAGGAGGATCAGGAAATAATACTTGCTGGATTCCTCTTGATATTAAAATGATTGTTATTGATGAAGATCCTACTTGCCTCTCTTTTTTGGCAAAGCTGCTTGAAACATGTCATTATATAGGTAAATATTACTTGCATTTCTCGTTAACATTGAATATTCAAGGCAATTTACCTTATACTAGATATTGAATATTCAAGGCAATTTACTGAAATGTATATGGTATATAGAGTTTACAATAACATTGGCCCTTGTAAGATATCAAATGGGATTTTCATGTTAATTACTTGGCCTCTTATTATTATGAGTTGGCCATTTCGTTTTACTTCATTGCTTACATGTTTTTAATCTTTCTTTTCACCATCCAGGCTCTTAAACTGAGCGATGAACTCCTTCAAAATAAAACATGTGGTAGGCTGCTGGTTTCTACACACAGGGAGGTATATTTTTATTTAATGTAATTGTACCAGCTCTTTTTACGGTCATCTTGTAATTTGAGCTTCCTTATATGCCTGCTGCCATTGAAACATGCTTTACATATATTCCCATTTGACATGTTTGTCATTTCTTAACAAAATAATTTTGTAAATAGCATTACATATTTAATAATAGTTTAGCATGTTTCTTCTTCTATAATTTACTACTGAAGCATTCTCGTTTTTTCTATTTGTTTCGCTATACTACTAACTGTATGGCATTCACTACATTATATACAAACAGCTGAACAAGCTTAGTCTTTTTACCAACCTGGAGTTCGAAGTTGAAGATGATAGCTCTGTCATTGTTCAGAGCAGGCCTCAAGATAAGAAGCGATGTAGGAAATAAGTTTCATGTATGCTTGCACTTTGTATTGATGGAAAACATATAACGTTACTGTTGAACATTAACTTGCATTTACAGATGTTACCGGAAGTAAATGGCTGCTTGTTTTGATTGATGTTGACAGTGGGAAGGAGGTGAGGTGATGCGATGGGGTTTACAGTAGAAGTTTTGGTTTTCAGGAAATAGTAGGAGGTTTTATGGTGATTGGTTGTTGTGCTTTGCGGGTTCCGCTTGAGGCTGGAGTTTGCCTTTCTGAAGGTTGTCAGGATAAGGATATAGTAAATGGGGTTATTGCAGTTTCTGATTTGAAAAAAAAATGTGTTCTGCATGAATAGGCTGTTTGGATCCGTGTAACTTGAGGTGATGCTTTGGATGTTGGTATGATAGAAACCTATTGTGAATTGATTGTAGAGAGGAGATGATGGTATTGGTGAAGAGTTCAGATGAAGGAAGGTGGGTGCAAGCAATGTTTGTGGTTAGTCGTGAGGTTGCAGAGGAGAAGCATTAGAGGATGATGGAATGTTGTCTATGGAGTGAAGGAGGGAGTTGCAGTTCTGGTTTGTGAATGAGAACTTGCAATTTCTTCGATCTTTCCATTTATAAATGTAAGAGCTCTTTGATGTTTTTTCTTTCTTTTTTCAGTGCTAACATAGTATCTTTAGGTGCATCCATCTTGCAATATATTTTAGTCTCGTTTATAATTTCTGAAACAAAAATGATATACATCTTCTTCTTTCGTCTTAATCGCGAAATGTATTTTTGTAGTCCATTTTCTTTAGGATTTTACTTTACGGTCAAACTATATGTTTAATTGGAAATAATGAACAAATAATCAATGTGAATTTCAAAATTTTATATAAGAATGCTCGATTAGTTGCTGCTCGGTTGAACCAGTTTAATCTCTGTTGTAAAAGCTTTGAAATTATATCCCGTAAGAAGTTGCACTTTGATTCAAGGGATAGTTAGTACCCATAAAATTAGTATCATCTCTGTGAGACAAGACAAGTAGAAAAATATATGTTCTAAATCACACGAGGCAGTTTCATCGTTTCTTATTTTGTAGTGTATGGTCTACAACTCCATTTACTGCTATACTCTGTAAATGTGTAAACACTAAATTTTCTTCCACTTTGAAATCATTAGATTTTGTGAGAAATGTAAATTAGCGCCATAAGTACCACATAAAGGCAAGTTCTGTTGATTGTTACATGCAAGTAAGAGACTTTAGTTAATGCCCTAATAATTCCAAGTAAGTTTCACTTTTGTTTTTTTCCTGTTTCAGCATTGAATATTAAATTGTATGCCACACATAAACACCATGTAGGCACCATAAGTACCACATCCGAAGAAAGCATTATACTTGTTGAAGACCACATTACATTACAATGTGGTCTAGCACCTTGATGATTATGGTTTTGGTATGAGAAAATATTAGATACTTGAACATTAACTGATGACGAATGGATCAGTATTGCATAAGCACCGAGCTTTTGAGCTTGCTAAAGAGAGCTGCTTGTGCAAGCCTGTAGAAGTAAGTTTGCACAAGCAAGCATTCTTATGAAAGCCTGCAGAAGTGTAAGCTGTGAAAGCATGCTTGCTTCAAAGTAAGCAAGCAAGCTTGCTTCAGCTTGCTGCAAGAAAGCAAGCTTGCTAAAGCAAGATGCAAGCAAGCAAGCTCATCTTTGTGAGCTCATCTTGCGAGCTCACAAGCTCAAACTTACAAAGCTTGGTTCGCTAGCTCAGTTTTGTGGTTTATGTAAATGCTAGCTCAGTTTTGCAGTTCTTGTAAATGCTAACTCAGTTGCAAAAAAGAGTTGCAAACTTAGTTTGCAAAACTGAGATGCAAACTCAGTTTCGACAGAGTTGCAAACTCAGTTTGCAAAACTGAGATGCAAACTCAGTTTGCACAACAGAGATGCAAACTCAGCTTGCAGAACTGAGTTGCAATTCAGTTTCGCAAACTAAATTTGCAACTCAGTTTTGCAAATTGAGTCGACTCAGTTTTCAACTCATCCAATTATTATGTATCTACATCCTTGAACTAAGCACACACAAAAGTAACAAGATATGCTCCATTACGGATCATTGTTTGAAGCTTAAGTTTTTGATTCAACTATTTTATTTAATCAATACTCAGCGACATAAATATTGACATTATTAATTATCCACCACATTACTTAATAGTGTTAATGATGCATAATAGACGAAAATATGTGTCCTAATTTTGCAGATCATTGTTTGCATCTCATTTTTGCATGGGTTTTAACCTTGAGTGTTTATACTAATGCAAGCACTTATAGATGAATGCTTTGAATTCTCGTGCAGGACTTTGAAAAATATGCAAAACGGATATTACAAGCTTTGTGAATTTTCGGATGGAGGCTTTGTGATATGGTCCACGTTTCGCCTTCGCAATATCTTAAGTTCTATGTATCTCTAGTAAAACTTGGTATTGCTTTTTATAATTTGAACTTGATATTATTGTATTTTGATATTTGAAGCATGTAACAAATATTTTAGAATTATGCGGATGTGACATTGTTGAATATGAAATATGGAAGTGTACCAAATCTTATGTTGAATTGATATGTTGAATTATACATGTGATTGGAAATCATAAAGACATGTTATACTCATTCATAAGTGTTGTAATCTATGTATGCCAACATTTATAAGTGTTAGTAGCATTATGATACTGACATTTATAAGTGTTATTATATCTTATGGTTCCAACATTTATAAGTGTTAGCAATGAATATGTTTGTAACTCTTATAAGTGTTACCATATCTTATGCTTCCAACATATATAAGTGTTAGCAATGAATATGTTTGTAACTCTTATAAGTGTTACCCTATCTTATTGTTCCAACATCTATAAGTGTTAGCAATGAATACGTTTGTAACACTTATAAGTGTTAGCAATGAATATGTTTGTAACACTTATAAGTGTTAGCAGTTACTTTGTTTGTAACACTTATAAGTGTTACAGGAAATTCCTCACAGGCCGTTGGTGACACTTAAAAGTGTTACAGAAATTATTTGTAACACTTATACTTGTTGGGAATCCCCTGTTTTGGTGTAGTGGTCGAGGATCATATGCTCGCGGAAGAGGTAATTATGGAAGCAAAGAAAGCGACTTGAATCAAAATTTCAGAGTTTCTCAAAGAGGAAGAGGACGAGGAAATCAAAGAGGAAGAGGTCGTGGCTATTTTGAATGTTATAATTATCACAATCCTGGTCACTTGGCAAGTGATTACTGGTTCAAGGAGGAAGAAAAGCATGAAGCAAACATGGTGCATGGACATAAAAATGAAGAAAATCATAATGAAGAGACTTTGTTGTTCGTATCTCATGGCGAAAACTTTGATGATGTTTGGTATATAGATAGTGGAGCCAGCAAATATATGACAAGTAACAAAAAATTATTTTCAAATTTACTCGAATCTGATCATGGAGAAGTTAAAGTGGGAGATGGAAAGTCATGAAATTAGCAGTGTTGGTGAGATTGCTTTCATCACGAAAGCTGGAAAAATGGAGAAAATGGGTGAAGTATATTTTGTCCCTGGCCTTCAAAATAATTTCCTCAGTGTAGATCATCTCTTAAAAAAAGGATATGATGTCCATTTTCATGATATGACATGTTATTTGTCGAGAAGAAATCAAGTTATTGCAAAGGTCGGAATTGCTTCAAATAATCTTTTCTCACTCAATCTTCAAAATCAAAATATTTCCTGTTTTGCTGGTGTTGATAAAGGTGTTTCAAGGCTATGGAATGAAAGATATGGTCATCTAAATTATGTAAATTTGGAGATGCTTTCAAGTAAGATGATGGTCACAGGTTTGCCAAAAATTAATCATCTTAACGAAATTTGTGAAGCATGTCAGTTTGGAAAGCAACACAAAGATGCATTTCCTTCACAATCCGCATGGCGAGCAGAAAGACCATTGCAACTTATTCATTCAGATCTTTGTGGTCCAATGCCAGTGACATCTTTGGGAGGTAATCGTTATTTTATTTCATTTATTGATGATTACTCACGAAAAGTTTGGGTGTATTTTGTTAAAGAAAAATCAGCAGCTTTCCAAAAATTTAAAGATTTCAAACCAGAAGTGGAAAATTATACTGGGCTAAAAATCAATACGTTACGGACTGATCATGGAGGCGAATATATTACAAATATGTTTGAAAAATATTGTAAAGACTGTGGCATTCGACATGAAATGATAGTTCGCCATACAGCACAACAAAACGGTGTGTGTGAAAGAAAGAATCGAACATTATGGAGATGACTAGATGTTTGCTTAAAAACAACAGGATGCCAAAAAGATTTTGGGCTGAAGCTATTTATTGTGTTGTGTACCTCATTAACAGGTCACCCACAAGGGTCCTAAAAAATTGCACACCACATGAAGGATGGTATGGTAAAAAGCCTAGTGTTCATCATCTGAAAGTATTTGGGAGCATTGCCTACTCTCATGTCCCAGATTCAATGAGAAATAAGTTAGAAGACAAATCCGAAAACTGTATTTTCATTGGCTACAGTGAAAGAAGCAACGCATACAAGCTGTATAATCTCATGACCAAGAAGGTTGTGATAAGTCGAGATGTCCGTTTTGATGAAAACTCATTATTTGAGGACACAGAAGTTGAAAAGGAGAATTTGCCTTTTTTTCCTTTTGAAATAGAGGCAAAAAATATGGAGGATGACACTGTTGAAGAAAATGTTCCTACTTCCCCAACTTATTCAAGTAGCACAAATTCTTCACCAAGTCCACCAAGAAGGATGAGGGATCTTCAGGAATTATATGGTGTCACTGATGAAGTTGAATCAAATAATGTTGTGTTTTTTGCCTTTTTTGCAGGGGAAGATCCAATTTCTTTTAATGATGCGAATCATGAAGAAAAATGGAGAAAAGCCATGAAAGATGAGATTGACTCAATTCAAAACGATGATACATGGGAGCTTACAAATTTGCCGCCGCACGAGCATTCTATTGGAGTAAAATGGGTGTACAAAACAAAGATGAATCCAAACGGCTCTATTAACAAGCACAAGGCAAGACTAGTCGCAAAAGGTTACAAACAAAAAGAAGGAGAATATTTTACAGAGGTGTTTGCTCCCGTTTCAAGAATTGAGACTGTTTGCTTGCTTACTTATCAAGTTATTCAAAACAATTGGAAGTTGTTTCAAATGGATGTAAAATCAACATTCCTAAATGGTGTTCTTAAGAAAGAAGTTTATGTTGATCAACCACCTGGATTTATAGAGAAATGAGAAGAGAATGAAGTAATCAAATGGTCGATATTTTGACAAAGACATTTAGCGCACAAATCGTAGAAGAAGCGCAGAAGATTTGAGAATAAAAAAGCAAGTTTAATTTAGGGGAGACATTGTTGGAAATAAATTAAACTTGCATTAAATATTGCATGTGTTAATTGCAATATAATTTCCTAATTTGCTTATTTGGTTGTATTAGGTGATGTATTATTGTGATCTTATCTAGAATTATCCTTTGGGTAAAGATAAACATGTATAAATAAGGATATGTATTTGCAATGCATGAAATCAAGCAATCAAGCAACAAAAATAAAATAAAATTTGTCTTCCCCAAAACTTCTTCATCTCTTCCTCTCAAATATTTTCTACATACTACATATTTGTTCTAGTTCACTATTTGTTACTTCTTTCTTTTTCTTTTTCTCTTTCCGGTGTATTTCTATTTCAAAGATTTCCTTAATAGTGTTGTGTTATTATACTTCAGAATGGAAGATTCATCACCCTTATAGATGAGCCATACACCATTGCTGTCTTATTTGTTTAGCATCTTCCTCAGTCGATATCTTTTTAATGAAACTGAAGAGAGAATACTTTCCGATTTAATGAGGTAATATTGGTAAAAAAAAAATGGTGTCAAATGGATTATTTTAAAACTGAATTACTCTTTTTGATTGATGGAGTTAAATGAAAATAATTTTGCCTTCTTCTAATGTCCAGTTTGAAACCAAGACAGAAGGCAGTAGACTTGGATAAGATTTTCTTTCAACAGTTAGCATTTGGTTTGGGACCTTCTGCCATCGAAATTGTATTTTTGTTCTCTGGCTTAGAAGAAATGGTTTTTTCCCCACAAAATAGACATATATAAATGCCAAAAAGGAGATAATACCCAATCTCTGGTGGCTAACAAAAACGATCTAGCATAAAATTAGGACCCGTAAAAGCACAAAAAAAAAAAGACATACAACAAACACAACCCCTACAAGCGAGCGTCGGAAGAAATGTTTTGCCTACAAGTGAGCGTTGGAAAATTAATGGCCAAAAAGAAATGTTTTGCCGCTAGCCAGCTGCTAAGTTGAGGAGAAAAGGGTTACTTGTTTCTTGCTTATTTAAAGATAGAATGTATAATTAGCTTTAATTTTTTCCCTTACTATGCTTCATTTCATTCTAGGAACATCTAGGCTGCGAAATTATCTTATATATTTGTAGAACATATAAGCTATATTATGTTATACCAGGATGACTTGTTTGAAATATTCGCCAAATTTAGTAACATCAGGATCTATGTTTGCTTGTTGCACGAGGACATTGACTGTAGCCTTTCGACTCATACACATCTGAAGCCAGTCCTCTATCATATTCTACACCTAAAAAATATGTGTATATATTAAAAAAAGGATTGTTTAGTTTGTATTATCAACCTGTTTGCAAGTAACAAACATATATCAGCATGCTATGAGACACCCTATTCTCTTTTTTATTTTTTGAAAATTGATAACAGAAATTTGCGATATATTATCAAACCCAAAATTGCTAGATTCATAGTTTATAGGTGCTACCATTTAGCGGTGGCCCTCGGCATCTGAACACTTGTGATAAGATGTGTGTGCATAGTATGGAAAAGCTACGCTAAATAAACCTTCTTGTATAATTGTATTTATTCTCTCTGATTGGTCCTTTGATTATGAACTGGGTATGAATACATAATAATATTGGTTTAAAGCTATTATCGAAATAATTGATGCTAAGTTGACATGGAAATAAATTTGATATGTTTTTCAAAAAAAAACATGGTGGAACATTTGAAAACTCAAACTGTAGGGGAACTGTTGGAAATGTTTTACAAACATTAAGTGAATTATTAAAAATGTTGAATAAGTGTATGAATTCCTCCTATGTGTGAATAGTCCCACATCATCGGATTATATGGAAGAGGCAAGGATTTATACTTGTTTCTAAGAAATCATGTTGGGGCCTTGGGCTCCCAATACATGCTTTGTTGTGAGGAGGGAGACCATGCACCATGAACACCACACACGCGCGCGACCGACCGACCGATTCGACTCGACCTGACCCGGTTCGGTTCGGGCTCGGGCTTGGGCTTTGTGGTGTAGACACTTATATTTTTGGACCATAAAACTTTGCAGTTTTCGAGCCGTTTTTTTTATGGAAAATTATTTTCTACACCGATAATTTTTTTCTACAACGGTAAAAAATTTGCAACGGTAAAAACTTTGTCCCCCGAAATTTTAGCCAATCCGATTTTTTCTCCCAAACCCTAATCCTCGTTCTATATATAATTTTTATCTGCAGACAAGAAAATATACCGAGTTCTATTTTTTCTTCTAGCCCCGCCATTAAATCTTTCTTCGAGAAAATTCAAGCAATATTATTTTTCTGAATCTATTCCTTGCACACGTTCAAAATCAAATTTTTCAATTGAGGTTAAGGAATTCTCAATAGGATTCGATAAAAATTTCTCATCAGAATAAAATACATTATGTTCAAATGTTTTTCGAAAGTACAAATCTGCACTGATTTGTTGTGCAAGCAAATCAGTTATCGTTTTTAGAGGCTGTTTTATCCTAGAGGCGGCGGCGAAGGAACGAACTGTTTTGCACCTCTGACCAGATCGCCGAATCGTTTTCAAGAAAGTGACCTAGTCCGCGACTCAGCCATTGTTTTTCAACAAATTGAAGATGATCTGAAATAATGGCTTCGAACTCAACCGTAGACGATGCTCCATCCTCGGCTTTCCAGAACCCTCTCGTGACTGCTGCTCCATTCAAATTTGAAGGCTTTCATTTCAAGCGATGGCGTTAGAAGATGGAGTTCTTCCTCACGATCAGAAAGGTTGTGGCTGCGCTGACTACTGAAAAACCGCAGCTACCAGATAAACCTGACGAGGCTGATGCAGCGAAGATGGCATCATGGACTGAACAGTCAAAGCAACTGCAGATCTGGAATGAACAGGATTATCTATGCAAGAACTTCATTCTGAATGGACTGCGCGATGATCTGTATGATTACTATAACTCATATGAGAAGACAGCAAAGGAGATCTGGGAAGCACTGAAAAAGAAGTATGATACAGAGGAGGCAGAGGCAAAGAAATATGCTGTAAGCCGCGACCTAAAGTACTAGATGACCGACGACAGATCAGTTGAGATGCAGTTTCAGGAGCTGCAGAAAATAGTTCATGAGATCATCTCCGAAGCTATGACATTGGACGAACAATTTCAAATTGCTGTTATCATTGACAAATTACCCCCGGCTGGAAAGATTTTAAAAATGTTTTACGTCATAAGACTAAGGAATTTTCCTTAGAAAGCTTGATCACGCGCCTCCGTATTGAGGAGGAGGCACGCAAACAGGACCAAAAAGAAGAGGTGTTGATTGTCAATAACAACAACACTAAAAAGACCACACCTGCTGTTCTGAAACCGAATTAGAAATCTTTTAAAAATCAGAACAGGCACAACAAACAGAATGAGAATCTGCAAGGAAACCCAAAAGGACAGCAGAAACCAGCACAAAATAATGATTCTGGACAGTTGTTTCTTTGCTACAACTGTGGAAAAGCAGGCCATATGGCACGAAAGTGTCGGAACAGGCCAAGCTCTGCACCGCAGGCTAACCTGACTGAAGAGCCTCTTACGGCTATGATTACTGAGATTCACCTTGTTGGTGGATCAGAGGGTTGGTGGGTAGACACTGGTGCCTCTCGTCATGTCTGCTATGATCGTTGTTTGTTCTCTACATACACGGCTGCTGAAAATCAGAAAGTATTGCTGGGAGATTCTCACACCACTAAAGTTGCAGGGATTGGCAATGTGGAAATTAAGTTTACCTATCGAAAGACTGTAATTTTGAAAGATGTTATGCATACTCCAGAGATTAGGAAGAATCTGGTGTCTGGCTTTCTCCTTAATAAGGCTGGCTTTACTCAAGTTATTGGGGTTGATTTGTATACCCTAACTTATGAGGGAACTTTTGTGGGAAAGGGTTATGCTTGTGAGGGTATGTTTAATTTGAATGTTGAAACAAATAAAGTGACTACTTCTGCTTGTATGTTGTGTGATTTTAATATTTGGCACTCTAGATTCTGTCATGTTAATAAACGAATAATTCACAACATGAGCACCCTAGATATGATTCCTAAATTGACAAAATCTGAACTTGATAAATGTGAATTCTGTACACAAGCAAAAATCACAAAGAAACCTCATATATCCGTTAATAGAATTTCTGAACCCTTAGGCTTGATTCATTCTGACATATGTGAACTTGATGGCACTTTGACTAGACAAGGACATCGTTATTTTATCATTTTTATTGATGACTGTTCTGATTTCACATATGCATATCTTATGAAAAATAAAAGTGATGCTTTTGACATGTTTAAAACATTCAAAACTGAGATTGAGAATCAAGTAAATAAGAAAATTAAGAAACTTCGTAGTGATAGGGGAACAGAATATGAATCCACTTCAATTCTGGAATTCTATAAACAACATGGTATAGTACATGAAAGAACTGCACCATATTCTCCTGAGATGAACGGTAAAGCTGAAAGGAAAAATAGGACCTTTACCGAACTTGTAGTTGCTATATTACTAAATCCTAGTGCAGCAAAACATTGGTAGTGGGATATTTTATTGACTGTATGCTATGTTCTGAACAGAATCCCCAAATCTAAGAATAAAATTTCATCTTATGGAATTTTAAAGAATCACAAACCCAATGTCTCATATTTTAGAACTTGGGTTTGTTTAGCATATGTTCGCATTCCAGACCCTAAGAGAATTAAATTGGCAAGTAGAGCATATGAATGTGTATTTATAGGCTATGCTATTAATAGCAAAGCATATAGATTTTATGACCTTAATGCATATAATATAATTGAATCAAATGATGCCGATTTTTATGAAACTAAATTTCCTTTTAAATTAAGGAATAGTGGGGGCACTTCAAGTATGCCTATTAGAACAGAATTTAATGAAAATTTTGAAGCTAAACCTAGAAGAAGTAAAAGAGTAAGAACCATAAAAGACTTTGGTTTAGATTTTTGTGCTTTTACTATTGAGGAGGATCCCATAAACCTTCAAGAGGCCTTATCTTCCTTAGATGCCGACTTTTGGCAAGAGGCTATGAATGATGAGATGGATTCTTTAGAATCCAATAAGACTTGGCACTTGGTAGATTTACCCCCTGGTTGTAAGTCTATAGGTTGTAAATGGGTACTTAAAAAGAAATTAAAACCTGATGGCACTATTGATAAATATAAAGCACGACTAGTAGCCAAAGGTTTAAACAAAAAGAAAACATAGATTTCTTTGACACTTTTTCACCTGTTACTAGAATCACATCCATTTGGGTATTAGTCTCACTTGCCTCTATTCATAATTTGTTAATACACCAAATGGATGTGAAAACCGCATTTTTGAACGATGAATTAGACGAAGAAATATATATGGACCAGCCTGAAGGATTTGTGGTACATGGTCAAGAACATAAAGTATGCAAATTAGATAAATCATTATATGGTTTAAAACAAGCACCTAAACAATGACATGAAAAATTTGATAATTTAATCATTTCACATGGTTTTAAAGTTAATGAAAGTGACAAATGCATTTATTACAAATCTGAGAATGACATTTGCACTATTATATGCCTTTATGTAGATGACCTACTCATTTTTGGGTCAAACATTCATGCCATAAACTCAGTCAAATCCTTATTAAGTGCCAATTTTGATATGAAAGATCTAGGTGAGGCAAGTGTAATCCTTGGTATTAAAATTACTAGGTCAGAAAAGGAAATTCCTTTGGATCAATCTCATTACATTGAGAAGATCCTAAAGAAATATGATTACTTTGATTGTAAACCTGCAAGTACACCATATGATCATAGTGTAAAGTTATTTAAGAACACTGGTGAAGGTGTAAGACAGTCTGATTATGCGAGCATCATTGGCAGCCTTCAGTATGCCACTGATTGTACTAGACCCGACATTGCCTATGTCGTGGGATTATTGTGCAGGTTTACCAGTAGACCTAGTATATAGCACTGACATGCTATTGAAAGGGTGATGAGATACCTTAAACGAACCATGAACCTTGGATTACATTATGAAAGGTTTTCAGCTGTACTTGAAGGATATTCTGATGCAGACTGGAATACCTTATCTGATGATTCTAAAGCGACCAATGGCTTTATATTTTGCATCACTGAAGTAGCTGTTTCTTGGAAATCTAAGAAACAGACTATTTTGGCTCAGTCTACTATCGAATCTGAGATGATAGCACTGGCTACAGTTAGTGAAGATGCAGAGTATTTGAGAAACCTGCTAGCTGAGATTCCCTTATGGGAAAAACCGATACCGGCTGTGTTGATACATTGCGATAGTACCGCGTCTATTGCAAAAGTTCAGAACCGTTATTGTAATGGTAAGAGACGACAAATACGTCGTAAGCACAACATGGTTAGAGAACTGCTTTCAACAGGTACCGTTAGAGTGGATTACGTACGTAATGAAGAAAATTTGGCAGATCCTTTGACGAAATGACTGTCAAAGAGAAAGCCCATAATTCTTCTAAAAGAATGAGACTATTGCCCTTAGATTGTTGAGTCACGCACAATGGTAACCCGACCTAAATGACTGGAGATCCTAAGAACTAGATTCAATGGGTAAAAGCAAGTTGTGTAGTGATAAGAGTTGAGCATGCTATTTAATAAAGCAAGAAACATGTATTCCTGAACTGATTAGAGGATGAGTTAATAGAAACTCTTAATGAGATCTATACTCTGTTTGGAGTGAAGTACCTATCATCAGGAGTGCTCTTGATAGACTCACCTTTGTGAATGTGAAAATGTGGCCGTTTCCTATGGAGTTTTGGACAAAATTTCTAGAGCATTCACTAAACTAGGATAGACGTGCATGGCCATAAATGCACGGACTTATTTGATTGCACTATAGAAAAGGTTGTGTATGGTTTGATGTCAGGAATAGAGTTCAAGACTACGTGTCACTCTAGTAAAAACTGAATCTTACTCACTATGCAAAGGTTCAAGTCGGATGACACATTTATTTATGCACAATCTTATGGTTTTAGAAATTACTCGAAAATATTTTTAAAAATTCAAGTGGAGGATTATTGAAAATGTTTTACAAACATTAAGTGAATTATTTAAAATGTTGAATAAGTGTATGAATGGCTCCTATGTGTGAATAGTCCCACATTATGGGATTATATGGAAGAGGCAAGGATTTACACTTGTTTCTAAGAAATCATGTTGGGGCCTTGGGCTCCCAATACAGGCTTTGTTGTGAGTTGGGAGACCATGCATCATGAACACCACACACGCGCGCGACCAACCAACTCGACCCGGTCCGGCTTGGGCTTAGGCTTTGTGGTGTAGACACTTATATTTTTGGACCATAAAACTTTGCAGTTTTCGAACCGTTTTTTTTTTATGGAAAATTATTTTCTGCACCGATAATTTTTTCTGCAACGGTAAAAACTTCCCCGAAATTTTAGCAGATCCGATTTTTTCTCCCAAATCCTAATCCTCGTTCTATATATAATTTTTATCTGCAAATAAGAAAATATACCGAGTTCTATTTTTTCTTCTAGCCTCCGCTATTAAATCTTTCTTCCAGAAAATTCGAGCAATATTATTTTTGAAAATGCAAATCTGTACTGATTTGTTGTGCAAGGAAATCGGTTATCCTTTTTAGAGGCTGTTTTATCTTAGAGGCGGCGGGGAAGGAACGAACTGGTTTGCACCTCTAACCAGATCGTCGAATCGTCTTCAAGAAAGCGACCTAGTTCGCGACTCAGCCATTGTTTTTCAACTGGAACACAGAATCCATTGTAAAGATGCTTAAAATTTCATACAATAGCACAAAAAGTGTTAGTCTCGAAAAGAAATAGATCGATGCTATTTGCACTTCAAAGCATTCTGGTGGTTGACTTGTTTGACTCTCTAAATTTACAATGGAAATGTTCAGTCACCATCAAAATCATGGTATTTTTTAAGTAACTTTTATCGTGCAAATAGTATTACTCCAGAAAATGTTAACGGATAATATAATTCTTACGTAGCTTATAAACTCTGCCGTTATTTTTCTTTTTCTCCTTGCTCCGTCTAACATTTTTTCCCCTTGCTCTGGTCAACCAAACCTACAATAAATCAGGATAGAAGAATAAAACTATCAACTAATATAGCCAAGGAACAAGTTGAATCCCGTTTTCATCTTAAAGCTTCCTGACAAGAATACAGGTTAAATGGAAAAGATTCAAGTCTTATTCATCGAAGTTAAAAAAATACATTAAATCAACAGCCTTGGGTAAGCTCATCCAATAGCTTTGTAAGAATCTGAGATGACAGTGAGAATGGAAAAAATAAATCAATATTTGCAAAAAAAAAAAAAAAAAAAAAAAAAAATAGAAAAGAAAAAGGACAGGAAAACACGATCTTTTTAAATATATCAAATTGTAAAGAAAACTAGTAAATTTACTTTACTTTGATTTAGGAATACAAATATTTTCATTTTATTCATATATTATTGCTTTTTGAGTGAGCATGGAAAAAAAAAAAAGCAGAGGAAATTACCTGTAAATATATGTGGCCGCTGTTGTATACTTTGAACCCACTTGCTGGCAGTTTAGGGTTATGCAATTACCACTAATATTTAAAGTTGTATAGGGCCTTTGTTTTTTGGAGTTGCAGTATATGTGGTCGTTGGGCTTAGAGCAAATTCATTTATTACCTTGAGCAAATAATACCGATCAGGATCTATCAGTTAGCATAGTATGTGCATGCTCCCAGCTCTTATACCTTAATTGGAACCCATGGAAACCTTGAATTAGCTTACAAAATCTAAGAATATATTAAAAAACCAGTGTTTTCATAACCTGAATTCCATTAGATAGAATCTAGATTTTTCAAAAAAATCCAATTGGAAATATTTTTAATTAATCTGAATTATAACGAGCAAGTGAAATTAATGGTGAGAGCTTTCCTGAGCAATCTCCATAATGATTGAATTTATGCAACATTGTGGAATAACTAGACCTAGTTTAAAAATCTATTAAAAATTGACAAATTCCATGGGTTTTATGGGCAATTTACTTTTCAGTATCCTGATTTATATTAGTTGCCAGAAACATACTGAATCAGCCTTTTCTAATTATGTTAATGGTGTCCTTTAGTTAGTAGTCATGTTTTATTATCCGAGTTCCTATATAATGTTTAAACTTGACAGCGTAACTTGCTGCTTTTTTATTTTATCTCATGGAGCAGTAACTATAGGACGTTCACGGTGGTATACTACCTCCAAATAGAGCTTTATTAGCACACTTTCTATATACATATGACTCATAAGAAAATGCTAAAGAAATTGCTCTAAACAGTTGTTATTATATGTTACCATGACAGCACTGAAGTGTACAAGGGAAAGGGTGGGAGTAATTTCTGCAGGTGGCTTCACTTTTGTCTTGATGATGACTGAATACAAGCTATTTTCCCTTAGGCTTTCGCGCATTGCTATCCAAAGTAACTTGTTTTTTTTTGAATAAGTTTAATCATGTGCGTTGTATGTTCTATGATATTTTATCATGCTTATAATTAGACCATGGCTGGAACTTGCGTTGGACTTTTCACTATGAAATGATGGCAAATTTGGTATACAAAAAACTCAATATATATGACATGAATTCTTCACACAATTACTTTCTAGTTGTGTAAAAGCTTACATATTTCCTTTTGTTTAAAAGCAATTTAACGACATTAGAAGTAGTCTGCAGCATAGCAATCCCAGTGTCTTCCTGCAAATATGCATATCAGAGTTCCTTTTTTGCAATCAAATATATGTAGAAGCATTATAGAGATAAAGCAGTGATGTAAATTTATGACTTATGACTTTCAACATCTTAGTTGAATTTATCAGAACTAGTTTTTCTCACTCTTCAACATCTTAAGCCATTGGTTGAGTTTGAGTATGAATTGGTGATGGTTCTCTGTATTGCACGTTAAGAACATGCCATGTCCATGCGTGTATTCACTTTGGCATAATGACAATATATCCTTATAGCATTGTGTTAGGCTTCATCCAGTTGATCTGTGTGGTGATTGCTGTTATGTAGTGGTTTTGTTTTGAAAGTCACCTTCTTCTGCGATCATCATCTTATTGTAAGATTTCGGCAGTCGTCTTCAGATTCATGCTGGCTGATTTTGTAGTCTCCTGTCATGCTTTGTTTTATATTATGTTACAAGTGGCATGTTTTCATGGCTATGGACGATTATGTAACTTTCTTTGATATATAAAGCGGCCAATTTATTCTGTATCATAAATATTCTGCCTTATATCCTCCACTATTATCTCTTTGCTAGTGTTTAATATTGCTTATCATTTCTTTTTAACGTTTTAACGGCTTGATTTTGAAATGCATAAGCGGCATGTTTCAAAACCAGAGGTTGAAGGAATGGATATGTTCGGTTTTAACATGCATCATAAATATGTTTGTTTTAATAAGTTTGCCTAATGTTGTGTGAAATTAGTTTATGAATACCATCTTTGTTTATGAATTGATGTAAATTTTGTTTATGAATATTGTACTCATATTATTTCATGAAAATGATTAATTATTATACTTTTTATATGGCAATTCTTAGTTTGATTTGATGTTATGTATATTATTTAATTGAAATATGATAAATTACTGTCTAGATTAGTGATGTATGTATAAATATGGCAATGGTACAATGTGTCATGGGTGTTGTAAAAATATTATAAACTAATGACAACGTTTATACAGTGTTGTTAATTCTATATAAAAAGACAAAGCATATTGCTACAACAACATTGGAAAAATGTTGTGAAAAATCAATAACAGCGTTTATAATCCGTTGTCGAAAAACTCTGCTAAATGCTGTACAAACTCGGGTGATATTTTTACAGCAAGATTCAAACGCTGTCTAATATTGTTTTTACAGCGTTTATTTTTTTTGTTATTATTAGTTTCGCATTTACAACCGCATGTTGTAGTACGGCCGTTGACCAGCTTTTTAGCAAAAGCCGTAACAACTCAATAACAAAGCTCTCTCTCTACCAGATATCGGCCCGATGCTTACAGAATCAACTTTCATTTTGGGTTGATCGATCATAGGTCGACCCGAAATGGCTTCTCAACAAATAAAGACAACATCGTCCTAAAGAAAAGTCCAAACCAATCGATCGAGTCATCAACAGATCGACTGACCTGTCCTTAAAAAAGGATTGGGTTGGAATTTTGGAGTAGAAGTATCTAATTAAAATTATCTCCTACAGTATCGGATCAGCATAAATATCAAAGCAAGTTATATTCTATCACGAAGTTCTATTCTCAAGGCTGGAGCAGCGAATAAGCTTTGACCAGCACTTCTTTTTATACACCAATTATTCAATTCCATGCACGCCATACATTTCGAGGAAGAACTATTCATGAGCAATACCGTGTCCCGCCGCCTACAACTACTCAACAGGACGAGCTTCACGTGTTAAAACTCAAAAAATATGTAGTCTACGCCACATGCAAGTTTGGCCCCTTAGCTTGCCTATAAATACAACTACCCCTAGAAATGGAAAGACATCTGAAAATCTCCCAAAAATAACCTCTTATTCGACTGACCAAGAATAGCATGTTGTATATTATAAGGATAACACTAGGATTTTGTGTAAACATCCCCCCTCTTTCTCACCTTTCTTCCACTGAAAAACCACTGTAACTTGTAATCGATCGTATAAACAGAGAGTATAAAGTGGATGTAGGCTTGGATTAAGCCGAACCACAATAAAAATATTGTGTCTTCTGTGTTTATCTACATTTTCTCGCATTTCTGTGATTACTTTTCATGTGTGGTTAACGCACGTTGGGGGTTGATTGTCATTAGACCAACTTTTGACGTCAACATTCTGTCACGCCAGGAAGAGGGCACGTAGATATACCCTACGACCTTCGGTAACTCTTAAGGAAGCAATGACAAAGCGGAAGAAGGATACAACACCTTCTCACTCTCAATCTCGACCTACTGACACAGCAGCAACGGAGGCGAGCCATGAGACTTCCTCCATGAAGACCCGCCCTCATACCTAACTAGGGACGAGATGGAAAAAAGACTTGGCCGAGTTCAGAGATCAAATGGCACACTAGGATGGACTTCTCAAAAAACAGGAGGAGATGATAAACAACTTCATTGCTCGGATAGAAAAGGGAACTCACATTCCAGTATCATTTCCTCCACCGGGCGAAGTTGGGGCAATGAAGCGACCCGAACTTCCCCGGTCTCCGAAGAGAAGAGAAAGAACGAATTACTTTGAGGACAAGACGAATTAGAACGCAGACAGAAGAACATTTCATTGTATATTACAACAATTCCATCAGAATACAAGAATATACAGAGTATAAACAAACAAATATTACATAGAAAATATCAGAGATTACAATACATTACATAGAAGAGGAAAAATAATACAAAAGACAACTAGAAGTAATACACGGATACAGAGCTTTCCGAGTATCGTTCCAGCTGTAAATCAGGATCCTGTGAATATAAATCTGCAAAAACCAAAACTACTAGCTGTCCGTGTCGAAAATAGGGGGCACCCAGAGTTTAGGTTAAAACAATAAACTCCAGGTCAGTCACGTGACTGGTGTGAGAACTAAAAACAGTTATTAATCTTTATTTTAAAGTTAGGTAAATCAAGGGACCACGCCGTATAACACGGAACGGGTTTCCTCCCAAGAACACCAGTGCATAAAACAACAGCGCAATGCTAAATAAAGAAAAATGAAGTTATTATAAGACCCAGGTCCTATCACACAATGCAACGCAAGCCGGAGGATAAGGTTTTTACCTTATAATAGCCAAGAATGCTTGATATGTTTAAAACAAATCATTTGATATTATTATAAGTGCATAGTGTATACAACAACTTCAAATCATAAGTATCAATCATAGACGGCATAAGCGCCCCATCCCACTATGTCGCCATACTAGGCTCTACAATCAAAACCGCAAAGTCATGTATTTGGAAATTGGATTTCCATCTATGAACCGAGGCCAGGGATCGTCCTCTACCGATTCGAGACTCTCTAGCCCGAGCCTTAGGCAAGCGTGCAGACAAGCCTTGGATCGTCAGGGCCGGTCCACCGATGTGGATTATTATGCCTAAACCATGCATTTGCCCGCCCTTTGGGGCGTAAATGAGCCAACGAATGACTCCATCGGCTTCACATAGTCACTGATATATCCGAGGCGCCTCGCAACAACAACAATCACATAAGTCAAACTCGTCAAGGCGTGTAAATCCACTGACGCCACTTCTAACTAGAAAGAAATGCATGTCCTCCCTGAGGTCCTTCTCCCGTTTCTGGTTCACAACCGGGGTGTGAGGATTGCGAATCAATGCTACACAAAGCTCTGCCACACAGGCTGTGCTTTGATCATCAACCACAAGACTTTGCTTTTCAACAGAAGCCCTGATCAATTGCCGCTTTGGCATGCCGCACAGGCAATTCATTCCATGCGATGGATATCCATCAATATATAACCCCTGAGCTCGTACGTCTCAGAGAAGGGCGTTAAGCAAGAGAATAAATTCTCCACCGCCAAACAGATATATATATATATTTAATAGAAATCAATCACACAGACTGAAATCCAATGTCAGACACATAGTCCATTTGCAAGTTCGTTCTAGGTCGGAACGAAACCGGAGGCACCTAGTACCCTGCATATCCGTCGATCTCCAAGTACGTCTGGACGATTACCAACTGATTCTCTCCTCTTGGGTGTACGGCCCAATCAAGATCATCAGTAATTATCCAAATGACGTGAAGACCTCCGGTCTTCAACCACCGTCTTCATCTTCGACACCACGTCGATTCAGTTATTCAGAATGGGATAAACCCGGTCTTTCTGAATAACTCACGTATATAATAAACATGTGTTACACAAACACAACATACGCCTCATTCCAATTCATCAGTCACTAACCGTAAATTAACAAGAGAATAATTCCCCAAATATTAACCCCGAAGGCCGAAACCAACATCAGATCAATACCCAGGAAACCGTTCTACTTAGCTAACCTATAGTTAGTTTCTAAATTTCACATTCTTAGGGAAAGGTTCCCATTAAATTTATCAAAGATAAATTCCTTTAAATTTATTCTTTAATCATCCTTTGAAAATTAATTCAAACCAAATTTTGGTTTATCCAAACTAGTCGGGATTAACGAACCTTACCGAAGTAATCAATTGTTAAATTTCCCAACCCCAACCTATTCATCCCATGAAGTAAAACTGGTAATACTTCATATCTAACACCACGGTGTTATCGGTAAATTCAATTACCATTTTACGTTCAAATCTAATTAAAGATTTAACGATCGCCTGGAGAAAAACTGGTGATACTCAATTCTCGATCATTTCAATCTAATTAAATATTCATTAAAACTCCACTTAGTTCTAATCTTTAACTGGGTTAAAGAATCAGTGTCATTTAAAACACTGTTCACGATAAACCCAAAAATCAATACCAATTCAATTCCAATTAAATATTATATAATTGGTACACTTCATTAAATCTAAATAAAAAGATTTAATCTTTTTCTCAACTGGGCTTAAGAACAGTGTTAATGAAGACACCATTCACGACAAACCCAAATCACATTTGATATTAAATACAAGGCTCTGAATAGAAAATATATCGGCTTATATTCAATATCGAATTCTACGACCAACAAATATCGTAGTGGAAATAACGATATCTATATATCTTTCAAATTTCCATAACGCTATCCATATAATCACGAAATCCAACATCGAAATATTCCAAAGACAATTTCGATTCAAATCCATTCCCATTCAATTATTGGAAATTCTGGTTACTTTTAAAACCCTTTTTAAATTCAATTTATTTATTTAAAAAGGAATATAATTATAACTATAATTCTAGTTCAAAAATAGTTCATTTTGATAAAAATCTATTCTTATCCTTTCAAATATGGAGTTTTTCATCCCAATTCTTCACAAATCATTTCTTATGATTTTACACAAATTATTACTATTTTTAATAATTTTATCAAGGCCAGTACAGTCGATTTCCATCAACGGCCATCGAACTGCACTTACAGCGACCTTTTTCCAAATTTGATTTGGACATACTTCCAAATCCAACCATTAGATTGTCTCTAATATTCATTAGAAAGCTCTTTTCGATGCGAACCAAACGGTTCCGGTTTTAGGAGAATCCGACGGTTGGATCTCCCGTAATGTCTGTTCGAAGTCAATGGTCGAAATTCACGAACTGCCGCAGCGTGGCGCGTTCTATTGAGGCCATTATATTATATATATAATATATGCTTCGTCGATTTTCTTTTAAAACGTATTATATAAATCGTTTTAAATTCATTTTCAAAACGATTTCAACTTCTTATTCGATTTCAAATCAAAATTGAATTTTCCTTTTTAAATTCATTTCTATTTGATTTCAATTCAATTTCAATTCGATTTGAATTCAATTTGAATTCGATTTCTATTCAATTTAATACGATTTGAATTCCTATTCAATTCAATTTCAGTTCGATTTGAATTCTATTTCTATTCAATTTAATTCGAATTCATTTTCTATTCAATTCAATTCGAATTTATTTTCTATTCAATTCAATTTGAATTTATTTTCTATTCAATTCAATTCGAATTTATTTTCTAAAATATTCCATTCGAATTCATTTTCTAAAATATTCGATTATTGAAATCACTTTTCAATATTCATTAAAAACAAATAAAATCGACAAAGTTCCCGTTCGTGTTAAAATGGCGTTTAATCTAATCAACACGGCTTCGTATATTTCTATATTCAAATATTCTATTTCAAATATTTCTATTCAAATATTTCTTTTTCAAATATTTCTTTTTCAAATATTCTATTTCAAAACTGGAATGAGGCCCAATCAATTACCATAGATTTTATTTCTATGGATTTAAATACAACGCATGTATATATCAACAATGACAAATAATCGACCATCATCCAAAGTGCATTCTACACTGTATAAACATCAAATATAAATATTTAACGCTTATAACAGTCTGTCAATCAATCGATCGATATACAACTAATTATTGGGATTAGTGTATGTCATATATCACCCCAATACCCGTGTGGGGTTTCAAACAATCAAACAGATTTTATTTGTGCAGTTGGACAATGTGTAAAATTTATCGTCCCAATCAATATCAGTCAAATGTGTGTATATAAACAAATCGTTCGATTTGTTTATATTAATTTATTTCATTTCATATACACATCACACAATCAACTACACATCAAAATCAAACAAACCAGCATACAAGCCGTACATGGTCTGTGGACGACGGGTGTCGAGTGCTACTAAACACCGTCTGCATCCTAGTATATATTTTAAATGGAAAATTAAATTAAAAGTGAGAAGTTTTCACCGATAAGCTAAACCAAATGCCACGACTCTTCTTATGTAGAAATCTTCGCCGTGTTCGCCTTTTGCCAATTTCACTGTCCGTAGCCACTACATATATAAAAATCATATTTTTATATTGTTGCTATGTATATAAAAATCACATTTTTACACCGCTACTATATAGATAAAAATTCTATTTTTTATAGCTACTATATCGATAAAAATTCTATTTTTACATAGCTACTATATCAAAAAAAATTATATTTTTTATTCTTCTTACTATATAAAAATTATATTTTATTCTCTATATCTCCAAATATAAAAATCTCATTTTTACTTCACCATTTCAACTATATAAAGATTCCAACTTTTCTAATATAAAAATCCGACCTTTTCTATTCGATTAACAATATAAAAATCCGACCTTTTCTATTCGATTAACTATATAAAAATCCGACCTTTTCTATTTCTTAAGATCTAAACTTTTTGATGTAAAAAAAATATCTCAACTTTATGATATTAAAACTCTCAACTAAAAAAAATAAAAATGCACCTTTCTTGTCTGGATGTCAATCTCGATCAGAGGGGGGAAAGGGGATGTCGCTGGTGCGAGGGGGTCGAAACTGGAGGGGATGGCACGTGGGGTTGGTGGGGTTTACTGGCGCCGGTGGTGGTAGTCGGAGGCGGGGCCAATAGCGATTGGGGGTTGCGATTTGAAGAGGCTTAGGGCTTTTGGGAGTGACTGAAGATAGAGGAAGGAGGGGCGGCAGGAGAAGGAGGGAAGAGAGAGGAGGAGGAGGGGAAGAAGGAGGGGAGGCGCGCTAGGGGAGATCGGCGGCGGTCTAGGGCGACGCGGCGCCCTGCCTGGTGGAGCGACGACTCCGCTGGGGTTTTTTTTCTTTCTTTTATTTCGATTTCTGTTATCGTGTTTGGGGGAGTAAGAGAAACGGGGTGGTTGACCTTGAATATATATAATTATATATTTTATTATTAAATTAACTCAAAAAGAAACTTTTTATTTCGATCTCAAAACGAGACCCACCGCCTGTCGTCCCTAGCTAATTACCCCCATTCCGAACACAATGGGATATGTATCGTAGGTTGATTCGACTGTTTCGATCGGTTTTCATTAAAATCAACATATAACTCTATATATTGAATTTGAACGTGCATTTCAATTTACCGAGGCCACATACTAACTAGAAAAATTCCTGAAAAATATTTTCTAAATTCGTATTGACAATACAGTCCTATCAAAACCAATTTCATCAAATTTCGAGACCGTTTGAAAAATTGCCATTTTCCAATCAATTAAAATCAACTGAAACTGGTCAAATGCGTTTTCCTTCGCCACGCTCACATATTGATTCAGAAAATTATGAATTTTGAAACCTAGCAATAATTTGACATCACGGATCCAACAAGAGTGGTTTCGTCGAAAACCGAGGTTGTTTGCAAAACTCCCATTTTTAAGGGCCAGAATTCCATAGCGACTATTCTGAATTTTCAACTGGGCATATCTTTTTATCCCCGCTATGAAATTTCGATTTTTTGGATTCATTGGAAAGATATTCTCAATTAGATTCAAATATTTTTGGTTTCACTAAAATCCGGTTTATTTTGAATCCTGTACGTCCATTTGAAATTTGAAATCGAATTATCGAACTACCGCACCATTTTCAATTCCTTTTATAATTTAAATTAAATATTTATATTCTAACAATGATCTATATAATATATACATTAGAATTCTATTCAAAATAAATTTCTCGTCGATATTATTTAAAATAATTATTTTAAATAATCAAAATTCTCTAAAATTGCCAAAATAAAAATTTTAAATTGGCTCGGATTTCCGGGTTATTACAATCTCCCCCACTTAAAACTTTTCGTCCCCGAAAAGGAACGAAGCCGAAAATTGTTTAACAAATCAACTCAACTTCCATTAATTTCTTTACGGCTTAAGTTCTTCAACCTTTTAGTTTCTAAGAACTTTTCAAATTTTTCAAAAATTTGGCTAACACCCTAAAATTTCGACATAACCTCCCCTGCACCGGGGACTTCGGGATATATCATATAGCCTCCCATGGCCTTCTTCAATCAAAAAGAAAAAGAAAAAGCCAAGCGGCTAGCCAGTCGGCTCATAAAATCATCATCACCCAAACAAAACAGTAAATTATTGTAAACATGTACCTATTTGTCCGGCAAACAATTTTATTCTCTGCTCTAGCCTCCTTGCAATGACCTGTTCAATGTAAGTACATGTATATGCATGCAAATGCGATAAATTTTCAATACAATTTACTATTTGGTTCAAATTGGCTATAAGGTTCAAATTTATGAATCAAACAATAATCAAACAACACAATCAGCAATCAATTAGTTGATTAGCTTTTCAAATTCATAACTTTGATACATAGTCTAAAAATCAGATTTTTGATGCCAAATCACAACAATAAGTCCTATCTAATTTTGGTTCTCACACTAATCAATAGGAAATATATAGAAATCCCACTTTCGGCACTCAAATATAAATTCTGATGATACTCGAGTAATCATCAGAATCATCTCCGGGCGACTAGAGTGTGATTCTATATCTATCCAGTATATTAAAACTTCGAATACACGTGGATCAGACGCATACGTAAAATCTTTATATACTGGACTGTCCAAATTCAATAATAAATAAATTATTTAAATAAGTATAATTGATTTAAATTTCAAAACAAAATTTGTTTTCATTTTCAAAAATATACTCTTCACATCCGTTCTAGGATACTACTGATCCCATCTCTAATGAGTCATTCCCATTGGATATTACTAATCCAATATCTGATGAATTCTTTCATATGGTTCTAATGTGTCTTGTTCTCTGAGCTTTGTAAACCAAAGCACTGATACCAAACTGACATTGCCCGACGAAATCCGGTAGGCTTTGCAACCATCCCTTCATCCCCAAAGCAGCAGGTAAAACCCACGGTTGCTGTCACTGGTCCCCCAGTGCACTTGTTTTACGGCGACCCTCTCGAGCCTCCTAGCCACTGCCTAACCAACCCCCGCAACGGACATGTGGGGGTAAGAGTCTCCCGTTCGCCACCAAACCGCGAAGCGAGAACCCCCCATCATGACTGCAACAAGAACGGGTGATACTCCATTCTCGATCATTTCAATCTAATTAAAGATTCATTAAAACTCCACTTAGTTCTAATCTTTAACTGGGTTAAAGAATCAGTGTCATTTAAAACACTATTCACGATAAACCCAAAAAACAATATCAATTCAATTCCAATTAAATATTATTTAATTGGTACACTTCATTAAACCTAAATAAAAAGATTTAATCCTTTTTCTCAACTGGGCTTAAGAACAGTGTTAATGAAGACACCATTCACGACAAACCCAAATCACATTTGATATTAAATACAAGGCTCTGAATAGAAAATATATCGGCTTATATTCAATATAAAATTCTACGACCAACAAATATCGTAGTGGAAATAACGATATCTATATATCTTTCAAATTTCCATAACGCTATCCGTATAATCACGAAATCCAACATCGAAATATTCCAAAGACAATTTCGATTCAAATCCATTCCCATTCAATTATTGGAAATTCTGGTTACTTTTAAAACCCTTTTTAAATTCAATTTATTTATTTAAAAAGAAATAGAATCATAATTCTAGTTCAAAACTAGTTCATTTCGATAAAAATCTATTCTTATCTTTTCAAATATGAAGTTTTTCATTCCAATTCTTCACAAATCATTTCTTATGATTTCACACAAATTATTACTATTTTAAATAATTTTATCAAGGCCCGTACAGTCGATTTCCATCAACGGCCATCGAACTACACTTACAGCGACCTTTTCCAAATTTGATTTGGACATACTTCCAAATCCAACAGTTAGATTTCAAATCTCTAATATTCATTAGAAAGCTCTTTTCGATACGAACCCAACGGTTCCGGTTTTAGGAGAATCCGACGGTCGGATCTCCCGTAATGTCTGTTCGAAGTCAATGGTCGAAATTCACGAACTACCGCAGCGCGACGCATTCTACACAGGCCATTATATTATATATAATATATATATATATATATATATATATATATATATATATAATATACTTCGTCGATTTCTTTTTAAAACGTATTATATAAATCGTTTTAAATTCGTTTTCAAAACGATTTCAACTTCTTATTCAATTTAAAATCAACATTGAATTTTCATTTATAAATTCCTTTCTAAATTCATTTCTATTTGATTTCATTTCAATTTCAATTCGATTTGAATTCGATTTCTATTAAATTTAATTCGATTTGAATTCCTATTCAATTCAATTTCAATTCGAGTTGAATTCTATATCTATTCAATTTAATTCGAATTCATTTTTTATTCAATTCAATTCGAATTTATTTTCTATTCAATTCAATTCGAATTTATTTTCTATTCAATTCAATTCGAATTTATTTTCTATTCAATTCAATTCGAATTTATTTTCTAAAATATTCCATTCGAAATCATTTTCTAAAATATTCGATTATTGGAATCACTTTTCAATATTCATTAAAAACAAATAAAATCGACAAAGTTCCCGTTCGTGTTAAAATGGCATTTAATCTAATCAACACGGCTTCATATATTTCTATATTCAAATATTCTATTTCAAATAATTCTATTCAAATATTTCTTTTTCAAATATTTCTTTTTCAAATATTCTACTTCAAAACTGGAATGAGGCCCAATCAATTACCATAGATTTTATTTCTATGGATTTCCATAAAACGCTTGTATATATCAACAATGACAAATAATCAACCATCATCCAAAGTGCATTCTACACTGTATAAACATCAAATATAAATATTTAACGCTTATAACAGTCTGTCAATCAATCGATCGACATACAACTAATTATTGGGATAAGTGTATGTCATATATCACCCCAATACCCATGTGGGGTTTCAAACAATCAAACACAGATTTTATTTGTGCAGTTGGGCAATGTGTAAAATTTATCGTCCCAATCATTATCAGTCAAATGTGTGTATATAAACAAATCGTTCGATTTGTTTATATTAATTTATTTCATTTTATATACACATCACACAATCAACTACACATCAAAATCAAACAAACAAGCATACAAGCCGTCCATGGTCTGTGGACGACGGGTATCGGGTGCTACTAAACACCGTCTGCATCCTAGTATATATTTTAACTAGAAAATTAAATTAAAAGTGAGAAGTTCTCACCGATAAGCTAAACTAAATGTCACGACTCTTCTTATGTAGAAATCTTCGCCGTGTTCGCCTTTTGCCAATTTCACTGTCCGTAGCCACTACATATATAAAAATCACATTTTTATATTGTTGCTATGTACATAAAAATCACATTTCTACACCGCTACTATATAGATAAAAATTCTATTTTTTTTATAGCTACTATATCGATAAAAATTCTATTTTTACATAGCTACTATATCGAAAAAAATTATATTTTTTATTCTTCTTACTATATAAAAATTATATTTTTTATTCTCTATGTCTCTAAATATAAAAATCTCATTTTTACTTCACCATTTCAACTATATAAAGATTTCAACTTTTCTAATATAAAAATCCGACCTTTTCTGTTCGATTAACTATATACAAATCCGACCTTTTCTATTTGATTAACTATATAAAAATCCGACCTTTTCTATTCGATTAACTATATAAAAATCCGTCCTTTTCTATTTGATTAACTAAAAATCCGACCTTTTCTATTCGATTAACTATATAAAAATACGACCTTTTCTATTTCTAAAGATTTAAACTTTTTGATGTTAAAAAAGATCTCAACTTTATGATATTAAAACTCTCAACTTTATTATATTAAAACTCTCAACTAAAAAAAATAAAAACGCACCTTTCTTGTCTGGGCGTCAATCTCGATCAGAGGGGGGAAAGGGGATGTCGCTGGTGCCAGAGGGTCGCAACCGGAGGAGATGGCACGTGGGGTTGGTGGGGTTTGCTGGCGCCGGTGGTGGCAGTCGGAGGCGGGGCCAACAGCGATTGGGGGTTGTGATTTGAAGAGGCTTAGGGCTTTTGGGAGTGACTGAAGATAGAGGGAGGAGGGTCGGCAGGAGAAGGAGGGAAGAGAGAGGAGGAGGAGGCGAAGAAGGAGGGGAGGCGCGCCAGGGGAGATCGGCGGCAGCCTGCCTGGTGGAGCGACGGCTCCGCTGGGTTTTTTTTTCTTTTATTTCGATTTCTGTTATCGGGTTTGGGGGAGTAAGAGAAACGGGGTGGTTGACCTGGAATATATATAACTATATATTTTATTATTAAATTAATTCAAAAAGCAACTTTTTATTTCGATCTCGAAACGAGACCCACCGCATGTCGTCCCTAGCTAATTACCCCCATTCCGAACACAATGGGATATGTATCATAGGCTGATTCGACTGTTTCGATCGGTTTTCGTCAAAATCAACATATAACTCTATATATTGAATTTGAACGCGCATTTCAATTTACCGAGACCGCATACTAACTAGAAAAATTCCCGAAAAATATTTTCTAACTTCGTATTGACGATAGGTCCTAACAAAATCAATTTCGTCAAATTCCGAGACCGTTTGAAAAGTGGCCATTTTCCAGTCGATTATAATCAACTAAAACTGGTCAAACGCGTTTTCCTTCACCACGCTCACATATTGATTTAGAAAATTACGAATTTTGAAACCTAGCAATAATTTGACATCACGGATCCAACAAAAGTGGTTTCGTCGAAAACCGAGGTCGTTTGCAAAATTCCCATTTTTAAGGGCCAGAATTCCAAAGCGACTATTCTGAATTTTCAACTGGGCATATCTTTTTATCCCTATTATGAAATTTCGATTTTTTGGATTCAATGGAAAGATATTCTCAATTAGATTCAAATATTTTTGGTTTCACTAAAATCCGGTTTATTTTGAATCATGTACATCCATTTGAAATTTGAAATCGAATTATCGAACTACCGCACCATTTTCAATTCCTTTTATAATTCAGATTAAATATTTATATTCTAACGACAATCTATATAATATATACATTCGAATTCTATTCAAAATAAATTTCTCGTCGATATTATTTAAAATAATTATTTAAAATAATCAAAATTCACTAAAATTGCCAAAATAAAAATTTTAAATTGGCTTGGATTTCCCGGTTATTACAGGCAACAACCGATCTTCGATCTGTTGCGACCCAAACCTCAGATAGGTCCACACATTTGCTTCCTCCTCAACTTCATTTCCCGTTCGGCCAATATTTAGATCATCACTTCCAGTTAAACAGAGCTTTGTAGCTGTAGATTCTTAGGTCGGCCATGGCCAAGTTCTAGATCAGTCGACCGTTTTTCCTCCACTTCAGGGTTCGACTCAAACTCAACTCCCTGGACAAACAGCTTCTAAAACAGTGCGACCTTTAGGTCAACCAGGACATGGATCGATGCAAATCCTGGTTCGACCCAACGTTGTACTGCAAAGCCCTCTTGTGTAGCCTCCCGACATCCTTCTCGGCTTGCTGATCCAAGAAGGACTAGGGGCAACAACCCACCGTGTCACCAAGACCACTCTACCATACCGGTCCCCAATGTGACGGAGGGAAATGCTACTATAAGCCACTCTAACATCACTCTGAGCGAGGGCAATACCGAGCCCTGGATGGATACCACTCACCTGGAACGATCTGGTCCTACCGGCATGGGTATGGTTCATACCAATACTCAATTTAACCAAGCGACTTTGGCCAATCCTGAACCAGCACCCACGGACATGGGTCACCTTCACTAAACTCTTGGAGGTCGAACCAAACCGACCACAGGGAATCAGGGCATGCTTCCACCCCGGCCTAGTACTGGGGTTCTTAACAATATCCCCAGTGAAGAATTGGATTCGTAGCAAAAACTCCCTAGGGATGGAAGCCAGATAGCAAGTATCATCATACGCTTTACCAGAGGCAACACTTCTCTGCAAGATATGGATAACATCCATTGCAACCCATTCGCATGGGAGATCAGGAACTCCCGAAATGCACCCGACTTCAAGCTTTCGGTCCTGGAGCCCTACAGTGGCAGGACCGGCCCGACCATACATCTTATGTGATACATGCATCACATGGAAGTACTATCAGCATTGTTAACGATATTTTTTGTCAACACCGGAAGTAGATCAACGGGGACAAATCTTAAGGGAAAATCAGGTGGATTGGTTCTCTTCCTCGATCGACCTTAGTGGGGAATTGGGATGCTTGGGCTCTAAGTTGCAGGCTCACTGAGGATTACCAGATCGGATCTAGACTCAGTGATCGAGGTTTGATCGCCATTTGAGGGTGTTGATTGATGCAAACTAAGACTTCTCTATAGAATGGATAATGAACTACGACTATTGCAATTAGAGAAATAAAAGTACACACTTACAGAGCAATTTTCTTAAGAAGTTCTCCTTTCATCAAGCTTTTAGTGGAAATACACAGATGTCATAGAGCGAAATTCTCCATTGATGTTATTTTCTAAGTTGATTTTTAGGATACAAAAAGTAAGAGAAAAGTCTCCCCTAATGAGATCTTTGGGGTCTTATTTATAGTGGATCAGGACCCTTCCTATCGAAAGGCTGTCAGACCCGCATGGGTCTTTGTTGGTTGTTTTATTCTTGGCTTTGGGTGCTTGACCTTCGACCGCTTTTGACGTATTCGATCATAATCCTTGGATGATGCTTGAATTCTCGAAAGTAGTTCCTGAATGTAGGCTTGCAGACATGAGCTTTCGAATGTAGGCTCTCAGTTTACCGTGAGTGCTTAGAGGGTCTTGACCTCGTGGTGCATGCTGGTAGCTGCCGGATCGAAACTGCTATGGGTTTTGGTACTAGGTAGCTTAGTATGGGTAGCTTGTATCCTGCTCGGATCTCGGCTAGCCCTTCGGTAGGGCCTTTATGGTAGCCTATATTCTTGGAATGTGGACTTTCAGCATTCATGCGGTAGTTGCTCCGAAAGTAGATTCTGGGTGGCCTTCCCGTCCTTTCAGTTTGGGGCTTTGATGCTTCCGTCTTCGGGTGTATCGGCATTCGGATAGGTTGTTATTGAAGATTCCTTTGGGCTTTGTCCGTCAGGTTTATTGTTTCTAGCTTACTTGATTTCAGACTATGTTAGCTTCTTTATTACGAGAATTTCTTCCAGGTTGCGGCTGTCAGAGAGATCTTGCTCGGTAGACCCTGGTGGATTAATCCCTCTGGTCACCTCTTGTAACTTTCGCGACCCTTTCCTTTAGGAGGGTTTCGGTTGACATAGTTTCTCGGGTTACTCGACACCCTTTCACTACCTGTCTACTTCAATGTTGATTTTGGTAGTAACTCCCCCCCTTTGGTGAAGGGGTGTTTTCAACTTTTCAAGTCAAACCTTTGGCCTATTTTGAAATGTCATGCCAGAGTCTTTTGATCTTCCCTAATCAGAAGCGTTGATTGGCTTTCATTTATGCGGCCCAAATAGATCTTGAAATTTGAACATAAACCCTTCTTCCTCATCACTCCCATCTTTCATCTGCCAATTAAATTCTTGGACAAGATTACTGTTCTCATAAAAGAAACACTCAAATCTTCCTTCTTTCCTGAAGAGCTTGATTACTGGTGAGTATTTTTACATTTCATACAAACTACAATCCTAATTATGCGTCAAAATCGACACGATGGTTAACTAGGGTTATGCTCGTTTATAAAGATGGGTCCATGTGCTAATCTTAACATCACTCCTGAAGGGACTATAATGTTATCAGGATTGTCTGCTTCTGTAATTGTGTTGGTTTTGCTAAGGTCTTTAAGACATTCGTGTTGGGCACAATCATACGTTCGTTAAGGTATGAAAAAGGCGTGATTTCTCCTGCATCCCCCATTTGGGATTGATTTGGGTTTCCGCCTGCTTGACCTCTGTTAATCAAGGTGTAATGGCATTTAATAATATTGATAATGCCAGTTGTATGCGAATTTGTGTAAGAGATACTCGTACTGATCGTATTATTATGAAACGATGTTACCTGGCAGAATCATGTCTCATAAAAGCCCTGTTAAGGAGAAGGTCAAGGATTCCAAGGTTCCCCGTCCTAAGAAGGCATTTGCGCCCATGTCGTCCTTGATTATGTCTTAGCAGTATGTGGACGCCATATTGGATGATTTTGGCATAGTGGGCATGGAAGCCAAGGTTGCTGCTTCTCCAAACTTCCTTAAGAATCCTCCAGAAGGTTTCTTCGTGTATTTGGCCATTCGTATTTATCATGGGGGTTTTCTTTCTTTTCCCCTTTTCTTCATAAGCTTTTGGTGTATTTGAAAGTTTCTCCTATTCAACTTTCGCCAAACACATATACGACCCTTTTGTGCGCGGAGGCTCTGGCGCTTGCTTGGGGTCAAAGTTCTTTAAGTCCTAACCTTGTCCGCTACATGATCTGATTCTCCAAGACCTCCGAATCGCCGATCTGGACGACCAACCCTGTTAAGAGGTTGATTACTGATGTCATCAATAAAACTAGGCCGTGGGGAAGACCAATATTTCCTTATCTAATATCCACCCAGCATATCAAGACAATTTATTAACGAAGGTGGGTTTTTTTGTTGACTCTCTCCCTGTTGTAGAACCTCCTTCCAAAGATGTGATTTTGACTCCAGAGGAGGCTCAAATGGTCGATACCATCTTTAAGGTACCCGTAAAGCATATGTGTAGGTCGTTTCTTCTAAATGTCGATAGACTCCGCGAGTATGGTTTACTTCCTTATGGCTAGAAGATATTGGGGTAGCCCCTCATTCAATTCCCTAGTCCAAAAGAACTGTTGTCGGGTTCTGATGTTTTTAATGTAGGATCTCCTCTCCGCCCAGGTACTTTTAGACAAGAACAATCCGTTTGTCTCGGCAATCTCTGCCATCTCTTTTTTTCCGGTTTTTTGGTTGTTACATTTTCTATTTCATCCTTCCCTCTTCTTAGGATCCTCAGTTTCTCAGGATACCACTATCATTGCTGCTTATAGCCGGGCCAGCGCCCTGGCCGCGAAGAGGCTTGCTCAAACTGCCACCGACCCCCATCGAAGAAATCCAAGTGTGACGACTCAGATAGCTCTTCAAAAGATAATGCCGTTACTCCAAGAACAAAGCGAACTTTAGACCCTTCCGTTATAGTTGTCGAACATATAGTAAATATTGATGCTTCCCTGGGAGCTTCTCCGAAAGGTAAATCTATGGTTGATCCTACCCCTCTCGATGCTATCGATGAGGTGGATGAGGGAAGGCTCGATCTTTCGGCACCATCTTCCTCTCAGTATGTTTCTCTTCCTACACCTCCTTCCCTTGCCTTGGATTTTGAGAAGCTTGTGGAATCGACCCTTTTTCCCCTGAAGTAGCGGATATTTCCTCAACTTCTGCTACCTTGAACCCAATAGATATCTACAGACAACAAATCAGGGATTTCCTCTTGGTATTATATGCATGCTCACCCTTCTCTCTTTTCTCTCTCTTTCTATTTTATCTTTAACTTATTCTTCTTCTTTAGATGATGAAAACTTGATATGTCTCCTGAGGGCCAGCTTCCACTTTGATGACCGAGGTCAATATTTTAAGGGAAGAGAATAAGGTGCTGGCAGATAAAGTGGATGCTTTGCAGCTGGAGCGGACAGAGAGAGATAATGAACGCAAGGAGTTGGCAACTTCATTAGAGAAGGTGAGGAAGGTCAACGAAGAGTTGGCGAAGGAGGTTGAAGACCTTAGGGCACAGAAAACGGAACTAGAGATTGACTATTCCACCGAGATGGATAAGATGAGAACCCGGCTTGCCATTGCGAAGAGGATCATTTACGAAGCCACCGATAGGATTTCAAAAAATTTGAATGTCCACCTCGATAATATCACCATGGAGTATTATGAGGAAGCTCTCCTCCTTGCCTTTTCGGACAATTGTGAAAGACTTTTGGAATTTAGCTTTACTTCAATTAACCCCTTATCAGAGATAGAGTCCTAAAGAAAATCGAGCATGTGAAACGGGAGCGTAGGGTCCCCTTGACCGATAAAGTAGATCCTACATCACTGTTGTTTATTGTTGGGTTTTTTGAAGATTACAAGGAAGATGGAGTGGAGTTCAATACAACAGACGGAGAGGCAGGTGGTCATATGGACCAAGCAGATCAGTCCAGAAGAGGTGCTGGAGAATCTACCCTTACCTCTATGGAGCTGTCCCCCGAGGACGAAAGCTCTTTGGGCTTCGGGAAAAGTATGGCTCCTAGTCATTCTGATGGTGATGTCACACAGGCATGGCTTTCTCTTTCGAGGTGTCTCTCTCTCCTTGGGTTTCATTAACAATTGATTTTCCCATATTACATAAATCCTCTGTTTCTCCGAAGACTTAAACTGCAGTTATATTTTGGACTCTTTGTTTTCGAATTTTAAGGAAAAACTCAAGAAGCTTGGTTCAGCGTAGGCAATTTTAACATGGGATTTCGAGTGTTGTTGTATTAAGTGTACGTTCCCTTGTGGTTTGTTTTGCGATTCGTGTTGATTTTGTGATTCTCGGTAGTGTGTGGTGTCATAATAATGTGCTAGTGTGGACGTGGTACCTGTAATGTGCATGAACCAATAAATGTAATGTGACTGTTTATTCTTTTGGAAGTAAGATGTAGTTAACACACACTAGATGTTTGTGATTTTTATATTACAATGTTTCACCATGTTTGTGGCTAGAATGATTCGTTTCAGCCCCCTTCTTCACAATTTTGGGAGGAAAGTCTGAACGTCGCCGGTGCTAGAGATATTTTTAGCAACGCTCCTCTGTCAGGATACAAAAAGATGTATTACCTCCAGAAGGTGATAATCACAAACTTCAAGGAACAAGTGTCTTATTTGGAAAAGCAATTGAAAGAGAAAGACGAGCCTATGCGCAATTTACAGCGTAGGTTAGCAACGAGATCCTCTGAAAGCTCAGACGTGGTGGTTGGTAGATTATATCAACAAATTGATAAGTTAGAGGATGAGTTGAAGAAAGCTAAAGAGGATTGTGCTTCTCTGGAGTTTGCTTTGCAAAACCCAGATTCAGAATGAAAGATTTTTATTGTATGTTTGGGTGTGGAATTTTTATTTCTTAGAACAAAGACTATGTCTAAGTAATGGCTTGTATCGTGATTTTTGGTGGAACTGACCGTGTGTCACACGATATTCTCTTTTTTTTATTGCTTTGTTAGAAACAATATTATCGTGTTCCAAAGGCTTTGCAATGAATGGAAACCTACCAGTACTGCGCGTCGATAAGGAAACTTCTTCTCAAAATAATTGTCCTTGAAATATTTCTAATGAAAAGTCGCCTAGAATAAATAAAGGAATAGTCGCTTATAGGATGTTATTGAAACCGTTTGCAATCTTCTCCCGGTTGCTCTTTGAACTAATGTTATGATATGACGTCGTTTTTTAGAGTTGCGTAAAGAATTGATATATTGAAAAGGAGAACAACTAATAGATGTATAGGTTAAAAGTACCTCCTCAGAGGTTTATGAGCCCACTTTTGGTGGAAAACCTTGAGCCTTTACTTGAATTTCTGAGAGGGGCAAGCAATTCTTTCTTGTTTGAATCAGGAATTGGGTTCTTCACAGATTTGGTGTGGCCTTAGTGGCTCCACATCTAGTGGTGATTTTTTGTAGGATTGTCCCAGGCTGTGGTGTGTTAGACCGTTGGCTTGCTTTAGGACTTCGTCGAGAAATTGATTAGACCTAGATTTGGACAATAATATGTAGGGATCGTAACCCCTTCCGGTTTCTGCAAAGAGCCGAGAGGACCCATATTTGGGCATTAACATGTAGGCGTCTGGAACCCCTTCCGGCCTCGGTAAAGAGCTGAACAGACCCCTATTTGGGTATTAATATGTAGGTGGCTGGAACCCCTTTCGGCTTCTGTAAATAACTGAATGGACCCAGATTCGGGTATTGATATATAGGCGACCAGAACCCCCTCCGATATTAATGAAGTGCTGGCTTGACCCAGATTCGGAATTTAGCATAGTAGACCGGAACCTCCTCTGGCATTAAAGAAGCGAGTATCCCCTTCGGATTTGATTTGGGAAGCAGAGGTTGTACGTGCTTCTTGAGCCTCCCCTTGGGCTTTCGATGTCAAAGCGGAGGATGTACGTGCCTTGTTGGCCACTCTCTGGGCTTGTGCGTCCGGAGCGCTTGGCTAGCTCATCCACGAGCAGGTCTAAGGACTTACCCGACCTCCCTTCAGGAGGTGCCTTATTCTGACCATCGTAGGTGATGATAAGGGCTTAGAAACTTATACGGGGCCATCGTAGACACAGAGCTAAGGTTTACTCTTTTGACGCTCTATACGGGCCATCGTAGGCACTGATAGAGGCTAATACGCCACCCCCTCCAAGGGGTGCCCTATCCTGACCATCGTAGGCGATGATAGGGTTTGCGTTCCCTTATGCGGGTAACGCGGAACATAAGCAGAGGTCGGACATGCTCTTCTGCGAGCATAGGTAGGATGTGCTTAGTTCTAGCAAAGGCAGGACGTACTCTTCTACGAGCAGGGGCAGGGCATGCTAATTTTAGATGCTTCGACACGACCATTTATGGTGTGAAACGACGGCTTACACTTTTGATGCTTTAACCCTTTCCCCTCTGATTTGGGCATGGAGAAAGACTAACACACCATCCCCCTCTGGGGGATGCCTCTCCCCGGCCAATTTGGCAATGATGAGGGATTTAATCCGTTGGCGATTGGACCCCTTTTGGGGTTTCCTTTTAAAATTATGAGGGATGGGCTTTCCGGATATTGGCACATGTGTATTAATCCTTTTCCTAAGGATTTTCTCAAACTCATCTCGATTTTTTTGATGAACTCTCATAATCGACCTTGACTGATGAATTTGACATGGCTTCCTCGAGAGTTATGCAATGATTAGTCTTGTGTCCATTCATCAAGTGGTAATGACAATAAGGTCCCCCTATCATTCTTTCGTACTTAGGCCTCTTCTTCATGGAGGTCCAATAGTCGAGTTTGTGTTTAGTTAGGAAGTAAACATTCTCCCTCGAAGTATTAAGGTGGTATTCCTGGGGTATCTTTGACGGACACTTCCCTTTTTCGCTGATGGGGTCTAATCCTCCTGTGGATCATCCCAGTTGTGGTTCCTATACTTTCGTCCTCTTTTTCTGGAACATTTCGGAATCGAGTTTTCATCTCTTTAGTCCATTTATCGGCGAAGTGGTTCAAAACATCCATTATTTCACGTTCGAGTGTCATCCCCTTAACTTGCTTGTAGAGAGCATCCTTTAAGTAGGGGAAAACGCTAACGTCCTCATATGTAGACCCGCTGGGTAGGAATGCCATGGTTTGTCCTATGTGGGAGGAGTTGTCGTTCCCCATCTCGTAAGCATGTAGTCCCATTTTCTTCTTCTACTTTATTACTCGCAAAGCCTCTGCTCTTAACTCTTGCTCCTCCATTACCCTGCGGTTGGTGGTTCTCGACTTATCCACTCGAGATCCTAAAAGCCTTCGTCTGGGTATCTTTCTCATAACTTTGCTTCTTCAAAGCTATTCTGATCCGGGATGGAACAACACAGGTAGATATGCCGTTGTTAACCACAAGGTCGAAGGTTCATGCCCTCCTTCTAGCGCTAAAATGTTAACGATATTTTTCATCAACACCGGAAGTGGATCAACGGAGAAAAATCTTAAGGGAAAATCAGGTGGGTTGGTTCTCTTCCCCGATCGACCTTAGTGGGGAATTGGGATGCTAAGGCTCTAAGATGCAGGCTCACTGAGGATTACCAGATCGGATCTATACAGTGATCGAAATTTGATCGCCATTTGAGGTTGTTGATGGATGCAAACTAAGACTTCTCGGTAGAATGGATAATGAACTGCGACTATTGCAATTAGAGGAATAAAAGTACATACTTACAGAGAAATTTTCTTAAGTTCTCCTTTCATTAAGCTTTTAATGGAAATACACAGATGTCATAGAGTGGAATTCTCCAATGATGTTATTCTCTAAGTTGCTTTTTAGGATACAAAAAGTAAGAGAAACATTTCCCCTAATGTGACTTTTGGGGTCTTATTTATAGTGGTTCAGGACCCCTCCCATCGGAGGGTTGTCGGACCCTCATAGGTCTCTATTGGTTGTTTTATTCTTGGCTTTAGGTGCTTGACCTTCGGTTTCTTTTGACGTATTCGATCATAATCCCTGGATGATGCTTGAATTCTCGAAAGCAGTTCCTAAATGTAGGCTTGCGGACATGAGCTTTTGGATGTAGGCTCTCGGTTTTACCGTGAGTGCTTAGAAGGGCTCGACCTCGTGGTGTATGCTGGTAGCTGCCGGATTGAAACCACTACAGGTTTCGGTACTATGTAGCCTAGTACGGGTAGCCTGTATCTTGCTCGGGTCTTGGCTAGCACTTCGGTAGGACCTTTATGGTAGCCTTTATTCTTGGAGGGTGGACTTTTGGCATTCATGCGGTAGATGCTCCGAAAGTAGATTCTGGGTAGCCTTCCCGTCCTTTTGGTTTGGGGCCTTCAATGCTTCCGTCTTTGGGTGTATCGGCATTCGGGTAGGTCATTATTGAAGATTCCTTTGGTCTTTGTCCATCATTTTTATTGTTTCTGGCTTACTTGATTTCTGACTATGTTAGCTTCTTTATTACGAGAATTTCTTCCACGGTTGGGGATGTCAGAGAGATCTTGCTGGGTTGACCCTGGCGGATTAATCCCTCCGATCACCTCTTGTAACTTTCGCGACCCTTTACTTTAGGAGGGTTTCGGTTGACGTAGTTTCTCAGGTCACTCAGCTTCGATGTTAATTTTGGTAGTAACAAGCATCTACCGATATTATGGCCATGTGCTTCCCGCTTTTCCTCACCGGCATAGCTAGCATGTAGTTTCAACAGCTAACAACTGAATCGATCAGCAGCTGGAACATGCTTGTCACTCGCTTCATCAAACAGTTCAGAGTTCATTTCTCCCAACCAAAGAGAGGCATGTTCCTTACATCCATCAAACAACGGTCTGGTGAGACCCTATGCTCCTTCTTAGAAAGATTCAACGCGACCGTAGCATCATTCGATCGACCTAAGCCATCAATGGTACTTATGGCCTCCATAGCCATTGTTCAAAGCCAATCTGAATTTAGGATCTTTCTAATTCGAGATCCCCCCAAAGATACCGAAGGTTTCAATGTAGAAGCAGATAGATTCCTTTGTCAAGAAGATGCCAACATCGAGATGGAAAATCTCGAAGTACTTGACACAAAGGACGATGGCCCATCCAATACGAATGGCCAGAGTAAAGGAAAAGGGAAAGCCTCGGAGATGAATGATTAAAACGTACGACCCTGAAGAGAAGATAAGTATGATCGATACACCGAGCTTAATTCCTCCCTGTTAGACATCTATCTCGATGTACAAGGATCTCCACCTTTTCCAAAGCCTCACAGGAGGGAGCCGACCTAAAGAGAACTTGATTCAGGAAAGCACTGAATGTATCATAATATGGCATTTCACGACACCAATGAATGTGTAATGACCCGAAAATCCGGTCTAATTTGAGCTGACTAAATAACACAAGTCCAACCCCAAATTGCACTAAAAATTCAAGAAATTAATAGAAAGAAGATAGAGGGTGAGGACAGATAAGATAGAACTAGTAGAATAGAAGAAGAAGAAGAAGAACATCATCATCAGAGTAACACGAATCTCACAGCGGAACGAATAAAATATAACATAACTTTTGAAATACAAAAAGTATATGTATACAATAGCATTGCAGAGTACAACACTTACAACAACAGCGGAAATAATAATAGCTATAGAATCTTGAAGCCTCCTGCTCCAAGCTCTCCAAGTGTATCTGTAAAATCCTGACTACTTGACTGCCCGTACAAATTAGGCACCCAAGAGTTTAGGGAAAACAAAACAAAATAAACTCCGGGTCAGTCATAGGACTGGTATGAGTAAAACAGTTTAAAACAGTTTGAACAAGTAAACGATATCTCATAAGACCACGCCGTATAACGGAACGGGTTTTCCCTTATGAGAATCCAAAGTATCTTTATATCAAAACCTTTTGATATTATAATAATGTCTATCAAACACAGTATAATAATCATCTAGTAGAAACGCTTTCATCTCACGTTCTACATATATAGTATACAATCAAAACCGCAAGCACGTATTGGGTAATGGATTTCCAACTATGAAAAGGTATGGAACCACCTACCGATCAGTGTACTCTAGGAACGATACACTGGAGTTCAACAAGAACATCTTGCAACTCAGCCACACATGGCCGACCACTCATTTCGCTTGAGTGTATCGAATGTACATCACCAACGGTTGGGACCAGCAACCGTTTCCCGTATATATATATATATGGGACAACATTGATAGATTAAAGAAGCAAATGAATATTGTAACACCCCACCTCCGTCAATGCCACTCTTGCAAGGACATTAGCTTTGGAGGGGCGTTAAACAAGGTAAACATGCATGCAGATATCACAAGACAGAACATATAAGTAAAACAGAGTAGTAAAGCAGCGGATAAAACTTAGCATTTCAAAACCATAGTCATGTTACAACAAAGTACTTGGTCATTATTTTCCAACAACAAAGTCTAGATAAAAGCATAAACTGAAAAACTGAAATACATAAAGTACTATCCCCAATATGAAGTGATAAACCATAGCTAGCTCAATGTCCAAAACCGTACATGAAAAAATCCAGTAAGCAAGCTGTAAAGATCCAAGCTAAGCTCCAATGTTCCCACCCTGAGGACCTGAGGGGGGGGGGAACGGAAGAAAAGAGGCGAAAGAAAACAGGTCAGTCAAAAAGACTGGTAAGCCCTACTACTATCTGTCTATGAACTAGTAAAGTTAACTGGCATGAGAAGCTGAGATGAACATAAGGATAACAACATACTGGCATTATGATTAACTAACAAGATAGATAAAGGTGTCATCGCATAATTAAGGTTAAGTTTTGCACCACGGGTGTACTAGCATTCTAACATGTCAAGTAAAAACAAGAATTGATCCCTTGGCCCAAGCTTGGCCCATCATCATGAGATGACCTAAATTAAGGTCCAACTACACGGTCTAGTCGATCGGCTCCCTATAAGCCTAACTCGTCAAGTGTTGGTGTCATACGGCCCAAACATGAAATGTAGCTAACTGTGCTAGGTCCACCCTAGGGTGTATCAAGTCCTAGGGTGTAGACCTCGGACACCAATCAAGTATGCACGGCCTAGATCTACTGGTACCCGTGCCTGATTCTCCAACGCCGGACTATGTGCACGATCATAGTCCGCCTGGACCTACACCGGCGTACCTACACAGCCGTCGTTTTGGTCGCTTACATGTCAGCCCAGTAATCGTGCCCTACCCTACCCTAGTCCTAGGGTCTTATGATACTATCAAGAGGGTTACTGCTGAAAAGGACCACGCAACTAGGGTTTCCTTAACGGGTTAAATGTGGTTAACCCGATCCAAACTTGGATTAAATTGGTTAAGTGTACCCAAGATCCATGACTTAACCCCGACTAACCCATCAAGCCCAAATTGATTAAGCATTAAGTGGACCATGACTTAATCCTAATCAGGAGGCATTAATTAATTAACTTAATGTGCTTTAACCTCTCATATTAGACTTTGTTGTGGTTACTAGTTAAGCCGGGCGGGTCCGGGTAGCTTTACACCACAACTTGGTCTAACCTCGGGTTCGAGCACAACATGACCAACTTCTCACATTGGGTCCTATTGTTTGTAGCCACTAGTTAAGCCGGGCGGATCCGGGTAGATTTATGCTACAAACTCAACCCAACCTCGAGTTGGCCACACTTATATTTTCTAAGTGTCATGTCCATTATGTTTCCAAAACATAATTACAAGTTAACATATCACGTTATGTTATAAAAACCATGTTTTTGTCATAATGTTGCCCAACCCCAACGTAATCCCATCATTTACATAATCGCAACAACGCATAAAGGGTAAAATAGGGAACTTGGCATAATCATGACAAAAAGGTGTTGAAGCCACAAGTTTATCATGGTGGCATATGAGATGTACATATGTTCATATACTTGCATATTGCATCATTAGGCTTCAAAAGCATGCATAAAACCAAACTTAGCATATGAGTGATACATGGTGATAAATGACATGTAGAAGTTGCTAGAAGTTCGCATTTAGCGTCACATGCAAGTTATCATAAGGGGTATGATAACTTTCATGTTGCCAAAATGCAACCTTTAATATAAAGCTTAGAGCTTTATGCTCACAACATCAAGTTTAACTTGCATAACATGATAACATGATCAACCCAAACTTGCATAACATAACAACATGTGTCATACATAATGGTTAAACCAACTTGCATAATGATCATCCAAGCTTGCATATAATGATCAACCAAACTTGCATATAATGATCAACCAAACTTGCATATAATGTTCAACCAAACTTGCATATCATAATGATCAACCCCAAACTTGCATCATTCATTTAACTTTAGAGTTCAAAGAAAGAAAGTAGAAAAAGGGCTTACAATGCTATGAAGACACAAATAATTATTTATTATAAAGATTGAGACGAAGCGCTTATGCAAGCACCAAAATATGAAAGCCCCAATTGAAAAACCCTTGCGCCAAATCAATAAAAATCCTTGCTTTGAAATAGAAATGTTGCAACTTGACTTGAATGCAAACTAAGAACACTCATACAAGTTTGAAAGCACTTGTATGAACTCACAATCTCTCATAGAAATAGGCTTAGGAATTTTAGCATGAGAGTGGAGGCCATGAGAGGAACAATTTTGACATAGTTTAGTTGTAGGATTGAATAATGGTGATTTAGTCTAGGTTTAGGGGTCTTTTTATAGAGGATTAGGATAGTATTAGCCATAGGATTAACCCTAGATTCAATCCAAGCCATCAAAGCATGTCTTGGGGAAGAAGTCAAGTGTAAGAACCATCTAGGGCCTTTAGATTAAAGCTGAACCATGAGAACCATTCAAATGCAAAATCTGCATTTGAGCGAATCGGCCCACGGGTTGGTAGCCAAACACCCTGGATTAACCCCTAGTCGACCCAGCGGGCTTGGGTCGACCTCAAAAATCGGCCGGTTCGGTTATTCCTCTCTCCCAATTCGCTGTTTTGAACATTTTTGCATATTTATTTATTTAATTTTCAATTATATATATATATATATATATCAATATATATATATTTCTCTGCGCAACCCATTTCATTTAATTAAGTATACTTTAATTTGTGAATTTTTATGTTCAAATTACGGGGTGTTACATTCTCCCCTCCTTAAAGGATTTCGTCCCCGAAATCTCCAAGTTAGGAAGAACGTATCCTACTATCCATCATCCATCTACTCAAAACATCATCCACGTGCAGTCATTGTCCTTAAAGGATTCTAAATGTTGTATGATCATATGCAAAGGTGTGTGTATATGTACTTATCTAATGCAAAAATCAGGCGGTTACTGATAGAGTAAACCTCCTTAATGCAAAATATGTTAGTGAAATGAGTCCATATGTATGCAAATTCCTAACATAATTTATAATCTCTACATGAGTGCACATAATATTCATCCATATGCAACATCCACGTGATAGCTCAACAAGTTTCATCCATGAATAAGTATAAGCACTCATGCATATGCAACATGAAAGTGTGTGACCCGATCTTAGTGCCTAATGTGTATCATGCATCCACGAGTATCCACGTGCAAACACTTGCAACCACTTGCAACCATCAAGCATAACATGTTTCAAATACATGTTTCAACCAAGGGTTTCTACCTAAGGTTCTCATGACAAGATATATGAAACAAGATAAACTAGATAAACGCGGATAAAAAGAAAGATATGCTAATTAGGAAAAGAGATCGAGAATGTACCCTCAAAAAGAAATGGATAAAGCCCACACATCTTCTCCTCGGTTTCCCAAGTTGCATCTTCGTCGGCTTCACCCCACTGAACTTTCACCAACTTGACTTCTCGATTCCTTAGCTTCTTGATCTTTGTTCCCAAGATACGAATCGGAGCTCTTCTCAAGGTTGCTTCTTTCTCTACCTCAATGTCTTCAAGAATGCTTGGTTCAACCACCTCAGCGGACTCATGTAGGCACTTTCGGAGATGCGAGACATGAAAGACATTATGCACTCCGGCTAGCTTCTCGGGCAATCCCACCTTATAGGCCATCTTTCCAATTCTCTCTATGATAGGGAAGGGTCCTACGAACCTTGGTGCCAGCTTCCCCGCTGCTCCAAAACGTACCACATTTCACAAAGGAGAAACCTTCACGAAAACCATGTCTCCCACTTCGAATTCCAAATCTGCCCTTAGCTTGTCAGCATAGGATTTCTGTCTATCTTGGGCCGCTTTCATCCTTCTTCTTACTAATTCAACTTTCTCGGATGTGTCTCGTATCATATCGGGCCCAAGTATAAGTCTATCTGTTGTCTCCCACCAACAAGATGGTGACCTACACGGCCTCCCATATAAAGCTTCAAATGGTGCCATCCCTATGCTGGCTTAATAGCTATTATTATAAGCAAATTCTACAAGAGGAAGGTGGTCTTCCCAAGTACCACCGAAGTCGAGAACACAAAGCCTCAAGAGATCTTCTAGCACTCTATTCACCCTTTCGGTTTGGCCATCCGTCTGGGGGTGATAGGCTGTACTCAAATTCAATCGCGTACCCATCGCTTCTTGCAAACTGTTCCAGAACTGGCTAGTGAAAATCGGGTCATGATCGCTAACTATGCTAGAAGGAACTCCATGCAACCACACTATTTCTCGGAGATAAATAGACGCCAGCCCTGATGCGGTCCTCTTGCTCTTTACTGGGATGAAGTGAGCACTCTTCGTAAGTCTGTCAACTATGACCCATATGCTTGTGTTCCCTCTCCTTGACCTAGGCAATCCATCCACAAAATCCACAGAAATACTCTCCCACTTCCATTGTGGGACCTCCAATGGATGTAATAGCCCACCTGGTTTCTTTGACTCGGCCTTCACTTGTTGGCACACCATGCACCTTGAAACATACTCTGCCACATCTTTCTTCATTCCATCCCAAAAGAAACTGCGCTTCATATCTCTATACATCTTATCTCCTCCCGGATGTATAGTCATCTTCGAGTGATGCGCTTCTTCAAGAACTCTATGGACCAAATCACCCACCCGAGGAACACATAATCTCCCATCACGCCTTAGCCATCCTTTTTCATCAATAGTATATCTGGCAAGGTGACTAGATGTTTCACCCCGAATCAACTTGTCCATAACTTCGACTATCTATGGATCTTCCCTCTGCGAAGCCCCAACTTGATCAAGAAGTGTGGGTCTAAGCTCAAGGGATGCTAATGAACCCGTCATCAACTCAACAGCCGTCGTGAAATCAAAGGTTGCCAAGAATTCCAAGTTCTTCATCTCAATGAACAAGGGGCTTAAAGTCAATCTCCTTCTGCTTAGTGCATCCGCCACAACATTACCCTTGACAGGGGTATAAGCTATCTCGAAGTCATAAGATGCCAAAAATTCCATCCACCTTTGCTGCCTTAGATTCAGATCTTTTTGCGAGAAGAGGTATTTGAGTGACTTGTGATCAGTATACAACTCAAACCTTTCGCCTAGAAGATAGTGGCGCCAGGATTTGAGTGCAAAGACAATCGCCGCTAACTCCAAATCATGAGTGGGATAGTTCTTCTCATGAACTTTAAGTTGCCTACCCCCATAACATATCACTCTTCCCTCTTGCATCAGAACAGCTCCTAACCCCGTGCCACATGCATCTGTGTACACGGTAAACATCTTACCACTATCGGGTAATGCCAAAACTGGAGCTGAGGTAAGGGCTCTTTTGAGATTTTGAAAAGCAAGCTCACACTCCAAGTCCCATGCAAAGACTAAGTTCTTCTTCGTCAACTTAGTGAGAGGGGCCGAAATCTTAGCGAAGTCTCTGACGAACCTCCTATAGTAGCCCGCCAAACGGAGAAAGCTTCTTACTTCGGTCGCATTCCTAGGAGTCTTCCAATCTTGAACCACAACCACTTTCGCGGGATCCACCGCTATGCCTTGCTTAGAAACTATATGTCCAAGAAACCGAACTTCCCTTCTCCAGAAATGACATTTGGAGAATTGGCTTTCAACTGATGCGCTCTAAGCGTATCCATCACTTCCTTGAGATGTCAGGCATGTTCTTCCTCGTCCTTTGAGAAGATCAGAACATCATCCACGAAGACAACAACAAACTTGTTGAGGAACTCCCTGAACACCCTACTCATCAAGTCTACAAAGTAGGCGGGTGCATTAGTCAATCTGAATGGCATGACAAGCCATTCAAAGAATCCATCCGGAGTCCTAAACGCAGTTTTATCAATGCTATCCTCAGCTACTCTAAGCTGATGGAATCCGGTGGCTAGATCGAGCTGAGAGAAAACAGAAGCACCTACAAGCTGGTCAAAGAGATCATCAATCCTCGGTAACGGATGCCTATTCTTCTTTGTCAGCTTGTTCAACTCTCGATAATCAACACATAGACGAAGCGAACCATCCGCCTTAGTAGCAAATACCACCAGAGCACCCCATTCAGAAATGCTTCGTCTAATAAAACCCTTCTCAAGCAGCTCCTTGATTTGCTTACTGAGCTCTCTTCCTTCTCGTAGGGCTATGTGCCTAACGGGCAATGATACTGGCTTGACATTATCGACTAGATAAATGCGGAAATCTATCTCTCGTTTAGGGGGTAACCCCTTAACTTCTTCAAAGACATCAGGATAGTCTCGGGCCACCCTTACAGATTGCAGATCATCGATGGACGAGTCGAGAGATTCAAGATAACATAACATGACGGGACCTCTAGGGTTACAAGAAATTTCTAGGGTATTACCGAGGCGAGTCATGAGCCTCACCACCCTATGTTCACAGTCAAGAACGGCTCCATAACTGGACAACCAATCCACACCCAAAATCAACCCGTATCCCATAAACCCGAGAGCCTAAACATTACACATGAATTCTATGCTCAAGATAGAGATTTTCAAATCCACACAAATCACTGGTAGATGGGCGGAACCCCTAATTGGATTTGAAACACTAACGGGACCTCAACTAGACTAGTACTTAGGTGCAAAACTTTCAATAAGATCAAAAATAAAACTATGCGATGTGCCAGAATCAAATAAGGTATGAACAGGGAAATCAGAAATGTAAACATGACTTTTTACAGAAACACTACCTCGACCAAAAGCTGGAAGAGTGAGGAGAGCCTGCAACTGCCCTCCAGAGGGTCCTACTCGCTGAGTTCGTTCTTGCCCTTGTCCTTGCTTCTTGGGGCAATCCTTGCTAAAATGTCCAGATTCTCCGCAATGGAAACACTCGCCTAACTTCCTTTTCCTCTTCCTGCAATCTTTGGCTATGTGCCCAACGATCCGACAGAACTTGCACTTCCTTATTTCCTTGGTCTTGTTGTCATTGCGATTGCTGTTGCCCTTGTTCCCCTTCTTGTTGTTCTTGTCTCTTTTCTCGGTATCTTCCTCTTGAAGTAGGGCCATATTCACCAAACTCTCGAAGGTCGCCCCTAGGGGTATATGAGACATGGCCAAACCGCGCAATGGCTCATTCAATCCTAGAGCAAAGTGTAGGGCCTTCTTCCGAGCTGTGTTAACCAATTTTAGACCGAACTGAGCAAGTTGATTAAACATATCCACGTATTCCCTAACTGTCATGTCCCCTTGCTTTAGAGATAGGAACCTTTCCATCTGAAGGTTCTCTTCTGTCGATGATAGAAACTTTAGTCCAAACCTTCTCCTAAAGTCATCCCAAGTCTCAATTGGTCTAGTAGTGGTGGTGACTACCCACCAATAAGCAGCTTCCCCTTTCAATAGCCATACCGCCAACAGAACTTCCTTATGATCTTCCACATCAAAGATAGCAAAGAGGTCTTCAGTTTCCTTTAACTAGTTTCTTGCCTCCACAGAAGTCTCCGTTCCGACAAAATTCTTGCAACCCATCGCCTTAAAGTCTTTGCAAAGCTTTGCAAAATCCTCTTGCGGATGCTGAGGGTGAGGAGGAACCTCAGCTACGGAAGGAGGAGAGATGTTAGCGACCGGGGAAGGAGAAGGAATGTTCGCGGGGCCGGCTTCATTCGCCCTTGGCTCCATAAATCTCCAGAACCAGACTGGTACTTGCACGCCTTCTGGGATGTTAAAGCGATCGGCCATACTAAAACGAAGAAAAAGATAGATTCAGAACGAAGAAACGAAGGATAGTGCTATGGCTTTTGGGGAATAGCCTTTTTAAAATAACTAGACTCTTCTTGGAAAATACTTAATTGGTTTTGAAAATAGTTTTTCAAAAGGTAAGTTTTAAAAACACTTTTGCACAAATCTTGTAAACCTTATGCTCTGATACCAAATGTAACACCCCACCTCCGCCAATGCCACTCTTGCAAGGACATTAGCTTTGGAGGGGCGTTAAACAAGGTAAACATGCATGCATATATCACAAGACAGAACATATAAGTAAAACAGAGTAGTAAAGCAGCGGATAAAACTTAGCATTTCAAAACCATAGTCATGTTACAACAAAGTACTTGGTCATTATTTTCCAACAACAAAGTCTAGATAAAAGCATAAACTGAAAAACTGAAATACATAAAGTACTATCCCCAAAATGAAGTGATAATCCATAGCTAGCTCAATGTCCAAAACCGTACATAAGCAAATCCAGTAAGCAAGCTGTAAAGATCCAAGATAAGCTCCAATGTTCCCACCCTGAGGACCTGAGGGGGGGAAACGGAAGAAAAGAGGCAAAAGAAAACAGGTCAGTCAAAAAGACTGGTAAGCCCTACTACTATCTGTCTATGAACTAGTAAAGTTAACTGGCATGAGAAGCTGAGATGAACATAAGGATAACAACATACTGGAATTATGATTAACTAAAAAGATAGATAAAGGTGTCATCGCATAATTAAGGTTAAGTTTTGCACCACGGGTGTACTAGCATTCTAACATGTCAAGTAAAAACAAGAATTGATCCCTTGGCCCAAGCTTGGCCCATCATCATGAGATGACCTAAATTAAGGTCCAACTACACGGTCTAGTCGATCGGCTCCCTATAAGCCTAACTCGTCAAGTGTTGGTGTCATACGGCCCAAACATGAAATGTAGCTAACTGTGCTAGGTCCACCCCAGGGTGTATCAAGTCCTAGGGTGTAGACCTCGGACACCAATCAAGTATGCAAAGCCTAGATCTACTGGTACCCATGCCTGATTCTCCAACGCCGGACTATGTGCACGATCATAGTCCGCCTGGACCTACACCGGCGTACCTACACAGCCGTTGTTTTGGTCGCTTACATGCCAGCCCAGTAATCATGCCCCACCCTAGCCTAGTCCTAGGGTCTTATGATACTATCAAGAGGGTTACTGCTGAAAAGGACCACGCAACTAGGGTTTCCTTAACGGGTTAAATGTGTTAACCCGATCCAAACGTGGATTAAATTGGTTAAGTGTACCCAAGATCCATGACTTAACCCCGACTAACCCATCAAGCCCAAATTGATTAAGCATTAAGTGGACCATGACTTAACCCTAATCAGGAGGCATTAATTAACTTAATGTGCTTTAACCTCTCACATTAGACTTTGTGGTGGTTACTAGTTAAGTCGGGCGGGTCCGGGTAGCTTTACACCACAACTTGGTCTAACCTCGGGTTCGAGCACAACATGACCAACTTCTCACATTGGGTCCTATTGTTTGTAGCCACTAGTTAAGCCGGGCGGGTCCGGGTAGATTTATGCTACAAACTCAACCCAACCTCGAGTTGGCCACACTTATATTTTCTAAGTGTCATGTCCATTATGTTTCCAAAACATAATTACAAGTTAACATATCACGTTATGTTATAAAAACCATGTTTTTGTCATAATGTTGCCCAACCCCAACGTAATCCCATCGTTTAAATAATCGCAACAACGCATAAAGGGTAAAATAGGGACCTTGGCATAATCATGACAAAAAGGTGTTGAAGCCACAAGTTTATTATGGTGGCATATGAGATGTACATATGTTCATATACTTGCATACTGCATCATTAGGCTTCAAAAGCATGCATAAAACCAAACTTAGCATATGAGTGATACATGGTGATAAATGACATGTAGAAGTTGCTAGAAGTTTGCATTTAGCGTCACATGCAAGTTATCATAAGGGGTATGATAACTTTCATGTTGCCAAAATGCAACCTTTAATATAAAGCTTAGAGCTTTATGCTCACAACATCAAGTTTAACTTGCATAACATGATAACATGATCAACCCAAACTTGCATAACATAGCAACATGTGTCATACATAATGGTTAAACCAACTTGCATAATGATCATCCAAACTTGCATATAATGATCAACCGAACTTGCATATAATGATCAACCAAACTTGCATATAATGTTCAACCAAACTTGCATATCATAATGATCAACCCCAAACTTGCATCATTCATTTAACTTTAGAGTTCAAAGAAAGAAAGTAGAAAAGGGCTTACAATGCTATGAATACACAAATAATTATTTATTATAAAGATTGAGACGAAGCCCTTATGCAAGCACCAAAATATGAAAGCCCCAATTGAAAAACCCTTGCGCCAAATCAATAAAAATCCTTGCTTTGAAATAGAAATGTTGCAACTTGACTTGAATGCAAACTAAGAACACTCATACAAGTTTGAAAGCACTTGTATGAACTCACAATCTCTCATAGAAATAGGCTTAGGAATTTTAGCATGAGAGTGGAGGCCATGAGAGGAACAAATTTGACATAGTTTAGTTGTAGGATTGAATAATGGTGATTTAGGCTAGGTTTAGGGGTCTTTTTATAGAGGATTAGGATACTATTAGCCATAGGATTAACCCTAGATTCAATCCAAGCCATCAAAGCATGTCTTGGGGAAGAAGTCAAGTGTAGGAACCATCTAGGGCCTTTAGATTAAAGCTGAACCATGAGAACCATTCAAATGCAAAATCTGCATTTGAGCGAATCGGCCCACGGGTTGACAGCCAAACACCCTAGATTAACCCCTAGTCGACCCAGCGAGCTCGGGTCAACCTCAAAAATCGGCCGGTTCGGTTATTCCCCTCTCCCAATTCGCTGTTTTGAACATTTTTGCATATTTATTTATTTAATTTTCAATTATATATATATATATCAATATATATATATATTTCTATGTGCAACCCATTTCACTTAATTAAGTATACTTTAATTTGTGAATTTTTATGTTCAAATTACGGGGTGTTACAAATATTCTCTAGATAGGTGATTATACGCCCTACTTCGGTGCGACCGACTTAGCCATGCTGCCTGCCCGATTTTTTGTCATTTACCGGTTGTTGAGGCCAGAGGTTATGATTACTTTCCATTCATTGATAACACGATCACTTTGAATGCCACATTATCAAATCCGTTAATCATTAATTGGTTTACACAAATATTCTGGATGTTATGCTAAGGGAATAAATCTGTTGCAACCATATATATTTATACAGACCAATCCATTCAATCATTGGAAATACTTTGTCAAACATTCGTCCATTAACGTTCATTCTGGGATTGAACGAAACCGACGGCACTATTCAGTACATCCATCTTAGTCCATTGTTATCTAAGATTTATACAACAGCCCTTGCACTTTACTCCGTCTTCCATTTTTTTCAGCATATTCGCAATGCTTATGCCAATACAGAGTGGTTCTTTGGATAAGAATCCAACCGATCTCTCCGTATTAACAACATTAAAATGGTCAAAACTTTGATAGTATGTGATTTAACTATCAAATGAAAACATGTCGGTGTGCAAACAACGATCTAAATTCCGAATGGAATTATCGATCCAATCATCCAACATAATATATATATATATATATATATATGTATTTCCTTATTTTCTCTAATTAGAAACTATATGTTATTAACACTGGAAAACATTTCCAATCCTTATTCACGTTCCACTAACTTCCACAACTATCAATCCTTAACTATAAACTAGTAAGAGAACAATTCTCTAAGTATAAACCCCGAAGGCCGAAACCAACTTCAGATCCACACCCAGAAAACCATTCGACTTAACTAATCTCTAGTCAGTTTCTAATCTTGTTTTAACTCTATTTGATTAACTATATTTGAAACTCTATTTCGATTTAACTCTAATTGATTAATTCTAAATGATTAACTCTAACTGATTAAATCTAAATTCGAATAACTTATATTCGATTAACTCTATTTGATAACGTTTATCCATTTATAAAGATTTACTTTTAGTAACGGTTCTTCACTTTACAAATGTCCTTTTTATAACATCCTATTCTGTTATAAATAATTTCCTTTTTAATTCTATTTATTTTCTTAATAAATAACCTCTTTTATACTTCTATTTATTTCTTAAATATATATCCTATTTTAATTTTACTTATTTAACAAATAAATAATTCTCTTATCTTTTCTATTTATTCTATTTGCAAATGGTTTGCAAATATTTTCTTTCTTTAACTCTAAGTATTTCCTATTTATAAATAATCCATTTATAAATAAATTTCTATTTATAAATATTCCATTTATAAATAATTCCTTTTATACTTCTTCTTTGATTTTATAAATAATCTGTTTTCAATATTCATTTTGAAAATTTCCCTTTTAACACTCCGGTATTCCTTATGGTATCTAACGTACCATATATCAATGATCGGTATTATTCAAACATATAAAATCATCAACAGATTTCATATCACATCATATAACACAATATATGAAACGAAACAGTATTTATATATTGAGGAACCCAGTTGGGTCCCTCCAACCTGTTCCCCTGCATCACAGATGTTAAACCATATAATTAACATCAACTTCGTTTCAGTATGAATTGTTCTGATAAACAACATCTATTTTTAATGGTATACATATATATATATATATATATATATATATATATAATTTCAACTAACTGTCTAGCAGTTCAATCAACCAATCTACACACAACAGTCAATCAATATCTAATAGTTCTAAAAGTACGTTATAAAAATATAACTGTTCAGAGTTGGTGAGTTTTACTCACTTTGGCAGTTCATCGTTAAAGAACGATAAACTGTTATTTGATTTGAATCAAACAATTTATTTCGCCATAAATTCAAATGAGCTTCAATCCATTCCCAGTCAGTTCCGGTGCGTAGCCACCGTCCATACGATCCCAACGGATCTTGTTTCGATAAATTCCGATACTGTATGACGAAGTTAAAATGTTTCGAAGTTTACACAATTTAAAATAAATAAAAACTTGAATTTAATTAAAGCTGTGGGCTTAACTTTTTAATTCCGGCCCAATGCCACACATCATAAAGCCCACGTCCACACTCCTTTACTTCTCCTGGTCCTCCTTCTTCCACCGAGACTAACTCCAGTAAACCCATCTCCCTCAGTCCGTCTTCCAAACAAAAATACCCAACTTCATCTCATGTACACCCTTCACTTATACCATGACCTTCCAGTCCACGTTCTTCCCGGGTTCAAAACAACGCAACCAACAGCATCTCCTTTCTCAAATACACCCGCTCACTACTGTTTTGCTCTTACCATTCCTATGCTTTTCTCCACTTATACATCAACTGTACCATTTAAATACCACCCCAAGCGTGCTGCTCCTCCATCTTCAACACCCGCAACATGCTCACCATATCACGCACCCACCTCCCCATGCAGGCATGCGTTATGCACCCAGACATCTCCATAAAAACTTCCAATATCCGAACCCTTGCTCACAGTTTTACTCACGCACACAACACCGCACTTCGAGATCCATGTCCCTCCCTTCGTCCGAGCCATTCTCCCATCCGAACTTACGTGAGGAGGAAGAGATTGAACAACAAGTTCAAAGACATAAGTTTCAGAATTTATAAGAATTGATTTCGATTTCTTTTTATTTTTGAAGAGCAGGGATTTTCGTTCCTGAAGAAAAGAAAAACTTAGCGGCGCACAAAATGAAATTAGGTTTACAGAACTGTTAACATTCCTTTATATAAGGGTTGTGGGAAGATTATATTAACATAATATTACATTGAAACTTAATGATGAAGTACTACCTTAAAAGAAATTCATACCATCTCTGTTTTTGACAAAGTAAGCTAATCCTAGCATAGAAAAATATTCCGGATCCAATGGGACAGGTTCCGTCGAATTCCGACACCGTTTGCGAAAATCCTTTAGAAAATATCGATGAAAAACACCGAGCATTAATTCCTTAAAATTACAGAAAAATCCTAAAAATATGAGGCCTTGACGTTTCACTAGACCTCTTCCTAAGGTTTCGTATGAAACTTATTTCGTTGGATTTTGAGTTCGTTTGACCAGTTAACCATTCAGTTTAGTTTGTTTTAAGTTAAAAACATAGTGTACCGTACTATGAAATGTCCTGTTCACGTAGGGACTGTTATGGACAGAAACAAAAATACCATTGAAATGAGTGACGTGCTCTGGTCCCAAAAATGTGATAATACCGGTAGATGGACTCATATTGTGAAACCCCGAAATGTCGATACAGGGTGCCAAATACTCCGAATAAAAAGTTGCTTATTAAATTAATTAAAAATTTCTATAAAATTCTAAAAATTAAATTATCACTACTTTCCAAAAGAACCTTGTCTAAATTCAAACCCGATCTCTAGTTATATCGAATAATCTGTTACGGTCGATAAACGATTCTATAGCGACTATTTTAAAATTTGATTTGGATATTTCTCAAAATCTACACAACGAAATCCTGATTTTTCTCTTCCACTACAAAGATATAATCCTCCAGCTCCACACGTTTCTTGTTTCATAGAAATCCGATTTAAAACGAATCCTGTACATTCAGTTGAAGTTCGAATCGTCAATTTACGAACTGCAGCGCCATTTCGAGCTCGATTATAATTATATTATAATTCCACGTTCTAACGTCGATGATTAAATAATATATTCGTTATTTAAATAATTAAATAAGTTAATTATTACACCGTCAAATATCCGGGTCATTACATTCTTCCCCACTTAAAATAATTTCGTCCTCGAAATTGCTAAGTTAGAGGACGACCTTATCTATTGGAATTCCTAAGATTTGTTTACCCCTTATTTCTGATTTCAACTGGACCAATTAATATTGAATAAAATATTAATTCCTTTCGACTAACGTAAATTTTCAAAAATTCTGAAAATTTTCTAACACTTTAAATTTTCAGGAAATTTCGCCATAACCTCCTTTGTACAACCCTATCGGTAAAACCACAACTCGCCTCTCTAGGCCATCTCAACTCAAAAGAAAATCAAACAGCCAAGCGGCTTGCCAATCGGCTCATAAATCACCAAACTCATATCAATTATAAACTTGTACCTTTTTGTCGGGTATATCATTATATCCCTACCATCTGCTATCAATTTTGCTTATATCATGCCATCCAAATCAAACTCCAATCTGTCTTTATTCTCAGCACAATTATTAGCTTGTACTCAAGTAAAATTCCATTCAAACTCTAATCTCAAATTTCAATCTCCCAACTTACCAACTCAATTTCATATTCACTTATTTCAAGTTAAATCCCAATTTATAAATCATTTTTACCATTTCATCTATTTACCCATAAGTTAATTTAATTTCTGAATTTAAATTCCTGGGTTTATTCAAATCACTTGAAATCATAATAACAATTCAAAATTCTTTGAATTCCTGAATAACTTGTTTTTGCAAAACAATTTCAAAACAAAATCTTTGGTAGTAATCCGTCACTTAACAACTCGAAAATTACACCGATGATGTATCGATCCATCATCGGAATTATTTCCCAGCGATCAAAGTGAGTTCAATACTATATTCCTTTCAAAACCACTTTTAAACACTTCCCATTTTGAAATCAATCCCAGATATCCTTATCAAAACGAATTTAAAACCTCCCAGGATTTTAAAATTCACGTATACTTAATCCAGATTCAATCACAAACACTGGTCTGAATTTCTAGTTTTAAATTTCAACTCTTACTTTAATTTCAGAATTAATTCATTCGTAACGCTTATACGAATTCTGATTGGTTATTTATAACCATTCCACTTTTATAATCTTATTAGATTATAATAACAACCAATACAACCAATTATACTATGTTAATTTCAAAACATATCATGTTAGTTCATCGTATTCGAGTATTTAGAAACCCCTATCGATATTATGGTGCCCCACTATCGACCAGAATTCATAAGCCACTCAACCAATAAAGCTTCACAATATAAAACAGATTTTTATATCAAATAACAAATACGTTCACTCGTATATATACACTCAAACTCAATCTAGGGTATTACTAACCCTATCTCTACTGAGTCACGCCACAGAGCCAAGGTAAATCACTTAACTTAAGCTCTGATACCAACTGTAATGACCCGAAAATCCGGTCCAATTTGAGATGACTAAATAACACAAGTCCAACCCCAAATTGCACTGAAAATTCAAGAAATTAATAGAAAGAAGATAGAGGGTGAGGACAGATAAGATAGAACTAGTAGAATAGAAGAAGAAGAAGAACATCATCATCAGAGTAACACGAATCTCACAGCGGAACGAATAAAATATAACATAACTTTTGAAATACAAACAGTATATGTATACAATAGCATTGCAGAGTACAACACTTACAACAACAGCGGAAATAATAATAGCTATAGAATCTTGAAGCCTCCTGCTCCAAGCTCTCCAAGTGTATCTGTAAAATCCTGACTACTTGACTGCCCGTACAAATTAGGCACCCAAGAGTTTAGGGAAAACAAAACAAAATAAACTCCGGGTCAGTCATGGGACTGGTATGAGTAAAACAGTTTAAAATAGTTTGAACAAGTAAACGATATCTCATAAGACCACGCCGTATAACGGAACGGGTTTTCCCTTATGAGAATCCAAAGTATCTTTATATCAAAACCTTTTGATATTATAATAATGTCTATCAAACACAGTATAATAATCATCTAGCAGAAACGCTTTCATCTCACGTTCTACATATATAGTATACAATCAAAACCGCAAGCATGTATTGGGTAATGGATTTCCAACTATGACAAGGTATGGAACCACCTTCCGATCAGTGTACTCTAGGAACGATACACTGGAGTTCAACAAGAACATCTTGCAACTCAGCCACACATGGCCGACCACTCATTTCGCTTGAGTGTATCGAATGTACATCACCAACGGTTGGGATCAGCAACCGTTTCCCGTATATATATATATATATATATATATATATATATGGGACAGCATTGATAGATTAAAGAAGCAAATGAATATTCTCTAGATACGTGATAATACGCCCTACTTCGGTGCGACTGACTTAGCCATGCTGCCTGCCCGATTTTTTGTCATTTACCAGTTGTTGAGGCCAGAGGTTACGATTACTTTCCATTCATTGATAACCGATCACTTTGAATGCCACATTATCAAATCCGTTAATCATTAATTGGTTTACACAAATATTTTGGATGTTATGCTAGGGGAATAAATCCGTTGCAACCATATATATTTATACAGACCAATCCATTCAATCATTGGAAATACTTTGTCAGACATTCGTCCATTAACGTTCGTTCTAGGATTGAACGAAACCGAAGGCACTATTCAGTACATCCATCTTAGTCCATTGTTATCTAAGATTTATACAACAGCCCTTGCACTTTACTCCATCTTCCATTTTCTTCAGCATATTCGCAAAGCTTATGCCAATACAGAGTGGTTCTTTGGATAAGAATCCAACCGGTCTCTCCATATTAACAACGTTAAAATGGTCAAAACTTTGATAGTATGTGATTTAACTATCAAATGAAAACATGTCGGTGTGCAAACAACGATCTAAATTCCGAATGGAATTATCGATCCAGTCATCCAACATAATATATATATATATTTCCTTATTTTCTTTAATTAGAAACTATATGTTATTAACACTGGAAAACATTTCCAATTCTTATTCACGTTCCACTAACTTCCACAACTATCAGTCCCTAACTATAAACTAGTAAGACAACAATTCTCTAAGTATAAACCCCGAAGGCCGAAAACAACATCAGATCCACACCCAGAAAACCATTCGACTTAACTAATCTCAAGTCAGTTTCTAATCTTGTTTTAACTCTATTTGATTAACTATATTTGAAACTCTAGTTCTATTTAACTCTAATCGATTAGTTCTAACTGATTAACTCTAACTAATTAACTCTAACTGATTAAATATAAATTCGAATAACTTATATTCGATTAACTCTATTTGATAACGTTTATCCATTTATAAAGATTTACTTTTAGTAACGGTTCTTCACTTTACAAATGTCCTTTTTATAACATCCTATTCTGTTATAAATAATTTCCTTTTTAATTCTACTTATTTTCTAAATAAATAACCCCTTTTATACTTCTATTTATTTCTTAAATATATATCCTATTTTAATTTTACTTATTTAACAAATAAATAATTCTCTTATCTTTTCTATTTATTCTATTTGCAAATGGTTTGCAAGTATTTTCTTTCTTTAACTCTAAGTATTTCCTATTTATAAATAATCCATTTATAAATAAATTTCTATTTATAAATATTCCATTTATAAATAATTCATTTTATACTTCTTCTTTGATTTTATAAATAATCTATTTTCAATATTCATTTTGAAAATTTTCCTTTTAACACTCCGGTATTCCTTATGGTATCTAACGTACCATATAACAATGATGGGTATCATTCAAACATATAAAATCATCAACAGATTTCATATCGCATCATATAACACAATATATGAAACAAAATAGTATTTATATATTGAGGAACCCAGTTGGGTCCCTCCAACCTGTTCCCCTGCGTCACAGATGTTAAACCATATAATTAACATCAACTTCGTTTTAGTATGAATTGTTCTGATAAACAACATCAATATTTAATGGTATACATAAATATATAATTTCAACTAACTGTCTAGCAGTTCAATCAACCAATCTACACACAACAGTCAATCAATATCTAACAGTTCTAAAAGTACGTTATAAAAATATAACTGTTCAGAGTTGGTGAGTTTTACTCACTTTGGCAGTTCATCGTTAAAGAACGATAAACTGTTATTTGATTTGAATCAAACAATTTATTTCTCCATAAATTCAAATGAGCTTCAATCCATTCCCAGTCAGTTCCGGTGCGTAGCCACCGTCCATACGATCCCAACGGATCTTGTTTCGCTGAATTCCGATACTGTATGACGAAGTTAAAATGTTTCGAAGTTTACACAATTTAAAATAAATAAAAACTTGAATTTAATCAAAGCTTTGGGCTTAACTTTTTAATTCCGGCCCAATGCCACACATCATAAAGCCCACGTCCACACTCCTTTACTTCTCCTGGTCCTCCTTCTTCCACCGAGACTAACTCCAGTAAACCCATCTCCCTCAGTCCGTCTTCCAAACAAAAATACCCAACTTCATCTCATGTACACCCTTCACTTATACCATGACCTTCCAGTCCACGTTCTTCCCGGGTTCAAAACAACGCAACCAACAGCATCTCCTTTCTCAAATACACCCGCTCACTACTGTTTTGCTCTTACCATTCCTATGCTTTTCTCCACTTATACATCAACTGTACCATTTAAATACCACCCCAAGCGTGCTGCTCCTCCATCTTCAACACCCGCAACATGCTCACCATATCACGCACCCACCTCCCCATGCAGGCATGCGTTATGCACCCAGACATCTCCATAAAAACTTCCAATATCCGAACCCTTGCTCACAGTTTTACTCACGCACACAACACCGCACTTCGAGATCCATGTCCCTCCCTTCGTCCGAGCCATTCTCCCATCCGAACTTACGTGAGGAGGAAGAGATTGAACAACAAGTTCAAAGACATAAGTTTCAGAATTTATAAGAATTGATTTCGATTTCTTTTTATTTTTGAAGAGCAGGGATTTTCGTTCCTGAAGAAAAGAAAAACTTAGCGGCGCACAAAATGAAATTAGGTTTACAGAACTGTTAACATTCCTTTATATAAGGGTTGTGGGAAGATTATATTAACATAATATTACATTGAAACTTAATGATGAAGTACTACCTTAAAAGAAATTCATACCATCTCTGTTTTTGACAAAGTAAGCTAATCCTAGCATAGAAAAATATTCCGGATCCAATGGGACAGGTTCCGTCGAATTCCGACACCGTTTGCGAAAATCCTTTAGAAAATATCGATGAAAAACACCGAGCATTATTTCCTTAAAATTACAGAAAAAATCCTAAAAATATGAGGCCTTGACGTTTCACTAGACCTCTTCCTAAGGTTTCGTATGAAACTTGTTTCGTTGGATTTTGAGTTCGTTTGACCTGTTAACCATTCAGTTTAGTTTGTTTTAAGTTAAAAACATAGTGTACCGTACTATGAAATGTCCTGTTCACATAGGGACTGTTATGGACAGAAACAAAAATACCAATGAAATGAGTGACGTGCTCTGGTCCCAAAAATGTGATAATACCGGTAGATGGACTCATATTGTGAAACCCCGAAATGTCGATACAGGGTGCCAAATACTCCGAATAAAAAGTTGCTTATTAAATTAATTAAAAATTTCTATAAAATTCTAAAAAATAAATTATCGCTACTTCCCAAAAGAACCTTGTCTAAATTCAAACCCGATCTCTAGTTATATCGAATAATCTGTTACGGTCGATAAACGATTCTATAGCGACTATTTTAAAATTTGATTTGGACATTTCTCAAAATCTACACGACGAAATCCTGATTTTTCTCTTCCACTAGAAAGATATAATCCAACAGCTCCACACGTTTCTTGTTTCACAGAAATCCGATTTAAAACGAATCCTGTACATTCAGTTGAAGTTCGAATCGCCAATTTACGAACTGCAGCGCCATTTCGAGCTCGATTATAATTATATTATAATTCCACGTTATAACGTCGACGATTAAATAGTATATTCGTTATTTATATAATTAAATAAGTTAATTATTACACCGTCTAATATCCGGGTCATTACAGAATGCAAGCGCTTGCGCGATCTCATCGAGGAAAGGGTCATATATGGATAGCTACCTGAATATGTCAAGAAATCTCTGTCGATCGAGCCACTACAACTTTCTTCCCAAGCTCCTCAAGTCAATCCCCGAGCTCCTTGAAACGGAAAGGAACCTGGGCCCAACAACCGTGGCATCATTATTAACTGTTCTGGTTTAGATCATCATGGATATTTCCCATTTCTTAGGATATAGGAAAAATACTTATTTTTTGTTTTCAATAATGTGGTTGTGTTGAAGTACACACATACGGGGTTAGGATTTAATCCCTAGGCGTGCTTTGGATTCAATAACTAACACATTTGGATTTACTTTAATTTTTGTAATGGCTCTTTAGTAGCAGTAAACTTTATTTCTCATGCATGGATTATGCTTGATCGATCCAAACACCATGTCGGGATTTGACAACCACTTCAAAGCCAAGTATGTTTAGTTCTTTCCAAGCTTGTTAAACCGAGTATGGTTAATACTCATCGAAACTCTTAAGCCAAGTATGGTTAATACTTGCCAACTCTCTTAAGCCAAGTATGGTTAATACTTGCCAACTTTACTAAGTCGAGCATGGTTGATACTCACCAGCTCTTCAAAATCGAGCATTGCTTATGCTCATCCTTCAGGTATGGTTAATACCAAAGCTAATGCTCTAACTGTCAAGATATGACAAACTTCTCTCTCCTAGTATGAGTATGGATGGTAGTCGAACCAAACCTTGTCAGAATTTGACAAGTAAACTCAAGAGTATGGCATATACTCGAATCCTGTGTTCATTCCCCGAACATGGTTAATGTTCAACCTTAAAAACCCTGGTACAAAAGACTATACCGTCTTACCTGGTAAATACCGAGTATCGTTTATACTCGTCTTCCGGGTATGGTTTATGCTGCACCTTATAAAACCGAGTATAGTTTATGCTCGTACTCCAGTTCTTTGTAGGTACCATTTAATTGGCGGGATCCCGGTTCTTCTGCTTCTACCAAGATCGACTCAAAATGGTCGACTTGTTTTCTAGCATTCGCAAACTTCCTGTGTTATTACGATCCTCAACGGTCGTCGGTTTTCTGGCCTTAATGCGGTTCGGCACAACCATGGCTTACTAGAATTATATTACTCAAAGATCCAAAACATATCACCTTTTCCCATGAAAATATGTTTCGGAGGGCAAAGTGTTGACTAGCTTTTTGGCAAAAGCCATCACAACTCAAGAATAAAGCTCTCTCTCTACCAGATATCGGCTTGATGCTTACAGAATCAACTTTCATATTGGGTCGATCGATCATAGGTTGACCTGAGATGGCTCCTCAACAAATAAAGACAGCATCCTCTTAAAGAAAAGGTCAAACCAATTGGTCGAGTCATCAAAAGATCGACCGACCTATCCTAAAAGAACTGTTCGGGCTAGAATTCAGCAGTAGAAGTATCTACGTTAAATTATCTCCTACAGTATCGGATCAACATAATTATCAAAGCGAGTTATACGCTATCAAATGAAGATCTATTCCCAAGGCTGGAGCAGCGGATAAGCTTTGACCAGCACTTCTTTTTATACACCGAGTATTCAATTCCACGCATGTCGTAAATTTCAAGGAAGAACTATGCATGAGTAGTACTGGGTCCTGCCGCCTACAGCTACTCAACAGGACCGAGCTCCACTTGCGAAAACCTAAAAAAGATATATGCCACGTCACATGCCAGTTTAGCCCACTAGCTCACCTATAAATACAACTACCCCCAGAAATGGAAAGGCATCTGAAAATCTCTCGAAAACAACCTCTTATTCGGCTTACCAAGAATAGCATGTCGTATATTATAAGGATAACACAAGGATTTTGTGTAAGCATCCCCTCTTTCTCCACTTTCTTCCATTGAAAAACCACTGTAACTTGTAATCGATAGTATAAACAAAGATTATAAAGTGAACGTAGGTTTGGATTAAGCCGAATCACTATAAAAATATTGTGTCTTCTGTGTTTATTTACATTTTCTCACATTTCTATGATTACTTTTCATGTGTGGTTAACGCACGTTGGGGTTGATTGTAATTAGACCAACTTTTGACGTCAACAACAACGCTTGTAACAATGTTGTTATATCATATTACTGTCTTTTCAAACGTTGTTGAAAGCTTATTTTAATGTAATGTTTTTTGAGGTTTTGATGTTTTTGAATACTTTATTTTTGAAAGTTTTTGTTCCTTGGTTTAAATTTCAATTGCAGTTGAATGTTTTGTTTTGGAATTGTTAGTATCATAATAGTTTTAAAAAATAGAACAGCAACCTAATCCAATCGAGTTGGTGATAGGTTTCTTGTAGTTAGGCCTGGAAGGTCTGACCACAACTTGCCATGATATATTAAGAGGCACTGCGGTATATTAGAAGCATGATTACTCCTTGCCACCAATGACGGATGTTACCCAGTTCAATTCAAAAACATAATTCATATCGTTGCATAAAAATGCAACTACATATCCTGGAAAATATAGTTTAAATCAATTTAAACATCAAATTTTTTGTGGATAAAAAAATATGCGGCGAAAACATTAGTTAGTTAAGAAAAAGTCCAAGATCAACTAAGCCATACGCTTTCTTTTCCTCTCGTTCATTCTTTTAATGTTATGCCTCTTTTTCGATGGCTTAATAAATTACCAGAGAGATCTCAAAAGGAATTTTTTTATCTGTCCTACAATATTTTTGAAATTGATTCTCATTAAAAAAAAAATACATTCGAAGATGCTTAGGCCAAGCATAGTCATCACTGAATGGAGGGTTGTAACGTAAGGAGGAGCAACAGTGGAGTGATAGTAATAGCTCTATAACACCCCACACCCCTTGGCATTCCTCAATAGAGTCATACCAAGAAATGTGTAGCGCCTAGGTATAACAAAAATTCTACAGAGAATAAGATCCATGTTAATGACAAAAATGACATCAGCAACTGATTTTAGTAAAAGCACTAACCCTTTACAAGAAAGCAATACATAATAGATAAAAATAAATGAAACATGTTAGAAATAGAAATTAGAAAGAGAAGACCTAATTTTTATAGCGGTTCACTAATATTAAGGCCTGCATCCACTTTAAATAACTTTATTATGCTATTTGCCATGTCGGATCATAATATATTAGTTTGATTACAATGATTTCCAAATTAAGTAAACATACAAGAATCACGAGTACTACTAGTTATTGGAGTAAATATCGATAACCAGCTTGGATGACAAGAGCTTGTTTTTCTTGGAGCTGGGAGATGGTTGTGGATGAACAGAGTTCCGACAGGAAAAAAAATCGGTCCTTTTCTAGTAGCAACAGGTATAGTATTTATAGAGTCTCAGGAGGTATTGGGAAAAACTCACTTGCGCATAGGCTAGAGACATCAAAAGAAAGCCACAACTAAAATCTCATTGTCATACAACTTAGTACTATGGATCAGTACTGGTCCATGGGCTATGGGCCGGTACCGATCCATGTAGTTGCATTGTTTTTCGTTTTGGCCTTCATGTATTGCTTCCTTGTGACTTTATGAGAGTGCAAATTTTGGTGTTGATCGGACTTCATTTGATAGTGTATGGAAATTCATCATTATGTCGCATCCTTTCTCCTTCCAACCCATTGAATACTGGTTGCTAAATTAATCCATTCGATTTATAACTACAAGAATGGGCTAGATGTATGTTTGGGATTACAATAGTTCAAGTTGGATGCCCAAATATATTGATCCAAAGGATTGGTACTGGCCCATAGTGCGTGGACTGCTATCGGTCCATGGACATAGACAATTTGGCCATTAAACTTTTATGATGGCTTCTTATCGCTATTTACATCATGTCTATAAAGTTTGAATTGATTCCGAAATCATGCTGTCTTGATTTTACTTGAGCTTCTAGCATTCAATTCTTCTAGGTATAGAACCAAGTTAACATTTACCCATCAGAGTGCATTTTGTTGAAAACATGAGGTGATATAGAGCTATAATATGATGTGCTTTGCGATGAAACTATCTGTAATCGGAAAGCGAACTTTTTCCTGAGAATGTTCGTTTACTGATGATATATAATTTTGCACTTCTAACTTTAAGTTTATATCCAACATCAAACTTCCGAATTTCAGCTCCAATTTTTCACGATGGCTTACAAAATATATGTATTCGCCATGCGTCGAAAAGTTTCGACCATTCGACTCAATATGATGGATCGCTATCAGTCCATAGGGCATGGACCGGTGTTGATTCTAATACTTAGAGAAATTTCCAATGAAATTTCTTATGTGAATATAAGGGGGGGGGTTCGATCCTCTCTATTTCATTGTTTTCTTTTCAACTGCCTAGTTCTTCGGTCCATTGGCACTCATCTTTGTCGATCCATTTTTTAGCCACCGTTTTTAACCGATTTAAGCTACCATTGATTATTGGAAGCTCCTGACTACGCTGTCGACCTCCCTTGTGGTTCGGTAGACATGATTTACATCAATTCCTCCGATTTTTTCCAAAATCCTAGTTCGACCTATTGCCATTTGATTTATCCCTATTACTGTGTTCTCTGATAATCTTTGGCTGGTTGCACCAGCTTAGGGAGCCACCATATGTCGATTTCATCCTTGCACCACTAGAAGTTGATTTGCTTTTCAGATTTTTTCCCTAGGTGTTGTAGCACCCCACACTTTTCTGAGTTCTAATTTCGACAAAATCGATTCTCAAACCCATCCAAACATGGAGAGTATAAATATGTTACCTACAAATAATGAGCATAAGCGTAATCATTGTAAAATAAAAACAAACTCACAGTGGAAACAAGATAGGATAACCAACACCAACCAAGGCAACTACCTTTAAGCTAATCAGCACATCGATACCGAGTGAATGAGAACTTAAAACCAAACCGAACACGTTCTAAAACCTGTATTCTCCGAGGCAGACCTGCGAGTTGTTATGAGGAGGGGTTAGAATAACAAGTCCCGATGACTAGAAAATGTGCAACATTGTCTATAATACACGAACGTATCTCGTTCGGTCTCCACCAAAACATATGTCTAACAAGGCTAGTAATTCTAACTTAGCCTTATAAAGATCTACACACGAAGACTAATTACCATACCAAGGAAGTATTCCCTAAAGATAACAATATCGTAATATTGAGATAGAACTTTTACGCATAAGCTGAAGCCTTTAAACCACCATTCAACCAACTACCAAAAACTAAGAGGCAGGATTCCAACCACTCAATATTCCATAGGGAGGTTATTTATTTCTATATAGCCACTTAAGACCTCACTATCAATTTAAGACGAGGGCTGATCCTTTCGATCACTTAAGACCCAAGGCGGACCTATCGATACTTAATGCCTTACTTGGTGGTTTACCCTATATTAATACAAATTAGAGGACACTGGCTACTAAATCCTACTAATTACGGCTTCTATCGTTCTTGCATAAACCCAACCCTTGCATAAGGTGAGAGATAGTAAGCAATCACTTATTACCGACAAGATAGGTATATGACATTTCGTCATTTATGACCTTCCCTAGGCGGATCCCCGTGTTACTATCTAGCTGACCTTATTAGATTATCTCCTAGCCACTTAATACTTCGGGTAGGATAGACAGACCTATGGTAACTCCGTAGCGGTCATTTGATACTTTATCCCAAGGCGGACTCCGTATCTAGTCACTTACTACCTAGAGGAAGCGAACCATCATGGAGATTACTGATCTCGTGCCCAATTAGGCATTTAATACTTCTTATTTATGGAGAGGCGAGCTACGCGATCACTTAAAACCCTTTTAAGGGTGGATATAACTACTTAGCACATCTACTCCCGAAGAAGGTTACACTGATAAATTATTTCCTTTTTAGGTTTCTCCTTTTGGACGGGAGGAGGGCCTTATAACTACTTAATACCTCACACTTGAAGTAAACCTTATTTTAGGAAATAATTCTCGCTACGCAATTAGCTGTCATCACAGGTTCCTATAGTTAATGTCATCTCACATCAGTTGTACATATCTCCCACTGCTGGAAAGTGAGGACTTCTATCGAATAAGGCAACTGACCTCGCATCATTAACCTAGTAAGTCCAATCATTATTTATAATTATATTAATTATAGATTAACTAGAATAAAATAAGGAAAACCTATAACTTCCTATCCCAGGATGGTTAAATGTTTATTTCCTTATTGGACTTAGTATTTACTACAACAATCAATTCCCATAAACACCCATTAATTATATTTATCATTTTTATTAGGATTTGCTAGGCATTAAATAACTTATTAATTGCCATTTATGTCAGTTTCATTCTAATCTACTCTTTGTAACTCTCAAACATTACTATATTAATTTAAATCTATTTATAAACCCGCCTTTTTGCAAGGCAATCACATCATAGAATCGTGGATAATGTTCAGGACTAGGACATAGGCTCAAGAGAGCTTGGACTTACTTAATTTGGATGGAAAAACACTCAAACTCATGTGCATAGAGTAAATTGGATTTCAAATCATAGAGGTCCGTTCAGCCTAATTCCAAAAAGCTTCCCTTTGCATCGATACAGTTCGGATCAATACATCGGGATCAGTCAGGAAGCTTCATCACTTGGCTTCATAGTATATGGATCGACTCGAACATCTTGGGTCGGTGCACTGTATAACTTGAGTTTGGAAAGGGAAAGCAATTATATTGGCAACTTCAGATTGGCTATGTCGAACCGAAGTCGGTTTAACTATGCCGACCCGAACACAAGAATGATGGTTAGGCCAATTCTATTTCCTGAATACTTGGTCAGCTACACCTTACTATATTGGATCGGATGACATGTGCTCACACACCGGACCGAAGAGGACATTTCCACTATCTAAAGATGCGACCATCACCGCCCTATCGATCCATATCGTACGCCATGTAGCATACCGACCTGGGCTTGGTCTCTACTTATAAATACACACTTTCTGGATAAGGAAGAGGAACAATTTCTTTCCTGACTCTCGACACGCAAGGATTTTGTACAAAGGAGATCAAACTTCATCTCACAAACGCAAGGACTTTGTTTTTGGAAAATCACTTCTTGTCTCTACTTTTCTTTCATTAAATTGGACTGTATTACAATCTACCAGTATAAATAATAAATTATAAAGTGTACGTAGGCTCATTAACGCCAAACCACTATGAAAAGATCGCATATTCCCTTTATTTATTGATTTTTGTGATATCGATTATCTGTGTTGTTCTGTGATTTGGATTATTTGGAGTTTGATCGCTAAGGGACAATTTTTTGATGTCAATACTATTTAATTCTTATTTGAATACATATATATACATAAATTTATTACTTATTTATTTTCCTAATTGGAGTTACAATCCCTATTCCTAATGACAAATTAATTTGTGACCATTTTGGTGTTTAATTCCTATTCAATTAATTTCCCCAAAAACGTGTATGGTTACAATAGTTATTATATTATTTATGACCTTTTCATTATAGCAGTAAATTCCATGTTTGTTGTTATAATGGTCACAAATATTATTTTTCCATTTATTATGAGAGTTATTATTATACATTTATTCCCATAAAATGGAAACACTTCAAATTCAAACACACGTAACAACAAACAACAATTATTTAATATAATAGCGTTATTTATGTAGATTTGGACTGATAAGATTTATATATGTTTGCATTTATAATATAAGCGCTAAGTTAACATAATCAATAATTTTTATTTTAATATTATTTATTATTATTGTTATGGTCTAAATTAACGACCAAAACAACCCTTTTTGTGTTTAATCTTGTTTAAGGTTCAAAATCCTATAAAGTTATTTATTGTAATTATTGTAAATTTTACCTAAACTATTTAAAAGAGGAAAATTGACACATTTCAAATCACAAGGAAATGGGTTAATATTTTATTTAGAATAGTTTTTGAAAAAAATGTATAAAAATACGTGAATTTGCACATCTCTTCTTATTTGGTTTATTTATGTTTCTTGTAGATTTCAAATAATGCCTTTTAATGCAAAAAGTGCAAAAAGAACAAAATTACAATAACCCAATAAAACCCCAAACAAGTTCAACATAAGAAGGTTTATTATTCTAGCCATAACTGCACAAACTACAAATCAACAACCAAATACTATGAATTTGGAATAAATTACTATACTTCTAATCAAAATTTTGGGGCTGATTTCCAGATCCAAGGTATTTACAATGACCACAAACAATCTAATAATAGTTATAGGCAAGATGATGATATATTATTAAGAGGCCTACAATCGATACTTAACCTATATTCGTAATATTTCATAAAATAGACAAATCTAATAACCTTTATGCATATAATTTAGATTCAACGTAAATGAATTATATAAGTTATTATAAAAAACATACATATTTCCCACTCACCAGAAAGCTATCCAAATTCGAATTTGACACAACTTTTAGGCTTACAATACCCATATCCTACATATTTACAAAGGGGATTTACAAACACAGATGTAGATTTGTAGATCTGGAAGAAGAATAGAAAAAAGGAAGGAAATTCAATAATATAAACTACCAATTCGTAGAACCAACAGTTTTGCGCAAATCAGGATTCAATATCTCCAATCCTTGTTTGTTTGAATTGAATAGATTTAAAATTTAGAATTTCGTAATAGATTGGAGAATTAGAAATGGTAGAGCTTCACTGCTGCCTTCAAAAAATATGAGCATCAGAGTAGGCGTCTAGCCCTTTATTTATAGGCGTGGAGATGAATCTAGACTGTTAGATTTAATTTTATAAAGATCTATCCGTAAATATAAAATTTTATAATATAAATAACCATCCAGCCCTAGTCGTCACTAGGTTGGGATAGACCTCCCTAGGTCGACCTGCTATAACAACCTAAAACTTCAGGTAGTAAATATTTAAATATCGAGGTTATTTTAATATTTAAATCTTGGATTTAATGTTCCAAAAATGGTTTTTATAAACTTGATTAATTCCCTTTATAAATTATAATTAATCAGGAGAAAATATGTTGTTTAATTTTGGTTTACAAAGAGAAGTAGTTCGAAGAAATATCGATAATGTGATCGAAAACAATTTTGTCGATAAACGACGTTTTACTTGTTAAAAGTTGTTAGAACATCATATGCATGTAGTAACAATAGAAGAACACGAATACGTATGTACATAACATATAAATAAAATACAAATGGTATATGTATATGTATATATATATATAATCTAGAATATGAAAAATAGCTTAAAATGATAGGGACACGTGTCATCAAATGAATGGTACACATGTCTTGAGATTAAATAAGATAAAGACACATAAACACACTAGGTGTCCATGTATAGAAATATCTAAAGACATCTAAGGCGACATATGTCTACATCCTAAAGCTTGCATGAAGATAAGGTGGACAAGTGTCCAAAACCAAAATACCAAATTAGCCTTAAGAAATGCTATATAAAAGGGGGAATGATCACTTCTTTTAATGAATTCAAAAAAAAACAAGATAAATTTAGGAGAAGCCATGAGGATAAATACACGTTCAATCTGCAATTCTAAGGTGAGAGAAACTATTTGAGTATATGACTCATTTCATATTTTGAAGAAAAGTTGTGAAATTTAAGAATAAATGATTTGTTTTGAACCCCTGAAAAGGACGTTCGATATATTTCCCATAACTTCCTCATTTCTTGATGAAATTTTGATTTATTTATCAATCTGGAAAGCTAAATCAAAGGCCTAAAACTCTCATTTTGGACACTTTTTTCTAGTTCGATATCTTGTGTACCTGAAAACTGGATGTAAAGTGAGGTAAAAATTGACCTAAAATGGACATATTGAAAATGCCTTGTATTGTTGAATTAGATATATTAAATTGATAAATGATTTTGAGGTTTTCTTTCCATGATAATTAATTAGGATAAGAAAGATTCTTACTATAGAAAATTTGGAGTGAAATACTATATTTATCATAGAGAAACAGAATCAAATATTTTTCCGAAAAACTGGTCAAAAATCTAAATTTCAATACTTTTCGAAGCACTCTGAAACACTATCTTTTCTCTGAATTGTTCAAGAAGCACTATATCAAGGCTAGAACTTTTCATAGCATTTTAGAAATGCTGTCTTTTCTCTGAATTATTTATAAAGCACTTTAACTAGTCCATAAGGTTTCACAATGCACCAAAAACGGTATAATATCTATTTTGAGTCTTATAAATTACACAGAACTTTTCACAGCACACCTGAATCGCTATAATAGTTGTTGTTTTGAGTCTAGAGCTATTATAAACTACCTCGAACTTTTAACAGCGCAACAGAAACAATGTAATAACTTTTTGAGCTTCTTCATCGTATCATAAACAAACTGTCAAAAGTAGAGATGTTAAATTAAAGTAAAAGAAAGTCGAAATGTGCCAAACTGAGAACAAAGTAGATTGGTGTTGACCCGCCTTTTGGCAAGGCCGTCAACCCATGGACCCATCACAGGATCACTCAGGACTCGAGCAGGGCCTGGACAAGCCCATACATTTTTGGCCCGAGGCTCCTTGGCTCGAGGGATCTCGGGTAGAAGCACTTCAGCCTTATAGACTTAGGCTAGGTGGTCATGAGATCAGCTCACACTACAGCGATGACTTGGTCATGAGATATATTTCATAGCCTACTTACTTGGTCTAACTACCTATTCTAAAGCCTATAAACTCGGATCTAGCTACATTTATGCAGCCACATATTAGAGGGAACTTCTGCACGTAATCAAGACTCGGCTCCATTATCTGCTATTCACATGGATCAACCGACACATGGCGCCTCCAATTATTGAAGCCTACTGCCTATAAATGCACCAAGCTATACAACAAAGAGGAGGACTTTTGGCTGAGATCTGAGCCTGACTTTATAGCTCATGCATGCCCACCACAACTCAATCATGGCTACCAACCACTTTCACCTCAAAAATGCTTGCTATATTCATCAAAAACGATTATGTAATAGAGATCCTGACGATCTCATTCATTGTATCTCCGACTTTATGATATTATTATGAGATTATAAAGTGGACGTAGGCTCGTTAACGCCGAACCACTATAAAAACGCTGTTGTCTTACTTTTTCTTGCTTTTTCTCGCTTTTTCTCGCTTTCTCTGATATTTCTTCATATATCATGCTCAAATCTGACTTTTGGCCGTTGATGACCACTTTTTGGCGTCAACAGTTTGGTGCTTTCACTGAGAAATGAATTTTCAACGTCTTAAGGGTTTTGCTCAACTTTTGGATCACCAAGTCCAAGACAAAATCCTATTTTCAGTCATCTTCAGCAGCTGTGTTTTCCAATACTTCTGCACATGCTTTGGAAAGTAGAAGCAGCAACATCTGCATAAAAAAACTGTTTTTTTTTTCAGTTCTGGGTTCGACCCCAGTCGGGTTGACCCTTCTTGGTCGACATCGACCCGACCAAAGAACCAGCCAATAGGAATTGCACTTTGGAAAGCTCCCAGTATGTAGTTTGCCACATAGCAGGTCATGGGTCGAGGTGAGATCAGTTCGAACAACCATCGTCGTAACGATGTTCAAGTCCAGGTTGACCGACTTCGGATCGACCGACTCGTTTGAAGCTCTCCAGGTTGACCGACTCCTCTAAAGATCTCCAGGTCGACCTGCTTCGAACCGACTTTTCCAGATGTACCGGCCCGGATTACTAGTCATTTCTAAAATCTTGCACATCGACCCGAGACAAGGTCATTTTCAGAAAAAGTGCATTTTTCTAATCATTTCAGAAAAGACTCCATCTTCCAAAATCGAAAAAATCATGCGGTGCCCGCATTTTCGACCTAACCGGCTAGGTTGATCGCCGCCGGGACTGTGGGGCTCCGGAACCCCACCGGCGCTGCGCCCGGATCCGCTTGATGGCTCGCCTTCGGCTTGGCATATATTTTAACCAACAATAATCATAAAGACTTATCATCCAAGATTCGACGGATGGTCTGAGAATATCAACAGCAAGATGGCGATGACTCGGATCCTTCTAAGAGCCATCACCCCCATTTACTGAGGTTATTCAATCCTGATCGACTGCTTCAGTCTTGCCCGAAGATCGGCGAGTTAAAAGTTTGAAACACTTATGCCAGGATGTTGATTGATTGTATATATATCGGCTCTCGTTCCCCGACGTGGAATCAAAGACATAACCGCGGATGGACGAGGCATGTCTACATTATTACCCTCCATATCCCACTTCCTGACATGGAAAAGACAAAGCTTCTATATGCATGGATCCATTGTTCTTCTACCAATCAAAGACTTAACACCCACAAGATGAGATACCGCCATTAGCAGTTCTAATCTGAATACCTGACCTTTATTCCTTGCCCTTGACGTGGGGGCAAGAAGGCAATTCAAAGGAAACTCACCCTCATCATTCACCCACAAATGCCGCCTGATTGCCTTTATTATCCCAATACCCCGACCAAGGTCTGATCGTTCTTGGCATTGCCGCCCCATGAGGATTTGAAAAGACTTCCTTCATCAATTAAAGCTTCAACGGTCGTCACCTGTCAGAGATGGGACAAGTCAGAATGGGTTGGCAAAGGATATGCGATACCATTCTCATTTTGAATAATACTCATTCCCTTAACAGGATTTTTTTTACCCGTATCTTTTATCTTTACATGCTTTATGAGTAATTTATGTGACTAATAACTCTTATGAATTTATGTGTGAATGATATAGGTACCCAAAGTCTGGTACTGATCATACTTCCAATACCTGCATATAGAACTACAAAGCATTGCCATAACGGGCCTGACAGAAGCGCTCGTTTGCAGAATCATGTCATCCGTCCTAGAAAAGTTACACAGCTCAAGATGGATTTGACATGACCATCCACTACTCGGCTCATCCATGGCATGACTCAAGATAATTGTGCATCGATCATTGCATTTGAAAGTTGAGATCCGACTCCAGATGGACGCAGTTCGACTGTCCATACGACCAGACCCTGCACTCGATGCCATCGAATTACATAAATCCAAATAAAGGAGGCCGCACTGCCCATCAACATACTTACTTTCCAATCATGCATTTTTCCTTTACTTTCTCCTTGAGTTATTGGCATGACTAACCCGTTCAAATTCGTATATGAATGATGCAGGTACCCGAGGTTTGGTACCAATCACCCCTTCCATAGTTTGATCGGAGGAACGTAAAGTTTGGCTAACGTGATTCAAATATTCACCCGTTTACTCTTGGCCCGACGCCAACAATCTAACATAAATCAGCCTTTGATTCGCCAGGAAAGACGTAGAGATGTTTTCGGGTGTGACATAACAATCCAACAGATCGACGACTCCATCCCTTGATCCGACGGGAAGAGCACAACAATGATCGGGACACGATCCATGAACAACATAATAACTTTTTCCTTCGATGTGGGGGAAAAAGAGAAATGTTAAGACGGGGATGAGTATGACTCGACCGCTCTCCAATGACGTCTCTAACTCTTTCCCATGACTTTAATGGGAGGAGTATAAACTCAATAGGGGCGTGAACTGATCACCCCTGATGGCGAACTTCGCCTTTGACGTGGAAGCAAAGGGACGATGCCAAGGCAAATATGATCCGACTGTTTTCCCGATTAACTCTAATCCTCAGAGCTTGGATATGAGTATAAACTTAGGACGAGTGTGACAGGCGCGCCAAGATTTAAGACCACTCGATCTATAACTCTAACCCAAAATAACTTTGGGAGAGTATAAAGGACGAACCACGACGTCCATAACTCTAACTCTCACGACTTGAGAGAGAGTATAAATCTGTTGGGTAAGTGTGAATGGTGCACCACGACTTAAGACCACTAAACCCATAACTCTAACTCTCACGACTTGGGACAGAGTATAAAGGACAATGCTGCGACGTGCATGTAATATCCATCGCCCTCCGACTGAGGATAGGATTATAAAAGACTTATGGGCCGAACGTCCAAACGACTTAACCCAGTTTCCACCCAATGCTGGGGGCACGGGCATAGATTTCTGAATTAACTTCAAATACGCTTCGGACGCGACCCATGTTTCAAAGTTAAATGGAGGCTACAAGCATTATACCTCCAAACTACGACACTTAGTACCTTGACACTTTGACATTTAATAATTCTATGCTAGATAGATTAGCACTCAACATGTTTTCATTTCGAGCTACAATTGCTTGTGACTTAAAGATTGACTTAGTAGCTTACAAGACTAAGCTAACTATTCTTTTTCGAATTGCAAGATTATGTACAGATACAAAGCAAAGACACAAGGGACACACTCGCATACAACAACAAAGAGGTCGTGTTCGAAGGAATGACGTCGACTTCTAATGCTAAGCTTCCCACACGACTCAATGCAATGAACAAAAGGAGACCTTGAGAGTGGGATGTTCAATAACACATCACACGATTTAAGGCAACAACTGAAAGAGGGATTCGAGAGTGATATCTAGAATCGACACACATACCCATATGTGACTGACTATAGCCCAAGAGTAACGACAAGTTTTCACATTGCAAGTACACTGAATATAAGATACATTAGCTCGAGCATTTGGAAGGCTGCATGTGGACCACGAAAGGGCGTAGAGTGTCCATCTATTGACTGATCCCAACCTACTTCCCAATTGGAAAGGGAAGGAAAAGAGCATTCCAAGTGACTACAGTCTGACCTCTCGCAGACCAACTACGATCCTCAGAGCTTGGATGGGAGTGCAGAAACTAGTAAGGGTTGAATACCAACAAATCATTTTGCATCCAACTCTAACTCATGACATGATGAGTAAGTATGAATCCTGAGAAGACATGGATTTTAAGTTCGCTACTCGGCCAAGCCCCCAATGACTAGGAACGAAGAGTGTGAGCCATGAAAAGCATGAATCTACTACTCAAGTACTCTATGCACATTTTCAACTTCTTAAAATTTCACAGGATCTCAAACTACAGCCAAAAATGACGACCTCGATGGAACCGAGCATGAGGAGCAAACTCAACAAGAGTATGATGACTATTTTGGACTATGTTGAAATATGAACAAAGGGGTTCGACTAACACCCTAGCAACGTTCATTCTCTTGCATTTTGGTGAACTTACTAGACTTTGCAACTATTCATATAAGAGTAACCAAGTTCACTGACGCTCGATGAGGCGATCCTCACTTTCCGACTAAGGTGAAGGAACAATGCCTAAACAAGTGTGATTCGACTGCTCATATGTTCAACTCTAACTCTCACTGACTCGAGAGTGGGTATAAAATGACTTGGGTTGGCTAAGACTACCAAACTTGCAACTCTAACCAGAAACAATGACGAAGAGTATAAAGGATTAAGGACTGGACGTCCGACTGACTTAGCTCGAGCCCCACTAACGCCGGGGGCATGAGTATTGGGTTCGTTTGTTCCCCACCGACGTTGTGGGCGTGAGCATTAGCTTACAGACTGACTTTGAACACGTCCTTGACTTGGCACGTGATTCAAATGATATATGCTATACCTTCGGACCATGACACGATTTGTCTTACTCACACGTTCAAGAGAGACTGCTTATGTGTTCGATATGACTGGACTCACTCATTCTAGCGATATTGCTTATGGGTTCGACATTACTTGACCTTACACTTGACCATGTCCTCGACTCACATAAGAAGATGACACCATTTGGCGAAGACACTTTACGAACAACCATGCACAGAAACCAACGACCCAGCTTGACTTATGATGATATCGCTCGACCTCTTGACTCGACGAGGCGTAAATGATTACATGTTCATCTCAACTACTTCCACCTCGAACTTTGGCTTGATGGGTACCACAGATGGTCATGTGATACATGACACCTATTTGCACAGAGAAAAGGAAAAAGAATTCAAGATTCAAGACTATTCTCAAGGGCATGACAATTCAACATTGCTTTCTCGAAGATGAATGATATTTCAAAGAGATACAGTTCGACTTACTCAAAGTACATCATGTCCGCCACACGATGTACTTTGGGGGGCAAAGTGTTGACCCGCCTTTTGGCAAGGCCGTCAACCCATGGACCCATCACAGGATCACTCAAGACTCGAGCAGGGCCTGGACAAGCCCATACATTTTTGGCCCGAGGCTCATTGGCTCGAGGGATCTCGGATAGAAGCACTTCAGCCCTATAGACTTAGGCTAGGTGGTCATGAGATCAGCTCACACTACAGCAATGACTTGGTCATGAGATATATTTCATAGCCTACTTACTTGGTCTAACTACCTATTCAAAAGCCTATAAACTCGGATCTAGCTACATTTATGCAGCCACATATTAGAGGGAACTTCTCAACGTAATCAAGACTCAGCTCCATTATCTGCTATTCACATGGATCAACCGACACATGGCGCCTCCAATTATTGAAGCCTACTGCCTATAAATACACCAAGCTATACAACAAAGAGGAGGACTTTTGGCTGAGATCTGAGCCTGACTTTATAGCTCATGCATGCCCTCCACAACTCAATCATGGCTGCCAACCACTTTCACCTCAAAAATGCTTACTATATTCATCAAAAACGATTATGTAATAGAGATCCTGACGATCTCATTCATTGTATCTCCGACTTTATGATATTATTATGAGATTATAAAGTGGACGTAGGCTCATTAAAGCCGAACCACTATAAAAACGCTGTTGTCTTACTTTTTCTTGCTTTTTCTCGCTTTCTCTGATATTTCTTCATATATCATGCTCAAATCTGAATTTTGGCCGTTGATGACCACTTTTTGGCGTCAACAATTGGCATGAGTTTTGCGAATTATGATGATTCGAGGAAAACATTTGATTGCTTTGGGGTGATGATAAATACTATATTATGTTCTACAAAGCTTTTGCATGAAGATAACAAGGAGTACTGTGAGTATACTCATCATCTAAACAATTATTTATTTCTTAAGCTTGTGTTTTAATTTAATGTTGCACATGACTTCAACATACTATATTGACTACAATATTTGCTTCAGTAAGCTAACAACATATACGACTAATGATTGAGGACATTGATGACATAATATGACTTTCATAGAGTCCTGAAATCAAGAACATAAGGATTAGTAGGGGACTAGGGCAGACATAGAATACCTACGGTTTGATAGCTATAATTGCATATCAAAATGCATTACTTTAACAAAATCTTCATGTAAAATAATATTTTCAAGTATTCCTTTACTTGATGATTCGTTTGGAGTTATCACAAAGGAGTTTCTTGGTATTTAAAATAGATGATGTTCATCTTTTGAAAAGGAAGCTCTACAAGAGATATATAGATATATTTCAAAATGAGTGCAGAGTGTTTTACCCTTAGTTGATATAAAGAGTATTTTTGAGTAAATATTGATTTTAGATGTTTTGTGTAAAGAAGAGCTACATTGGCTTGACCTTGTATCTGATTGCTCACCCAGTTAGATAAAGGTATGTGGGTAGTCACAAGTGGTAGTGATGCAGCTGCTATATTAATAAAAATATTTTTTGTTTATTATTTGTTATTACATCTTGTGTTGATGCATATTTCATGCCATACTGACATATTTATCGAGATTGCAGGAATGAATATCGATGTCCACTTCACCAGAGTCGCATAAAAGTTGATTTATAGTAATTGTGTTTAATTTGTATTTAAGAACACCATGGTTTATTAAAATTTTATGCAATGCATTTGGTGATGTTGTATATTTATTCAAATAAAACGATTGTTGTCATTGTTTATTTTTAATGGATGGGTTTTCAACAAATTTGACTGGTTCGAAATTTCCGGGGCGTCACAAGTTGGTATCAGAGCTTAGGTTAGGTGCCTAAATAAAATTTCACATAAGATTAGAAAATAATCCTAGAGATTTTTAGATGAAGCTACCTTAATTTCAAAATGAGTGCAAAGTGTTTTACCCTTAGTTGATATAAAGAGTATTTTTGGAGTAAAGATTGATTTTAGATGTTTTGTGTAAAGAAGAGCTACACTGGCTTGACCTTGTATCTGATTGCTCACCCAGTTAGATAAAGGTGCGTAGGTAGTCATAAGTGGTAGTGATGCAGCTGCTATATTAATAAAAATATTTTTTGTTTAATATTTGTTATTACATCTTGTGTTGATGCATATTTCATGCCATACTGACATATTTATCGAGATTGCAGGAATGAATATCGATGTCCACCTCACCAAAGTCGCATAAAAGTAGATTTATGGTAATTGTGTTTAATTTTTTTTTGAGAACACCATGGTAATTAAATGAATATTCTGATAAGTGATATTTATTAAAATTTTATGCAATGCATTTGGTGATGTTGTATATTTATTCAAATAAAATGATTGTTGTCATTGTTTATTTTGATTGGATGGGTTTTCAACAAATTTAACTGGTTCGAAATTTCCGGGGCGTCACAAGTTGGTATCAGAGCTTAGGTTAGGTTCCTAAATAAAATTTCACATAAGATTAGAAAATAATCCTAGAGATTTTTAGATGAAGCTACCTTAATTTGATAAATAAAAGTGGATCGGGTAAGGCACCATTCCTCTAATCAGAATTATAAGTAGTATTTATGTTGTGTATTTAACTTTTGTCTAGTGTTTACACTAATAAGAAAAATGTGTTGATTTATTGTCAAAATCTACATAGAGAGGATTGACGAAGTTGAAAGTGCATATGATTAGTCATAAAGTAACGAAGAAATGAATGAAGCGGCTTATAAAGGGTGGTAGGTAGTTGCATCAAATGGATGCAATGGAGTGGCTTGAGAGGAATGCGGAATAGAAACTTGCCGAGGAAGGAATTAAATGAGCTTGTGCAAACAAACTTGAGGAAGATGAAGATCAGTAAATTGAACACTACAGTCATGCAAAACCAACGTGAAAAAATCTTTTTAAATATTTTTATCATTACGTAATATGATATTAGAATTGTTTAGCATTGATGATGTTAGCTTAAAAGCTACTAAAATATCTCTCAACAATTCGATCATAACTAATGATTCCTTGATTTGGGTTTAGTCGAAGTTAATCTTATTGGGATGCTAGATAGTTATCTAGAATATTTACATCATATATGTTTTAAAATTTTGAAAGTTTGCTATCTCAAAACATTATTGCAAACTGACTATGTGTTTGAAAAGAAAAAGAGGTTAACGTCTTTCAATTCGAAATGTCGTAACTAGTGACACATATTAGATTTTGAGATACTTCGAGTACTTGAAAACATTGAGGTTGGGTATTAAAAAAGGATTCTTACTTAATACCTTATAGATGATTTTTGAAGTTCCAGAGTGTGGATTTTTCAAAAGGAAATGATTAGCTATATTGGAGTAATGATTACAAAGTATAAAAGTACTTTTAGAATACTTTGTTTATACTTGTGAAAGATTTTGATGGATCATTTCATCAATGATGGTACCTTTGTATGACGATGTCAATGTGCGATATAAGACAATAGATCTTGGGTAGTGCACTATTACTCTATTTGGTATTGAGCCAACAGAGTATATCCCTGCTTAGTGAGGGGATGTCGGCCGCAATATGATGGTTACATTCGAATGGTGATAATGATGATGTGCGGTATAAGACAATAGATCTTGGATAGTGCAACTATTACTCTATGTGGTATTGAGCCAGTAGAGTGCGTCCCTACTTAGTGAGGGAAAGCCGACCGCAATAGGATAAAATATCATAGATTGAGTATGTGGCATGGATTCACTTTGATAAATATAATTATCTTTCTGACAGAAGAATTTCCTATAAAAACTAGTTTGACTTAATTGAAGATAGTGTTTGGAATCTAATTTAAATCTTACTCATCGGTACATCTCGATGGGTACCGCAACAAGGGGGTACGCCTTTACTTGATTAGTTAACATTGGTCGAGATAAGATTAAATATCATACATCGAGTATGCAATATAAATCCACTTAGATGAATAAGATGCTGCTTTGATAAAAGTATTTGTTATCAAAAAAATTGATATTGCAAACTTGTTTGATTTATTTGTGGATATCATTTGAAAGTCTATCTTGAATATCATTTTGAGCTTTAATGTGTCATTGTCCTGACAAAGTTAACTGATAATAAACTTGAGGTTCCTTAAAACATTACTGCCACGATTACATTTTGGTACATTTCGAAGGGTACCAAAATAAGAAGATTGTGTACTTACTTGATGATTTGACACTGGCCGCAATTATATATAAAAGAAGAAGAGGAGTATATATATTTATAGGTAGGAAACTAGGTATCGATGTGGATTGCAATGAACATGATCCTTAATTTTGGCATAATGAGAAACTACGACTTGCATGATCCAGTAATAGTTTGTAGGATTGATAAAATGTTGATACAAATTGAGAAGTTACAATCATATAAGATCCAAGTATGTCTTAAACTCTAAATTTCGATTTATGAAATTATTTCGAAAGTATACTTTCAAAAAAATGCCCTAGATACATAGTGTTTCCTTGGTGGAATATTTGGCATTCTTTTGACATTCCGAGAAGCTATATTTTCTCTAAATATTTGGCATTCTTTTGACATTCTGAAATGCCCTGGAATAACTGGCATTCTTTCAAGAAAAATCTGAATTTCAAAACTTTTCGTAGCACTTTAAAATGCTATCTTTTCTCTGAATTATTAATGAAGCAATTTATCAAGGCCAGACCTTTTCATAGCATTTCAGAAATGTTGTCTTTTCTCTGAATTATTTATAAAGCACTTTAACGAGTCCAGAAGGTTTCACAGCGCGCCAGAAATGCTGTAATATCGTTTTTAAGTCTTATAAACTACATATAACTTTTCACAACACAACTGAAATGCTGTAACAGTTGTTCCTGTTTTGAGCCTAAAACTATTATAAACTACCCCGAACTTTTCACAACGCAACAGAAACACTGTAATAACTTTTTGACTATAAAACCATGGTAAACTACTGGAAATCCTCTCAAATTTGGACTTGATCTTCCTCATCATATCATAAACAATTTGTCAAAAGTGGGGATGTTAAATCAAAGTAAAAGATAGTGTGCGAAAACTGAGAACAAAGTAGTTTGACGTGAGTTTTGCGAATTACGATGATTCGAGGAAAACATTTGATTACTTTGGGGTGATGATAAGTACTATATTTATTTTCTACAAAGATTTTGCATGAAGTTAACAAGGAGCACTGTGAGTATACTTATCATCTAAACAATTGCTTATTTCTTAAGCTTGTGTTTTAATTTAATGTTGCACATGACTTCAACATGCTATATTGACTGGAATATTTGCTTCGTTAAGCAAGAAACATATACGACTAATGATTGATGACATTGATGACTTGGTATTGCTTGCATAGAGTCCTGAAATCAAGAACATAAGGACTAGTAGAGGCCTCAGGCATACATAGAATACCTATGGTTTGATAGCCATAATTGCATTATCGAAATGCATTACTTTGAAAAATGTTTTATGTAAAACAACGTTTTCAAGTATTCCTTTTCTTAATGATTAGTTTGGAGTTATAATCTATTTTATCACGAGGGAATTTCTTGGTATTTAAAATAGAAGATGTTTATCTTTTGAAAGGGAGTTCTACTAGAGATCCATAGATATCTTTCAAAATGAGTATTTGCATAGTGTTTTACCCTTACTTGATATAAAGAGTATTTTTGGAGTAAATATTGATTTTAAATGTTTTGTGTAAAGAAGAACTACGTTGGCTTTATCCTGTATCTTATTGCTCGCCCAATTAGATAAAGGTACGTAGGAAGTCACAAGTGGCAGCGATGCAACTGCTATATTAATAAACGTATTTTTTTGTTTATTATTTGTTATTACATCTCATGTTGATGCATCTTTCATGCCATATGACATTTTATCGAGATTGCAGGAATGAATATCGATGTCCACCTCACCAGAGTCGCGTAAAAGTGTTTAATTTGTATTTAAGAACACCCTGGGAATTAAATGAATATTATGATAAGAGATATTTATTAAAATTTTATCCAATGAATTTGGTGATGTTGGATATTTATTCAAATAAAATTGTTGTTGTCATTGTCTGTTTTGAACGGACGGGTTTTTGACATATTTGATTGATTCAAAATTTCTGGGGCGACACACATGCCCAGTGATGATGGATTATAAATGGTAATAAATATTTTATATATTCTGTTTATCTATTTTTCATCTGTTTTTTATTTCTTTTGTAACTTTTTCATACAGACTCCATTCGCAAAGTTCCAAACATAAAGTTGACCAGAATTCCATCACGAACGCAACGCTGCAAGTCTCGTGGTCAAATTTTCAATTAAGCCTGTCTGATTAACCCAGGAAAGGGGGGAGTGAATGCTAAGAATGGATATTAAGAATGATATTGAAATGTGTAATTAAACATGTAAGGAGTCATTAGCGGTTAGGGTAACCACAGCTTTCATTGATCTATTTGGCTTCAAATGGTAAGTCAGATATGCACATGGCATGTTAATGCCCTAAAGGCCTTTGTGTGTTGCGTTAACATATAAGAGGTACCATACAGTGTGCACCAGTGTGTTCAATGTGAGAACGAGGACTCAAAATATGGACATATTGGTCTAGGGAATAAAAGAGGGCTAGCTTAAAAGAATAAGGAAAACGTGATTAAACAGGGGTATAGGGATGACATAGGATGAAATATGTATGTTTCCATGATCTAGTTTATAAACCGATACCCAGAGTGTTTCTGCTTGGTTAATGGTTGAGTTGATTATATATTGAATCATGTTGCTGATATATTTAGATGAATGGTCAGGAATACTCTGATATATACACATAAATAGCATCACTATGTGACATTTAAATATAAAAAAGGGAACTGCCATTAACCCTGTATAATGATATGTATATATTGTAGTATATAATAAACATACTATAAAATGATGTCTGGAATGTAGATGCATGATTTTTTTAGGGATTGATTTATAGACTGAATCCGGTAATACATATACATGAACCAAAGAATTTATATATCCTGATTCATGCTCACAAACAACACTATTATATGACAATTGAATATACTCAAGGATAAACTGCCATGCAGTTCAGTAGACAATGCACATATTTTTGCTAACTTGTTAAGTTTAATGCTAGATGATAAGTAATTTGCTCATACCAGGCTTAAGTCTGACCTTATTTGTGTTTATGCGTAATTGGGATATCTCATCTTATGGTGAGGCAGTCTCAATTGCTAAACGCAGGAATCAAGAAGGAAAAGTGAAAATAGGAAGAGAATTTACTGGGGAAAAGAACTAGAAATACTTTAGTGGTTACTATTTAATGTTGGCCTAATGTTATAACTGAAATCAATATGCCTTGATGTATTGTCTTTTATACTTGGTGTAAAAAACTTGCTTCCTTACTGTATGAATTGAGATAGAAGTTATGTAACAATGAAGTAGTTGCTAAACTAAATTCTGAGATGAAATATGATTTAAATCAAGCTTTTGAAAGTAGAAAATGTTTAAATGGTATAAAGTTTGATGGTTAAATGATAAAATCCAGAAGGTTGTTTGACAGAAACAATCTGGGAACAGGAATATGAAACTCACTGGATCTAGAGGGGATAAAAGTTTGTAAGTAGGAGGGGTGAACAATAAATTTAAATATGATCTAAAACATATTTATATCAATGTATATTCTCATACAAATTGTATTCATATAGCAGTCCATATTTTCGTGTGCATAAACTTGGTAGAAGAATCCTAGTTTTGATTCAGGTCTTGCCTAGAATTTTATAGTGATGTGTACATTTAAAACTGGGTATTTTATAGAGAGTTTGCTGAAGCTATTGGTCAAATTTCATGCAAGATTAGTAAAGGAAAATAAACATGGTTTAACCTACACTTTTGTTATGTTTTACTGATAAAAGTTACACAATATGAAAGCTATATGCATACAAATAGTATATATGCTATCATATAGGGTACAAGCTTTTCAAAGCACCCATGGATTTATGATTTATAGATTAGTTGAATTAAATATAAAAAGAGGCAAGGCTTCGAAGATAATATCATATTCTGATAACTTGGCATATTTTTTTTAAGAAAGTGCAAATGCATATCTATTTTGCATGGGGATGTGGCCGAAGATAAGGCATATTTTAAAAAGTATTTTGGCTACATGCCTGGGAATAAGACTTGAGATGATAAAGTATTTTAGTATCTAAAAATGTAGGCTCACAACTAGCTTTCGTGCATGGAATTCATATAGGGTATAAGCTACTTAAATTAGCTAGAATTTATGGGTTTAAAAGCCAGTTATATTTATGTATAAAGAAGCACTATTTTAAAAAGGCAGCATACATATTTGTAGGGTTAAAACATTTTGCAAGGATGCAAGTGCACACTAGTTTTGCCAAACACTTTACCCAAGTATAAATCAGAGTTTATAAGTTCTTTTAGCATTATCAAATAGATATAAGGTTAAGTTCCACATCTTGGCGCTTATACAAGGTAATAACATCTATCTTATATAACTAAAGCTTGAATGTAGTTGCATTACAGCTATAACAAATATGGTAAAAGAAGAATGACAAAATTAACTAAGTATCCAAACAAGAAGAGTTTGAAACAATTTTTGTAACAGTCTATATTGTGGCCAAGGAGTTATACTTTTATTTCCTTACAAGATCCAGAGAATCTAAATTGTTTAAGTATTCTTAAAATTATGGAAAAATCGCAGTAGGCATTTATATTGGAATACCAATGATTTTACTCTGTTTTGTTGTCTATTAATTGATTAAAATCTGAATAATCAATTTACTTGTTTTATTCTCAAACAACAATAGGTTGTATATCTTCACATATGCAAAATATGAACTAAATGGAAATAAACTGATATTTATATATCAGTATGTTTGGATCTTGGAATGTGTAACACCCCACGCCCATTAATGTCACTCACAAAGGGAATGCATTAACTTCCATGGAGGTTTTAAGTGAATATAGAACAGAAAAATTACAACAAGACAGATAATAAGTAGTACTTGGAAATTTAAAACTTCATTTTATTACAGCATAATTTAAACATGTTTGTTACATCATAAAACCATAAATCAGAGTCAAGTACGATATCCATCTTGCTAAAACAAAATACATAACCCCATTACATAAATAGCCATTAAAGAAGATAACAAGCTGGACTTTACTTCAACGGTCCAAGCTTTCCAAAGAGAGATGAAGCAATCCAATCAAACTCCACTAGAGCTGGGTCCAACCTGGGGACCTGGAGGGGGAAAAAGGATATAAATGGAGGGGGTCAGACATAAAGTCTGGCGAGTATGATAATTCTGACAATTCTATTATCAAAATAACTAGACTAAGGCATAAGCTGGAAAACAAGGAAATGTTTATGAACTATTGGGTATGGAAGAGCAGATAAAAATAACGTCAAAGATAACATTAAAGGAACACCTAATTACTAACGAATAATTACTACACTGCACCGCACCAGTCACCCTAAAGGTTGATCTCACTTGCTTCACACAGAAACTATATAAATAGCCTTGCGTACCCCTAGCTGACTACATAGGTGTCGCCTGCCCCTATCTCCACTAGGTGTACCCCACTACCCACTTTCGATCGGCTCCATACTCGTAGATACCCGTGCTGGCCCCACAGTGGGGTGTATCACTCCCCTAAAGTGGCAACCCAATGCAACTTGAGAATGCACGGCTTATACCTACACGATGCAACAACGTCTTACCTACCAGCCCGGGCCCACAAACGCATATGAAACCCGTTGTACTTGTGTTGCCACCGCTACCCCGTTTTGGCCTCTTATAGTCAAACCCAGTATGCGTGTCCCGTCCTTGACTTGGGTCGAGCCCACAAAGATACGTTTGGGTTACTGGTTGAAATGGGCCCCCACAAGCTACCCACCTAAGATTGTCCACTAGTACATCCCACTTAACCCTCTTAGTCATGTTCATTTACATGTGTGTTTGGTTAAGTCTTACTAATCGTATTTCACATGCCACTAAGGGCACCCACTAGATTCCTCATGCCACCCAAGGCACCTACTTAAGCCCCATGTCCCACCTTATATGTTTATCAGGTTAAGTATTTCTTAATTCATTCAGGCCATAACCTCATAAAGACCTCTCACATTAGACAGGCATTTATGGAAGCTGGATTTTGTTAGGCGGGTCCGGGCAGTCTTACACCATAAAAGAATCTAACCTCGTGTCTTTACAACTGTTATGCTTTAGTTTGGGCCTAGGACCTCTCACATTGGGCTGACATTTGTGACCACTGGATTTGCCGGGCGGGTCCGGGCAGGTTTACGTCACAAACGAGTCCAACCTCGTGTCCTAAGCATTGATTAACACTTATAATCTTTTCCCCCAGTTTTAATAATTCCCTATTCAAATTATTAATTAAGTCCACTTTTAATGATGTCCACAATTGACTCAATTATGGCCATCCATTCATGGCATGCAAAATCATATCAATTGCACCCCAACTTCTTATTATTAAATCCTTAATATTACCCCTACCCCACGTTATACGTGCGCTTATTCAACGCAGAATATACGTTAGACTCGAATAGTCTAACTCATAGCACAAAGATAAATTATCACAACATGTAGACAAATAAAATAATCTAATCATAATAGGGGTGAAACTTGCATAAACTACACATGTTAAGGATCTAAAGGTGTCAACTTGTTAAATGTCACAATTTACATGATATGATCATAACCCAAATTTATGTATAAACTTGCATATGGGGTTTTATGCAACATAATGATGGTGTGAACTAGCATCTAATACATAGAATTCATATATGTCATAGCATAATTTTAGATGTCATAATTCTAGATCTAAATAGATGTCATGGCATATGTTCATAATCTTTACTAATCAATCTAAACCTGCATATGTGACTTGTCATATAGATCAACATAGCCCAAATAATATCAACATTATGATTTGATTAACATGAACTAATTAGCATAGATAATAACATCATAACTTTATAACATGTATGATTTATCACAATTTAGCATAGAAAATTACAACCTATATAATATCATCATAACATATAGGATATCATCATCACATAACATAGGATTTACAACATACATGATAGCATAAGGTTTACAACAACGTATATGACAATTCACATCATTTTCTTATGATCCATTCATAACTTAATCTAATTAGTTTGCAATAATTTTGTTAAGATCATCATACTCACAATTAGAAGAGAAAGAGAGTCTTGATTTGCTTTAGAGTTGAGTAGAATTAGGGTTTTCTTCCTTCTTAGTTGGCGGCGGCTACACTGAGTTCCATGGTGGCGGTATGACGGTGGCTATTCTATTTTTCATGTGAATTAGAGTGAGAGACTACCTAGGTATTTATAGAGTTTAGGATTTATTTAGACCGTCAATCAACTCAGAACTAAACTGAACCGTTTAATTTGCCAACACAGCCCTAAAAACACATCAGCCAAACCCTAGCCGCCTGGACAGGTCGACACCCAGGTCGACTGCCCAGTCGACCTGGGGGGGTGTCGACTGCCCAGTCGACTCCCCAGTCGACCTGGGGTGCTGGGCGGGAATTTTCCCGCCTAGCCTGTTTGACTCCGAATTTTAAATTTTAAATTTTCTGAAATCTGTTTTGAATTTTCTGAAACTTCCGATGGTCATAACTTCTTCATACGAAGTCCAATTCACGCAAACTCGAACTCTATTTCAACCAGAATTCCGAGACGAACACAATGGCATAACCCGTTTCCCACAATTCTCACGTCTGAGATTAATTATTCTTTAGTTTGTGAATATTAATATTAACAGAATTACGGGGTGTTACATTCTCCCCTCCTTAAAGGATTTCGACCCCGAAATCTTCAAGTCAAGAAGAATGTATATCCTAACATCCAATCGTCCATCTACTCAACCATCAAACACAGGCATCCATTGTCCTTATAGACTTCTAATGCTTTCATGTTTAAATGCACAGTGTGTGTATATGTCCATATCTAATGCAAAATCAGGCGGTCCCCTGATTCAGTTGACCTCCTTAATGCAAATCATGATAGTGCCATGCATCCATTATGTATGCAAAAGTTTTCTAATGCTACATATTATCTCTATATGCGTGCACAATCATCATCTGAATGCAGCATCCATATGAAAAAAACAAACCCCTATACATCCATTTTACTAAATACATCCATATATATGCAATATGCAATATAAAGTGACTGAGCCGATCTAGTGCCTAATAGTGTGTGTGTATGCGTCCACGAGCAACCACTAGCAAACACTTGCATCCACTTTGCATCCATCATACATAACATGTCTCAAACATATGTTTCAACCATAGGATTATACTAACTAAAGGTCAAGAATACTAGCGAAAGGATACTCTAAAGATAAGATAAGTACAAGATAAGCGATAAAGGAGAAATTAAAGGACATACCCTCAAAAAGGGAAGGGTATCGTGAACGCATCTTCTCTTCTGTCTCCCAAGTAGCGTTGCTCTCATCATCTCCCCATTGTACTTTGACTAGTCTGACCTCTCAATTCCTCAGCTTCTTGCTCTCCGACCCAAGAATGCGCGTAGGAGCTCGTCGAATCGTCGCATCACGCTCGATCTCCACCTCTCTAAGCAAGCTTGGCTCTACCACCTCCGCGGTCTCGTGCAAGCACTTCCTCAGATGTGATGCATGGAATACGTCGTGTACACCACTAAGTCTCTCGGGCAGCTCCACTCTATACGCCATCTGCCCAATTCTTTCCTTAATAGGAAATGGTCCTACGAACCTTGGTGCTAATTTCCCAACGAACCCAAAGCGAACAACGTTCCGTAATGGAGACACTTTGATAAAGACCATGTCCCCAACTTCAAACTCAAGATCTGTCCTCCTCTTATCCGCATAAGATTACTGCCTATCTTGCGCTGCTTTCATCCTCCTTCGAATCAAGTCGATCTTCTCCAAAGTCTCCCTAATCATATCGGGCCCAAGTAGGAACTTATCCGTAGATTCCCACCAACATGTAGGTGAACGACAAGGTCGTCCATAAAGAGCTTCGAAAGGTGCCATGCCAATGCTAGACTGAAAGTTGTTATTATATGCGAACTCCACCAACGGAAGATGCTCTTCCCATGTACCCCTAAAGTCTAGGATACATAGCCTCAAAAGGTCCTCTAGAGTACGATTCACCCTCTCGATTTGGTCGTCCGTCTGAGGATGGTATGCGGTGCTCAAACATAACTGAGTCCCTACCGCCTCTTGCAAGCTCTTCCAAAATTCACTAGTGAAGATAGGATCGCGGTCGCTTACTATGCTAGAAGGAACACCGTGCAAACGAACTATCTCTCGAACATATACAGAAGCTAACCATGGAGCAGTCCTCTTACTCTTCACGGGAATAAAATGGGCGCTCTTAGTAAGTCTGTCTACTATAACCCAAATCCTTGTATTACCCTTCCTTGATCTTGGTAATCCATCCACAAAGTCCATAGAGATACTTTCCCACTTCCATAGTGGAACCTCCAATGGGTGAAGCAACCCACCGGGTTTCTTTTGCTCCGCTTTTACTTGTTGGCACACCAAGCATCTAGCGACATACTTGGCCACGTCCTTCTTCATACCGACCCAAAAGAAAACTCGCTTCATGTCTTTGTACATCTTGTCCCCGCCGGGATGAATGGTCATCTTCGAATGATGTGCTTCGTCAAGAATAGCCCTCCTCAAACCTTCGTCTCGAGGTACAAAAAGTCTACTATCCCTACGTAACCAACCCTTATCATCTAGGGTATACCTACGGAGATGGCTTGATGACTCCCCTGTTTTGAGCTTTTCTACTAACTCAACCAACTGTGGGTCGTCTCGCTGTGCCTCGCCAATCCGTCCCAAAAGCGTAGGTCTGACCTCTAATGATGCTAGCAAACCGGGTACAAAGTCAACGGAAGGTATAAAATCAAACATAGAAATGAAATCTAAACTTCGTCGTTCAACAAACAACGGACTCAAGGACAACCTTTTCCTACTTAAGGCGTCCGCCACCACGTTACCCTTGCCAGGGGTATATGTTATTTCGAAATCGTAGGACGCTAAGAACTCCATCCACCTTTGCTGCCTTAAGTTCAAGTCCTTCTGAGAGAACAAGTATTTTAGCGATTTGTGATCAGTGAATAATTCGAATTTCTCGCCAAGAAGATAATGACGCCAAAACTTAAGCGCGAAAACAATAGCGGCCAACTCTAGGTCATATGTAGGGTAAATTTTCTCATGCGCTCTCAACTGCCTTCCACCATAGGCTATTACCCTTCCCTCTTGCATTAAGATTGCGCCTTGTCCTATCCCACAAGCATCGGTATAAACAGTAAACGGCTTACTCCCGTCTGGCAGCACTAAGACTGGGGCTGAGGTCAAAGCTCTCTTTAAACGTTGGAACACATCATCACAATCTACGTCCCACGCGAAGACTATGTTCTTCTTCGTCAAGCGTGTTAATGGAGCTGATATCTTTGCAAAGTCTTTGATAAACTTCCTATAGTAGCCAGCCAACCCCAAGAAACTTCTTACTTCAGTAGCATTTTTAGGGACCTTCCAATCTTGGATGGCCACCACCTTCGCGGGATCCACAGCTATCCCTTCCTTGGAAACCACGTGCCCTAAGAATCGTACTTCCTTCCTCCAGAAGTGACACTTAGAAAATTTAGCTTTAATGTTATGCACTCGTAGGGTCCCCAATACTTCCCTAAGATGTAGGGCATGCTCTTCTTCATCCTTAGAAAAGATCAGGATGTCGTCTACAAAGACTACCACGAATTTGTTAAGGTACTCCCTAAACACCCTACTCATCAAATCAACAAAGTATGCGGGGCGTTTGTCAAACCGAAGGGCATCACTAGCCATTCATAGAAACCGTCCGGAGTCCTAAAGGCAGTCTTGTCTATGCTATCCTCAGCCACTCTCAACTGATGGAAACCAGTGGCTAAGTCCAACTGCGAAAACACTGAGGCGCCAACTAACCGATCGAAGAGATCGTCAATCCTCGGCAGTGGGTGTCTGTTCTTCTTAGTAAGCTTATTAAGTTCTCTATAGTCCACACAAAGTCTAAGGGACCCATCCGCCTTCGTGGCAAATACTACTGGAGCATCCCACTTCGATATACTTCGTCTTATGAACCCCTTCTCAAGCAACTCCTTCACTTGCTTATTGAGTTCCCTCCTTTCACGTGGAGCCATGTGGCGTACTGGTGAAGATACTGGTTTCGCATTATACACAAGATATATTCGAAAATCTATCTCCTGCTTCGGAGGTAAGCCCTTCACCTCCTCAAATACATCCGAGTATTCTCGGACCACTCTAACAGATCGTAGATTTTCCTCAGACGCGTCAAGCGGTTCTAAATAACTTAGCATAACAGAATTTATGGGATTACAAAAGATTTCGAGAGCGTTACCAAGGCGAGTCATGAGCCTAACTACTCTCCTTTCACAATCAAAAACAGCCCCATTTCTGGATAACCAATCCATTCCTAAAATTAGCCCATAGCCCGTGAAGCCCAAAACATAAGCATCACATCTAAAGTCAACGCTAAGTATAGAAATTTTCAAATCCAAACACATCATGGACAAATAAGCTGAGCCCCAATTGGATTCGAAACAACTAAGGGATCCTCTACTAAACTGGTGTTTAAGTGTAGTGATTCAACTAATGACGTAGAGATAAACGAATGCGATGCGCCCGAATCAAATAAGGTACGGACAGGATGATCAAACAGAAAAACTAAGCTTTCAACAGAAATGGTTCTACCTCGTTCTTGCAGCAGTGGGACCGCGAAAGCCTGAACTTGTCCCCTTGCTTGCCCTGGTGCCATAAGAGCCTGCACCTGTCCTCCCGAGGTAGACCCTGTCCTCTGCCCCTTCTTTGGGCAGTCCTTCACTAGATGTCCCGCTTCACCATAGTGGAAACAGCTAGTCTTCTTTTTCTTCCAACAATCCTTGCTAAGATGGCCTGGTGTCCCACAGTTAAAGCATTTCTTCTTTCCCTTGCCATTATTGTCTTTTCCACCCTTATTGTTTTGTTGTTGAGGTTTCTTCTGATCCCCTTTCTTCTCGGGTGCCTTATTAGCATTAGCGCCTTTCTCCTCGTGCATGAGTGCCATGTCTACTAGCTTCTCAAAGGTGGCCCCATAGGGATGTGGGTCATAGCCAACCCTTGCAACGGTTCATTCATGCCATTAACGAACCTCAGAGCCTTCTTCTCCGGCGTGTTCACTAAGTCCAAGCCAAACCTTGCTAACTGATTAAATTTGTTGACATATTCTTTCACTGATGAGCTTCCTTGCTTTAATGTCAGGAACCTTTCCATATATAGATTCTCTTCTGCCCTTGAGAGAAACTTCGCCTCAAACCTACGTCTGAAATCCGCCCAAGAATCAACAGGACACTCCCCATTAGTGACCTCCCACCAAAATGAGGCCTCTCCCTTCATTAACCAAGCTGCTAATTTGACTTTCCTTCCTTCTTCTACTTCAAAGATTTCTAGCAATTCTTCCACCTCCTTAAGCCAATCTCTAGCTTCCACAAACACTTCTGACCCTTGAAAAGGTTTTCCACGCATAGCCTTAAATTCCTTGCACGTCTTTGCAAAAGTATCTACGCGAGGAGGAGGAGGAGGAGCGGGTGCAACTGGTGGTGGAGGAACATTGGCTGGACCTGCAGCGGCCCTAGCCTCTAATAACCTCCTATACCATCCTCGTATCGTTACACCATCCGTAAGGTTAAGATCTTCAGCCATGCTGAAACGAAAAAGGAAAGATTCAAAATGAAGAATTCGAAAGATAAAGATATATGGCTATTGGGGATTATGTTTTTCATAAAAACTTTCCTCTTAAAATCACTCATTAAGACATGTTTTTGAAAACACTTCTTCCAAAAATACTTTAGAAAAATAGTTTTTATAAAAAAAATATCTGTTCTGGTAACCTTAAGCTCTGATACCACGTGTAACACCCCACGTCCATTAATGTCACTCACAAAGGGAATGCATTAAATTCCATGGAGGTTTTAAGTGAATATAGAACAGAAAAATTACAACAAGACAGATAATAAGTAGTACTTGGAAATTTAAAACTTCATTTTATTGCAGCAGAATTTAAACATGTTCGTTACATCATAAAACCATAAATCAGGGTCAAGTACAATATCCATCTTGCTAAAACAAAATACATAACCCCATTACATAAATAGCCATTAAAGAAGATAACAAGCTGGACTTTACTTCAACGGTCCAAGCTTTTCAAAGAGAGATGAAGCAATCCAATCAAACTCCATTAAAGTTGGGTCCAACCTGAGGACCTAGAGGTGGAAAAAGGATAGAAATGGAGGGGGTCATACATAAAGTCTGGCGAGTATGATAATTCTAACAATTCTATTATCAAAATAACTAGACTAAGGCATAAGCTGGAAAACAAGGAAATGTCTATGAACTATAGGGTATGGAAGAGCAGATAAAGATAACGTCAAAGATAACGTTAAAGGCACACCTAATTACTAACGAATAATTACTACACTGCACCGCACCAGTCACCTTAAAGGTTGATCCCACTTGCTTCACACAGAAACTATATAAATAGCCTTGCGTACCCCTAGCTGACTACATAGGTGCCGTCTGCCCCTATCTCCACTAGGTGTACCCCACTACCCACTTTCGATCGGCTCCCTACTCGTAGATACCCGTGCTGGCCCCACAGTGGGGTGTATCACTCCCCTAAAGTGGCAACCCGATACAACTTGAGAATGCACGACTTATACCTACACGATGCAACAACGTCTTACCTACCAGCCCGGGCCCACACACGCATATGAAACCCGTTGGACTTGCGTTGCCACCACTACCCCGTTTTGGCCTCTTATAGTCAAACCCAGTATGCGTGCCCAGTCCTCGACTTGGGTCGAGCCCACAAAGATACGTTTGGGTTACTGGTTGAAATGGGCCCCCACAAGCTACCCACCTAAGCTTGTCCACTAGTACATCCCACTTAACCCTCTTAGTCATGTTCATTTACATGTGTGTTTGGTCAAGTCTTACTAATCGTATTTCACATGCCACTAAGGGCACCCACTAGATTCCTCATGCCACCCAAGGCACCTACTTAACCCCCATGTCCCACCTTACATGTTTATCTGGTTAAGTATTTCTTAATTCATTCAGGCCATAACCTCATAAAGACCTCTCACATTAGACTGGCATTTATGGCAGCTGGATTTGTCGGACGAGTCCGGGCAGTCTTACACCATAAAAGAGTCTAACCTCGTGTCTTTACAACTGTTATGCTTTAGTTTGGGCCTAGGACCTCTCACATTGGGCTGACATTTGTGACCACTGGATTTGCCGGGCGGGTCCGGGCAGGTTTACGTCACAAACGAGTCCAACCTCGTGTCCTAAGCATTGATTAACACTTATAATCTTTTACCCCAGTTTTGATAATTCCCTATTCAAATTATTAATTAAGTCCACTTTTAATGATGTCCATAATTGACTCAATTATGGCCATCCGTTCATGGCATGCAAAATCATATCAATTGCACCCCAACTTCTTATTATTAAATCCTTAATATTACCCCTACCCCACGTTATACGTTCGCTTATTCAACACAGAATATACGTTAGACTCGAATAGTCTAACTCATAGCACAAAGATAAATTATCACAACATGTAGACAAATAAAATAATCTAATCATAATAGGGGTGAAACTTGCATAAACTACACATGTTAAGGATCTAAAGGTGTCAACTTGTTAAATGTCACAATTTACATGATATGATCATAACCCAAATTTATGTATAAACTTGCATATGGGGTTTTATGCAACATAATGATGGTGTGAACTAGCATCTAATACATAGAATTCATATATGTCATAGCATAATTTTAGATGTCATAATTCTAGATCTAAATAGATGTCATGGCATATGTTCATAATCTTTACTAATCAATCTAAACCTGCATATGTGACTTGTCATATAGATCAACATAGCCCAAATAATATCAACATTATGATTTGATTAACATGAACTAATTAGCATAGATAATAACATCATAACTTTATAACATGTATGATTTATCACAATTTAGCATAGAAAATTACAACCTATATAATATCATCATAACATATAGGATATCATCATCACATAACATAGGATTTACAACATACATGATAGCATAAGGTTTACAACAACGTATATGACAATTCACATCATTTTCTTATGATCCATTCATAACTTAATCTAATTAGTTTGCAATAATTTTGTTAAGATCATCATACTCACAATTAGAAGAGAAAGAGAGTCTTGATTTGCTTTAGAGTTGAGTAGAATTAGGGTTTTCTTCCTTCTTAGTTGGCGGCGGCTACACTGAGTTCCATGGCGGCGGTATGACGGTGGCTATTCTGTTTTTCATGTGAATTAGAGTGAGAGACTACCTAGGTATTTATAGAGTTTAGGATTTATTTAGACCGTCAGATCAACTCAGAACTAAACTGAACCGTTTAATTTGCCAACTCAGCCCTAAAAACACATCAGCAAAACCCTAGCCGCCTGGTCAGGTCGACACCCAGGTCGACTGCCCAATCGACCTTGGGGGGGGGGTGTCGACTGCCCAGTCGACCTGGGGTGCTGGGCGGGAATTTTCCCGCCTAGCCTGTTTGACTCCGAATTTTGAATTTTAATTTTTCTGAAATCTGTTTTGAATTTTCTGAAACTTCCGATGGCCATAACTTCTTCATACGAAGTCCAATTCACGCAAACTCGGACTCTATTTCAACCAGAATTCCGAGTCGAACACAATGGCGCAACCCGTTTCCCACAATTCTCATGTCTGAGATTAATTATTCTTTGATTTGTGAATATTAATATTAACAGAATTACAGGGTGTTACAGAATATTTAAAAGGGAGAGGACCTTTTGAGAAGATGACCCCGGGTTATTAAATAAATTGGGAAAAATTATTGAAGAATTATGGGTTCATCTCATGCAGCCTCAGATTGCATACCATTACCTGCCCCTCCAGTAGAGGCCTCATCTCTAGCAGCGTGTTTCGAAGTTCGACAACTCATTCTTACTTTAAAACAAGAATGATTAGTCCAAATCAGAGAAAGGCCGCAATGGTGCTCAAGTGCTTGCGAGGCTATTATAATGTAATATATATAATATAGTATTCATCTATTAAAAAATATAAGTACGCCTCTCATACGTTTTTACCCTCCCAAACTTTGAGTAAAATGGACTAACCCAAGCTCTGATACCAAATATGACGACCGTCCCATACCTCCTACACTAATCTAACATGTTAGGCTGATATAGAACGATCATCAAGGAAAATAACATCAAAACAGAACATGTCGTAATCACATCACATGGATAACAAAAAATAATAAAATATAAAACATGATTTAATAGTGATGCATAACAAAACATAAATCCTATATCCTAAAACTTCAAATATCAGGTGTAATATATCCCAGTACATGAATATCTGAATACAACATTCCTTATTACATCCCTTAGAGTCTCTTAACAAAACAACAGAATAGTAATATGGTATAAGAAAATAATATGCTAGCATATGCTCATTACCATACAACATCAGTGCCACTAAACCTGTAACCTGCTACTTAGCAAACTCATCAACAACATCAATGAGTATCCCAAGGTAATTAGAGAAGACATAAAACTTTGAGTCAGACAGCAATCGTAATAAGTGATAAAATAACTATCAATAGTTACACAAGATAATATGGTAATAGACAGTTCAGGTCTCATCTGAGCCGTCTCTGCAACCACAGAGTTAGCACGTAATAGTCTCATTATAATATGCTATAACACACAAAATAGACACGGGTCAGGATTTGATTCCCAATCGAGCTTCTTTTCAATGTCCTACGGTGATAGCCTACCCAGAGAAAATAGAAGAGAACATACACAAATAACCTTAACATCCATAATAGGCAATAACCTAGCTATCATCGACTATAGCCTTAAATGCATCAATATCGAATGACTGGCTGTTGCCATCCGTCAAGGGAAAATGGAAACCCCGGTTCTAGTCAGATTGCCATATGTTACAAGTATGTTAGTCCCCTCAAAACAACTAGATCACTACTTGAGGTACTCAATTTCTCAGATCCTGACAGACGTCTCTACAATACTCCTGCTTTGAGTCTGCTAGAACCTTCAACTATCAATAATTCCTTGGCTTTACCAACCTCCAAAATGCCCTCGATAACTCCATCCTTTAGTTTGAGTCTCACGTGAAATAATACATTTTCTCTTATGCTCGAGCCCCACTTGAGTCAATCCATCATCTTACGAGCTCGAGTCCCACTTGAGTCGATCCATCATTTTACTACATGATCCCATGATCAGCAACCCATCAACTAAACTTCGGCCACCCTCGTCTCGAGTTCACGATTAAAAAAATATCACTTTGTTGATTACTATTTCCATCCCATAGAAGCTTTCACAATCTAACTTCACCAACGAGCTCTATAAGGCCAGTGCTTGACATCCCCAAAGCCTCGTGTTGGATCTAGAATAACCCTAGAGGGGGGGTGAATAGGGTTTTTCACAGTTTTTAACTGAATTTAAAAACTTAACGAGATATATATTAATAAGCTGATCACAGAAAATAGCAGAAACTGAAATGCAGAAAATAAATCACACACAGATATACCCAGCTTCGGCAAAACCCTGCCTACTGCTGCATTTCTAAGGTTTCTACTAGGTGATAGAATAGTTCCCGCATACAAGACCATGTACACTCGCAAACCCCTGCTCCTATTCTAACCCTAAGCTCAAAACTCTAGACTGTTCTAATCCCTTTGAACAGATTTTCCCTGATTACAACCCCGTAACCAGTAACCCAGATTTTACAGACTCTGTTAACTGACAATCAATACCCTGACTGATTCCCCCTAGAGATTACAGACTCTAGAACTCCTGGACAGTTTACAAAACAATTTAAAAACAATACAAAATAAACAAAATACAAAGTAAATAAATAAAAACCCAAGGAGATGGAGTTAAAAAGGATAAGGGGTCATCCCCCTTTTAAAACATGGCCTTGGTCAAAATAAAAAATAGGCCGGCCCCTTTGTAATTCATTTAGCCCGATCTCTTTCCTTTTTGCTCTGAGAAAATAAATGGCGGCTCTGGCGATTGCTAGGGTTTCTGAAATCGATTCCCAAATCGAAATCGATGCTTCTGGAAATTTGATCTCTGATGGCTCTTGTCCTTGTAGCTTGCGTGCTGATGTCGATTTGCTGGAGTTCTCACTTGAACGAAACCCAAAAAATTGTGAGTAATTCGGATTTTATTGTTTGCTTTGATTTTGTGGGTTTTCGATTTCTTGACTGTTGCGTGTGGATTCAATTTTTTTTGCCAATGATGAAAAAGGTGATTAAATAGGGATTTAGAAAACCCTAGAAACCCTCTGATTTCACGTGTTGACTTGATCTGATTGCGTGTGTTTTCTTGTTTTGATTTGAATGCGTCGGCCTTGATGCAAAACTGGAAACAATTATTTGTGGTCATGAGTAATCCCTTGTGTTGCCGTGATTTCCATGATTTGATTTTATTGCTTTTATGAATGAATCTCTGAAAATCATTCTTGCCGAGATTCCTTTGCCTTTAATAATTGTGTTTGCTGAAATCGGTGCTTCCCTTTTAAAAGTTGCCTTGATCTGAATTGCATGTTGCTCCTTTTGAATTGTTGTATAATAGTTGCCAAGAATTCCTCTTTTGGCTACCTTAAAAAGCTTGCGTGATTTCCATAGAAAAAATCATTTCTTGATTAAAAAAATTGCCTTGCCATTGATTAATTGCCGAGATAATTTCCTCCCAAAAATGAATTTCTGAAGTCTGGAAAAATATACTGATCTTGCCAAAAACATTCTCTTGATTGAATTGGGTTTAAATTGAAATTAAATGCTTATGATACTCCCATTTGATTCTCTTTCAAAAAAAAAAACTTTTCTGGAAACTTTTAATACTGTGAGATAATCTTCCCAAATATGTTTCTTACCTCTGTTTTCTTTGGCAACAATGATCTGTCTTAAAAATTCACTGATTTATAGAAGCTTGTTCTTGCCTTAAACACTTGTTGAATAACTGGAAACTCATCAATTTCCTGATTTTGCCAATTTTCCTGACTCAACTAAATCAATCCCTATGCTAGTTGTATACTTGATTTTCATGGATTGAAAACTTTCCAAACATGTATATCCCCAATACTGGAAACAGTGAATATGTTTTCATTTCTCTGCATGATTTTCTGCTCAAACTTATTTGCATCATTCTGGACAATTTAAATTGCTTATATTTGTTTCCTTAGATTATGCTTGGCCCCTTGTTCATGCACTTCCATGTTTTCTCTTATGCTTTGAATTTGACCCACTCTGGCTTGCCAATACTTGACCTTGAATATGAGCTCGATCACTTGTCTTAGCTGTTGCACTTGTTAGAACTGCAGTTATATGTATACCCTTGCTGATTCACTGATCTGTGTACATGTGATTCAGGACTGAACTGAATTTGTGATCATTTACCATACTGCTCGGCCATTTATTTCGAGTTGCGCCATTTAGTTGATTGACCATGAAAAAAAAAATGATATGTATCCATTTGCATTAGAACTTTAGCTTGCATCCTCCTTGCATCTTTAATCTGTCTCGACCAAATTGATTATTGTTGCACTTGTATCATGGCCCTTGGCATTTGCCTGCATGCATTTGTAGCTGCTCCATATGTTTTGATGCAATTCCATGCTATTGCTTGACTACTTTATACTGCCTTGAAATTTCTCTTGACATGAGTACTTTGTTTGAGGAGGCTGCACCACTGTTTTGATGAACATGCTTGAATTTGTACTTGAGAGTTGCTGCACTTAATGCTACCCCGACATTTTTGCATTGTTGTAGTTTAGCTGCGGCTCGAACATGATTGAACTGTTTTGAAAGCTTGCCTCGACCACTTTTAACTTCATGCTTCTTCATGCTTCATTGCCATGTTTATGATGTGCACCACATTTACACACCACTGTCCCATGATTTCAGTTAACATGCTGTTTTGATTTTGTTGATCGACTCTTGAACTTGTGTACTGATTTTCATTTTGCACTGAGTCGAGACGGTCCACGTGACTACTCCTCAGTTGCACACTGAATTGGCGAGGCAGTGCACACGTGTATACACGTGTGTACACGCAGCCATCAGACGAGTTGTCCCTGTCCCTGCATTGAAATATATATGTTGTCTGCCTTGTGGTATTTACAGTGTATCACTGTGAATATCACAAGCTGTCTAGACACAGATTGATGGTTTTATAATTCAGATCAAGTCATGAAAAATGATGAGAAACACACCAGAAATCTGAGGCAAATGGAATTTTAAAAATAAAATTCAAATCTGCATGTATTCAATTTTTATTTCTATTGCAGTGTACTGTGTGTGTGTTTCTGTATATGACAGGTATGAAGACTGGACTGAATGCAGAAAGCTGTGAAGACAAAAGATAAAAGACAGAAGACAGTGAAAATAAAAAGAGTGTCAGTGTGTCTGTGTAAATAAAATTGTATATATGAAATGCAAACTGAGTGAATGTATGAGTGTTATAGTGAGGAGCTAATGTATATGAAAGAGTGATTGTACTGATGTCTGTAATAAACAAGTTTGATTGAAATAAAAATATCATTTTATTGTTGTCAAACGAACTTGTCTATTTTATTCTATTTATATACAAGTACAAATATTCTGTGAATGTATAAATAGTGGAGTTACAAATAGTTGTACTGTTTGAATATTGAAATAAAATATTTTATTTAAATAAAATACTGGTTAATATTTGAATTTCTGTACAGTCGTGCTTTATTTAAATATAAATATTATATTCATTGCTGTGATGTATATATATAACAGTACAGTACCAAACACATTTATAATAGAAATATATTTGGTTGTTATCATCAAACAAAAATCATATAATTGTGTATACAACACCGTTATATACAACAATCTCCCCCTTTTGATGATGACAAACAAATAAAAGATTTTGTATATAATAAATGTGTTTGTTCGTGAATATTTGAACTCCCCCTATTTAAATGCTCCCCCTACAACAGAAACTCCCCCTATAATTGTGCATGAGTGAAATGTATGAATAATAATAAATTTTCAAAATTAAAAATATTTATAACATATTCACTCATAAATCAAAATCTAATCCATTCTCCCCCTTTTGTTATCATCAAAAGGATACAGATTTTAAAATACAGATGAAAATTGACTAAAAATATAATTTCAGCTTAAGAGGAAGAACAGTCATCATAAATCTCAATCAGTCAAACAAAAATCATAATAAACTAAGAACTGATGACGTATTTCACATTGTAGAGAATGACGGATTTACGATGGGTAAAAATGGAGAGAGTTTTATAAACAATTCATTTCCAATTATTTTCAAAGGATATTTTTTAAAAAAAAAAAATAATGATGGATTTGGACTATAATTAATAATTCAATTTAAGTGACAAAAACAAATAATCTCAAATCCCAATAGCTATCAATCAACAAATCATAATACTTCATAAGATTTCAATACATTTCACAAATTAGAATATGGATTGATAGGCTAGTTTTTATATACACCAAGGAGAATTTCATATAAATCTTTATTTTATCCAAATTATTTTCTTTTCTTTTTCTTTTTAATTTAAGAGCACACTGACCACGCATAACCAGATCTTGGATTTTTAAATGAGATCAGTTGCAGCTTAAATATAAGTAATCTCGTAACCATGCATAACCAGAGCTTGGATTTTTAAATGACGTTAGAGAAATACTTATTATATTATTATCTTTTTCTGTTTCAAAAAGAAAAACTCCTCGATATATAAAGTCAATATGGATGATAGAAAGAGTGGTAGGTACAGATATGGACTGTGAAATAAATTTCTAAATTAATTATATTATGAAATATGACCAACTGTACCGGGATTATTGCAAATTTTCAATTATCACTAATTCTGAATAATAATATAACCACAACTCCATCACAAATATTTTCACTGTTTATTTAAAAACAATTTTATAAAAAATTAGACTCTCCACATTAATATAAAACATGATGGATGTCAGAAGGATGATAAGTAATGAAGATGGTCATGAAATAATTGGCAGTCCAAAGATATTATAATAAATATTCAACCATCATGAAAATCTAAATAAAATTCTCCTCTTGTTGTGAAATATACTACAGTCACAATTCATCACAATTTCTAAATCTGGTTATAATTTTGATGAATTATAAATACAGTTTAATTTGGGTATTGATTTCAATTTCTGAAAGAATAATCAATAAATAATTTTAAACTTGAAAATCAATTACAAGAGTAATATGCTGATCTATGCATGACGAGAAGGAAAAAATACATATATACAGCAAAAAATATGCAGCACTTTTAAACTGATACCACATGGTGTCTCTACAAAGTGAAAAATCAGAACAGATGGATGTGACAAATATAAGGCGCTTCTGATACCAAATGTTCTTGCTTTCTCAAGGATTTTAATGACACCCCGGTGGCAAATAATGGTACCTCAGTCAACAGAAAAGACTTAAATACAAAGCAAGCAACTCAAGCACACAAATTTCATTTATCAGAACACGATAAATCTTTGATACCAAATCAAGCATTCCAAAACAAAATATTTACAAATCAATTTCTTATAATCAGAGCAGCATGATTCCAAAACAAACCTTTTTTTTTAAAAAAAAAAAACAGTATCAGAGCAGCACATAGAAATCAGTATCACAACAGGCTTGTCAAGATGTTGGTCACATAAGGTGGTTCATGATCCAAGATTTGCAAATATACTCTATTTTAAATCATTTGAAGAAATGTAGAAGTATTAGGATTTAATGAATCAATCACACCAGGTTATATTTCAGATTCAAGATATGTGTGAGATCCAATAAATCAATAATTTCAAATGATTTTAAGCAAACATATATTCAAATCAAATAATCATGAAATAACAATGATTTTCAAAGACCATTTTTAAAAAAATATTTTCAAGAATTTCTCAAAACTATTTCCGACAAGCCCAAGAGAAATTTCAGGTCATTTACATCAAATTTGAAAATATTCATGATCGGGATAATTTATTTGAAATCACATGAATCAATGTAAAGTTTTGGGATATAATGAATCAGTCACACAAGATTGACAATTTCAAACAATAAGAGGTGTGTGATATTCAAAATATCTAGAATTTCAGATGATTTCAAACAATCATATTTCAATATAATGATCATGAATAAAGATGAATTCCAAGATGTATCACTGACACAAGCCAATCTGAAAATCAATGAAATTACCACAACTGATAAATAACAGAGTGTTGTAATGAGTATAATACTCTGAGCTTTTCTAAAATGAATTAGAATAAACTCAGAACAACAAAGGTATGTGACATTTCATTAAATATTCAGATCTTCAAAAAAAATTTAGAATTCAAATTAACAGTGTTCAAGATATGATAAGAATACATCAACACTATTATGAATTCAGAAAAAAATCTCAAAAACAGTTGCAAATATTTACAAGATTAAATTCAGGATATGGAAATGATTAACACCTCAGAATTCTATTCAAATAAAGAAAGTTTCCAGAAGATCATGATTACTGTAATTAGAAGTTAAGGAAAACCAAGAAGCTAAAATGATATGATAGTGACAAATCAAACAGAAAAAGAAAATAAACAGAAGAGAGATAGAAGAAGAAATAAACAAGAGATTAAAAAAAATATTTACAAGGACAAGTTCAGAGGTCATACCTGAAATCAGTGTTAACCAGACTCTCTGACTCATCAGATCTTGGCCTAAGGAACTGTAAATGACACAAAGTTATAGACAATCTTGATTTCAAATTTCTTTTCAGCACAGCAGTTCCTCAGCCACCCTTCTTCAGTACCTAACAGTTGAGAGGATTGAGTGGTCTAACAAAATTAGAAAAACCACCCACAGTTTTATTAACATCTTTCGGTACCCAGACTTGTTTGTATAACAATCCATCAGAATTTACCTTTGTTCCCTTTGGAACCCATATCTGATTGAATTTAATGAAGTTTGTTTCATCTCTTTTTGGGATCCAGGATTGTTTAGATGACTTATTACAAAACAAATTCAAATCTTGCTTTTGATTCAAAAACCCTTTGGAATTAACAAAGGTCAAATTATGAAGACGATTCTTTTCAAAGAAAGTTGAAGGATTTTTGAAACCATTTGAATTGCGATTTTCAAAAACATTTGTTTTCCCAAATCCAAGACCATATTTATTTCTAATAGAATTTTGATTTTGCAACAACATATTCAACGACTTTTCACTATTAGAAAATTTAGTCAAAGTTGACTCTAGTCGTTGAATTTTGAATTTAAGATCAACGTTCTCTTTTATTAAATCTGAACAGCGGTTATCAATGATCTTCCTTTCAGCATCATATTGTTTCAAAACCAAATTTTCAGATTCAAGTGATTTAATTTTGGTTTGGAATTCAGCAATTTCAAATTCAAAATGTTTTCGATTTTCAGATTCAAATTTCTTGAAATTTTCAATCTCGTTTTCACGTTCTTTCAAAATCAAATCACTTCTCACCAAATTTTCATTTTCAGCAATCTCAAATTTGGAACTTATATCAGTCTTAAAAACTTCAAATTCCTTTTGTAGAAGATTGTTCAAATTTGATAACTCAATCTTGTTTTCTTTTAAGATTAGAATTTCCTTTTCAAACTTTTGAATATTTTTATTGAGATGAACAAGATTGGTTTTCAATTTTAAACAATTTTTGCAATTAGAATTTGAAGAATTCTTAACGTTTTTGAGTTTTGATTCCAAAACATTATTTTTGCAGATCAACTCAAGCTTCTCAGATTTCAGAAGTTTATTTTTAGATTTTAACTTCTCAACAAATTCAGTTAAACCATTTAAACGGTGAGTCAAAGAAATATTTCCTGTTGAGTCTCCATCTGGATTTCCATCTGTACAGCCTGTCAAGCACAAATCTGAAGCCGAGTTATCTTTCTGGGATTTTGAGCATTTGTCAATTTTTCCATATAGCGTGTTGAGAGTCTGCCAGATCTCCTGCGCAGTCAAACAATGGGAAATAAGGCTATATTGAATATCATCAATATGAGAATATAAAATATGAGTAGCATGTAAATTAAATTCAATATCAACCCTACTTACAATATCATACCCATTTTTAATACTATTCCAACATTTAATATCAACAGATTTTAAATAAGATTTCATTTCTGATTTCCAATTTAAAAAATCTGTACCATTGAAAATAGATGGAATATGACTGGACTGACTCTCTATGGACTGACAACTAGGATTCACCATTTCTCTAGAGTTAATGAAATTACCAGGCTCTGATACCACTTGTTGGATCTAGAATAACCCTAGAGGGGGGTGAATAGGGTTTTTCACAGTTTTTAACTGAATTTAAAAACTTAACGAGATATATATTAATAAGCTGATCACAGAAAATAGCAGAAACTTAAATGCAGAAAATAAATCACACACAGATATACCCAGCTTCGGCAAAACCCTGCCTACTGCTGCATTTCTAAGGTTTCTACTAGGTGATAGAATAGTTCCCGCATACAAGACCATGTACACTCGCAAACCCCTTCTCCTATTCTAACCCTAAGCTCAAAACTCTAGACTGTTCTAATCCCTTTGAACAGATTTTCCCTGATTACAACCCCGTAACCAGTAACCCAGATTTTACAGACTCTGTTAACTGACAATCAATACCCTGACTGATTCCCCCTAGAGATTACAGACTCTAGAACTCCTGGACAGTTTACAAAACAATTTAAAAACAATACAAAATAAACAAAATACAAAGTAAATAAATAAAAACCCAAGGAGATGGAGTTAAAAAGGATAAGGGGTCATCCCCCTTTTAAAACATGGCCTTGGTCAAAATAAAAAATAGGCCGGCCCCTTTGTAATTCATTTAGCCCGATCTCTTTCCTTTTTGCTCTGAGAAAATAAATGGCGGCTCTGGCGATTGCTAGGGTTTCTGAAATCGATTCCCAAATCGAAATCGATGCTTCTGGAAATTTGATCTCTGATGGCTCTTGTCCTTGTAGCTTGCGTGCTGATGTCGATTTGCTGGAGTTCTCACTTGAACGAAACCCAAAAAATTGTGAGTAATTCGGATTTTATTGTTTGCTTTGATTTTGTGGGTTTTCGATTTCTTGACTGTTGCGTGTGGATTCAATTTTTTTTTGCCAATGATGAAAAAGGTGATTAAATAGGGATTTAGAAAACCCTAGAAACCCTCTGATTTCACGTGTTGACTTGATCTGATTGCGTGTGTTTTCTTGTTTTGATTTGAATGCGTCGGCCTTGATGCAAAACTGGAAACAATTATTTGTGGTCATGAGTAATCCCTTGTGTTGCCGTGATTTCCATGATTTGAATTTATTGCTTTTGTGAATGAATCTCTGAAAATCATTCTTGCCGAGATTCCTTTGCCTTTAATAATTGTGTTTGCTGAAATCGGTGCTTCCCTTTTAAAAGTTGCCTTGATCTGAATTGCATGTTGCTCCTTTTGAATTGTTGTATAATAGTTGCCAAGAATTCCTCTTTTGGCTACCTTAAAAAGCTTGCGTGATTTCCATAGAAAAAATCATTTCTTGATTAAAAAAATTGCCTTGCCATTGATTAATTGCCGAGATAATTTCCTCCCAAAAATGAATTTCTGAAGTCTGGAAAAATATACTGATCTTGCCAAAAACATTCTCTTGATTGAATTGGGTTTAAATTGAAATTAAATGCTTATGATACTCCCATTTGATTCTCTTTCAATAAAAAAAAAAAACTTTTCTGGAAACTTTTAATACTGTGAGATAATCTTCCCAAATATGTTTCTTACCTCTGTTTTCTTTGGCAACAATGATCTGTCTTAAAAATTCACTGATTTATAGAAGCTTGTTCTTGCCTTAAACACTTGTTGAATAACTGGAAACTCAATAATTTCCTGATTTTGCCAATTTTCCTGACTCAACTAAATCAATCCCTATGCTAGTTGTATACTTGATTTTCATGGATTGAAAACTTGCCAAACATGTATATCCCCAATACTGGAAACAGTGAATATGTTTTCATTTCTCTGCATGATTTTCTGCTCAAACTTATTTGCATCATTCTGGACAATTTAAATTGCTTATATTTGTTTCCTTAGATTATGCTTGGCCCCTTGTTCATGCACTTCCATGTTTTCTCTTATGCTTTGAATTTGACCCACTCTGGCTTGCCAATACTTGACCTTGAATATGAGCTCGATCACTTGTCTTAGCTGTTGCACTTGTTAGAACTGCAGTTATATGTATACCCTTGCTGATTCACTGATCTGTGTACATGTGATTCAGGACTGAACTGAATTTGTGATCATTTACCATACTGCTCGGCCATTTATCGAGTTGCGCCATTTAGTTGATTGACCATGAAAAAAAAAATTGATATGTATCCATTTGCATTAGAACTTTAGCTTGCATCCTCCTTGCATCTTTAATCTGTCTCGACCAAATTGATTATTGTTGCACTTGTATCATGGCCCTTGGCATTTGCCTGCATGCATTTGTAGCTGCTCCATATGTTTTGATGCAATTCCATGCTATTGCTTGACTACTTTATACTGCCTTGAAATTTCTCTTGACATGAGTACTTTGTTTGAGGAGGCTGCACCACTGTTTTGATGAACATGCTTGAATTTGTATTTGAGAGTTGCTGCACTTAATGCTACCCCGAACATTTTTGCATTGTTGTAGTTTAGCTGCGGCTCGAACATGATTGAACTGTTTTGAAAGCTTGCCTCGACCACTTTTAACTTCATGCTTCTTCATGCTTCATTGCCATGTTTATGATGTGCACCACATTTACACACCACTGTCCCATGATTTCAGTTAACATGCTGTTTTGATTTTGTTGATCGACTCTTGAACTTGTGTACTGATTTTCATTTTGCACTGAGTCGAGACGGTCCACGTGACTACTCCTCAGTTGCACACTGAATTGGCGAGGCAGTGCACACGTGTATACACGTGTGTACACGCAGCCATCAGACGAGTTGTCCCTGTCCCTGCATTGAAATATATATGTTGTCTGCCTTGTGGTATTTACAGTGTATCACTGTGAATATCACAAGCTGTCTAGACACAGATTGATGGTTTTATAATTCAGATCAAGTCATGAAAAATGATGAGAAACACACCAGAAATCTGAGGCAAATGGAATTTTAAAAATAAAATTCAAATCTGCATGTATTCAATTTTTATTTCTATTGCAGTGTACTGTGTGTGTGTTTTTGTATATGACAGGTATGAAGACTGGACTGAATGCAGAAAGCTGTGAAGACAAAAGATAAAAGACAGAAGACAGTGAAAATAAAAAGAGTGTCAGTGTGTCTGTGTAAATAAAATTGTATATATGAAATGCAAACTGAGTGAATGTATGAGTGTTATAGTGAGGAGCTAATGTATATGAAAGAGTGATTGTACCGATGTCTGTAATAAACAAGTTTGATTGAAATAAAAATATCATTTTATTGTTGTCAAACGAACTTGTCTATTTTATTCTGTTTATATACAAGTACAAATATTCTGTGAATGTATAAATAGTGGAGTTACAAATAGTTGTACTGTTTGAATATTGAAATAAAATATTTTATTTAAATAAAATACTGGTTAATATTTGAATTTCTGTACAGTCGTATTTTATTTAAATATAAATATTATATTCATTGCTGTGATGTATATATATAACAGTACAGTACCAAACACATTTATAATAGAAATATATTTGGTTGTTATCATCAAACAAAAATCATATAATTGTGTATACAACACCGTTATATACAACACCTCGACCCTCAACTCTCAACCCCGTTGGATCGGTACCGGTCCATCGCCTATAGACCTATACCGGTTCATCCACTTAGCCAATTTTTGGCTAAGTGCTGGATCAGTGTACTTCCCTCTTTGAGTACTTCACTCCAGCCCTTTTTTGTAGCAAAACTCCTTATCTTTTATTTCCCCTATCGATCCATCAATGAAAACCCGAGCGACCAAAGTTTGGCCTAACCAAATCACACCAAAACTTGCACATTATCTTCTTTTCACCAACAAAAGCCACGCCCCAAGTATCAGCACTCCTCAACTAATCACCATGGATCTATACCGGTCCATAAGGCGTGAATTAATGCTTACCCATTACTTAGTGCATTTCAAGATGAAATTTTATGGGCTTCATCCCGACACCCTCCGGATCTCCTCTGCCAAGTTTCGCTTGAATTTGATCATCTGAACCTCAGATTCGCTCTTTTTATCCATTCTATTCTTACGATACACAGTTCTAAACGACCAAATCAATAAAAATCATACAAATCAATAATTCAGACAATAATTCATATAATTTCAATCATGATCAATCATACAAACATAAACATATATTAAATATGGCATAAAAATCATGGATCTAGCATAATTTGTATCTAAATAAACAGTAAATATGATCAATTTAGTGACTTACCAGTTCATATGATCAAATCGGATTATCTTATGGTTTCTAATATTGAAACTAACACAAGTAATCAGTTTTTAGGTGACAATAACATGAATGATTTAAAAAAAATCCTAAACTAAGCCATATTATCCACGGTATCCACGTGAGAGATATCTATCACTCACCAAAACCTTGATCCAATGAATTACTGATGAAATCTAATCTAGAAAGTAAAGAGGCAGCGAAGAAAAACACTTGATTTGATGAAAAATAGTGAGATCTGATCTTCTCGGATGTAGATCTTGCTTCTAGTTTGATTTAGAATGAAGACATGAAGAGGGATTAGGTTTGAATCCAGAGGATTACAGACATAACCCTAATGTTTGAATGAGAACGGAAACCCAAATTCTCTCTCCAAACTCCTTTATTTATAGTTGTTGGTCATTAGCCTAATGGGCTTGCTAATCACCACATTAGCAACTAATTTCCCGCAAATCCGTACTATCTGAGTTGACTAAAAACACCACACGTCCAACCCAAGTTGCATAGAAATACGAATCATTATGGTTTAAAGAAGAAAAATATAGAAGAAGAATGGTAACAACAACAACAACGAATCTCACATCGCAGTGGAATAAAATATAATATATATGAGAGATTTTTGGAACACAAAATTTTAACTGTATATACATACCATTATCAAAATACATTACATATGCAACACAGTGGAAAATAACACTAGATAGCTAACACTGAAGCCTCCTGCTCCAAGCTCCTCCAAGTATATCTGTAAACACCTTAACTACTTGAATATCCGTACAAATTTGCGTACCCAAGAGTTTAGGGTAAAACAAAACAAAATAAACTCTAGGTCAGTCATGAGACTGGTGTGCGTAAACCCCAACCACTTGGTTCAACTTTTAAAAATCAACCTAAAAAAAGAATAATCATAAGACCAATCCACACATAAACACTGATGGTTTTTACCTTACGATAACCTAAAACATTTCTTTAAAATCAATACTATTTTGATATTATAATACTGTCTAAATTAAGTAAATAACAATCTAACGGAACGCTTGCATCTCAAGCTCTACATATATAATATACAATCAAAATCACGGGCGCTTATTGGGTAAAGGGTTTCCAACTATGACAAGGTATGGAACCACCTTCCGAAAGTGTATCTTTAGAGGGGAATACACTGGGTTCAACAAGAACATCTTAGAACCTGGCCACACATGACTAACCATAAATTTTTCTTGAGTATATCGAATGTATATAACCAACGGTTGGGATCAGCAACTATTTTCCCGAAAGGGACAACATCAACAGATTGAAGAAGGAAATGAATTTTCTCTAGATAGGTGATAATGCAGCCTAATTGAGAGCGACCCACTTAGCCATGTTGCCTTCCCAATTTTTGTCATTTCCTAGTTGTGAGGCTTGAGGTTAGATTACTTACCTTTCATTGATAGCACAATCACTTTGAATGCCACATTGTCGGATCCGTTAAACACTAATTGATTTTCACAAATATATTCTGGATATTATGCTAAGAGAATAAATTCTCCGCCACCAAATGTATATTTGTACAAACCAACTTATGCGATCTTTGGAAATACTCTATAAGAAATTCGTTCATACAAGTTCGTTCTGGGACTAAACAAAACCGACGATGCAATTTCCATTAATCCATCTTAGGCAATTTCTACCTAGGATTAATAGAAAAAGCCCTCTACACTTTACTTTGTCTTCGATTGCGTTCATATAATCTGATTCTCAATGCTACTGCCAATACAGAGTGGTTCTCCGATAATAATCCAACCAGTCTCTCCATATTGAGAACGATATTGGACAATACTTCGATAGTCAATTATTTAACTATCGAGAAAAAACGAACATTCATCCAAAGCATCAAACAATCACTGGGCCCCTTAATTAATATTTCATTATTAAATTTATCATTTCCTAATTTCTCTTCAATATCTTTACCATATATTTCACCAAACCCATTTAGCCTCTCACGATTCATGGAAAAACATTTCCATATATCATAACTATTTATTTTCAATATTCCAAAAAATATCTCTTTTTAACATCGAAAAACATTTGCATATATTCACAAATCACTATTCTTCCAAATTCATCGGTTCTTATCCGTGAACTAGTAAGAGAACAACTCACTAAGTATCAACTCCAAAGGCCGAAACCAACATCAGATCGATACTCAGGAAGCCATCCAACTCAACTAATCTCCAGATTGTTTCTAATTTCCTTAACTTCATTTCTTAACTTCTTATCAATAAAATCATTTCAATTTGCAAAACGTTTGCTTTTAGACCATCATTCACTTTAAAATGTGTATACGTTTCTCCTTCCAATTTCCCAAGATTTAATTTCATAATTTTCCTTCCTTTCTTATAAAATTCCATTACATATTTATTCGCTTATTAAATTTCATATATAATTGATAAGTCAATTTCTAGTTATCTAACTTTTTTAAAAAAATTCTACCTCCTTAAATTTCTGGAAAATTTCACCAACGTCTCCTTTGTACGACTCAATCGGTACAACTACAAATCGCCTTTCTGAGCCCTTTCCATTCAAAAAGAAAATCAAAAGGCCAAATGGCTTGCTAAATAGGCTCACAATTCTCATATTAAATTAAATGCATACCTCTTTTGTTGGGCATTCAATTTATTTATCTTCATACACTTCATTCCAAACCTGTTTAATATATATCGAACCATTCCCAATTTATTCCAACTCAACCTAATCGTTTTTAACTCAATTTGCTAATTCATTCTGTAATTAGATCTTTTGCTTATTTTATATTCTATTTGAACATATCACGTTCATACATATTTTTAATTTGCTTATAATCAATCGAATGCCATTTCCAACTCAAGTTGCATATTCGATTTCGAATATAAATTTACAAATCCAATTCACTTATCCAAAGTCCAATTTCAACCTAAAACTCCATTAAGTAATAATTCTACTAATTAGTTAACTCTATTCAATAATTAGAAATATGCTATTTTTTTTGAAAAATCAATTCACTTACTCCACTTGAGTTCATATTTATTCTATAACTCAAGTCTGGGTTTTTCAAATGAGAAATCCAAATTTGATTAACTTAAAATCATTCGATTTTATTTATTTAATTATTAAGCGATGTTTTTCTGAAAATTTGATTTTTACATAACTCAAAATTCTCTTTCATTATAAAACTATAATTCAGTCGGTCCTGACGATTCTTGTTTAAAAGAATTCCGACTTAAATTGAGTTCTATATACTCAATTGAAGTTCGAAACATCAAATTACGAACTACCGCATTACAGTGAGCTCATTTTAGTTATATTTAAATATAATGTTTAAACTTTGTTTATTAATAAATTTGAACTCCATTAATATATATTTTATTGTATGTATATATATATATATATATATTAAACCAATTTCTAAATCTAGCTTAGTATTTTCGAATACACTAAATTGTCAATTATTACATTACTCAGTTATAATTTCATTTACAAACTCAACTTGTATATTAAATTCCAATTCCATCAGAAATAAACTAGTTTATAGAATCCGATATAATCAAATTCCAATTTTTAATCCCTTGAATTATCTCAATTCTGTTTATATTCCGAATTTCGGAATAAAATCTATCGTTCTCTTTTCGAAACGATTTCCAGTTCCTTTTTAAATTCATACTTGAATTTAAACTTCCAAATTATCTAATGATAATTATCTTACTTTATTTTTAAACATCGCTTATAAATTTTATTCTGTGTTATATATATATATATACACACACACACACACACACACTAAAACAAGTTCTCATTTGAAAATCCATTTGAAATTCAATTCCTATTTGGAGTATTTTATTATTATAACATACATATATGTTAGAATCTATTTTCATATTTAATATTTAATTTCAGCCTTTATTTAATACAATTCCAATATTTTTTTCTCTAAAAGTAACTTATTTTTATGAATTCAACATAGTCGAATTCCAATCATAAATCCATATGAATTTATTTAGTTCAATTTACATTTTGAACATCAGAATAGATTTCATCATTTCTTTTTTAAACTAATTTCTATTCCCCTTTTCAAATTCACAATTGAATGTACATTCCCCAAATTATCCAATGATAATTTATTTTTATTCATTTATAAACATTGTTTAAAAATGAACTTTATTAGTCAAAACAAGTTAATATTTACTAGCCCACAAATTCTACTTAAAAAAATAGATTTTCCCTTTAAAATCTCAAAATTCCTTTTCAATATTTTTATATATCAATATTTGGGACCGGTGATATTTAAACATCCAAAACACCCAATTATCAATCATAGGTTTTCTATCACATCATATATGATAATATATAAATATAAACAATAACAATTTTTGAGGAATCCAATTGGATCCCTCCAACCTGTTTTCCTGCATCCACAAATATTAATCAACATAAATAATACCCATCTTGCTTCAAGGCAGGATATCGCGGTATAGAAGGTCGACGCACATGGAAATCTTCCGCTAATGGTGCTGCGAGCATCCGCTAATGGTACTGCAGGAAATATCCAATATATATATATATATATATATATATATATATGTATATATATATATATAATAGCCACAATCACCAAGCCTAAATATAACATATATATATATATATATATATATATATGTCACAATTCATCAACGATTATCCAATGCATCCAAACAGCCAGCAAACAACATAGATAAAATATTTAAAATAAAAATTTGTTTATAATAAAATTATAAATCAATCCAAAGAGTGAGTTTACTCACATTAATTCTTATTTTTTGGTCCAGATTCCAAATTTAATTCCAGATTATGTAATCCGTAGCTATGAATTTCTTAAAGGAATCCATTTGTTAAAATCTTATATATTTTTTATACGACATTTATTGAATATGCCATTGAACAACTTAATTATAATTGTAAATTTAATTATTAAATTAAAATAATTAATCTCACCACTACCCGAACAGAAAATCACTTCACGTTGTCGGTTTCCTAACTCTCCCACTGCAAATCACAAACTAATCTCACCACTTCTAATCATGAGTTCAAAACAGCGCCTTCATTCAAAGATCGATCATCCTAGCACCCCAAAATTCATAACCTTAAACTATCACTGACACTGTCGAATCTCCCCCAAAGTGTTTTCGCATCATCTCCAATCATTGCGCAACCTCCTTCCTCCATAAATCGCAGCGTCTCGCACACCACATCAAAATCAGAACCCCCTCTTCAAACTCCAAACAACCTATGACAGAATCCTCTTTCCTTCTTGCTGCAAATTGCGAGTGTTCCAGCTTGGTGACGTCGAGCTTCAGAGAACTCAGCACTTCAATCGTGATCTAGATGTGAGATTGAGTTTTCCTATTTGAATCGATTTCTTTTTTCAATCTAAGGAGGTTTTCGATTTAACTGAGGAAAAAGGAACGAGGGGGAGACTTGAATTTGTTTATTTCGTGACTGGGAAATAAATGAAAGGAAGCAGCTCAAGTTGTTTCATGGATTTCATAAATGGAAAAACGAAGACGACGTGTTAAATTTATAGACGAACAGGGAACCATCGTACACACCATTAAAATCATGCTTTACTTCGAGTGAAGGTAAGGAACATAACATACGTGAATTGAAAAGGAAGGGGTTGTAGGCCTACGGTTTTCATAGCCAGGGTGACTTCCCTGTACCATTTTTTTAATAGCTTAGAAGGAAGAAAAATATATTGGTTAGCCTTAAGTTAACTTGAACCGATGTGGATTTATTTAATTTAAAACATCTTGTGTTTTCGATCCTCTATTCAAATGCAACAACCGACATTTCTAGGGTTATACCACTATTCAGAACACACTGGAACATGTTTCGAAGCCTCACTCGGTCGTATGGAGAAAATGTCAATTTAAACAATATATATTAAATTCAAAACAATTAATTCTTTGATAATAAATTATTATTATCGTTTATACTCAGTAAATTTTTTATCAATTACCTGAATCGTTTCGATTCAGTTTTAACTTCGAATTCAATTATATTTCATTTTCGTATTACGAAATCATATTTGATTATTAATTAATAACTCGATATAAAAATCCATTTATATTATCAACTCAACATTTAAATAATAGTAAATGTTTAAAACTAATCGACCAAAAATTTGGGTCGTTACAACCCAGTCCTATAGAAATCAAATCTTATAACAGCAATTTTCCCTAAACCTTTAGGCCAAATCCTTAATATGACCACTCTATGGAATCGCCATATTCAGCCCCTATCAAAAGTTATAGCTAAAATAGTAAGCCTATATAAAAAATGATCACAACTAAGTTCAGTAAAAATAATGGATATATTTCACATTCCCATGAACGATAAATTAAAATCTGAGAATGATATGACTACTAGGGAATTACATATAATTATCTTACGATCCTTAAAAACTTAAGATACGGGTTATACCCAATTAGGATATGTTGTGTCTCTCATAAATATGCTCGCCATTAGTCTAATATAACCGATTGCTCCCAATCTTGACGGCGTCTCTTCTTCTTAACTAGAGTGAATCTATGGTCAATATTAAATGCATGACTCGATATCTTCGACGATATCCCATGCATATCGACATGATTCCATACAAACACATCTAGATTAATTTAAAGCTAAATGGTTAGCTCTATTTGCATTTTAGCATTGAGCTCTGATCTGATTATAATTAAACATTTTATATATAGTCATGAAAATCCAAATAACTATTATCCTTTGCCCGCTTTGATAGGTATTTTTCAATAGATTACTTTGTTTCATATGCCCTAAATTTTTAGTTGACAAGCTAATGAGTCCTTTATGGAAAGCTCATCTGCTCGTGGGTCATACAGAATAGGATATTTATCTAAGCGCTATTATCAATCAGAACTCTTTTAATCATAGCAGGAAGATTCTGACCGTAACAACCAGTGGATCGAAAGTGGGGGATCCAGCGCCTTCAAAGCCTCTTCCTTAGAATACCATTTCATCGTGGAACATTTTTTGCTATGTTTAAGTTCCATTATGGCAGCTGGATAAATTTCCACTTCTGGTGTGTATTTGACGGCATTCGCATACCTTTTATCTCACCCTAGCTCTTTTAAGCAAGATAAGTGCCTTAAATACCATATTGGTAACTTATTTCCCATTATTATGCTTGGGAATCAGTTGCTTGACTCGGTTGCTTGACCCAAGTTGACATGTTGGTCTCATTTTTCCTTATGGAGTAGTTATGGATTCAATCCCATTGGATTTTGCATGTATTGTTGGAGCTTGTTCTTTTTGGTTAAGTCTTTGATCAGATTCTTTAAGTAATGGCATTCATCAAATAGTGTTCTTATGTTTCATAGAAATGACTATACTCCTCATAGTGCTTATTTTCTTCCATTATTGCTTTGACTGTTGGATCCAGATAGATTCCAGCTGCTCATGTGGATAAGAAGATATTTTCCAAGTTGTTGTTCTAAGGCATGTACTCCTTTACCTTTAAACATTTTGCTACCTCATTCACCCTTCCCTTTATTTTGATTTTCTATTATTTTATTTCTTAGCCTACTCGTATCATCTAACCATTTCCTTTGAGACGACCCGAACTTCCCCATGAAGGAAAGCCCGGATTGAATTGAGAACACGACGAATCAGAACACAAACAGAGGGACATTTCATTGCCTATTACAACAATTTCATCAGAATTCAAGAATATACAGAGTATGAATAAATATTATACATCAGAAAAATATCAGAGATTACAATTACAATGCAGCGGAAAATAATACAAAACACAACTGAAAGAGATAAACGGATACAGAGCTTTCCAGATATCGTTCGAGTTGTAAATCAGGATCCTGTGAATATAAATCTGCAAAACCAAAACTACTAGCTACCCGTGGAAAATAAGGGCACCCAAATTTTAGGTTAAAGCAATAAACTCTAGGTCAGTCATGTGACTGGTGTGAGAACTAAAACAGTTATTAATCTTTATTTTAAAGTTAGGTAAATCCAGGAACCACCCCGTATAACACGGAACGGGTTTCCACCCAAGGATACCAGTGCATAAAACAACAGCGCAATGCTAAATAAAGAACAATGAAGCTATTATAAGACTCAGGTCCCATCACACAATGCAACGTAAGCCGGAGGATAGAATTTTTACCTTATAATAGCCAAAAAATGCTTGGTACGTGAAATTTCATCTTTTATTATTACTATAAGTGTATAGTGTCAAAACAATTTCAATCATAAGTATCAATCATAGACGGCATAAGTGCCCCATACCACTATGTCGCCATATATAGGATTACAACTAAAACTGAAATGTCACGTACTGGAAGTTGGATTTCCATCTGTCAACCGAGGCAAGGGATCGTCCTCACCACTTCGAGACAATCTAGCCCATGTCTCAGGCAAGCGCGCAGACAAGCCTTGGATCGTCAGGGCCGGTCCACTCGATGTGGATTAAACTTAAACCCTGAATAATGCGTTTCCCCACCCTATGGGGCGTAAATGAGCCAAATGACTCCATCGGTCCCGGATCGACCGATATAACCGAGGCGCCTCGCAATCCATCATCCACATAAGTAAAATGTCCGGGCGTGTAAAACCCAAAACACCACTCCTAGCTAGAAGGAAACGCATGCCCTCCCATAGGTCCTTCTCCCGTTTTTGGTTCACATCGGGGTGTGAGGCTCGCGAATAAACGCTACACAAAGCTACGCCACCAAGGCCGTGCTTTGATCGTCCACCACAAGACTCTGCTTTTCAACAGAAGCCTTGATCATTTGCATCTCAACATGCCACACAGGCAATTCACACTATGCAACCGATGTATATCAATCACACAGAATGAAATCCGATGTCAGACACACATCCATTTACAAGTCCGTTTTGTGTCTGAACAAAACCAGAGGAACCTTATTCCTCGCATATACATCAATCTCCAAGTACGTCTGGACGATCACCAACTAATTCTCTCCTCTTGGGTGTACAGCCCAATCAAGATCATCAGTAATTATCCAAACAATGTGAAGACCTCCGGTCTTTAACCACCGTCTTCATCTCGACATATCGTCGAATCAGTTATTCAGAATGGGATAAACCCAGTCTTTCCAAATAACTCGCGTATATAATAAACAAGTGTTATAAAACACAACATACGCCTCATTCCAATCCAGAATACTCCTTTATTCAAATATTCTTATATTTTGGGAAAGATTCCCATTAATTTTATCAAAGATAAATTCTTTAAATTTATTCTTAAATCTTCTTTTAAATATCAATTCAAACCAAATTATGGCTTATCCAAACTAGTCGGGATTAACGAACCCTACCGAAGTAATCATTTGTTTCAATTTCCCAACCCCAACCTATTCATCCCATGAAGTAAATCTGGTAATACTTCATATCTAACACCACAGTGTTATCGGTAAATTCAATTACCATTTCACGTTCAAATCTAATTAAAGATTTAACTATCGCCTAGAGCAAAACTGGTGATACTCCAATCTCGACCATTTCAATCTAATTAAAGATTCATTAAAACTCCACTTGGTTTTAATCATCCCAAAAATCAATATTAATGATTATTTAACTTGGGGAATAATAATCTATCTTTTAACTGGGTTAAAGAACCAATGTCATTTAAACACGGTTCACGATAAACCCCAAAATCACATTCCATTCCATCAGCTCTTAACCGTAAATTAGCAAGTGAACAATTCCCTTTGTATTAACCCCGAAGGCCGAAACCAACATCAGATCAATACCCAGAAAACCATTCAACTTAACTAATCTCCAGTTAGTTTCTGATTTTCTTAACTCCGTTAGGTCTAAGAACAGTATTATTAAAGATACCATTTACAACAACCCAAAATCACATTCCATTGACAATGGAATCTTCATGGAAAACAAATCGATAGATATAATCGATAAAACTTCCATATCCAATCAATAATATAAATGGAAGAAAGACAAGGCCTTTTAAATTCCATATATATCAACCGTCTTCCTCTACAGAAGCTTACTTCGATTATCGCCAAATCGAATTCCATTCAATTCCATTTTAATATGTTAAATTGGAAAACTTTACTTTGGAAAATCTTCTTTAAATCTTAACAAAAGATCTATAAATTCCAAATCCCATTTCACTGTAAATCGGGTTAAAGAACGAATGCCGTTAAAACACAGTTCACAATAAACCCAATTCACATTCCATTAATTATCGGGTTGAAGAACAAGTGTTATTTAAAACAACGTTCACGATAAACCCAAAAATCAATTCCAATTAAATATTATTTAATTGGTATACTTCATTAAATCTAAATAAAAAGATTTAATCTTTTTCCCAACTGGGTTTAAGAATAGTGTTAATGAAGACACCATTCACGACAAACCCAAATCCCATTTGAGATTAAATACAAGGCTCTGAATAGAAAATATATTGGCTTATATTCAATATCAAATTCTACGACCAACAAATATTGTATTGAAAATAACGATATAAATATATCTTTTAAATTTCCATGACAATATCTGTATAATCACGAAATCCAGCATCGAAATATTCCGAAGACAATTTCGATTCAAACCCATTTCCAATTTATTTTATTGGAAATTCTGATTATTTTTAAAACCATTTCAAATCCAATTTATTTATTTTAAAAATAAATTGATTATAATTCTAGTTCAAAACTAGTTCATTTCGATAAAAATCTATTTTCATCTTTTCAAATATGGAATTTTTTTTCATCCCAATTCTTTCCAAATCATTTCTTATGATTTTACACTAATTATTGATATTTTTAATAATTTTATCAAGGCCCGTACAGCCGATTTCCATAAACGGCCATCGAACTGCACTTACATCGACCTTTTGCAAATTTGATTTGGACATAATTCCAAATCCAACCATTAGATTTCAAGTCTCTCATATTCGTTAGAAAGCTCTTTTCGATACGAACCCAACGGTTCTGGTTTTAGGAGAATCCAACAGTCGGATCTCCCGTAATGTCCATTTGAAGTCAATGGTCGAAATTCACGAAATGTCGTAGCGCGGCGCGTTCTATTCAGGCCATTATATAATATATATATATATAATATATATTCGTCGATTTCCATTTAAAACGTATTTTATAAATCTTTTGAAATTTGTTTTCAAAACGATTTCAACTTCATATTCAATTTCAAACCAAAATTGAATATTCCATATCATCGATATATAAATGATAATATTTTCAAAGCATTATATTTTGAAATCAATTCCTTTTCAATATTCATTATAAAAATGAATAAAATCGATATACATATCATTCTCATCAAAATGGTGTTAATCTAATCAACACGGCTTTATATATTTAAATATATTCGTGCCCATCCCAAATCGGACATCAAAATCATATTTTGATTCTTTTTTGAATATTATTTAAAAATATTCGTTATTTTAAAAATAATCGTTACTTTAAAATATTCATTCTATCTGAACTAGAATCAAACACAGTCAATTACCATATAATTTGATTATATGGATTTCACACAACCAATGTGTATAACAACAATGAAAACACAACTCATCATCCAAAGTGCATTCTACACTGTATAACCATCAAATATAAATATTTATTGCTTACAACAGCTTGTCAATCAATCGATCGACATACAACTAATTATTGGGATTAGGGTATGCCCAACTTCATCCCAATACCCGTGTAGGGTTTAAATCAACAAATAATGAATTTTATTTGTGCAGTTGGGCGATGTGTAAAATTTATCGTCCCAATCCATATCAGTCAAATGGGTGTACATAAACAAATCGTCTGATTTGCAAATGAATATTTATTATATTCATTTATCTAATAAAATGATATTTTTATTTTTATAACATATTTTAGAAAATTTTGGCGGCATAACGGCACGATACTAGAAACGGTATAAGGCCTAGCCTTATCCCCAGTCTAATAATGGCCTGCGCCATACACATACCAATCTAATCAATTTCATTTCATTTCCCAAATCAAATTCAACCAAACAATCCAATCAACCAAACAAAACAATCACACAAGTCGTCCATGGTCTGTGAAAGACGGGGAACAGTTCATATATGCAGTTACAAAACAAATAACTATATAAGAAATTTTAGTGAGAAGTTCTCACCTTTGGGATCTCTCCTCCAGTCTTTATCTCTGAACGATTTGAATTCAGATTTGTTTTCCGACAGTACCATCGCAATCTGTATCACGCATTTGATTATTAAAAATCACATTTTTATACTATTACTTCATACATAAAAATCATATTTTTATGTTGATGTTTACATCATAAAAATCATATTTTTATTATCTTTATGATATAAAAATCATATTTTTGATTCACTACATATATAAAAATCATATTTTTGATTCACTACATGTATAAAAATCATATTTTTGATTCACTACATATATAAAAATCATATTTTTATATTCTCTATTATATACAAATTGAATCATTACTACACTTAAAATTATATTTTTTACTTCGCTATCATATAAAAGAAAAATTACATTTTTAAGTCACTTTCCTTTAAATAAAAATCACATTTTTACTTCGCTTTGTATAAAATGAAAATCATATTTTTATTATGATGCTAAAGACTGATAAAAACTTATTTGACAAATATGTCTTATACATAAACAAAACTGATTTTAAATTCCATACTGAATTTAAATTAAAAAATAAATTTAAATAGAGTACTGAATTTAAATTAAAAACCTAATGTAAACTAAGTATTCAAATGGATTATAAAAAACTCACCATTCGCTTTCTTTTTTTGTTTTTGTTCACCGAGGGGGGGGGGACAGTGGGCAGCGCCGGGGGTGGCTGGTGGAGCTCCACTGGTCGGCGGTGGGTTAGGCATCATGTTGGCGGGTTTTACGCTGAGAGAGGCTAGGGTTTCGCGGATTAGAAGGGGGGAGAGGATGGAGAAGCAGCAGAGGGGGTCGGTCGGAGTGAGGTGGCAGTGGGTGCCAGCAGCCGTGGCGCGGCTGTTCAATTAGAGGGCGACAACGTAGGGGAGCGGCCTCCATCCAATTTTTTTTATCGCGATCTGAAATATCAGGTGAGAGAAGAGGGAAATGGGGAGGTTGACTTTGAAAGAGGGAAAGGGTTTATAAATAAATGTATATATTAAATTAATTAATGTCCATAAAGTTACTTATTCGTTTTAACCCCAATTCGAACCTACCGACTGTCACCCCTAGCTAATTACCCCCATTCCGAACACAATGGGATATGTTTCATAAGCCAATTCGACTGTTTCATTCAGATTTCATTGAAATTAAAATTTAAATCAGTATATATTGAATTTGAACGTACATTTCAATTTATCGAGGCTACATATGGACTCTAAAAATTCCAGAAAAAATATTTCTAGCTTCGTATTCATGATAGGGTTCTAACAAAACTAATTTCGTCAAATTTTGAGACCGTTTGAAAAATGGCCATTTTCTGGTCGATCCAAATTGACTAAAACTGTCAAAACACGTTTAACTTCGCCATGCTCACATATTAATCCCAAAAATTACGAATTTTGGAATCTAGAAATAACTTGACATCCCGGATCCAACAAAAGTGTTTTCGTCGAAAATGGAGGTCGTTTGCAAAATCTCCATTTTTAAGGGCCAAAATTCCATAGCGACTATTCTGAATTTTCAACTGGGCATAACTTTTTATTCCCGCTATGAAATTTCAATTTTTCAGATTCGTTGGAAAGATAATTTCAAATAGATCCTAATATTTTTGGTTTTGCTAAAATCCGGTTTGTTTTGAATCCTGTACATTCATTTGAAATTAGAAATCAAATTTTCAAACTACCGCGCCATTCCTAATTCCTTTTATAATTAAAAGAAAATATATATATTCTAAAGGCAATTCAAATAAATATATACATTATAATTCTATTCAAAATAATTTTCTCATCGTTATTATTTAAAATAATTCATTTTAAATATTCAAAATTCATTAAAATTGCCAAAATAAAAATTTGAAATTGGTTCAGATTTTCCGGGTTATTACATCCTTCTTGTTTAACAACAAAATTACTTTAAGGGGTTTGATCTGGATTTTCAATATTGGAACTTTTTTCAACGGCTTACGGCTCTTCAAGTATAAAAAGCCATCGACCTTTTTATGAAACTTTTCCAAAATTTTGGGTACTTTTATTCTAATCCACATTCCAAAGTCAGTTTCTTTATTGATGGCATGCATTGCCATACAAATCATTTTGTAGTAAGGGTGACCGTAATGTTAAATCAGTTCAAGAATGCTTTCAATGATTCCACATACCTATGGATAGTTCAGGTAGTGATATAACATTTTTAAATTAAGTAGTATGCAATCAAAATTATTCCCTGTACCTCCTACTAATTCCTAGAAATAGGAGGTAAACTTGGGTAGATTTTTTTTGAAATATGGAGAAGAAATTCCTTCCAGATATATAGGATAATATATCCATTTTATAACATTAGTTTCACTTACACCATCCATGTGTTATTCATATTTATACAAGAACAAGTACAAGTCTATGGTTGCATTATAAGCCATCACCATGGAAGGATTATACTTCTTTGGATATTTAACATCCAAAATTTATTGGACAAAAAAAGTTCAATTTGGATTGAGGCTTCAATCCTTTTCCTTATCCTTCCTAGTTGTACTCGCTTGCATTAACCTTTTGATCATACCAAAGATATATTCCTTGTGTACATTATTTTCAATAGGGTGATCTTTAAGAGAAACCCTGTGTGCTTTATGTAACGACTCGAGGATTTTCGGCCCCGAAAATCGACATAAATACATTTACCGTATCTCAAGCTGACCTTCCGAACACCGAAAACACTAGAACGTTTATAGAAAGAAATTAAAGGCTGAGATAAGAGAGAAAGAAATATTAGAATAGAAGAAGAAGAACCAACACAACACAGAGTCTCACATGGCAGCGGAACAATATATAATATAGAAATAAATCTTTATTGAGAGCTTTTAAAAATATTTACAATCATCAGAGCACATTAACACACTGGACATTTATAATAACCTGTCCTCATATACAGTCACACAATGGAAAATTATTATATAATATCATACATCTGAACACCTCCAGCATGTCTCTGGACTTCGCAGCATTCGATAACCTGGACCTGTACAACGCGGTCTAATACGAGCATTACAAACACCGGGTCAGTCTAGTGAACTAGAGTGAGAAAAACTTGCTAAGTTTTAAGGGAAATCATCCAACTTGATTTTAAAGTTCAAAATCTTTTTGAAAGAAAAAGATAATCGTAAGACCAAATCCACACATAGATCCGGATGGTTTTTACCTTACGATATCCCAAAACATTTTTGAAATCAATATATCTTTTCTGATATTATAATAGTGTCTAAATACAAACAAATATTAGTCTAGCGTAACGTTTGCATCTCACGCTCTACACATATAGTATATAATCAAAACCGCGGGCGCTTATTGGGGACTGGATTCCGACTATGACAAGGTATGGAACCACCTGCCGATAGTGTATTTCTAGAAGGGAATACACTGGGTTCAACAAGAACGTCTTGCAACCCAGCCCACACACCACTCATTTCGCTTGAGTGTATCGAATGTATATCACCAACGGTTAGGATCAACAATCATTTCCCAATAAAGGGATAGCATCGAAATAGATAAAGAAGGAAATGGATTTTCTCCAGATATGTGATTATACACCCTAATGGGAGCGACCCATATAACCATGATGCATGCCCGATTTTTGTCATTTCCCGATTGATGAGGCTTGAGGTTAGGATTTACCTTTAGAACATACGGCCACCATTTACTTTGAATGTCACATCATCAAATCCGCTAGATATCACTAATTGACTTCCACAAAAATGCTCTGGTTGTTAAGCTAAGACAAGTGCCATTCTCTGCCACTAACACAAATACGTTTGTAAAAATCAACGTACGTGATCCCTTTGGAAATACTCAGTCAGACACTCGTCCATACAAGTCATACATGAATATGATAAACCGAAGGCACCCTCCTACCACATCCAATATAGGAATCACCCTATGGATTAGTAGCAGGTAGTCCTTGCGAATTCAAAGATTTCAATCATGACAGAATCACTGTCGAAATATCTCTGGCTGCTAAACCGGAGAAACTCAACAAGTAGTTCTTCCGCTCATGAAGATCAACGATCTTCAATTGCTCCATCTTCAGTCAGCATATTTCATGTACTTGCTAGTTCGTAATGGTTTTCGAATATATATTCGATCCCGGTCTTTCCGTACCAACGATCATATATGTCAGATTTGATAATCGATGATTTAACTATCAAACAAATAGTTGTGTGAATAAAATGAGTTTACTAGTTCAGTAGCACCATTACATGGCCTTAAAATAATTTACTAATGATTAAAGACTTTTCAATATTGTTAAACACATTATTTATCTCTTATTTCAATTTAAGAGTATTTGCACAACTATTTTTCATGTATATATATCCACTTTGGACAAGACTAGAATTTCACGCAAAATATCGCTATGATGTCTCTTTTGTTCATTTCCCAAAAAAATAATTAATACCTTCCATTTGAATAATTTATTCAAACCCAACTCATTCATTCCTTTAATTTAGAAAATATTGTTATATTCTCACAAACTCTCTTTTTATTTCCGTTACTGCAACATTCATTGGTCCTTGACCATAAATTGGTAAGCGAATAACCTCCTATGTATCAATCCCGAAGACCGAAATCCACATCAGATTAATACTCAGAAAATCTCTCAAACTCTACCAAACTCCAGTTATATTCCAATACTTTTATTTTCTTATCTTAGTTCTCATCAACCCGTAATATTCCCTTTTACTCTATTCAACCATTTCCCGCTTTGAAAATCTTGTTTCAAATCCATTCATTTCACTTAATTTCATTATTAAGTAATGCTAATTTAAAATCAACGCTATAACACCTTATCCCATTGTATAAACTTCATTTATATATCGTTGGCTTAATATAAACCCTTTTTATCTCGATTTCTTAACTCCAATGTTAACTCATTATTTATTTAAACCATCGTATTCACTTAAAAATCCCTTTTATAACTTTGTTATAAAACTCATGTTTTAAATATAAAACTCATTCATAACTCCCTTTCAATTCAATTAGATCTCATTACATTATACTTAAATTATTATTAAAATAATAATTTATTCCATCATTTACTATTGTAGAGGTAGTTAACTTAAAATAAATAGTAAATCCATTTTAAAGATCTTATTAAAACAAATATTTGTTAAATTATTTCCTTAAATTAATTGACAACAAAATAATTTAATAATCAGCCCTAGTAAAAACGGTTGAATTAGACAACGTAAAACACGATTATCTCGTTAACCGACAAGATAATTGGGAATAGGGAAAACTTAAAGAAGAGAAAACGTCTTTTTGGTTTGAAAAACCTATTGTAACTTTTCTTTTCGATTATAAACGACGGAACCGCCAAGTTAGTCCTTCTTTTAAATTAATTAATTTAAAAAAATCCAATTAATTGTTCATAGGAATAATTATTCAAATCTTAATGGTTAGATTAATTTCTGTTCATTTGCTTATAAATCGTTTTAACATAAGAAATTACTTTATTAAATCATTTAATCATTAAATATAAAACTAAATGATAAATAATAAATATTTATTTCCTTTTAACAAACTTTTATTCAAAATAATAGGTTTAAAAAATCTATCTTCACTTATAAAATGAATTTTGTAACATCATTTAGTCGATTTACCTGATGGTAAATCGATATTAATAAAATGATAGATTTATAGGCAATATACTGCCAATTACCCAACCAATATTACCCATTGGTTTAAACAAAACAAATATTGAATTTCAGGTCAACATTCAACAACCAAATCGATCATTCAATCGGAACGGTTCATATAATAATAAAATGAAAATAAATAATATTAAATATATTTGAGGAATCTCGTTGGATCCCTCCAACCTGTTCTTCCCTATATTAAATATGTTATCTTAAATATGATCATTCAATTCAAATAATAAATGGTCTTTGTAACACCCCACGTCCATTATTGTCACTCACAAAGGGAATGCATTAACTTCCATGGAGCGTATTTAGTGTAGAACAGAATATAACAAGACAGATATTAATTATGGTACTTGAAAATTTTAAACCAACTTTTATTGCAGCGGAGAAATAGTTTGATTACAACAACCTCATAAACTAAGTACACTTGATATCCATCTTGATAAATTGTTTCAGAGTACATAAAATAAAAAGCATAAACCCCAACACAAGTAGCCATAAAAGAGATGAGCTGAACTTTACTTTCAGCAATCCAAGCACTTCCGAAAGAGAGAGAAAGAGATCCGAGATCAAGCTCCACTAGTACTAGTCCCACCCTGAGAACCTGGGGGGAAAAGGAAGAAAAGAGGCGAAAACAAGGGGGTCAGACATAAAGTCCGGCGAGTATAATAACTTTAACAATATAATTATTAAAGTAACTACGATAAGGCATAAACTGGTAAGATAAGATATGACCATGAAACAAGTGGGCATGACAAAGCAAATAAGAGGAATATTCTGGCGTTAATCTCTTTCCTAATCACTATAGGATAATTACTATACCGCACCACCACTAGTCCCCCTAAAAGTTGATCCTGCCTATAGAACTTAATAATGATAATGGTAGTTTCGTGTACCCCTAGCTGCCTTCATAGGTGCCATCTGCCCCTATCTCCACTAGTTGTACCGACTACCCCCATTCGATCGCCCTAACTCGTAGATACCCGTGCTGGTTACATAGTGGGGTGTATCACTCCTCAAAGTGGCAACCCGATACCACCAAAGATACATGGCTTATATCTACACGATGCAACAATGTCTTACCTACCAGCCCGGGCCCACGCACGCACATGACCCCGTTGGACTTGCGTTGCCACCGCTAACCCATTTTGACCTCTTACAATCAAATCCATTAAGCGTGTCCCATCCTCGACTTGGGTCGAGCTCACAAAGATACTTAATGGTTACTGGTTTGAAAAGGGCCCCCATGCTTGACACAAGCCTTCCTCCTATGCTTGGTCCTCACTAAGGTTTCCCCACTTAACCCCATTCTTGTTCATGTCTTCCTACATGTTTCAATCTTGGTTAAGTACATCTAATCGTATTTCATATGCCACCCAAGGCACCCACTTAACCCCCCATATCCCACCACATGTCTATCTGGTTAAGTGTTACTTAATTCATTAGAACCGTAACCTTGGAAAGACCTCCCACATTAGGCTGACATTTGTGGTTGCTGGATTTGCCAGGCGGGTCCGGGCAGTCTTATACCGCAAATGAGCCAAACCTCGTGTCTTTACAATTGTTACGCATTTAATTTGTGCCTTTGACCTCTCACATTAGACTGGCATTTGTGGCTGCTGGATTTGTCGGGCGGGTCCGGGCAGTCTTACACCACAAAAGAGTCTAACCTCGTGTCTTAGGCGGTTACATCTTTATCTAACCCCAAATTGAATTTGTAACAACCCGTATTTTCAATAACCTGTAATAACATAAATCGAGGCAGAATTTAATTCTAAAATGGGAATCAAGGGAAACGGGCTATGCCATTGTGTTCGTCTCGGAAAAATACGCGAAATAGAGTCCGAGTTTTCGAAAATCGGAGTCCGTATGACCAAGATATGGCCTCGCGAAGTTTCACGAAAATTCCCAAATTAAAGTATACTTAATTAAGTGAAATGGGTTGTGTAGATATATATATATATATATATATATTGATATATATATATATATATATAATTGAAAATTTAATAAATAAATATGCAAAAATGCTCAAAACAGCGAATTGGGAGAGGGGAATAACCGAACCGGCCGATTTTTGAAGTCGACCCGAGCCCGCTGGGTCGACTAGGGGTTAATCCAGGGTGTTTGGCTGTCAACCCGTGGGCCGATTCGCTCAAGTGCAGATTTTGCATTTGAATGGTTCTCATGGTCCATCTTTAATCTAAAGTCCCTAGATGGTTCCTACACTTGACTTCTTCCCCAAGACATGCTTTGATGGCTTGGATTGAATCTAGGGTTAATCCTATGGCCTAAAACACTTGCCTAATCTATAAATAAGACCCTAACCTACCCTAATTCATTCATAATTAAACCTAGTGACTAAACTATGGCAAAATGCTAGCTCTCATGGCCTCCACTAATTTTATGAAGAGGGTTGCATACTAATCACTCTCTAATCAACTTCTAATCCCTTCTTAGCATCTTAATCTTCTTCATTTGGTGTTCAAAGTTGCTAGTTGTGAGTTTCTATCACTTTGATGATCTTTTGGTAAACTAATTAGATGAGATGTGATGAGATTTATGGTTTTGTATGTGGGTTAATGAGCTTTGAATCATATGATATGATGTTAGCATTAATCTTATGTTTATGCATGTTGAGTATGTAAGCTTATGCAAGTTTAATATGATGTATGTTATGTTTGCATGATGCTAAATATGCAAGTTGTGGGCTATGTAATCATATGCATGTTATGCAAGTTCATGGTAATATGCTATGCAAGTTACATGTATGTAAATATGCAAGTTACATGTTTGTTAATATGCAAGTTACATGTATGTAAATATGCAAGTTACATGTTTGTTAATATGCAAGTTACATGTTTGTTAATATGCAAGTTACATGTATGTAAATATGCAAGTTACATGTTTCTTTATATGCAAGTTACATGTTTGTTAATATGCGAGTTACATGTATGTAAATATGCAAGTTACATGTTTATTAATATGCAAGTTCATGATGACACATTATGCAAGTCTATAAGCTAATATGCAAGTTTGTTATGCAAAATGAATATGTAAGTTATGTGACATATTATATGCAAGTTATGTGACATGTTATGCAAGTTCATATGCAAGTTATGTGTTTGTTAATATGCAAGATGGCACCTTTGAAACATGTTCATTCATATGCAAGTTGACACCTTTTATATGTGTTATATCATGAACGAAATTACGTGGGAACGATGGGGTAATTAAATGCATAAGTTAATAAGATTGTGTAAAATTAATATAATTATGCATAACACAAAATAAATAAACATAGTATGGGAATTTGCCTATTTGGTTAGGTGTACCCATACTATGTGTTGGGAATTTACCTATTGAGTTAGGTCTACCCCATGGGAATTTACCTATTAAGTTAGGTCTACCCATGTTAAGAAAACTTGATTAATTAGGGATAATTAATATAAAATTATGAGGGTGATTAATTAGGTGTAATTAATTGACTAAGACACGAGGTTGGACTCAGTTGTAGCGTAAAACTGCCCGGACCCAACCGGCTTAACCAGTTGCTACAAATGTTAGCCCAATGTGAGAGGTCTTAGGCACAAACTAAATACGTAATTAATGTAAAGACACGAGGTTAGACTCTGTTATGACATAAGGCTGCCCGGACCCAACCGGCTTAACCAGCGGTCGTAAAAGACAGTCTAATGTGAGAGGTCTTTACAAAGGTTACGTTCTTAATTAATTAATTAAGAAACACTTAACCATATTAGCCTGTAGAGGGACATGAGGGGTTAAGTGGGTGCCTCGGGTGGCATGAGAAAATCTAGTGGTTGCCTTGGGTGGCAATAGAAAATACGATTAGAATACTTAACCAAAATGGAACATGTAATTAAAACATGATTAAAGGGTTAAGTGGGATATACTAGAAAAAGGGACAAGCTTAGGTGGGTAGCTTGTGGAGGCCCATTTCAACCAGTAACCCATACGTATCTTTGTGGGCTCGACCCATGTCGAGGACGGGACACGCATACTGGGCTTGACTGTAAGAGGCAAACGGGTTAGCGGTGGCAACGCAAGTCCAACGGGCTTCATATGCGTGAGTGGGCCCGGGCTGGTAGGTAAGCCGTTGTTGCATCGAGTAGATATAAGCCGTGCACCTTTAGTTCCATCAGGTTGCCACATTGGGGAATGATACATCCCACGGTGGGGCCAGCACGGGTATCTACGTTAGGGAGCCGATCGAATGGGAAGTAGTGTGTACACCTAGTGGATTGTAGGGCCCCGTGGCGCCTACTTGGTCACCTAGGGGTACGCAGGTACTAATTAGTAAATTTTATAAGTCCTTGGGTGGGATCAAACTTTAAGTTAGGAACGACTGGTGTGGTGCAGTTTAGTAATTTACCTTAGGGAGGGTAGATGCGTCTTTATCCTTTATCTTCGTTTAGTTGACTGCTTAGGGTAGCCATTCATCCCTATATGTTACCGTATATCAGTTTATGTCTTCTCTGGTTACTTTAACGATTGTATTGTTAAAGTTATAGGACTCGCTCAGACTTATGTCTGACCCTGTTGTTTTTATCTTTTTCCCAACCCTCAGGTCCTACGGTGGATCCTAGCAGTAGTGGAGCTTGATCGGATTGCTGTTCCAGTCTTTAGGAGCTTGGATAGATGTAAAGCTCCAGTTATCCAGTTATCTTTTCTTCTGTTTGGCTATTGTATGAGAGTGGGATTATGTACTTCTTTATTTTGATGGATATTGTACTTGACCTTTATTGTGGTTTTATGATGTAACCAGACATGTTTTACTTCCGCTGTTATGAGATGATGTTTTAAAATTTCAAGTACTATTTATATCTGTCTTGTTGTAATTTTTCTGTTCTATATTCACTAAAATACTCCACCAATGCTATGGCATTCCCTTAGTGAGTGATCATAGCGGGAGTGGGGTGTTACACGTGGTATCAGAGCTTAAGGTTACCAGAACAGATAAAATTTTTGAGAAAAACTACTTTCTAAGAGTATTTTCGAAGAAAGGATTTTTAAAAGCATGTCTTCTAAGAGAAAAAGTTTTTGAAAAAGAAAAGCATAATCCCCAATAGCCATATCTTTATCTTTCGGAATCTCCTTTTTGAATCTTTCCTCTTTCGTTTCAGCATGGCTGAAGATCTTAACATCCCGGAGGGTTTAGTTATACCACTATGGTATAGGAGGTTGCAAGAGGCTAGGGCCGCGGCTGCGGGTCCGGCCAATGCTACTACACCAGAGACAACCGCTCCTCCTCCTCAGCCTAGAGTGGATAATTTTGCTAAGGTTTGCAAGGAGTTCAAGGCTATAGGAGGAAAACCTTTTCTTGGTTCAGAGACTTTCGTAGAGGCTAGAGATTGGCTTAAGGAAGTGGAAGAGTTGCTAGATATCTTTGAATTGGAAGAGGGAAAGAAAGTCAAGTTGGCGGCTTGGTTAATGAAGGGAGAGGCCTCATTCTGGTGGGAGGTCACTAATGGAGAACGCCCTGTTGACTCTTGGGCAGATTTTAAGCAAAGGTTTGGGGCTAAGTTTCTCTCAAGGGCGGAAGAGAATCTGTTTATGGAGAAGTTCTTGAATTTGAAGCAAGGGAATCTCACGGTGAAAGAATATGTCAACAAATTCAATCAATTAGCAAGGTTTGGCATAGAGTTGGTGAATACACCGGAGAAGAAGGCTTTGAGGTTCGTTAGAGGCTTGAACGAACCATTGCAAGGAATAGCTATGACTCACATTCCTATGGGGGCCACTTTTGAGAAGCTTGTCTACATGGCACTTATGCATGAGGATGATAAGAATTCTAAGGCACCAGAGAAAAAGGGGGATCAGAAGAAACCGCAACAGCAACAACAAGGCAAGGGCGGAAAAGGCAATGGTGACAAAAAGAAGACGAAGAAGAAGTGCTTCAATTGTGGAACACCAGGACACCTCAGTAAGGATTGTCGCAAAAAGAAGAAGACCGGTTGCTTTCATTGTGGTGAAGCAGGGCATCTTGTGAAAAACTGCCCAAAGAAGGGGCAGAAGACGGGGTCTACCTCAGGAGGCCAGGTGCAAGCTCTTATAGCACCACCTCAGTCAGGGGGGCAAGTTCAGGTTCTCTCAGTTCCACCGATTCAGCAGAGAGGTAGAACTATTTCCGTTGAAAGTCTGGTTTTTCTGTTTGATCATCCAGTTCGTACTTTGTTTGACTCTGGCGCATCGCATTCTTTTATCTCATCATCGTTAGTTGAGTCACTGCACTTAGACACCAGTCTAGTTGATGATCCCTTGGTTGTCTCAAACCCAATTGGGGGCTCCATATATCTGTCTATGATATGTTTGGGTTTGAAGATTTCTATACTTAGCGTTGAGTTTAGATGTGATGCTTTTGTATTGGGCTTCACGGGCTATGGGTTGATCTTGGGCATGGACTGGTTATCCAGTAATGGTGCCGTTCTTGATTGCGAAAGGAGAGTTGTCAGGCTCATGACCCGCTTGGGTAACACTCTCGAGATCTCTTGCAATCCCATGGAATCTGTTTTGCTAAGTTATCTTGAATCGCTCGATGCTTCGGTCGAAAGTTTGTGTTCTGTCAGAGTAGTCCGGGAATATCCGGATGTGTTTGAAGAAGTAAAGGGTTTGCCTCCGAAGCGGGAGATAGATTTCCGAATTTATTTGGTGGATAATGCCAAACCAGTGTCTTTGCCAGTACGCCACATGGCTCCTCGTGAGAGAAGAGAACTTCATAAGCAAGTAGGGGAGTTGCTTGAGAAGGGGTTCATAAGGCGAAGTATATCGGAGTGGGGAGCTCCAGTAGTGTTTGCCACGAAGGCGGATGGGTCCCTCAGACTTTGTGTGGATTATAGAGAACTTAATAAGCTCACGAAGAAGAATAGACACCCATTACCGAGGATAGATGATCTCTTTGATCAGTTGGTTGGCGCGTCAGTATTTTCGCAGATGGACTTAGCTACAGGGTTTCATCAGTTAAGAGTGGCGGAGGACAGTATAGAGAAGACTGCTTTCCGGACTCCGGATGGTTTTTATGAGTGGCTAGTGATGCCATTTGGGTTGACAAACGCCCCCGCATACTTTGTTGATCTCATGAGTAGAGTGTTCAGAGAGTATCTGAATAAGGTTGTAGTAGTTTTTGTGGATGACATCTTGGTCTTTTCCAAGAATGAAGAAGAGCATGCCTTACATCTCAAGGAAGTGTTGGAGACTCTTCGAGCGCATAGTCTTAAAGCTAAATTCTCTAAATGCCATTTTTGGAGAAGAGAAGTGCGATTCTTAGGGCATGTGGTCTCTAAGGAAGGGATAGCTGTGGATCCCGCAAAGATAGTATCTATCCAGGATTGGAAAGTTCCTAGAAATGCTACCGAGGTAAGAAGTTTCTTGGGGTTGGCAGGATATTATAGGAAGTTCATCAAAGACTTCGCGAAGATATCAGCCCTATTAACCCGCTTGACGAAGAAGAATCTGGTTTTCTCATGGGATGTAGATTGTGATGATGCTTTCCGACGGTTAAAGAGAGCTTTGACCACCGCTCCAGTTTTAGTGCTTCCAGATGGGAGTAAGCCGTTTGTTGTTTATACCGATGCTTGTGGAACAGGATTAGGCGCAGTCTTGATGCAGGAGGGAAGGGTAATAGCCTATGGAGGGAGACAATTGAGAGTGCATGAGAAGAATTACCCTACCCATGATCTAGAGTTGGCCGCGATTGTTTTCGCACTTAAGTCTTGGCGCCATTATCTTCTTGGTGAGAGATTCGAGTTGTTCACCGACCATAAATCATTGAAGTACTTATTCTCTCAGAAGGATTTAAACTTAAGACAGCAAAGGTGGATGGAGTTCTTAGCATCCTATGATTTCGAGATAGCGTATACCCCTGGTAAGGGTAACGTGGTGGCAGACGCCTTAAGTAGAAAAAGGCTATCTTTGAGTCCATTGTTCGTGGAACGACGAAGCTTGGAGTTTCTTTCTTTGTTTGACTTCAGACCTTCTGTTGATTTTGTACCTGGTTTGTTGGCATCCTTGGAGGTTAGACCTACTCTTTTGAGACGGATTGGCGAGGCTCAGCGAGACGACCCACAGTTGGTTGTGTTGGTAGAGAAGCTTATAAGAGGGGAGTCGTCCAGCCATTTGGGTAGATACACCATAGATGATAAGGGATGGTTGCATAGAGACGGTAGACTTTGTGTACCGCAAGATGAGGGTTTGAAGAAGGCTATTTTGGATGATGCACATCGTTCAAGAATGACTATTCATCCCGGTGGAGACAAAATGTACCAAGACATGAAGAGAGTTTTCTTCTGGGCCGGTATGAAGAAAGATGTGGCCGAGTATGTGGCTAGATGCTTAGTGTGCCAACAAGTTAAAGTGGAGCAAAGGAAACCCGGTGGGTTGCTACACCCATTGGAAGTTCCACAGTGGAAGTGGGATAGTGTCTCGATGGATTTCATCGACGGGTTACCGAGATCGAGGAAGGGCAATACGGGAATTTGGGTTGTGGTAGACAGACTTACCAAGAGTGCCCATTTTATACCCGTAAAGAGTAAGAGGACCGCTCCATGGCTTGCTTCAGTCTATGTTAGAGAGATTGTTAGATTGCATGGCGTACCATCCAGCATTGTGAGTGATCGAGATCCTATTTTCACTAGTGAGTTTTGGAGAAGTTTGCAAGAGGCGGTAGGGACTCAGTTGTGTTTGAGCACCGCATATCATCCTCAGACGGACGGTCAGACTGAGAGGGTGAACCGTATCTTAGAAGATCTTTTGAGGCTTTGTATCTTGGATTTTGGAGGTACATGGGAAGAACATCTTCCTTTGGTGGAGTTCGCATATAATAACAGCTTTCAGTCCAGTATTGGTATGGCTCCTTTCGAAGCTCTTTATGGAAGGCCTTGTCGATCTCCTACATGTTGGTGGGAATCTACGGATAGGATCTTGCTTGGGCCGGATATGGTTAGAGAGACTTCAGAGAAGATTGATTTAATTCGAAAAAGGATGAAAGCAGCGCAAGATAGACAGAAATCTTATGCGGATCGGAGAAGGACGGATCTTGAGTTTGAGGTTGGGGACATGGTTTTTGTCAAAGTATCTCCATTGAGAAATGTTGTTCGCTTTGGGTCCGTAGGGAAGTTAGCACCGAGATTTGTTGGGCCGTTTCCTATTAAGGAAAGGATTGGACGGATGGCATATAGGGTGGAGCTGCCCGACAGACTTAGTGGTGTTCATGATGTATTCCATGTATCACATTTGAGGAAGTGCTTACATGAGACCGCGGAGGTGGTAGAGCCGAGCTTGCTTAGAGATGTAGAGGTAGAGCGTGATGCGACGATTCGACGAGCTCCTACTCGCATCCTTGGGTCAGAAACTAGGAAGTTGAGGAACAGAGAAGTTCAGCTAGTTAAAGTGCAATGGGGAGATGACGAAAGCAATGCTACTTGGGAGACGGAAGCAAAGATGCGTTCTTTGTATCCATTTCTTTTTGAGAGTATGTCTTTTAACTTCTCCTTTATTGCTTGTCTAGTACTTATCTTATCTTTAGTATATCCTCTCGCTAATACCTATGACCTTTAGATAGGGTAAAACCTATGGTTGAGACATGTGTTTGAAACATGTTATGGTTGATGGATGCATATGGATGCAATTGTTTGCTAGTGGTTGCTCGTGGATGCATATACACACACATTAGGCACTAGATCGGCTCAGTCACTTCATGTTGCATATTGCATAAATGGATGTGGTAGTTAGATTGATGGATGTATCATGGCTGTGTTATCATATGGATGATGCATTTTTGTGTATGGTTGTGCACGCATGTAGAAATTTGTATGTGTCAATAGGGTTTCGCATACATATTGGATGCATGGCACTATCATGGTTTGCATTAAGGAGGTTTACTGTATCAGTAACCGCCTGATTTTCGCATTAGGTAAGTACATATACACACACTTTTGCATATATCCATCCAGCATTTAGAATCTTGTAAGGACAATGATTGCTCGTGGATGATGCTTTGAGTAGATGGATGATTGGATGGTAGGATACGTTCTTCCTAACTTGAAGATTTCGGGGACGAAATCCTTTAAGGAGGGGAGAATGTAACAACCCGTATTTTCAATAACCTGTAATAACATAAATCGAGGCAGAATTTAATTCTAAAATGGGAATCAAGGGAAACGGGCTATGCCATTGTGTTCGTCTCGGAAAAATACGCGAAATAGAGTCCGAGTTTTCGAAAATCGGAGTCCGTATGACCAAGATATGGCCTCGCGAAGTTTCACGAAAATTCCCAAATTAAAGTATACTTAATTAAGTGAAATGGGTTGTGTAGATATATATATATATATATATATATTGATATATATATATATATATATATATATAATTGAAAATTTAATAAATAAATATGCAAAAATGCTCAAAACAGCGAATTGGGAGAGGGGAATAACCGAACCGGCCGATTTTTGAAGTCGACCCGAGCCCGCTGGGTCGACTAGGGGTTAATCCAGGGTGTTTGGCTGTCAACCCGTGGGCCGATTCGCTCAAGTGCAGATTTTGCATTTGAATGGTTCTCATGGTCCATCTTTAATCTAAAGTCCCTAGATGGTTCCTACACTTGACTTCTTCCCCAAGACATGCTTTGATGGCTTGGATTGAATCTAGGGTTAATCCTATGGCCTAAAACACTTGCCTAATCTATAAATAAGACCCTAACCTACCCTAATTCATTCATAATTAAACCTAGTGACTAAACTATGGCAAAATGCTAGCTCTCATGGCCTCCACTAATTTTATGAAGAGGGTTGCATACTAATCACTCTCTAATCAACTTCTAATCCCTTCTTAGCATCTTAATCTTCTTCATTTGGTGTTCAAAGTTGCTAGTTGTGAGTTTCTATCACTTTGATGATCTTTTGGTAAACTAATTAGATGAGATGTGATGAGATTTATGGTTTTGTATGTGGGTTAATGAGCTTTGAATCATATGATATGATGTTAGCATTAATCTTATGTTTATGCATGTTGAGTATGTAAGCTTATGCAAGTTTAATATGATGTATGTTATGTTTGCATGATGCTAAATATGCAAGTTGTGGGCTATGTAATCATATGCATGTTATGCAAGTTCATGGTAATATGCTATGCAAGTTACATGTATGTAAATATGCAAGTTACATGTTTGTTAATATGCAAGTTACATGTATGTAAATATGCAAGTTACATGTTTGTTAATATGCAAGTTACATGTTTGTTAATATGCAAGTTACATGTATGTAAATATGCAAGTTACATGTTTCTTTATATGCAAGTTACATGTTTGTTAATATGCGAGTTACATGTATGTAAATATGCAAGTTACATGTTTATTAATATGCAAGTTCATGATGACACATTATGCAAGTCTATAAGCTAATATGCAAGTTTGTTATGCAAAATGAATATGTAAGTTATGTGACATATTATATGCAAGTTATGTGACATGTTATGCAAGTTCATATGCAAGTTATGTGTTTGTTAATATGCAAGATGGCACCTTTGAAACATGTTCATTCATATGCAAGTTGACACCTTTTATATGTGTTATATCATGAACGAAATTACGTGGGAACGATGGGGTAATTAAATGCATAAGTTAATAAGATTGTGTAAAATTAATATAATTATGCATAACACAAAATAAATAAACATAGTATGGGAATTTGCCTATTTGGTTAGGTGTACCCATACTATGTGTTGGGAATTTACCTATTGAGTTAGGTCTACCCCATGGGAATTTACCTATTAAGTTAGGTCTACCCATGTTAAGAAAACTTGATTAATTAGGGATAATTAATATAAAATTATGAGGGTGATTAATTAGGTGTAATTAATTGACTAAGACACGAGGTTGGACTCAGTTGTAGCGTAAAACTGCCCGGACCCAACCGGCTTAACCAGTTGCTACAAATGTTAGCCCAATGTGAGAGGTCTTAGGCACAAACTAAATACGTAATTAATGTAAAGACACGAGGTTAGACTCTGTTATGACATAAGGCTGCCCGGACCCAACCGGCTTAACCAGCGGTCATAAAAGACAGTCTAATGTGAGAGGTCTTTACAAAGGTTACGTTCTTAATTAATTAATTAAGAAACACTTAACCATATTAGCCTGTAGAGGGACATGAGGGGTTAAGTGGGTGCCTCGGGTGGCATGAGAAAATCTAGTGGTTGCCTTGGGTGGCAATAGAAAATACGATTAGAATACTTAACCAAAATGGAACATGTAATTAAAACATGATTAAAGGGTTAAGTGGGATATACTAGAAAAAGGGACAAGCTTAGGTGGGTAGCTTGTGGAGGCCCATTTCAACCAGTAACCCATACGTATCTTTGTGGGCTCGACCCATGTCGAGGACGGGACACGCATACTGGGCTTGACTGTAAGAGGCAAACGGGTTAGCGGTGGCAACGCAAGTCCAACGGGCTTCATATGCGTGAGTGGGCCCGGGCTGGTAGGTAAGCCGTTGTTGCATCGAGTAGATATAAGCCGTGCACCTTTAGTTCCATCAGGTTGCCACATTGGGGAATGATACATCCCACGGTGGGGCCAGCACGGGTATCTACGTTAGGGAGCCGATCGAATGGGAAGTAGTGTGTACACCTAGTGGATTGTAGGGCCCCGTGGCGCCTACTTGGTCACCTAGGGGTACGCAGGTACTAATTAGTAAATTTTATAAGTCCTTGGGTGGGATCAAACTTTAAGTTAGGAACGACTGGTGTGGTGCAGTTTAGTAATTTACCTTAGGGAGGGTAGATGCGTCTTTATCCTTTATCTTCGTTTAGTTGACTGCTTAGGGTAGCCATTCATCCCTATATGTTACCGTATATCAGTTTATGTCTTCTCTGGTTACTTTAACGATTGTATTGTTAAAGTTATAGGACTCGCTCAGACTTATGTCTGACCCTGTTGTTTTTATCTTTTTCCCAACCCTCAGGTCCTACGGTGGATCCTAGCAGTAGTGGAGCTTGATCGGATTGCTGTTCCAGTCTTTAGGAGCTTGGATAGATGTAAAGCTCCAGTTATCCAGTTATCTTTTCTTCTGTTTGGCTATTGTATGAGAGTGGGATTATGTACTTCTTTATTTTGATGGATATTGTACTTGACCTTTATTGTGGTTTTATGATGTAACCAGACATGTTTTACTTCCGCTGTTATGAGATGATGTTTTAAAATTTCAAGTACTATTTATATCTGTCTTGTTGTAATTTTTCTGTTCTATATTCACTAAAATACTCCACCAATGCTATGGCATTCCCTTAGTGAGTGATCATAGCGGGAGTGGGGTGTTACAGAATTAATACCCCTATTCAAATTTGTCAATAAATTCCAAATTTATTTATGTCCATAATTGTCTCTTAAAATTATGTCCATATATACCAATTATGCCAATTAATGTCTCAAATTAATTATATGCCTTTTAAGGCCATTTTATGCCAATTCACAGTTTATTTATATTCAATATTATCCCATCATCCCCATGCTATTCGTACGTTTTCATATGACATATGTTAGACTCGCAAATAGTCTAACTTATAAAAAGAAAAACAATATCTCATAACACATAAAATAGATCTAAGGATCATGACATAAGATTACATAGCCAATAACTTGCATATGAATTTAATTCAAACTAGCATATGATACAAAACTAGCATAGGTAATGGGCATAAACTTGCATAACTTATGTACTACTATAGATCCAAACATAAAGGTGTGAACTTGCATATGGATCTAAACATAAAGATATAAACTTGCATATCTAAACATAAAGATATAAACTTGCATATATATAACATAAAGATGTAAACTTGCATATGGGTCTAAACATAAAGATGTAAACTTGCATATGGATCTAGACATAAAGGTTAATGTCACATAAACTAGCATATGCATATACATGTCTCACATATATTTTAACAACCCAAACTTGCATAAGATTCATACATGAATATATGATCCAATCATCACAAACTTGCATAAGATATATGATTCAACTTGCATAAGATTCACATAAGAACTAACATATGATCCAACTTGCATAAGACTAACATATGATTCAACACCACAAACATACATATAATTTACATCACATGATTCAAAATCATATTCTCATAATCCCAATTATATCTTATTATAATTAAATTAATTAATTATTTTGTGAAAGTTATTATACTCACAATCAAAAAGAATAGTCCTGTCTTTCTAGGATCTGTATTCTGAAACTGAATTGCTCGCCTTTGATGTAGACTAATCGTTATTTATATTTTATTTGATTTTGATTCAAGCTTCTATCTTGCTTTAGGGTTGAAAGTGTATGGCGGCTACTCTAGGTTCTCCATTGACGGCATGGCTGCTCTTATTATGAATTAATGTGATTAGGGTTAGGGGTTTAGGAGTGTTTTTATAGAAGTTTAATTTAATAAGAGCCATCGGATTAACCTAGGGATAACCAGAACCATCAGGACCACTTAGATGCCACATCAGTCCTTAGGGCGAATCGGGCCATGGGTTGACAGCCAAACACCCTGGATCGACCCCTAGTCAACCCAGCGGAGCTCGGATCGACTCCAAAAATGGTGTGGATTGGCTATTCACCTACCGATTCGCTGTTTTAAACTTTTTTTGAATATTTTTATATATATCTATATATATTTCTTTCATATGCATACAAACTTCAAGGCTTAATAACTTCTTCATAAGTTATCCGTTTTATGCAAACCAAATGTCTATCTTGACCCAGAATTTTGAGACGAACATAATAGCGCAACCCATTTCACTTAATTATTATTCTAAAAATTAAGTATACTTTAATTAGTGAATTTTAATGTTATAAAATTACGGGGTGTTACAGTCTTCATAACAGTCAATAATGATAATTCAATATCAACCAATTTATTTCACACAACCATATTAGTTCAAACAAATTCGTTAATTCAAACACGTTTATTTATAAATGTGACCATTAAGGTAAGTTACCTTAATTGAGACCAATTGTTAAAAAAACTATTTGGGTTCCACTGAACGTTTAATTTCTTAGATCAATCAATATATGAATATATAAATAACAAACAACCAACAGTTAACCATTAGCAACCATAAGATACAAAACAAAAACCCACCTTAATGGGAAGAACTAAGTGAGTTCAACTCACCTTGAGTTTCCTTTTGATGTTAAGACGGTTCGATCCAACTCCATCCAATCCAGTTTCATGATATTACGTCCGTCAATACAGACCCGACGTCACTTGTTTCTTCCTACTCTGTTATTGTGTAAGATGGTTATAAATTTAATACGGTGTTTACCTAAAAATAATATTATTAAAACTTAAATAATATTTTATTTATTCTAATACTACTTACATTAATTAAACCCTTAATTATAAAATACGGTTAGGCAAGTTTAATTATAAAGTAGTTTAGGCACATTTTAAATTTTAATTAGGTACGTTACTCTTCATTGGCACATTTAAACATTCCAGCATGTATAACTATCCAGTAACGTTTGAAAATATACCCATCCCTTTTTAATTTAATACTTTACGTTAATTGAATTTGAGTACCATGACCTTACATAATAAGTTCATTTCAAACCATCTGGCATTAATTAACGCATTATTTCTTATCGCTATGAATTCGTTGAAACATAAACACAACCACTAATAATATGAATATTTGTTCTTATGCAAAGTTAAATTGGATTATCTCATATAGACAAGTAACACACTCGGTCTTGCTTTCTAAGTGACGATGGTTTTCTTGCTTTTACAAGCTTGTCAGATTAAGCATATTAGAAGTGTGCTGCTAAAAGTACCCTGAAATGTGCTTCCTAACACCAAAACTAAACACCACCATCCTTCCTATACATATATGCCTCTGGCCACCACGAAATAAAAAATAGGCACCTAACCCTAAATTATTTCCGCTATCCCTTCATTCGACGCTATTTTCTTCTGCATTATCGTTCTTGAATTCAGCATACTCAATGTCTTCTATTACTCACAACAAAAAAATTAAATCCGTAACAGTAATTTTAATTTTTTTTAAAAAAAAGATAATAGCATTAGAAAACATACAGAAATAATTTAAGATAAATAACCCCACCTTTTTCATTAGAACATTGGCTATTCGCGAAATCTTCGTTCGTGTATAAGTTCTCACCCTTCGTTGCTAAGAAATCCAACAGTAATGATTACTAAAATAATTTTTCCTCAAAATACAATAAAATTGAGAATTAACATTTCAGAGGAACCAATTGGGGAAGAAGTAGATAGCGGATCATGTTAGGTAGCTAATCAGGTCGACGTTTATATTTGATCGATCGAGATAAGATGATAAAAAAAATAGGGTTTACGTTTGAACTAATGGCGGGTGATGGAATACGTTCGGGGATTAGCGATTGAGTAGAGGAATAAAACTGGTGTTAGAAAGTACATTAATATAATTAAGAGTGATTAAATTAAGTATGGTGCTAGGAAGCACATTTCAGGGTGCTTTTAGCAGCACATTATTAGAAAGCACTTCCATGTGTATCATTATTATTATGCATATATTTTTTAAAACCGGATTAGGCATTGTATAAGTTAGGTTAAGCCCACATAAATATTTCTAGCCACCTACTAAAATCAAGGGGTTTCTATTTATCACCTTCTTTCATGTGCTTTCGAAACCAAAACTCTCCGGATTCCTACCTCATCCACCTGCTTTGCCCCCATTGCTTCTTTCCCATTCCACCATGCATTTCAATACCCATGCCATAAGCCTCCTGCATGCTTTCTAGTTCCATTCAGCCCAACGTCCCCCATTCTCTTAACTATGTTGCGCCAGCTCGAACCAGGAAACCACGCTCTAGTTTTTTTTTTCTCCTCCTTACCAAAAACAAACATCAGCTCCACAAAAAATGCCCCCTTCAATGTTGACTGCCTGTTACCAAAAATGCCCTATTGTCTTTGATTCAGGGGATGGGGTAATCAGAAAATCCATTTTCCAATTTGAGAAAATGTGGTTTTTAGAAGCTGGTTTTGATGGCGTGTTGAGGGTTAAATGGTCTGATTTTTCAGACCTAAATGAGGCTGCTGGTTCTATAATAGAAAATTGAAGTTGCTGCCGGGGGTGAGCATTTGGTTGGTTTGGTTTATCCGATGATAAATTTGTCAAACCAAACTAAAACCAATAAAAATCAAAACCAAACCTATCCAACCAAATTAAGTTTGGTTGGTTCGGTTGGTTATCCAATTAAACCAAACTAAAAATATTTTACAATTTGTGTTTGAAATATTCACTATAATTTGAAATAAATTATAAATATATGATTATATCATTATATTTTATTTTTATGCTTTTTAATACTAATTTTGACACACAAGGTGATGATTAATATATACTTAAATAACTAACCTAACCTAAAATATTTGTTTCAATACTGATAATTTTGAAACTATAGTAAAAATTCGGTTAATTTGGTTAAACCGATAACCGCACTTAATATTTTTTCAGGCCGATTACAAACCGATTTAATTTCAAAACCGAACCAAACCGACCAATATAAATTGGTTTGGTTGGTTTATTTGGTTTAACCGAATAATGCACACCCCTACTTGCTACAGAGTTTTCTAAAGAGATTGAATAGAGAAGTGTTTGGCCCTGTTAGAAGGAAAAAAGAATACTTGGAAGATAACATCCTCAACTTAAACATTCTTGATGAACAAAGAACTTTTCTGATGTTGAGAAATTTCTTTTGAAGAGTAAAAAAGTAGAGTTGTTGAAGGTGATTGATTAAGATGAAGTATATTGGAAAAAGAGATCTAAAGATCAGTGGATTAAAGAGACAAGACTACCGGGTATTTCCATAGGATAGCCAATGGCAGAAGAAGACCAAATATGATTTGTAGTATTGAGCAAGATGGAGTTGGAGTTAGCAAGCAGGAAGACTTAAACAAAGTGTTCACTAATTTCTATAGGAAATTTTTTGGTTCCTGTTGTAGTAATAGAGCTGAAGTTGATTGGAATTTACTTTATCTATCTAAGATGGATCTTTCTTGCTTGGATTCTAGTTTTTCCGAAGAAGATATTTTTCCTGCATTGAATGAAATGTCCAATGACAAATCTCCAGGTCCTGATGTATTCCTCAGTGTCTTTTTTAAGAAATATTGGAGATGGATTAAAGCTGACATACTCAAACTGTTTTGTGATTTGTACAGAGGAACACTAAAGTTTGTAAAGATAAGCTATGCCAATGTTGCGCTTATTCAAAAGAAAGTGGGATGCTTGTCTCCATCAGACTTTAGACCAATTAGTTTATTAAATAGTACTTAAAAACTTATTACGAAAGTACTTACTAATAGACAAAATTTGGTTATGGATTGTTTGACTGACAAATCTCAAACAACTTTCATGAAGGGCAGATATATTCTTGAAGGGGCGGCTATGGTCCAAGAGATAGCCTCTTTTTGTTATAGTAACTTTTTTCTATGTGCTATGTTGAAGTTGGACTTTGTAAAAGCTTTTGATACTATGTACTGGAATTTTATTTTAGATTTTCTTGAAGCAAGGGGCTTTAGCAGAAAATGGACTGGGTGGATAAGGGGTATTTTTGCTGCTAACAAAGAAAATATTTTTGTTAACGGAGTTGCAGGAAAACTATATGTTCTAAAAGAGGGTTAAGGCAAGGGGATCCTCTTTCGACTTTGCATTTTGACTTAGCTGCTGATGTATTTACTCATATATTTAGAGTTAGTTGTGCTAATAGTATTTTAAAGAGCTCTGGGGATGAGTATGTCATAGACGGAATCGCTTCTTTGCGTTATGTTGATGACACGATCGTTTTCGGTGTACCTGACTGCAAATATATTATTGCCCTCAAGTTTATCCTATATGATTTCGAGAGTCTTTCTGGCTTGCAGATCAGTTTTCATAAGAGCTCAGTTTTAGTTGTCGGAGATGCTGGAGCTGATGTCAATATTTCTGAAATGTTGAACTGCAAGTAAGCTCATTTCCATTGAATTACCTTGGCCTTTGCATTCGTCCAAGTAAGTTGTTAAAAGATGATTGGTATTGTCTTATTAATAAAGTGGATACTAGATTATCAAGATGGAAGGGGAGCTCTCTGTCTAAAGCTGGAAGGCTGGTACTGGTTAATTCAGTTCCTTCAGCAGTTCCTTTGTATTGGCTTTGGTTTTACAAATTTCCAGACTATGTAGTCAAGAAAATTGATGCAGTAAGGAGAAACTTCCTCTGGTCTGGTAAAGATGATGCTAGTGTGGTTGTATGTTTGGTTTCGTGGAATTAAGTGTGTAAACGTAAAGATCAGGGTGGATTGGGAGTACTTAATTTGTTTGAAATGAATCATGCTCTGTTGTGCAGATGGCTTTGGTTTATCTTTGCTCACAAAGATACACTCTGGTGTGATTGGGTGACTAATACTTATTATAATGGTGCTTTATCACTTTATAGTAATGTTAGTCGCCCCTCTGTTTTCTGGAAAGGTGTGTTGAGCATGTCTCATATTTTTAAAGTTCAGTATAGTGTGAGAGTGAACAATGGAAGATGGTGTTATTTTTGGATGGACACATGGCTTCTCTTGATTGCTTTGGCCTCAGAGTTTGGTAGCTTATTTGAGATTTCTTGTGACAAGATTGCAATTGTTTCCGAGATGTTTGATTCATATGCCGTTGGATTTAAGTGGAAGCTGAATTAACCGAGTTATTGAGGGGCGAGCTCTGTGCTAGCTTATAGAGCTTTCTAAAATTTTGTAGGATGTCAATCTTGCTGATTCTGATGATGAGTGTCCATGGAGGAATAAAACTAGCTTTTCTGTTAAGCACTACTTGCTACAAGCTAATAAATTTTTCGGGTAGAGGAATGAATAGTTTTATGTGTATGTGGAATTTCTCTGAGATTCCATTGAAGGTTTGCATGAATACGTGGACTTTAATGCATGGAAAACTTAATATTAAAAGTTTGCTGAGAAGGAAGAATATTAGCATTGATGAGTTGTGCGTCTTTTGTAGGGCTGATGTGGAAGACTACATGCATTTGTTTTATGACTGTGATATGACCTTCTATATCTAGAATAAATATTTGGTTAATGCTAATATTGATCTTGTCTGGAAAGACTTAATTCGTGACCAAATTCTGTTTTGGAATCATGTCACTTTAAGAAATTTAGCGTAAATCAACTTTTCATTTTGTTGGGTACTTCGAAACAAACGGAACAATAGATGCTTTAAAAATATTGCTAAATCTTTGAATGCTATTTTCTTTCAAGTATTAAAATTTTTCTACAAGCGGGCAAGCATTGACAGTTGGAATTTTATTAATCTTATTACAGATAGCAGAGGAGCTTGGAGCTTTTGATTGGCTCTTACCGCTTTGGATGTACGGTGCTTGATATGTAGCAGTTTTTATTATGCTGATACGTTTAGCTTCTGCATGGGCAGTATGATGATATTATATCTTTTTGGCTCTTGCATGGGCATTGTGCTGCTGTATTTTTTGGCTCCTACGTGAGCTCTTCGATGTCTCTGTTGCAATATTTTGGTTATGTTGTTGTAGCTGCAAACTATGTATTTTGGTATTTAATATATGGCGCGGAACTCTACCGAGTTCCCACTACTTTGCAACTCAAAAATAAAAATAAAAATCATAGTTCTGCCTAGAATCATCATTTTGTATGCATATATAAGATGAGGTATAAGCCAACTTTAGGTCATACGCATATATACATGTAATTATGTTAGATTAGGGTTTATTTTAAGTGTTCGAGTTAGATGTAATCAAAATCATGCCTAATCTTACTATTTAAGCATATAATCACAAAGTCCTAACATGTATTCCTACAAAATCAAGGGAGAAGTCGTAATCGCTCAGCAATCACCAAAATCGAGAAAATTTAGGGTAAAAATAACAAATCATTCTTCAAAGCAAGAAAAATGATGTGCATAATCTTCCTATCAAAGATTGAATATATAATTAACAATTATATGTGATTTAGAATGAAATCTAGATCGGTATGAAGATGATTTAGAATGAGAGAAAATCATTTATTTATCTCCGTCCATATTTATAGGCTACAACAGGTAGACTAATAGACCTTCTTATTAGGCTTACTAGTTACAACTGATTCTAGTCCACAGTTTTGAACTTAAATAGGGATAACTTTCTAACCATTAAACCGATTTTTCTACATTCCACCCAAAGAAATGGGAATATATCATCCTGAAGCAATAAAGCATGTTAGAGCTTCTAATTCAAGTTATATCAAAAGTAATAGCTAAAATACGATTGCTAGATGTAAAAGCGCTATATAGAAAATTGGAAAACATTATGAATGTGTAAAATGTCCCCAAAGAGTCATGCTTCTAAATCATAAAGTCATATGACTTTATATGAATTTAGTAGAATTTTCTTACGAGCATTTGATATGTAAAATACGGGTCACTGCGCTTAATAAAGAAATTTGTTACGTTACTTATTGTTTATTATCATGTGTCATTTTGTTTTATTAATGTTTATGTAATTAGTGATATTAGCAAGCACATATGTGTGTATTATGACTTAAACTCGTATTGCATGATATATATTGTTTCAGTAACTAATTGTGTTATTGTTAAAACTTTTGTAATTACACAATCGTATTACAAACAGACAGGAACAACAATCAACGTTAATCAATTATGCAACAATTGTCATGTCAAACTGTGTTTACAATAATCATAGAAAGCGTAACCGATTTGTGCACAAGATTGAAGATAAATAGAAAGTAATATGTTTCAGTAATGTCCGAGTATAGAAATTTTCTTTTTCCTTGAAACAATATTGCCGTCGTATGCACTAATTGACATAGTTGCAATTTGTTTCCCAAGATAAAACGGACCAACTCCGTTGCGTAGTGCCAGCAAACGGAGCTCTGACGAACTGAAGTTGATTACATAAACTAGATCAGAGGATTACTTTCAAGAAGAAGTAATGCAAGCAGAAAAAGTGAATTCTGTGTTGTTTTGGGCAGTGTATATAAAGGCAAGGAGGAGTGCCTGTTCGCATACAATAGTAACCATCAAAATATGAAAGGTTGCGATCCTTTAACGACCCAGTTATTAATATGTGTACATTGAGAATTCAAAGGGTTGTACTCATTCAGCTAACAGACATTCCTTTCGAATTCTGGACTGAACGGACACACCTTTGAAATTCTGAGAAAAAATATTCTCATGTTAGTGTTAGCAACCGTCGGCCATATCCAATAAAGAGACCCCAAGAGCCCCAAGGCCCAGGTCCCTTATCTTTGACATTTTAATGTATTATTATGTCATGGCCAAGCCCACATGCTCATATCATCCCTCTCCTTTCTATTTTACATAAGCCTATTTGGCTTCTAATATATTAGGAGAGATTGTGCTAATATTTCTATGATGTGGGACTTTAAATGTTGCTATCTCTTCTTCTTCCTTATCTCTTCTTCTTCCCACTTTCCTCTTTCTTTGCTCATTCATTTCCAACAATCCCTCACATAAATGAGTAGTCGATCTTAGTTTCACGAATCGTTTATCGCATCGGTTAAAGTAGCACATGGGCCTTGAACTTTCCTAGTGATTACCTATTTGAATCACAGGCGAATCAGTAAACATGGACTGTCCTTGAACTGTAATCCTTTGGTGTAATTCCAAAGTAGATAACACATGATAAATGTTTCTTATTACCCTTTGTTCTTTATATGTGTTCGTTTTTTCCTTGAACACCTGCCTGGTCTCATAAGTGCTTAGAGAATTTGGCCTCATAATTCTCTTTGAAGCAGCGCCTTCGCACTTACATAGGTGATTCTGAAAAGGGTATTCTCTAGTTCCTCAAATACAGACATCATTAAAAGTACTAATACTTATCCTTATTCAACATATAATGCGCTGACTTATCATAGGAATCGTTTGTGTATAACAGTGTCATCAAGTTTCTCTTAAACTTCGTTGTCCCTTTGAACCTAGATCTTGGGATCTCCAGTCAACTAGGTGGGGTTTCCATTCTAGAAAAACCTTTAATCTATAGGCCTTAGCCCCATTTCCTTCAATAAGGTTTGAACATTCTCTCTTGGCAAGCCTTTTGTAAGTGGATCCGCTAAGTTATCTTTCAATCGAATGTAATCTATTGTGATAACCCCATTAGAGAGAACTTGTCTTATCGTTTTATGTCTAAGACGAATATGCCTAGATTTACCATTGTATAGTGTACTATTAGCTCTTCCAATAGCTGATTGACTATCACATTGTATACATATTGGAGACATAGGTTTGCTTCAATTAGGAATGTCTTCCAAGAAGCTTCAAATCCATTCTGCTTCTTCTGTAGTCTTATCTAGTGCAATAAACTATGGTTCCATCGTAGATCTAGCGATACAAGTCTGTTTGGATGATTTCCATGAAATTGCTGCATTTCCTAATGTAAACACGTATCCACTTGTATACTTTGTATCATTTGATCTAGTGATCCAATTTGCATTACTGTATCCTTCCACTATTGAAGGATAGGTTGTATAGTATAGACCATAACTCTGTGTATACTTTAGATATCCTAGAACTCTGATTATCGCTTTCCAATGATGCTTACCAGGATTGCTAGTAAATCTACTTGGTTTGCTTACAGCATATGCGATATCAGGTCTAGTACAGTTCATAACATACATGATACTTCCTAGTATATGAGGGTATTCAATTGGTAAATACCATCACCAGTGTTCTTTACCCAATTTTGGTTTATATCTACTCGTGATTTTGCAATAGTTACATTATATTACTTGAATTTCTCAAGTATTTTGGTAATGTAATGCGATTAGGATAATGCATATCCCTGTGGCATTCTCAGAATTTTTACACCCAATATCACATCAGCCAGTCCTGGGTTTTTCATATCAAATATAGAGGATAACATATCCTTTGTAGACGTTATTATGGCCTTGTTATTGCCTAGGATCAATAGGTCATCAACATAAAGACAAACAATGACATATCCAATATGTGTATGTTTTATGTACACTCATTCATCTGATTCATTTATCGTGAATCCATTTGATAACATAGTATTATCAAACTTCTCATGCCACTTTTTGGAGTTTGCTTAAGGTCATAAAGTGATTTTACCAGTTTGCAAACTTTACGCTCGTTTTCTGAGCTTAGAAATCCTTCAGGTTGTTTCATATCGATTTCCTCCTCTAGTTCACCATTCAAGAATGCAATTTTAACATCCATTTGATGTATTTCCAAATCATGTATGGATGAAGTTGCAATGAGCATTCTGATTGACGTTATCCTCGTTACAGGTGAATATGTATCGAGCTTTGTACTTGTGTATTGAACCATCAGGTTTCAATTTCCTTTTAAATATCCATTTATTACTTAAGGCCTTACATCCTTGAGGTAAATTAACCAATTCCCATGTATTATTGGACATGATGGATTCACTATCATTATTAATTGCGTCCTTCCAATAAGGGGCATCACTGGAAGACATAGCTTGTTTGTGTGTCAATGGATCATTTTCTAACATAAATGTATAGAAGTCCGGTCCAGAGGTTTTTAAAGTCCTTGACCTTTTAATTTTTCTTGGTTCCTCCATTTGCTACTCAATACTACTTTGCTGAGTGTTATTTTGTTCATCATCCTCAATAGAGTAAGGAACTTCATTTTCCCTTAGTCTCTTAGGTGCATGATTTTTAGTACCATGTTTCATGGGAAATACATGTTCGAAAAATCTAGCATTTCTTGACTCAATGATGATATTTTCATGAATATCATCAATTTCAGATTTGTGTACCAAAAATCGATATGCGGCACTGTTTTGTGCATATCTAATGAATACACAATCAATTGTCTTTGGTCCAATTTTGACCTCCTTTGGTTTTGATACCTCTACTTTGGCAAGACACCCCCAAACTTTTAGGTATTTGTAGGATGGTGGTCTGTTTTTCCAATGTTCATAAGGAGATTTAGATATTTTCTTTCGAGGTATTTTACTTAAAATATGATTTGCCGAAAAAATAGTTTCTCCCCAAAAGTTATCTGGTAAGTCAGCACTAGTTAGTAAGGCATTCATCATTTCTTTAAGAGTTCTATTTTTTCGTTCGGATATACCATTGGATTGAGGTGAATACGGGGCTATAATTTGATGTATAATTCCATGCTCAACACAGAATTCCTCAAATGGAGACTCGTATTCTCCTCCTCTATCACTTCTTAAAGATTTTATTTTCTTGTTGACTTGATTCTCAACTTCTTCCTTATACTGTTTAAACATTTCAAATGCTTCGTCCTTACTTCTAAGGGGATATACATGACAGTATCTGGAATAATAATCAATGAATGTAATAAAGTCTCTTTTTCCACCTCTAGTTTGACACATTTTCAAATGGCATACATCAGTATGTATTAAGTCTAGAGGTTATGTTTCTCGTTCAACATGATGAAACGAGGTTCTTGTCAATTTTGCTTCTGCACAAACTTGACATTTATAGTTGGAATTTATATTGCATTTTGGTATAAATTCTAGATTAATTAATTTTCGAAATGTATCAAAGTTTACATGGCCTAATCTAGAATGCCATATGTCAGAAGATTCAACAATGTAAGCAGAAGATTCACTTTTATTCATATTAGTGCGTAATACAATAGTGGTTACATTTGCTTTAAATAAACCATCATACACATATCCTATTCCAACATAAACTCCACTTAAATTGTTCGGGAGACGTGGTCAAAGCCCGGTGGATAATCATTCTTGGAAAGAACAAATTTATCAGCTTCAATGATCAATTTGAAGCCATGCTTGCTCAGCAACGATCCTGAAATCAGGTTTTTACGAATTTCTGGAACATGGAGAACATCATTTAAAGTCGGTTCCTTTCCAGAAGTCAGTTTCAACACAACTTTTCCTTTTCCTTTGACCTTTGAAGTGGAAGAATTGACCATAAAAAGTTGTTCAGCATCAGTTGCAAGTTTATAGGTTGTAAACATCCACTTGTTAACACATATGTATCGAGTGGCTCAAGTGTTTACAAACCATTCCTTTGAGTTACCAACAAGGTTGCATTCTGATATTACTGCACGGAAATCAAGATCAGAAATGCCTTTCGAAACATTAGTCGTATTTGCTTCTAACTTCTTCTTTTTAGGTGCACGACATTTGGCGGCTTTGTGCCAATTGTGGCAAGAACCCAGAAATTTCTTTGACTTCTTAAGAGCATTCTCCCTTTTCCTTTTGTTAGTCTTGTCTGACTCAACAACATTTGCTTTGGCAGCAATATTTTGTGAAATCTTTTCTCAGAATTTCTATTATCTTCCTCAATGCATAGCCGAACTATGAGATCTTCCATTGTCATTTCCTTACGCTTGTGATTAAGGTAATTTTTGAAGTCCTTCCAAGAAGGAGGTAATTTCTCAGTAGTTGCAGCAACTTGAAATGTCTCGCTAAGAGTCATCTTTTCATCTTCTAATTGACGGATGATAAGTTGCAGTTCTTGGGCTTGACTTATCACCGTCTTTGAGTCAACCATTTTGAAGTCTAGAAATTTTCCAGCAATGAATTTATTCATGCCTGCATCTTCAGTTTTGTACTTCTTTTCCAGAGCCAACCAGAGTTGTTTGGACGTTGCAAAAGCACAATAGACATTGTAGAGGCTATCATCCAGACCATTTAGAATATAGGTTTTGCACATGAAATCTGAGGTTGTCCAGATATTAAGTGCCTCTACTTTAGTAGCATCAGGTTCGAGTTATTCTACCATAGGAGCTTCTTCAGTCAAGAACTTGGCAAGGCTTAATGTTGTTAAATATAACAACATTTTCTATTTCCAGTGCTTGAAATTGATTCCATTGAGCTTCCCTGGCCTTTCGCCATGAGACAGAGTCATTGTTGGAAGCACAGGCGCTGGCTGAGCAGTTGTCACCGTCTGAATCGGTGCAAAATCAGTGCTGCTGTTTTTCGTCATCTGCAACAAATATTGTTTCAAGATTGTTAGAACTTTCGTAATTACATAATTGTATTACAAACAGACAAGAACAACAACCAACGTTAATCAATTATGCAACAATTGTCATGTCAAAGTGTGTTTACAATAATAACAGAAAGCATAACCGATTTGTGCACAAGATTGAAGATAAACAGAAAGTATTCTATTTCAATAATGTCCGAGTCCAGAAATTTTTCTGTTTCCTTGAAATAATATTGTCGTCGTATGCACCAATCGATGTAGTTGCAATTTGTTTCCCAGGTAAAAACGGACCAACTCCATTGCGTAGTGCCAGCAAATGGAGCTCTAACGAACTGAAGTTGATTACAGAAACTAGATCAGAGGATTACTTTGAAGAAGAAGAAGAAGTAATGCAAGCAGAAAAAAGTGAATTCTGTCTTGTTTTGGGCAGTGTATATATATGCAAGGAGGAGTGCCTGCTCACATGCATTAGTAACCGTCAGAATAGGAAAGGTTGTGAGCCTTTAACCACCCGGTTATTAATATGCGTACGTTGAGAATTCAAATGGTTGTACTCATTCAGCTAACAGACATTCCTTTCGAATTCTGGACTGAACGGACACACTTTTAAAATTCTGAGAAAAAATATTCTCATGTTAGTGCACTAGCCCAATCAGCAACCGTCGGCCATATCCAATCAAGAGACCTAGGCCCAAGGCCCTTATCTTTGACATTTTAATGTATTATTATGTCATAGCCATGCCCACATCCTCATATTATCCTTCTCCTTTCTATTTTACATAAGCCTACCTGGCTTCTAATATATTAGGAGAAATTGTGCTAATATTTCTATGATGTGGGACTTTAAATGTCGTTGTCTCTTCTTCTTCCCACTTTCCTCTTTCTTTGCTCATTCATTTCTAGCAGTTATAACAAGATAATTAATTGATTTGAGCTCTTCGATATATACTTGTGAAATACAAGTGGTATTTATTCAATTAGTATACACATTTTAGTATCTTGAGGGTTTGAATTCATGATCACTAGGACTGTATTCTAAAGCAACATACCACTTGTCATTTGAGCTAATTAAGTCGTTGACAAGCTATACAAATTTTGATATAATGTTTAATTTTATTTTTGGTAATAATAATGGTGTAATCGTCAAAATCCAATTTGATAATCTTTTAGAAAAGCAGAAATTTACGAGAGATAGAAAATTCTACATAAATTCTCCTAATTAGATAGTTTTGCACATCTGTGACCAAAATGATAGTTTTGCACTTCTTTGACCAAAATGACTACTTATTGGTTTTGCATCCCTGTTTTATAATCAAATTGTAAAGTTGGTCCATTGCATCCTAAATCATGTAGCTTACTTAAGTGCTTCGCTTATATCGCATCTGTTAAATATTTTCACTGTCCAGATCCATTTAATTTTAATCTTCTATGTATTTCTTTTATAGATTGGTTGGATTTAAGAATCATTTTCATTGTTAGATTGAATTTTTTTATGCTTTCCAATGATATTTCATTGAAACATAAGCTCTTTTAGAAATCATTTTTTAACGAAGCTTTTGGTTACCTTTCTGAAATGTAGGTGTATTATTAATTGTAAATTCAATTAAACTATTGCCCTTGTTAAGTAAATTATTGTAAACTATGTTAGTTATTTATCATATTTTTCAAAGATAGTCAATTTTGTTAATTGTAATTCACTGACATTTAAACATCTTGAATAAGTTTTACTTATTCATACAGTTTTTTAATTTTGAAACATTACATTAGACATTTTCTATAACATGATGCGATTAATTATGCATGAGTTAAAACCTAACGAAATTTTGATTGTATTTGAGTGGTATAATTTTTTAACTACACATTGGTAAGTAGTTAAAGCAGAGCCAACTTAGTTAAGTTTACTTCATTTAAGTAAACACTTTTTTTAAAGGAAACGACCGATACTAAAAGAGTTTTATTTCATTTGTTAGTGGGCTTAATTAAACACTTTCAACGACATCAATGAAATGCAATTAATAGAACCATATCGAAGTAGTTTTGAAATGCTTTAATGATGTAGTTTAAATAGCATTATTTTGAAGCAACTGAACTATTCATTTTAGCAAATTTTTAACAATGTCTTCTTATTATAGTCAAAATTACAGTTGATGTATGCAATTTCAACCGCGACATAGTGTTTTGTGTAGTTCAAATTACATATGACATATGGAATAGGTTGTAAATTGGTCGGACCAGTCCAAACAGAGGTGTGTTCAGTTTCAGTCCTAAATAAAATCGAGCCGAACACGAACCAAACAAAATATTTTCCAGTACAAATTTCGTTGTTCCAGTTCATGTCATAAATGAAATCGGTCAGACACGAACAGGAACACGGACATGGATATTAATTATATGAAATTTCATACTCTTAATTAGACTTTCTCCTTACTATTCCCAAAATTATAAGAAATACAGATGAATTAGAACGAGAACGAACCAGGCATGATTTATCTCATACAAATTTTGGTGTCCTAACTCGTATCCTAAATGAAAATCGAATGGACTTAGATGAGCATATTACTGTCACGGACGTGAATGACACCGGACATTCGTACAAAATTTATGGCCATAATATGGAAATTCAACCACGACGTATCAATACAATTCTCTAAGTCGAATGTAGACATTTTAAGTGTAATTACTTTGAAAGATGCAGTTACAATACTGATTTTATGTTTGTTTGATCAAGACGAACCATATGCGTGTGTGTGTTGAATTAAAAAAAATATTGCTTTACTAAAAGTCGAATTTGAAATTTGAAAATTTTACGTGTACGCAATGTCCATTAATTGAAAGATACAAATTTATGATTTAGCAGTGAATACAACATGTTAAATCGATGGTTTGTGAAAAAGTCATGATAATTTAATTGTTGAAATACAACATTCTATCAAGTGTCCATCAATGGCTTCACTGCCATTTCCCCCTTCCCTAAATTCAACCCTTCCCATCAACAGTCAATAGTCTACCCCTTCTTTCAATCCGCCGCTAATACCCATTCCACCAGCGCCTTACCCTCCTCAATCAATGTCACCCGACACGATCCCTTGAAGTCATTCAAATGGTCATCCGTGTTTGATGTCAAGCCAAGAAATGCTGGAGCTTTCTCTTCCTCCTCCATTGCTCTTCGATTTGTTGGAAAGAGACCATTGCCCACTAACAATATTGTTCAAGCAGGTGTGGATACGTGGAAAGAGTACCTCATCGGTTTCCTTTTAGACAAATTTATGTCCTACACCATGGTGCTTAACCATCTCAAACATGTTCAGAAACTAAGTGGTTCTATCAAAGTCAAGTCAAACGACAACTTATTCTTCTTTCAATTTTCCAGTGTAGAAGACAGAAAAAAATTGTTGAAACGGACCTAGTCATCATTAATAAGTTATTCATCGTCCAACCATGGGAATCGTCTATAAGCAACTCAGGTTCGTTTATAAGAAATGTATCTACATGGATTAAGTTAACTAATATTCCACTATATGCTTGGTCACTGTTAAGTATAAGTTAGCTTGTGGCACAAGTAGAGAAATTTTTGTGTATGGATACTACTACTAAGAGATTTGAGAGGTTAGAATAAGCGAATTGCATTGTAGAAATTACGGTTGATGACGACTTGCCTAATGTTTTCCCAGTTCAACTTGTTGATGGATCTAAGCACCTGATTTATATTCAGTATCTCTGGAAACCATAACTTTGTATTGTGTAAAATTTTCGGACATGATAATGCTAATTGTTCCAGTAGTAGCAAGAAAATTGAACCACCCCTTGAAAAAATTACACATGATAGTGTTAAGGTAATTACTAGTGACACCAAAGTAGTTAATAGTAGTGTGGATTTGTCTGCAGTTGACCCTGCAGTATGTAAGAAGAAAGTTTAGAGGAAAATCATTGGGAAAAACAATAGAATCAGACCTTTAGTTCTTAGTAAGTATATCAAAGGTAAGGAAGTCTTGCAAATAGGTACGCACAGCCTTGTTGGAATGCTGAAAGTGCCTAAACCAGTATGATAGTTGGTCCCTCAACTTCCAGTTGTGTAGAACCTTTTAAAACTAATATGGTTACTGATAATGGCATAGGCACTTCCAATTGCTTTAATGTTTTGGAATAGTTTTGTTAAAAAGAGAATGACTTGAATGTAGAATGGGGACAAGAAGAAGTGGAAATTGTTAATAAGACAGATCGACATTGTAAAGAAGAATGCAATATTATTCATACCAGTGTAAATGTGAAACATAGTGATGTTAATGTGATGGATAATCAATGTAGTGTGGAGAAAAGACGGAGTGTGGACTTTCTTGCTTCACATTCTAAAATGGGAGAGCTCTTGTCTGATGTTCTGAATTCTGGCCAGAGCAGGACTGGTGGTAATGAAGAGAATTTGCAAACAAGTGATGCGTTAAGTGACAGGACCATGGCTGGTGGTAATGAAGAGAAAATGCAAACAAATTATGTATTTATCGACAAGACAATAGATGGTGAAGTCAAAGAAACTCAAGTGAACTTAGTCGCAACTAAAAATACTTTTGTTTCTAATGCATTTCAGTTCAAACCCGGTTTCCTAAACAAGCAAAGTCCATCTAATAAAGCTGCAGCAGTAGAAATATCCTCCTCTCCTTCTAGTAAGACTCCAGATATGCTTTTGAATGCAAATGGTTCCTCCATTGAGAAATCTGCTTCTTTTTCTAAGAAGAAATCAAAAAATAGCCAAGCTAACCCATATGAACATCTAGTTCCACCTGGTGCCTACAAAGCACCTCCCACACTATCTTCAACTATAAATGTAGCTTGTTCAATCTCACTCCTTTCTTCTTCTCTTCCGGGGTACAAGGAACTCAACGGTCCTTTCACTTGTACAAAAAGAACGATCTCTTGAAGGGTTTGCATTTCACCAATGATTAACTGTTGGTCTGGGTGTTGTGTCTTTAGTTGGCATATGGTAATAGAAAGCGGCATTTTAAAATAATGAGTTTGGTTTAGGCATGTACTTGTGGTTGTGTAACTTGCTTGTAATCTGAATTGATTGTCTATGTCCTTCTCTTTGCTGCATGGAAGTCTTTTCTATTGTAGTAGATATGCATTGTGTATATCTCCTGTTTTCCATGTACTTATTATTATGATATAATAAAAGGTATCACAGGTCATTTTAAAAACCGATCGGTCTTGCCAAAAAAATAAAAGATATTGAATGTATTAGAAATTGAATTTGAATTTTACTTATTTTTATATGTATGAAATGTCCATTGTATGGAAGATATGAAATTTATGGTTTAATAGTAAACACAGTATGTTAAGCCGATCATTTAAGAAAAAGTCATGACAATTTAATTGTTGAAAATATAACATACGATGAAGTATTAATATCGAGCAATGCTGTGAAGTTAAAGCACTCAACAGATTCAATACGGTGGATGTATAAAAATTTGGAGCACGGATAAAAAATCCCAGTTCAAATTCTAGTTATTAACTTTGTCTGTCTACTTATTTACTTATATCTTGTTTCAATATATATATATATACATATATATATATATATAAACAATATTTTTTATCGTTATAAAATATAAATTTACTTGTCTTTTATATAGTTTAAACATGCATAGTTTAACTTATACATTATCATATGATTTCATAACAATTTTGGGTTACATTATCACAAATAATATTTGTAACTTGATATTAATTTTGATTTCTTATTAAGATTTATAAAAGCTTAAATATTTAACCTAACAAAGCAAAAAAATAGCGGGATATAGCGAATGACTCTAAGATAATATATATAAAACTCGTACTTAACGCTTTTACAATTATATAAATGATAAATTAATAGTCAGTTTAATTTTAATTAGTACATTCTAAATCTTATATAAAAACATTTCCAGATATATGTAAATAAACGTAAACATTTATTTAGCTTAATTAAATTTAATTGAATATTTTAGTATTTGTTGTTCTAAAAATATATGTTAAAAAATTCAATCAAAAACTAATTTAATAATTTTTATAATGTAAAAATGACAATTTTCAATTTATTTCTTTTATAGAAGATATAGCGGGAATAGCGGAATGTAGCTGAAATAACGGGATATATCGGGGATATTAGAATATAGCGGGACTTAAAGCAGAAAGGCAATTTCAGAGGCTATTTGTAAATAATGTAGTGATAGAAATCTGCTACAGGATATAGCGGGGATATAGCCGGGTAATAGCAGAGCATTAACTACACAGAAGCAATGTTAGTCATATCATGGTTTTCACTGAAAAAACATCCAAACAAAAATTTAGAAAGGTAATGTTATAATCATTATAATCCAACATCAAGTTACCCATTCATCGCATATTTCCAACTCCTTGAATTTCTCTAATTCAAAAGTATGAAACTCTAGTCATTAGTCAAATTTTTAATATAATCTAGTTTATATAATGAGATGAATGTCGTTGAATGAAAACATATTTAAGCTAAATAGGATTTGCTCACTCGTTGACAATTCACTTTGGGTAATGAAACATATTAAAAAAAAGCTTTATTTGAATTAAAATTTTACAAATACGTGGAATTACAGTTTTAACCAAAGGTTACTACTTGCAATTAGTTCGCTCAGAAACCAGCTTTTCAAATTGAATGTGTGATTGTGAATGGAAAAACATAACCAATTTTGATTTATCATATTCGTTGCAACGATTTTGTCTTTTTAATCTATAAATACAATTTTTTGTTTCTTCTATGAAATTAAAATCATTTTCTGGTCTAATTTTGTTGTTTAGTCAACAATAAAAATAGTCAAATTTGGATATTACGACTTACATGGTTTTAGCATCATCTATTATCATGTTTCCATTTTTTCTACATCTCAGTTTGAATTAAGGTTAAAACTGAACAACCTTTGTTAAACACTAAAACAAACTTGTGTTTTTTTACTCAGAGTTCGGTTGGCGAATAATGGTGGGTAATAGCGGTCCACAATGAAGCAAATCAACAACCGTGCCTCTCGATCCTCACCGGTTCTCCATTAATATAACAAAAACAACTAACTCTGTTTCTATTGCAGTGAACTCATGAAAATATCTTCTTCCATTCCCAAGAGTTCTGTAGATGTAAGAATGCTACGTCAGAGTCCTATTTTCCGCCGCAATGTTGGATTAGACGATAAAGTTACATACCTCTGTAAGCCAACCAACTCCGAAATAAACGATGCACGTAAGTTGTTTGATGAAATGCTCCTTGCAAATCCAAGGCCTGCAAGCATCAAGTTTAACAGTTTTTTCACAAATATCGTTCTAAAGAGAAATAAATCTCTTTATCATCTAATCTTATCATTCTATAGTAACATAAGGCTGAATAATGTACCCCTAGAAGTAGTTGGTTATGGGATCGTTATCAACACTTGTGTTCTCATGAATCATATCAAAGTTGCTTTTGGCATTTTCGGATCTATGGTCAGGTGTTGCGAAAACGGTGGTCCTATTATTTTTAGTATTCTGATCAGAGGTCTTTGTTTGAATAAAAGAGTTAATGAAGCGAAAGTCTTGCATGAGAAAATGATTCTTTTTGGCTGCAAACCAAATGTCTACACTTACACTGCTCTCTTCAAAGGTTATTGTAGTACTGGAAAAATCACATCAGCTTTTGAATTGATAGATAAAATGGCAATAAATTATGTCTATCCTAATGAGTGTACATACAATGTTATTATAGATGGGCTGTGCAAAAAAGGTCATATGGAGAAGGCATCAAGGTTGCTAATAGAAATGAACAAGTATGATATTAAACCAAATGTCTTTACCTATAATGCTCTTATAAATGGTTATAGCAAACATGGTGATATGGACATGGCTTCGAGGATGTTAAAAGAAAAGAATGCATATGGTATGAAACCAAACGTTGTTAACTATAATGCTCTTTTAAATAGTTATTACCGATGCAGCAAATGGAATCAAGGGCATCAAGTATTAAAGGAAATGTTTGATAAAGGTATCTCACCAGATGAAGTTACATATAGAACAATCATAAACTCTTTTGTTATGCACGGGGTAACGGTTGATGCAACAATTTTGTAAAAACAATGGTTAAAAGAGGTTTAAAACCAGATATGATCACTTACAATACACTGCTGCATGGATATTCCCTTGAGGGACAACATGAAAAGGTATGTGGCTTACTTGAATCCATGAAAACCGATAATTTCAACCTGACCTATATTGTTATAATTCGTTGACTAATGGATATGTTAAGAACAATATGGTGGATGTTGCATTAGTTTTATTTAAAAAGATGCAGACCTAAGGAGTGGAACCTGATGTGGCCACATGCACCACATTACTGGGTAGACTTCTGATACTTCAAAGGTTGGGTGATGCTCAAAACGTCTTAGACCATATGATCAATAAAAATATAGCACCAAATGTGGTAACGTATAACTCTTTGATATCTGCTTATGGAAGACTAGGTAAAGAGAATATGGCTTATGAATTTCTCAATGAAATGACAGATAAAGGAATATAACTCATTGTCTTTGGATTCAATACATTGATTGACAAGCATTGCAAAAAGGGATCAACAAAAGAAGCTCGTCAATTATTGGATGCGATGACTACAAAAGGCATAGAACCTGATGTTGTAACATATACTACATTGATTCATGGATATGGTTTGGTTGGTGAATTAGTGAAAGCCATTGAAATATATGATATGATGCTTTAAAATGGGCATACTTGTTGTGATATGCGATACTATATATGTTGGATTGAAGAGGACGAAGATAGCTTTAAGTCGGAGGTGACCGTTCGCAAATCGGAGCTCGTATGGAGGAGATATGAGCAGGAAGGTACAGTTTTCAATGGTCTGGAGCGACAGACGTCTGTCATAGGGGATGTCAGACGTATGACTGTAGGGAATTGGTTTCCCGAGAGCTCAGACAGACGTCTGACACTTCCCTTGCAGACGTCTGTGCTGAGTGGTTTTGCCCAAGTAATCTCTGGAAGAGGACAGACGTCTGTCAGGAGGTTCGACAGATGTCTGAGCGGGTTTTGGGCTATTTTCGGGCTGAAGATTAGCAAACTGATTTGTGACTAATTCGGGGGGAAATTTGGGTAATTGGCCAACCTCTATTTAAGCTATTTTCTGAAGTGGATTAAAGAGAGCTTTGAGAGCTTGAAGACTTGATTTGGGATCATGGGTTTATTCTCAAGGGAGAATTAGGGTTTATAGCCTAATTCCAATTCTTCAATTTTATTCTCCTCAAACTCTTTTCGATATTGAAATATAGTGATTATTGGATCAATCTCTTGTATTCCTTTCATCGTGGTAATAAAATACTCTCTCCAAAGTGGATGTACACTAACAAGATGTTAGTGGAACCACTATAAATCCTTGTGTGATTTATTTTTGCTACTTTGTCATTAGTTTCTTGCTTGTGATTGAGATTTGGATTGTTCGTGATTGGTTGATATTGGTTTGTGACTAGAGTTATTGCTTTGGTTGTTTTTGCAAGTCTAACAACGATCTAGTCTTCCGCTAGCGCTTTGTGGTTTAGATATCGTATTTGAGTGGTCTTGAATCAGATTAATCACAACGGTTACAACAGTTGGTATCAGAGCTGTTCTGGTGCTTGTTAGGTGTTTGTGAAAATGCCGTAGACGGATAGTAGCTCGGTAACTCCTTCAACCGGAAGTCCAAATATTGTGGTGCCTTATGTATGGGGTTCGTATGCGGCGTCGGGTTCTCAATTGGTTATTGACAAGTGGAATGGTGATAATGACTTTGAGAAGTGGCAATGGAAAATGAAATCGGTTCTTAGGCGGAATGGGGTGCACCGAGTAGTATTTGATACTCACTTATTGCCAAGTGATATCTCAGATGTTGAGAGAGGGGAGATGGAGGAATGGGCTTACACTACTCTTCAACTTTCTATGGGGGAGAATGTGATCTCCGAAATTAGTGGTGAGACTACTGCTAAAGGTATTTGGGACAAGTTAGAAGAACTTTATATGAAGAAGTCGCTCACTAATCGTTTGATCTTGTTGCGAACGTTTTTTACCTTCAAGATGAAGGAGGGTAATTCGCTTTAGGCACATTTGAGTGACATTGATGACTTGCTCATGAAGATGAAGGCCGTTGATTTGAAGATCGAGGAAGAGCAAAAGGCAATGATATTATTGTGTTCATTGCCGGATCGCTATACGGGATTCTCAAATAGTTTGATCTATGGTCGGGATACCTTGACTCTAGATGATGTCAAGACGGGTTTTCTTAGTGAGGAATTGAGAGATCAAATGAAGGAGATGAGTGAGGGTAGTGTGGAGCTAGTAGTAGTCACAAGTTGTTTGTGGAGAAAGAAAAGAGTGTGAAGAAAGGAAACCGGGGGCGTTCTAAATCAAGAAAACCCGGTGGAAGAGGTAAATCGAAAGAGAGAAATGGGCTTTATTTTCAGGAAACCGGGACATTGGAAGAATGAATGTCCGGACAAAGATAAGAAGGAAGTAGCATCTTCATCCGTGGCGGTGGAGAGTGGGGATGGTGAGATAGATGAGAATGTGTTGACGGCGGTAGCATCGGGTGTTTCGGGTAACGAATGGGTACTCGATTCGGGAGCGTCGTATCATATGACACCAAATAGAGATTATTTTTCGTCCATTGAGGTCAAAGAGGGAAATGCAATTGCTATAGGAAATGGTGCTATTTGCAAGTCGATGGGTAGTGGCTCCATGCAAATAAGGATGTTTGATGGAGTTGTTCGCACGCTCACCAATGTTAGCTATGTTCTAGGACTTAGGAAGTCGCTTATATTTTTGGGGCAATTGAATTCTCTAGGATGCAAGATCACTATCGACAAGGATTGCTTGAGGGTTTCTAAGGGGGCACTTGTGGTTATGAAGGGTGCTAAGACTCGTGGTATATATTTGCTTCAAGGTGTGACCATAGGAGGTGAGACTTGTGTGGGTGTTGATAGTTCTCGTGACTTGGATGCGACACGGTTGTGGCATTTGAGATTGGGTCATGTCTCGGAGAGGAGTTTGGATATTCTTCGGAAACGGGAGATGATTGATGGTGAGAGTTTCAACAAACTAGAGTTTTGCGAGGAATGTGTCATGGGGAAGCAAACAAGGGTATCATTCGATGAAGGCAAGCATGACTCAAAGGAGGTTCTTGAGTATGTTCATTCGGATGTTTGGGGACCGGCACCGGTTGCTTCTTTGGGAGGAGCAAGGTATTATATCTCTTTCATTGATGATTTGTCTCGAAAGGAATGGGTGTATGTAATGGGGGACAAGTCGGAGGCATTTGCTAAGTTCAAAGTGTGGAAGGCTCTTGTTGAGAATGAGTGGTAAGACTTTGAAGGTGTTAAGGACCGACAATGGTGGCGAATATGTCTCGCGTGAATTCTTGGAATATTGTAAGCATCACGGGATCCGAAGACATTTTACTACACCGGGAGATCCGCAATCTAATGGAGTAGCGGAGAGAATGAACCGAACTCTACTTGAGAAAGCTCGATGCTTGAGATTGACATCGGGTTTGTCTAAGGGATTTTGGACCGAAGCTTTGTCAATCGTGGTGCATATTGTGAATCGAATTCCTGCTCGGCCATTGGTAACAAAATTACGGAGGAAGTGTGGAAAAGGAAGAGTGTTGATTTGAGATATCTTCGTGTGTTTGGTAGCCCGGTTTATGTGCATGATCCGGGGAATGATAAGCTTGGAGCTAGGGCATTCAAGGGGATCTTGCTTGGTTTCACGGATGGCGTGAAAGGCTATCGGATTTGGAATCCAGAAACGAAGAAGGTTGTTAATTCTCATCATGTCACTTTTGATGAGTCAGCTTTATTCAAGGTGAATGAGAGCTCATCGGACGTTCCGGATTTGGTTCATGGTGAATCAAAGGAGAAGGAAGTCATTCCCACATTCCGTCCAAGTGGTAGTAGAGTTGAAGAAGCTTGTGGGGTTGAAGCAGTTGATGAAACATCACATAGTCCACATGGTTCCTCTAGTGATGATGTTGGTGATGTACATGATACTAGAGAAGTTTCGACTCAAGGTGGAGCCGAAAGGGGTTTGGGTGATAGTATTGCTACTCGGGTTGGTCGACGTGCAATAAGGCCTCCCGAAAGATATGGTGATTGAAACTACCTTAGCTTTAGTGATCATTTGGACTATGCTCTCAATGTAGTCCAAGATGAGCCGATGGACCTTGATGACGCCATGGAGTCGAGAGAGAGCTCAAAGTGGATTTGCGCCATGGAGGAAGAGATGCAATCGCTTATGAAGAACCGAACTTGGGAGTTGGTTCCACTTCCTCAAGGAAACCGTTCTATGGGGTGCAAATGGATTTACAAGGTGAAGGATGATGGAAGGTACAAAGCAAGGTTAGTGGCAAAGGGGTTCTCACAAAGGAAAGGAAAGGAGTATGATGAAATTTTTGCACCGGTGGTTCGTCATACATCTATCCGAGTTTTACTAGCCATAGTTGCTATCGATGACTTGGAGTTGGAGCAACTTGATGTGAAAACCGCATTCTTGCATGGAGACTTGGATGAAGACATCTACATGGAGCAACCGGAAGGGCTTGTTGTAGATGGTAAGTCTAATATGGTTTGCAAGTTGAAGAAATCAGTATATGGGTTAAAGCACTCGCCTAGACAATGGTACAAGAGATTCGATCATTTCATGCTTGAAAGTGGCTTCCATCGAAGCATCAAGGATGCTTGCGTATATTTCAAGAGGTTGGGAAATGATTGTTGGGTGTATTTACTCTTGTATGTGGATGATATGCTCATTGCTTCCAAGGATCAAAATGAAATCAACAAGTTAAAGATGCTTTTGAAACCGGAATTCGAGATGAAGGATCTTGGAGAAGCAAGAAAAATCTTGGGCATGGAAATAGGAAGGGACCGAAAGCGTTTTGAGTTAAGATTGACTCAAAAGGGGAAAATAAATTTGCACCGTAAAGTTCATCTAATAAATCATCCACCACGTTCCGTTCAGAATTAGATGTAGTTACAATGGCTTCCTCATGGCGATCGTTTTTTGACAATTCAAAAAACGTTTTTTCTTCTCTAAAATCTTCTTTCTCCTCTCATATATCTTCTTTGAACGTTGAAAACGTGGAGAACGTTAACAATATTTCTACTGTTCCATCGTTTAAGGATGTATTGTTACGGCCAGCTGTAAAGCGTAATCCAGATCTAAATAATTTTAATTATAAAAAGCCATCTTCTAAGCCGTCTCCTCGTATCCATAACAAATATAATGAATTTCTCAATAACATCAAATCAAAAAATGGCTGCTTCAGGTGTGGATCGACAGATCACTGGGCAAGATCATGTCAAAATCCAGTTATTTGTTTTAAGTGCCATAAATCTGGGCATAAGGGTTTTAATTGCATGTCTCACCATCTCTCTTCCTCAAAAAGGGCTGAAAATAAATCTTCAAACCAAATCTCGGCAAATCGATTTCCAGAATCGTTCAAGTGGGCTAGATCGCTGGTCTCTGTCACTATCGTGAATGGATCCTTCTCTATACGTCAGATTGAAGAGCTTCTGAAAATAAATTTGGCCGTCGCGCTCAAAATTAGGATTGGAATGTCAAACGCATGGGAGACGAGTTCATTGTTCGTTTTCCATCTCACCCACTGACTGTCAACTTTCAATACACTTTCAATTTGTCCATGGGGAGGATTTGTTTGAGGAGGTGGAGCCCAAGGATAGGCAGCTTGTCGAGGGAGAAGGAGACTCTCTGGATTCTGATAAGGAAGGCACCTGTTGTCTGTCGGAAATTGGACGTTCTCCAAGCAGCATTAGCGGACGTTGGCGAGGTGGAGAGAGTGCAGTATGGGGTGATTCATGATGCAGATTATACCTATCTGTGAGCCAAGATAACTAAAGAAGTGGGCAAGCCGCTGCCTTTGTCAGTGGCAGTTCCAATCAAGGATTTTTCTCATGTGTTGCATTTACAGAGGTGTGAAGAGGATTCAGGACCCAAAATCAACCTTCCCCTCTTTAAGCAGAAAGTGTTTACAACTGACAATGATGGGAGACTTAAAGTTATTTATAGTAAGGATGGGGGTGCCAAAATGCATGTGGGTGATGTGAGTAATCCATTGACTGATGCCTCGGGCAATGACGAAGAAGATACTGTGGAAGCAAGAGGGAACAATGTGAATTATGTTGTTCGACTTGATGATGGAGTTGCTGTAGAGGTGGATGTGAATGGTCCTATTGTGGGCGTTGGTAATGATTCTCGAAACATTGTTCCTGTTAATGAAGATGAAGGTATTGGTTTGAATGACCTTGATGAAGATAATGAGGCGCATGATGATGGGAACAGTGTTGGTAATGAAGTGCATGGTGACGATGTTCATGGTGACGAGTTCGATGAGCAAGTGAGGGATAATGAAGCAAAAGAGTCTGGAGCTTTGGCTTTTGCTCCAGCCAGTTCATATGAATGTTCAACATCAAGAGGCAAGGGTAAACGTGCTTTGGATTCTGGCATTGTTATGTTGCGTCGTAGTGCGCGTGCAATGGGTCATCCTATGGCAGGTAGCATTCTTGTTCCTGTAATTCTTAATTCTTTGACCGGTGAACAATTTCATGCTATTGCTAGTAAATCTGGTTTTGTTTTGAGTGATGATGTAATTAGTGATATTAAAAATAAAGAAATTGAGAGGGCTAACGTTTCACCATGATAATTGTCACCTGGAACGTTAGGGGCTTAGGAACTCTTGATAAGTGTCGTAGAGTAAAGAACTACCTCAAGTCTGTAAAACCTGATATTATTATGTTGCAAGAGTCTAAATTAGAGAACCCTGAACCATTTATTTTTAAATGCTTGGGGTGGGGAGTTATCGACGAATGGGCTTTTATTCCTGCTGTGGGCTCCTCTGGTGGTATTTTTACTGGATGGAGTAGTGATTCCTGGGCTCTAAAACAAGAAATTAAACAAACTTTTTGTTTGCATGTGACTTTGGAATGCAAAATCACCAATATCTTGTACTTCTTTTCTAATGTTTATGGACCCAATACTAGACATGAGAGAATGACATTGTGGGAAGAAGGATTGGTTTTTCATAATCTTATGGCTGGTCCTTGGGTGATTGGTGGCGATTTTAATGTTACTAGATTTTCTTTTAAGAGAAATGTTGAGAGAGCATCTGGATTGGGTGATATGAGTGATTTCAATGAATTTGTTGGTGTTTGTGGCCTCATTGACTTACCTATGACCAATAGAAAATATACTTGGAGTGACGGTAGAACCCCTCCTACCTTAGTTCGCCTTGACCGCTTCTTTATTAACTCTGATTTTGAGGACTTGCACCCCCTAACCATTCAAAAAGGCCTTTCTTCCCTTATTTCCGATCATTTCCCGGTGGTCCTGGACACCAATGTTGCGTTTAAAAGAAAAAGGTTTTTTTAATTTGAGAATATGTGGTGCATTAAACCAAATTTTGATGAGATGCTTCGACAAAAATGGCTGGAATTTCGTAGTTTTGGCGATGCAGCTAGTAATTTTTGTAGAAAGATGAGACTATTGAGAAAATTTCTTTCTAAATGGAATAGAGAGGTTTTTGGTAATATTAGAGTTAAAAAACGACTTGAAGCTGAGATTTTGGAACTTAATGTACTGGAGGAATCCAGGAATTTAGACGAGACCAAACGAACTTTGTTGAAGAATAAAGAAAGAGAGCTTCTCATAGCAATTGATCAAGAAGAGATTTTTTGGAAGCATCGTTCGAGAACTCAATGGTTGAAACATGGTGATAGTAACACGAGCTACTTTCATAGAGTAGCAAATGGCAGGCGCAGAACAAATATGATTTGCAGCATTTGGAAGGATGGAGAAGAAATTTGTGACCAACAGAGAATAGGTGAAGTGTTTACTGATTATTACAAAAGTATCTTTGGTGAAAGAAATGAAAATCAGGGGAATGTAAATTGGAGCATGTTGTACCCAACTAATATTAATTTAAGTGGCATTGATTCTGAATTCTCGGAGGAAGAAATTATGGCGGCCCTGAATGAGATGCCTAGTGACAAAGCCCCTGGTCCTGATGGCTTTCCAAATTCTTTTTATAAAAAATACTGGCATTTGATCAAGCATGACGTCATCAGCATCTTTAATGAATATCATGCTGGCTCCTTGAGGCTAGATTTGCTCGGGTATGCAAATGTGGTTTTGATACCCAAAAAGGATGGTAGTGTCTCTGCTGCAGACTTTAGACCTATTAGCCTGTTGAATAGTAGTTTCAAGTTGATCACTAAAGTTCTTGCAAATAGGTTAAAAACGAGAATGGATGCACTAGTTGATATTTCGCAGACGGCTTTTATTAAAGGTAGATTTATTCTTGATGGAGCTGTGCTTGTTCAGGAAGTCATCTCTCATAGTGATAGGAATAATGTACCTTGTGCAATTTTAAAGCTGGATTTTGCTAAGGCTTTTGATACTGTTGATTGGAGATTTATCATTGACTTGCATCGAGCGCGAGGTTTTCCTGCTAAATGGATATTCTGGATTCAAAGTATTTTAACTTCTAGCAGATCAAATGTTTGTGTTAATGGTGTGGCGGGCAACACTATTGTTTCCAAACGTGGCTTGCGACAAGGAGACCCTCTTTCCCCTTTACTTTTCGATTTGGCAGCCGATGTTTTTTGTCGGATTCTTCAAGTGGCAAGTGCAAATGACATCATTCATAGTTTTGGTAGAGATCATATCATTGGGGGTATCAACTCTTTACAATATGCTGACGATACCATTATATTTAGTAATCTAGATTACAAATACATTGCCTCTTTAAAATTCATACTTTATGCATTTGAAAGTTTATCTGGATTAAAAATTAATTTTCATAAGAGTAGTGTTTACACTCTGGGTTGTAGTGTCGATGTAACCAGGAAATGTGCTGAGATGCTCAATTGTAAGGCAGATTCGTTTCCTCTCAATTATCTCGGTGCGTGCATCCGTCCAAAAAGACTGATGAAGAGGGACTGGCAAGTTGTTATTGACAAGGTTGATCGGAGGCTGGCGAGATGGAAAGGAAACTACTTATCTAAGGCTGGTAGACTTGTGTTGGTGAATTTGGTTCTTTCAGCTATTCCTTTGTACTGGCTCTCTTTTTACTCCTGTCCAGGATGGGTGATTGAGAAAATTGATGTTGTTCATCGCAATTTCTTCTGGACTGGAACTAAAGACACACGCAAAGTTTGTTGTCTCGTGTCGTGGGAACAGGTTTGTAAATCAAAATATCAGGGTGGCCTTGGAGTTTTAAACTTGAGAAACATGAACTCAGCACTACTTTGCAAATGGATGTTGATGATGTTAAGTGACAAAAAGGTTCTCTGGAAAGAGTGGATACTAAACACTTGTTATGGAGGACGATTTGATTGGAATGTGAATGTCCCTCACTGTTCAGCTTTCTGGCGTGGTGTTATGTCGAATGTACATTGGATGAAAATTGGCATGGGTATACAAATAAAGAACGGACGTAATACTGCATTCTGGCTTGACTGTTGGTTGCTTCCCATTCCACTAAAAGTTGAGTTTGCTGACCTGTACGAAATTGCTTGCAATAAGAACCATACAGTATACGAAATGTATAACGTTAATGCAATCAATTTCAGATGGAGACTCGCTTTTTCCCGTCTCTTGGCTGGTAATGCATTGATTCAATTGAGTTACTTGATTCGTTTGCTTGAAGATATTCAACTCTATGAAAACGAGGATGATGAGTTTGTCTGGAGGATTAACGGAAATAACAAATCTTTTCGTGTAAGTCAGCTTTACAACAAGATGAACTTTGCAGGCAGAAGTTTCGCTGGCTTTGATTCCATGTGGAGCTTTAAAGAGATACCTACTAAGGTTAAAATTCATATGTGGTCGATCATGCATAACAGATTAAACACGATATCGATACTTCATCAAAAAGGTGTTCATATTGAAGGTGGCTGCGTCTTCTGCGCTGATAATGAAGAAACTTACCTGCACTTGTTTGTTGAATGTGATTTTGCCTTCTATATTTGGACGAAATGTTTAGTCAACCTTAATATTTGCTTGGACTGGTCTTGCTTCATCGAGGACCAGTTTCACTTTTGGCACACCATTTATGATTCCCTTCTTGTTTCACCTATGCGACACCTATTTACTGTTTTGAATTTTGCTTATGTGTGGATCTTATGGCATGAAAGAAACTCTCGCAAGTTTAATGTAAAATGAAATCACCTAGTTCCATCATTTACAGCATCCTTAAATTTGTTTCTCATTGGTCAGGCAATGAAGAGATAAAGTTTGTTGATACCATTGGTGCACGTGTTATGGACCGAGCTCGTGGTAGGCGAGACTGATGCTGTTGCACCATGATGTTTCTTCTTTTTGGTTTTCGGCAGCAAGGTACTTTAGCTATTATGGGGATGCCAGATTTATATTATGTCTATTATGGGTCTGTTTTATGTGTATTTTCTGCTGTTATTCCATGCCTGCGTGCATGTGTTTTTTTGTCTGTACATATTGTTGTAAATATTAGTAGTGTGTATGGTGTATGACGTACTAAACTCCACGTTGTACTGGTTTTAACTTTTAATGAAAGAAGGCGTGAATCTCGCGATTCACTACCTTTTATTATCAAAAAAAGATTGACTCAAAAGGAATACATAAAGAAACTGCTTTGCCGGTTTAGCATGGAGGATGCAAAGGCGTTAAATACACCTTTACTTTTGCATATGAATCTTTCGGAGAAGGGATCACCTATCGGGGATAAAGACAAGGCTTATATGGCAAAGGTGCCATATGCAAGTGCGGTTGGTAGTTTGATGTACGCAATGGTGTGTACAAGGCGCGATATTGCAAATGTCGTCGGGGTGGTTAGTCGGTATATGGCTAATCCGGGTAAATTGCATTGGGAAGCCGTGAAGGCTATTAAGAGATACTTGAAAGGCACAACATCTCATGGACTTGTCTTTGGGGGTAGTGATGATAGGAGATGCAAGTTGGTAGGTTATTGTGACACGGACTACGCCGGTGATAGGGATCGGAGGAAATCAACTTCCGGGTATGTCTTCACACTTGGCGGGACGACCATTAGTTGGTGATCGCGATTGTAAACCGTAGTTGCTTTATCCACTATGGAGGCGGAGTTGATTGCCGCTGTGGACGCGGCCAAGGAGGCACTTTACTTGAAGCGATTGTTGTGTGACTTGGGTTTCGAACATGAAAGTGTTGATGTTCGATGTGATAGCCAAAGTGCTATCCATTTGGTAGAGAATTTGGCATTTAGCTCACAGACTAAGCATATTGAGGTGAGGGAGTCATTTCTTGTAGCCATGGATGAGGGCAAGCTAGTGTACCTTAGGAAAGTGCACACAGAGGATAATGCAGCCGATATGTTTACGAAGGCATTGCCATATGGGAAGTTCGAGCATTGCTCGAACTTAATTCCCTTGTTGAGTTGCTAGGTGCCATGGGGTGGCATGAGGTGGAGAGAGTGATTTTGCGTTTGATGGAAAGGAATAGCGGTGAGAGATTGGAAAACTATCTTCATGGTAAGTACTTGTTACACTCCCAAGTACATTGTCTTTTGGTGAGACGGGTTTGTTTTGAATGTTTTCAACACTACATTGGCGGGTGGGGGCATTGCCTGAACTCGTTGGTGTAGTGCAATGGGCGGTGGCCATGCCGGAGCTCATTGGGGAAACATTCAAGGTTGCTTGGTCGAAGGTAAAAGGAAATGCTTAGGTGCATTGGAGTTTGGAGTTGAGATAGTTATAGTATCGAGGTGGAGTGTTGTGATATGCGATACTATATATGTTGGATTGAAGAGGACGAAGATAGCTTTGAGTCGGAGGTGACTGTTCGCAAATCGTAGCTCGCATGGAGGAGATATGAGCAGGAAGGTGCATTTTTCAGTGGTCTGGAGCGACAGATGTCTGTCATAGGGGATGTCAGACGTCCGACTGTAGGGAATTGGTTTCCCGAGAGCTCAGACAGACGTCTGACACTTCCCATGCAGACGTCTGTGCTGAGTGGTTTTGCCCAAGTAATCTCTGGAAGAGGACAGACATCTGTCAGGAGGTTCGACAGACGTCTGAGCGGGTTTTGGGCTATTTTCAGGCTGAAGATTAGCAAACTGATTTGTGACTAATTCGGGGGGCTATTTGGGTAATTGGCCAACCTCTATATAAGCTATTTTCTGAAGTGAATTAAAGAGAGCTTGAAGATTTGATTTGGGATCAATGGTTTATTCTCAAGGGAGAATTAGGGTTTATAGCCTAATTTCAATTCTTCAATTCTATTCTCCTCAAGCTCTTTTTTATATTGAAATATAGTGATTATTGGATCAATCTCTTGTATTCCTTTCATCGTGGTAATAAAACACTCTCTCCAAAGTGGATGTACCCTAACAAGATGTTAGTGGAACCACTATAAATCCTTGTGTGATTTATTTTTGCTACTTTGTCATTAGTTTCTTGCTTGTGATTGAGATTTGGATTATTCGTGATTGGTTGATATTGGTTTGTGACTAGAGTTATTGCTTTGGTTGATTTTGCAAGTCTAACAATGATCTAGTCTTCCGCTAGCGCTTTGTGGTTTAGATATCAGATTCGAGTGGTCTTGAATCAGATTAATCACAATGGTTACAACAATACTCCCAGTACATTTAGTTATAGTGTGTTAATTAATTTATATTTCAAGCATGGAAGGATTTATATGGCTAAAAAGATTGTCAACGAGATGACACATAGGGGTATCTTAAAAACTGTTGTAATTTACACTTCCATGTTAGATGGTATGTATGGTGCTAAGAGGATTGAAGAGGCTAAAGAAATTTATGAAGAGATGATTAATCCAGGCGTTGCTATGAATGATTGCACTTTCATGGTAATGCTAGATGGTCTATGCAAGAATTTAAGAAATGATGAGGCACTAGAATCATTTAATTCGATTCATTTTTAGAAGTTCAAACATGATATCAGGATGTATAAAATTTTAATGTTTGGACTGTACAAAGCTAGTAAAACAAAAGGAGCTAAGGATCTATTTGACACCTTACTTACTCTAAAACTTAGGCCAGATGTGGTTACATTTTCAATTATGGCTTAGTGTCTCATTAAGGAAGGATTATTTAATGAAGTCGATGAGTTACTATTGGAAGTGAAGAAATTTGATTGCTTCCCAAACTCACATATGCTTAACAGTATGGTTAGAGCCTTGGTTGAGAGAGGTGAATTGATGATGGCTATTGGTTATCTAAAAATGTAAAGAAGCAAGGGTTTACTCCTGAGGATAATACGATTAAACCATGCATGTATAAGATTTCAGAAAAGGAAGATTGTCGTAAGTATGTGGATTTGCTTCCAAAGTTTACCCAGCATAATGCAGAGCCAACTCACCAAGTTAGTGCTAAATCGAAAGCTTTGAAACTTGATAGCACAAAAGATGAATAAGATATGATCTGATGAAGTATGGTTACAACTTACAGATTATTGTCTGGAAGCGTGCCGGTATCCATTTGACAGCTCAATTTCAGTGGGTTTAAGTCATTGTCTTTTCGCATAAATTATGTTATCATATATGTACATCTTTATAATGCTCATTATATAGTTATTAATATAATTTTATGTGTGTGTTTATTTAGTCTGAAGTGTATTAAGGTTTAAAGGATGCAGTAAATGAAGGAGAAAATGATGCAGGTAGGATAAGGTCAGTAGTTGTGGGTGATTGCAAACTACTTTGAATTAAATATCTTTTCATTCTGGGAATGCCTTTTTACGTGTAATTTGTTGGGCTGTCAATTTGTTGTCCTTTTTTAAACCTGTGATTGATCCATGCATTATTAATGTATTATGTGGATGTGTCATGCCAACAACCCTTTGTTATTATAGCATTGTTAGATCCAAAAGTGGCTCTAACACCCAAATTATCTGAATTGGCAGAGATCTATATCTAGAAATGCAAGAAAACACAGAAAACACACAAGATTTATAGTGGTTCGGCGTTAACGAGCCTATGTCCACTTTATATCTAAAATTATACGTTAGATTCAAGTATAATCAATGATCTCTCTCAATCTCACTTTTACAATGTTGGTTCATTCAATGATTTTCAATTAATACTGATTAGGGACAATGAAGAGACAGTAATGGTGGAGACAACACTTAAAACTGCCAAAAGATCCTGAAAAATGCCAAGTCTGGGGCTATTTATAGGTGATATATGTAGACGGATCGTGGTCACACATGGCACAAATCCCGAGGATCTTGGACTAGTTCGTAGCTTGATGGAGAAATGGTCAATATGATGGTTGTAGACAGGTGTCGTGAGATCCGAGCCTTTCGGATCGTGGAAGACCAAGTTGCTACTCTCGCTCTTTGGCTTCTGGAGTTGGATCATGGGAATGGTTCAAGTGTGGGCAGATCGGATTGCAATAAGGGTGTCACGAGCTGAGTCGTTGCAATCGCTCAACGATCCGTAGAGAGCAGGGGGTCATGAACCAAAAATGAAGAGGAAAGCAGGACCGGATCAAGATAACTTCTCAAATGATACTTCATGTTGGACTTGTACATGTGTCTGAGTAGTTGGGTTCAAAAGCTAGCCAACATTTTTCCCCCTTGAAGTATGTTTTATCAAGGATGGAACATGCTTCGAAAATACTGAGCTATCTTTTCATGAAGTGACGTAAATCAGTAGTCGTGTTTGTCTGAAGTGTCGTACTGCTTCAGGAAGTTGCGTCCTTTGGCGGGTATAAATATCATGTTGAATCTTTCAATCAGTTCTTTATTCATTGGCCGATTCCATACTTTAGAAAATTCTTCGATCGACTAGTTAGGTAAGTTTTTCCTTTTCTCCCCCTCCTTTTTTCTTTCTTCTATCTCTCTCTCCATTTTTTTTAGCCCGGGTCGTTGTGATATAGTGTGACCAGGGTGGATACAACGGGCATATGATCAAGCGGGCCGCCTTCTGTACTGCGATGGGCCTTCTTGCGAGTTCGTGGTCCACGGGTCCTCACGACTCCGAATAAAACAAAAATGGGGAGACGAAAAGCCCCTCATTCAGCTATATAGGCTGGCCGCCTCCCCCTCCTTTCCTTTCCTTCTTCCTTTGTCGCCGCCGCCAGCTCTTTAGCCAAAACCCTAACTTATCTTTTACTAAAATTCAACGCTACCCCCACACTCAACAGGTAATGGCGATACGATTACTTCCATCATTATAGTGTTTATCTTTTTCGTTTCTCTCTGTTCCTTTTTTACCAGTAAGGCAACGGTGATGATGAGAGTTTGGGTATGGCGACGGTGTTGGTAAGTTTGTAGAGGAAGAAAGGTGATGGAGTGGAGGAAGACTGGTTTCGCCAGGATGGTTCGTGTATGGGACAACGGCGTGGTTATAGAGAGATGGTAGGAGAAAGGATGAAGACGAAGTATTAATTTGACTGGACGGGTCGGGTCGTGGGGATGAAGGAGCGTTGGTTCGTGGAGGTAGGAAGTAAAGCGGATCGTGGGGGTTTGTCACGATCCGTCTGGCTAAAACTAATGGGTCAAGAACTTTAGCATTCCACGATCTGATGTCTCTTCACGAGACGGGGCCTGCTTCAAGAACCAGCGACACGTCACGATTCGTACCCTGTTTCACGACCTGGTTTGATGAACGATCCAACGGACATGTTGACTAGAAAATAACTTTAATTCTGATATACCAATGGACAGTTAGGTTAGAGCCTTCGAGATGAATCTTTTGAACTGAACAACAGCGTAATCTAGCAGCAGACAACGACCAATATCTATTTATCTGATTAACTTCACGCTTTCCTTATTGTATGCACAGGCACACACTTGCACTTACACACACGGGGAACGGGTACTTGTGTTCTAACTTCGCACATTTTCTCGTCAACACAGTTATGTCAGATAGACAGTCAACCGAAATGTCAGAGAGAGATACAGAATTAGAGTCATCAAAGCATTATGATCCTAATGGGCTTCCCACAGATTTAGATCGGGGAGATTCCGACCCCGATTATGAGACTGACACCGATATTGAATCGACGACTTCTGAAAGTACATCTCTTGAAGACGAGGAAGAAGAAGATGATCGGGCTCCCGACGAGATCCCAGGTGTTGAGGAAGTTGAGGAAGAGAAACTCACTGATTCTCTGGCCTCCAAATTAGATGACATAAAGCTTAAGAAAATATGTTTGAGACACGGGATCCCATGGGATGATGTGAAGAGTCCGAAAGGGGGAGATAGACCCCATTCTGCCCCCGAAGGGTATATGGCTGTCAGTAGGCTAATGTGCTGGGTAGGCGCTATTCCTCCATTTCCACCAATCGTTGTGAGACCTTAAGACGATTGCGCATTGCCCCTATGTAGCTTCATCCTAATGCCTACGCAGCCTTGTACACTTTATGCATTGTGTATGCGGAAATTCTACAGACTGAGCTCACTTTCAAAGATTTGAAATTCTATTATCTCTTCAAACACCGTTCCACAACGACTCCAAACTTTTCTTTCTTCGAATCGGTTGCCAACAGGAAGGTTTTATCGGAGGGTCACAGCAGCATAGGGGATCCCTAAGCTTATTGGTTCTATATAAAACACCAAGCTGGCTGTGCAAGGAAGTCGCTAAAGTCAAGTGAGCTTTAATCTTCTAGATGCGTGACCCGATTGCATAACCAAAGCACTGATATGTTTCTTTTCTCTATACAGATCATAGCTTCCCAAAACCGGAAGGCTCGGTGTATGATGATTGGCTGTCCCGCCTTCTCAAGAGCAAATCAGACTTCTTGAAAATCAAGAAATGTATCACTGACGAGAATCTTCACAATCACCGTCTTCTGGATATAAGGTTCGGACTTAGTGCGGGCGGTATTCCTTACAAATACGTGCCTCCGACTGAGGGAGAAAGGACTTCAGGGGTCAACAAAACCACTGAACTTCGTAAGAGCCCCTCACCAATGATCGATCAGGATGATGAGGATTTGAACGTATATAAGGGAGGTGAGGTTCGAGCCGATGAGCCAAAGGAAGTTTCACTATCCAAGGAACAATCTCCCTCAAGGACTTCACCACCGCCCGAGCCTCTCGTTCATGATGAACTAACAGAGGAACAGATATTCGGAGATCTGAGCAAGATCCCTCTACCAGACGACATTTACACACAAGAAGATTTCGAAGAGGAACCATTCATTCCCATCTCTGAGGAAGTGAATGTTCCAGCTGGGGAAAAAGAAAACACACAGACGAGCCAGACTCCAGGCCTTGGACTGTTAGGAGGAATTACACGGGATGCACAAATCACTTGCACCACTCGTCACAACACTTCTACATCACCAATATTCATGATTCTGATACACATTTGTTTTGTTTGAAGGGAAAATGCCTCGTAAACAATCTTATTCTTATCGCTCTCTCCGAGCGAGCACACCGAGGCTCCTTTCTGATCCTGAGCAGGCTCGTAGTGATAGCCGGGGGAGAGATAGTTATCGACCCCGTGACTCTTATCAAACTCATTCTACACGGTCTCTTTCTCCATCAAGGCAAGATGCTAGGAAATCTCATAGTCGTCCAGTACCATCGGCGGGAGGTAAGCAGCTTCCCAAAGAATTGACTCCCCCAAAAAGTACACCCTCTCATAGCAAGTCTTCCAAAAAACACCATGGGCCAAAAGATAAAAACAAAGATCCGAGCAAGGATTTAGAAAAGGAGAAAATAGCTATTGTCCACCGTAGCCAGCGCGAGTTGGATACTACCGCTACGCAAGATGTTGTTTACACCTCCGAGAATCATATCAACCTGGAGCGTTTGCGGAAGCAGTTTCCCGACATCTTCGAGAGAGAATGGTGTTTGTTCCAGACCTTGAACCAGTTCCCGAGGACTGGGATGTGGAGGTCATAGGGCGAGTGAATCACGTAGTCAAACAATATAGGAGAATGAAGAAACATACCACCACTCTTTCTTCCACCATTCGCCACCTAGAGATGGAAGCAGCCAGAAAAAGAGCGAAGATTGACAATGATAGTAGGGCCAGGAGCAAAATGGAAAAGGATCTAAAATATACACAAGCTTAGCTTGCTTTAGTTCGGCGAGACGCGGAAAATTACAAATCAGAGCTTGAGAGTGCTAGGAAGCGTTTTCACACTGAGCTCGACTCAAATAGCTAAGAACGTTTGGCTTTGAAGAAAGAAGCGAAGGATCTCAGGACAATCAACACCGAGCTGAAAATAGCACAGGAACATTTTGCTGCTGAGAAGGCTGCCTGGGAGAAAGAGAAAGCGAGCTTAAAAGACAATCTTGCTCTTGATGAAAAAGAGAAAGCACCATTGAATGATCGGCTTATTCAAGCCGAAGAGCGTGCATCTCTTACTGAAAGTAACGCTAATAGTGCTCTTGAATCGGCTTCCACCATTGCTGATGAGCTTGCCACAACCAAAAAAGAGATAGAGGGCTTCGAAGAACTGCTATTCGACTTCTTTGGCCAAGTTATTAAGACCCGAGACATCTCGTGGATACAGGATTATCACATTACTTTGGTCAATATGTGGGATATGATCGTCGAGGGCGAAAAGCGTCGATTGAAAACCGAGGAAGTTGATGAAAAGCAGCTCATTCAGACTTATCTCAGAGGTGAAGAGCCTGAGGCTTTGGAGATAGGCAAATGTTTGATCCAAGAGGAAACTGAGAAAGAAAGAGCAAACCTCAAGGGCAAGGATAAAATTGACGAAGGCTCTAGCTTGGTTGTGGATCCTAAGGCCTCCGAAATCGAGGAATATAATCCTGATGATCCGTTGATTCCCTTGGCTCTAAGCCCTTCAGTTGTCGGCCCTGCTATTACAAATCTGGGCGAGGAGTCGGCTGAAGGTATCTCCATATTCTCTCCACAATTCATCAAAGTAGTTATAACTTGTCATCGTACCGCGGGACAGACAACTGAGGTGACCACGTTATCTCCCAAATCGCTAACATTTACTTCTCATGACATAGGTGGCAAGCCGATCGAGATGGATACGAAAGAGAAAGCAGAGGCAGAGAAAGCCAGTGCCCCTTCAAATATTGGTGTTGGAGTCCCTGAGGTTCCAAAGCAAACTGAGGACGTAACAAGAGAGAACGTTATTGTGTCACTAGCACCGATGCTCCTGCGGATGCCGAAATTATTGGGGCTTTGAAAGACACTGACGATGGTCACGGAGAAGAAGAGGATGATGTAGTCATCATAGAAGAAATCAAGGATGATGATACCGAGACCTTGGCTGATATGTAGGCTAAGAAAGAGAAACAATTGGTTTTAAAGAAGGAGGAGCAGTACCCTCTGTATGTTCCTCCTATTTCGGAGGTTGACCCCAAGACCGGGTTGATCATAAAGTTCTCCTCCAGATCAATAACTTCACAGCTTGCCTCCCAGCCTTCTAATTCTCCCCCAGATTCTCTTATTGATAAGAGGAAGAGGAAGAAGAGTGATCGCACTGATGCTGACAAAGAGGAGATGGAGAAACAGAAAAAGGAAAAGAAATCAAAATCGTCTCCTAAGTGTAAATAGAGTGCACTTATTAGTTCATATTTTGCTTTTAGGCTTTCCACTGGCCAAGAAATGTAGTTGTGAGAATGGCCCTCACTTTTGTTTAGCTTTACCCTTGTAATTCCGCATTTAGTTACTGAAAATTAGTTTATTTTGTATCTTCGCATACCTACAAGTTTACCATGTCTAAAGAGTTTATTATTTTGAATCACAAACATAAAAAATATTCATAACTGAAACAATCGTAACTAAATATTGAAGTCATGAATGATAATCAATGAAAAGTTCGTGCGCTAAGTAAACACGTAGTGTTCATGAATGCAAAGTGTCGTATGTATATGCCCCCAATCAATCATTAATATGGTGCCTGGCCAGGGCTTATTGAGGATTGATTAGAGTCATATGTGTGCTGCCCCCCCCCCCCATTCCCGGAAATGAGGGGTTCAGGCCCCTTTTTCATTCTTGTCCCCAGTCGTGTGACGGGGTAGGAGCCCCTGGGTGGCATGTGTCACTGTGCCTTTACACTCTCTCGATCCTTGAGCGGGGTAAGAGTTCTTGTGGCGCTAAGTCTCTAGCACCTTTATACTCTTCTGATCCTTCAGCGGGTTAGAGTTCGAGCTCGGTTCTCAATCTGCTGACCGATCCTCTAGCGGGCCAGGAGTTCTGGGGGCGCTAAGTCTCTAGCGCCTTTATACTCTCCCGATCCTTCAGCGAGGTGGAGTGTTATCAAGGCGGTTTTATCGTGGTGCACCTTAACGCCTTGGGGACGTTATCTTCGCGTCGTTTATACTCTCTCCCTAATCTCGAGAGTTAAAGTGCAAGCAGTAGTGTGATTTACCTCGCTGCACCTTTTGGAGCTTTATTTACCGTTAGCCTTCCGATTTGATATATGGCGTTTTGAATTAGGTATTTTGTGATCGCTGCATAGTTTAAAACAAACCTCGAAATGGTAATTATTTATTTTAATTAAAATAAAAGAGAAGACAAGAAACAGTGCAGTAAAGGTAAATGACACGCGATATTTTTATAGTGGTTCGGTCGAATCATGACCTACGTCCACTTTATAATCTTTTGTTCAAGTAACCAGACTGTTCTAGGCAAGTCGAGCCTTTTTACATGGTCCTAAAAACAAAAGAGTAAAACTGATAATTTCATGTCAGATAAGGCCGCAAATGCTGGGCATTCCACACTCTGGGGATTTCATCTCCATCCACGATTGCTAGCTTGAAGGTTCCATTATCAGGCCTTCGTAAAATGGAGTACGGTCCTTCCCATTTCGGGCCCATCTATAGTGGGGGTGGAAAGACGCGCTTCAGATCCAAGTCTCCGGGTTCAAAGGTTCGAGCTCGGACTTTCTTGTTGTAATACTGAGCAACCTGTTGCTTGTGCCTCAAGGCGCGTAGATCGGCTTCATCCCTCTTTTCTTCAACCATATCCAAAGACTCAAGGAGCAGATCGTTGTTGGTCATTGGGTCGTAATAAGTGATTCGATGAGATGGTACTTCTAACTCGACCAGAATGACCGCTTCAGCTCCAAAAGCGAGGGAAAATGGGGTGTGACCCGTTGCCGACTTGTATGTTGTCCTGTAGGCCCATAGTGCCAAGGGTAATTCATCAACCCACATGGCTTTGGCCCGCTTCAGCCTTTTCTTCATAATAGATTTAATCACTTTATTCGTCGCTTCGACCTGTCCGTTCGATTGCGGATGTACCACAGAGGTATATCTTTTCTCGATATGATACTTCTAGCAGAAATCTCGGAACTCGGTGCTATCAAACTAGGTTCCATTGTCGGTTATGATGACTTTTGGTATCCCAAATCGGCATATAATGTTCCTGATGACAAAGTTGATCACTCGCTTGGTTGTGATCGTGGTCAATGGCTCAGCCTCGACCCATTTGGTGAAGTAATCCACGTCTACTATGGCGAATTTTGCTCCGCCCTTAGCTATGGGGAGGCTTCCAATAATATCAATTCCCCAAACAGCAAAGGGCCACGGGCTCATCATCGTCTTCAACTGGCTAGGAGGTGCCTTAGGGATCTTGGAAAACTTTTGACGTGCATCACAACATCGCGCATACTTGGCTGGATCCTTGTTTATGGTGGGACAGAAATAGCCGAATCGCAATATCTTCTTTGCCAATGTTTGCCCTCCAGTGTGGTCGCCACACTCACCTTCGTGGACTTCTTTCAGTACACGCTTGACGTCGTCATGGGCGATGCACCGGAGGAGGGGCATCGAGAAACCTTGTCTGTACAGGACTTCGCCTTGCAACACATATCGGGAAGTTTTTCGGATAACTGCACGCCTCTCACTTTTCTTTGTTGGAAGTGTTCCATTTATCAAAAATTTCTTTAGAGGGGTCATCCACAACTCCCTCTCAGGTTCAATCTCTAGTACCGGATCAATTTCCATCTGATCTATACTAGGAGACTGTAGCACTTCAATCGGGACTGGCTCCGTATCTTCAGGATTATAAGAGCTAGCCATCTTCGCTAACTTGTCTGCCTTTTAATTCTCCATTCGAGGAATATGAGATATGCTGTGGTGATCAAAACCGCCCAGCAACTTCTTCACTCTTTCAAAATATGATATCAGTCTCAGAGATTCACGACTATCTTGGAATCGCAAAAGATGTCCAGCTTCGTGATCTCCAAATCCTTTGCGAGCTTCAGCCCAGCAATTAAGGCTTCGTACTCGGAGTCGTTATTAGTGGCGTGAAACTCCAATCTAAGAGCGTAGTATATTAGTCGTTTCTCTAGGATTTCAAGCACCATTCCAGCACCAGATCGTCTGTCGTTCTTAGCTCCATCAGTGTACAATTTTCAGGCACTGGGTCAAGGAGTAGTTTTGGTGGGTCAGCTTCTTCACTTACTACATCATCTTATGGGATGGTAAACTCTACTATGAAGTCTGGAAGTACTTGTCCCCTTATCGATCGTCGGGGCTGGAAGTTCAAGTCGAACTGACTTAGTTCAATTTTCCACTTAAGCAGTCTTCCTGATGCTTCTGGCCTTTGTAGAACTTGTTTGAGCGGGTGGTCGATGTACATAGTAACGGGATGAGCCTGGAAGTAGTGGCGAAGTTTTCTAGATGCGATTAGTAAGCTATACGCAAGCTTTTCTATTTTTGAATAATTCCACTCTGCGGCCGCCAATTTCTTACTCACATAGTACACCGGTCTTTGCACCTTATCTTCCTCTCTTACCAAAGCCGAACTGATCGCGTGGGATGACACCGCCAAGTACACTAGCAAATCCTCGTGATCCATATGTTTAGACAGTATCAGTGGTCTTTCCATATGATTCAAAAAATTCTGGAATGCTTCTATACAATAAGGAGTCCATTTAAAATTGCGCTTGCCTCGCTTTATCAGCTCGAAAAACGGGATGCATTCATCTGTAGCTTTGGAGATAAATCTTCTCAGCGCTGCCACTTTTCCAGCAAGGCTTTGCACATCTTTAATCTGCTTTGGTTCTTGAATATTTCAGATTGCTGTAATTTGATCTGGATTGATTTCAATTCCACGCGAGCTGACGATGAACCCTAAGAATTTTCCGGATGCTACCCCAAGTGAGCATTTCAAAGGATTTAGCTTCATCTCGTATTTCCGGAGAATCTCAAACATCTCTGCTAAATCGGCAGTATGGTCGGATGATTGTCTGGACTTTACCAACATGTCATCGACATATACCTCCATCATTTTCCCGATTTGGTTGTAGAACATCCTATTCACCAATCGCTGATATGTAGCACCGACATTCTTCAGACCGAAAGGCATCACTACGTAATAGTATAATCCCAGATCGGTAATGAAGCTAGTATGCTCTTGGTCCGGGACGTGCATGGGGATTTGATTGTACCCTGAGTAGGCATCCATAAAAGAAAGAAGATCATGACCCGTCGTCGACTCTACGAGCTGATCGATTCTAGGTAACGGAAAGCTATCCTTTGGGCAGGGTTTGTTTAGATCTGAGAAGTCAATGCATGTGCGCCACTTTCCGTTGGCCTTCTTCACCAAAACCGGGTTTGAAATCCAATCAGGGTATGTGGAATCTTTAATAAACCCATTACTTCTCAGCTTTTCGACTTCTTCCTTCAAGGCAGTAGACCCCTCTGGGCCAAGCATTTTCCTTTTCTGTTTGACAGGAGGATGTTTTGGGTTGATGCTTAATGGATGACTCATAATCGAGGGAGATATTCCACACATGTCCGCATGGGTCCAGGCGAATACAACCAAGTTAGATTTCAAGAAATTTGTTAATTCTTTGGCTCAAATAGGATCCAACTGGGATCCAATCTTCAGGACCTTCTCTGGGTCACTATCATCGATTGGTACGTCCATAGTCGCTCATTGGGAGTCGCCATTTTGCCCCCAGGCTCTTCATCCTCTCTGGGATCTATATCCTCAGGCAACTCTCTGGGCGACCCTCCCAGAGTTACTTTCTTTAGTTGCTATGACGTTTCTTCCCTTGGAGGGGAAGAAGCACCCTATGTTTCCACATCTCTTCCTTTGCGGAGAAACTTCAGCTTCTCTATGTAGCATGCTCGTGCAACAACTTGATCTCCTCTAATTATACCTACACCGGCATTCATCGGGAACTTCAACAATAAGCACCAGGGTGCGATACAAGCCTTGAATTTGGCTAGGGCCGGTCGGCCCAAAAAGGCATTATACGGCGACTCAATATCCAGAACCACAAAGGGGAGGATCCTCACTCTTGGCGTTCTCCTTCCCCAAGGGTTACTGACAATTCCACATATCCTATCGGAGTGGTCGAGGCTCCATTAAATCCAAGTATCCAACCCTCGCATGGTTTAAAATCCTTCGGCTCGAGTTTCATTTGATCGAATGTTTTCTTAAACAGAATGTTAACCGAACTTCCGTTATCCACTAGAACTTTATGGACTATAGCTGGGCCGATGGTAACGGTGATTACTAATGGGTCTTCAGTTTTGGAGTGAACTCCAATACTTTCTCGATCGCGAAATATGACGTCATCAGACATCGTCTTCTGTTGCTTAATCGGGGCATTATCCTCGGGATTGCTACATTCCCCTACTTCAAGATGCTGTTTTGCCGCGTTCACGTACGGATCCATAGCTCTAAAACTATTCCCTACCAGATGAAGCCCACCAATCATGGTATTGATAACGATGTTTTTTCCTTTTTGTTGAGCCGTTGGTTTGGCAGCAGGTTGACTTTGGTTCGGGGCTTGTGCGGCTTTCCCCCTGTCCCTAGGAGTCACCTTATATTCATTAAGCTTTCCTTCTCGGAGTAGCTTTTCAACCACATCTCTCAGATGACAACATTCATTTGTGGTGTGACCATGAGTTTGGTGAAAAAGGCAAAATTTCCCAGTCTCACGCTCCTTCTTCGTCGAATCTCTTGTAGGAGGTCTCTTATACTGGAGAACATTGTACGTTTAATGGTGTAAAACTCTCAAATGGCCTAGGCCTGGATCTTCTCTGAGAGTTATTTCCTCGGTTTCTCTTTCGATTATTGTTATTATCATTCCCCGATTGGAGATCATTGCCTTGATTCTTGTTCCCGACATTGACTTCCACTTTTCCTGAGCTATCTCCCGTCTGCTTGATGGCCACATTACTTTGGATATCCTCCTTATCATTAGCCTTCCTCTTTCGGTTGGCGTAAATTTCCTCTTGACGCAAGCGGATATTGGCCTTTTCATAAAATAATTCTCTAGTTAACGGTGGTTTGCCGGCCAGGTATCTTCCAAACTCAGTATCCTTATCCACTCCATCAGTCAAAGCATCAAAACAGTTTGTCCATGGGGATCTCTAACCTCCGTGGCTGCTAAATTGAAGCGATCTAGATAGGACCTTAAAGATTCGTCCGGACGTTGCTTAATGAGGGATAACTCAATGACATTCTTAGATCTTTGGGTATGTAGCCGGAACTGATTTACAAACTGTTCACTTAATTCCCTAAAATTGGAGATCGATCGCGCTGACAAACGGGTGAACCACATTAACGCTGTATCCTCCAGGAATATCGGGAATGCCTTACACTTCACAGCGTCGAAAGCGGCAGCTGCATTCATGTACCATGAATATCTCATCAGGGGCTGGATTGGATCAGCCCTTCCCGCATAACGGTTCATAGGTGGCATGTTAAATTTCCTTGGGAATCGAACCTCTAAAATATCATCGGTAAAGGGCGAATGACTGCGGCCTATACCCCAATCTTCGGTTCTTTGTCCGCGACTTTCCACCATCACTTGCCTAATCATGGCTTCAACATCTGCATGGGTCAGGGTGGACCTGCGAGCCTCCCCAGCATTTCTTTGATGTGTTGCTGCAAGGTCTGAGTCCTGAGCAGAACTCCGCTGCCCCCTATTGCCGCGATCAGTCGCGCGACGAGCAGGAGGAATGGGTCGATTCTAAGCAGGATCAACAACGTCTCCATTACTAGGCGGTAGGACATGCTCATTTAAGTTACGGTTATTGGTTTCCTGATTAAGCGCCTCTATATTCTCAGCCCTTTCCAATGGAGGCCATCGTCGGTTTCTGCGAGGTTCTTCAGATGAGGATGTGTGTTCCGGGGATAAAGGGTGAGCTGGAGGTGGTGAAACCTGCCTTTGAATATTGTCAATGCGTCTGCCTAGGGCAGTAATATTCTGACGCAGCAACGAGCTCTCCTGTAACACCCCGAATTTTAGTTAATACTAAAATTCACTAATTATAGGATAAATAATCTCAGGTGTGGGAATTGGGGGTAACGGGCTGCGTCATTGCGTTCGTCTCGGAAAAATACGCGAAATAGAGTCCGAGTTTTCGAAAATCGGAGTCCGTATGGCCCAGTTAAGGCCCAATGAAGTTTGCAGAAAAATTAAAGCTTAAAAGAGATTTAATAATTTAAAACCAGATTTTAAAATAGAGCAAGCGGGGCCAGGCGGGAAGATTCCCGCCCTACCCATGTCGACAGGGCTGTCGACAGGCCTGTCGACAGGGGTGTCGACTTGCCTGTCGACAGAGGGGCGACGCCCAGTAAAACTGGGTGCACCAGTTTAGGTTTTTGGGCTAGCTTGGAGGGCTGGTTCTGGAAGCTTCTTGGATCTGACGGGTCTAAACCAATCTAGGGTTAATCTAAGGGTCTAAAATGCAACCTAATTCTATAAATAAGACCCTAACCCTATCCTAATTCATTCATAATTAGGTTTTGTAACTAAACTATGGCAAAATGAAATTTGAGCATGGCCTCCACAATTCAATGAAGAGAGTTGCAAGCTAATCAACATCTTCTTCAATTAAAGCCACTAATTCCACTTCATAAGTTTGCTAATCTTGGTTTTGGTGAGTTTCTATGGCTTTAATAATCAATTGTTAAATTGATTATGGTAGGATGTGATAAGACATGGCTATGTTTGTGGATAAATGTATTTATGCAAGTTTGTATGATATGTGATTTGCAAGTTTTATGTTAAATGCAAGTTTAAGGCCATGTTTTATGATGCAAAACACCATGTTAAACATTTATGCATATGTGACATGTTATGCAAACTATATGTGAGAATATATGCAAGTTATATGTAACATGATATGCAAGTTATGCATGTGATTTTATGCATGCTAAGTAGTTGGTGTTATGCATGTTAAGTATTTGATGTTATGCATGCTAAGTATTTGATGTTATGCATGCTAAAGTATTTGATGTTATGCATGCTAAGTATTTGATGTTATGCATGCTAAAGTATTTGACGTTATGCATGCTAAGTATTTGATTGTATGCATACTAAGTATTGGGTTTTATGCATGATAAGTGTTTGGGTTTATGCAAGTTAAGTGGTGGGTTTATGCATAATAAGTATTTGATTTCATGCATGATAAGTAAGTGGTTTTATGCATGCTAAGTGTTTGGTATTATACATAAATCATAACATGCAAGTTTACCCTTTTAAATATGATGCATACATATGCAAGATGATACCCTTATATGCTATGCATGTTTACCCTCCTTTAAGATGCAAGTTCATATGCAAGTTATGTGAATGGTGTTATGCAAGTTATGTGTATGAGATTATGCAAGTTATGTGCATGATGCTATGCAAGTTATGTATATGCTTAAATGCAAGTTTAATGTGATATGCAAGTTATGCATGTTCATGCAAGTATGTGAATGCTCATGCAAGTATGTGAATGCTTATGCAAGTATGTGAATGCTTATGCAAGTATATGAATGCTTATGCAAGTTATGTGTATGCTTAAATGCATGTTTAACATGTTATGCAAGTTATGAGAATGCTTATATGCAAGTTCAACATGTTATGCAAGATATGTGTATGATAATATGCAAACTCATATGTCATATGTTATGCAAATCATGTGTATAATAATATGCAAGTTTGGGTTATATGTAGTTGGGTTAATATATGTTCATATATGCAAGTTGACATCCTCTTAACCCATGACAAAGTTGTATGCTAAACCCATGATATTTGTGATGATCTTCCCCTTATTTATGTCATGAAATGAGAACGATTTACGTGGGGAACGATGGGGTTGGTAAATATGTTAATAAAAGTATGATTGGGTATGATTAAGCATACCATAAAAATAAATTAACATAAGTGGGAATTTACCTATTGAGTTAGGTCTACCCCATGGGAATTTACCTATTGAGTTAGGTCTACCCATGTTATGAAAAATGTGTAATTAATTAGGGATAATTAATTGTGGGGGGTGATTAATTAGGCGTAATTAATCAACTAAGACACGAGGTTGGACCCTTTTGTAGCGGAAGTCTGCCCGGAACCGACCGGCCATCCAGCGACTACAAATGATTGGCCCAATGTGAGAGGTCTTAGTCACAAACTAAATACGTGATTAACGTAAAGACACGAGGTTAGACTCGGTTATGACGTAAGGCTGCCCGGACCCAACCGGCTTAACCAGCGGTCATAAAAGATAGTCTAATGTGAGAGGTCTTTAGGAGGATCACGGTCTTAATTAATTAAGAAACACTTAACCAAATTAGCATGTAGTGGGACATGAGGGTTAAGTGGGTGCCTTGGGTGGCATGTAGTAACTAGTGGGGGTGCCTTGGGTGGCATGAGGAAACTAGTGGGTTGCCTTGGGTGGCAATAGAAAATACGATTAGAATACTTAACCAAAGTGGAACATGTAATTAAACATGATTAAAGGGTTAAGTAAGTGCCTTGGGTGGCATGTGAGAATCAAGTAAGTGCTTTGGGTGGCATGTGGAAATCTAGTGGGTGCCCTTAGTGGCAATTGAAATATGATTGATGACTTAACCAAATCTTAACATGTAAGGGGGCATGATTATAAAAAGGGGGTTAAGTGGGATGCACTAGATAAAAATAGCAAGCTTAAGTAGTAGCTTGTGGGGGCCCATTTCAACCAATATCCCAAACGTATCTTGGTGGGCCCGACTCTAGTCGGGTGACGGGACACGCATATTGGGCTTGACTATAAGTGGCCAAAACGGGTTAGCGGTGGCAACGCAGGATCAACGGGTTTCATATGCGTGTGTGGGCCCGGGCTGGTTGGTAAGTCGTTGTTGCATCGTGTAGATATAAAGCCGTGCACAGTGATATTATCTGGTAGCCACTTTGGGGAATGATACACCCCCTTTTGTGGGACCAGCACGGGTATCTACGGTAGGGAGCCGATCGCTTGGGGGTAGTGGGTACACCTAGTAAAGATAGGGCAGACGGCACCTGTGTAGGGGTACAAGAAACTACCGGGTAAGAATTACTAAGTACACTTAGTGGGATCAACCTTTAAGTAGGAATTACTCTTGGTGGGTAGAACTGGTGTGGTGCAGTGTAGGAATTACCCTTGGGTGAATAAGTCTGGGGTGATGTAATCTAATAATTATCCTTGGGTGGATAAAAGCGTCTTCTCGGTTATCTTAGTACATCCTGTGTTTTGTTGGCTACTTAGTGTGGTCATTATCCCCAGAGGTACCGTACCTTGTTTATGTCATACCCTAATTACTTTAATGGTTGTATTGTTAGGGTTATAGGACTCACTCAGACTTATGTCTGACCCCGTTGTTTTTATCTTTTTCCCAACCCTCAGGTTATCAGAGTGGGCCCGGTACGAGTGGGCTTAGATCAGGCTGCTTTATTCGCTTTTGGAGCTTGGACCATAGATGTAGAGAGCTCAGCTTACCCTTTCTTTTATGGCTATCAGTTCATGTATTGGGATTATGTACTTTCATTTATCAGGATGGATATTTTGTACTTGACTCTTATTATGGTTTTGTGATGTAACCAAACATGTTTTATTTTCCGCTGCAATGAAATGATGTTTTAAGATTTTCAAGTATTACTTATATCTGTCTTGTTGTAATTTTTCTGTTCTATATTCACTTAAAATACTCCACCGATGTTATGGCATTCCCTTAGCGAGTGACCATAGCGGGTGTGGGGTGCTACACGTGGTATCAGAGCTTAAGGTTACCGGAACAGATAAAATTTTTAGAAAAACTATTTTCTAAGAATATTTTTGGAAAGGAGTATTTTCAAAAAACATGTCTTTTAAGAGAAAAGTTTTTGAAAGAAAAGCAGAATCCCCAATTGCCATATCAATATCTTTCGAATTCTCCATTTTGAATCTCTTCCTTTCTCTCATTTTGAGTTTCCCCTCCGCGTATAGATGATCTTTTTAAGATAGATAAGGATGGAAAACCACTTCAAGGGACTTAGACGTTAGTCGGATTAGAAGTTGGTTTAAGAAGGAAGAGGACTGGTAGGTATCTATTGGATAGACGATGGGAGGAAGGCTCAGATAGTTGTTTGGTTAATGAAGGATGAAACCTCATTGATGGGAGGTTACGAGTGGAGAATGGGAAGAAGAAGGCAAGTAGTTATCCTTTTGGGAGGAATAGGACACCTTATTAGGATTGTCCAAAGAAGCAAGGGCAAGGTATGGAATCTTCTGGAGGGTAGTTGTATTCCCTCACGACTAGGGTACCAGATGGGGATAAGACCGTCTAGATTGGAAGTTGGATTTCTTTATCATCCAATTCGAACTTTATTTGATTCTGACGCATCGAGTTCGTTTATCTCATCATTGTTAGTTGAGTCACTGCACTTAGACACCAGTTTGGTAGATGATCCCTTAGTTGTTTCAAACCCAATTGGGCTCCATGATGTGTTTGGGTTTGAAAGTTTCTATACTTAGCGTTGAGTTTAGATGTGATGCTTGTTGGGCTTCACGGGCTATGGGCTAGTTTTGGGCATGGACTGGTTTTCCAGTAAAGGTGCCGTTCTTGATTTTGAAGGGAGAGTTGTTAGGCTTATGACCCGCTTGGTTAACACTCTCGAGATCTTTTGTAATCCCATAGAATCTGTTATGCTAAGTTATCTAGAATCGCTTGACACGTCGGTCTAGAATTTGCGATCAGTTAGAGCGGTCCGGGAATACTCGGATGTGTGTGTGGGGGGGTGAAGGGCTTACCTCCGAAGCGGGAGATTGACTTCCGAATATACCTGGTGGATAATGCTAAACCAGTATCTTGGCCAGTGTGCCACATGGCTCCTCGTGAGAGGAGGGAACTCCATAAGTAAGTAGGCGATTTGCTTGAGAAGGGGTTCATAAGACGAAGTATATCGGAGTGGGGCGCTCCAGTAGTTTTTGTTATGAAGGCGGATGGGTCCCTCAGACTTTGTGTAGGCTAAAGAGAACTAAAGAAACTCACAAAGAAGAATAGACACCCATTGCCAAGGATTGATGATCTCTTTGATCAGTTGGTTGGCGCCTCAGTGTTTTAGTAGTGGACTCAGCCACGGAAGTTCATCAGTTGAGAGTGGCTGAGGATAGCATAGAAAAGACTACCTTTAGGACTCCGGATGTTTTTTTTATGAGTGGCCGGTGATGCCATTTGGTTTGACATACGCCCCGCATATTTTGAGAAGGGTGTTCAAGGAGTACCTAAATAAGTTGTGATGGTCTTTATGGATGACATTTTGGTCTTTTCTAGGAGCGAAATAAGTTTTCGTATGTGCTCAATATGCTGAGCAGAGCCAGTATAGGATAAACGACGGTTTTGGAGCGAGACTGGCGAGAACATCCAGAATTGGTCAAGGGCTTAATTATTTAGCCATTTTTATTAGTATCATCTCATGTAGGTCGTCTGAATTCGAAGGAGGTATCCCTTGGGTGTTTGTCTGATATTGGTTTAGGCCTTTGGGGCTTGCATTTGGGGGATGCAGAATTCGACTAGGGTGGTCTGCATGGGAGACAGTTGTGATAATTTTGGATGATATCCTGGTGGAGAAGAGCATGCCCTACATCTTAGGGAAGTGTTGGAGACTCTTCGAGCGTATAGTCTTAGGACAGCAAAAGTGGATGGGATCCTTAGCATCCTATGAGTAAGGGTAACATGGTAGCGGACGCCTTAAGTAGAAAAAGGTTGTCCTTGAGTTCATTGTTCGTTGAACGACGGAGCTTGAGTTTATTTCTAAGTTTGACTTTAGACCTTCCGTTGACTTTGTACCCGGTTTGCTAGCCTCCTTGGAGGTTAGACCTACTCTTTTGGGGCGGATTGGAAGAGCACAGAGGGACGACCCACAGTTGGTTGAGTTGGTAGAGAAGCTCATAAGGGGGGAAGTCGTCCAGCCATTTGAGTAGGAACACCCTAGACGATAGGGGTGTTTGCGTAGAGACGGTAGACTTTGTGTACCGCAAGACGAGGGTTTGAGGAAGGCTATTCTTGATGACGCACACCGTTCTAGGATGACCATTCATCCCGGTGGGGATAAGATGTACCAAGACATGAAGAGGGTTTTCTTCTGGGCCGGTATGAAGAAAGATGTGGCCGAGTATGTCGCTCGATGTTTGGTGTGCCAGCAAGTGAAGGCGGAGCAAAGGAAACCAGGTGGGTTGCTTCACCCATTGGAGGTTCCGCAATGGAAGTGGGATAGCGTCTCGATGGATTTTATTGACGGGTTACCCAGGTCGAGGAAGGGTAATACAGGAATTTGGGTGGTGGTAGATAGACTTACTAAGAGCGCCCATTTCATACCTGTGAAGAGCAAGAGGACTGCTCCATGGCTAGCTTCAGTATATCTTCGAGAGATAGTTCGATTACATGGGGTACCCTCTAGCATAGTAAGTGATCGAGATCCTATCTTCACTAGCGAGTTCTGGAAGAGTTTGCAAGAGGCGATAGGGACTCAGTTGTGTTTGAGTACCGCATATCATCCTCAGACGGACGGTCAGACCGAGAGAGTGAATCATGTCCTAGAAGACCTTTTGAGGCTTTGTATCTTAGATTTTGGAGGAACATGGGAAGAGCATCTTCCATTGGTGGAGTTCGCGTATAATAATAGCTTTCAGTCCAGTATTGGTATGACACCTTTCGAAGCTCTTTATGAAAGGCCTTGTCGATCACCTACACGTTGGTAGGAATCTACGGATGAGATCTTGCTTGGGCCGATAAGGTTAGAAAGACTTCGAGAAAAGATTGATTTGATTCAAAGAAGGATGAAAGCGACGCAAGATAAACAGAAATCTTATGCGGACAAGAGGAGAACAGAGCTTGAGTTTGATATTAGAACATGCTTTTTATCAAGATATCTCCGTTACGGAATGTGGTTCACTTTGGATCTGTTGGGAAGTGAGTACCAAGGTTTGTTGGACCGTTTTAAGGAAAGGATTGGACAGATGACATATAGAGTGGAGTGGCCGACAGGCGTGGTGGTGTACATGATATATTCCATGTGTTACAATTGAGGAAGTTCCTACATGAGACCGCAGAGGCGGTAGAGCCGAGCCTGCTTAGAGAAGTGGAAGTAGAGCGTGATGCGACGATTCGACGAGCTCCTACTTGCATCCTTGGGTCAGAGATTTGGAAGTTGAGAAACAGAGAGGTTCAACTAGTCAAAGTACGAAGGGGAGATGAAGAGAGCGACGCTACCTGGGAGACGGAAGCGAAGATGCGTTCGAGGTACCCTTTTCTTTCGGAGGGTATGTCCTTTTGCTTCTCCTTCATCGCATATCTTGTGCTTATCTTATTCTTAGTATGTCCTCTCGTTAGTACCTTTGACCTTTAGATAGGGTAAACCTATGGTTGAAACATGTGTTTGAGACATGTTATGGTTGATGGATGCAAGTGGATGCAAGTGTTTGCTAGTGGTTGCTCGTGGATGCATATACACACACTCTAGGCACTAGTTCGGCTCAGTCACTTCATATTGCATATTGCATAAAATTGTGTGTAGGAAGCTATATTATGGATGTATAATGATTGTGTTATCATATGGATGATGCATTTTGGTGAATGATTGTGCACTCATGTAGATATTGTATGTGTCGATAGGGTTCTCTCGCATACATAATGGATGCATGGCACTATCATGGTTTGCATATGTTCATACATTAGATAGGGAACATATACACACACTGTTTGCATATGCTCATACATCATTAGAAACTGTTTAAGGACAATGGATGCCCGTGGTTGATGATTTGAGTAGATGGTTGTTTGGATGGTAGGATATGCATTCTCCTTAGCTTAGAGATTTCGGGGACGAAATCCTTTAAGGAGGGGAGAATGTAACACCCCGAATTTTAGTTAATACTAAAATTCACTAATTATAGGATAAATAATCTCAGGTGTGGGAATTGGGGGTAACGGGCTGCGTCATTGCGTTCGTCTCGGAAAAATACGCGAAATAGAGTCCGAGTTTTCGAAAATCGGAGTCCGTATGGCCCAGTTAAGGCCCAATGAAGTTTGCAGAAAAATTAAAGCTTAAAAGAGATTTAATAATTTAAAACCAGATTTTAAAATAGAGCAAGCGGGGCCAGGCGGGAAGATTCCCGCCCTACCCATGTCGACAGGGCTGTCGACAGGCCTGTCGACAGGGGTGTCGACTTGCCTGTCGACTTGCCTGTCGATAGAGGGGCGACGCCCAGTAAAACTGGGTGCACCAGTTTAGGTTTTTGGGCTAGCTTGGAGGGCTGGTTCTGGAAGCTTCTTGGATCTGACGGGTCTAAACCAATCTAGGGTTAATCTAAGGGTCTAAAATGCAACCTAATTCTATAAATAAGACCCTAACCCTATCCTAATTCATTCATAATTAGGTTTTGTAACTAAACTATGGCAAAATGAAATTTGAGCATGGCCTCCACAATTCAATGAAGAGAGTTGCAAGCTAATCAACATCTTCTTCAATTAAAGCCACTAATTCCACTTCATAAGTTTGCTAATCTTGGTTTTGGTGAGTTTCTATGGCTTTAATAATCAATTGTTAAATTGATTATGGTAGGATGTGATAAGACATGGCTATGTTTGTGGATAAATGTATTTATGCAAGTTTGTATGATATGTGATTTGCAAGTTTTATGTTAAATGCAAGTTTAAGGCCATGTTTTATGATGCAAAACACCATGTTAAACATTTATGCATATGTGACATGTTATGCAAACTATATGTGAGAATATATGCAAGTTATATGTAACATGATATGCAAGTTATGCATGTGATTTTATGCATGCTAAGTAGTTGGTGTTATGCATGTTAAGTATTTGATGTTATGCATGCTAAGTATTTGATGTTATGCATGCTAAAGTATTTGATGTTATGCATGCTAAGTATTTGATGTTATGCATGCTAAAGTATTTGACGTTATGCATGCTAAGTATTTGATTGTATGCATACTAAGTATTGGGTTTTATGCATGATAAGTGTTTGGGTTTATGCAAGTTAAGTGGTGGGTTTATGCATAATAAGTATTTGATTTCATGCATGATAAGTAAGTGGTTTTATGCATGCTAAGTGTTTGGTATTATACATAAATCATAACATGCAAGTTTACCCTTTTAAATATGATGCATACATATGCAAGATGATACCCTTATATGCTATGCATGTTTACCCTCCTTTAAGATGCAAGTTCATATGCAAGTTATGTGAATGGTGTTATGCAAGTTATGTGTATGAGATTATGCAAGTTATGTGCATGATGCTATGCAAGTTATGTATATGCTTAAATGCAAGTTTAATGTGATATGCAAGTTATGCATGTTCATGCAAGTATGTGAATGCTCATGCAAGTATGTGAATGCTTATGCAAGTATGTGAATGCTTATGCAAGTATATGAATGCTTATGCAAGTTATGTGTATGCTTAAATGCATGTTTAACATGTTATGCAAGTTATGAGAATGCTTATATGCAAGTTCAACATGTTATGCAAGATATGTGTATGATAATATGCAAACTCATATGTCATATGTTATGCAAATCATGTGTATAATAATATGCAAGTTTGGGTTATATGTAGTTGGGTTAATATATGTTCATATATGCAAGTTGACATCCTCTTAACCCATGACAAAGTTGTATGCTAAACCCATGATATTTGTGATGATCTTCCCCTTATTTATGTCATGAAATGAGAACGATTTACGTGGGGAACGATGGGGTTGGTAAATATGTTAATAAAAGTATGATTGGGTATGATTAAGCATACCATAAAAATAAATTAACATAAGTGGGAATTTACCTATTGAGTTAGGTCTACCCCATGGGAATTTACCTATTGAGTTAGGTCTACCCATGTTATGAAAAATGTGTAATTAATTAGGGATAATTAATTGTGGGGGGTGATTAATTAGGCGTAATTAATCAACTAAGACACGAGGTTGGACCCTTTTGTAGCGGAAGTCTGCCCGGAACCGACCGGCCATCCAACGGCTACAAATGATTGGCCCAATGTGAGAGGTCTTAGTCACAAACTAAATACGTGATTAACGTAAAGACACGAGGTTAGACTCGGTTATGACGTAAGGCTGCCCGGACCCAACCGGCTTAACCAGCGGTCATAAAAGATAGTCTAATGTGAGAGGTCTTTAGGAGGATCACGGTCTTAATTAATTAAGAAACACTTAACCAAATTAGCATGTAGTGGGACATGAGGGTTAAGTGGGTGCCTTGGGTGGCATGTAGTAACTAGTGGGGGTGCCTTGGGTGGCATGAGGAAACTAGTGGGTTGCCTTGGGTGGCAATAGAAAATACGATTAGAATACTTAACCAAAGTGGAACATGTAATTAAACATGATTAAAGGGTTAAGTAAGTGCCTTGGGTGGCATGTGAGAATCAAGTAAGTGCTTTGGGTGGCATGTGGAAATCTAGTGGGTGCCCTTAGTGGCAATTGAAATATGATTGATGACTTAACCAAATCTTAACATGTAAGGGGGCATGATTATAAAAAGGGGGTTAAGTGGGATGCACTAGATAAAAATAGCAAGCTTAAGTAGTAGCTTGCGGGGGCCCATTTCAACCAATATCCCAAACGTATCTTGGTGGGCCCGACTCTAGTCGGGTGACGGGACACGCATATTGGGCTTGACTATAAGTGGCCAAAACGGGTTAGCGGTGGCAACGCAGGATCAACGGGTTTCATATGCGTGTGTGGACCCGGGCTGGTTGGTAAGTCGTTGTTGCATCGTGTAGATATAAAGCCGTGCACAGTGATATTATCTGGTAGCCACTTTGGGGAATGATACACCCCCTTTTGTGGGACCAGCACGGGTATCTACGGTAGGGAGCCGATCGCTTGGGGGTAGTGGGTACACCTAGTAAAGATAGGGGCAGACGGCACCTGTGTAGGGGTACAAGAAACTACCGGGTAAGAATTACTAAGTACACTTAGTGGGATCAACCTTTAAGTAGGAATTACTCTTGGTGGGTAGAACTGGTGTGGTGCAGTGTAGGAATTACCCTTGGGTGAATAAGTCTGGGGTGGTGTAATCTAATAATTATCCTTGGGTGGATAAAAGCGTCTTCTCGGTTATCTTAGTACATCCTGTGTTTTGTTGGCTACTTAGTGTGGTCATTATCCCCAGAGGTACCGTACCTTGTTTATGTCATACCCTAATTACTTTAATGGTTGTATTGTTAGGGTTATAGGACTCACTCAGACTTATGTCTGACCCCGTTGTTTTTATCTTTTTTCCCAACCCTCAGGTTATCAGAGTGGGCCCGGTACGAGTGGGCTTAGATCAGGCTGCTTTATTCGCTTTTGGAGCTTGGACCATAGATGTAGAGAGCTCAGCTTACCCTTTCTTTTATGGCTATCAGTTCATGTATTGGGATTATGTACTTTCATTTATCAGGATGGATATTTTGTACTTGACTCTTATTATGGTTTTGTGATGTAACCAAACATGTTTTATTTTCCGCTGCAATGAAATGATGTTTTAAGATTTTCAAGTATTACTTATATCTGTCTTGTTGTAATTTTTCTGTTCTATATTCACTTAAAATACTCCACCGATGTTATGGCATTCCCTTAGCGAGTGACCATAGCGGGTGTGGGGTGCTACATCTCCTGCCTTTGAACGACCAATTCATCAGTTTGTCTGTCCAATGCTTCAAATATGGGAGCTAGATGTCCTTCGGTAACTGGAACAGAAGGGTCGAACTAGTTATCTTCATCTTCTCTTATACGCAAGGAACTCGAACCAGGTTGAGCAGAAGTACCAGCACGAGCGGAACGAGCCACAATTTCGTTCCCAGGTCGGGTAGAAGTCTGATTGTCACTTCGGATCGTTGTCCCCCAAGGCTGCTGGCTCGTGGTTCTCTCTTGGCGTCGGTTTGTGGTGGTCCCCTGGGTTCGGATCGTGGGAGTATTAGCTGGAAGAAGGGTGGAGTTATCTTGGGATCGGGTCATTACGCCTTCAACTGCACGGTTCATGGCACCCGCTCCAGTTCGGATCGTTCCTCCATCTTCACAATCCAAGGACTCCAGTTCAACCTCGACCTGCTCCTGAACGTTGACTTCATGAGCTTCGTTTGTTGCTTCGTCGGCCTGTGAAATTCGTACTTCCTTAGACTTCTTTCCAGCCATAATACTTTGGATTTGCTGGAATCTTCAAAAATTGAAACAGTGAAGTTTTGAAACGTTTTCTTCAAACTTGACTATCCAAACAATAGAACAACAATCTGAAACGTTGAGACTTCATTATCAGTGAAAGCACCAAAATGTTAGATCCAAAAGTGTCTCTAACACCCAAATTATCTGAATTGGCAGAGATCTATATCTAGAAATGCAAGAAAACACAGAAAACACATAAGATTTATAATGGTTCGGCATTAACGAGCCTATGTCCACTTTATATCTAAGATTATACGTTAAATTCAAGTGCAATCAATGATCTCTCTCAATCTCACTTTTACAATGTTGGTTCATTCAATGATTTCGAATTGATACTGATTAGGAACAATGAAAAGACAGTAATGGTGGAGACAACACTTAAAACTGCTAAAAGACCCTAAAAATGCCAAGTCTGTGGCTATTTATAGGTGATATCTGTAGACGGATCGTGGTCACATGTGGCACAAATCCCGAGGATCTCAGACTGGTTCGTAGCTTGATGGAGAAATGGTCAATATGACGGTTGTAGACAGGTGTCGTGAGATCCGAGCCTTTCGGATCGTGGAAGACCAAGTCGCTACTCTCGCTCTTTGGCTTCTGGAGTTGAATCGTGGGAATGGTTCAAGTGTGGGCGGATCGGATCGCCATAAGGGTGTCACGAGCTGGGTCGTTGCAGTCGCTCCACGATCTGCAGAGAGCGGGGGATCACGAACCAAAAATGAAGAGGAAAGCAGGACCGGATCAAGATAACTTCTCAAACGATACTTCATGTTGGACTTGTACATGTGTCTAAGTGGTTGGGTTCAAAAGCTAGCCAACAAGTATGAATATCAAGAGACCATGAAATTGAAATTCAGATGATTTTCACTAATCATTCCCAATACCTGACAATTGCCAAAGCTTTTCAAAGATAGAGCCACCTCAGTAATATGTTACTCTCTTCTGATTTTAATCTCTGCTTAATTAAACAAGGCTTCAATCTCCGCCATGATAATTTTAGCTAGAATCTCTTTAGGCGCGGAAGTCTACTAAAAAACATCTATTACAGCTTACTCTCCAGATAAAGTTTATGACTGCTGGGATGCTAAGACTGAATTTTGTCAGCAATGATTCATAGTCTTTATTTCCATACATTAAGTGAGAAATTTCGATAATAACTCTTTGCTCCCCTTAGTCTTGATATTTAGTTTTTCTTTGATGAAATCCCATAAAAACAAACCGAATAAGAACAATGAAAGATTGAGTGATGGGTACTCTCTGTTTCTCTATAGCAAAGTTTTGGACAAAATAACAGGGATAGGAAGAAAGTTATTTGTTTATAGAGATACCTCTAATCTTCACCACCAGGAAGCAATTGTCATCTTCAAATTTCTTTGATTTCGCTCTAGATTTGATTTGAGAGACTTAAATTATTCCACTTAGGATTAGATACAACAAAAGATTACTCGCTAATTGCAATCTCTGAACCATTTAAATTATTTAGATTAACTTTGTTTCTTCTTCTTTTGATGCTAGCTGAAGAATGGTCAGAGTTCTTCATTGTAATATCATCTACACTGGAGCTATCAAATTCATTGCCCTCGGCAGGGTAAAGGTCTGCATTGTTATAATGCTCATTAGTATTCTTTTCATTGGAAGGTAACTTATTGTTTTTTGTATTCTCTGGAATTTCTTTGACTGAACTGATATCATCTTGCTTTTCTATGGGAGAAGTATCAGCATATGTAAGCACAAAAAACTTGTTATAAGTAATTACCTCTTTATCATTGTCCACTGCTTTCGATAGCCCTTTAGCAAATTGAAACCGAGTATCTGCTGCTTTATTGATTGGAGAAACTATCCCATCTTTTTCAATAACCTGCATATTAGTTTTAGTAGGGGTATTTCCTGTCTCTTGGCACTTAGAACTGGGTATTGAATCATTGTTTTCCTTGCAGTTAGATGATGACAAATCGTCCACATTCATGTAAGAATCTTTATTCAGCATTCTTTTACCATCAACCCTTTTTTTTCATTACATGTAACATTTGTATCCCCAAAAATTCTGCAAGTAGAACGCACTGAAGGATACCATTCGTAAATTACTTTCTGTGTAGTTACTGAACCATCAGATCTTTGGATGTTAATATTTGTAGGAAACGAAAACTTAGCATCTATTTCTACTAAAACTCTTGCATATGAAAATCTCATTAATTCTTCTGTAACTCGATCTAACTTAACAGTGTGGCTTAAAACTGAAACTATCTGGCTGATAGCTTCTGTTGTCCAAAAGTCTAGATCCAGATTTTGTAGCTGTATCCAAACAGGAATAGTATGAAAAAATTGTCGAGAAAATCGCATACCTGGAATCCATTTTTTCATGAATACCATTTTTTTTGTTATAGAAATAAGGTCCCGAAGCCAGAATGTTGTCACAATCGTCCGGATCTTCGAGTTTAATTATAAAGAAACCATTCTCTCCTGTAAATAACTGATAATCTCTTTTGAAATGCCACATTTTATCTATATATGCTTTCAGATATATTTATAGTATGGCTTAGTTCCATAGACGTAAAATACAATGGCATTTTGCCACTTTTCTCTTGGTTTGAATATTAGATCTTCATCTATAGAAGCATATCTGATATTATCCTTCATAGATGGTTCATAATATTGAAGAAACACCAATTTATTATCATAATTGTGTGCCTTGATAACATCTTTCCCAGGCTTTGGAAAATTTTCTTTTTAATTCACTTGCGTGTTATTGCTGATTTGAACAAAAGAAAGGAAAATCTGCTGTAGAATCCAAATATATTTTACTTTACTTCCATTGAGCGTTTCATTTTTCATGTTTGTCTATGCCTTATGCTGACTACATGTAATTGAATTAGGGGGAAATTGCATGCATGCATCTGTATTTGATGTGTGATTGCATACTGAAGATGAATGAGAGTTTGATGCAGAGGAAGACGCCATTAGAGCATTCTCTTCAAGCCATTTGTTTTCTTCTCCGTTTAACTATGGGATTTATTAAAATAATATCACAAAACACACACATATACCAAAATAGCAAAATAACTCGCAACGGGATATTAAACTTAGTAGTTCATGAAGCTCCTAATTACAAAACTCAAAACCAAAATACATAATATCAAAGTCATAATTTAATCCATCAGAAAAACCTTGATTACATAACTGTCTAGTATTTAAGAAAATGATAGAAATGGAATAATTCAATCACTAAGATAACAATAGCAGATGGATAATTAAGTTTAATCTCCAGTAGATCCTCAGCTCTCAAAAGTTGAATCGCCAAAGCAGAACTTCTCAGTCTCGCTCGAGCATAAAACAAATAAAAAATAAAAATAAAAATAAAACACTCGAATCAGGATTAACATTTTCAGTCGTCATTCAACTCAAGTGAAATTCTCAAATGAAATGCTCAAGTAACTTAAAGAAAGTTTGGAATTCCATTCTTTAAGGATCTGTTTAACTAGATGTTTATAGTACAATACCCTATTATAATAATGTATATGGTTAAATATACTGTTGAAAATAGCGTAAGCGAGATTATCATTATTACCCTTACATTGTTTATAATGTTGTAGTCTATACAGATACTGTAAAATCCACCATAAACTAGTGGCTATCAGAGGGCACTCCATAGTCCATGGATACGACACAAATCTAAATTGTAGAGGCTCCATCTGGATAATATGAAAAGGCTCACCAGGCAAAACCCATGGTAGGATTCTACTAATTGCAGGCTTGGATCAGTGGTAAAGCACATCCGCAACTACCGCCCACCTCGAACAACACTTCCATAATCAAAGGGCCCCAATCGAATCACAAAGTAATAGACATGGTATCAAAGAAGTGTGTCCGATAAGAGGTGAAACCTCTTTTAATCACGGTATAGCTAATGTTTCAGTCATTTTAATTGTGACCCGAAGGTCAAGGCTATCCATCGGTCTCCTACTTCATTCTAGTTGCGTTCGCCGAACCAACCTACTTAATTATGGATTTTCCATCACGTGGAAAGTTGTTAAAGTGGTATTGGTATTGACAAAAAGTATGTTATTACCGGTTCCGATCTCTTTAACAACTGTTGACCAACTTTTTGGCAAAAAAGTCGTCCCAACCCGAAGTCGAAGCCTACTACCAGATATCGACCCATTCTAGGCTTTAAGGGAGAATTATCATCTTAGGTCGACCGACCTCAGATCGACCCAAGACTATAAGTAAAGGCAGCTCCCTCCTACAGAAAAGTTTAAACTAATTGATCGAGTCATCAACGGATCGACCGGTCAAGCCATCTACCAACAGATCGGGCCGATCCCATAATATCAGGTCAAGCCTAAAGTCTCGGATATCACCTGAAATATCTGGAGAGTTACACGCTATCAGACGAAGTCCTACTCCCGAAGTTGCTGAATCAGATTAGCTTTTGACCAGGTCTCCTTTTCATACGCCAGATATCAAGTTCCACGTCGACAGCGATTTCCGAGAAGAATTATTCATCAGCAGTAGACCGGGTCTCCCCGTCGCAACTACTTTACTGGATCGAGCTTCACGTGTCTGAACTCCAAAAAAGAGGCAAGCCACGTGGCACACGGCTCCGCCCACCTTCTTCATCTATGAATACATCATTGCTGAAAATGGAAAGGCATGAAAAATCTCCAAAGAAAACTTATGCTCGGTATACGAGAAATATCCAACCGTGCATTCAAACAATACAAAGATTTTTTGTAATATCTAATTTCTTTCACTGAAAAACCACTGTAACCTGTAATCGACAGTATAAACCAAGATTATAAGTAGACGTAGGCACCGATATAAGCCGAACCACTATAAAATAATGTGTCTCCCTTGTTCATTTACTTTTATTTATATCTCTGGGGTTTTTTTTCGTGTGTGTTCAACACATGTTGAGGGTTGATCGTCACTAGACCAACTTTTGATGTCAACATTTTGGCGCACCAGGTAAGGGGGCACAAACATACCTTACAACCTTCGACCGCCTTCAGCAATTTCTAAGCAAACAATGACAAAGTGGAAAAAGGACTCCGGACCTTCTCACTCTCAGTCTCAATCCACTGATGCAATAGGAGCAACCCCAACGGTGGCAAGCCATGATGCTTCCTCCCATGAAGAGTTGTCCCAATACCTCACCAGGGATGACATGAATAAAATTTTGGCTGAGTTCAGAAACCAGGTAGCATCTCAGGGTGAACTTCTCAAACATCAGTAAGAAGTGATGAACAACCTGCTTGCTTGGATGGAAAAGGGATCTCACATTCCAGTATCATTTCCTACACTGGGCGAGGCTGGGGGCAACAACTGATCTTCGGTTTGCGGAAATCCAAGCCCCAGGTCGGTCCACACCTTTGTTTCCTCCTGGTTCAACTTCACTTCCCAATCTGCTAGTGCTAGGATCATCACTGCCTGTTCTAAACGGAGCTCGAGCAACTGCAGATTCGCAGGTCGACCCCGGTTAAGTTCAGGGCCAGTTAACCACTTTGCCTCTATTCCAGGGCTCGACTCAACTCCCTGGACAAACAGCACCTGTTCTAGTGCAACCTTTTGTTGAAGTATGCGATACTATATGTTGGATTGAAGAAGATGAAGATAGCTTCGAGTCGGAGGTGATCGTTCGCAATTCGGAGTTCATACACAAAAGTTAGAGCCAAAATGGTGTTGGGTGTAAGCTGGTTTCAGCGGCAGACGTCTATTGTGGTGTACGACAGATGTCTGAGACTACAGGGGGTTTTCCAGAGAGTTCTGACAGACGTCTGTCATCCCACGACAGACGTCTGAGAGAGACAAACATGTGTCATATTAGGGACAGATGTTTGAGCTGAGTGCTGAAGCCCTATTAATTCCCTGGAAGGGGACAGACGTCTGTCAAACCTCCCACGACGGACGTCTGACGTAACTTTTGGGTTGTTTCGGGCTGGAAACTTGGCAAATTGATTTGTGAAGACACGGGGACAATTTCGATAATTGTCCTATCACTATATAAGCTATTTTCATATGTGTTTGTGGGAGAGCTTGAATACTTGATTGAAATCAAGGGTTTATTCTCAAGGGTGAATCAGGGTTTATAACCTAATTCCAATCTTCAATTCTATTCTCCTCAAACTCATTTCTATATTGAAATATAGTGATCATTGGATCAATCTCTTGTATTCCTTTCATCGTGGTAATAAAATACTCTCTCCGAAGTGGATGTACACTAACAAGATGTTAGTGGAACCACTATAAATCCTTGCGTGATTTATTTTTGCTACTTTTGTCATTTGTTTCTTGTTTGAGATTGGAATTTGTATTATTCGTGATTGGTTGATCATTGTGTGTGATTAGAGTTATTGTTTTAGTTGTTTTTGCAAGTCTAACAACGGTCTAGTCTTCCGCTAGCGCTTGTGGTTTAGATATTTGATTCGAGTGGTCTTGAATCAATTAATCACAATAGTAACAACATTTGGTATCAGAGCAATTGGTGCTTGTTAGGTTTTTGTGAAAATGCCGAAAACATATAATAACTCGGTAAGTCCTTCAACCGGAAGTCCGAATAGTGTGGCCCCTTATGTACGGGATTCAGATAATAGTTCGGTAAGTCCTTCAACCGGAAGTCCGAATAGTGTGGCGCCTTATGTACGGGATTCGTATGCGGCGTCGGGTTCTCAATTGGTAATTGACAAGTGAAATGGTGATAATGACTTTGAGAAGTGGGAATGGAAAATGAAAGCGGTTCTCAGGCGGAATCGGGTGCACCGAGTGGTATTTGATACTCACTTATTGCCAAGTGAAATCTCGGATGTTGAGAGAGAGGAGATGGAGGAATGAGCTTACACTACTCTTCAACTTGCTATGGAGGAGAATGTGATCTCCGAAATTAGTGGTGAGACAACCGCTAAAGGTATTTGGGACAAGTTGGAGGAATTTTATATGAAGAAATCACTCACAAACCGTTTGATCTTGTTGCGAATGTTTTTCACCTTCAAGATGAAGGAGGGTAATTCGCTTAAGGCACATTTGAATGCCTTTGATGACTTGCTTATGAAGATGAAGGCCGTTGATTTGAAGATTGAGGAAGAGCAAAAGGCGATGATATTATTGTGTTCGTTGCCGGGCCGCTATACAGGTTTCTCAAATACTTTGATCTATGGCCGGGATACTTTGACTCTAGATGATGTCAAGACGGGTCTTCTTAGTGAGGAGTTGAGAGATCAAATGAAGGAGATGAGTGAGGGTAGTACTGGAGCTAGTAGTGGTCACGAGTTGTTTGTGGAGAAAGAAAAGAATGTGAAGAAAGGAAACCGGAGGCGTTCTAAATCAAGAAAGCCCGTGGAAGAGGTAAATCGAAAGAAAGAGATGGCAAGTGCTTTATTTGCAAGAAACCGGGACATTGGAAGAATGAATGTCCGGACAAAGATAAGAAGGAAGTAGCGTCTTCATCTGTGGCAGTGGAGAGTGGGGATGGTGAGATAGATGAGAATGTGTTGACGGCGGTAGCATCGGATGTTTCGGGTAACGAATGGGTACTTGATTCGGGTGCGTCGTTCATATAACGCCAAATAGAAATTGTTTTTCGTCCTTTGAAGTCAAAGAGGGAAATGCAATTGCTTTGGGAAATGGTGCTATTTGCAGGTCGATGGGTAGTGGCTTCGTGCAAATAAGGATGTTTGATGGAGTTGTTCGCACGCTCACCAATGTTCGCTATGTTCCGAGACTTAGGAAGTCGCTTATATCTTTGGGGCAATTGGATTCTCTAAGATACAAGATCACTATCGAGAAGGATTGCTTGAGGGTTTCGAAGGGGGCGCTTGTGGTTATGAAGGGTGTTAGGACTCACGGTACATATTTGCCTCAAGGTGTGACCGTACGAGGTGACACTTGTGTGGGTGTTTATAGTTCTCGTGACTTGGATGCGACATGGACTAGAGTTTTGCGAGGAATTTGTCATGGGGAAGCAAACAAGGGTATCATTCGATGAAGGCATCAAAGGAGGTTCTTGAGTATGTTCATTTGGATGTTTGAGGACCGACACCGGTTGCTTCTTTGGGAGGAGCAAGATATTATATTTCTTTCATTGATGATTTGTCTCAAAAGGTATAGGTGTATGTAACGAAGGCCAAGTCGGAGGCATTTGCTAAGTTCAAAGTGTGGAATGCTCTTGTTGAGAATGAGAGTGGCAAGACTTTGAAGGTGTTAAGGACCGACAATGGCGGCGAATATGTTTCCCAGGAATTCTTGGAGTATTGTAAGCATCACAGAATCTGGAGACATTTTACTACACCGGAAGATCCGCAATCTAATGGAGTAGCGGAGAGAATGAACTGAACTCTAGTTGAGAAAGCTCGATGCTTGAGACTGACATCGGGCTTGTCTAAGGGATTTTGGGCCAAAGCTTTGTCAACCGCGGTGCATATTGTGAATCGAATTTCCGTGCTCGGCCATTGATAACATAATTCCAGAGGAAGAGTGGAAAGGGAAGTGTGTTGACTTGAGATACCTTCGTGTTTTTGGTAGCCGAGTTTATGTGTATGATCCAAGGATAAGCTTGAAGCTAGAGCTTTCAAGGAGTCTTGCTTGGTTTCACGGACGGCGTGAAAGGCTATCGGGATTTGGAATCCGGAAACGAAGAAGGTTGTTAATTCTCGTCATGTCACTTTTGATGAGTCAGCTTTATTCAAGGAGAATGAGAGCTTATCAAACATTCCAAATTTGGTTCATGGTGAATCAAATGAGAAGGAAGTCATTCCCATATTTCGTCCAAGTGATAGTAGAGTTGAAGAAGCTCGTGGGGTTGAAGCGGTTGATGAAACATCACATAGTCCACATGGTTCCTCTAGTGATGTACATGATACTAGAGAAGTTTCGACTGAAGGTGGAGCCGAAAGGGGTTTAGGTGATAGTATTGCTACTCGGGTTAGTCGACGTGCAATAAAGCCTCCCGAAAGATATGGTGATTGGAACTACCTTAGCTTTTGTGATCATTTGGACTATGCTCTCAATGTAGTCCAAGATGAGCCGATGGACCTTGATGACGTCATGGAGTCGAGAGAGAGCTCGAAGTGGATTTGCGCCATGGAGGAAGAGATGCAATCGTTAATGAAGAACCGGACTTGGGAGTTGGTTCCACTTCCTCAAGGAAACCGTGCTATAGGGTGCAAATGGATTTACAAGATCAAAGATGATGGAAGGTACTAAGCAAGGTAAGTGGCAAAGGGGTTTGCACAAAGAAAAGGAAAGGAGTATGATGAAATTTTTGTACCGGTGGTACGTCGTACTTCTATCCGGATTTTACTAGCCATAGTCGCTATTCATGACTTGGAGTTAGAGCAACTTGATTTGAAAACCGCCTTCTTGCATGGAGACTTGGATAAAGACATCTACATGGAGCAATCAGAAGGGTTTGTTGTAGATGTTAAATCTAAAATGGTTTGCAAGTTGAAGAAATCACTGTATGGTTGTAAGCAATCACCTAGACAATGGTACAAGAGATTTGATCATTTCATGCTTGAAAGTGGCTTCCATCGAGCATCAAGTATGCTTTCGTATTTTTCAAGAGGTTGGAAAATGAATATTGGGTGTATTTACTCTTGTATGTGGATGATATGCTCATTGCTTCCAAGGATAAGAATGAAATCAACAAGTTGAAGATGCTTTTGAAATCGAAATTCGAAATGAAAGATCTTGGAGAAGCAAGGAAAATCTTGGGCATGTAAATTGGAAGGAACCGAAAGCGTTTTGAGTTAAGATTGACTCAAAAGGAGTACATTAAGAAAGTGCTTTGCCGGTTTAGCGTAGAGAATTCAAAGGCGTTAAATATACCTTTACCTTTGCATATGAAGCTTTCGGATAAGGGATCACCTATCGAGGATAAAGACAAGGCTAATATGGCAAAGGTGCCATATGCAAGTGCGATTGGTAGTTTGATGTACGCCATGGTGTGTACAAGGCCCGATATTGCAAATGTCGTCGGGGTGGTTAGTCGGTATATGACTAATCTGGTGAAATCGCATTGGGAAGCCGTGAAGGCTATTAGGAGATACTTGAAAGTTACAACATCTCATGGTCTTGTTTTTGGCAGTAGTGATGAGAGGAGTTGCAAGTTGGTTAGTTATTATGACTCGGACTACGCCGGTGATAGGGATCGGAGGAAATCAACTTCCGGGTATGTCTTCACACTTGGCGGGACAACCATTAGTTGGAGATCAAGACCGCAAACCGTAGTTTCTTTATCCACTACGGAGGAGGAGTTGATTGCCGCGGTGGAAGCGGCTAAGGAGGCACTCTACTTGAAGCGATTATTGTGTGACTTGGGTTTTGAACATAAGAGTATCGATGTTCGATGTGATAGCCAAAGTGCTATCCATTTGGCGGAGAATTTGGCGTTTAGCTCACGGACCAAGCATATTGAGGTGAGGGAGTCATTTCTTGTAGCCATGGATGAGGGTAAGCTAGTATACCTTCATAAAGTGCACATAAAAGATAATGCGGTGGATATGTTTACTAAAGCATTGCCATTTGGAAAGTTCGAGCATTGCTCAAACTTAATTCCCTTGTTGAGTTGCTAGGTGCCATGGGGTGGCATGGGGTGGAGAGAGTGATTTCGTTTGTTTGATGGAAAGGAATAGCGGTGAGAGATTGGAAACCTATCTTCATGGTAAGTACTTGTTACACTCCCAAGTACATTGTCTTTTGGTGATACGGTTTTGGTATGAATACTTTCAACACTTCGTTGGCGGGCGGTAGCCTTGCCGGAGCTCGTTAACGAGAGCAATGGGCAGTGGCTTTGCCGGAGCTCATTGGGAAAGTATTCACGGTGCTTGGTCGAAGGTAGAAGGAAATGCTTGGGTGCATTGGAGTTTGGAGTATGGAGATGGTTATAGTATCGAGGTGGAGTGTTAAAGTATGCGATACTATATGTTAGATTGAGGAAGATGAAGATAGCTTCGAGTCGGAGGTGACCGTTCGCAAATCGGAGTTCGTACGCATAAGTTAGAGCCAAAATGGTGTTTTGGTGTAAGCTTGTTTCAACGACAGACGTCTATCATGAGGTACGACAAACGTCTGAGACTACAACGGGATTTTCCCGAGAGTTCTGACAGATGTCTGTCATTCCACGACAGATGTCTGAGAGAGAGACAAACGTCTGTCATATTGGGGACAGATGTCTGAGCTGAGTGTTGAAGCCCAATTAATTCCCTGGAAGGGGACATACGTCTGTCACCTCCCACGACAGACGTCTGACGTAACTTTTGGGTTGTTTCGGGCTGGAAACTTGGCAAATTGATTTGTGAAGACACGGGGACAATTTCGGTAATTGGCCTATCTCTATACAAGCTATTTTCAGGTGTGTTAGTGGGAGAGCTTGGATACTTGATTGAAATCAAGGGTTTATTCTCAAGGGTGAATAAGGGTTTATAACCTAATTCCAATTCTTCAATTCTATTCTCCTCAAACTCATTTCTGTATTGAAATATAATGATCATTGGATCAATCTCTTGTATTCCTTTCATCGTGGTAATAAAATACTCTCTCCAAAGTGGATGTACACTAACAAGATGTTATTGGAACCACTATAAATCCTTGTGTGATTTATTTTTGCTACTTTTGTCATTCGTTTCTTGCTTGAGATTGGGATTTGGATTGTTCGTGATTGGTTGATCATTATGTGAGACTAGAGTTATTGTTTTGGTTGTTTTTGCAAGTCTAACAACGGTCTAGTCTTCCGCTAGCACTTGTGGTTTATATATTTGTTTCGAGTGGTCTTGAATCGGATTAATCACAATGGTAACAACACCTTTGTGTCAGCCAAAACCAGGAACGTTGCAGCATCCGGTTCGACCCAACGTCTTACTGCAAACTCGTATTATGCAGCCTCTCCTCCAACGAAGAGCTAGTGGCCACACCCCTCCGTGTCACCAAGACCACTCTACCATACTGGTCCCCAACCTGACGGAGGGAAACACTACTATAAACCACTCTAACATCTCTCCGGGCGGGGGCAATACCGAGCCCTAGATGGATACCACTCACTTGGGCCCATTACTTCCAACATGAGCAGACATGGTTTGGTCCAACAATAACCAAACGACTTTAGCTGCATCCGAATCGGAGCCCGAGGCTTGGATATACCCTCACCTTCACTCAACTCTCGGAGGTCAAACCAAATCAACCTTGTCGATCCTAGTATCGGGATTCTCACCCACACCCTCAATGCAGAATTGGATTCGTTGCAACGACTCCTCGGAGATGGAAGCTAGCTTGCAAGCATCATCAAATGCTTCACCCAAGGCACTTCTTACCAGCAGGATGTGGATGACATCCATCGTAGTCCATTTACATGGGAGATCAGAAATTCCCGAAATTCTTCAGACTACAAGCTTTCGGTCATGGAGCCCTACAATGGTAGGACCGACCCGACCATTCATCTCATGCGATACATGCGTCACATGGAAGTATTTTCTACATTGACCAATGTCATAGCCAATTGCTTCCCTCTCTTCCTCACTGACATAGCTGGCATGTGGTTTCGACAGCTAACAACTGAGTCGATCAAAAGATGGAATATGTTGGTCACCCGTTTCTTCGAGTAGTTCAGATTTCACATCTCCCGACCAAAGAGCTTCGTGTTCCTAACACCCCATCAAGCAACGGTCCGGCGAGACCCTCCGCTCTTTCTTAGAAGAATTCAACGGGGCCGTAGCATCAGTCCATCGACCCCAGCCATCGATGGTGCTTATCGCCGCCATAGCTGGTGTTCAGAACCGATCAAAATTCAGGATCTCTTTAACCAGAGATCCCCCAAAAGGACATTGAAGACTTCTATGCCAAAGCTGACAGATTCCTCCGGCAAGAGGATGCTAGCATCGAGATGTAAAGCCTCGAGGTGCTTGCTACTAAGGACGGAGGTCCATCCAACATCAATAGCCAGAACAAAGGGAAAGCAAAAGCCTCAGAAAAGAACGACCGGAATGTACGATCCGGAGAGAAGACAAGTACGACCGATACACCGAGCTCAACTCATCCCTGCTTGACATCTTTCTTGACGTACGAGGATCTCTACCATTTCCCAAACTTCCTCGGAGGGAGCCTACTCAGAGAGAGCTCGAGTCCCGAAAACATTGCATGTACCATAACATAGCAGGTCACGACACCAATGAATGCAAATATTTACGTGATCTCGTTGAAGAAAGGATAAGACGGGGAGAGCTACCCGAATATGTTAAGAAATCTGTATAGGCCATGTCAGTACAACCCTCTGACCAAGCTCCTTAGGACGGTCCCCATGCTCCTTGGAACGAAAAGGACCCCGAGACCAGCAATTGTGGCATCATCATCAATTGATTCGGTTTAGATCACCGTGGACATTTCCCATTTTCTTAGGATATAAGGAATGATTTTTATTTTTTTTATTCAATAATGTGGTTATGTTGAAGTACACACTACGGGGTTAGCTCCTAGGCGTGCTTTGGATTCAATTATCACCCTCTTAGAATTTGTTTTTTTCCTGTATTGGCTCCTTAGCAGCAATAAACTTTCTTTTCCGAACATAGATTATGTTTGAATGATTCAAGCATTGATGCTCGCCAAACCCAAATATGGTCAGTGCTAGCCACCATCTCTTAACCGAGCATGGTTGACGCTTGCCACCATATTTAACCAACTCCAAAGCCAAGCATGGTGAACGCTCACCAACCCCGGTATGATCAGTGCTTGCCACCATCTCTAAACCGAGTATGGTCGACCCCCGCCATCATACCTACCCCACTTCACAAGCCGAGTATGATTAATACTCACCAACTCTTTAAGCTGGGTATGGTTACTACTTGCCAAAAACTTCTAAGCCAAGTACAGTGAGTACTCGCCCTCCTTTTTTACTAAGTCGAGCATGGTTAATGCTCGCTAACTTCTTAAACCGAGTATGGCGTATACTCGTCCTTCCAGTATGGTTAAAACCACCACTAATATTCCAATTGTTAGGACATGACAAACTTTTTTTCAGTATGAGTATAGTTATGCTCAAACCTTCTGATCATTCCATGAACATAGTTAACATTCGACCTTGGAAACCTTGGAACCAAATAGCTATACCGCCTTACCAAGCAAAATCGAGTATGGTTTATACTTGTACTCCAAATCTTTGCAGGTATCATTTGAAAGGCGGCTACCTGGTTCTTCTGCCTCTACCGAAGATTAACTTAAAGAGGTCGACTCATACATTCACTAGCATCTGGCCTTAATACGATCATTTGGATGATTGTCAATTTTCTGGCCTTAATACGATCTTTAGTGGTCGTCGGTTTTCCGTCCTTAATACAATCATCGATCATCGGTTTTTCGGCCGTAATATGGTTCGGCGTAACATGGTTTCCTGGATTCTTGTTGTTCGACGTTCTCTGAAAGATCCAGAAAACATCTTTCTTTTCCAAAAAAGATGTGTTCTTGGGGTAAAGTGTTGACCAACTTTTTGGCAAAAAAGTCATCCTAACCCGAAGTCGAAGCCTACTACCAGATATCGATCCATTCCAGGCTTTAAGGGAGAATTATCTTCTTAGGTCGACCGACCTCAGATCGACCCGAGACTATAAGTAAAGGCAGCTCCCTCCTAAAGAAGAGATTAAATTAATCGATCGAGTCATCAACGGATCGACTGGCCAGGCCATCTACCAATAGATCGGACCGATCCCACTATATCAGGTCAAGTCTAAAGTCTCGGATCTCACCTGAAATAACTGGAGAGTTACACGCTATCAGATGAAGTCCTACTACTGGAGTTGCTGAATCAGATTAGCTTTTGACCAGCTCTCCTTTTTATGCGCCAGATATCAAGCTCCACATCGACAGCGGTTTCCGAGTAAAACTATTCATCAGCAGTAAACTGGGTCCCCCTATCGCAACTACTTTACTGGATCGAGCTACACGCGTCTGAACTCCGAAAAAAGGCAAGCCTGTGGCACACGGCTCAGCCCACCTTCTTTACCTATAAATACACCGTTGTTGAAAATGGAAAAGACATGAAAAATCTTCGAAGAAAACTTATGCTCGGTATACTGGAAATATCCAACAGTGCACTTAAAACAATATTTTTTTTTGTGTAATCTCTACTTTCTTCCACTGAAAAACCACTGTAATCTATAATCGACAGTATAAATGTAACACCCCACCTCCCTTAAGGTCACTCACAAAGGGAATGCCTTAACTTTGGTGGAGCGTTTTAGTAGACAGAACAGAAATTTACAAGATAGATAAACAATATTAGAGAAATTATAACTTTATTACAGCGAAAAACAGAAATCAGTTTGGTTACATCTTTACTAAAAACTCAAGTATATAAATATCAGTCTTGTTCAGAAAATCATCAGAGTACAAAACTGTAAAATCATAATCCCCACAGAAGCTGCCATAAGGAGTCAAGCCATACTTTAAGCACTCTAAGTACTTCAAGCAGAAGAAATCCGGATCAAGCTAAAGTATTCCCTCCTTGGAAAACCTGGGGGGGGGGGACGGAAGAAAAAGGGGTGAAAACAAGCAAGGTCAGACATAAAGTCTGGCAAGTCTAGTGACTTTCAGCATTTGAACAGATAATAATAATTATGACATGAAAATAAGCTGGAAAAGAGATAACAGTAACAGGAGTAGTAGATGTACTTAGGTTAAACAGAAGAAACAGAATAATATTACTTTTCATTTCTTTGCACTAATACTAGTATAACAAGATTATGTGTCACCCTAATGTCTAAACTGAAACAGAAACGGGAACAAAATAATTTCCACAGAAGAGAATGCTAGTAATGGGCCTTTACCACCCGAACAGAAACATATAGAAACAGAATGCCCATAATGGGCCTTTACCACCCGAACAGAAACAGACAGAAACAAAATGCTAATAATGGGCCTTTACCACCCGAATAGAAACAGACAGAAACATAATGCTAACAACGGGCCTTTACCACCCGAACAGAAGGTACAGAAACAGAAACAGATTAATCCCTATGGAAACAGAATGTAGAATCAGGTGTACACTAGTAAATGGGCCTTTACCACCCAAACAGATGGTACCACGCAGAAACAGACAGGTGTTGCCACCCAACAGAAACAGACGGTACCAACAGAAACAGACAGAACTAAGTGTACCCTAAAACCCTACCCCAAGCGATCGGCTCTCTAATACATAAATACCCTGTGTCAGCTCCACAGTAGGGTGTATCACTCCCTAAAGTGACAACCAATTGGCACAGACCTATTTACAGATGTCACGGCGTCTTACATCCTCAGAGGCAGACCGGGATCCATGCACGCACATGACCCGGTTGGAACGCACCATCAACACCTCTCGCCATTATCAGAATGAACCGCTTATAATTAGTTCAGTAAGCGTGCTCGGACCCTACCTACTGTTGGGTCAAAGTTTTGATTCCAGAAAGGGTTACTGACTAATATGGGTCCCAAACAACAGATGACACAAGTAATTTCCCTCCTAACCTTGTGTCCCCAGACTAACAGATTTCAGATTAACTTGTTTACAAGTTCAGACATACAGAGTTCAGATCAACTAGTTCACAGATCAGACAAGTTTTCAGACTAACGGATCAGATATACGGATTTAACATATTTGCAGATTTGTCTAACTTTGTAATTGGGCCTACAGATTCACGAAACAGGTTCGTTAAATTCATTAGTCTAGTTGGTTTAACCCTATCCACCCAACACGTTTTAGACATCATATTTATCCCAGATTTGCATTAATTAAATATTAATACACAGATCTCTCACATTAGGTCGGTAGCTTGTGGCCGCTGGATATGCCGGGCGGTTCCGGGCAGACTTCTGCCACAAGCCAGACCTGACCTCGTGTCTAAGCATATTTTAGTTATGCCTACGACCTCTCACATTAGACTGGCAGTTTGCGGTCGCTGGTTAAGCCGGTTGGTTCCGGGCAGGCTTCTACCGCAAACAGAGCCTAACCTCGTGTCATAGCCAATTCATTCCAATACAGATTTTTCAGATATCAGACTAGTTCTGTTTATTTAACAGATTAAACTTCTTCATAGGATATAACAGATTAATCAAATTTCCATGTTTTACTAAATCTTAGGTCGAGCCTACGGATTTCCATACCCAGATTACCATTATCTAGTTTCAACAGGTCAGACAATTCAACAGATAGCAGATCTAGCAGTTTAAGCGATTTAAAAGATTTAGCAAATAACAGATTTAGCAGTTTAGGCAATTCAACAGTTTTAGCAGATAACGGATTAGGCAATTTAACAGATTTAGCAGATAACAGATTTAGCATATTATAAATATCTAAAACTCTATTTACATATCTTGCCTAATCATAAATTTAGCCTAAACTTACATGCCTAAATCATGGTCATAATTCATAATGCAATATATGCCCCAAATTTTAGCCTTAATATTCCCATTTACAGTTCAAGTCAAAACTAGATTTAATATTCTAGTTCGCCATTTATGTCCAAGACTAATACACATGTAAATCATTCTCTATTATAGCCAACTCAGATTATGCCAACATATTTGCTATTCCAGATTTACTTAATTAAGCTACACCCAATCCCCGTATAACATGTTTCCACAAGTTCTCTAAATACTCATGAAATGGCCCTATAGGCTCGATGTACATAACAGTGAATGGGAATAAACTAGCAAAGTTACATACTAAATATGAGATCTAACATCGTTAAGGGAATAGGCATAAGAAACTAACTACAATAGTTATAGGCAACTAACCACAATAGTCATGGGCGACTAATCACAATAGTTTCTTATTCAATGTCATAGGCAATAGTCTCATAGTCATGAATCATAGTCATAGGCAACAGTCTCATAGGCGTGAATCATAGTCATAAGCAATAGTTCCATAGGCATGAATCATAGTCATAGGCAATAGTCTCATGTCCAATTATGCATTATTATTTGTCCCAAAATTTAGCGTTCGTGTGTTAATCTCTTATGAGATGTGGCGCAGGCTCGTGGTAGCCTTGCTACAGAACAGAAAGAAGAAAGAGATACAGAATAAAATATATCAAAACAGAACGTACACAACCTCAAATTCAGATTTACAATCATGTCACAATTATAGTTACAGTTTATAGCGGAAAATAACTGTACTTGTCTTTCGTGGTTTTAAGAAAGGATAATAAACTGTTGTTGATGCAGAAATGTTGAATTACTCCTCTTTAATTGTTGTTATAGCTCTAAACTTTGATTTGAGATTTGATTTAGCTTTTAATTCTATTCAGGTTGGAAGAAGATGCATCAGTCCAAGTTTTGATTCCAGCAGAGTAGCGACGCCATTTTTATTTTTAATTAGAACAGAGGCAGAGTATAGACAGAATAAAATTGTGTAGAGAAAATGAGGCTAGGGGGCTGTTTATATAGGATTAGGCGGACAAATCTAGACAGAAAACGAGACCGGATACATCAGAATGAACCAGGTTCAAAAACTGGGTTTCGGGAGCAGGTCGACCCCCAGGTCAACTCCCCAGTCGACCTGGTCATGGGGAGATCAACACCCCAGTCGACTTGGCTTGGGGGGGGGGGGGGGTCGACTCCCCTGTCGACCTGGGTATATGGGTAGGAATTTTCCCGCCAGCCTTCTCTGGGTTTGAATTTCGAATTTCTGGCTTTATTTTCGAGCTGTTTTATTTTATTTAAATTCCTGAAACTTCGGAGGGTCGTAACTTGGTCATACGGACTTCGTTTTTCGAAAACTCGGACTCGTTTTCAAGTAGAATTTCGAGACGAACGCAATGGCGCAACCTGTTTCCCTTGATTCTTATTTTAAGAATTAATTATTCTCTGATTTGTTACTCATACGTTCATAGAAAATACGGGGTGTTACATTCTCCCCTCCTTAAAGGATTTCGTCCCCGAAATCTTTAAGAGAAGAAGATTGTGTCCTACCATCCAGTTATCCATCTACTCAACCATCATCCACAAGAATCCATTGTCCTTAGAAAACTTCTAATGTTGTATGAACATATGCAAAAGTGTGTGTATATGTTCCTTATCTAATGCAAAGATCAGGCGGTCCACTGATTCAGTTAACCTCCTTAATGCGAACTATGTCAGTGTCATGAGTCCAACATGTATGCAATTTTCCTATTTGATACATATTATTCTTATATGAGTGACAACCATTCATTCATATGCAACATCCATGTGATAAGTCAATCATTTTGCATCCACAGAAATTGAAAATGCTCAAACATCCATATGCAGTATGAGAGTGTTTTCGAGCCGATCTAGTGCCTAGTGTGTGTATATGCATCCACGAGCAACCACTAGCAACCACTTGCATCCACTTGCAACCATCAAACATAACATGTCTCAAACACATGTTTACATCCATAGGATTCCTATCTATAGGTCGAAAACTCGATTGATAGGATACAGTCGAGTGATGGGAGCGAGTGCAGATAAACAAAAACTTGGTTTCCATTAGACCTTGGTTGAGAGACAAATTCCCCTAAGTATCAACCCCGAAATCAACATCAGATTGACACCCAGAGGATTACCCTCTTTAGACAATGTCAAAACTGGAAATCTCAACCTTATCAGAAATATTCAGATATTTACATATTACCGGTACAGATCAGATTACTAAATGATTCTTAAGAAACTAAGCATGATAAAAACCCAGAATGTATGCGTCATATTCAACTTAACGCTCAACACAGATACCCAACTTACCACGCTTAGATGAGTCATAACCCTTATGGGTCTGAGTCTACAACGGAATCAGAAACAATACTAGTATTTAAGTGCAGAGTATCGATTACATAATCGAAATGCCAGAATCAGAAAAGAGTTTTAACTCAAAAATCAGATAAAGAAATTAAACCTCCTACATAAAGTTTTCCTATTTCTATCCTATCCACTAGCCTCGGGAGTGTTCGCCTGCCTTCCAGAAGTTGGTCCTGCCCTCTGCCCTTGCCCTCGTTTCTTCGGACAGTCCCTAGTGAAGTGTCCCATCTCACCACAGTTGAAGCAAGTGCCCTTTCTTTTTCTGCAATCCTTGTTCAGATGAGTCGAGCTTCCACAAGTAAAGCACTTTTTCTCCTTCTTATCTTCATACTTTTCACCCTTTTTTTGTGTTTCCTTTTTGGGCCATGCTTTCTTGTTATGTGGTTATTCCTTCTTTGCCTCTTTCTTGCCGTTGCCTTCCTCGTGCAGTAGTGCCATATCCACCAATCTCTCGTAAGTCGCTCCCATGGGTATATGGTTCATGGCTAGACTATGCAGTGGCTCGTTCAATCCTTTAACAAAGCGGAGAGCCTTTTTATGCTGGGTGTTGACTAAATCTAGTCCGAACCTAGCCAGTTGGTTGAACTGGTTGACGTATTCCTTGACCATCATACTTCCTTGCTTAAGAGATAAGAACTTTTCCAGTTGTAGACTTCGTTCAGCTTGCGAGAGGAATTTTGTCACAAACCTTGTTCTGAAATCCATCCATGTTTCAACCGGCCTTTCGGCGTTAGTGACTTCCTACCAATAGGAAGCTTCGTCCTTGAGCAACCATACCGCCAATCGTACCTTCTGCCTATCGTCCACCTCGAAAATAACGAACAGATCCTCAGTTTCTTTGAGCCAGTTCCTCGCTTCTACGAATGATTCAGTTCCCTTGAAATCCTTTCCACTCATGGCCCTAAAATCTTTACAGATCTTTGAAAAAGCAATTGCACGAGGAGGGGACGTAGGAGGAGGAATCGCTGCAGCTGGAGGAGGAATATCCGCTGGGCCTGCATCGTTGGCCCTAGCCTCTAAGTACCTCCTGAACCAGCTAGGTATTGGCACGCCTTCTGGAAAGTTAAGATTCCCAGACATGCTGGAATGAAAGAAAAAGATTTAAAACGGAGAACTGAAAAGATAGATATATGGCTTTTTGGGGATTATGTTTTTCAAAATAAACTTTATTTTTGAAAATACTTCCTTTTAAAACCTTTTTGAAAATAGTTTTCAAAAACATTTTATCTGATCTGGTAACCTTCAACTCTGATACCAAGTGTAACACCCCACCTCCCTTAAGGTCACTCACAAAGGGAATGCCTTAACTTTGGTGGAGCGTTTTACTAGACAGAACAGAAATTTACAAGACAAATAAACAATAATAGAGAAATTATAACTTTATTACAGCGGAAAACAGAAATTAGTTTGGTTACATCTTTACCAAAAACTCAAGTACATAAATATCAGTCTTGTTCAGAAAATCATCAGAGTACAAAACTGTAAAATCATAATCCCCACAGAAGCTGCCATAAGGAGTCAAGCCATACTTTAAGCACTCTAAGTACTTCAAGCAGAAGAAATTCGGATCAAGCTAAAGTATTCCCTCCTTGGAAAACCTAGGGGGGAAACGGAAGAAAAAGGGGCGAAAACAAGCAATGTCAGACATAAAGTCTGGCAAGTCCAGTGACTTTCAGCATATGAACATATAATAATAATTATGACATGAAAATAAGCTGGATAAGAGATAACAGTAACAGGAGAAGCAGATGTACTTAGGTTAAATAGAAGAAACAGAATAATATTACTTTTCATTTCTTTGCACTAATACTAGTATAACAGGATTAGGTGTCACCCTAATGTCTAAACTGAAACAGAAACGGGAACAGAATAATTTCCACAGAAGAGAATGCTAGTAATGAGCCTTTACCACCCGAACAGAAATAGACAGAAACAGAATGCTAATAATGGGCCTTTACCACCCAAACAGAAACAGACAGAAACAAAATGCTAATAATTGGCCTTTACCACCCAAACAGAAACAGACAGAAACAGAATGCTAATAATGGGCCTTTACCACCCGAACAGAAGGTACAGAAACAGAATCAGATTAATCCCTACGGAAACAGAATGTAGAATTAGGTGTACACTAGTAAATGGGCCTTTACCACCCGAACAGACGGTACCACGCAGAAACAGACATGTGTTGCCACCCAATAGAAACAGACGGTACCAACAGAAACAGACAGAACTAAGTGTACCCTAAAACCCTACCCCAAGCGATCGGCTCTCTAATACATAAATAACCTTTGTCGGCCCCACAGTAGGGTGTATCACTCCCTAAAGCGACAACCAATTGGCACAGACCTATTTACAGATGTCACGGCGTCTTACATCCTCAGAGGCAGACTGGGATCCATGCACGCACATGACCCGGTTGGAACGCACCATCAACACCCCTCGCCATTATCAGAATGAACCGCTTATAATTAGTTCAGTAAGCGTGCCCGGACCCTACCTACTGTTGGGTCAAAGTTTTGATACCAGAAAGGGTTACTGACTAATATGGGTCCCAAACAACAGATGACACAAGTAATTTCCCTCTTAACCTTGTGTCCCCAGACTAACAGATTTCAGATTAACTTGTTTACAAGTTCATACATACAGAGTTCAGATCAACTAGTTCATAGATCAGACAAGTTTTCAGACTAACGGATCAGATATACGGATTTAACAGATTTACAGATTTGTCTAACTTTGTAATTGGGCCTATAGATTCACAAAACGGGTTCGTTAAATTCATTAGTCCAATTGGTTTAACCATATCCACCCAACACGTTTTAGGCATCATAATTATCCCAGATTTGCATTAATTAAATATTAATGCACAGACCTCTCACATTAGGTCGGTAGCTTGTGGTCGCTGGATATGTCGGGCGGTTCCGGGCAGACTTCTGCCACAAGCCAGACCTAACCTCGTGTCTAAGCATATTTTAGTTATGCCTACGACCTCTCACATTAGACTGGCAGTTTGAGGTCGCTGGTTAAGCCGGTTGGTACCGGGCAGACTTCTACCTCAAACAGAGCCTAACCTCGTGTCATAGCCAATTCATTCCAATACAGATTTTTCAGATATCAGACTAATTTTGTTTATTTAACAGATTAAACTTCTTTATAGGATATAACAGATTAGTCAAATTTCCATGTTCTACTAAATCTTAGGTCGAGCCTACGGATTTCCATACCCAGATTATCATTATCTAGTTTCAACAGGTCAGACAATTCAACAGGTAATAGATCTAGCAGTTTAAGCGATTCAACAGATTTAGCAGATAATAGATTTAGTAGTTTAGGCAATTCAACAGTTTTAGCAGATAACGGATTAGGCAATTTAACAGATTTAGCAGATAACAGATTTAGCAGATTATAAATATCTAAAACTCTATTTACACATCTTGCCTAATCGTAAATTTAGCCTAAACTTACATGCCTAAATCAAGGTCATAATTCATAATACAATATATGCCCCAAATTTTAGCCTTAATATTCCCATTTACAGTTCATGTCAAAACTAGATTTAATATTCTAGTTCGCCATTTATGTCTAAGACTAATACACATGTAAATCATTCTCTATTATAGCCAACTCAGATTATGCCAACATATTTGCTATTCCAGATTTACTTAATTAAGCTACGCCCAATCCCCGTATAACATGTTTCCACAAGTTATCTAAATACTCATGAAATGGCCCTATAGGCTCGATGTACATAACAGTAAATGGGAATAAACTAGCAAAGTTACATACTAAATATGAGATCTAACATCATTAAGGGAATAGGCATAAGAAACTAACTACAATAGTTATAGGCAACTAACCACAATAGTCATGGGCGACTAATCACAATAGTTTCTTATTCAATGTCATAGGCAATAGTCTCATAGTCATGAATCATAGTCATAGGAAATAGTCTCATAGGCGTGAATCATAGTCATAGGCAATTGTTCCATAGGCATGAATCATAGTCATAGGAAATAGTCTCATGTCCAATTATGCATTATTATTTGTCCCAAAATTTAGCGTTCATGCGTTAATCTCTTATGAAATGTGGCGCAGGCTCGTGGTAGCCTGGCTATAGAACAGAAAGAAGAAAGAGATACAGAATAAAATATAACAGAACAGAACGTACACAACCTCAAATTCATATTTACAATCATGTCACAATTATAGTTACAGTTTATAGCGGAAAATAACTGTACTTGCCTTTCGTGGTTTTAAGAAAGGATAATAAACTGTTGTTGATGCAGAAATGTTGAATTACACCTCTTTAATTGTTGTTGTAGCTCTAAACTTTGATTTGAGATTTTATTTAGCTTTTAATTCTATTCAGGTTGGAAGAAGATGCATCAGTCCAAGTTTTGATTCCAGCAGAGTAGCGACGCCATTTTTATTTTTAATTAGAACAGAGGCAGAGTATAGACAGAATGAAATTGTGTAGAGAAAATGAGGCTAGGGGACTGTTTATATAGGACTAGGCGGACGAATCTAGACAGAAAACGAGACTGGATACATCAGAATGAACCAGGTTCAAAAACTGGGTTTCAGAAGCAGGTCGACCCCCAGGTTGACTCCCCAGTCGACCTGGTCATGGGGAGGTCGACACCCCAGTCGACTCCCCAGTCGACCTAGCTGGGGGGATCGACTCCCCAGTCGACCTGGGTATATGGGCGGGAATTTTCCCTCCATCCTTCTCTGGGTTTGAATTTCGAATTTTTGGCTTTATTTTCGAGCTGTTTTATTTTATTTAAATTCCTGAAACTTCGGAGGGTCATAACTTGGTCATACGGACTCCGTTTTTCGAAAACTCGGACTCGTTTTCAAGTAGAATTTCAAGACGAACGAAATGACGCAACCCGTTTCCCTTGATTTTTATTTTAAGAATTAATTATTCTCTGATTTGTTACTTATACGTTCACAGAAAATACGGGGTGTTACAATAAACAAAGATTATAAGTGGGCGTAGGCACCGATATAAGCTGAACCACTATAAAATATTGTGTCTTCCTTGTTTATTTACATTTACTTGCATCTCTGTGTTTATTTTTCGTGTGTGTTTAACACACGTTGGGGGTTGATCGTCACTAGACCAACTTTTGACGTCAACAACAACTAAACACTTATTTTACATCATGGTCATTTATATTTAAAATCATATTCAAAATATAATAAATCAAGTAACAATAGTATAGGTTTTTATATTCGAACATTTAAAGTTCAAATATTTCAATGTCATAAATCACAATTCAAATAAATTCATTATTTGATTAAGTTAAAAAAAATCCAGATTTCATATTTACAAAACAAATTTACTTACAAAATTAAACTTTGTTTTAAATTTCTATATCTCAATTGTCATTATCTAAAAACTTTATATTCAGCATTTTGGACTTCATAGCTCAGACTGGACATAGACTTTTATTTAAAATAGTTAATATAATACAAAATAGTTATATTTTGTAAAGGCCGACAGGGTTGAATGGTTCCTTAACATTTTATTGCAACATCAAGATTACAAACTAGAACAACAAACCAAGTGTGACAACCATCTACACTTGCAAAAAAAACAAGGAAAACAGGTGCAATAATACATAGGAATCACAGAAAAGAAAAACCAAAAATGGACATAGCAAAAGAAAAAGGCTGGTACTATGTAAGTTGCACAAACCAGAAAGGAACCTTTCTCTCTTGCATTGTTAATGCTAACATAGAAAATGAAGTGTCCATGGGTATAACGATAACTTCAGCATCACACCAGCGCATCGTGTAACTCCTTAGAGATAAGGAGACACACAAAAGAAATCTACTTCAAAATGATTCATCATGGTTAGTTAATCCATTCAACAATTCCACTTTCTTACTCCTAGTGATGTGAGCTTTGAGATCTTTGTAATCAGGGATTGTAGATGATGACAAAGAGTTCGAAAACCATCTAGTAAAGAAGGAGTGACAAGAATTCCATCCTTATAACCAGGCAGGGGTCTGCAAGCAGCCAGAGGCACAAGATGAGTATAAGTGTGCTCAGAATTTATTTTTGTTTTGTCTTTTGACTTTTGCTTTGAAGAGGAGGGAGGAGAGTTAGATTTGGCATTTCCTTTGATACAGATGGAGACAATTGGCAATTAGTTTTGTTGGCTACTGGTAATACACTAGAAATAACCACAGAGTTTTGCATATTTAGAAACCCTGGTTTAAATTGGAAGGAGTTAGCCACTTTAATAGGTATAACATCATTACAAGGATAATGATGAGCTTGTAAATTATTCTCTTGCAATTAAGCACATAAATGAAACAATTCATGTACTATTTGTAAGTCAGAGCTAGAAAACGTGCAACCATCGATAGGAATTTTAACTTTTCGATCTATTACAGTGTCGTACTCAACTCCAATAGCTTTAGACATAACCATTGAATTCACTTTCTCCAAGTCATCCTTTTGCACTAGCACATTGTTTTTTCTAAACACGTAGGCAACATGTCTCCAATTTGAACATAATTGCTATATGAGACAGTGTAACCCTCCTTCACACTGTCATTCTTCACATCTGTTTCCTTATCAGCTTGTATCTTCTTTTCACTTCCATTATATTCAACTATGTCATTAGTCTCCACTGTGCCTTATGATATTTTAATGCACAACTTCTTACTCTTTTCTTTCTCTCCACTAAGGCTTTCAACGTGTTTAATCAGTTCGGCTTCCTCCAATTCTAGATGATTATCATGCATCGCTAACCCAACACCAACCTTAGTAGAGTGTTCTACGGCAACATATTTGTTACTTAAGAATATATTATCACCATGAAAAGCCTTATCAACTTTATTCTCTTCATTTTTGTTCATTTTAAAGCTGTCATGCTCATTGCCAACAAGCTCATAATTGATCACCATTCCAATAAGAGGACATGGTCTTTGTAATTTCGCAGTTTTAATCTAATCCAAGCCATGATTAAGGTAGGACTCATTCATCTTGTTTCTACCACTAACTTTTTCCACAGTTGCATATTTTCAAACAAAGGAACTACACCATCTTTTTCCTTTTTGACAGCTTCTTGTCCCCTTTTAGCACCCTCTTCAACATTAGCAACATCCTTGATATTTTCACTATCATTAACAACAACCCTATTGGGAACTAAACAATTATTTTGGTCATGACCAAAAATGCTGCAATATGTACAAATTTCTGATTTCCTTTAAGTAAAGCACTTGAACAATATGCTCAATACCATCCACTAACTGGATAGGGAATTGGTTAGGTAGCTCGTGGTTCAGCGTTACTTCAACCATACATTTCGCATAATCTAGTCTATCAAATATTTCAGCAGTTTCGTCCATGCAAATAAATTTGCAAACTCTAGTTGCTAACCAACTTATACCTAGTAAAGACCAAGCATACATACGCTACACCATAAATGCAAATTAGGCGGTGCTTTGGGTCGTATCTACTGCGATTAGACAATGCTTTGAACCGTAACAAAATATGGCATGTTAATATATTAGATAAGACCATAAGGCGTATCTAAATCGTAATAGAATACAGTTATAAGCCGTATCTGAAATATAAATAGATACGAACTTCAGCCGTTTTACTAAATAAATAAGATGCGGTCTTCAATCGTATCTAAGTTGTAATACTATTTATCAATTACAGCCAGCAACATAGCCCATTCACTTTATAAAAACAACAAATTAATATCATGCAAACTCTATTTGACAAATTATAACAGTAAACGAAACAATTGTATGAAATATTTAATAACAATCCAACAACATATATAATGATACTCGTGTTGTTTCATTACATTACATTAAAGAAGATACATGATGTTTCATTACATTATAATAAACAAGATACATGATGTTTCATTACATTACAATAAAGAAGATGTTAAAAACTGAACCCACACAAACTAGAAGTATTTAAAAATGATTTAGAATACAAGCAACTTCGGTGATCGACACTGTTCGCTTTTGAGCTTCAGGCTCCCTTCTCCAAATTTGTCAAAAAAATTGCACTGGTCAAAGAAACAATGGGAGGTGTTAAAGCACATGCATGCATAGATGGTGACTCAACACAACAGCAATGGAGGTGTACAACTGTACAAGTAGGCATGCATGAATGTTCTCAACAACAAGTAGGCTGCAGCATAGATGAAGTAAATGGGGTCAAGCCAAACACAATGGTCCATATGCACACAACTCCAAGACTCAAGTTAACAAAGCCGCAAAGCAACAACACTTGCCACAAGAACAACATATACAAGCACCGACCATTGAACAGAGGCAACAACAGTATACAAGGGACTGAGTACACATGAACATATACTACTACAAAAGTGGGTATATTCGACACTAATTTGTGTGTGTTGCATGAAAAGTGTGGCGAAACCTATGCTTTCTTTGATCATCTGCAATAATATTCATATGTTGTTGCATTAGACATGAATGCACTGTTGCGGTTGGAATTGTTGTGCTGTGACTTGCAACACCTGTTCAAAACGTAGCTTTACATAAATACAATCTAGGTCAACCATCTGCGTTATCAATTAAAAAAATAACTGTAGATGTTGATTAATCCAATGGTTCAATCCGATTCCCACTTCAGCAATGTGAAATTTTGGCACGACATTTTTCTCATTCACGAAATACTTCCCCACAAAACAAATTTCTCCCTTACTCTTCCCTCTGTACTCTTATCTCTCCACAAAATCCGTCCACAAACACCTCTGATTGTTGCTCTACCTCCGATTACAAACTATATACCTCCTATTGCTCCTATTTTACAAATTTATACCTCCAATTTGCTTCATTTAGGACAATTACGGGTAGTTAGAGCTTCATCATTTTGGTTTTATTTAGGTGATTTCATCTCTAACTTATTTTGGTCTACATTCAAAGTCTCTGTGTGATTTGGTTATAGCGATTGCCTTAAATTAGGGTTTTGCTGCTCTTTTTTATTTGAATGTTCATAAGTGTTTGGGGCTTTTTATCTGAATATTTCGGGTTTTTTATACTTGAAGTATTGTATTTATATGTGTGCATGTGTTGAAATTGTGCAAGTTCTGCATTTTATGTTTGCCAAACCATTGATGTACTGGTAAATAATGCATATTTCGAAAAGTGGAAACAAAATTTAGTGGACAAAAGAAATCCAATTTAAATGTTTAAATGTCTATTTCTGTTTGTAGTTAAATAATGCCTATTTCTCTTCCTACTCATATGACTGTGAAGATACCCTGGGCATGAATGATCTACGAATGTCAAACCCATTATCACTAGAAACTCATATTGATTTTTATATAGAGATGCAAGAAGGGCACTACAATGATTTGTGTGAGTATGAACTAGAGCAAGAAGAACTCTGAAGACAAAGGCCAGAAGAAGAACGACGCGAAGAAAGGGCAATGCGACGGCATAGTCGTGCTGGCTTCGTCGTCAGCATCAAAACAACTAAGTGGTTAACGAACAGCAAGTTGACTCACCAATCATAATGTGTGAGTGTGGGTATGCCACTGTAGAAGATGTTATTTCGTTTGGATTCAACATTGGTCGTTGTTATTTTAGATGTCGTGTTTATCCTACAGGCTGTACCTTATGGCAGTGGATTGACCATCAGTTTCCAAGTCGAGCAGTTGAATATGCAAATGAATTACAACATCAACTTACAACGCTGCAAAATCGAGTTATTGGTTTTCGAACTGACATTGGTAGACTTAACGACCGGCTTCAGGGGCTAAACATTAGAAGACAAAATTAAATTATTGCATCGTTCTTTGTATTAGGTACAACTGTATCGTCTTTGTATCACCTGTATGGTCTTTGTATCTGTACTGTTTTGTTTTGGTGTAGACATGTAATGTTATGAATTTGTGTTCAGTATCCTTAGTTGCTTGTTTTATGTGTTCTCCTGATAATTCAGTTCCAAAAGTTAGTGATAATTCATATCAAAACAATTGTTGATTTGGCCACACACTGATTTCACTACACTGATTATGTATATTTGTAAATTATTAACTTGTTTTGTTTTTATTTGTAATTTAATCAAACCTTACAGGGTAACCATTGTTCGTGTCTTGAATTTTTTAATGGTACCAAATTTAGATTTACTAGGCCATGGTTAGATTGTGACAATGGATAGTGAGTATTACATATGGATAGGACTTCCGAGATCGAGTGCAGAATATGTAAGAGGGGTAAAAGCTTTTCTAAGAAATGCATTTCCCATTTATAAAGTAGGTGATGAGATGAAGTGCCCCTGCAAAAAATGTACAGAACGTAATTGGTATTGGGAAAATGTCATATACGATCATCTTATTATTAATGGGCCTTCTCCAGTACATACCGGGTGAATTTGTGAGGTTTCACAAATGAAATTAATAGGTGTTGATGACCATATGGATTGTGCAACAGAGATGGATTTTAAGGATAATTTGGATGTGATGTTCAAGTGTGCGGGTTATAAATTTGATCAAAATCCTAGGACTTTGAAGTAGAACCAAATCCAGAGCCTGAGAAATTTTATTGGCATGTTAAAGAAGGAATAAAAACCGTTACATCCTGGCTGCACTAAATTTTCTCGACTGAATTTCTTGATCAAGCTTTATCATTTAAAGTGTGCTTATGGAATTAACGAGTCTGCGTTTGGGGAATTACTAAAGCTTATAAAAGAAGCCTTTCCTGATGCCCAGCTGTCTTTGTCTTCTAACGCTGCAAAGAATGTCATTAAGGATTTAGGTCTTGATTACCATAAAATACATTCCTGCCCAAACCATTGCAGGCTATATTGGGCAGAGAATAAAGATAAAGAGGCTTGTGGCATTTGTGGTTTTTCGAGGTGGGCTATAAAAGAAAAAGAAGACATCGTTGGTAATAATGATCCACTAAAGTCAACTCCCAAAGTGTCGGCAAATGTTATGAGGTACTTTCCACTTAGACCAAGGTAACAAACGATGTTTATGTGCAAAAAAAATTCCAAACTTATGAGATGACACTAAGTGGAACGAAAAGAAGATGGAAAACTAAGACATTCGGTTGATGGTGTGGCATGGAAGATGATGGATGCTCGCTATCCTGATTTTTCATCAAAAAATCATAATGTTAGATTGGGTCTAGCATCTGATGGATTTAATTCATATCGTTCAATGAATTCAAGTTATAGTACATGACCAATTGTGTTTGTAAACTACAATCTTCCGCCTTAGTTATGTATGAAACAAGAGAATTTGATTCTTTCAACAATAATTTCTGGTCTAGATTCTCCAAAGAACAGCATTGACATATATATGCAGCCTTTAATTGCGGAATTGAAAGCGTTATGGAATGTTGGCATCAAAACTTATGATTCCTTGACTGATCGGAATTTTAATTTACGTGCAAGCGTCTAATGGACCATTAGTGATTTTCCGGGATATGCCATGTTGTCAGGTTGGAGCATGAAGGGGAAACTAGCATGTCCAGGAATGGATTGCACAGGAAGATGAACCAGGTACATGTACAATGTTTCTTTATCTGTGTTGTGTCTATTTTAAGTTTTGCATGCATATTATGTTTCTGTAATGCCATACATTAATTTTCTATTCATGTTTTTGAACCTGGTATATAAAGTACAAGGTCCAAAAAAAATTAGTGGGAAGTCAAAAATGACCAAGGTGCATGCTAGAACCTCCGATGTTAAAGTAGTCATTGAGTTAAATGTGGATGGTCAGCCAGTTTCTGATAATATTACAAAGTTAAGCAATTTTCTTGGGACAATAGCAAAGGATAACATGTCTCTTACTTAAATCAATAGGCATGTTGTTCCTGATCAATTAAAGCGGCAAATGTTGGAATATGCTATGATAAAATCTATCACCTAAACCATAGTTCGACTAACTTCCTAAATGTTTGGTTTTAATTAATTAGTTTGTTTCCTGAATTTTGTGTTTGATATATTGTTGGCTAGGTATGTGATTTCGGAAGAAGGACACAAGTGGGGCTTGCACACGCCTAATGACTCTTGGTGGCAGTACAAGTCTCATATGAAAGAAAGGTATTTTAAAAAAATATTCAACTGATGAGGAAAGGCTTGCGAATAGGCCCAGTACAATTACGTTGGAGGATTTTAAAATGCTCTTGGAATACCGGAGGATGAAGTAGTTAAGGTACAGCTTATTTTAACCACAAAAGAAAACTATTTTGTATAATGCCAATTAAATAATCATGCAACAGATGGAAAACATAAATAAAATAAATTAATGATATTCACATTTTCTTATTTAGGGCTAATCTTTTCTTGTTTAGTGCTAATTTAATAATCATGCAGTAGATGGAAAAAATAAATAAAGTAAATTAATGATATTCACATTTGTATAATGTTTAGTAGTTCACATTATATTATTTAGTGCTGATCTTTTCTTTAGTAGTTCATATTATCTTATTTAGTGCAAATCTTTTCTTTAGTAGTTCGCATTATCCTTGTTTAGTGCTATTTTTTTTTTTGGATTTCCAGGCCCTAGCTGAGACTAATTCTGTGCATCGTAATTCATTAAGTGAGACACATACCATAGGTCCCAAAACTCATGCAGTAGCCAAAGAACAGATAGTATGTGTTTTTTTGAACTTAAGTTAATTTTTTTGTAATTGAGTTGAATTGGCCACATGATAATTTTAATTTGTTATATCATTGAATTATATTTTATATCATTGTCACAATGTTCACAGGCAACAACTAGATTTGTAAATTCTTAACATTGAATGTTAAAAATTATGTTTAATTTTTGGTAATCGTAATACTTGATAGAAAAAGAAGGACCTAGAAAAAGCCACCTCATATGCTGCCTTGGTCTATTTGGAAACGTATAAACGAGAACCAAGGAGAACTTACAAGACTAACACGGATGAATTAAAGGCCAAATACGTAAGTACATTAGATACTGAAATAGCAATTTAATAGTTAGTTTGAAAGATGACCACATTACAGCTGAAACTTCCATATTTTAATTTATATGTTTTAAAGATAACCACTTCTGTTAATAACTTTTATCGAGTATCTTATATAAAGTATTTGACCCAAATCAATTATGAATCAATACTTGTGTCAGTATAATTGGCACATTGTACGTGTAACGACCCGGAAAATCTGAACCAATTTAAAAAAATTTTATTGGCTATTTCAGTGGATTTTGAATATTTAAAATAAACATTTTAAATAATAACGATGAAAAGTAAGTTTGAATTGACGTTTGAAAATAAATATAATTAATTCTAATTATAAACAAGGCCTGAAATGGCGCGGTAGTTTCAAAAATTGAATTCAAACTTTGATTGACTGTACCGGGTGCAAAACAAAACGGATTTGAGTGAAACCAAAAATATTTAAATCTGTTAGTGAATATCTTTCTAACGAATCTGGAAAATCGAAGTTTCATAGCGGGAAGAAAAAGTTATGGCCAAATGAATTTTCAGAAAGGTAGCTATAGAATTTATATAGCCCGTGAAAATGGCCATTTTGCAAACGACCTCGGAATTCAACGAAACCACTTTTGTTGGATCTGAGATGTCAAATTATTGCTAGGTTTCAAATTTCATAATTTTTGAAGCTAGCATGTGAGCGTGGCAAAGGAAAATGTGTTTGGTCGATTTTTATTAAATCGGATCGACCAGAAAAGGGCCATTTTTCAAACGGCCTCAGAATTCGACGAAACTAGTTTTGTTGGGACCGTGTCGTCAATACGAAGCTAGAAAATATTTTTTTGGAATTTTTCGAATCAGTATGTGGCCCTGGAAAATTGAAATGTACGTTCAAATCGAATATTGAATGTTTTATATTTTAATTTGAAGAAAAACTGACCGAAACAGTCGAATGGGCCTACGAAACATACCCCATTGTGTTCAGAATGGAGGTATTTTGCTAGGGACGATAGTCGTTGGGCTTGAATTGGGGTTCGTGGGTGAAAGAGGGTATTTTCAAAATTTAAAAATATATAAATAAATAAATAAATCTCATTCGTCCACCTCAACCTTTCTCTCTCCCAGACGATCGAATAAAAGCCAGAACCCCCTTCATAACTTCCCCCTCCGATTTCTCCTTCCACACTCAATAAAAACCCATGCCACAGTTGAAGTTTTTGTAGATCGTCCCATGAGCTTCACATCCATATGAAGTTTGGATTTTTTTCGTGACCTGTAGAGCTTGAATTGAGCTCGGGAAGTTCGTGACTTTCATCCGCCGCCCTGCCTCAGCCCCGCCGTCGAGTTCGCCGCCTCCACCAGCGTTGGGCATGCCTTTCCATGCTCCCGGCCGTGGCGCAACCCGATCGTCGATCCGCTTCACCATTTGATCGAAAAGTGAAAACCTAGTTTTGAATCAAAATAGAAAGGTACGGCAGTTTTTTTTATAGCACTTCTAAGCGCTACGGTTTATAATTTCACTGTAAAAATCATATCTTTTTCGTTTCTTGATGAAATTCAGTGAAACAAGAGACAGTGGACTCATGTGGACGTCTTCTACATACTAGAAGAGACCACATATTTTTCTGAGCCTTCTTCTATTTTTGGTGGAGTGGAACCCAATGTGAAATTTCTGAATTATAAACGATATGGAAAATGACGATGTATAAATTATATAGTCAATGTATGAGTTATATAAGCGTTGTACACCACCTGTATAAGTTGTACGGTCGATGTATAAGTTACATATGCATTGTAATAATTATATATGTGTTGAATAGAAGTGAAATTTACTTATATATATATATATATATATATATATATATATATATATACGCCCCTTGTCTATAAACCATGGACGATATTTATTAGTTGTGATTGGTATGAAAATTGATTGATAGTGAATGGTTGATTAGAATTGTTTGTGGTTAAAATTGATTGATTGTGGTTGAAAAATACCCGTTTGTGGTTGAGAATTATTTGGTTGAAACCACATAGGATTAGTTGGTGGAAATGAAAAAAATATACATGCCGCCTGCGTGCGAACTAGATGCATGAAATCCCCATTGTCAAAAGCTGCGAGGCTTTAAGGTAGAGCGAGGAGCCGTACTAGGGACGGCCCCAGTTTTAATTACCCTACCGTTATGCTGCCGAAATTTTGAATAATATTCATGTGTTAGAATTATTTTCATGTGTTGAAACTATATTCATGTGTTGAATAGAAATACATTCGTTGAATAGAAATTCATGTGTTGAATGGTATTCGTGTTTTAAAATAAATTGTTTTATAATAAAAATCATATTTTTATCATCTATATAAACTATATAAAGTAGTCATGTTTTGAAATAAATCGTTTTATAATAAAAATCACATTTTTACTATATACATGAATTGTTAAAAATAGTGAAGTGTCGAAATAAATGTCTGTTGGATAAAAATATCGTTTTTATCAAATGTATGAAAAGCATATAGTTTTGAATTCGAAGAATCGATTATATTTATATGTATATATATAAATATAATTAAAATATATCGAATAACAAAGCTACAGCTCGTGTTTTGAAACCGTGATTTCAAACGATTAGTGCTGGAGATCCGACCATTGGATTTTCCCGAAACTGAAACCATTGGGTTCGCTTTGGAAATATCTTTCCAACGACACCAACTTTGTAAAGATCCAACAGTTGGATTGTCTGGAATGTTTAAATCAAATCTGAAGAAAAATAGCGCCAGAATCGATTATATTTATGTATACATATATATATAATTAAATCTAATAACGACGCTACAGTTCGTATTTTGAAATCGAAACTTCAAACGATTATACCAGGAGACCCGACCGTCGGATTTTCCCAAAACTGGAACCGTTGGATTTGTTTTGAAAAGATCTTTCTAATGATATAAATTTTGTGAAGATCCAACGGTTAGATTTTCATATATGTGTAAATCAAATCTGAAGAAAAACAGCGCCACGGCCGCGTTATGGCCTGAAGCGTCGTTTTGAATAAATTGGCTATTTCTAAATAAATAAAAATAGTGATAAATCGTTATAAAATATTATAAATGATATGGAATGTAAATTTAGAAACTAACTGAAGGTTAGCTAATTCGAATGGTTTCCTGGGTTTTGATCTGGTGTTGGTTTCGGCCTTCGGGGTTAATATTTGGGAAATCGTTCTCTTACTGATTTACGGTTAGTGACTGATGAATTGGAATGATGTGTATGTTGTGTTTGTGTAGAACTTGTTTATTATGTACGCGAATTGTTCAGAAAGACCGGGTTTATCCCATTCTGAATAACTGAATCGGCGATAAGAAATCGAAGATGAAGACGGTGGTCGAAGACCGGAGATCTTCACCTCGTTTGGATGGTAACTGATGTCCTGATTGGGAGGCATCCCGAAATATGGATAATGAGTGGTGATCGTCCAGACGTACGTGGAGATCGATGGGTATGCGAGGTATATAGTGCCTCCGGTTTCGTTCAAACCCAAAACGGACTTGTAAATGGACTGTGTCTGACATTGGAATTCATTCTGTATGATTGATAGCCATCAGTCGCATGGTGTGAATTGTCTGTGTGGCATGCTAAGATACAGTGATCAAGGCGTCTGTTGAAAAGCAAAGTCTTGTGGTGATGATCAAAGCACCGCCTGTGTGGCGTAGCTTTGTGTATAACATGAATTCGCGAGCCTCACACCCCGGTATGAACCAGAAACAGGAGAGGACCTCAGGGAGGACATGCGTTTCTTCCTAGCTAGAGGTGGTGTCGGTGCTTGAACTGGCTGACATTTATATTATTTTCACCTATGTGGTTGTTTCTGTTGCGAGGCGCCTCGGATATATCGGTTGATTCGGGACTGATGGTGTCTATTGTTGGCTCACTTACGCCCCAAAGGGAGGGGAAACGCAGTGTTCAGGAATTTTAATCCACATCGGTGGACCGGCCCTGTCGCTCCAAAGGTCACTCGAGCTCTGATCCTAAGGCTCGGGCTAGGCAGTCTCGAAGTCGGTAAGGACTATCTTTTGCCTTGGTTCATGATGGAAATCCAATTTCCAAATATGTGATTGTGCGGTTTTGATTGTATACTTATATATGGCGACATGATATATGGTACCCATGCCGTCTATGATTGATAGTTATGATTGAAATTGTTTTGAAACCTATAAACACTAGTAATAATATCAAGTTCTTTTGTTTTATTCGTATCAAGCATATTTTGGCCATTATAAGGTAAAACTCTATCCTCCGGTTTGCGTTGCATTGTGTGATGGGAACCGAGTCTTATAATGGTGTGACGGCCCGCCCCGCACCAACCGACATTTACTCCAAAGGTGCGCTGTACACATGTCCAATTGGCACGGAACGGGTCGTCAGAAGGAAAGGGAAGAAGGAAATGAACATACAAAGAACCTGTAGAATGTCTCACAGCGCATAGAACAAAATATAATAATAACATACTTGACATAAAACAGGAGAGACAGTGGATAAGCTGAAAATCAGAACTAAACATCACAGCAACGGAAATCCAAAATACAGCTTATTACAACTTTCAAACTGTCTCAAAGCAAAAGTAAGATAAATGAGGTACACTACTAATGCCCAAGTAGCGACCACCAACGACACAGGGAGAATGTGTGTATATATATATCATACGTGGAAGCCTCCTGCCCGCCTCCGAATCAGCTACTCGCGCATCACCAGCTAACCTGTCTCTAGTCTGCTCGTGTGAGCACCCAGAGTAATAAGAGGAGACATAAAACTCTGGGTCAGACATAAAGCCTGGTATGAGCGATAAGCATCTAAAGTGAACAATAACAGGTAGACTAAAACATACCTGAACCTGGACCTGCAACCAAAGAGTTAGCACTACATATTGTACAACACTCTAAGGTATCATATCAAACAATATAAAGATACGGAGGTGGGGGAGGTGTGCATGTCATAGGGATGGCAAACAATCAAACATAGCATCCATCCTCACATCTCTCACTCAGTGCGTAAAGCATACGATATTCACCACTTCGATCACCCAACATACCTTGCTACGATCACTCTGCCCCATGAAGTCATAAATGACTTCACTGCACTGATAACGTAGCCACAAATCCTTCGCTATGTCCACTTTGCCCCCATGGAGTCACAAGAACCCCACTGCACTGGCTCATAGCCTTTCTAATCCTTATTATGTCCACTTTGCCCCATGGAGTCACAAGAACCCCACTGCACTGGCTCATAGTCTTACCAATCCTTACTATGTCCACTTGCCCCATGGAGTTATTCACCCCATCTGCGCTGGCTCATAGTCTTACTACGCATCACCTTGCCCCTCAGGTCATAATGACCCTATTGCACTGATAACGTAGTCTTGCTACCATCACCTTACCCCTTAGGTCATAATGACCCTACTGCACTGATAAGTAGCCCATCATTCATTCTTAGTGGTGAATCGAAGTTATGAACGTCGACAACTCCTTAGCACACGTCCCGCAGCAAAGTCCAACCATGAAGTGAACTCATCGGTTCCAAACTGGATCCTGAGCTCTAACTTCCCATATTGGACTACCTTTGCATCTCGGGTTATTGGTCAATACTGGGTCGGGTCGGGTTCCTCCTCAAGTTATCGGTTCGGGTCGGTGTCCTTCATCCGTTCGGGTCGGGTCTCCTTCTGGTGCGGTTCAGGTCGGGTACTGCTCTGTGTTCGAGTCAGATGCTTCTCTTCGGGTCGGATCGGGTGCTTCCCTTCGGGTCGGGTCGGGTGTCCCTTCTTGGTTCGCGTTTTCGATCCGTCTTCATGCTCCCTTCATATGCTCCTATCCGATCCGCTTCCATGCTCCTGCTCTGATTCGTCTTCATGCTTCCGATCCGATCCGTCCTCCTCGATCCGATCCGTCCTTCTCGATCCGATCCGTTTTCCTCTATCCGATCCGATCCCAGTTCAGCTAGCGTGGCCTTCCTTTTTGCCACTTTTCCCAAGTGTTGGGTTCCGATCCGATCAGATTCTTTGCTCAGTTCAACATATCCGATCCGAGCCCCCTTATCCGATCCGATCCGAACCCTACACTGTTTTCTGAAACTATTCCAGCAAGTGTTTACGCCATTCGACGACGTTTTCGACCATTCTAACTATTGGAATCAATCACAAAGCATTTCATATAGTCATAGCAACATGCATAATCAACCACAAACATCATTCACATCAATATCATAGGTTAAAATGGATCAAACATACCCAAAATCCCATATTTCCCCTTAAGCATGTTTAGGTGAAACTAATGATAGGATTATCAAAACTTAACCAAATTAACCCAAATTCATATCAGAGGTCTAAAACATCATTTAGGAATTTATGAACATTTTCCCCGAATTTTATCATGCTTAAATTCGCTAATTAGCACTAATCACCCCTAATTAGCCATAATTAGTGTAAAACTATGCAAATCACTCACCTTAGCCACAAAATAAACTAAGATCTGAAATAAAGCTCTGATTTGATGTGAATCTTTATGCCAAACAGCAGCTCCTAACTTGCTTTGGTGAAGATCTTCCTTGATTAGGGGTTGCTAAGTTTAATCCTTGACCAAAAGATGATTTGGAGGTGATTTAGAGGTTGGAGGCCATTTTTAGGGATCCTTGGTGTAACGACCCGCAAATCTGAGCTATCTGAGTTGACTAATAACACTACACATCCAACCCAAATTGCACAGAAATACGAATCATTATTAGAAAGAAGCTAGAGGATGAGAAATAGAAAGAAAGAAATATTAGAATAGAAGAAAAACGAAGATCACAAACTCACAGCGGAACGAATAAAATATATTATATAACATAACTTTTGAAATACAAATCAGTAACTTTATATACATACCATCATCAGAGCACAACAGTCATTTCTGGAACAGTTATAAACACATGTTTCCAGATATAACATAGTACACAGCGGAAATACGATAATCTACAGCTAACTGGTGAAGCCTCCTGCTTCCAGCTCCTCCAATCGAATCTGTGAAATCTCGACTACTTGACTGCCCGTACAAATTTGGGCACCCAAGAGTTTAGGGAAAACAAACAAAATAAACTCTGGGTCAGTCATGGGACTGGTGTGAGTAAACTCCAACCACTTGTTTAACTTTCAAAACCCTTTTCGAAAGAAAAGATAATAGTAAGACCAGCCCACACATAAACATGGACGGTTTTTATCTTACTATAACCCAAAACACTTTGATACGAAAATCCAGTGATATTATAATAATGTCTACATCAAGTAAATAACCAAATAGCAGAACGCTTGCATCTCACGCTCCACATATATATTATAAAATCAAAAACCGCATGGCGCTTATTGGAGATTAGATTTCCAACATGACAAGGTATGGAACCACCTTCCGCTAGTGTATCTCTAGAGAGGAATACACTGGGTTCAACAAGAACATCTTGTAACCCGGCCCACACATGACCGACCACTCATTTCGCTTGAGTGTATCGAATGTATATCACCAACGGTTGGGATCAGCAACCGTCTCCCGACTGGGACAACATCGAATAGAATAAGAAATTAAATGAACCTCTAGATAGGTGATTATACATCCTAATGGGTGCGACCCACATAGCCATGCCGCCTGCCCGATTTTTGTCCTTTCCCGGTTGTTGAGGCCTGAGGCTACGCATACTTACCATTCATTGATAGCACAATCACTTTGAATGCCACATTGTCAGATCCGTTAATCACTAGTTGAGTTTGCACAATATTCTGGATGTTATGCTAAGGGAATAAATCCGTTGCAACCATATATATTTATACAGACCAACCCATTTGATCATTGGAAATACTTTGTCAGACATTCATCCATTTACGTTCGTTCTGGGATTGAACGAAACCAATGGCACTATTTCTATTTAATAGAAAGAGTCCTTGCATTTTACTCCGTCTTCAATATATTCAGCATACTTGGTTCGCAACGCTTATGCCGATACGGAGTGGTTCTTCGGATAATAATCCAACCGGTCTCTCCATATTGACAACGATGGTCAAAACTTCGATAGTCTGTGATTTAACTATCGAATAAAAACAAGTGTTCATCCAACATATCAAACAAATCACCGGGCTCTTTAATTAATATTTCATTAATTAAATCTCTTCTCCATTTCCTTATCAATATTTGTTAACCAAATATTTTCAATAACCATATTGGCCCTTTACGCTATTTGGAAAGCATTTCCCAATATCAACTTCTTTTATTTTCTATATATTAGAAAATATCTCTATTTGCAATTGGAAACAATTCCAATCACTTATCTCTATCCCGACTATTTTAATTATACTCAGGAAATATTTACTTGTTATATTTCCAAAATTCCATAACTTGGGTTTAAAACGAATGTTGTGTAAAACATTGTTACAACAACCCAAAATATTTTATTCAACTAACTCTTTTTCAAACACTTCTCTTCGAGACTGGATCTTGCTATTTATCCATTAAAAATGAAATCAATCAAGTTGGGGTAAAATTACCTCTCAGACCTTAACTGAAAAACATCCTCAACTTCAAAACGGCAAAACCACTTACCTCGAATACACACACTATACAATCCAATTATTCATTTTTAAAACATGTATAAAGTTCGCTTTCTATTTCTAATTTATAGATTTCCCTTTTTGTTTACAATATTCTATTTTGATTTCATTTCCTTATCGAATTCTACATTTATCGATACATTGATTTATAACTATCAAATTATCTGAAAAATATTCTATCTCCTTAAATTCCCGGAAAAATTCGCCATAACCTCCCCTGTATCGGGAGCATCGGGAAATTTCAAATAGCTTCCCGGTACTTCTCATCTCAAAAAGAAAAAGAAAAAGCCAAGCGGCTTGCCGATACGACGCATAAAATCTCATATATGAATTAAACATGTACCTTATTGTCGGGCACATAAATAAAATCTTCATATACTTCATCCCATACCTGTCTCCTGTATGTCTATACCTGTCCAATTGATTTCAACTATTCCCAATTGCTTTAACTCAATTCGTTAATTAACTTGTTAATTAACTCTTTGGTCTATTTCACTTTTATATTTGGACATGACATGTTCCAATATATTTTTAACTTGCTTATCAACTAATTGAATTCAAATTTCAATTAAAGTTCTATATTCGATTTCGAATATATATTTACGAACGCCAAATTCACTTTTCAAGGTTCGACTTTAGTTCAAACTCGATTAACTAATTTCTACTTTGACTTAGTTAATCCTAAAATAGGGTTATTGTTTCAAAAATCTCTTTACTTACTTCACTTGAGCTCGCCTTTATTTTCTAACTCAAGTTTAGGCTTTTAAATGGGAATTTGGATTTTTATTTGCTTAAAAATCCTTATATTTATATATAAAATCCATTATGGTTTATAATGGTTTCTGGCGCTGCACTTTTAAATATTTGATTTTGACATATCTCAGAATCTATTCGACGAAATCCAGATTTTCCTCTTCTATTAGAAAACTATTATATAACGGGTCCTGACGGTTCTTGTTTCAAAGAATTCCGGCTTAAATTAACTTCTGTATAGTTAATTGAAGTTTGAGTCGCTAATTTTCGAACTGCAGCGATGCGGCGAGTTCGTTTTAATTATATATATATATATACATATATATATACACACTTTTAACTCCGTTTAAAATAACTTCAACCCCGTTTCCATTCAAATTGAATTTCTTATATTCAATTTCCATTTGCATTTCTAATTGAATTTCATATGTTCACACTCCGTTTGAAATTTCTATTTGAATTTCTATCTAAATCCCTTTATTCAAGTTCCACTTGAATTTCTTTATTCAAATTCTCTTTTAATTTCTACTTGAATTCTATTTAGTCCAACTTCCATTTTAGTTCTATTTTCAACTCCAATTGAATTCCTATATTCAAAGACTACTTCAAATCCTATTTTGAAATGTCATTTCAAATTTTATTTACAAGCTCCATTTAAATTTCTAGATTCACTTTCTAGTTGAATTTCTCTTTATTCAAATTCTAATTTGAATTCTCTTTGAATTCAAGTCCCACATTTAAACTCGCTTTGAATTCTAATTCCATATTTAAATTCATTTTTAACACCATTTGAATTCCAATATTCAAATTCATTTTGGATTCTATTTGAATCATATATTTAAACTCCATTTGAGTTTTATTATTATATTTAAACTCTCTATTTAAATACCATTTGAATATTTTCTTTATTCAAATCCATTGAATTTCTTTGCATTCAAATTCTATTCAGTTTCTCTTATTCAAATTATTTGAATTTCTATTATTCAAATTCTATATTCGAATTTCCATTGTTTAAATACTATTTAAATTTCTTGTATTCAAACTCTATTTGAATTTCCTTTTAAATTACTATATTCAAATGCCATTTGAATTTCCATATTGAATTTTCTATTTTAAAATTTCTTTATTCAAATATTATATTCAAATGCTATACTCACATTTCATTTGAAATATATATATAATTAAAATTCCATTTCAAACCCTTTTCGGAATTTTCTTTAGAATTTCAAATATTCAAACTTCTTTCTAACATTCAAATTTCTATTTGAATTTCTACTCAAAATTTCTATTTCAAGTTCTCTTCTGAGATTTCATTTCAAAATTCCATTTTTGAAATTATATTCCAAAGTTCCATTTTAAAAACTTTGTATTTTAAATTCTACTTGAAATTTCAAATTCTATTTTAGAAAAATAGAATTTCCCTTTTAAATTTCAAATATCCCTTCCGGATAATTTAAATAAATTTACACTTAGCCCAGTGATATTTAAACACCAAACAACCAATTAGTTATTTCAGGTTTTCTAACACATCATATATCACAGTATATATATGTAATCAAACAACCAAACAGATAATATATTTTTGAGGAATCCAGTTCGATTCCTCCAACCTGTTTGCCCTGCATCCACAGACGTTAGCACATAAATAATACCCATTCTGCTTCGTAGCAGAATATCGCGGTATAGAAGGTCATCCACTAATCATAGCGTGGGGCGTATAGGGTAATCATCCGCTAATGGTACCGCGGGCATCCGCTAATGAGACTGCGGGAATCCAACCAATCAACAACCCAATATATATATATAGCCTAAATAACTAATATATATAAAACAACCAGAAAACATTCACACAAGCAACAAACAATTATTTTTAACGAATAAAAATAATTATAAATAAAAGGTGAGTGAGATTTACTCACCAGGGATTTTATTTGCGATCCATCCAATGAAGCCAATTATATAGATTTCATAATGATTTATCCCACCATCTGTTTTTCAATGTAAAACCATATAAATAAAATTTTAGTTATCGAATTATTCGAATTAAATTTATTAATTACCCGTGTAAACTAAATTCCAATTTTTAAACCTAACTTTATACTCAAATTATAAGTTTACCACTTAATTCCTTTATTGACAAACTATATTAGTTTGTAAAATTTTCTTTAATTAGTTACAAACTTTATAAACTAGTTTCCATATCAAAATCTTAAATTTCAGAAATTAATTTAAGTTATCAACTCAAACTAAATTACCTAATTCCTTAATTATATCATAAAATAGCTAATACCTTCTTCCTTTACCATACAGTAGAAACTGTACCCGGCTGCTGCTTTGAACAAGACTTCGAATACCCCAGTTCTCTCTAATCAAAATTGACCCATCGTGACCTCCAGTGGTATACGCGACATCGATCCTCATGAACCCTCCAGAACCCCGCTCATCATCTGTATAGTCGAACCATATCCAATCAACAGTTCCGATTTCACTTCGAACCCTTAAAGACCGAACTCGAGTTTCCCATTTCGCACCGCACATCCATCGCACTTTCGCCTCAATCACCCCTGCGTTGAACCCTAGACTCACGAGTTCGAAGTCGAACTCGATTTGAAGACCATCGAACTACTTGTGATGCTCCAGATCTTCGACAATCGGAACCCTAGAATCATCGCTCGAGCTGTCGAACTATCGTGCTTCCCAGACCAGCGTACGCCCATTGGTATTGAGCAAGGAGTGGAACGCGAATTTGGTTTTGAGAGGAAAAGGAAGGGGCGGTTTCGATTTTATATGAAAAGGGGAACTCCGGTTTTGTTTTTGAGCTGAAGGACGAAGTAAACTGCGATATTTATAAGTGAACAACGGGGAACAATTTGTACTGGAGCCATTAATTCATGCCTTCTTAGATATTGAAGGAGAGGGACAGCTTTGTCAGCTCGAGGGGATAAGTCTGCGTTAGAGAATTGGTGTAGGTCGGCTCCTTTTTGTTTATTTGATTTGATTTAAAAATAAAATACTCCAAAAGATCTTGTTGTCTCTAGCTCGCCACCCCGAACCACTATTTAATTGTAACGACCGACGCTTACAACATTATTTGTTATCCTGGACTCAATAGAATGGGATCTAAAATTAAATTCATTGTATGGAGGAAGTAACATACTTAAATCGACAACTAATATAAATTCAATTGATTAAAACAGTAATTGATTACAAAACAATTAAATTTATCGATTATAAATAATTATGACCTTTCTAATCCAATATAGAATTTGTTTTTGATTGACCAAGCCATTTCAGTTCAATTTTAACACTGAATTCAATTGGTATTGTTTTGATTTTACGGTACCCTGATTAATTTGCATATCGATTATCAAATAAATTCAATATAAAAATTCATATATAATTCCAATTAAATATTTAAACTAAATTTAAATATTCAATATTAATTGGCAAAAATCCGGGATGTTACACTTGGTGATAAGTGGAGGCTAGAAAACTGAAATGGAATGATTCTCCATCTCATTTTAGCCCTCCCATAACCCTAATCTCGAAATGGGTTATGGGCCTACTCACTAATCACCCGATTTGGCCCGGTTAAGCAGTTTTTCACCCTCCAAACCTTATTTCAGCCATATCTCCCAAACGGTAAGTTCGTTTGGCCATTATGACCACTCTACGGAAAGGTAAACCATCAAACGAATCTAATGGAAGTGGTTTCATGTCAAAATTCCTTTCCAATCAAAAGTTATGGCCAAAACAGTACCAACTAGGGGTAAAATGGTCATTTAAAAAAATCGACAAAAATCATGAACATGGGAAATGACTCTAATAGATGTTTCCCAAAGTTACATGACCATACGACTTCACATGGGAAAGAAATAAATATTCTACAATCCTATGATGTGTAGAATACGGGTCGTTACACTCTCCCCCCCTTAAGAAATTTCGCCCCCGAAATTCCCTAATCCAAACACACACAAAGGTCTCGCATGCCTATCAATCATAAAACAACAATCAACCATGCAAAACAAGTCTATCCTAGCATGCGGAATAACTAATCGTAAAGTAAATCTTACCAGGCAAAGAGTTCTGGATATGCCTTCCTAATGCTCTCCTCTGTCTCCCAAGTACAATCATTCTCATCCTCGCCCCACTGAACCTTGACTAGCTTCACCGACTTCCTTCGAAGTTGCTTCGTATCGTGCCCCACAATACGAATCGGCTTGCGGTTCCCAATCGCCTCGGGTTCTACTTCGAAGTCCTCTAACTGATCAGGTGAAATAGTCATATTTGAGTCGTGAACGAACTTCCTTAGTTGGGAAACATGAAACACATTGTGAACTCCCGCCATTTTCTCTGGTAAGCCAACTCTATATGCCAAATTCCCGACTAGTTCAAGAACAGGGAATGGGCCAACAAATCTTGGTGCCAACTTGCCTCTCCTGCCAAATCGTATCACGCTTTTCAACGGAGAAATCTTGACAAACACCAAGTCACCAACGGAGAATTTCAAGTCTCTTCTCCTCTTATCGGGATAGCTTTTCTGCCTATCTTGAGCAGCTTTCATTCGTTGCTGAATGATCTTAATCTTATCTGAAGTTTCTCTCACCACATCTGGTCCAAGCACAAACTTCTCGCCAGTCTCTATCCAACATGATGGTGAGTTGCACGGTCTTCCGTACAAAGCTTGATATGGAGCCATACCGATACTGGATTAGTAGCTATTATTATATGCAAACTCTACTAGATGCAAATGGTCATCCCATGATCCACCAAAATCCAATATACACGCTCTCAAGAGATCTTCCAATATACGATTCACCCTCTCCGTTTGTCCGTCGGTCTGAGGATGATATGCGGTACTGAGATGTAATCCTGACCCTAGAGCCTCTTGTAAGCTCTTCCAAAACCCACTAGTGAACAACGGGTCTCGGTCACTCACAATGCTTTTGGGTACTCCATGAAATCTCACTACCCACTTCATATACAATTCTGCCAACTTGGCTGCCGTTCTGGTCGATTTGACTGGTATAAATCTTGCACTCTTGGTTAGTCGATCTACAATTACCCAAATGCTATCATATCCCGATCTAGTCCTTGGTAAACCATCGATGAAATCCATCGAGGCTTGCTCCCATTTCCATTCGGGAATTTCTAGTGGTTGCAACAACCCACTAGGCTTCTTTTGCTCGGCTTTAACTAGCTGACAATTCATGCATTTGGATATAAACTTCCCAACGTCTTTTTCATCCCTTCCCAGTAGTAAGTCTGTCTCATGTCTCGATACATCTTATTACCACCGGGATGTATAGTCAGTTTTGAGTGATGACATTCTCTAAGCACTTCATCTCTCAAACCATTCACGTTGGGCACAACTAATCTTCCATTCTTTCGAAGCCATCCATCTCGATCAAGCCCATACACATTCATCTCCTAATCGATACCCATCTCTAACTTGGAGATGATTTCCAATAGGTTAGGATCGTCCCTCTGGCTGGAACCAATCCGCTCTATCAAAGTGGGTCTGATCATCAAACTAGCTAGCATGACTGGATCCAATTCGCACTTTGGTCTGAAATCAAACCCCGCGATATACTCCAGTTGCTTCCATTCAAGAAACATTGCCCCTAAGCTGGCATGTCTCCTACTCAAGGCATCGGCTACCGCATTCCCTTTCCCAGGTGTGTATGCGATATCAAAATCATACGAAGCCAAGAACTCCAACCATCTCTGCTGACGGAGATTCAGATCTTTCTGAGAGAAGAGATACTTTAACGATTTATGATCGGTAAACAACTCAAATCTTTCTCCCAAGAGATAGTGTCTCCACATCTTCAGCGCAAATACAATCGCTGCCAATTCCAAATCATGGGTAGGATACTTTTTCTCATGCGGCTTTAGCTGTCGACTAGCATAAGCTACAACCCTACCTCCTTGCATCAATACTGCACCCAGTCCGGTACCACAAGCATCCGTGTATACCGTCATCTCTTCATTTCCTTTAGGAATGACTAACACTGGCGCACGCGTCAACTTCTCCTTTAGACTCTTGAAGGCATCATCACACACTCCGTCCCAGACGAAGGACTGATTCTTCTTAGTCAACTGAGTCAACGGTGCTGCTATCTTGGAGAAGTCCTGGATAAACTTACGATAATATCCAGCTAATCCCAAGAAACTTCTTACTTCTGTGGCATTCTTGGGCGTAGGCCAATCCTGTACCGTAGCCACCTTCGCAGGGTCCACGGCAATACCACTCTCTGAAACAACATGACCCAAGAATCTCACTTCCCTTCTCCAAAAATGACACTTAGAGAATTTTGCTTTCAATTGGTGTTTCCTCAACACCTCCATCATTATCCTCAAGTGTCCCTTGTGTTCCTCCTCTGTCCCTGAGTAAACAAGGATATCATCCACGAACACAAGAACAAACTTATTCAACTGATCTCTGAATACTCGATTCATAAGATCCACAAAATAGGCTGGTGCATTGGTCAACCCAAACGGCATGACCAACCACTCATAAAATCCAGACGGCGTCCTAAATGCCGTTTTCGGAACACCCTCATCCGCTACTCGAAGCTGATGAAATCCTGTCGCGAGGTCCAACTGGGAGAACACTCTTGCTCCTTCCAGCTGATCAAACAAATCATCTATCCGCGGTAGAGGATACTTATTCTTCCTCGTCACCTTATTCAACTCGCGATAGTCCACACACAAACGAAGGGAACCATCTGCCTTAGTGGCAAACACAACTGGTGCTCCCCACTCGGAGACACTCCTTCTAATAAGTCCCTTCTTCAAAAGATTGCTGACTTGCACCCCGAGCTCTCGCTGCTCCCTTGGTTCCATACGACGAAGTGGCATCACTATAGGTCTGGCATCTTTCACTAAATCAATACAGAACTCTATCTCTCGGTGTGGTGGAAGCCCGGTCACCTCCTAGAAGACGTCCGGATACTGGCCAACCACGGGCACATCTGACAACTCATCCTGCGGGATGTCGAGGGAATTTACAAAACTAGCCATAACCCCATCATTGGGTAGACTACCAAACACTACCCTCCGCCCATCATCCGCCCTCACTGTCACCAAAAAGCCCTCACAGTCTACCACCACCCCGTATCTTTGGAGCCAATCGACTCCCAATATAATGCCATACCCAGTAAAGCCCAAAACAAAGCAATCACATACAAACATACATTCATGACTCGATAAGACCAAATTCCTGCAAATCATACCAAGGCTAGTCGAACCACCAATCGGGTTCGTCACAACTAATGGTCTATCGACTATCTCGGGTTCCAGTCCCAACCTATCTACTAGGTCACTAGATATGAAGGAACGGGAAGCCCCAGTATCAAACAAAACTCGAACTGGTACATCATAAATAGAAAGCATACCTTGAATAACAACATTCTTTCCTTTCTCCGCCGCAGTTGGGGCATTCGACGAAGAAGGAACAGCATCAAGAGCATATGCTTTCACAATCTGCCTCTCCTTAAGAGGTTGCGGACACTTATCCTTCTGATGTCCCACTTGACCACAGTTGTAGCACTTCCTTTCCGCTGGCTTGGCTCGACATTCCTTAGCATAATGGCCCTTCTTTCCACAGCTGAAGCACTCAACATCCTTCTTGCTCTTTTTCTGGCCACCTTTAGATTGGTCCTGCTTCCTCTTATTCTGAGAGCTATTCTTGCCTCCACCGCCTGCTTGCGGCTTTGGCCCTTCTGCAGATGCAGCCTCAGTCTTTGACTTAGGGTAAAGGCTCTCTGATCTCAAAGCTTTCCCCACGATTGATTCAAAAGTCTCATCGATGTGGTTGATAAGCCACTCCCCCAAGTATCCATCCAAACCAGTAATGAACTTCTCATTCTTCTTCTCAGGAGTATCAATAAGAGACAGTCCATACTTCGACAAAGTGTTGAACTCAGCAATATAATCAGAAACCGCCCTGCCGTTCTGCTTGAGTTCCAAGAACCTCTTGAACAACACTGACTTCTGGGCAGCCGGAATAAACTTCTCGCTAAAGCGAGCCTTGAACTGAACCCAAGTAACCTGGTCCTCTGGAGTAGCTGTTCTAATGGCATTCTACCAATTCATTGCTCGCCCTTGCAGCTGACGAGACGCTAGCCTTCTCTTCATCGCATCCTCAAGACCCAAGTCATCAAAGATACGATCACAGCTATCCATCCAATCTTGAACATCTGTGGCCGACTCCGTTCCATGGAACGGCTTTCCACCAAGATTAGTGTAATCCTTGCACAACTTGGCGAAATCGACCCTAGGCGCCTGCACTACTGGGCCAACACCAACTCCGAGATTGGGAACTGCCCCTTGCACTTCTCTAAGCTTGTCTCTCATGAGGTTAGTAAACATCGCCCTCATGTCAGCGGCATTCCCTTGGTTGGTCCCCCTACCAGCACCCCTCGTGTCTCGGCTCATCGTCAATCTGAAAAAGGGAAACGATTAACGACCCCATAATGGTGCCAGTGCAGTGCGACTTCATTCTTATACTACTATATATACATATCTTTTGAAAACCAAAATAATTACAATACGCGCTCTCATATACGTATTATCTCTCCCAAATGTCTTTCCCTAGGTTAACTACGCAACCTAGAGCTCTGATACCAAGTGTGACGGCCCGCCCCGCACCAACCGACATTTACTCCAAAGGTGCGCTGTACACATGTCCAATTAGCACGGAACGGGTCGTCAGAAGGAAAGGGAAGAAGGAAATGAACATACAAAGAACCTGTAGAATGTCTCAGAGCGCATAGAACAAAATAGCAGCGGAAAATCAGAACTAAACATCATAGCTGAAAATCAGAACTAAACATCATAGCAGCGGAAATCATAACTAAACATCATAGCAGCGGAAATCCAAAATACAGCTTATTACAACTTTCAAACTGTCTCAAAGCAAAAGTGTAACACCCCACTCCCGCTATGGTCACTCACTAAGGGAATGCCATAGCATCGGTGGAGTATTTTAGTGAATATAGAACAGAAAAATTACAACAAGACAGATATAAATAGTACTTGAAATTTAAAACATCATCTCATAACAGCGGAAGTAAAACATGTCTGGTTACATCATAAAACCACAATAAAAGTCAAGTACAATATCCATCAAAATAAAGAAGTACATAATCCCACTCTCATACAATAGCCATGACAAAAGAAAAGATAACTGGGTAACTGGAGCTTTACATCTATCCAAGCTCCTAAAGACTGGAACAGCAATCTGATAGAAGCCCACTAGTGCTAGGCCCACTCTGAAAACCTGAGGGTTGGGAAAAAGATAAAGAAACAACGGGGTCAGACATAAGTCTGAGTGAGTCCTATAACCCTAACAATACAATCATTAAAGTAATTAGGGTATGATATAAACAAGGTACGGTACCTCTGGGGATAATGACTACACTAAGTAGCCAACTAAACACAGGATGTACTAAGATAACCGAAAAGACGCATTTATCCACCCAAGGATAATTACTAGATTACACCACCCCAGATCTTCCCACCCAAGGGTAATTCCTACACTGCACCACACCAGTCATTCCTAACTTAAAGGTTGATCCCACCCATGGACTTATAAAATTAACTTAATAGTTCTCGCGTACCCCTAGGTGACTAAGTAGACGCCACGGGGCCCTACAATCCACTAGGTATACACACTACTCCCCATTCGATCGGCTCCCTAACGTAGATACCCGTGCTGGCCCCACCGTGGGG